>CM046389.1:10000000-12400000 GCA_025413875.1 Rhododendron molle | reverse complement strand
CATCCACATCCTTGCATCCGCGACCTTGATCAAGCTCAAAACCAAAGGTATAAACTAGTTTCCTCGGACTAGATTCCGTTCGTCCTGAGGGACCTTTCTGTCAGCAGATCTAACCCCTTTTGGTTAGATCGACTCAAAACATATTTTCATAAAATAAAACCAACAATGTGCTGAGGTTGGGGCACGGGCTGTTCATCAGACGCGCGACACCTTGACTCACAGCGACGCACGGCATGATGCACACTAGTGCTATTGTGAGCAGGTTGGATCTGAGTTTCCCTCTGCTTTGTGGTTACCTGTTTTTGTTGTTTCTTGTTTCGTAGCTCTTAAAATAAGACCATATCTACAAGCCATGTTCGGCTCTTCAAAAATCTTTTCAAGATCATTCCAAACGATAAAAACGTTGAAAACTACTTTAAAACTATGTTTTGAGAAGGATAATGACGTTCTTATCATGATCTGACCGCCGTGAGGCTACTCATGAGTTTTTAAAAGATCTACAGAAAAACTAGCGAGTCAAATAATGTTTTGAAAGATTGCAACAGTCTGACAGCAGGGCAGGTGCCACGCACGGCATGGTGGGATGCCTCGCACGGCATCTCAGGGTGCCGCGATGGTGTTCTGAGGCCCAACAGTCCGACAGCAGAGCAGTTGCCACGCACGGCATGCTGGGATGCCTCGCGCGGCATCTCAGGGTGCCGTGAGCGGTGCTCAGAGGTCCAAACAGTCTGTTGAATGTTATTTACCTCCATTCATTCATATCACAACTGTACAGATGGCACCACTTGCACGCCAATGTGATATATTTCCCACGTCTCTTTCCCGTTCCGTGCTTTATTAAAGAGTTTGATATTCCGAACGATACCGAAGATCTCCCCTTTTTGAAAACATCAAGTAGAGACCGGTCTTACCGGGCGAATGGGGTGCTTTTTAAAGAAAAACCTTCCTCATTCGTAATGTGGCTCCCGAACCCATCATCTCAACGTTTTCGCTAGACCTAAAGCCTTTTTCAAGCAAACTCTCGGTTTCTCGGATCATCCATCTCGAAAATCCGGGTGGCGACTCTTCGAGCGAAGCGCTCATCCTCGGGCGCGGGAGCCCACAATGATGTCATCATTCCTTATTCCTGTTAATCTCTGTAACAATTTCAGTGACTAATAAAAAAAATTACCTTTAAAAAAAACATCACACCATCTTGTGTTTTTGCATGTATAAAACCATTTCACATATATAAAATCATACTCTCATCATCTTTGCGGATCTAGGGACCTTGTAGAGCGAGCTGCCCTATAAGGCTTGTAAGGCGCATTTAGACCATCCATCTCGGCAATCAATGGTTCAGAGATATGTTTGTTAGATATTTTTTTTAATCTTTGACAACAAACATATTTTTAGACCATTGATTGTCGAGATGGACGGTCCGGATGCGCCCCTATAGGGTGCCCTACAGAAAGCCGCACTACTATTACTGGTCAAAGATAACAAACATATCTGAACCATTGATTGCCGAGACGGACAGTCCAGACATACCCTATAGGGTGCCCTACAGGAAGTCGCACTGCAGGATTTTCCATTCCCATCTTGTGCTGAACCTCTTCTCTACATTCGAGAGATTAAAAACTAGAAAGTACAAACAGTAAAAATGAATAGAGTTTTTTCCTTTTTATCCCCTAAATTATGCACATTTTCTCTACTTCGTTCCTAAACTGTCAATTAGATGACTCATTCCCTCAACTATCATATCGTTACCTACTTAGTCCAATAGTTAACGGAAATTAGAAATTTGGACGGCAAATGTCACGTAAGGCCCTATTTGGGACCCTATAAAGCAGATACTTGATTATGACAGCCTTAAAGTCTTTAGGATAAAATGATCAGAAAAATAAGACATTCGCATCGGTTCAAACAGATTGAAAATTGGAGCACTTAATTTCAGTGCAACATTCTAATATGTAAGATCTATTTACAGAACTTTGGTAACACACACACACACACACACACACACACACATATATATATAGATAGATATATTTATAAAAGATTGAGTTCTTTATATAGAATTTAGACTGTTTATATAGGAATATTTAAATATTCATCCTCTTTATCCATGCCATGTAAGAATTCATCCCGCCCTTTTTTCATGTTTATGTTTTCATCCTCTTAATGTGTGAATTACCTTTCTTACCCTTTGCCCTATGATATACATGTATTATGTTATATTGCTTTCCAAATTTAGTGGGATTGGATTGAATTATTTTCCCAATTTAGTGGGATTTGATTGGGTTATTTTCCTAATTCAGTGGGATTTGGTAAATTTTAATATGATTGATTACTTTTTTATTTTATTTTTTATCATGGAATGTATTTGAGGAATCAATTTTTTAAGGAATATGACATGATAAGTTGACCACATCTTTGCATGTTTTCTTCATTCTTCGAGTTGGCCAACCAGACAACAAAAAATCATATTTTCCATTGATCTTATTACACGGAACATGGCTAAATTACCATAAAAAAAGAAATAACATGACATACTCAAACTGTTACATGGTTAAATGGTTAAATTACCATGACGATTACAATGTGAACACGATAAATATCTCATGATTCAAACAATTATTTTATGGTAAACGGTTCAAATAATTTATCAAATGAAACTAACAGAGAAACAGATTTCATGATAAATGATACAAATAATTTACCATGAAAACTAAAACCAATATAACTGGTAGTGGGCGACGAAAGGCTAGACGTTCTTGACCATGGAGGTACCCGCGGTGGAGTAGCGGACGTGGCTAATGGTGAAGAGTCCAAGGAGGAGGGATAGTTTGGACTTGAAGACATCGGAGATGAGGCGAATGGCGGCGACGGAGCGGAGGACGTCGGACAACGAGTGGATCGCCATCGGTTCTGAACGCGTTGATTTTGGCAAAATCATTCTTCTGCGACGGCCAAGATTCGAGTGTTCTGGGCAAATCACGGCGATGGAGAGCCATTCGATCGCCGACGAGACCTTCTTGGTGCGGAAACCGCATCCTCCGGTATTTGATCTTGATGCTGATTGGTCCAACGGCCGTCGATGGAAGGAAGCCGGCAACGGCCAAGGCGAGGGTAAGCACGGCGGGGAGGAGGACGGGACTGCGGGGATGGTGGACGGCGTCTGGGACGAGAGACACAGTGGGACGAAATGGGACGGCAATTGGTGGGGGGTTGAGTTCCCTGCTTTTCATGAAGATGGGGATATACATATATTAAGTAGTTTTGAAACGAAAGAAGGAAACTGTGAATTTAGGAAATTAGTTTTGCAAATCCCTAAAATAATGCCGAGGACCCCCAAGATTAGTTTTGAGTCCCAAATTTCTTTACCGTATATATATATATATTAGAGGCACTTTTGGTATTAGAAAAAAATAGGGATGAAAACATAATAGTTCAAAAAGTGAAGGATGAATACTTAAGTTAGATGAGGAATGAGGATGGATTTTTAAGTTTCCCGTTTATATATTAAAAATATGGTTAAAAATTAAGTGCTCTAATTTTCAATCCGTGTGAACTGGTGTGAAGATCTTATTCTTCTGGTCATTTTATGCTAAAAGGTTATAATTAATTTTTCTTTCTAGAGTTCTTATAATCAAGTATCTGCTCTGCAGGGTCCCAAACAGGCCTAACATGGCATTTTCCGTCCAAATTCCTAACTTCTATTATCTATTGGACTAAGTAGGTAACGGTATGATAGTTGAGGGAATAAAATCGTCAAATTGATAATTTAGAGACTAAGTAGAGAAAATATGCATAGTATGGGGGATAAAAACAGTGCCGGCCCGGATGTCTGGGTTGTCCAAGCCCAATCCTAAGTTTGGTTGCCCACATACTATTAAAGTTATAAAAAATATAAAGAAATGTACACGTAAAAAAAAATCAAAGTTACATTTTGCTTTTCGCTAGCTTGAATTACCTCAAAAAACAAAATCAAAATATAACCCCGGTATATTGCTCTATAATTATCACGATCCGATTCAAAGTAAACAACTTCGATCTCCTTGCATTTCTTGTAGCAAATTCTTTGATTAAGTCATCGTACTTTAACTTATTAATATACTCATTTTCAATTGAGATCATAGTTAATCCACTTAATCTCTCATCTCTCGTATGACATGATTGTCCATAGGTATGTTTTTACAAACTTCAACTAAGAAAAATTTGTTTCTGCCGAAGTAACTGTAACCGGAAGATTAAACTATATATATTCAATAAGAATCACATACCATTTAGAACCTACCATCTTCCCAATACAAAGATAATCAAACAATTGAGAAACATAGCTGAAGGAAATTTGAACAACTTAATTAAACTAACTCTCGAAATATTAAACTACAATCTTTTTTTTAGCAAAACAGTCTACTAAGGTTAAATTTAAGTGAGTAAGATTTTTCAATATAGACATTTTAACGTCTATGTCAGGTATTGTAATCAAAAGAAATAGCCTTACAGCTGGGCCAAAGGCCTTATTCGTTGTTATTTGCGCTAACTTAAATATTTACTACATACTTCACGGTTAATTTTTTTTTTCTTTTAGCTGCCCCGTGGTGGGGGGTTGCCCAAGCCCGATGACTTGTTGGGCTTACCCCGGAACCGGCCCTGGATAAAAAGAAAAAAAAAACTCAAATGAATAAACCGAAGTCATAGAAGAAGAAGGCCTCTTACTTTCATCATCGGGAATACGTCTAGTTTGTCCTTGTGTTCCACATGCTCCAAAGCATATTAGTATGAACAAAATTATAAGTAGAACAGGAGACCTCATAGCTTTTGGATATTCAGACACGGTCACCAATCTTCCCAGTATATATATTCGATCAGTTCATTGAGCAATCATACAAATTAGAGTAGACCCCAACTGATCTTCTTGTTGTTTAAATATGCTAGACGGATGTACGTGCTTATGATTTTGGACCACACAGGTTTCCCATGCATGCATTTGCCTGTCTTTTTTTATCACACTTTACCAAAGGCTTAGGAACATGTGTGAAGATTTGAGTCTTACTTCGAATAAACCAAACAAGAAAGAAAGTACAATTTGGATGGCTTACAACTTACAAGACTAAGCCATTCAATGTATACTGAGTCCGTGGATACTTCCCAACGGATTGGGGCTACGCCCACACGGCACACACCATGCATACTCCTTAACCCGGGTGTATGATACGACAAAAAATATTTAGTGCGCCCCGCCACATGGCATGCCCCAGGCCCCTTTTTTCGTCACACCTTGGTGCGGGCCCAAATTTAATTGGACTTTCACTAATTTTAACTCCACGCGAGTGATCTAGTGCCGACAGTATAGTACTCAAAAGAATTTAATTTGTATTTAAAAAAATTAAAAATTTTTCAGTGCATTTTTTGAACCAGGAGGTTCGCTTAAGCCCCTAAAACCATGGTAAAGCCGCCCCTGAATGGAAAGCTCAAAGCCGTATTCCGAGTTTTCCATCAAGTCACTTTCTCGTGGATGCAAATACAGAAGATTGTCTTATCCACGGATAAGACAATTACGGAATTGTGTGATCTTGGCCGTCCGTTTTGACTTTGAACGGTCCGGATTTTAATGAAACTTTTTTGGGAAAGAGTTCATCCAATACACTTTGGACACGCATGATGGTGCTCCGTAACACCCTTTTTTCACGGAAACATCCGTAGAAAAGATTTTTCCATACAGAAAATAAGGACAAATCAACTTTAATAACATGTGCATGGGGAAGATATAGGACCGAGGAGTGTCGGTTTCAAACCAATCACAGAGATTTTTTTGGATGGAAATGAAATTTCAAACTTGGGTGCTTGTTGAATTCTGTAGCACGGACGTGGATACTTGAGACTTTACTTAGAATCGTCTACTGCTATAATTCCAATAATTGTTAGCTGTCTCTCTTACATGAGAAAGGGCTCAAATCTGGGTTCTGGCTCTTGAATCGATAGGACGACGGTATTCTCCCGAGCTTTCCAACGGTGACGGTCAAGGCATCAAGATGCAAATTCAGTGGTGATACTGCGGCGGGAACATAATCTAGTGACGATCCTCCACCCACCTTCAAGAGCGGCTTTTTCTTTTGTTTTTTGTTAGTAGTAGTATTTGGTGTATTTTGTATTTTGTTTTGTTTTTTCTTGTTATACTTGTTGATGTTTTAAGTAAGCACAAAGTCCACTTTCACCCATGTGGTTATCGCCATGTGCGGATACCCCCCTCATGGTTCATCAAGTCCCTTGATTCTTTTTCTTTTTTAAATCTAACCACACCATCCCCGATACCAAAAATTGAATCCAAATCGTTGATATTGTAAATTTTGACGAGTACTACATACATGCCAAAATTCAAGTCAATCAAAAAATGAAAAGCTCATGGTTGAATTGATTTTGTTATGAAATTAAAATTTCAAATTTGAAGTTACTAAAAATTAGATCACTGGATAATTGATGCTTGATCAAGATGATTTTTTACAAAGATACTCTATTCTTTATTTAATACATTATGAACGACTCATATTACATTATAGAGGCGTGTGAGATATACCTCCGTTAATATGGATGAAAAATATAACGGCATATATGGGGTCTATCCGCACATTTTCAAAACTACAGGTAGGTTATGTGGTCAGTTTTGAACTATAAGGGGGGTATCCGCACATGGCGATAACTACAGGGGGTGAAAGTGGACTTTGCCCTATAAATAATGTATATAAAATGACGGCCAACGACGTGTTTTGATAGTTAATAACCGCCAAGTACATTTTCAGCATTAACAAATGTTCTCAGCATGTTCTTGGCGGGTATTAATTATCAAAACACGCCCTGAGTTGTCATTTTTCCTAATATATATGATCATGTTTTAAGTAATATACATGGGATGATCTTATTCGTTGAAAAGAAAAAGAAAGGGCCTAATAGTACCAAGAGTCGGAGATCATCAATGAAGGCTCTTTGTATCGTCTGGCCAACAGTTTTCGTGGGGCCTAGGTCACATAATTAGCATGCGCATGTGCGCGAGCTTTGGAGCGACTGTTAAAAAACATCTCAAACTAAATTTCTCATCGTTAACGTTTCTGATCCTCTGAATAAGGGTTTCCCGTAGCTTAATCGTAAAACCACTTAACCCAACTCGCTTTCTCGAAATCTCTGCCTGAATTCATCGCCTCTTGCCCTACCTTAGTGTTAAAGGTCATTGAATTTTAGTTCTCCTTTTTGTTGGTTCTGTTTAATTTCTAATCTGTTTTGTCTTTTGTAACTACTCGAGATGGAGCTCGTGTTCGGCAGTTAAAAAGCTCGTTTAGGATCTGTTTGTCATATAAACAAGTCAAGCTAGCTTGAATATTTTTCTTGAAACTCGTTAGACTTTCAAAATAACCAAATAGTTAGCTCGTTCGACTTAATTACAATATGTAAATTAAAGATTTCGAGGTACTCGAGATCGATTTGTGTTTTGCTCGATTAAAGCTCGCCTGATATCGGATCACCTCGTAAAACAATTTTAGCTCGAACGTAAGTATTTTGTCTTTTGATTTGAAAACTGCATGTCTTTGCAGGGACTACCATTTCGGGACGTAGAGAGTATCAATTTGTTTCTGTACATCCTACTCATTAATAGAGATAACAGAGTTAAAGATAGTTATTGAACACTCTATTAAAAAACCCTGGAGCCGCCACCGGTAGAATCAAAAACCAACTTATCCTCTAATTCTGCCCGCTTATCCGTAGAAAAAGATTTTTCCACACAGAAAATAAAGACAAATCAACTTTAATAAAGACAGATAAACTTTTAATAAAGACAAATCTAACTTTAATAAAGACAGATAAACTTTTGTGCTTGTTGAATTCTGTAGGCACAGATGTGGATACTTGAGACTTTACTTCGAATCGTCTACTGCTATCATTCCAATAATTGTTAGCACAAGCTATTGTCTCTCTTACATAAGAAAGGGCTCAAATCTGGGTTCTGGCAAGGGTTGTAAATGAGCTGAGCAGCTCGCGAGTTCGGCTCGATAAAGACTCGGTTCGAAGGATAAATGAGCGAGCTTGAGCTCAATTTTGCGGGCTTGTTTGATAAACGAGCCGAGCTCGAACCTAGCAGGGCTAGGCTCGAACAGGTTCGTCTCGGCTCGAAATATATATGTTTAGCTCGGCTCGGCTCGGCTCGAACATGCCAATATTTGGTTCGACTCAGCTCGTTTAGCCAATTTTTCAATATTAAGGCTGAAAAGTTGACAAATTCGAGCTCGAATTCGACAAAAAGACAGAAAGCCCCTTCAAAGATGAGAGATTTATGTCATTGTCTCACTCTTGGCCTCAGGGGACTGCATTTGCCATTGAACCGAGAAAGCACAATAAAATTGGGGGAATTGAAGAAAAAAGGGTGGTTTTGTTTTTGGTTTCTCATCGACGAGTTGATCGATAACGTTTCTCATCCTCTGAATAATGGTTTCTCATAGCTTAATTGTAAAGAGATAAACTTATTCACGGAGGCTTCGTGAACAGGTGGCGCAATCTTAGCCATCCATTCGCGCAATCAATGGTTGAGATTTGTTTTCAATTTTAATCGGTCACCATTAATTGTTATCGGTCATAATTGATTTTCAATTTGAACCGTCCAAAAACACTTTGAATGTACGTAATTGGCCTCCGTAAAACCTTTTTAACGGAATGGTCCGTAAATAAGATTTTCTGAATCCTAAAGGTAAAACCAAACCCAACTCGCTTTTTCGAAATCGCTGCCTGAATTCATCGCCTCTTGCCCTACCTTTGTGTTGAAGGTCATTGACTTAGTTCTCCTTTCTGTTGGTTCTGTTTAATTTCTAATCTGTTTTATCTTATGTAACTATTCGAGTTGGAGCTCGTGCTCAGTAGTTAAAAAGCTCGTTTAGGACCCATTTGTCAACAAGTCAAGCTAGCTTGAACATTTTTCTTGAAACTGGTTAGGCTTTCAAGTCAAGCTCAAATAACCAAATACTTAGCTCGTTCAACTTACAATATATAAAAGATTTCGAGGTACTCGAGATCGATTTGCGTTTTGCTCGATTAGAGCTCGTCTGATATCAAATCACCTTGTAAAACAATTTTAGCTCGAACGTAAGTATTTTGTTTTTTGATTTGAAAATTGCATGTCCTTGCAGGGACTACCATTTCGGGACGTACAGTATCAAAATTTTCTGTACGTTCTACTCGTTAATAGAGGTAACAGAGTTAAGATAGTTATTGAACATTATTAAAAAATCCTGGAGCCACCACTGGCGGTATCAAAAACCAACTTATCCTTTAAACCTGGTGGGAAGGGTGAATACTGAGCTGGGTTGGTGATTCATTTAGTCCATGTTGATTTGAAGTCACTTCTACCATCACTACTCTTTACATCATTAACACTGTAACTGTGATAGCATGTTTTTTTTATAGGCAAAAGAAATTTTATTAATCTCTGAAAAAGTGCAAAGATTAAAAAAAAACAAGGGCAACCTAGGCTATCCGAGACCCAAGCATTGGCAAGAGACCAACAAAAAAAACACCCTGACAGCACCCGTCATCTAAATTGCCGCCTCATTGGAAAACGCATCCATGCCACCAGTAGAACCTGGAGAACCAGCACCCGGGTGATAGCATGTTGGAGTGGTGTGTAAAGGTAGCAAGTGATAAAGTAAATGAATCAGCAATGTACCTGAAACGGCACCACAATATCTTAGGTTGCATTTCCTCAGCTAAGATACTTAAGCTTGAGTTTCCTCAATTCGGCTACCCAAAAAAAAGAAAAAGAAATAAAGAAAGAAACTCTTCTCCAAGCTTAAAGAGCAAGGCCTCTATTATTTACAATTGAAATTTCTTCATAGATCTCAATTTGCTTATGGGATCATAGAAGTGAAAATTAGTCTTCCATTTGACTAATCTAAGGAGAGAAAAATAAAAATAATAAAAACTAAGTATAAAAAAGGGCTTTACAAAGCAATTCTTTTTCAAAGAAATTTGGTATGGAAAAGGGGATCCACTGGTACCAGAATTCATCTGAAAACACATTAATTTCATCAGTATAATTGTGATATTAAATGGCGATAGGGATGAAAAAAAACAAACAAACAGGGTAGTATTTGCAATGGATACTACCCAGTTATACTGAGCCTACAGGTCACGCCATTCGTGGTTCACTCAATTCGTGGTGCTACCTATAATGAGATTGTACAAACCCTTGGGGTAAAATCTATAACTCACTCTTGAAAACCAGCTTGCAAGAGAGAGTGATTAAAAGCTTATACAAAGGCGGTCTAGCAGCATGCTTGAGATAGTAGTTTGCGACAGTGATGGCACATGTATGTATTTTGGTTGTTATATGGAAAGTGCATTAAGTAGCCGAATCTGTCGTTGATTGGCAGAACTTCCCAAGAATGCTAAAGGCCTGAAGGACTGTGAGGCGGCAGATATCTTACAAGGAATTCGAGAGCAGATGGTCATCCTATCAGAAGATCCAACAATAAAAATTCCCGTGTGAGGAGCACAGTTGATGACTACTTAGCTATAATTTAGATATGAAAAGTGTGTACTTTTTGATGAGAGTCCCTGACAAGCTTGCTTCCAGAGCTTTTGATAGGGGAATCCAGTATGCCACTTAAGACTGGAGTATCCTTTCCCTTCTATTTATGAGCAACCTCCTGTTGAACCATTAACTCACATATCAGGCCTCTCAAAAAGCATGGTGTTACAGACTGTGAGGTATAAGCCTCAACGTGAGTTACTGATCTTATTTATTGATCATGGGGCAAGGTTTTGATTCACAATTTATTGCAGATTTGCATGATTGCTAACATATCTCCAGAATCTGGAGATGAAGTTTTTGTTCTCGCCGCGTCTTTGAAGGTATTGGCATTTTCTTTATCTGTTGGGACTATGTGTAAATGCCAGTTACAAGCTGCAGGTGTTGCTCATTCAATTGAGATTACGCATTACTATTATGCGTCGATAGGGCTTTGTACACCTTACATCCAACTCCTAATGGTGAAAATGTGACAGAGTGAGAAAAGATGAGGTTTTTTCCAATTCCACTGTGTCGCTGTGTGAATTACATCTCTAGGAGGTTAGCATAGTTTTCAATAAAAACTGAAAGGTTAGGTTCATACAAGCGTAGATCTAAATCTTCAGCATATGAGGATTTCTGCCTGAGAGAGGGCCCTAGGGTTTGCTTCTCACTGCTTTTCATCATTCTGTTATGATGAAGAAGCAATCATCATATTCCTACGTTGTCTAGCTAGTGATATTTCATTTTGCATTTTCCTTAAGATTAACATCCGACCGTTCAGTTTTCGGGTAATTCAATTTTTTTTTCTTACACTTCTTCAATGTTTTTAAGCTGCTTGTTTGTATGTTAATTTTCTTCCAGGATAAGAAAAACAAGGTGAAAGAACTGCTCAAAGTTGCATTCAGCGATCTTGCTAAGCTTAAACAGTCAGCTTTAAGTTCAAACAGCAGAAAGACGAGGTTAGATATTTCACTGCCTGAGCTGGGTAGGCTTGTCCCTCATTTTCTTCGTTATATGCATGTTGTCACTTAATTCCATGCTTTTGGATAGAGCATCGAACAAATTCCAACTTCATGCTAGGTTATGCCTATGGCTTTGTTGTTGTAGTTAACATCCGCTGTTTCGGTAAATAATGAGTGCACTTCTAAAGAAATTTTGATTAAAGCAGCTGAGGTACTGCTCAAGTTGGAGGCCCCGTAGACACAAACTCTGGACTGGTTTTTTGAAGGAAGTTTTGAGCAGCTGGTGGCAGACAACTGAATTAGTTATCCTTGTGTTATGCATAACAGTTTTTCTGGGCTTATGTACGGATACGATACTGTTGAAAACTGGTTGTCTTACTTTTTTTTATCCGCAGTTGTCTTAATTTGATGTTTAATGGAATGCACTTGATTTTGGAATCTTGAATCTGAAATGATGAATTGCATTTTCCTCTAACGCAGAAATTTCACCAAAACAACATAGAACTTTCAGTCCCTTGGGAAGCACATCTTGGAATCTTGAATCTGAAAATGTCTCTCTTGAATGAAATAAGTAAAGGGTTAGTTCCACTTTGCAGCCCTATGCTTTCACTGAACTGTCACATTGGAAACTCTACTTCCAATGTTGGCAATCGAATCCTAGAACTTTCAGTCCACTGGGAAGCACATCCGCCGGTGTTAACAATCTTGAGGGTATGATAGGAATTTATACACCTTCGACCACCTCAAACACTCCCCCTTCACACCTAGTTGACTTAAGGCAGCTCTATGACTCTTACTGTAAGACGATGAAGACCTTTATTAAGTAACTAGTGCGAGGCCGACGCGCTACGCGCGTCGGTGTAACTTAATGATTTCGTGGATCGCGATGGGTGTTATTGGTATTGTAGATTTTAGGTGTTTATGAAGAAAATGCATGGTTTTTGTTGAGAGAATCATATGGCATACATTGATTTTAGTATTGGTAAGTAAACAATTATTAAAAAAATCTGCAAACTATGAACAAGACAGATATGCAATTGATATAAAATAAAATATGTGTAATGATAGAAACTACTCTACATGAATGAAATATATGTGGAAATTTGTCTATATGAATTATGCTTATGTTAAGAGTATGTCCAAATTTTGAGTTCAAATTTGGGATGTCAATTTTTTTTGAGGACTTAAGTGGCATTTTGAGATTTCCAATTTAACATAAAAGAGTTTTTTCTAATTGTTATGCATAATTTAATTTATTTCATATCAAGCTATTTTTCTCTGGTTCTTAATTAGGTCAAATAGCGCTCAACAAAACTTGAAATGACAAAGCTATTTTTCTCTGGTTCTTATTTTGAGATTTCCAATTTAACACAACAACGTTTCTCTTTCCCTTTCGTTCACATCGAGGTCATGAGTTCGCCTTCATTTTAACAGTTCATCTCTATATTGAAACACCAACACAAATACAACGCAAAGTCACAGTAGCAACTAACCAACACAATAAAAATTGAGCATTCTAAGCAATCACTTGTATCACTGCTACACAACGCACACAAAATATAGTCGCATGATGCTAACCATTCTACTTCAATATTTGAAGAACATGGTGTTTTTTTAAGTAAGGAATTTATTTTATTCTCTAATGCTCCAACAACATTGTAGTTTCATCTGATGTCAAATAAAGGCGCATGTAAACCTTCGAAAGTGTATTGCATGCTTGTTTTTTGGGTTTTGGGGTTTTTTTTGGATTTTTCACTATCGTGCTTTACATTAGTGGTATTATTTAATCAAGTTTTTATCCTCATTTTTTCGGTTGGTTTGCGGAGATGGTGGTGAAAACCCGATGCTAAGCATCCCCATTGTAATAAGAAAATAGGTGTGGATAAGCGAACTTAACAACAATGCTCAAAAAACACCGCACATTGAAATAAGCAAAGTTACAAGTTTTTTAGCAAATAATCAAATTCCACCCATTCCATAACTAAACTTAACAACTTTTACCAATAACCAAAACTCAATAACCAAACTCAAAACTCAAAAACACCTCACATTGGAATCGTCTCATCGTGACGAATAATTTGGTGTGGTCGGGTGCGTGATTGGAATTCATTTGCGGTTGGACATATGTGCATTGTGTATTGTGGAGGTTTTTTTGGTTAGGGATGCAAAAACAATCAATGTGGAGGTAGAGGTTGTTAAGTTTGATTATGAACTAAATGGATAATCAAATGCTAACGTGACACATTTTGATTATTGATTTTGATTATTCCCACTGCGGATGCTCTAAGGAAATTACTCTCCCTCCTTCATTGCATGTTTCTATAATAGGATTTATTCAAACCTCTTTTAAACACAAGGCAAAATCCTCGTTGTTCTTTTGGAATGTTTGCACAAGAAAACAATACTACAAAAATTGAATGCTTATCTTGCATGGAGACTACCATTATTTGATAATTTAATGTACAATAAAATGGCAAGGACAAATGACACCGCCTCTCAATTGTTCTTCCCCTTATTTCATACGGGATCATAAGCTATTCCCTAAGATTTGATACCAATTGTAACAATCCAAATCCTCAACCACCATGACCAAGACAAATCAATTCAGATATATATGCTCCCAACCCAATATAAATAACCAACAATTATTGAGAAAGCCAATCCCCACTTTCTAAAAAATTTACATAATTTTTTATATTGAAATCTCCGGCCGAAGTTCTAACCAAGGCTCTCACGGTCGAACCATAAGTTCAATTTCATTCCCTGCCTTCTAGCCTTCTCCTCTCCACGTACCCGAGCTCGCTCTAACAGACTCTCTCTGTACTTGTCTTCTTTCACATTTTTTTCCACTTAGCCTAAACATTCCTCTTTTATTGCATTGTCTGACTCATGTAAAAAGGAAATCAAGTTGACACATGTCCATAATAATCTAAGCCAATTTTGAAGCCACACCCATGTGAAACCACCTGCTCACCATGTTTCACTTCTAAAATTTATAAAAGCACCTTCATATATTACTCATCTTCATTTCTAATTTTGTTTTTGTCTCATGTACTCATGCCAATACCATACCATAAGGCTCCCAACTCACACATGGTCTTAAACCCACGTGCACCGAAAATCAACAAGTTAACACTTGGGTTCTCCATGCAAATATATCATTTTGCTACTACATTAACTTCTTTTTTTTTTTCCTTTTTCCAAATCATATAAAGTTAACAAATAATGTTAATCCTCAAATCACAGAAACAACACACTTATCTCCTAGATTTAACGGATACCACATTAATGGACACCCATTATTACTCTAAAACAATTGTGTATAATGAGCTTCAAAGTAATTTTGTTATTTTTTTCGTCCTTATGAGAACCACTTCAAGTGAAGTTGGTTGCTCATCTCGCTCCCCCTAGTGGTGACCAAGGTTTGAATCTCATGAGGGGTGGGGCTTTGGGGGCCAGGGCTATGGATAGCCTCTGGACCCCCCATGTGCTAACTCTAACACCCCCATTTACCCCCGCTCATGTACACAATATTGGGGGGAAAACCGAGTTCACTATGTAAATCGGTAAATGCGAGATTTGCTTGAGATCATATATAATTTTTTTGCGCATAGATTTCGTATCTAAATAATATTTTGTATAAAGTTCCTCTAAATGTCTTCCAACCTTTGTCCAATTAAGAACTTACTCATTGGTAATATTTTTCACAATTTTATTTTTTACCATATGACGAATCTTATTTTTCCTCTTGTTTCTTTGTACATATTGCTGGAATAATCGTTAGAATTTCTGCAAACCATAATAATTGGAGACAACAATAAATATTAAGATAACTATGTAAGCACAAAATTAGGAGTTTAAGAGAAAACTTATGTGGATCGAGTCATGCATAGAGCGTTGTCCTAAGAGAAGATACGTCCCTACTTGCACCGAGTTGTGTGACATTCCACTCTAAAGATAAAACACGTAGCAGGTCATAGACAATTAGTTTGCCTTGTGACTTGGTTAAACTTTCAAGCCCTTAAATTTTACAGTCATGCTCTCTTTCTGGTTATGCCTATCGTCATATTGTTCTTCGCATGTTACACCCAGTTTAGCAACACTCATAATCACAACATTTACTGATGCCAAGAGTTTAGTGGAATAACTAAGTCATGTATGCATGTTATTTCACACATTTTACGTTGTCGATAGCCTATCCCCCACATGAAGATGGCGGGGAACGGAAATATCTGCAAATATTTTTGAAGTTGAGATTAAATGTATGTGAAAGCATATTTCCCTCTTTGTCCCTTCAAACCCAAAATATTTTCAAAACAACTCTAATTACGCTGGATAATTTTACACACAAGCCCAATCAATAGGCCACCAACAATCGCAAACCATCAACAACAAAGATTCCCTAACCACACACAACTTTGCCACTTGCGCACAAATAACACAACCAAGCCAAACCTAAACATGCATCAATTCCACACAATATGCGTGCCATTATTTATTCAGTGACCATTTTGTACCACATTCTCTGGGATTTGGGTTGTCTTTTGCACCGGTTCATCTTCTACTTTGTTCTCAATTGCCAGATACTTTTCTTTCAATACACTTTGAATTGCCATGTACTGTGCAATTTGCTCACCGATATACTTAATCAATGGCAATTATGGTTCCTCCACGAGAATTCGATCAATCGCCTGAATTGTGTTCCTTGATGCTTTAAATCTGGTGGTGTTACCCACCTTGCAAATTTGAATTCAGTGATCTCATTAAGAACTCTGTTGTTTTGTTCCAACGACTTAAAATACAATTTTTATCGCGTCCTCTATAGATGTACCTATGTTAATATTTAACAGCTTTTATACCGGAGCAAATCTCGACATTCACATAGTAGTAGAACATAGCCAACAAGTTTGGATCGTAGGGAACTACTCATCTGTTATCAAGGAGTTTGCAGCAAACCCTAACTTTTTTTTTTATTATTGTCTCTTCTTTTAAAAATTGGATATCCATCAGATGCGATGGTTGTGGTACTGGTGAATTTTCCAGGTTAATGATTCTTGCATTTAGCTTTGGTCCTATAGACGTTGCTTTGGTTAAATTTTCCATAAGGACCATGCATCATACGTCTCAATACAGCTAAATAGACATGTGAATTTTCATCAGATATTTTAGCAAATATAAATTGATCAAAATGCTCGAGATTTATATTAGATTTTCCATGGTGGTAGTTTTCCTTGGAAAATGAATTTTATAGTATATAGTATCAATGACGCGAAAACTAAGGGATCTTAGATGGTAATGGTAATCCTCGCATATGCTATGGAATGACCATGCTACCCCAACTTAAAACACAAGGGGAAACCAAAGCAAAGGATCTATTTGGAAGAAATCAACTACAAAGGGTGTAAAGTTTTGAAACCGTCAAATAATCAAGTTTTTAGTACTATCAACAAATAAATCTAGGAAAAAGATACCCAAAAACAACACCAAACACTGCTTTATAGTTTTGAATGAGTGTCTCCATCTTCTTAAAACAAGATCAAATAAGCCCAAAATGAGGACGGAAGGTTTCAAAAAAACTTTTCAAAACAAAGGATAAAAGATGCATGAAACCTAAGTATATGGAGGTTACATCCATGGACATCCCTACCATTCCCACTCTCAACATAAAAAAAAAAAAAAAAAAAAAAACCGAACTCTACGCAGTAACTTTTTCATCAAATAGCCCAAAGGCCCCAAAGTGATTCATGGATGGTTCTCTTAATCAATTGACTAACCAATTGTAGTATGTTACACTACTAAATACAACAGCAAATAATATAGCTCAAATTTAAAAGGAATTGTGGCTAAACCTTGAGAGCAGAATGAGTTATTAGAACCACACTATACTCCTCCTGATCACAAGCAAGCGTAGCAGCAATGGCCTGTAAGTAATTGCCAGTATAAAAGCAAACACGAATGACATACCAATGCAAAATGATTAGTGTAACTTCATGTCTATAAGCTTATACAGCAATGGTCTCTGATATTTTCTTTTATTGTGATCATGAAATAGTCTCTTTTTCCACTGCAGACTCTTCTTTTTTGAATCTGTCTAATCCTTCTTGGCTTTTTATTTTTCGTAAATCCAAAGAGAACTACAATTCCGATGTTCCTTGGTGTCACTTCTGAAAACTATGAGCCCAAAAAAATCAAAAAGAGTGTAGTTATAAAAGTTGGAGCGTGATAAATCAATTACCAAAAGGATAATGTGGGGTGCCTAACACCATCTCCATGTTTCAGTGCAATAGATTTCATCCCAATAAATTTAGCATTAACTACACATGTACCAAATATGTATGTATCAAAAGATATGTGTGCAGATTGCAATCTCTGATCATCACTGACTGCAATATCTCTTATTACGCTACCACATGTTGGCAAAGACGGTGAAATTACCATAAAACTTCTGTAAACGGACAACATAGCAAAGAACAAAACGGCAATACGGGCCACAAAGGAAAAACAATGAAAGTCCAAAAATTCACTAAAGTAAAATGAAAAATTGCTTGCACAGAGCAGGTGCAAATGCTATGGCTTGTCATCAATGACCATACTCAAACGCAAGATCGTGCTTTAAAGGAATATTTTGGCCAAATCAAGCCTAAATGGCTTCGTCGCTTACATTGGCCATAATTTCAATTGCACTACTCTTTTTTATTCTAAACGGATCAACTCTATTCAAACGTATCACTTTCATTCATTTCATTAGGAACACCTGCTTGCATACGGCTCCACAAATCTCCCTCAATTTCTTTCTCGAGCCAAGAGGTTTCCCTTTTATTTTCTAGGTCAACAATTTCATTACACTTATTGATCAAAGTTAAGTAAGGGTAACGCTATAGAGTTTTATTGATCGGCTTTTCATACAATGTATGTAATCAACCTCTTGTTCTTCCACCTACCCTTGGTGGAGTTCCTTACAATAACAGTTATCAAGCAAGCATAGAAATGGCTCCATTTTCATTTTACACTTCATCTCTACATTGAAACACCAATACAAATACAACGCAAAGTCACAGTAGCAACTAACCAACACAATAAAAATTGAGCATTGTAAGCAAGCACTTGTATCACTGTTACACAACCCACACAAAATATAGTCGCATGATGCTAACCACTCTACTTCAATATTTGAAGAACATGGTGTTTTTCTAAGTAAGGAATTTATTTTATTCTCTAATGCTCCAACAACATTGTAGTTTCATCTGATATCAAATAAAGGCGCATGTAAACCTTCAAAAGTGTATTGCATGCTTGTTTTTTGGGTTTTGGGGTTTTTTTGGGTTTTTCACTCTCATGTTTTACATTAGTGGTATTATTTAAATGAGTTTTTGTCCTCATTTTTTCGGGGGTGGTGAAAAACCAATGCTAAGAGCATCCCCATTGTAATAAGCAAATGAGTGTGCATAATCGAACTTAACAACAATGCTCAAAAAATACCTCATATTGTAATAAGCAAAGTTACAAAACTTTTAGCAAATAACCAAATTCCACCTATTCCATAACCAAAGTTAACAACTTTTACCAATAACAAGAACTCAATAACCAAACTCAAAACTCAATAACTAAAAAACAAACCACATTGGAATCGTCTCACAAAGACGATTAATTTGGTATGGTCGGGTGCGTGATTGGAATTTATTTGCGGTTGGACATATGTGCATTGTGTATTTTGGGGGTTTTTTGGTTAAGGATGCAAAATAACCAATGTAGAGGCAGAGGTTGTTAAGTTTGATTATGAACTAAATGGATAATCAAATGCTGACGTGACACATTTTGGTTATTGATTTTGATTATTCCCATTGCGGATGCTCTAAGGAAATTACTCTCCCTCCTTCAATGCACGTTTCTGTAATAGGATTTATTCAAGTCTCTTTTAAACACAAGGCAAAATCCTTGTTGTTCTTTTGGAATGTTTGCACAAGAAAACAACACTACAAAAATTGAATGCTTATCTTGGAGACTACCATTATTTGATAATTTAATGTACAATAAAATGGCAAGGTCAAATGACACTGCCTCTCAATTGTTCTTCCCCTTGTTTCATACAGGATCATAAGCTATATAACCTAATCAACTTTTAGAATTATCTTATATCCATCTCTTGCGAAGCACCTTCCAAATTACCATTAGGTAAAATCTTTTCTATTACTAATATTAAGTCCAATAGTTTGGTGGAATAATTAAATACATGTTTGCAGTTTATTTCGCACATTTCATAATGCCGAAAACCTGACCCCTTTAATCAAAAGAGCAGACAAAAAACTATTTAGGAATAGTGGTGAAACTGGGATTTATGGTTGCACAAAATGCTTTCAAGTTAACTTTTATGTTGTATTTGAACTGGAAATGTGGTGTCTTTAAAAATTGAGGTGCACACAACTTAAAACATTGTCAATCGATAATCACTAAGATCAACAATGAAAATATCTAGGCGGGAATGATAAGCTAGGAAATGTATGTAATTAAAAACATATTTTTCTCTTATTCCCTAAAAACCCAAAACCTTTTCAAGGCAACTCTAACTAATCTAGAGTAGGGAATAATGGTTGCAGTGTTTTATTTTTTCACATAGTAATTATTACTCGTAGAATGGAGACATAGTGATATACTCTCTCGGTTTCAAATTGAGAGTCCACTATTACATTTTGGATTGTTCCAAAATGATGGCCCTTTTCCAAAAATGAAAGGAAAAATTTGGTGATTTTTCAAAAGTGTCCCTCAAAGGTGAATATAAGTGTTATGAAGTAGAGTTTTTTTTTTCTTTTTATCTCCTAAACTATGCACATTTTTTCTATTTAGTCCGTAAACTATCAATTTGATGATTTTATCCCCTCAACTATCATACCGTTACCTACTTAGTCCTATAGATAACGGAAATTAGAAATTTGGACTGAAAATGTCAGGTAAGGCGCCGCCCTATTCGACACCCTATAAAGCAGATCTTTTATTATGATAGCCTTAGAGATAAAGATTAATTATAACCCTTTAGTATAAAATGATAAGAAAAATAAAACCTTCGCATTGGTTCAAACAGATAGAAAAATGGAGCACTTAATTTTTTTACAAGGTTCATATATTAGAATCTTATGTGGCATTTCATAAAGGCTAACACATACATATTTTTTTGTTTTTAAAAAGACTGAGTTCTTTATATAGAATTTAGACTATTTATATATTAAAAATATAGTTAAAAATTAAGCGCTCTAATTTTCAATCCGTTTGAACCGGTGTGAAAATCTTGTTCTTCTGATCATTTTATGTTAAAAGGTTATAATTAAATTTCTTTCTAGAGCTCTCATAATCAAGTATCTACTTTACAGGGTCCCAAACAGGCCTTGCATGTCATTTTCCATCCAAATTTCCAACTTCCGTTATCTATTGGACTAAGTAGGTAACGGTATGATAGTTGAGGGTATGAAATCGTCAAATTGATAGTTTAGGGACTAAGTAGAGAAAAGGTGCATAGTTTGGGGGATAAAAAGGGGAAAAAACTTTATAAAGTAGGTAGAATATAGAGGCAATGGTGGAAATAATAGACATTGTATGTGTAATCATTTCATGTCTCCTTAAATAGTTGGAATCCCCAAAAGGGACTCTCATTTTGGAACGGAATGAGTATTTTTATGTATTTTTAGAGATCTAGATGTCAAAACAATTATTCAATTTATTTCTTCATATGATGAAAAAGATTTCTTAAGCATCATCTGATAAGAGTTGTGGTGTAGCTATTTTTTCTTTTTTTACATGGCGTTTAACTTTTTAGGGGAATATTTGAAGAAAAATCAATAAAATAATTTTTAATTGACTATTTGGTCAATATAGCCTTTAGTAGTAAGGGTGCTTTGGTTAAATAATTTTAGGTAATTGATTTTGGCACTCCAGTTTTTACCACTGGCACTCCACTTTGTGTGTAAATCATGTGGAAAAATAAAATTAAAAGTGGAGTGCCATTGGCTAAATTTGGAGTGCCAAAATCACCTCCCTAATTTTATTAACACATCAAGCATGTAAAGCATGATGCATGCAAGCACAAAAAGCAGAAGACAGAAGATGTAACGATTTTTTTTAGTTCAACAGTCAGGGGTGTTCAGTCTGCACACATCGATTAATCCTGTATTGGATTCGGTTAAAGACATGCCATTCATGACAGATTAGTGGAGAGGATAAAAAAAATGTAAGCATTTCTCTCACAATGAGAATTTGAGAAAGTAAAAGACCTGGGCTAGGTCAAAGGTTTATATTTCAATTCCAATTTCGGAATTCAAACCACAAGTGATATTTAAAAGCGATAGTAGAAAATTACCGCCTGAAATTAAATTCTTTTGGACTACAGAGCATGTAAATTTCTTATACATAGATTTATTTATGCGACATGAGACTTCATAATATTTTCATAACCGGATATGAGTCAGCTTACGTGCACCTCAACTAATATCAGAACCCTCCTGAACGAGTATTTTTAATGAAATTCTTTTTTAACGTGAAATCCTCTCCAACTGAGATAGTATTACTTTTACCAAGGTTTCAAAGGTATGAATAAGCTAATACCTAAGAGTTATCAACCTCAGCAGTCAGCAGCTGATTTTTGGGCCAAATTAATTTCTTATGTTAGCTAGTCACTTTTTCACAAATATGCAAAATCAGACTCTTTACCCCATTCTCTCTTTTGGTAAATATTAGTATTTATCCTTTTCTTTTTAAAACCATTTCCACTTTCCAAACCCATTACTCAACAATGTCAAGTCTTTCCCCACGCTTCGTCTGTTGCTATGAGAGCAAAATACCAATTCTTTCCATCTCTCTCTCTCTCTCTCTCTCTCTCTCTCTCTCTCTCTCTCTCTCTCTCTCTCTCTCTCTATTTTAATTCCCTTAAAACCTCTTCAAATTCTATCCTTCCAAATCAAGCAATGGCAAACTTCCCGCGAGATTTATTAGCCCTCATGATCACAACACTCATTGATCAAATTTAGCCAGGCTTAGTTTCATGAGCCTATGACCCAACTAAGGGCATTAAAGGTCAGCAAACACTAATTAAATTTAAACAAGTGTAACACTCTAATTTGTACTTTCGGGTATTTGTTTTAGTCGTTTGTGTGCACTTTAACTAATTTCAGGGCCTTGAAATTAACAACCAAGCAAGTTCTCCAATGGCCCTAAGAATCGAAATGTTTGGCCTCCATAGAATATGAACATACATTCTTCTTGTAGAATATGAGCATACATTCTTGTTGTTGGGGATTTGTTTTTGATGATGATATTTTTTAGAATCAATTTCAATATTGTTGGGTATTTAATTTTGATGATGATGTTAAAATATTTTTAAATTGTGTTTACAAGATATTGATATTAATTGGATATGATTATATGGTGCTTGATTTTTGGATATGCAATGGTTTTTTGGGCCTTTTATAATTGTTGGGTTCACTATTTCTTGGCCCATCATATTTATTATGTTTGTTAGACTTAATTTGGTATTGGGTAGGTTTGTAATCATATTAGGGCTTTGGGCCTAATTTTTTTAATTGGGCTTTAGTGGGCTCGATGGATTAGGAATCTAGGAATAAATTGGGTAAGGCCCAATCTTTTGAGGATCCTCTGTGAGCATTTCCCTATAAGGATCTTGTGAGAGTTTTGCTGTGGGCTTGACAACACACCAATGAAGAGATCTAATGGTCCACAACATTCTCCTTTATTTTTTAAGAAAAATGTCACTATTTTACGTGTTAAAAATCTAACGTTTCTTTTTCCGTTATCTTCTTCTTCTTTGTTTTTTTTTTTTTTGACCAGTTTTCTTCTCTTTTATCTCAAACTTGAACATTATCAAACTTACTTGTTTGGATCAAAAACCAAGGTCTAGCTTCGATAAATAAGCCAATTAGTTTTTTTTTTTTTTTTT
Organism: Rhododendron molle; assembly: GCA_025413875.1. Lineage (NCBI taxonomy): Eukaryota > Viridiplantae > Streptophyta > Magnoliopsida > Ericales > Ericaceae > Rhododendron > Rhododendron molle. The sequence goes on along the minus strand of CM046389.1, from coordinate 12,376,563 downwards.
GCATTTGTTAGTTTCATGTCAATTTGTGGATTATTAAAATGTCTTGATGAAGGATAAAATATGTAAAGAATTCCGATGGAAACTCAAATTTTTAATAAAGACGAAAAAACTCAAAAGATTTGTCCTTTTTATTTATTGTCCTCATTCAAAACAAATTGTGTTTCGAGCATAATTTTTTACTTGTTCGATTCTTCTCACCGAGATGCATATTTTTTTTGGTGAACTCAAATATTATAAAGCAAACCAACTACAACCATAAAAAGTATAACGACAAGGAAAACGTGAAAAAAAATTGCAAAGCATAACACTTCAGAATGAAAGACCAAAAATAATATTATTGAACCTCAAAGAAAAAACACCAAAAAACTCACCGAATATATACTACTATTAAAACCATCACATGCACACAAACAGAGAAGAAGAAGATAATGGAAGAAGAAAACGGAAGGAGAAAATGTTGGATTTTTATCCAGTATAATGACGCCATTTTTTCTTGTAAAATAAAGAAAGTTGTTGTAGACCATTAGATCTCTTCATTAGTGTGTTGTCAAGCCCACAGCAAAACTGTCACAAGATCCTCACAGGGAAATCCTCACAAAAGATCCGGATCCATCTTTTGAACGCATATGAATGTCTTAATAAGAGGTCAAATAGGATTTGGTATACTTCGGCGGGCAAGGCCTATAGGAAGGCAGGATGATATCCTTCTAGTAAGGCGGAAGGCCAGCCTTTTGTTTTCGTTGAAGAAGAGAAAGCACTCTATTTTTGCTTCTCCTCTTTCTAAGTTCAATCATAGGTCCATGCCTTACCTTTTTTTTCATAGATTTTTTTATGAGGATTTTATTCTCACCTATATTTATGATTTTCCTCACCCAATTTGAGATATGCAGGTTCAAATTTTAATTAGCCATATTGGAATTGTGGGAAATCGGTTAAAAGGAGATTCTCAATTATCTGAGAATATACTCTGATGTAATTTTGGATTTGACATACAAAGATACGATTTAATGCTGCGCACTTATGTTGACTTTGTGTATCACAGACAAATAATTTGCACATGTTAAAGTGATTATTATTTAAGGGGTAAAAGCGAAACACACCTAGAAGACTTTAGAGATTCATGCAGCTATTTAAAGGGAGTCTCTCTGAAGAAAGAAATAAAGCAGTCTGACAGAAAGCTATTCAACCGAAGTCTTGAAAGCAAAGAATACAAGTGCCATATTAACTATAGAGTTCTTATTCAGACTTGAGAGAGAGAGACAGAGAGAATTGTTTTTGGCAGGAGGGAAAAAATAGGGGCAATAGATTATGAGGGTTATGTTTTTTTTTTTTTTTCATATTCATTAAACATAATCTATTCTATCCTAGGGGATTTGGGAAGGAGATGAGTGACAACTTGCAAATTTAGGAAAAAGAAGAAAGAAAATTGTGGGTTGATTAAAAAAATCGTGGAGGGACCTTTGGTTAAAGCCTATAGTTCTTACTTCTTTGAGAAGTAATAGTTTGAGTCATGCTCAATATAGATGATGAGAAACAATGTGGTAAGAAAAATTTAATTGTATAATTTTTTTTTTGTTGGAACTTCAAAAAGCTAACTGTCCTGATTAAAGCTATTTGAAATTAGTATTCACATATTCTTTGTCTTTTGTCATGCAACCACTCAGAAAACACAACACCACCATGTATTTATGCTTGTTAGTGGACATCTATTATTACTACAAAATAATTATGTTATAACGAGCTTCAAAGTAATATGTTATTTCAGATAAAAAATAAGAACGAATTAGAACCGTTCGATGGTTCATTCAACCAATCCGACAATATACTCTGTATAAAGTTCCAACCAATGTTGTGAAAAACTGGACCGGCCAAGTTGATGGTTCATTCAACCTCTTAAACCGTTCCGACTGTTCAACCGGTGACTCCCAAAAACTGGAAGCGGGTCATTCAAACCGCTGGGAAATTTTAAAATTTGAACTAATTTGCTTACGCTAACATTTTCTGCTAGCTTTGACCCAACGTGCCAGCTGTCCACCGTGTTAAGAGGAAAGGCTGCACCGCTGTGCGTCTCCATAGGCTTTGCTAACTTTTTATACACATTTGGATTGCCTTTGTTCAACTCAACGGTGACGTAGCATGGAGTGAAAAATTCTGAATGCAACTTTTTTGAAGTTATTCCTCATCTTTCACTTCACTTCAAAATAGTGAAGGATATGTACATTTCAAATACTATTGATCTTACCTTGTGTATTTTTACACTTTTTATTGACTTAATTTTATTAAATTAATTTTTTAAAATTTAATTACGACGTCACGGTTTAACTTCGATTCGACTGCAGTTGAACCAATGACCCGTCCACCCGGTATTTTTATTGGTTCGCTCACTGGCCCGGTTTTCAAAACAAACCTTCGTCCAATAAAGAACTTACCCATTGGTAATATTTTTCACTGTCTTATTTTTAGCCATATAACGAATATTTGTTTTTTCTTTAGTTTCTCTGTACATATATAATGGGAACTTCGTAGTTTCTCAATACATTGAAGTCACAATTATATGTTCATCGTGCAAAAGTGATTCCTCATTTTATATAGCTTATTGTGAATTTCTCATTTTTTTCACCGTACCAAGTGAAAAGAATTTTGCACTTCATACGGAATTTTACAAAAGAAATAAACTGGTGACAAGCCGAGTCAATATAAATTGGTATGACGAGGACCCGTTAGATTAAACAGTAGTATTATCATTAATTCATTAGCATCGTGGGTGCTACATATATAACCATAAGAACAATGAAAAGCCGTTGCATTCTTCACAGGGGAAATTTCATTACGGAGAATCCCGTAAAAAAGATTTAAGGCGCTAAATCGCGCGTCCAAAAAAGTTTTCGACGGTCTGAGTTAAAAACCGTTAATTTTGGTTCAGTTACTGGTTCACAATTAAAGAACCGTGGTTAGAACCGAACCAGACTGTTTAGAACTAATACATGTAAAAATACATATATGCGTGTGTAATTAATTATGTACCTAGATATGGTGGGTTAATCTTTTTCTTGCTAAAGTTAATTTATTTAGAGATGAAAGTTCGTCACTTATAATTTTACTCTTTCGATTCCTATCATCGATACAAACCACTAATGTTGTGTTCTCTTTGTTGAAAAAATTTCCTCTAGATTCTCCGAACTTCCAACATTTCTCGCTCTATCTCTCTCCACTTATTACACCTATTATTTTTTTAAAAAAAAATCAAAATTCAATCCAAACACAACATAATTCTCAAAAATTTTACGTAAAGTTGACAAATGCAAGTTGTTTTTTGAATAAAGATAAAAAATTAAGTCAAATCACTTAAACAACATCAAGCTCGGAATCGCTTGAACTTTTTAAATATTTGCTCATAATATTTAATTTTTTAAATTCCTATCATCGAGACGAATCAATAATCATTAAAAAAATCGACCCAAAACTAACTAATTTTAAAAAAGTACAAAAAATTAATAAATGAATTATTTTTGGCCAAAACGGAAGTTATAAGAGAAGTTGATTTTCTTTTACTTTTGCTTTCTTTCTGTTTGATGAGTGCGGGGAAGGCATGGTGTGGCCTAAAAATTGCCGTTGATTTCAATGTGGTTGGATGGAGTTCATCCTCACCACAAACAGGACAATACTGGATACTTTCACACTGGATTGGATCCCAAACCCACATTACACCGGGTTCAATTCCGCTCCAGTTTTATTATGGTCCAGTCCGGTCCAGCTTTGGGCCGTTGTGGGCCCCTCCCGGGCCCACAACAATGATCGGAATCGTTCATTTTGTAGAGCTCGTCGAATATGACATCCACGCCAAAAATTAGCTTGATCGAACATCAATAAGTACATGAACGAAACAGATTTGTATAGGAAAAAAATGGGCAATTATTAATTTCCATGATGTCAGGATTATGACCATTAAATTTACCCAACACAGTGCATATTTTAAAAACGGGAAAAATTCAAAAAAAAACCCTGAACTTTAAGTCCAATGTCAAATAGGCACCTGAACTTAAATAAACTTCAATTGAACACTTGAACTTTTACTCCGTTATTCAATTTACCCCCTACCGTCTCAATCCGTAACTTTCCTAACGGCAGCCGTTGAGATGGAGACTAACAGATAGAACAAAATGTTAGAGGGAGAAATTGGAGGGAAACAACATTGATCTGGCACCTTTTTAAGGCCCCGTTCGGCTAAATAAGCTAAATGGCCTTTTTTTGTCCTTATTCAAAGTTTTTTTTGTATTTGTTAGTTTTTCATCAATTTTTTAGAAATTATTGCATCCTCATAACGAGAGCAATCTAAAACGTAAAAAATTATGATCGAAATTCATTTTATTGAATAAAGACGAAAAAATTGGCTTATTGGCTTATTTTTTGTCTTTATTCAAAAAAATTAGGTTTCGATCGCAATTTGTTACTTTTTAGATTTCTCTTGTCATGACGATGCAATAATCCCCAGAACAATGACGAAAAACTAAAAATTACCAAAAAAAAATTGAATAAGTACAAAATAACCAGTTGGCTTATTTAGGCCCCGTTCGGCTAAATAAGCCAACTGACTTATTTTTTTGTCTTTATTCAAAAAAAATTCGTATTTGTTAGTTTTTCGTCATTTTTTTGGGGATTATTACATCGTCATGACGAGAAGAATCTAAAAAATAAAAATTATGATCGAAATCCAATTGTTTTTAATAAAGACGAAAAAATTGGCTTATTTAGCCGAACGGGACCTTAAAAAGGTGCCAGATCACTGTTGTTTCCCTCCAATTTGGTTCTATCTGTTAGTGTCCAGCTCAGTGGTTGCCGTTAGGAAAGTCACGGATTGAGACGGCAGGGGGTAAATTGAATAACGGAGTGAAAGTTCAGGTGTTCAATTGAAGTTTATTTAAGTTCAGGTGTGTATTTGACATTGGACTCAAAGTTCAGGGGTTTTTTTTGAATTTTTCCCTTTTAAAAACCTACAATTTTCCAAGTACATTTGAGCCTTTAATGCAAGATTTCTTCCAACTCCTCACAGACACTTCCTCTCTCAACCCATACGAGCTCATGGTGAGCTATTATCCATAACTACACTGATTGGCCAAACATAACCACTTCAAGCAACCCAAAACACAAATGTTTCAGACCAGATTTGAAAGTTTGATGCCTGAAATCGGATATTTCAAGGTAATTATTGCTTTGAACCCTAACCAATTAAAAACCATGCAACACATAGCTAATAGGGTGTTTGGACAAATAAGCCACGTACTTTGGCTTATTTTTGTTCTATTCAAATTTTTAGTATCACTTGGCTTATCATCAATTTTTTCGAGGATTATTGCATTCTCATGACAAGAGGAATCTAAAAAGTAAAAATTTTGATCGAAATCCAATTTTTTGAATAAAGACAAATTGAAAAGTCACTTTTTCGTCTTTATTCAAAAAAATTTGGATTTCGACCAAAATTTTTTACTTTTTAGATTCCTTTTGTCATGAGGATGCAATAATCTCTAAAAAAATGATGATAAGCCAAGTGAAACGAAAAAAATTTGAATAAAGACAAAAAAAAATTGGCAGGAAAGCCAAATAACTTTTTTGGCCAAACACCCCCTAAATCAAGCAGCCATTCGAATATTTACCTCAGCAAGCATTATGGCATAATAATTACCATGATGTCATGTATATCATTATAAGATTTTCTGTAACGCCTCGATTTTCGGAGGTAAAATCGAAGATATTAAATATTAATTTCAAAAAAAAAACTTCACCTATTTAAGGTTTAAAATCCAAAACAGAATTCTCAATGTCGAGATTCATTTATTACAAACCATTGGAAAAATACTAAAATTGTCTTTAGGGAAATAAAATAGACTAATTAACAGAGCCGACTCCTAAGTTTGATACGGATTCCAAGCGTACTCGGGCTCGACTCCCATCTCTGGATTCTCCTCCGCATAAAACTGCTCGCCTTCGGGGTTCTGTGTCTCTTCTTGGAGTTGTACCTCCCCTCCATTGAATCCTGCGTCCTCTAGCAAATTGACCGCCGAAGCAATCGATTTACCAGGATACGAGCGTATCCGTGAGTGATAAATCACCCAGTAAAATAATCCAACCCAACTACCCCTCTTACAATACAGTTAGCAGTTAAACAGACAAATAATGATACGAATAAGTAAAACAGAGATTTTTCACATAAGCCAGTTTATTACTATCCATTATCCTGACGTGTAATCTAAGATCTCATCCACGAGATCTTTCCTCCCATAACCACTAACTATGACCGTGTCATGGAAAATCCCCCTTGCTTGTCCTACATCGGGGTCCTAAACGAATTCACCTAAGTTATGTACTTCGTATGAATTCATTTACAACCATAACAGGGGCACGATTACCCTTTGGAACTTCCCATGGCGTACCATACATTAGGGTCGCACCATCCCTAAGCCACTAACTATGATCGTGTCATGGAACAATCCCCCTTGCTGGCCCTGCAAAGCACAATTACCCTTTGGAACTGCCCATGGCGTACCATACATTAGGGTCACAACAATCTCATCACCGGGCCCCTCAGGTAACCCATTTCAACACAGGGCCCATCAGGTCACCCTTGCCATAACCATCATAAACAAATCTCAAAATTCCAACACTTAACCATTTCCCAATAACTTAGCATCGACTATGTGAACTATAATCGCATACCACCCCATGTCTCTAGGATCCAATCTAGCATTCAAAGTAAATAATGGTGCATCGTACAATATATGCAATAATAAACAAAACAAAATAATAAACAATGCAATCACGTAATATTTTATGAATGGGCCGTTGTCCCTTAATCTTATGACCACAACATCATTAATAAAGTAAGAACTTTTATAAAACATTTAGAATTAATTTTCTAGGCTTTTATTAATTATTAATAAGTAATTAGATTTATTAAATACTAAATAAATACATTAAATAGGTAAATATATTTGAATAATTATCGTAACCTTAATAATAGTCCTAGAGGTCCTCTATAACAAGTTCAAGTGCTAAAAGTTAGGGTTGGAGGTCCGTGGGATTATTTTAAATAAAAACATTAGGATAATAGACGAAAGGAGGGTAAATAAATAATAAATATTTAAATAATTAAAAATAGATTAATAATAACAAAGTCTTATCTTAGGACTGTAAGAAGTCTAAATAAAATTATTTGGGCATTATTAACATCTTTTATAATATTTTAATGTATTTTTATTTAGAAATAATGCGTAAATAATAATCATTAGTTATTTAAATAAATAAAATATTATTTTAATAACATATCATATTTGAGATGTAAGAAGTCTAGGAAAAATAATTTAGATGTTAAAAACATTATTTGTGAGGTCACAATTATTTTTCGTTTGTAACTTCAATTAAAAATAAAATAAATAGCTAATAAATAAAAAAAAATGAAGTCAGCAAGTTATGATCTTTAGTATGTTATAAGTCTATGAAAAATAGTACGGGTATTTATAAAGTATTTTATAAGGTCGCGACGATTTTTAGTTTGTAAACTTTGATTGAAAACAAATAAAAATTTTAATAAATAGATAATAAAATAAAAAAAATATGAAATTAACAAGGTATGATCTTTGAACTGTTAGAAGTCTAGGAAAATTAGATCGGGTGTCAAAAACCATGTTCGGGAAGTCAAAAGGTCGAATCGAACCAAAACAATGCACACCGCAAGGTTTGACCAGTCAACCTTGCGGCTGGAATCCTCACCGCAAACTCCAGCCTGGTTCTCGCGGCCCGAAGTTTGTGGCCGCAAACTCCATGTCAGAAATCGTTTTTTTGGTTTTTCTTGCATGTTTTTGATGCATGGGATCATGGGGGCCATGGGGTTATGTCTAAAAACACTTAATATACTTAGAGGAGGGTTCGGATCGAATTAAAATACCTCGATTCGGGTTGAATTTGTTTTTGATCGAAACTTGAACGTTGGAGAAGAAAGCTTCGGATTTGACAATTGGGAGACCTTGGGACCGAATTGAAAGATGTTTGGCGATACTCTAGGTTGTAGAAAGGGATTGGAATGATCGGATCGGGTTCCTCTTGGTTCTTGGTCGCAAACCCACTTTTCTCTCTCTCTTTTCTCTCTCTAGAACTCCATAGCTTTGGAGCTTCGATTTCCTCCGATTATCTCTCTTTTCTGGATTGTTGGGACGTGAGAATTTTCGTGGGAAACCCTAGGGTCAACGTAATGAAGTATATATAGTGAATTTTGATGAGATAGGATTAAATTGAGTCCTAATGGAAGTGGGTTTTTGAATGGATGAATTATGCACGGTTTTAGGGTTACGGAGGAGGTAGAGGTCGGGTAGGAGTAGGAGAGGGAGATATAGAAGTATTGTATGCATGCATGCAATTATAAAATATTTTTAAAGAGATAATTAGATAGAAAACTATTTTTTTGTAATTATCCACTATTTATTTAATAAGGAAATTAATATTATTAGAATTAAATAATACTTTTTAATATTTTTATTAGTTAAAATTTTTGGGTTATTACAACCTATCCCCCTTAATAAAATTTCGTCCTCGAAATTAAAGTGTACCTTTATGAGGAAACAGATTCGGGTAGTTGGCGCGTATAGTATCCGCTCTTTCCCAGGTTGATTCCTCAATTCCCCGATGTCGCCAGAGGATTCGAACGAGTTGAATCGTTTTGCCTCGAATGCATTTCTCACTATAGTCTTGGATTTCCACTGGCTGTTCCTCGAGAGTGACGTCATCGTTGAGTTCGATGTTTTCCCAATTGATGACGTGGGAGGGATGCGTCATGTACTTCCGGAGCATTGACACGTGGAACACGTTGTGAACTCGATCCAATTGTGGCGGTAGTGCCAGGCGGTATGCTACTTCTCCAATTTTCTCGAGGATCTCAAAAGGGCAATGTATCGTGGTGATAGCTTTCCCTTCTTTCCAAATCGGATAACTCCCCTTCGTGGTCTAATCTTTAAGAACACATGTTCTCCAACTTGAAAGGTCAATGGTCTAGTCCTTTTGTCGGCGTAGCTCTTCTGTCGACTTTGAGCGGTCAGGAGCCGTTGGCGAATGGTTATGATCTTTTCCGTTGTCTCCTGAACTAACTCTGGTCCTAGTAACCTTGCTTCTCCCAGTTCAGCCCAACAAACTGGCGATCGACAAGGTCGTCCATACAAAGCTTCGTATGGTGCCATTTCTATGCTAGATTGATAGCTGTTGTTATAGGCGAACTCGACTAGCGGTAGGTGTCGTTCCCAGCTTCCCTTAAAGTCCAATACACAAGCACGGAGCATGTCCTCCAAGATTTGAATTGTTCTTTCGGATTGTCCATCCGTCTGTGGGTGGAATGCGGTGCTGAGACGAAGGTCAGTTCCCAAAGCTTTCTGCAGACTCTCCCAAAAGGTTGACGTGAACCGTGTGTCTCTATCACTCACAATAGATACAGGTACCCCATGTAATCGCACGATTTCTCGGATGTAGAGTCTACTGAGAGAGTCCATTGAGTCTGTCATCTTCATGGGTAAAAAGTGGGCGGATTTGGTTAAACGATCGACTATCACCCAAATGGCAGTGTTTGTTTGGGGTGATCTAGGTAGTCCTGTCACAAAATCCATGGCAATATGTTCCCACTTCCATCCTAGTATAGGTAAAGGTTGCAGGGTTCCACCGGGCTTCTGATGTTCCACTTTTACTTGTTGGCAGGTGAGGCATGTTGAAACGTATTTTGGCCACGTCCTTCTTGATTCCAATCCACCAGTACTGTCGGCGGAGGTCTTGGTACATCTTGGTGCTTCCTGGGTGGATGGCGAAGTTGGAATGGTGGAATTCCTTAAGTACTGCTTCCCGGAGGGTACCGATGTTTGGTACAAAAATTCTCCCTTTGGAAGCGAAGGCTCTTGTCAGCGTGGATTTCCCACCCGGCTGCTGCTTTTCCATTTGAGAGTTGGTATCTGATGAAATCACATTCTTTTTCAAAGGTTTGGTCTAGAAGAATTTCTCGTTGTAAGGCTGGGGTTGCGACTATGGCGGAGAGGCATGCGTCGGTGCCTTCTACAGTTGGCTGCAGCTTAAATCCATTAAGATCTTCCATCATCTTCCACTCTCTTACGGCTAAACTAGCCACTTGTCCTCGGTTCTTGCGACTCAGCGCGTCAGCGACCACATTTGCCTTTCCAGGATGATAGGACATCGTAAAGTTGAAATCCTCCAAGTATTCCACCCATCTCCTTTGTCTCATGTTTAGCTCTTTCTGGGTAAACAGATATTTCAAACTCTTGTGGTCCATGAATACCTCGAACTGCACTCCGTATAGGTAATGTCGCCAAAACTTTAGGGCGAACACTACTGCTGCCAGTTCCAAATCGTGTGTCGGATAATTCCTTTCATGCGGCTTCAACTGTCGGGATCCGTAGGCAACGACTTTCCCGTTCTGCATGAGTACAGCTCCCAATCCATCTTTGGATGCGTCACAATACACAGTATACCCTACGTCTCTTTCGGGTACGATCAATATAGGAGCGCTGGTCAATCTCTTCTTAAGTTCTTGGAAGGATCTCTCACATGCTTCGTCCCATTCAAACTTAACCCCTTTTTGGGTCAGTCGCGTCAATGGCTTTTCCAAGATAGAGAAATCCTGAATGAATCTCCTATAATAACCGGCTAATCCCAAGAAACTTCTTATCTCGAACACCGAAGAAGGTCTTTTCCAGTCCATGACTGCTTCTACTTTGCTGTCGTCGACTGAAATCCCTTTTTCTGACACCACGTGTCCTAGGAATTTGACCTCCTTCATCCAAAATTCGCACTTGCTGGCCTTCGCATACAAATGGTTGTCTCGAAGTACTTGGAGGACAATTCTTAAGTGGTCTTCGTGTTCTTTCTCCGTTGGAGAGTATATAAGGATGTCGTCAATGAACACCACCACAAACTTGTCCAAGTACGGAGTGAAAATCTGGTTCATCAGACACATGAAAACGGCAGGAGCATTGGTTAGACCAAACGGCATGACTACGAACTCGTAGTGTCCGTAACGTGTGCGGAACGCCGTCTTAGGTATATCACAATCCCGAATTCGCAATTGGTGATATCCGGACCGTAGGTCAATCTTCGAGAAACAAGTCGACCCTCTTAATTGGTCGAACAAGTCGTCTATTCTCGGTAGAGGATATCGGTTCTAGATGGTGACTTTGTTGAGTTGGTGGTAGTCGATACAAAGTCGGAGTGTTCCTTCTTTCTTTTTGACAAATAGCGCTGGAGCTCCCCATGGTGCGGTACTAGGTCGGATAAAACCCTTTTCTAGAAGTTCTCATAGCTGTGTCTTCAACTCCCGTAGTTCTGCTGGAGCCATTCGATACGGGGCCATCGAGATTGGGGCTGTGCCAGGTTGTAGCTCGATGGTGAAGTCTAATTCCCTTTGTGGCGGTAGCCCTGGTAATTCCTCTGGAAACACGTCCTTGTACTCGCAGACGACGTGAGGGAGGCTCAACTCCATTCGGTCTGTTTCCTCCAACTTAAGACTCGCTAACCATCCAGCAAGTTTCCTATGCCACTTCGTTCTATGTGCGTTGGGTGCATAAGGGTCTTGTCTATCCCCCTTAAACTTGAAACACGTCCCATCTGGCACATAAGCTGTCACCATCTTTTGATGGCAGTCTATGACAGCTCGGTGTGCAGTCAACCAATCCATCCCGAGTATGACGTCAAAGTCCTCCATTTCAATTACTCGCAAGTCGCATATTAATCGTAAGTTCGATACTTCTAGTTCGCACCCTTTACAGATTAGTACTACCGGAATCTTACCCCCTAATGGTGAAGTTACATGCATAGTTGTCTGTAGGGGTTCAGTTTCTAATTCAAGTGTAGATACACATGCAGCAGATATGAATGAGTGCGAGGCTCCGGAATCAAATAGTGTTTGCACGCATGTAGTATAAAGAGTGAGGGTACCTTGGATTACTGCAGGTTCCATCTCCTCTTCGGTTCCTTTTAATGCAAACACCCTCCCTGCAGCTGGCTGCATCTGTCCCTTTGCCCCGTTGTTCTGAGGTGGGTGAGATTGTTGTTGGTTCCAATCGATACGGGGTTGATTCTGACCTTTGAATTGGTTGCCAAACCCAGTTGGTTTGTTTTGATTCTGACTTTGTCCTTGATATCCAGAGCTTCCAGATCCAGCGAGTTGAGGACAATTATTCCGGAAGTGACCCTCCTGGTTGCAATGGTAGCATCTGAGGTTTCGGGTTTGGGGTGGGTACTGATTCTGTATCGGAAATTGACCTTGGTTTGGGTTAGAGTTGGGATTGGGGTTAGGGTTTCTCCAGGGTTGGTTGTGTTGTTGTGGACGAGGGTTATTCTGAGAATAGGGTTTTGGAGCAACAAACCCTTGGTTGTTATTTCGGATGGGTCCTCCTTGCTGTGGAATGGTCCTTTTTGCATTCCCGATCTTATAGTAGTCATTGAGTTCTCTTTCATTAATCAAAGTGGTCTGCACCACTTGTGCATAAGTTGGGAGTCGTAACCCAACTACCTTCTCTCTGAGTGCGTGATCCAGCCCCCATTCGAATCTTCTAGCCTTAGCTGATTCATCTGGTATGTACTCTGTGGCGAAGCGTGACAGTTCGTCGAATCGGGACATGTATTGAGTCACTGTCATGTCTCCTTTACGCAAAGACAAGAATTTTTGTGCCATTTCATCCTTCATAGGGGCTGGAAAGTACTTTTCCAGAAAAATAGCTTCGAATTGCACCCACGTAAGTGTGGCAAGGTTGACAGTAGTTTTGGTGGCTTCCCACCAATAATCCGCCTCTCCTTCAAATTGGTAAGTGGCCAGAGCTATCTGGTCAGCACTTTGCTGGACTCCCAGGGCATCCAACATCTTCTTAATTTGTCGGATCCAGTGGTTGGCGACTAGAGGGTCAGGTGTTCCTTGGAAGGTTGGGGGGTCTTTGCTTCCTAAATTCAGAAAGGAAGTAAGCGCGGTTTTGGGTTCTTGGTTGCGGCACAGGTTGGTTAGTGACTAGGGTTTGGAGGATTTGCGCAACATTGTTAAGGGCGTTGGTAATGAGTGGTTCTTGTGATTGTCCATTCTGCTGACCGCTGTTCCCAGATTCCTCGTGAGTTCCCACCATCTAAGGCACATAAAATAATAAATTTAGGGGGCTTTCTACAAATATGACACTATGCTAATGATGAAATAAGGAGCATCTCACATATAAGTCAACTACATAAGATCTATGTTATTTCGCGGTACATTCTCGAAGTCAGAGTTGGATGTCAACCAAGTAGTATTTATAGGTTAGACTTAAAGTAACATAAGTAATAATTAACGACTCAGGTTTACGCTCTCAAAAGGTGATCTACCCAATCTACCCAAGGCCGAGGGGTTGAACCTAAGGCTCTGATACCAAGTTGTAACGCCTCGATTTTCGGAGGTAAAATCGAAGATATTAAATATTAATTTCAAAAAAAAACTTCACCTATTTAAGGTTTAAAATCCAAAACAGAATTCTCAATGTCGAGATTCATTTATTACAAACCATTGGAAAAATACTAAAATTGTCTTTAGGGAAATAAAATAGACTAATTAACAGAGCTGACTCCTAAGTTTGATACGGATTCCAAGCGTACTCGGGCTCGACTCCCATCTCTGGATTCTCCTCCGCATAAAACTGCTCGCCTTCGGGGTTCTGTGTCTCTTCTTGGAGTTGTACCTCCCCTCCATTGAATCCTGCGTCCTCTAGCAAATTGACCGCCGAAGCAATCGATTTACCAGGATACGAGCGTATCCGTGAGTGATAAATCACCCAGTAAAATAATCCAACCCAACTACCCCTCTTACAATACAGTTAGCAGTTAAACAGACAAATAATGATACGAATAAGTAAAACAGAGATTTTTCACATAAGCCAGTTTATTACTATCCATTATCCTGACGTGTAATCTAAGATCTCATCCACGAGATCTTTCCTCCCATAACCACTAACTATGACCGTGTCATGGAAAATCCCCCTTGCTTGTCCTACGCACGCGGGGTCCTAAATGAATTCATCTAAGTTATGTACTTCGTATGAATTCATTTACAACCATAGCAGGGGGCACGATTACCCTTTGGAACTTCCCATGGCGTACCATACATTAGGGTCGCACCATCCCTAAGCCACTAACTATGATCGTGTCATGGAACAATCCCCCTTGCTGGCCCCGCAAGGCACGATTACCCTTTGGAACTGCCCATGGCGTACCATACATTAGGGTCACAACAATCTCATCACCGGGCCCCTCAGGTAACCCATTTCAACACAGGGCCCATCAGGTCACCCTTGCCATAACCATCATAAACAAATCTCAAAATTCCAACACTTAACCATTTCCCAATAACTTAGCATCGACTATGTGAACTATAATCGCATACCACCCCATGTCTCTAGGATCCAATCTAGCATTCAAAGTAAATAATGGTGCATCGTACAATATATGCAATAATAAACAAAACAAAATAATAAACAATGCAATCACGTAATATTTTATGAATGGGCCGTTGCCCTTAATCTTATGACCACAACATCATTAATAAAGTAAGAACTTTTATAAAACATTTAGAATTAATTTTCTAGGCTTTTATTAATTATTAATAAGTAATTAGATTTATTAAATACTAAATAAATACATTAAATAGGTAAATATATTTGAATAATTATCGTAACCTTAATAATAGTCCTAGAGGTCCTCTATAACAAGTTCAAGTGCTAAAAGTTAGGGTTGGAGGTCCGTGGGATTATTTTAAATAAAAACATTAGGATAATAGACGAAAGGAGGGTAAATAAATAATAAATATTTAAATAATTAAAAATAGATTAATAATAACAAAGTCTTATCTTAGGACTGTAAGAAGTCTAAATAAAATTATTTGGGCATTATTAACATCTTTTATAATATTTTAATGTATTTTTATTTAGAAATAATGCGTAAATAATAATCATTAGTTATTTAAATAAATAAAATATTATTTTAATAACATATCATATTTGAGATGTAAGAAGTCTAGGAAAAATAATTTAGATGTTAAAAACATTATTTGTGAGGTCACAATTATTTTTCGTTTGTAACTTCAATTAAAAATAAAATAAATAGCTAATAAATAAAAAAAAATGAAGTCAGCAAGTTATGATCTTTAGTATGTTATAAGTCTATGAAAAATAGTACGGGTATTTATAAAGTATTTTATAAGGTCGCGACGATTTTTAGTTTGTAAACTTTGATTGAAAACAAATAAAAATTTTAATAAATAGATAATAAAATAAAAAAAATATGAAATTAACAAGGTATGATCTTTGAACTGTTAGAAGTCTAGGAAAATTAGATCGGGTGTCAAAAACCATGTTCGGGAAGTCAAAAGGTCGAATCGAACCAAAACAATGCACACCGCAAGGTTTGACCAGTCAACCTTGCGGCTGGAATCCTCACCGCAAACTCCAGCCTGGTTCTCGCGGCCCGAAGTTTGCGGCCGCAAACTCCATGTCAGAAATCGTTTTTTTGGTTTTTCTTGCATGTTTTTGATGCATGGGATCATGGGGGCCATGGGGTTATGTCTAAAAACACTTAATATACTTAGAGGAGGGTTCGGATCGAATTAAAATACCTCGATTCGGGTTGAATTTGTTTTTGATCGAAACTTGAACGTTGGAGAAGAAAGCTTCGGATTTGACAATTGGGAGACCTTGGGACCGAATTGAAAGATGTTTGGCGATACTCTAGGTTGTAGAAAGGGATTGGAATGATCGGATCGGGTTCCTCTTGGTTCTTGGTCGCAAACCCACTTTTCTCTCTCTCTTTTCTCTCTCTAGAACTCCATAGCTTTGGAGCTTCGATTTCCTCCGATTATCTCTCTTTTCTGGATTGTTGGGACGTGAGAATTTTCGTGGGAAACCCTAGGGTCAACGTAATGAAGTATATATAGTGAATTTTGATGAGATAGGATTAAATTGAGTCCTAATGGAAGTGGGTTTTTGAATGGATGAATTATGCACGGTTTTAGGGTTACGGAGGAGGTAGAGGACCGAGTAGGAGTAAGAGAGGGAGATATAGAAGTATTGTATGCATGCATGCAATTATAAAATATTTTTAAAGAGATAATTAGATAGAAAACTATTTTTTTGTAATTATCCACTATTTATTTAATAAGGAAATTAATATTATTAGAATTAAATAATACTTTTTAATATTTTTATTAGTTAAAATTTTTGGGTTATTACAACCTATCCCCCTTAATAAAATTTCGTCCTCGAAATTAAAGTGTACCTTTATGAGGAAACAGATTCGGGTAGTTGGCGCGTATAGTATCCGCTCTTTCCCAGGTTGATTCCTCAATTCCCCGATGTCGCCAGAGGATTCGAACGAGTTGAATCGTTTTGCCTCGAATGCATTTCTCACTATAGTCTTGGATTTCCACTGGCTGTTCCTCGAGAGTGACGTCATCGTTGAGTTCGATGTTTTCCCAATTGATGACGTGGGAGGGATGCGTCATGTACTTCCGGAGCATTGACACGTGGAACACGTTGTGAACTCGATCCAATTGTGGCGGTAGTGCCAGGCGGTATGCTACTTCTCCAATTTTCTCGAGGATCTCAAAAGGGCAATGTATCGTGGTGATAGCTTTCCCTTCTTTCCAAATCGGATAACTCCCCTTCGTGGTCTAATCTTTAAGAACACATGTTCTCCAACTTGAAAGGTCAATGGTCTAGTCCTTTTGTCGGCGTAGCTCTTCTGCCGACTTTGAGCGGTCAGGAGCCGTTGGCGAATGGTTATGATTTTTTCCGTCGTCTCTTGGACTAACTCTGGTCCTAGTAACCTTGCTTCTCACAGTTCAGCCCAACAAACTGGCGATCGACAAGGTCGTCCATACAAAGCTTCGTATGGTGCCATTTCTATGCTAGATTGATAGCTGTTGTTATAGGCGAACTCGACTAGCGGTAGGTGTCGTTCCCAGCTTCCCTTAAAGTCCAATACACAAGCACGGAGCATGTCCTCCAAGATTTGAATTGTTCTTTCGGATTGTCCATCCGTCTGTGGGTGGAATGCGGTGCTGAGACGAAGGTCAGTTCCCAAAGCTTTCTGCAGACTCTCCCAAAAGGTTGACGTGAACCGTGTGTCTCTATCACTCACAATAGATACAGGTACCCCATGTAATCGCACGATTTCTCGGATGTAGAGTCTACTGAGAGAGTCCATGGAGTCTGTCATCTTCATGGGTAAAAAGTGGGCGGATTTGGTTAAACGATCGACTATCACCCAAATGGCAGTATTTGATTGTGGAGACTTGGGTAGTCCTGTCACAAAGTCCATGGCGATATGTTCCCACTTCCATCCGGGTATAGGTAAGGGTTGCAGGGTTCCGCCGGGTTTTTGATGTTCCGCTTTTACTTGTTGGCATGTGAGGCACGTCGAAACGTATTTGGCCACGTCCTTCTTGATCCCAATCCACCAGTATTGTCGGCGGAGGTCTTGGTACATCTTGGTGCTTCCTGGGTGTACGGCGAAGTTGGAATGGTGGAATTCCTTAAGTACTGCCTCCCGGAGGGTACTGATGTTGGGTACAAAAATTCTCCCTTGAAAGCGAAGGCTCTTGTCAGCGTGGATTTCCCACCCTGCTGCTGCTTTTCCATTTGAGAGTTGGTATCTAATGAAATCACATTCTTGTTCAAAGGTTTGGGCTAGAAGGATCTCTCGGTGTAAGGCTGGGGTTGCGACTATGGCGGAGAGGCATGCGTCGGTGCCTTCTACAGTTGGCTGCAGCTTAAATCCATTAAGATCTTCCATCATCTTCCACTCTCTTACGGCTAAACTAGCCACTTGTCCTCGGTTCTTGCGACTCAGCGCGTCAGCGACCACGTTTGCCTTTCCAGGATGATAGGACATCGTGAAGTTGAAATCCTCCAAGTATTCCACCCATCTCCTTTGTCTCATGTTTAGCTTTTTCTGGGTAAACAGATATTTCAAACTTTTGTGGTCCGTGAATACCTCGAACTGCACTCCGTATAGGTAATGTCGCCAAGACTTCAGGGCGAACACTACTGCTGCCAGTTCCAAATCGTGTGTCGGATAATTCCTTTCATGCGGTCTCAACTGTCGGGATCCGTAAGCAACGACTTTCCCGTTCTGCATGAGTACAGCTCCCAATCCATCTTTAGATGCGTCACAATACACAGTATACCCTACGTCTCTTTCGGGTACGATCAATATAGGAGCGCTGGTCAATCTCTTCTTAAGTTCTTGGAAGGATCTCTCACATGCTTCGTCCCATTCAAACTTAACCCCTTTTTGGGTCAGTCGCGTCAATGGCTTTTCCAAGATAGAGAAATCCTGAATGAATCTCCTATAATAACCGGCTAATCCCAAGAAACTTCTTATCTCGAACACCGAAGAAGGTCTTTTCCAGTCCATGACTGCTTCTACTTTGCTGTCGTCGACTGAAATCCCTTTTTCTGACACCACGTGTCCTAGGAATTTGACCTCCTTCATCCAAAATTCGCACTTGCTGGCCTTCGCATACAAATGGTTGTCTCGAAGTACTTGGAGGACAATTCTTAAGTGGTCTTCGTGTTCTTTCTCCGTTGGAGAGTATATAAGGATGTCGTCAATGAACACCACCACAAACTTGTCCAAGTACGGAGTGAAAATCTGGTTCATCAGACACATGAAAACGGCAGGAGCATTGGTTAGACCAAACGGCATGACTACGAACTCGTAGTGTCCGTAACGTGTGCGGAATGCCGTCTTAGGTATATCGCAATCCCGAATTCGCAATTGGTGATATCCAGACCGTAGGTCAATCTTCGAGAAACAAGTCGACCCTCTTAATTGGTCGAACAAGTCGTCTATTCTCGGTAGAGGATATCGGTTCTTGATGGTGACTTTGTTGAGTTGGCGGTAGTCGATACAAAGCCGGAGTGTTCCTTCTTTCTTTTTGACAAATAGCGCTGGAGCTCCCCATGGTGCAGTACTAGGTCGGATAAAACCCTTTTCTAGAAGTTCCTGTAGCTGTGTCTTCAACTCCCGTAGTTCTGCTGGAGCCATTCGATACGGGGCCATCGAGATTGGGGCTGTGCCGGGTTGTAGTTCGATGGTGAAGTCTAATTCCCTTTGCGGCGGTAGCCTTGGTAATTCCTCTGGAAACACGTCCTTGTACTCGCAGACAACGTGAGGGAGGCTCAACTCCATTTGGTCCGTTTCCTCCAACTTGAGATTTGTTAACCATCCAGCAAGTTTCCTATGCCACTTCGTTCTATGTGCGTTGGGTGCATAAGGGTCTTGTCTATCCCCCTTAAACTTGAAACACGTCCCATCTGGCGCATAAGCTGTCACCATCTTTCGATGGCAGTCTATGACAGCTCGGTGTGCAGTCAACCAATCCATCCCGAGTATGACGTCAAAGTCCTCCATTTCAATTACTCGCAAGTCGCATATTAATCGTAAGTTCGATACTTCTAGTTCGCACCCTTTACAGATTAGTACTACCGGAGTCTTACCCCCTAATGGTGAAGTTACATGCATAGTTGTTTGTAGGGGTTCAGTTTCTAATTCAAGTGTAGATACACATGCAGCAGATATGAATGAGTGCGAGGCTCCGGAATCAAATAGTGTTTGCACGCATGTAGTATAAAGAGTGAGGGTACCTTGGATTACTGCAGGTTCCATCTCCTCTTCGGTTCCTTTTAATGCAAACACCCTCCCTGCAGCTGGCTGCATCTGTCCCTTTGCCCCGTTGTTCTGAGGTGGGTGAGATTGTTGTTGGTTCCAACCGATACGGGGTTGATTCTGACCTTTGAATTGGTTGCCAAACCCAGTTGGTTTGTTTTGATTCTGACTTTGTCCTTGATATCCAGAGCTTCCAGATCCAGCGAGTTGAGGACAATTATTCCGGAAGTGACCCTCCTGGTTGCAATGGTAGCATCTGAGGTTTCGGGTTTGGGGTGGGTACTGATTCTGTATCGGAAATTGACCTTGGTTTGGGTTAGAGTTGGGATTGGGGTTAGGGTTTCTCCAGGGTTGGTTGTGTTGTTGTGGACGAGGGTTATTCTGAGAATAGGGTTTTGGAGCAACAAACCCTTGGTTGTTATTTCGGATGGGTCCTCCTTGCTGTGGAATGGTCCTTTTTGCATTCCCGATCTTATAGTAGTCATTGAGTTCTCTTTCATTAATCAAAGTGGTCTGCACCACTTGTGCATAAGTTGGGAGTCGTAACCCAACTACCTTCTCTCTGAGTGCGTGATCCAGCCCCCATTCGAATCTTCTAGCCTTAGCTGATTCATCTGGTATGTACTCTGTGGCGAAGCGTGACAGTTCGTCGAATCGGGACATGTATTGAGTCACTGTCATGTCTCCTTTACGCAAAGACAAGAATTTTTGTGCCATTTCATCCTTCATAGGGGCTGGAAAGTACTTTTCCAGAAAAATAGCTTCGAATTGCACCCACGTAAGTGTGGCAAGGTTGACAGTAGTTTTGGTGGCTTCCCACCAATAATCCGCCTCTCCTTCAAATTGGTAAGTGGCCAGAGCTATCTGGTCAGCACTTTGCTGGACTCCCAGGGCATCCAACATCTTCTTAATTTGTCGGATCCAGTGGTTGGCGACTAGAGGGTCAGGTGTTCCTTGGAAGGTTGGGGGGTCTTTGCTTCCTAAATTCAGAAAGGAAGTAAGCGCGGTTTTGGGTTCTTGGTTGCGGCACAGGTTGGTTAGTGACTAGGGTTTGGAGGATTTGCGCAACATTGTTAAGGGCGTTGGTAATGAGTGGTTCTTGTGATTGTCCATTCTGCTGACCGCTGTTCCCAGATTCCTCGTGAGTTCCCACCATCTAAGGCACATAAAATAATAAATTTAGGGGGCTTTCTACAAATATGACACTATGCTAATGATGAAATAAGGAGCATCTCACATATAAGTCAACTACATAAGATCTATGTTATTTCGCGGTACATTCTCGAAGTCAGAGTTGGATGTCAACCAAGTAGTATTTATAGGTTAGACTTAAAGTAACATAAGTAATAATTAACGACTCAGGTTTACGCTCTCAAAAGGTGATCTACCCAATCTACCCAAGGCCGAGGGGTTGAACCTAAGGCTCTGATACCAAGTTGTAACGCCTCGATTTTCGGAGGTAAAATCGAAGATATTAAATATTAATTTCAAAAAAAAACTTCACCTATTTAAGGTTTAAAATCCAAAACAGAATTCTCAATGTCGAGATTCATTTATTACAAACCATTGGAAAAATACTAAAATTGTCTTTAGGGAAATAAAATAGACTAATTAACAGAGCCGACTCCTAAGTTTGATACGGATTCCAAGCGTACTCGGGCTCGACTCCCATCTCTGGATTCTCCTCCGCATAAAACTGCTCGCCTTCGGGGTTCTGTGTCTCTTCTTGGAGTTGTACCTCCCCTCCATTGAATCCTGCGTCCTCTAGCAAATTGACCGCCGAAGCAATCGATTTACCAGGATACGAGCGTATCCGTGAGTGATAAATCACCCAGTAAAATAATCCAACCCAACTACCCCTCTTACAATACAGTTAGCAGTTAAACAGACAAATAATGATACGAATAAGTAAAACAGAGATTTTTCACATAAGCCAGTTTATTACTATCCATTATCCTGACGTGTAATCTAAGATCTCATCCACGAGATCTTTCCTCCCATAACCACTAACTATGACCGTGTCATGGAAAATCCCCCTTGCTTGTCCTACATCGGGGTCCTAAATGAATTCATCTAAGTTATGTACTTCGTATGAATTCATTTACAACCATAGCAGGGGGCACGATTACCCTTTGGAACTTCCCATGGCGTACCATACATTAGGGTCGCACCATCCCTAAGCCACTAACTATGATCGTGTCATGGAACAATCCCCCTTGCTGGCCCTGCAAAGCACAATTACCCTTTGGAACTGCCCATGGCGTACCATACATTAGGGTCACAACAATCTCATCACCGGGCCCCTCAGGTAACCCATTTCAACACAGGGCCCATCAGGTCACCCTTGCCATAACCATCATAAACAAATCTCAAAATTCCAACACTTAACCATTTCCCAATAACTTAGCATCGACTATGTGAACTATAATCGCATACCACCCCATGTCTCTAGGATCCAATCTAGCATTCAAAGTAAATAATGGTGCATCGTACAATATATGCAATAATAAACAAAACAAAATAATAAACAATGCAATCACGTAATATTTTATGAATGGGCCGTTGCCCTTAATCTTATGACCACAACATCATTAATAAAGTAAGAACTTTTATAAAACATTTAGAATTAATTTTCTAGGCTTTTATTAATTATTAATAAGTAATTAGATTTATTAAATACTAAATAAATACATTAAATAGGTAAATATATTTGAATAATTATCGTAACCTTAATAATAGTCCTAGAGGTCCTCTATAACAAGTTCAAGTGCTAAAAGTTAGGGTTGGAGGTCCGTGGGATTATTTTAAATAAAAACATTAGGATAATAGACGAAAGGAGGGTAAATAAATAATAAATATTTAAATAATTAAAAATAGATTAATAATAACAAAGTCTTATCTTAGGACTGTAAGAAGTCTAAATAAAATTATTTGGGCATTATTAACATCTTTTATAATATTTTAATGTATTTTTATTTAGAAATAATGCGTAAATAATAATCATTAGTTATTTAAATAAATAAAATATTATTTTAATAACATATCATATTTGAGATGTAAGAAGTCTAGGAAAAATAATTTAGATGTTAAAAACATTATTTGTGAGGTCACAATTATTTTTCGTTTGTAACTTCAATTAAAAATAAAATAAATAGCTAATAACAAAAAAAAAATGAAGTCAGCAAGTTATGATCTTTAGTATGTTATAAGTCTATGAAAAATAGTACGGGTATTTATAAAGTATTTTATAAGGTCGCGACGATTTTTAGTTTGTAAACTTTGATTGAAAACAAATAAAAATTTTAATAAATAGATAATAAAATAAAAAAAATATGAAATTAACAAGGTATGATCTTTGAAGTGTTAGAAGTCTAGAAAAATTAGATCGGGTGTCAAAAACCATGTTCGGGAAGTCAAAAGATCGAATCGAACCAAAACAATGCACACCGCAAGGTTTGACCAGTCAACCTTGCGGCTGGAATCCTCACCGCAAACTCCAGCCTGGTTCTCGCGGCCCGAAGTTTGCGGCCGCAAACTCCATGTCAGAAATCGTTTTTTTGGTTTTTCTTGCATGTTTTTGATGCATGGGATCATGGGGGCCATGGGGTTATGTCTAAAAACACTTAATATACTTAGAGGAGGGTTCGGATCGAATTAAAATACCTCGATTAGGGTTGAATTTGTTTTCGATCGAAACTTGAACGTTGGAGAAGAAAGCTTCGGATTTGACAATTGGGAGACCTTGGGACCGAATTGAAAGATGTTTGGCGATACTCTAGGTTGTAGAAAGGGATTGGAATGATCGGATCGGGTTCCTCTTGGTTCTTGGTCGCAAACCCACTTTTCTCTCTCTTTTCTCTCTCTAGAACTCCATAGCTTTAGAGCTTCGATTTCCTCCGATTATCTCTCTTTTCTGGATTGTTGGGACGTGAGAATTTTCGTGGGAAACCCTAGGGTCAACGTAATGAAGTATATATAGTGAATTTTGATGAGATAGGATTAAATTGAGTCCTAATGGAAGTGGGTTTTTGAATGGACGAATTATGCACGGTTTTAGGGTTACGGAGGAGGTAGAGGTCGGGTAGGAGTAGGAGAGGGAGATATAGAAGTATTGTATGCATGCATGCAATTATAAAATATTTTTAAAGAGATAATTAGATAGAAAACTATTTTTTTGTAATTATCCACTATTTATTTAATAAGGAAATTAATATTATTAGAATTAAATAATACTTTTTAATATTTTTATTAGTTAAAATTTTTGGGTTATTACATTTTCCAAGCACATCCGAGCAATAAATCCCAAATCTTTTCCCACTATTCCAAAACATTCCCTCTTGGCATGGTGTTACACAAGCATGATGGTCTAATAATTACCATGATGTCATGAATATCACTATAAGATTTACTAAATACAGTGCCCCTGGAAAAACAAAGATTTTCCAAGTACAATAGAGCCTTTAATGCAAGATTTCTTCCAACTCCTTACAGACACTCCCTCTCTCAACCCATACCAGCTCATGGTGAGCTATTATCCATAACTACACTGATTGACCAAACATAGCCAATTCAAGCAGCCCCAAACACAAATGTTTCAAACCATGCGCATGAGTTATTTTCAGATATCTGGTATGGAAAAAAAAAATAGACAAGTTCATGTACCGTTCTTTTCTTTTTTTTTTTTTTTAAGATAAGTTCATGGGTACACTTGTTCAATGATATGTGATACGTGCTGCGTAAGGGTGGCTAGTGCACGTCACGTACGTTTTTAAATCACTTAACAAACAGCGCACAAGCAGTTACGAATTGTTCTCAACATTCCAATTCGAAGATAAGACTTGAACCCTAGCATCACCGAACACCGAGCAAGAAACTTATTTTTTTTTTTTTGTAAAAGAGACCGTATCAAAGTGACATGCGCATGCATGGTATATCCAAATGCATTTTTTAGATAACAAAGTATAATAAATGAAATAAAAACCCAAACTATGGATCTCTGTATCAAAGTGGGGGATATTTAATTTTTGAGAGGCAAAAGTACATATATCTGGATCACATCCATCAAATTCACGTGATGATCACGTGACCATATTGACTACTACAAGTCCTATAGTGCAGTACAATGGCAAGACATGATGATGCCTTTTCTCTCACATGGTGCCATCCACATGCACTATACGTTCATGCACCTACCATAAATGGAGAGAGAAAGGAAAGCCTTAATTAATCCACGTGGAAGAGCCGGCCTTCTGCAAAGACTCATGAGAACCGTTATTACTCTGTCTATATATAGGCGTCGGAATGAACGGCGAGCACGAGGGCTCACACACATTGTGGTGGTGTAGTTATATCAAGTTCAAGACCATTTGAGTTAAGTGTCCGAATCAGCTTATGCGCATCTAGATTAATTTTGAGAGCTCGATTCCAGCTAACTTGCGGAAAAGTACTGCTACATGTTTTGTTTTTTTTTATCGGCAACCAAACTGCGTATTTGGTTATTGTTTTTAACTTTTTATCTTACGGTGATTTGTAGTATAAAAATTGATGCAAGACGAGTTGTCAGAGAGTTTTTATTAAGTATTAGAAGGGTGAAGGACAAGCACAAGTCTCTAGTTACTTTTTTTTTGATCAGTGAAAAGGGTGGGAGGGAGCGACCAGCGTAGCAACCCCCCTTGGGCGTGACCATAGGGGCTCCCTACCCGCTGTGGAATGTCCGGTTCGAGCCATAGCTACTGTCCGGAAGGACAGACCGTCACCACAGCACCACCTAGGTACAAGTGGGCATAATGCTTTATCCCCCTAACCCCTTGCCACGTGCCAAGGCTCGAAACCGAGACCTTGGCTGGGGATGAGGGGCACCTGCCCACCAGGCTACCACCTTCGGTGGAGGTCTCTAGTTACTTGACTCCGCAATGAAAGCAAATATAAGTCTATGATTCATTCTCTTTTGTACGAAATAGCCAAGGAATATGACTCTGATTTACTGTGCAGTCACGTGACTTAAAGTTGCAATCGATGGACGCAGTTGGAAATCAACCCCCCCTAAAAACTCATAAATGGTCCAATGATAAACCAATCTCCTTCCTTCGGACGAATTTGGAGTAAACACGTGGTAATTGTGAGATTGTGTCTCCTATTCCTATTTCAAATCTGTCCTACAAGCATTTTATTTTCAAAAACATTAAAATACATGACACTCGGAACATGAAAATGTCCATAAAAGGTTCATGCACATTTTCATGTTCCGAGTGTCATGTATTAGGCTGTTTTCTTTCAAGGTAATTATTGTTTTGATCCTTAACCAATAAAAAACCACGCGACACATGGCTAAACCAAGCAGCCATATGAATATTTACATCAGCAAGTATTATGGCATAATAATTACCATGATGTCTTGTATATTATTATCATTATAAAAAAAGTATAAAATTATGACTTTTACCCGAATATTTTTTAAAATCTCTTAGATAAAGTCAAAAAAAATGACTTTTGAGCCTTTTGGGTAGACGTCATAATTTTTTACTTTTTCTGATTTGTTTTGACGAGACGAATCGGAAAATCACAAAAGTTAGACTCAAAACTAACAAAACGCTTTTTTTTTTTTTGCATAAGAACAAAGCCCACAAATCCCCAAAATTTTAAATATCACAAATTGTGAGATACAAACCTTTTTTTTTAGCAGCACGTGTGTCGAAAATAGACTCTCATTTAGGAATGTAGGGAGTACTTTTTTTACTCTTAGAAACAGATAATTAATTCAAAAAAATCATGCAAATCGAACAAAAAATCAAAAAAATGAGCCAAACACACAAAAATAGAGAATTTCAAGAACCCAGAATATTAGTTTGGCTGGACTTTTAAATTAATGAGTCAGTGTTGCAAAGTTAACTTCCGTTATGGTCTTCCGTTTCTTTAGAGAGCAACAAAATGGGGGACTTGACATGGCAAGATCTAGAGCTTTAATTTTGGTAGAGTTGATCCCAACCGTCAAATTGACTACAATGGATAATACACCACTGCACAGGAGCCGAACCCTACACTCCCCCATCTGCAACAGGGGAACCCCATCATTCTGACTCTCTCTCTTACTTTACTCTCCCCATTTGCAACGATCTCTCTCTCCTTCAAAATACACGATCAATTCTCTCCCTCTCCACCACCGGAGCCGACACCATCAACGCCGGAACGCCCGCACCACGAAGGTCACTTCCTCTCACCCGCCCCCACCCCCACCCGCAAAACACAACTCTCTCTCTCTCTCTCTCTCTCTCTCTCTCTCTCTCTTTGCATAAAATGCTCAACTCTCTCCAACGATGGCGCTGCAAAGATCAGAGAGCTCTCCTCTCTCACACCAAGTCCGATTGGAGAGGCTCTCTATCTCTCTCATCTTTCTCATCTCTCACTCGAAGTCCGATGTGAAGATTAATCTCGACTGTCGATTCAAGAGGGAGCGAGAGAGACAGAGAAACAGATGCATGAAGAGGAGATCAATTGAAGATTTCATCCATCGAAGTTCCTCGCCAGAGGTAATCTCATGACTGATCATTTTTTGTTTCCTCCACGTCTTCTTCACCTTCTCCGGCTTTGTTCTCTCTCTGTTTGTGTATGTGTGTCAGTGTGTGCGCGATATATATATATATATATACACACACACACATAGAGAGAGAGAGAGAGGGAGAGATGATTAAAAAGATCTAGCGAGAGATTTGCCATTCAAGATTTGGCTGAAGAAATCAGATTTAATTCTGATTCGAGAGATTTGCCATTCAATATTTGGCAGAAGAAATCAATTGGAGAGATTTGCCATTCAATATTTGGCAGAAGAAATCAGATTTTACTCTGATTCGTTGGGGAGATGCAGAGAGAGTACGTGCATGACTTTACCAAAGCACCCCCACACAAAAACCCAAACCGTAAACCAAAGAACAAAAAAAGGACATGGAAGGAAAACATGAAAAGTCTGAAAACCCATTAAAGTAAATAAAAATTCACCACCATCTGCACACCCCAAACTGCAGGATCCACCACTGTTTGCCTGCAAATCGACCAAAACAACCCTGCACATAGCGATCCAACTTCACAACTTCACTGACACATGAGGGCAATCCTGGCAGAAGTGAAAGTTCGTCGCTTACACGTACGGACATGTTCAATCCTCCTTTAGTGAGCTTTGGTGGATGAGCATAGAACACATGATATCAACACAGAAAGAAAATCCCTCGGTTTTCTGACAAAAAATCAATAGGAAAAGAAGATCTTGCACCGAATTTTATCAAAGAAAGTTGAACATGAAGACTTCATAGCACAGTTATTGCACTATTTGATGAACCTCTAGAAGCCACTCACTAGAAAATATACAAGCAAAAGTCTAACAGCCAACTAGTGAAGAACCAGTCCGGTCTTTTACGAACATGGATTGGATTCAGGAATACGCATATTTTTTATTTGCATCGCTTGTACAAGCGAAAAGGCAACAGTACTACCTTAACCATATTATGCTTCTCATACGTCCTTGTACTGGCAGCGTTATAGAGAATAAAGATCCCTCGGATAAAGATCCTGGGCAGATGCAGAGGAAGAACCAGTTACCGTGTGATCCATCAGGGTCTCAGCTTCGGTTGAAGTCTGTCGTTGCAGCTCATCATACTTGTCTCTGAGGGCTATGAACCGGAAGTCATCGCCATAGATGCTCGGATCGTTGACTAGTTCTTCAATCCGGAGTTTACCTTCAAGCATGCTTACCACAGCAGACATGGTAGGCCTTAGTGCCGGAGACGGATTAGTGCATACCAATGCCACCTTGGTAATTCTCATTGCCTCTTCCTTGTTGAAATCGGAACCCAGCTTGGGATCCACCAGATCCATCAGACATCCTTGTTGTCGTAAAACAAGTGCCTGAAACAAGTACGAGAATGAGATTGACATGAGAAAGTGACAACATACGTTGTAGTAGTGTTCGAGCTTGTCCCCTTTACTAAACGAGGATGAAAACTCGAGCTCGAGTTCGACTCGTTTACAGTCGAGCCTTTAACGAACTGAGCCCAATTAATTTACTTCTTACATAACTTCAAGATAATTTAACTAACTTCAAGATATATCATACTAAATTTCCAGTTTTATTGCAAGATCAGTAATCCTGAATATAAGTATTTCCATAGGAACAACAAACCAAAATTTTGTGGCCACGTTAAAAAAAACACTCGCAATCACCCCCAAGTCTCCCTTACGAGACCAAATCCGGGTAGCACAAATCCATGCAAATTTGGATCAAAGCTGGCCAATTACGACGAAATGTATAGGTACTAAAGCAAGAAACAATGTTAAAACGAGTTCAATGAGGAACCAAACACTTACCCAATCAAGTAGGCAAACACAATTTTCATTAGGACGATATTTCATATTGTCCCTCCCTGCAACAATTTCCAATGCAACAACCCCAAAGCTGTAAACATCTGCTTTGTTGGTTAAATAACCCCACAACGCATATTCCGGTGCCATGTACCCTCTGCACAACAAAAATAATAATTTCAAGTCTAATTTAACAGTGCGATCTTCGTAGAATGTTCAAGCATTCAAGAAGGTGATCGAGATGACTTGTTTGTTGGAATTCACCATAGCTAAACTACTACACTGTAATTGTCGGAAGCAAAAAAGTCATATAATGAAATCGGGTCACTTTGCATCGGCTTGTAACCAAGAAAAAGCATCAACATGGTTGGCTAGTTGAGGTTTGACATCAAATACAAGTATGATGGGCCACGCTGTTCTTAATTTGGGTTTCGAGCTCTGATTTCGTTCCATTGTATACATGTACTACGATAACGCAGTACAGTCTAACTGCAAAGCACATCCCTCCTCCACAATCAAGAATTAGTCAAGGAACTTTCCAAGTTGACTAAACTCCGCGGAATTGTCTAGCTACTAATTGTTTTTGGAAATACAAACGAGACTCGTGTATCAGAACAAAATTCAGTGGCTGCCCTGTTTGGTCATTTTTGGGGGCACCAATCCAACATTAATGACAATTTGGCGTCATCAAATATCGGATGCAAACTGAAGAATGAATAAGGTAATGGCATGAGAGCCTGTTCCAAGGTGGCATCTTTCAATACACAAACTACTTCGATCTTAAGCATGGCACAGTGATGGGATTTATTATGGAGAAAATTGGTAGCTTACATTGTTCCAGCAATCCTGGTGCTAATATGGGTGTTCTCATCTTCTGAAAGCTTAGCCAAACCAAAGTCAGAGATCTTAGGGTTAAGGTCCCCATCAAGTAGTACATTGGTAGCCTTGATGTCCCTGTGAACAATTTTCAGTATTGATTCCTCGTGAAGAAATGCCAAACCTCTTGCTATGCCAATACAAATCCTTAGCCTGGTAGGCCACTCCAAATTCAACTGGGATTCCCCTTGACAAATAAATAAGAAGAAATCAGACGCAAGCAAAAAGAATATCGAGCTTATTAATAAACGACAATTGAGGTAAGAATGTTTGCATAATAATCCAGATTTTAGCTTTTAGAATGCACGCAATGGACTGAACACATTGAATTACCAAACAAAGCCCGGGCAAGACTGTTATTCTCCATATATTCATACACCAGCAGAAGCTGATTCCTTTCAACACAACATCCATACAATCTTACTAGGTTTGGATGCTGTAAACCAGAGATCATGCCAATCTCGTTAACAAATTCGCGATTTCCTTGCTTTGATTTGGAAGAAAGCTGTTTAACTGCAATAACACTACCATCTAATAATATACCCTGCATTGAAAAATAGCACATGGTCATGTCAGTGTTGTAGAATGAAGACACAACTAAATGCACCATAGAAACTGAATAAAAAGCTAAGAGTAACAAGAAAAAAAAAATTGAATGATCGAGATGTACCTTATAGACAGATCCAAAACCACCTTCCCCAATTTTGTTGTCGATATCAAAGTTGTTAGTTGCAGCTTTAATTTGTCTGTAGGTAAATAAACCAATTTGCAAATCCAATCCTCTAAGATCTGCAGAAAAAGAAGTTGAGTTATTTAACTGCATCATCAATGCACTAAATTTGATTTTCCACGAAGTATGTTAGTGATATTCTAGATATCTGACAAATGTAAAGAACAAGATCCACAATGCAAAGGCCGGGGGAAAAAAAATGATCCACAATGCAAAGGGAAAAATAGTGATGTGCTCAGTTTGGTTGCAGAAAAGATTGATTTGGCAATTGGTGTAGTCTCTAACTTCCAGTTTCCTGTATGAAGATCAACATGTTGATAAAAAACTTAAACGTCCTTATGGTTTTATATATCATTCCTATATCCTGCAATAGATGTAATGTGGCAATTCAGCATAAAAACAAAAACTATCGAGAAAGCAATAAGCCACCGTGTTCTCTCGAACTACTGCTTCCAGGATGAGTTTTCCACCAAACTATAAAGAGAATCGCCAATGTGAGGCATAATGTAGAAGTTATAGCTCCAGTTATAGTCAGTATCTTCTTTGTCTGATTGGAAGGAGGCTTGAAATCTACAAAATATTTAAAAAAAAGGAAAAAGAAATGCGTTAGCTTGATATACATTGTAGGCCCATTTCCTTTGAGTTTAAGCTTTTAAGATGATTGGTGTTCTCAAGTGGTATTAAGCTCTGGTTCATGGAGGCATCTGTCCACACTCGCTATCTCTGTTTTTTGACTAGTAAGAGAATAATCAAGAGTCAGGAATAAGTTTTTGACTGCATTGCATCAAGCATCCGCAAGTCTGGTAAATAATAGGACAAAAATAAAAGGTTAAGGCATTAACCTGTTAGTGAAAGGGGTAAATTTTTTACATACGTTCTTAACCTATGGCCAAAAGCAATGCAATCATGTACTTATCGGATAGGCAGAGAAACTTTTTAGTGGAAGAATAAACAGCAAAAAATAAAGAAGAGAGCGCTTACTCCCAAAAAAATAGACCTTATAGGTAGACGGCCAGAACAAAAACCAAATAAACAGCAAATTAAACAAGAAGAAGAGAGCGCTTACTCCCAAAAAAATTGCAAGCATTCGTTTGGTTGTCAGTTCTGAGATAAATATGCTATATAGGTTTGTGTATTTTTTCGTTTTTAATCGATTTTTAAAATATTTTTACACTTTTTTTTGACTTTTTATTCATAAAAGTACACTATATACATCCAAAAAGTAAAAAATAAAATAAATAAAAATTACTAAAATATCGTGATCTGTTGTCCAATCAAATACCTGATCAAGGACAAGGCCAGGATTTGGCTGTCAAGGTGGCCAAGAAGTCTATGTAAAAAGTTACAACCAAAGTACCAAACTATACTAATTAGAAAAATAACATGTATTGAATATATTTAGTCTTAATACAGATTTTACAACCAAATACTAGCAAAATGTTCTTCCTCTGATCTTATGAATATTCAGCACTCCACTTTGAAAATTTCAAATACATGGGGTTAAATACTTGTTTGAAATAAATTTTTTACTTATTTGAAATAAAGTTGTACCCTACTTTACAGAATTTCAAGTACTTGGAGGCCGGTACTTATTTGAGTAAAACTTTTTACTTCTACATATCTTAGGCCATGTTTGATAGCCAGATATGGCCTTGAGATTGGACTAATAAAGTGGTTTGGGCTTTGGGAGTGTCCATGGTCTCCCTTGGTATACCAATGTACCTTCGCCCTTGACCATGATGATCAATAGTTGTTCTAAAAGTTTAAGATTTTGGCCAACAATTTACCATGGTATTAGCATCTTGAGTAAAAAAGCACTAGAGGGCATAAGGATAATGAGGTGGGCGGCACAATCCTTCATGATTGACTAACAAATACGGAAAGCGTAAACAGAAGGTAACTTACTAGATACAACAGAAATAGCTGATATAAGAGGACCATAAGTTCCTCTCGTAGGAACAATTCTTGTCCCTTTTCCAGCCCAATAAAAGCGAATCTCAACAGTATGATTTGTCACAGCAACGTTGGTAAGGTTTAGAACCTTTTCCTTGTCAACCCCTTCTGCAGCAGCTTCAATATCAAAATCCTTCCAAGCTAGTTTATCCTGTACGTAACAAAGCAGTTAAACCAATATAATACAGTTGCAATTCGAACAAAAGCGCACTTTTGCTAATATTAGCTACCTGGATATAAATATCAAACAGTCTTCTTCCAAGACTCCAATAGGATGCATTATCTCTGAAAATTATCTCAGCAAAATGAAGGGTCACAGTATAGTTCCCATTTGCTAAGCAACGGCCATAATAAGTGAGAGAGAGAGGAGACATGCGAGCTGTTGTGTACAATTGAGAGTCATTCATTTTAAGGACAGACACATTTTTGGCTATGTACTCAGTTTTATTGTCGTCCCAGACTTGTCCGGTGCTACTAAAACCCCAATACGAAACTTGGTGGAAAAATTTTGCTGCGTCTCCTTGGTCTTCATCAGCTTCATATTTATTTTGTCCAATAATGACTTCTCGTCCACCACAATTTATATGCACTGAATACCGATCTGAACAAAGAAAAACATCATACGCTGTCATATAGGAGGGAGAAAAAAGATACACTCAAAAGTATGTTTCATGTACTTAAATGTCCTTTCCCTTGACAACTTGAAGGATCAAACAGAAGTAGTTGCCACAAAGTTCCATATCAAGAAGGGGGGAGTGAATAAGTACATAAAATCGAGCTATGGCATAGAGTTATGAACCAGTGGGCTAGCTCAGTGGCAAACTAAGAAGCACAACCACAGAACCAGGTAAGAGCACAGACACAGGACCGGTAATTCTAAAAGATTGTGGATACAGACAGGACACGAGACACTTACAAAACACTTATCACTATTGCCTTAATTTATTTAGTTGTTTCTTTTATGAATGCTAATACTGTATTTGGAAATTCTTACATTTTACTATTCAGCTAATAAAATTTAATGGGTGTTCTATCAGGTTGAAATTCTTCCATCTGTAACGTATGCCTTTTTATTGTTTTTAAGTAATATAATTAGCCCTCGAAGTAAGTTTTCATATGGAAAATTGACCCTTGCCATGTCTCTCCCCGTGTCTAACTTTAAGACACAAGTCCCTAAAGTGTGTCCCCGATGTGGCAGACATAGATACTGCAACTAGTTAGCCATGTCATGGCTTCATAGGTGGCAAGAAGGTTGGACTTCTATTCAAGAGGTCTCAGGCACGAATCTCCAATGGTGGACCAATAGTTAATTTTCATTTCTACCTCCCCTTCGGATTGCTACCCCATAAGCCCGACAATTATCTGGAAATAAAAAGACAGTTTCAACATTTACGTACTTCCTGTACAAGGATTGTCCTTTAAGCACTCAGCGAAGTCCCTGGGTCCAAAAGAAAAGAAGCAACAACATTCAAAACAGTGAGAGAATAAAGAGGAGGAAGGAGAGAGGGGGAGAGAGAAAAGGGAAGGGAAGAGACCATCACTGGTGCTAATAAAATAGGACACTGAAATGCAAACTGTAAAGTTCCACTGAGTTAGAATCTTACGAGTTGTTCCCGTGGGAGAAGCTTCTGAACAAGTTACTAATATGACAGGGTAAAAAACATAAAAAAGTAAGGAAAAAGAAGAACAAATTACTATAGAGATGAAATCCAGATACTCTCGGCCTCTCTGGGGAGAGAACTTACAGGGTCTCTTTACAAGGAGGTGCCTCATCCACGAACTCAGAAAAGTTATTATAGGAAAGGTCTATTCGGCTGCATAAAACCATGTGACGCTTGATGAAATAGAAAAATGAATATGCATGGGGATTCATAGATCCCGGACTAATTGTATATTGACACATGATCGAACGAAGAAACGGGCCTACCGCCACATGACAAATGCAGACCATAGTCATAATGCATGCATTGCAGTCACAACTGGAATCAAGCTAAGATTTTCACTGTAGTGACTGGGAAGATGAAAATTAGTAGTGGCCTCAAAAAATGTCCTGAGATGATATGCTTTCCAAAAGAGGAAGGATGTACATATATGGATTGGATAGCTAGGCAGGCATATGCAGCATGTATGTGGGAAATGCCTGTCTTTGACTATCGTAGTATCACCCAACTAATTACGAAGAGAAGATTAGAAGCTTAAGCCAGTATGGACACAGAATAACATACCTGCTTTGTCTGTCCGTGATCCAAGTTGGGATAGGCCCGGTAAGAAAGTTCCTTGTTAGAAATCTGATCAATAAGCGACATTGTCTCTAGAGTTAAACAGTAAATTAAGTTCCTATCATCAAACAAAGTGAACAAGGACATAAGTTTCATTCGGTGAGATTACACGCATATCCATGGGCTGCTAGACTCGTCCTATTCGTATTCGGTGAGATTACACGGGTGTGTATATATATGTATTTCTATATATACGAGACGGTTCCCGGGACACAAGTTTTGACACAAAAATATAAACCACCTTGTATGGGGGACCCATTACAAGTCCCATGCAAATATCTGAGCCATTTAATTTTGTTTAAAACATGTTTTTAAGAGTTTCCGTAAAAAAATCAACTCATTCGGATATCGGTAAGAGGGCTTGATCAGTATTTACCCTAAATTTGACAAGAGAAAAACTCAATGAATCAATCAAGCCCTCTCCAATATCCGAATGAGTTGATTTTTTACGGAGACTCTTAGAAACATGATTTAAAATAAATTGAACTGCTCCGATTAGTAGCATAAGGCTCCGATTATTTTTGTGTCAAAACTTGTGTTATACAGATATCCATCAGTGAATGTTCTTGATCATCTTCACCAATGGGCAAAGCTTATTGTTTGGTGATCAATACTACAAGTGCTCCACATGCATTTCTCCCACTCATTAACGTAAGGTTCTAATTCCATTCCATTCCATTCCAAGGTGTAATTTCAATGATGACATATAGAGGAGGGATTTTATGTTCACATTAGATATAAGTAATAGATGGTGGTCCAATCATGCTCATTTCAACATGCTAAGACATTTCTAGTGGCACAACAAAACACAAATTTACGAGAAAGGACTCCAGGCTAAGAAATTTGGACAACTTTGCTCCTAATTGTCATTGGGGGCAAAGTTGTGTCCCTAATTGCATGACATTGCTTTTTATCAAAAAAAAAAAAAAAAATAACTGTCATTGCTTACATCCTATACAATGTTTGGGGAGCCTTAAGGTTTGTTACATTGCCTTCCAACCTGTTATAGCTTAGGTCCCTGACATGATTCACAAGAAATGTTTAGACTACCCAAACATCAACATATCGAAATGTAAAAAGCATTAGATGAAGTAGTTGCAAGTTGCAACATTGGTATATTTAACTCATATAGTTACCGGTTAGATGATAAAACCATCATCTACTTGCACGTAAATAGCGTTATGAGTCTTATGACCTGATTATTTATCTAAGGTTCCCTGGCAACATTGAGATATAGAGAAACTATATACTATATGTGTCCACACCTGAAACAAAGTTTTTCAGCCTACATTTCATTTCACGCCCAAAAAAACCAAAACAGAAGCACATGGGCATGTCCTGATTTACATCAAAAAATAAAGTTTCATTTGGAAACACTACTACAAAAACCTTAAATCATGACAGTAAAAAAGTGTCATTAAACACAAAAGATGACAGTTTTAAAACTGTCATCTTTAGAGCTGCCATTAAAAGTCTAGATTTGTTATGACAATAAAAAACTGTGATTAAACATATAAGATGACAGTTTAAACCTGTCATCTTTGTGATAAAAGATGATAGTTTTAATCCGTCATCTTTAATCGCAAAGATGACGGATTTAAACTGTCATCTTATTTGTTCTCCATTCAAGAAAAAGAAAAAACAATTCGCATGGCCGCCCAGTGGCACTTGTGTGTCTCCTACTTAGCACTTGTGTTGCAAGCAAATATTTGCGTGCTCCAGGACTTGAACTCAAAAACTTAAGTTCCTCGCGCGCGTGTTACCAACTGAGCTGGCATGCTTATTGTTAACAAAAGACAAACAAAAATATGTATACTATATTTTCGAAAATTTTAAGATGAGCACTTTTAATGTCAGTTTTTGATGAAACTGTCAATCATAGACATTGAAAGTATGAGATGACAGTTTTAAACTATCATCTTATATGTTTTTATGACGCTTTTTGACTGTCATCTTTTATGATCAACTGCAATGTCAGTTCTAATTAAAACTATCATTAAAAGGGTTTAGTTTCAATGTTTCTTTTAAGGAAAACTGTCATTAAAAGGTTTTCCATATGGGCTTCCGGAAGTGCCATGTTTTAATGTCGGTTTTAAGCAAAAACTTACATTAAAGAAAAAGATAAAAATGTCACTTTTATTCTAAACCGTTATCTTATATCACAAAGATGACAGTTTGTAAGATGGATTGTTATTAAAAGTCTACCATCATATTTTCGATGACACTTTTACAAAAACTGTCATTGTTTCAATTTTTTGAGTGTCGTCTTTTAAGGTTTTTGTAGTAGTGAAAAGAAATTTGTCCCCTGGGTAAGCCCATAAACTTTGAAAGCTTTGTACTCGATCTGATCAAACAAAAAATGACAGTATACTAACCAAGGGAAGAATTTCATGTCCAAGTTACTGATGATTTTGATCATCATCGGGGACTCTTTATTGGAGCAGTTATTTGTTTTGGACCCTTCATCAATACTTAGTAGCTATCATCCTCCTCCACTTGCAGTTAGTTCAAAAAGGTCAACATTTCGCTGGCCTTGCTACCAATACTCATTGGATTAGTGATTCTAGTGGTCTTATCATATTAATTACTGGTATGTGGAGTGATTTCCGCACTCCAAACCGAGCCTTAAGTCCCAATCAATTGGGGTCGGCTACATGAATCTTTTTTCTCCATTGAGCTCTGTTAAGGGCCACTTGTTATTCAAACTTATTAGACTCATATCTTTGCGCACAACAGCATCTAACTAATGTCAATTTAGGTCTTCCCTTCCCCATAGCATTACTACCCAAAACTATCCTATCCGCTCTCTTAACTTTTTGCATCTTCAGGTCTATGGTAGACATGCCCAAACCACCTTAACCTATTTTCTCTCAACTTCTCCTCTATAGGTGCAACACCTACCATCTCACGAACCGTTTCATTTATAATCCTGTCTCGTCTAGTCTTACCACACATCCACCTCAACATTCTCATTTCCGCTATACTCATCTTGCACACCTGTTGTTTCTTAATAGGCCAACATTCTATCCCGTAAAGCATCGCTGGTCTTATGGCAGTTCTATATAATTTTTTCTTCAATTTTGTGAGTACCCTCTTGTCACATAGTACACCCATAGCGCTCCTCCACTTGAGCCTCCCCACTTGGATCCTATGATTTACATCATCGGTAATCTCTCCATGTTTACTAATAATTGAGCCTAAATACCTAAAATGGTACCACTAAACTTGCACACCATACACTCAGTTTTGCTCCTACTACTCCGAAAATCCTTTGAGTCTAATGCTTCCCTTCAAACTTATAATTTCATATTAACACCTTTTGCGGTTTCATCCACGAGGACAATATCATCTGCAAACATCATACACCATAGGATATCCTCCTGAAACTGTCCAGTAAACTCATCCATAACTAAGGAAAAGAGGTACGGGCTCAAGGCTGACCTTGATGCAATCCTACTGTGATTGAAAATTCACTTGTTTCCCTTCTACTGGTGATTTAATGGTAGTGACGACACTTTCATACGTGTCTCTAATCACCTCGATATACCCTTTAGTCACTCCCTTTCTCTCCAAAATCCACCATATGATGTCTCTAGGCACCCCTATCGTAAGCCTTTTTTAAATCTATGAAAACCATATGGAAATCCTTCTTCTTTGCTCTATGTTTTTCCACCAATCTCCTTAATAGATGGATAGCTTCCATGGTAGATCTCCCAGGCATGAGCCTAAACTGTTTCTCTGACACCATAGTCACCATCCTTAAACGATGCTCAATAACTCTTTCCCACAACTTCATTGTATGACTCATTAACTTAATACCTCTATAGTTGTTGCAGCTTTGAATATCCCCTTTATTCTTATAAATAGGTACTAAGGTGCTCCTTCTCCATTCGTCGGGTATCTTCCTAGTCATAATACTTGTTAATTGCACTCCCAAGGGGAATGCGAAAATCAACTCTATGTTGATTTTCGCACTCCCCAAAGTTAACAATTTGGGGAGTTTAAAAATCACTCTCTTACTGGTATTTTTGTCGTCTTTTCAGATTGTCATTCTCTGGGGGAAATTTCTTGCGACACCTTATGTCATGGTTAAATTACACATATTGTCGGTTTTGGTACTATTTCTTGAAACCTTCCTATGGTACCACCAAATCCTTAAGTTTCTCTCTCACATTGTTCTGTTACACTTTGGTTTTTGGAGTTTTGCTGTTTTTGTTGATGAGTACTCAAGGGTTACTTATGTTTATCATATGAAAGAGCACTCTGAGTTGTACTATGTTTCTAAGTCTTTTATATGAAAATATAACTTACCAGTAGTCTCAAAACTTAAGCTTTAGGAAATGGAGCCGACAATGTTATCAAGCTATTCAACACTCTCCCTCAAATGCAACCCTACCTTACACGTGGAGATGCAAATTTTCATAGATAGAGTTAAACAGAATGCGAAGGGGAGAAGCAGAATGCAAATGAGGAACAAATGCAAATGAAGAGAGACTTGAACACAAGACATCTCCCAACCTGAGCTTTGAGTAATCCAAAAGCTTAAGCTTTTAGGATATGGGTTCTGACAATGTATATCAAGCTTTTAGGATTACCGTTAATGTAACAACGTATTAGAACTAGATGAGTGCAATTTTGTTCACCCTCCTTAAAAAGGGGTGAACATTACCCTCCATCCTATTAGTTGAAATGGTGTGGATCCCACCACAAAGTGATGTCATGGTTACCATGCAATACACTTTTTGGTAAGCATGACATCACTTTGTGATGAGATCTACATCATTTCAACCAATAGGAAAGAAGGTAATGTTCACCCTCTTAAGTGGAGGGTGAACAAAACTCAACTTGAGCTAGATACCGCATATCGGTAGGGTGCATAGTTGTCAAGGGCGAGAGGCACATCGAGGGACAAGTTCCAGTTGGGGCCAAGGCGGGCGCGCACCTTTTTGAAGCGAGGGCACCTATGCGGAAAAAATACTCACTCCGTCCCAAATTATTGCTCATGTTAACTATTTGGGACCTCTCAAAAAATTAGTTATACACTTTAATTTATGATATCTTTTTTATATCAACGATGGATCTTGTATGATGGATCTAAATTAATTTTATTAAACAAAGTTTTCAAAATTATAAAAAATATTATAGATGGTGACATATAGACAATTGTTTGAGTGATACAAAACATGAAACATGACCAACAATTTGGGACGAAGGGAGTAGGAAAAATAGCATACACTAATACTTCAAATAACAAACACTAAGCCATGAGTTTTACATTACCATATCCAACCTAGGTCTCTTCACACACACATATATATACACACATATACGTGTAGAGAGCGAGAGGGGAGAGGCCAAGAGGGGAGAATACCTTGAAGACTTTTGAAGATCGATTGGAGAGAAAAGAGAGAAAGTCGACTAAGAGATCAGATGAAATGAGGGATGAGAGAGGTCAACTGAGATGATCGAGACATCAAAAGAGAAGTCGATCAAGTGAAATCCACTAGAGAGATCGACTGATGAGAAATGAAAGAGTGAAGGAAATAACTTAAACCTAGAGTTGATCTACGGCTGTGGTTAAAAGTGAGGAAGGCGCGCCTTTTTCTTGCCTTGCCCGCCTTTCTTGCCTAGGCACACCTTGGATGTGCTTCTTTTAAGTAGTTTGACCTCGGCTCATGCAAGGAGTTAGACCTGTGCCTCGCGCTTAGGCCCACCTTTGACAACTTTGGGGTCTCTGCATGCGGCAAGTGCTGCCAAGTGGGCACATTGCATGTGAGGAAGGGTGTAAAGCACACATCACCTAGGTACCAAAAGAATAAGTGTGAGGCACTCTCATTCCTATAGCTAGCTTTTGGGGTTGAGTTCTACCCAAGACCAAGCAACAAATGTTTGTGAATATTTTTGGTAATGTGTTGTCTATTAGTATTCATTAGTACTATTACTAAAATGAGCGCGACATCTCTTAGAGATCACACATGCTCTCTTAAGTGATCTAAAAGTCAGCCTCGACAGCGCCAAGCATTTACGGACCCCTAATGCCGAGATTTTAGGGTCTACTGATGATTAGACGCTTTCATATTAGTTAGCAATTATTCTTCAAATAACTAGCTAGGCGGTGAATAGTAGATGTGCTATATTTCATAGTTTTTAGAACATCTTGGGTTAAAATTGTTTTCTAGTTGCCCCTCTTTTGCCCCGACTAGCTCCTAACG
Source organism: Rhododendron molle (assembly GCA_025413875.1). Taxonomy (NCBI): domain Eukaryota; kingdom Viridiplantae; phylum Streptophyta; class Magnoliopsida; order Ericales; family Ericaceae; genus Rhododendron; species Rhododendron molle. Next base: position 12,335,449 of record CM046389.1, on the reverse strand, counting down.
ATTTTGAGGATATTGGCTCTCTTATTTCAGATGCAGGTACCTAAATCCTTTTGGGGTGATACAGTTCCTATTGCGGGTTACCTTGTGAACCATTTGACTTCTACAATCCTACAAGGTCAAGTTGCTTATGTTGTGTTGTTCCCTACTCATCCCCTTTACTCTCTACCTCCTATGGTTTCTTGGTGCACATGATATGTTCAAGCAATTAACCCCAGCTGAGACAAACTTGATCCCCGGTCCGTTAGGTGCGTATTTCTTGGTTATTCTTGCACTCAAAAGTAGTACCTCTGTTACGTCCCTTTCCTTCGCCGTCATTGTCTAAGCTTATGTAACATTTAATGATTCATTACAATCTTTTCGAGTTTGTCATCTTCTCCTAAAATGTGGCACACTAAAATGTGATTAGCTTCCAATATATTGATGTTGGTATCCTACAAAATCCATTTCTATATATGGTTCTACCCTTGTACTAAACAACATGAAAATCTACCAGAGGTCCAGAGCAAAGGGAGAGCTACCATTTGACATGTAATTGGAAGAGACAAAAAATGAAGATGGCTACAATACTTGTTATAGAGAAGCATCCAATGAAAGTGGGAAAAAGAGAGAAAGAAGGAAAAAAAAAAGAATAAGAATTATCTAAGGAGAAACATTTACGCTGCACATACAATACATATGTGTGAGTTTATAAATTGATTCCTATAGTTGTGTGGTGATGTGATCTTTACTCATTAGGATTCAAATGTGGCGCTACCAATTCGATCACATCTAGGATTTCAACAAGCTATGATGCACGGACACGGATACGGACACAGAGACATGAGAATTCGAAAAAAATGGGGACACGGACACGGCGAGAGACACGCCACATGTATATTTATTTATTTATATAAATAAATAAATAATTTTAGTTTGACACCAATTTTTTTAAAATATTACAATTTGGCACCAAATTTTTTTGAAAAATTACAGTTTGACACCCAATTTTTTTTTAAAATTACAGTTTGGCCCCCAAATTTTTTTAAAAAAATTTAAAGTTTGGCTCCTGCGGTGTCCCATCAGTGTCCCCCCGTGTCCCCATAAAAAATTTAAATTAAATTATTGGACACGACACTTGCCGTGTCTCCGCGTGTATCTGCCGTGTCCCCGTGTCCCAACACTGCGATACTTCGACCTCTAGAGGTATCGGTGCTTTATAGTCAACAAGTGTTGACTTTTTGTTTCATTCACTCATATAAATGCTACATTGTTTATTGGTTACAAACCTGACCTATGGCATTATACACACAAAGTTGCGACCCACACATTCGAACCTCAGATCGAGGTACCCTTCGTTTTACGAACTTCAACATTTAAGGCCAAATTCTTTTCAAATTGTCCTCTTGATTCTTGTGGTTAGTTCCACCAGTTAGGACGCGTAACATCTATTTTGGTTTCCAAGTTTGTGAGTCATTTAAATTATTAATTCACGAGTCATTTCAGTTAGAATCTAAATTTCCTCGATCAGGCTTCCCTGAAAGTAAAACTATTAGGCGGGATTGGTATTTCTCAATAAAAATGAGGAAGTAGAAGACTTACAGTCTTCTTAAAGGCAAATTTGCTAGATAGTCAGGTATTGAATCGGATATATTACAGCTCCTTAGCATCCTACAAAACAATTCGTGCAAGTGATGTTGATGGTGAGTTCAAGAGTAGCATACTTGAGACCATTTTTACAATTGTTGTTATGACTCACAGCTTTCTCATTTCTGTCATGTCTTTCAGCAGTGGAAAATCTGATGCCACTCCTCCATTCAAGTCCGTAATCCTTCTGCTTAGAGATCCGATAAACAATAGCGTGCTTTCAGAGATATTTTCCTTGGTTTAAAGGCTTCAATTTTGAGTTAATCGAATTATTTATTCCAAGAAGTATATATGACCCGAAAAGGCTGAACTTACAGTTCAGTTAAATTACGCAAGAGAGAAATGTTATGAGGTATTGGCCCTTCAAAACCACTTGCTTCAAGCTCTCTACAGTGACAGTAGAGAAGACTAACTAAAATTGATCAACTTCAGAAATATTCCCTGGAGTGTGCTTAATTGGAAGGAACACTTACAATATTCGAAGTTGTTTCCAAATTTGGAAACTCGGTAACTTTCCTGTGAAACTGTTACTGCTCAACCTACTGCATCAAGCCAAGAGTAAAAAACAAAGAAAAGACAAACTGTTGAAGACTAGGGCATGTTATTTAATGGCCAATAAATGAACTTACACTTCCTGCAAATTTATCAGGTTGTTTAATAATTCCTTTGGTAGCTCCCCAGTGAAATTGTTAGAATTAAGATTGCTGCAAGGCCCGCAGGGGGTTAAAACCAAAGTAACTATACAGTTTGTTGGAAATCGAGAGTTCGACAGAGAAATGTGAATAAGATAACTGACAAATACTGTAGTTTGACAAGATTCCCTAGCTCTGCAGGAACAGTTCCTTCAAACATGTTGCTTTCTAAGCTCCTGAAAATAACAACTTCCTTCAAAATTACAGTACATTTTTATCCATGCAACATGTCGATTCTTTTTTGCTACTTTCCGAAGTAGATACACAAATGCACCACACCCACACCAAACACAGATATCACACACACACACACACACAGCTATTTCTATATATATTTATACATATATAATTTTGAGCAATTTTTAATTGAACCGTTTATTAAATCTAAGCTAAAAACTGCTCAGATCAAGTCTTTTTCGGTCATTTTTTTGCTAATTTCTCACGGGTACCCTTAAAATCACGTTCTGATCACATTGAGCGGCTCGGATCATCAAAATTTGATCGGGAACTATGAGGTGTTTTTTTAGGTGTCTAATTAGTTGTCTCTAGAACTGCCCCGTGTATATACACACACACAGGGAGAGAGAGAGAGAGAGAGAGAGAGAGAGAGAGAGAGAGAGAGAGTACAGATTGGTGAGACTGGTCATCCTTCCCAACCACTTTGGGATTGTTCCTGATAAGCGGTTCGTACTCAAACTCCTACAGCAGTTTCACTTTGCTTATTAACGAAACAGATGATATTACAATTGACCAGCTACTGTAAAAAGGAAATGCATATATGACTCACAAAAATTCCAACTTGGTAGAATTCCATTCAGGAGGAATAGAACCACTAAGAAAGTTGCATTGGAGATCACTGAAACAATTGACAGAACTCTCAACGTAATGACCAGGTAAAAATCAACAGAATTGGAAAATTATGTAAATTTAGCTAATTGGAAGCATTCCCACATATATTTTAGGTAGGGTAACTTCGCTATTGACTTCGGTAGGACACCAGGAAGATCTTGCCCTCTCAAACATCTGTTAAAAAAAAATAGAAACACATATTAGATCCAGTAAATCAGTTATTGGTCGAGGGGACTTTGCTTTTCTAAACACTTATTTAATCAATGTTATAATTCACTATCAATGATGAGAAGGAGACAATCTTCCAGCATTCCATAGTTCACTGTTTAATTAGAGATCCATAGACTCTGCAGCATAAAAAGAAATCTCCGTGCGAAAGTTTAGAAATGCTGATGGACAAAATTACAATAAGGGGAATTTTTTTCAGAAAAAACACAACTAATCAGTTCACAGTTCACACCAAGAGGTAAATGTTCAGAACTGCTGGATGCCGTAAACACCTCTAAACCAGCAGTCTTTCTCATGTAGGGTTGAAATTCATTTGGAAGCCACCTTATTTTTCCACCTAATACGTCACCAAAAAAGTAATATAAAGTCAAGGGTCGATTTCAAGTTTGTGACATGTCAGTCAGGAACGTCCTTAATTTTCAACCATGTAGGGTGCATTTCAACTTCCCCTTGGATTTCGAATGGACCTCAACCACCTCTGATGCTATTACAGCCTGCCTAGGCTGCGTAGACTACAGAGGCTTCATCCCTCCTCAATTGTTGGGGCCTCGTAATGCACTTAACCTATATATTACCCCACGGGAGATAACTGGCTACCTGTGGATTGGTGAGTAGGGTGGATGATGGTACCCCACTAGTTACTTGTGGATTGGTGAGTTGGGTGGATGATGATACCCCACTAAGATGCACGGATATAGACACGGATAAGAGGATACGTCACATTTTCAGATAAAAACATCAAAGATATTTTATGAGTTTATATGGAGTAACAGGTAAAAACATCATTTCTATCAAATGAACATAAAACCAACAAAAAGTATTAGCATTATGAATACACAAATCAACGGTCACTGTGTAAGTATTAGTATTCAAGAACTAACCATCAATTGAAAATTTGATCTTTGGACCAAGTTTTAAACATTACATTTTAATCTCATAACGAGTTCTTCGTGTGTCCCAAGAGTGTCCATACTTGTCCTAGAGTGTCCACGACTCCACAATGTGTCCCATTAAAACAAATTTAATAAAAAAAAAATTGACATGTATTTCGGTGTACGTCCAACTCATGTCCGGAGAGTGGCGTGTCGTGTCATGTCCTTGTCCGATATGTGTTGGACACCGATACGTGAGGGAGGTAGATGTGTCTATGCTTCTTAGGTATCCCAAGGGCTCCACTTCACAAACCGCGTCCACAATATGTCCTAGTAAGACAAATGTACCAAGAAAATTTTGACATGTATTTAGGTGTTTTTGACATGTGTCCGGAGAGTATCGTGTTGGTGGTGTCCCTGAGGTATCCCGAGGGCTCCACTTCACAAACCTATGCCAGGATAGAGGGGTCTCTGCAAGAAAGCAAAACCAAACCTTGAGCAAGTCACCTGACTGCTAGAAGAGTGAATCGCTCTCATATGAAAGAAGACTCCTCCATAAAAGGAGACTATCTTCCCTTACGTAAACCATAGGCCCTGCCCCAGGTGCTACTCTATCCCTCTGCTCTAATGTTGTCTCTCATCTTTTTCCCTTCCCATCTCACTGGTCCAACGACATCTTAGGCCTAGTTTCCACAAAAAAAAAAAAAAAAAAAAAAACCCTCCACTTTTTGGGCTTTTTCTGTTTCGTCTTTATTTATAAGAAAATCGTTTTTGTTAATTTTGTGCCAAATTTAAGTAAAAACAAATAAAAAAACCAAGTTGAAACTTTATTTATTTTAATTTTTTTTTTGGGATAAACTAGGATCGCCTCCCGTCATTCCCGATTGGCCACGGTTTGGCACATCACGATCGACAGCTCTAACATTCATGAAAACGACGGCCACATGTTAAAGCAATGAGTTTTTTATGCTTTAATCCTTTAAACCGCATTTTTCTACTTCGTTATTGAATTACTAATTTGCCGAATTTATCCCTTCAACTTTTATCCCTTTAGGCTTCAACTTTCTGATTGCTTCCTATTTCATCAATCGTTAACGGTGTTCAACATTTTGGAAAAAAAACTATCACGTGTCTATCGCGTGCGATCAGAACCGAATGACATCACGTACTTTCTTTCTTTTTTGATCATCTGTGATCACGTACTGACCCGATCCCTTCTTCTCCTTCAAGTTCAAATATAATAAAAATAAAAAATAATTTTTTAGTACAGATAATTGGTTCATATTTTCAAGAATTTTAACATAATTTAAAAATATACACTATTAAGGAGAGGCCCGCACTTTTTAGATACCTAAACTTGCAAGTAAATAAAAATGGGTTATACTTTTTAATGGGAATTGTGGGGCAATTTTTGGATTGAATCCGAAACAGAATTTAGAAAGAGAGAGAGGGAGAGGACGAACTGGGTTTGGTTGGGGTTGAAAGGGGTAATTGGGAATGACAATTTTGCCTCTTTCATTTGGGTTTTGATCGCACGTGATAGATTTTCCGTCCAAAATGTTAAACGCCGTTAACGATTGGATAAAATATGAAGCAATTGGAAGGTTGAGGGCACAAGTCCGTCAAATTAATAGTTCAGGAACAAAATAGAAAAAATGTGCATAATTTAGGGGATTAAAGCAAAAAAAAAACTCTAAAGCAATTCTCCACAAAGCAAAAACTATATAGAATAAAAAACCCAGTGCTTTTTTTTTGGGCTTTTTCTATTTCTTTGTAGTTTGTATCATCATCCGTTTTCTTTTTCCTTTTTTTTTTTTTTTTGGAGACTTTGAAGCAATTCCATGTTTTCTTTACAGGGTTATACTATTGACAGCTATGGGTATAAATTTGGCCAATCCAGCCCGACCCATACATAATCGGGCTAGACTAGCCCAGTCCAAGCCCATCTGGCTCCAGCCAAAAAATCGGGCTGGTCCGGGTCGCTCAATGCTAAAAACTAGGCCCACGGTCAGCCCGCAGCCCTTATATGTGGTATGGGCTTGGACTAGGGCCCGGGCTATTTGGGGCATTTTTCTTAGGGAAAATAACGGCCCTGGACGTATTTTGATAATTAATACCTGCCAAGGACAAGCTAAGAACATTTGTTAATGTTGAAAATGTCCTTGGCGGGTATTAATTATTGAAACACGTCTTTGGCCATCATTTTTCTTTTTTCTTAAAACTTTCACTTCTAGAAGTAAAATTGATCTTTGAGCTTAATTATTATTTAATTAGTTGAAAATAAAAGCTTTTTTTTAAAGAATAGCATTTTTTTTCAGTGCATGACTACAACACAATAGGCGTCGATATAATTGAATAATAACTGTAGGCAAAAAAATTGAATAAAAATACTTCTTTTTATTAAACAAACCATGAGACATTACAAAAAAAAAATTGATTATTTCTATGAGAGTGGATGAATCGCATCAGTACCAGTCGAGTACTTCGCAACTAGGTTGACTTAAAAGCCTAACAATCATTTGTCTACCCCATCTCATAAGCGTAAATAATCCATTTGCATTTTAAAAATAAAAAAATACCAATTAATCATTTGTCAAAATGTCCAAGTAACCATTGGACCATTTGAATATGTTGTTGAATTGAAAAAAGATTCTCATTCTCTGTTTGTTCATACATGAACTGCAATAAGCACAACACACACACACACACACAAAATAATTGTTCATACATGAACTGCAATAAGCACAACACACACACACAAAATAATAACAACAAGCTTGGGTGGGCTAAATTTCTACAGGCTCGGGCGGGCTTTAGGCCACGGGGCCAAGTCTTCACCCCTATAATAACCTATTGGGTTGTCAATAAATTAAGCAAGAAGAATACAAAAAAAAAAAAAAAACATAGTTTCTAAATACACTTTAAATACTTTTCAAGACACTTTAACACATAGAAAACTGAGCGTTTTTTTTCCTTTTCATACCCATTTGAATGGATTGATATTCTCCTCTCTTTTTTTATATAATACAACATATAAAAAAAGATAAATGCACCAAAGGTACTCTGCGGTAGGCCAAATTATCACTAAAACTGGAAACTTGTCATTTTGGTGGCTAACAAGAAAGGTGATGCAGAAATGTCAACACATCGCTCTAGGGTATCATCAAGAGAACTTTGGACCAACGACATTTGGTGTGCACTTAGGTGCTAGGAGAATGGAGGTCAGGGGTTCAACTCCTCTTCCAATATGTTAATCAAACTATTCTAGTATTCAAAGATAGCGACTTTCGCCGATAGAAAAGAATGTCACTTTGATGTGTCGTCTAAATTTCGGACAACACAGTTGATATATGAAGCTTTCGATCATATACGGAAACAATAAGTCTTGGTACACTTCTACCATGCGACCACTCATTTCTCACATATGTGTGAGGCCCATCCCTCAATTAGATGTGTGGGGCTGACACATATGTGAGAGATGAGTAATCGATAGAAGTGTACGTAGCATTGGTCATACAAAAAATAAAGTTTCGATTGTTAAGTGAGCAATAGGCAAATATAGTAAGAATTTTGAAGAACAAGGAGAGAATGGAGAGGGATAGCATGGTACATGACAGAGAAAACATGAAATGGTCCATGAAACTGTAATGAATGATTTAGATTCACATCGTAGATCTGAACTGTTTATTCCAATTTTCTAAACCGTTTCATGTACCCTAGCACTTGTGAAGGAGGGAAGCATACATGGAGCTGATGTGACATCCATCATCAAGGCAGGTGCAGTTGACATTACTTTCATACGTCGTCAAGCCGTACTCCACTAGTGGAAGCCAATTCCCAGTTTCATCACATTCGTTCAAACTCAAATTCCAGTCCTTTTTACCCAATTGTTCAGCAATTTCACCAAGAGCTGTCACTGTAGAAATCGAATGATGGTGGCCTTTTGAGTATTTAGACAAGACATGACATGGAGAAAAAAAAAAAAAAAAGCTCTCTCTCTCTATATATATATAGTGGTTCAAGAGACACCTAAAAAAAATCACAAATCTCAATCTCATAGTTTTCGATCAAAATTTTATGATCCGAGCCGCTCCATGTGTGCAGAACGTAATTTTAAGAGTACTCGCGAGAAATCGGCAAAAAAAATTGCCGGGATGTGCTTGTTTTGAGCAGTTTTTAATTGAACCGTTCATTAAATCTAAGCTAAAAGCTACCCAGATCAAGCTTTTTCCGGTCATTCTTTTTGCTAATTTCTAGCGAGTACCCTTAAAATTACATTTTGATCACATTGAGCGGCTCGGATCATGAAAATTTGATTGGGAACTATGGGGTATTTTTTGGGTGTCCCTTGAACCGCCCCGATATATATATACACATAATGAACCATGCAATTGGTACCGACCAATAGCACACAATGGAGTGCCGACGGGCACACGGGGTTCACCCCGGGTAGATCTGGGCAACGGACACGAAACACGATAACACGACATGAACCGGACACGAAGTTAGCAGGTTAGGGTTGAACATTTCTGACACGAAACACGAAAATGACACGACTTGAAAACACAAATTCTAAATGGGTCGAGTTCGGGTTGAACACGCGAGACACGAAATTGACACGACCAACACGGTTACTAATCTGTGTCACCCATTAACACGAACATATATATATAATATATGGTATATCTGTAATTTTATATAGAGTTGGGCAACGGACACGATAACACGACACGAACCGGACATAAAAGTTAACGGGTTAGAGTTGAGCATTTCTGACACAAAAATGACACGACTCGAGAAACACGAATTCTAAATGGGTCGGGTTCGGATTGGGTGGTTTGTGACACGAACCCGACTGACCCGACACGAACACGACCCGACACGACCTGTTACCCAGGTCTACCCGCGTGCTGCACGAACGTGTGCAAGGCATAAAGTATCACTGGACATCTTAACACAAACATGTATAGGGCTATATAAAATTGTGTTTCGCTCGTATAAAACTAGGGAGAAACTTCTTCACGGCTTAGCCGTGTACAATTCTTTACAGCAACAACCAATTGCGACCGTCCAAAAGTGTTATGGCCCGTCCGAATTTTAATGAAACTTTTTCGGGAGAAAGTTTTAACTCTCACCCGGAAAAGTTTCAGTAACGAAAATGAATAAACCAAAGTCGTAGAAGAGGCCTCTTACTTTCGTTGTCGGGAATGCGTCTAGTTTGTCCTTGTGTTCCACCTGCTCCAAAGCATACCAGTATGAACAACATTATGAGTAGAATAGACCTCATAGCTTTTGGATATTTGGACACGGTCACCACTCTTCCCGGTATGTATTCGATTCGTATTGGCATTCTCAAACAAACCATACATACAAACTAGAGTGGACCACTAGTCTTCTATCTTCTTTATAAGGCCATGGTTCCCATGCATTTGCCTGTCCTTTTTATCACACTGATCAGCCAAAGACTTTAGAAGGCCATGGATCCCACTTAACATTTTGTCTGGGTGTCTCATACGACAGAAATTAAAGAATTTCCCGTGCCCCGCCTAACGGTGTGCCCCAGTCCTCACGCCTTGGTTGGGGCCCAAATTTAATTGGACATTCACTAATTTTTACTCCACCCGCGTAAAAATTAATTTATATGTAAAAATAATTTTTTCAATGCATTTTTTTGAAACGTATTCATTGAGTGTGGAAACTTTATATTCATCTCAAAATCAATTGGTAATAAGTGGAGAGATCCCAAATATTATTAAGTGATCACACATTCTAGTACTCCCAAAAAATGTGGGACTACACACATTCTTAACATCTCTTTCACATGCAGGCGCTTTTGAGGTCTGTCACGTGTAGCCTTTTTTTTTTGGGTCTATCATCGTACAACCTTTTTGCTGATTTATCATCGCGGGATGTGGATTGCGAAAATTTTATGTCCATCTCAAAATCAATTGCCATGGAGAGGTCCTTTCTCGTGGATGCGAAGACAGAAAATAAAGACAAATCAACAGAATAAACATGTCCTACAATGCACGGGGGAGACAAGGAGGGGTCGGTTTCTAACCAATCGGTGGAAATCCAAAAGAGGGGACTGGATGGAAAGCAGGGGCGGTGTCAAGATTTCACAAACACGGGGTTGGAGTATCAACACCAATTAAGATTTTAAAATTTCAAGATTTAGAAATTTAACAGTTTGTTTGGTTTAGATTTTAAGGGAGGTTTTTTGGATAATCAGTGGAGAAAGATAGAAAAAGAAATGATATTAATAATTGAAGAAAACTTATGGGAGACCATGAGCAAATAGAGAAATTAGATTTTGGAACCCAAAATGAACACATTCTTAAGCATTTAAATGTCCAAATAACACCCCATACAAAATATAACTTTTAACAAATAAAAAGAGTGATTTGCCTCTATATCCCTTCGACTTATCCTGAAAGTTTAACTTAGTCCTTCTAGTTTCAATTTCACCCAAATAAACCTTCGATTTGCAAATTTATTTCAATGTGATCCTTCCGTTGGCCCCCGTCTGTAATTTGGAGGGAAAAGCACCATGTGCCTATCATGTGAGCTACCCCCAGGGGTATATTTGCCCATTCCCCCCCACCCACCGAGCTCTCACCATCACCACCACTGTGCACCTCCCACCACCGTAGACCTCCATTCCCACTCCCCACCTCTCATCACCACCTGCCACCATCACCATTTCCCACCACCGGTTCCACCTCCACCCCTCACCACTCTCCACCGAACTGCATCAGTCCATCTCACCATCACCACCACCGTGTACCTCCATCACCACTCGAGCCACTACCACCGGAGTAACACCATCTCCACCGTAACTCACCAACCGGTTCCCACCACCAACTGGGTCCTCGCTTTCCCTTTCCAGGTTAGCGTCCCCAGCCCCGTTCACTACAGTTCTCAAATTCGCAGCCAAAGAATTCAAAGTCCCCTTCTCCCATAATTTAGGTTCGAAAATCACACACACAACACCCAACATTCACCGGAAAATTAGTCCTCGCCATCGCCGCCGCAGCAACCACGCACTGAACCAGCCACCACCGAGACCACCCACTACCGAACCCATCACCTCCGGCCCGTACCCAACACCACCGGACTGCCGTACCTCACCACAAATAGTGAGAGAGTGAGTTGTGTGCCATGAGTGTGTGTTTTAGTGCATGTGTGCCGTGAGTTTCGTGCGAGCGCCGCCGTTGCACGGCCCCGACGGAGTGCTGCCGGACGCCGCCTTGTAATTTTTGAACCACCACAGCCGTTTTTTTTGGTATTTTTGAGGGCCGGGCAAGAATTGGTATTTTTGAGGGCAAAAAGGATAAAGATTTGCCGGCCGATTTGCCTTATGTGGAAGAAGAGAACTGTGATTGGATGGGTTGTATGGGGAGAAAGAGAGTAGAACAAGAAGAAGAAGAAGAAAATACCCAAAATTTTTTCCGGGCTTCTCTGTCTTTCTTTTTTTTCCTGGGTTTCATGAAGAAGAAGAAGAAGGAGGAGGAGGAGTGGAATGGACAAATATGCCCTTGGGGAGAGCACATGTGCTGGGCACATGTCAACTTTCCGTTTAAATTAGTAACGGCATTCAACGGAAGGATCACATTGAAATAAATTTACAAATCGAAGGTTTATTTGGGTGAAATTGAAACTGGAAGGACTAAGTTGAACTTTCAAGATAAGTCGAAGGGATATAAAGGTAAATCACTAAAAAAAAGAAATAACTATTAAAAAATTAAATTTTGAAAAAAAACCCCACTGTTTCAACGCGGGGCCTGACCCCCATACGGCCACAAAGTAGCTCCGTAATTGATAGAAAGGAAATTTACTTGACTAGGGTGCTTCTTGGATTCTGCAGCACAGTGGGGGATTCTTGACTTCAAATCGTCAACTGCTATAAATTGATAAGTTATTGTCAAATTATTTCCATTGATCTATAAATTGTAGATGCGGATAAATAAAAAAAAATCTATAAATTGTAGATGGTATATGTGCGGATGAAAGGGAAAAATGAAGAGGAATAAGACAATGTGGAATAGTATGAACAAGATGACAAAATGCAATGACTTATAGTCCAAAATTTTTAGTAAAGGCTCCATTCATCGCTTGGCCAACGGTTGTCGTAGGACCTAACCTAAGTCACATAATTAGCATGTACATGCGCGTGAGCTTAAGAGGTGTTTACGGTAGTGATTAAGTACTTAAGGATCACTTCTTGTTGTTACAAGATGTCAAGTTGTTTTCAATAACCAATAAGCTGTTGAAAGATAAGTTATTTCCACTAACCAATAAGTTGTTGAAAATTTTTAAGGTTGTTGAGAGAGAGAGAGAGAGAGAGAGTTGTCAAAAAATGTCAAATTGTTTCCACTAACCAATAAGTTGTAGACGTGATATTTACAAAAAAAAAAGTTGTAGACGTGATGCAAAATTTATTGCTTATTGCGAACGATTTGTTAAAATATTATACGTTGTAGCCCAAAATTGTTAATGAAAACATATAGACAATTGAATTTAGTTAGGGAAATGATTTTGCCACTCCCTTTTTTTGTTAACGCCACTCTTCTGCAAGTGTATTTTTTGGTGCAAAAATACACTTGCAAGGGAGTAACATTAACAAAAAAGAGAGTGATAAAATCAACATCAGAAATGCTGCTGGTACAGCAGATTGTGCAGAGACAGCGCGAACAGCGCGCATTTGGACCTGTCTCGGGTCCAACAAAGATAATCGGAGCCGCTCATTTTGTTTAATATATTTTGCTTAAGGTCCTTGTAAAAAATCAGCTCCATCCGACATCGATAAGGGCGTTTACGAAGCGTCCAAAATTGCTTTATAAATTTCTGAAACAATTTTGGACGCTTTTAAACACCCTTACCGATGTCGGATGGAGCTGATTTTTTACAGGGACCTTAAGCAAAATATATTGAACAAAATGAGCAGCTCCGATTATCTTTGTTGGATCCGAAACGGGCCCAAACACGCATTGTACGCGCTGTCTGTGTACAATCTGTTGTACCTGTAGCAGAGTCCAATCAACATCCTTTAGTTATCCTTGTGTTGTGCATAACAGTTTTTTTCTGGGCCCATGTACGGATACGACAATGTTGGAAAAAAATGTGCGGCTACGATTTGATTAGTGATACTTGGAGTATGTGCTGAGTGAGAATTATGCAGCTACTAGTAGAAGTGTTCAAGAAAACTGTCTGAAGCGTAAAACCGGTCCAATCTGGACCGAACCGTCCTAGCTATTTGGTTTGGTTCTACGGTTCTGCGGTCAAGTTATGGTTCCAAAAAAATAAGAACCGTTAATTTTGTTTCGATTACTGGTTCTCAATTAAAAAATCGTGGTTAGAATCGGACCGGACCGTTTAGAACTAATATATATATATATATATGTGTGTGTGTGTGTGTAATTTGGTAGGTTAATCTCTTTCTTGCCAAAATTACTTTATTTAGAGATGAAATCTCATTTGTTAAGAAAGTTTTTATTTTCTTCCTTTCTTTTTTATTCTAGTAGATTACCTTCCTATTCTTTCAATTCTTTGCAACCTTATTTAACAGAGTAGTCTTTATAATTTTAATCTCACGTCTCTCTTTCTCACACACCCATTATAGGTTTGGATGCTAGTTGGATATAACCGGAACCGAACCAAAATCAGACCGGTTTTGCGATTTGGTTCTGGTTAGGTTCCACGCATATATTGGTTAGGTTCTGGTACCCAATTTACTAGAATTATTTGAAATGGTCTGGTTACTAATTTTCTAGAGAACCGGACCAATCCGGACCGTGTACACCCCTAGCTACTAGCTTTGTACAAGGTTTTATTGACTGATGATTATGGATGAGGAGTGCTAGGTACAAAGAAAATCTATCCGGAAATTACCCCGAAAGAGCAAATCAATCGTACAGATTCAATCTGTACGATTGATTTGCTCTTTTGGGATAATTTCTGGGTAGATTTTCTCTGCACTTAGAATTTCTCTTATGGATTGGGAAATTTTTTCTAACATTTCAGATTGAATCCGTGGATCAATGGTCTGGACACGGATTCAAAAATTAAAAAATTGTAACTCTGAAAACTCTTGTTTTTGTCACGTGTACGCCGAGCAAGGTGCGGATGCGATTGCAGGCGTTGGTTGGTTGAGTGCGGGCGTGCCAAGACTTGTAGCGCCTAACTTTGGATGAAGATTGCCGTGAATCTTTAATTCAATAAAACAACTCTCTTTTAATATCGCCGTACAACTTATTTTATACTAGAAAACTAAGACCGAAAAGGATGCAGCAAAACAGGAAGCTGAATCTCGGTGAATCACTAATTGACTCAATAATTACTAAAATCAAAAGATTTGAGCTATTCCCAAATTCGATTACCAGAGAATAAAAGAAACTTACCAAAACAAAGAATCTCCTACAAGAATTTATAACCAAAACAATAAAAACTAAATATTCTATTTCTCAAATGATATAATATTTCCATTCTGCATCACCTAGCCAAGAGGCTCACATCATTATTTATAATGGTAGAATTCCTAAACCTGGCTAGCCTTTCTAAAATACTAAAAATAAACTTTAGGAAATAAAATCAAACCTAATTCTTCATGACCAAGCATCCTACATAATAGGAATACTAGATCAAATCAAACTAGGAAACGAAATACTTCTAGAAAATTCTTGCTAAATGAAAACATCTCTATTATAAAATAGAAGGGTGTGGGGACAAGTTGTTGGAATGGTCTGGATTTATTTGATCTAAGGGTTGAGAGGCATTCTCCTTATCTCATTAAAGAGGCCATTTCATTAAAGAGCTCATATTTTTAAGCTAATTACACAACTGTCATACATGCATAGCCACCACATCCCAAAACCCTATCGTCCTCTCTCCCACCCTCGTCTTATTCTCAGGCAAAACCCTAACCCCCAACTTTCTCTGTCCACCTTCCTTTGTCTCTGGCAGCCCCAACCACCAATTTGTCGTCCATCCTAGCCTCCTCCATCCATTGCAGTCCTTCTCCGATTCATCGCCAACATATCAAACAACCTTTGTAAGTTCAATTTTTTATTTGTTCAGTACCCTTTTCTGTTTTGAAGTTTGCAATTATTGCTGGTTTTTGGTTTCTTATTAATCACACATGGCATACGTTCATTGCATTCAAGGTGTTTGTTAAAATGCATGGTAGAGATAGAATTATAGAACTCCATTCGGACATCTTTAAAAAATTGAATTATAGAACTGAATAATTAGCATCAGGGGCAAAGAAACAAAAGCAAAAAAATTTATGGGCTTCCTGATATTTTTGTTGGTAACTTTACATTAGGGGGCAAGAAAACAAGTTTGCAGTAGAACTTCCATATTTTGTGATTTACATGATAGTAGAATGCAAATCTAAAACCAAGGCTCTTCAAATTCCAAACATCATTCAAAACTCCCCAGCTTATAGGCTCCTTTTTCCCATTTAGGCATTTCTTCCTATCCCTTTTGAAAAAAAAAAAGACTTACCAACATTATTTTTTTATCAGTACTTACTGGCAATTCTGGTGCAAGAGAAACGATGATGAAGTATTCTTAAGCCAATTAAGCAGAATAGGCCCCGAGGAAAAACATAAAATCGTGGAAGAAAGGTTCAAAACGACCAACTAATGTTTGAGCCACTAGCTAGCAAGTGTCGTAGGTACGGACAATTCCAACTGGGGTGCGTAGTGTCGTAGGCACGGACAAGCACTAGTATGAAATAAGGGACTAAATCTAACTGAATAAAATTTTACTATAAATTTTTCTAGAATTCACCCAGCATCACCACCCCTACTTTTACTTGACTTAACTTCGAATCGTCAACTGCTATAATTCCAATAATTGTTAGCACATGCTACTGTCTCTTACATAGGAAAAGGGCCCAAATCTTGGTTCTTCAATCAAGATTTTGGACCACTGGGGGGGGTTGGTGCGGGGTGGGTGGTCTTCCACAGCTAGACGGATGTACGTGCGGGGTGGGTGGTCTTCCACAGCTAGACGATGTACGTGCTTATGATTTTGGACCACTGGTTTTCCATGCGTTTGCCTGTCCTATTTATCACGCTGTACCAAAACCAAAGACTTTAGAAGACCATGCATCCTCCCAAGGCCCCGTTAAGTTGCACGAAAAGGACGATAAATGATAGAAAAATCAATTTTTCTGTAATTTTCTGTGTTTAGTTATTCTCTTTAGGTCCCGCTCAATTGCACGGAAAGGGCGAGAAAGGATGGAAAAATCAACTTTCCTGTAATTTTCTGTGTGTTCAGTTACCAGAAAAGTTGTAAGACCCACAGCTTTAACTTTTCTACTGGAAAACACTTTCTTACAAAATAGGTCATTCCAAAATGAAGGAATTCTCTTGTTTTCTTGCAAGATTTCTGGTTAACACACAGGAAAATAAAAACCATTTTCCTTGATTTTGGCGACGGTGTTCTTGAGCTCTCCAAAGGTGACAGTGAAGGCCTCAAGATGCAGATCTGGTGGGGATACTGCGGCGAATACGTGATCCGGTGGTGATCCTCCACACATCTTCACGAGCGGAGTGTTGATCTGACATCGCTGAGCAGCTTTTTCTTTTGTTTTTGTTGTTGTTGTTGTTGCATGTTGTCAGTATTTGGTGTATTTTTTTATATACTTGTTCATATTTTGATATATATATGAGATGATCTTGTCCTTCGAAAAAAAGAAAGAAAGGAACTAGTAGTACTCTCGGAGATCATCAATATAGGCTCCTTTCATCCTTTGGCCAACAGTTAATGTGAAACCTTAAGTCACATAATTAGCATGCGCATGCAAGCTAGTTTAAGAGTGACTTTTAAAAACTTCTCAAACTATTCAAATCGTAAAGATTGCGAGCACGAATGCAGAGCGGAGCTGGCCTTGTTTGTTTTGGGGTTTCAGAACTCCCGGGCATGGTCTCCGATAAATTTTCTCTATCTATCTATCTCCACTCATTACTCTCAAAAACCTCTCTCAGAACTCAAGCCGAATAGGGCTGCAGGTGGGACAGCGGCATGACACGGACCATCTCTATTATAAAATAGAAGGGTGTGGAGACAAGTTGTTGGAATGGTCTGGATTTATTTGATCTAAGGGTTGAGAGGCATTCTCCTTATCTCATTAAAGAGGCCATTTCATTAAAGAGCTCATATTATAAAACAGAAGGGTGTGGGGACAAGTTGTTGGAATGGTCTGGATTTATTTGATCTAAAGGTTGAGAGGCATTCTCCTTATCTCATTAAAGAGGCCATTTCATTAAAGAGCTCATATTTTTAAGCTAATTACACAACTGTCATACATGCCTAGCCACCACATCCCAAAACCCTATCGTCCTCTCTCCCACCCCCGTCTTATTCTCAGGAAAAACCCTAACCCCCAACTTTCTCTGTCCACCTTCCTTTGTCTCCGGCAGCCCCGACCACCAATTGTTGTCCATCCTAGCCTCCTCCATCCATTGCAGTCCTTCTCCGATTCATCGCCAACATATCAAACAACCTTTGTAAGTTCAATTTTTTATTCGTTCAGTACCCTTTTCTGTTTTGGAGTTTGTAATTATTGCTGGTTTTTGGTTTCTTATTAATCACACATGGCATACATTCATTGCATTCAAGGTGTTTGTTAAAATGCATGGTAGAGATAGAATTATAGAACTCCATTCGGACATCTTTAAAAAATTGAATTATAGAACTGTAGAAATAGAATGAACTTCATTCAAACATCTTAAAAATTTATGGGCTTCCTGATATTTTTGTTGGTAACTTTACATTAGGGGGCAAGAAAACAAGTTTGCAGTAGAACTTCCATATTTTGTGATTTACATGATAGTAGAATGCAAATCTAAAACCAAGGCTCTTCAAATTCCAAACATCATTCAAAACTCCCCAGCTTATAGGCTCCTTTTTCCTATTCAGGCATTTCTTCCTATCCACCGCCACCTCTTCACCTCCACCACCACGTCCCCACCTCCACCACCACCCCCACCACTTCCAGCTCACCCCCGACGAACCCGACCACCGCCACTACAGCCCCACCTTCCCAACCACCACCCTAACCTCCAACACCAACACCAACACCAGCGACGGCCTCCACCATTGAAGTTGTTCGCCGCCCACGCGGCGGCCGCCCGCCTGGCTCCAAAAACAAGCCCAAACCCCGTCTTCATCACCCGCG
Source organism: Rhododendron molle (assembly GCA_025413875.1). NCBI lineage: Eukaryota > Viridiplantae > Streptophyta > Magnoliopsida > Ericales > Ericaceae > Rhododendron > Rhododendron molle. The sequence continues at coordinate 12,316,997 of CM046389.1, read as the reverse complement.
AGCCCGACCCCTCCATGACCCCCTACTTCCTCGAGGTCCCCACCAGTGCCGACGTCGTCATTTTCATAACCAAATTCTACAACAAACACAACACCGGCCTCTGCGTACCCTCCAGCTCCGGCTCCGTCGCCAACGTCACCCTCCGCGGCCGCTTTGACCTCCCCTCTCTCTCCGCCACCGTCCTCCCCCCGATTGGAAGCAATGAGTTCGATTGGAAGCAATGGGTGGCTATGGCGAGGTGATGGACGATGTGGTGGTGGTGCTAGGTGGCGATGGAGGTGGGGGAGGTGGTGGTGAGGTGGGGAGGTGGCGGTGGAAGTGGTGGGGCTGTGGTGTATTTTAGTGTTAGGGTTTCATATTTCATAGAGAAGAGAATGAGAGGGCAAAATTGGAATATTTTCTAAAATTCTAACAGTTTTGGACGGAAATCCTGACGGAAGGGGTCTATACGACAAAAAAACTTTGCTCAGGGGGCTGGCCGTAGGCAAAATTCTATGAGGGGGTGAGCGAGACAAACGGGAATAGTTTGAGGGGTGTCCCGGTATTTAACCCTTATTTTTTTATCAGTACTTACTGGCAATTCTGGTGCAAGAGAAACGACGATGAAGTATTCTTAAGCCAATTAAGCAGAATAGGCCCCGAGGAAAAACATAAAATCGTGGAAGAAAGGTTCAAAACGACCAACTAATGTTTGAGCCACTAGCTAGCAAGTGTCGTAGGTACGGGCAATTCCAACCGGGGTGCGTAGTGCTGTAGGCACGGGCAAGCACTAGTTCGACTAAAAGACAGAAAGGTCCTTCAAAGATGAGAGATTTACGTCATTGTCTCACACTGACTCCCACTCTTGGTCCAAGAAAGCACAATAAAATTAAAGAAAAGGCCAAGGTATAGTCACATAGCTGGACCTGGAACTGGAAGTAAAAAAGTGTGGTTTTGTTTTGGTTTCTCATCGATGAGTTGATCGATAACGTTTCTGATCCTCTGAATAGAAGGGTTTCCCGTAGCTTAATCGTAAAACCACTTAACCCGACTTGCATTCTCGAAATCGCTGCCTGAATTCATCGCCACTCAGTAGAACGTGAACTCTCGACCGGTTTTTTGAAGGGAGTTTTTGAGCAGCTGGTGGCAGATAGTTGAATTAGTTATCCTTGTGTTGTGCAAAGCAACAGTTTTTTACAGGGGTTTTATTGACCCGATTATGGATCGAGAAATTTTTCTAACATGATATTGCAGATCCGTCAGTAAATCTATGGTATGCCTACTAACAATTGGAGGCACTAGTAAGCACATGCCAATATGGACTTCTAAGTTAGCCGCCATCAGCATTGCCCAATCCGCAAAAAAATCGGTTCAATCCGATACCTATAAGTGTTCGATCCAATCATCTAACATAATATATTTCCGTTCAAGTGATTAACTTATGCACCACAATTTTTTAATTTTGTCCTTATTCAAAATTTTGCTGTGTTTGTTAGTTTTACGCCAAATTTTTATGTGATATGAGTGAGTAAGGATGAGAGAAATCGGTAAAGTAAATTATGAATTTTAAACAAGTATTTCGGAAAATATTCAAGAAAAAGTCAAAAAATTGACTTTTTGAGCTTTTCTTTGGATATTTCATAAAATACTTGTGTAAAAGTTAAATTTTTTTACTTTTCCGATTTCTCTCGTTCTTACTCACCCATATCAACATAAAAGTTCGGCGTAAAATTAACAAATACAAAAAAAAATTGAATAAAGACAACTAAAAAATTATTTTGCATAAATTAATCACTAGCATAAACACCCTCGATTCGATGGGCCTCTCCCCCCACCACCGAAAAATATCTCGTGAATGCTAGAGCTTAGAGTATCCACAATGTTATAATCAAAAGTAAAGGGTTTTTAAAGTTAACAATATCGGTGCAAAATATGGCTTAACACCTCCTTGAAAATAATCAAATTTTGGACTCTGGATAATCAAAACTAGCAACCTTTTGACAATAATCAAATTTAATAGACCTTACATATTCTCAATCAAATAACCAATCATTGCACAAAAATGTTCTATCTCACTTCCTTTTTCCTCTTTTTTTTTTTAAACAATATTTTTTTAGAAATTATTTTTTAAAAAATAGTTTTTTTTTTTCAAAAACTATTTTCTATTTCTAGTAAATTTTTTTTATTAGTTTCAAAATTATTTTTAGAAAATCTATTTTCTACTGTTAACAGTTTTTAGTTTTTTGTAGTTTGAAAAGATGATGTGACAAGTTTTTGTTATTCAATTTTGATTATGCCATTGTAGACATCAACATTGCTAATCTCAGTAGACATTAAATGAATATTAGAAAACTGATGTGACAACTTTTAGTTATCGATTTTTGATTATAGCATTGTGGATATCCTTAGATTGTTTACTGCAGAGGCAGAGGGTCCGTTTGGAGTGCAGGTGAGAACCAAAAATAAATGAGTGGGGTTCCTCGCCAAAACTCTCCATTCTCTTGTTAACAAATGGAATTGGGACTTGTTATGGCGTATGTATATTTTCTCTCCATTTCTCGCGATTAAAAACAACCGAGGGTGATTGAGGGCTTCCGTACAAACTGTTCAGTTTCCGGGGTGATTCGGTTTCGACCTCGATACTTCGGAGAAGTTGCCACTACTTTAAAACAGAATCCAAAAGGGGCGCCAGGAGGTGGATCGGATTGAGACAGAACTTGGGATGACCGCATGTGCGTTGGGCCAATCTGAGCCGTCTATGCTCGGCAATGAATGACTCAAATTGCATCTCGGTCAAACAAAACAATAGACGGCTGAGCTCAAACGCAACCCAAGTTCTGTCCGAACTTGGAGTGCCTGCTGTCCTCTTAGGGACTTCATGCATGTTGGGCCAATTCGAGCCGTCCATGCTCGGCAATGGACGACTCAAATTGCTTCTCAGACGAATAGTAATGGACGGCTAAGGGACAGCACGCACCCCGGATTGAGGGGCACAATACATTAAACTTCTGAATAGTCACATTTTATTCCCATATATTTTGGTATTTCAATAACAATGGTAGTAGTGTTTTAGGCCCCTTTTTCCTTCAAATTTTAGTAATCTAATTCTTTCAATCGCAATTTCTCCAAACTCCGATAATTTTGCATTGTCCGAAATAATTTTTTCTCATCTTATTAAAGTGCTTCATTTTTGTGTATAACCGGACATCAGGATCAACTTGCGCGCACCTCAACTAACTTCGGTTTTTCCTTTATCAAATTTCAACCTCGGCCAATGTCAAAAGACTCCAATGCAAACGGAGAACACGTAAAAAATTGTAATGACCCGGATTTTTTACCCATTTTTTTTTTTAAAAAAAAGAGTTACAAATTTTATTTCCCGTATAATTATTTTTAGTAAATTAGTTATAAAGGTTTCTTTTTAGTATAGGTCCCATGTGTGCCACAAACACCATAGATTTTTTTTCTTTTTCCAAACCAATTTTTTTTACTCCCAGCCGACGTCTATCTCTCCCCCCTCCTGTCTCTCCCTCTCCTACACGGTCTCTACTTCCTTCCCGATCGTAATTCGTCCATACCTCGTCCATATCAAAGTCCCAATAGAATACAACTTCTTTAATCCAATTTTAATCGAAACTCTTCCCAATTCTCCTATATATATATATACCCCATTATCTCGATCTTATGGCACACCACGAAATTCCCCACGCCCCACCAATCCAGAAAGAAGAGAGAATTCGAAGAAAATCGAACTCCAATCCATGGAAATTTAGAGAGAGAAAGAAAGAGAGAGAAAAGTGGGTTTCGTATCTACGATCAACTGAAACTCAAATTGATCGTTTCGATCTCTTCCCTCAACTCCAAGCATCCCCAAACATCATCCAATTCGAGCCCAAGGTCCCCCGATCGCCCAAACCGAAGTCGTCTTCTCCAAAGGATCAAGATTCGTTTTAAATCAATTCAATCCGAATCGAGGTATTATAATTCAATCCAAACCCTCATCTACGTATATTTAATGTTTTTAAGCATAACCCATAATCCCCCATGGCCCCATGCATCGAAAACCACATAAAAAAACAAAAAAAAACCAAATCTGGATGCAACCTTGTGGCCGCAAGGACCAGGTTAGAGTTCGCGGCAGCAGGCTCAGCCGCAAGGTTGACCCAGTCAAACCTTGCGGCATGTATAGTTTCGTTCCGAATTCATTTTTCGACCTCCCAAACTCCGTTTTTGACCCCCGAACTATTTTTCCTAGACTTCTAACAATTTAAAGATCATAACTTGTTAATTTCATATTTTTTAAATTTTATTATCTATTTATTAAATTTTTTATTAATTTCCAATCAAAGTTTACAAACTAAAAATTCTTACGACACTCCGAACAATGTTTTTAACACCCAAACTATTTTTCCTAAACTTCTCACACTACAAAGATGACATGTTGTTAATTTCATATTTTTTTTATTTAATTAGCTATTTATTTATTTTTCTTACAAAGTTTCAATCATAATTACCTTTTGACTTGATAAAATATATTATTCATGCCTGATTAATTTTTTTTTAGACTCTTTACAATCCAAATATGATACGTTGTTAACCTCAATATATTTTAATTATTTAATTATTTATTATCTATTTATCATTCTTTCGTCAATTATCTTAATCTCTTTATTTAAAATAATTCCACGAACCTCCAAACCCAACTTTTAACACTCGAACTTGTTATAGAGGACCTTTAGGACTTTTATTAAAGTTAGAATAATTATTTTAATATTTTTACCTAATTATTGTATTTAATTAGTTTCTTAATCAATCTAATTTCATAAAATAATTAAATAAAGTCTAGAAAATTATTTTAAAATCTTTTATAAAAGTCCTTACCTTATTAATGATTTTGTGGCCATACAAGATTAAGGGCAACAGCCCAGTCATAAAAAGTTGTGTGATTGTATTGCCTAATATTCGTTTGTTCCGCATGTTATTCGTTTTTATTTATTATTGTGAATAATATTGCGTCGATACTTGGTTTGAATGCTAGTTTGGACCCTAGAGACATGGGGTGGTATACGAAATAGAAATCACTTAGACGATGCTAAGTAATGGATAAATTGTGAAATTTCTTCCTTTTTAGAGATTGCTTACAGGCATGATTTTGAGATGTGATGAGATTGAAACTGGCAAAGTAAGCCTAGTAATGTGGTCAAAACTGGCGGTAGTCCAGTGATGTGATTTGAAACTGGCGGGTTGTCCAGTGATGATATAAAACCTGGCGGATAGTCCAGATATGTTTTATGTTGATAAAACTTGGCGGATAGTCCAGTGATGTTTATGATAAAACTTGGCGAAGGTCCAGCGATATTTTGTAATGATAAAACCTAGTGGAGATTCAGCGATATTTTATGACGATAAAACCTGGCGGGTGGTCCAGTGATGTTTGATTATAAAACCTGGCAGGTAGTCCAGTGATGTTTTGATGATAAAACCTGGCGGAGATCCAGCGATATTTTATGACGATAAAACCTGGCGGGTGTCCAGTGATGTTTGATGATAAAACCTGGCAGGTAGCCCAGTGATGTTTGATGATAAAACCTGGCAGGTAGTCCAGTGATGCTTTGATGATAAAACCTGGGGGAGATCCAGCCATATTTTGTGACGATAAAACCTGGCGGAGATCCAGCGATATTTTGTGATAATAAATTGGCGTGTGTCCAGTGATGAATTGATAGACTGACGTGTGTCCAGTGATGAATTGATAGACTGGCGAGCGTCCAGTGATGATTGCGAATTGGTTTGTGATGTGGTATATAAGATAGGCGAACCCTAGTTGTGATTCAGGCATGATAAGCTATCCCCTTGTTGTAGTCATTGGGTTGCACACTCAGTATATAACTTAGGTTATCTGCAACAAAAGGGAAGTGATCTCATGGGACCGAGCATGGCTAGCGGTTGGGGAGGAAAGATCTCACGGGAGATCTTAGATAACACGTCAGGCTAATGGATAGTAATGAACTGGTTTATGTGAAAAATCTCTGTTTTACTTATTCGTATCATTATTATCCTGTTTACTTGCTAGCTGTAATGTAAGAGGGGTAGTTGGGTTGGATTATTCTATTGGGTGATTTATCACTCACGGATACGTTTGTATCCTGGCAAATCGTTTGCTTCAGCGACCAATTTGCTAGAGGGCGCAGGATTCAATGGAGGAGATTCAATAATGATGCAGTTCGACACGGAAAGAATATCAGTAACGAATATCGAGTGTGCTTGGGATTCGTATCAAATCTAGAATCAACTCTAAAGTTAATGTCCTTTGAATCAGTAAATTTCTTGAGATTGTAATAGCTAAATTTTTATTTTGAAAAATTATATTTATTTAGCAATATTTTCTTAAGAAATTATTTTATTTTGCTCCTGAAAAGTCGGAGCGTTACAAAAATACACACTGCGGTTATTCGATATAGACTACTACTTGTAGGAGTGCGACAAGACTCGACAGGCATCACAAGCGTGGATAATGGATAGCTATAAACCAAAAAAGCCCATACCCACTTGCTAAAAAGTAATGCCAAAAAATGAGAATTATGCAGCTACTAGCTTTGTACAGGGTTTTATTGACTGATTATGGATTGGGAAATTTTTTCTAACATTTCGGATTGGACCCGTGGATTAATGGTCCAGACGCAGATTCAAAAATTAGAAAATCGTGACTCGCGGTTCAATCTACGGATTTTCATTATGAAATCGTGAATTAATTGAATCGAACCGTAAGATTGATGTAGAGCAGTATCGCGTCCACGTTCCTTGAGCGACTGGACCGATCACAGCCCAAACCAAACTGGAGGCGGGGCGACAGTGACCTGTGGGCCGTAGGGTTGAAGCGGAACAACCCACTGATCAATACTCATCTTCCATATCAACGTTGCTTTTCGGCCAGCCTTCCAAAAAAGGCCTATTTTGTCATTTATAGTAATATTTAGATCGTTAATAACTTTTGATAGGAAATTCTGTTTTAGTTGCCGCTTGTTTTGGTAACCTTATATTTCTTCCTAGCATTTGATTTTCTAGTCGAAGTAGAATTTTTCATTTTCGGTAATTTTTGTATTTTTTGTGATTAGGGTTTGATTCTCAACCCTAAGTTGTTTAGGGTTTCTATCACCCTATTTATATTCACTAGCGAATTGCTCGTGCCTATGGCACTATCAACGATGATTCAAATCATGTAAATACAATGTTGGATTGATAGCATACAAAGCCAATGTTGCATTGGAGCGCTTTTCTTGTACACATTGGCTGACATACAAAGCTAATGCTGGTGATTTGCCCCAAGCTCCAGCTATGTTCCCCTGACCAATGTAATTTGGACAATTAGACCTTCTGGATTCGATTGAAAATAAACTTTCAAAAAAAATATTGCATCGATAAGATCTAAATTTTGCCCGTGCCTATGGCACTCCCAAAACGTTTACCTGTACCATTCTTGGGACTATTATAAACTCTTCCAAAAAGCAAACTTAGTAGCATGGCCTCAGACTACAATATAAATTCTTCATACATTTTTAATCCTACTACACAACTATCATTTGGGATAAGACTAAAGGGAAAAAAAAAAATCATCTCTTAAATCTTCGACCAGAAAATATTTGCTAAAACTATAATACACTTGAGGTTTATGATAAAAAAAATATAATCTCTTGATGTTTAGGTTGGAAGAGAAGCCAATCAGCCGTACCTAGGCATTTCTCTGATATTTGCAGTAGACTAAATCAATCGTTTTACACAATATTGATCCCATCAAATTCAACTCTATTCATATGAAAATTTACTTTTACAAATAAGGGGAACACAAATTTAGCTCCAATCCAATCTACATTGAAATCGTCTCATTGAGACGAATAATTTGGTGTGATCGGGTGCGTGATTGGAACTTATTTTCGATTGGACAAATGTGCATTATGTATTGTGAGGGTTTTTTTTGTTAGGGATACAAAAATAATAAAGAATTGTTGTAAGGTCCATTATAGGATTTTATAACATGTCCAGTCCACCTCATATTTCCAAAACATCTCTAGTCCAGTCCATTTCTTTTTTTAAAACCTCGGATCCACTTCATCTTTTGACAGGACAAAATTGTCCCTTCTTTAAACTGTACACAACCATCACCTCCACCACCACTGCTGCCACCACCACCACACCCCAACCACCACCTCCACCATCACCACCACCATGCCCCCACCACCACCACAACCACCACGCCGCCGCCACCACCACCACCACAATGCCGCAACATTCACAACAATTACAACCACCACCACTCCACCAACACCACCGCCACCGCCACCACCACCGCTCCACCACCTCCACCACCACCACCACCACGCCCCCACCAAAACCTCCGCCACCATCACTGCGCCGCCCTTACCACCACATCCGCCATCACCACCACCAAGCCCCCACCACCACCACAATGCCGCAACTTCCACAACAATTACCACCACCACTCCACCAACACCACTGCCACCACAACCTCCCCACCCCCACCACCACCTCCACCACCACCACCACGTCCCCGCCCCCACCACCACCACCACCGCTCCACCACCTCCACCACCACCACGCCCCAACCAAAACCTCTGCTGCCGCCGCCACCACCACCACGCTGCCCCCAACACAACCTCCACAATCACCACCACAATGCCCCCACCACCACCTCAACCACCACTTCGTCGCCACCACTACCACCATAATGCCGCAACCTCCACAACAATTACCACCACTCCACCAACACCACCACCACCATCACCACCACCGCTCCACCACCTCCACCACCACCACGCCCCCACCAAAACCTCAACTACAACCACCACGCCGCCGCCGCTGCTGCTGCCACCACCACCACCGCCTCCGCCACTACATCCACCACCACCACCACCACTCCACCAACACCAACGCCGCCACCACCACCACCTCCCCGCCTCTACCACCACCTCCACCACTACCACCACCGCCACCTCCACCACCATGACCCCAACACCACCACCACCACCACCACCACGCCGCCACCACAACCACTCCACCACCACCACCCCCACCACCACCACTGTTCCACCACCCATACCACATCCACCTCCACCACCACCATGCCCCCACCACCACCACCACCACTACCGCCGCCCCCACCACCACACCCCCACCACCACCTCCACCACTACCTAAACCACCACGCCACCACTACCACCACCACCACAATGCTGCAACATCAACCACAATTACCACCTTCCCGCCCTCACCACCACCATCACCACTGCTCCACCACCCTTACCACCTCCACGCCCGCAACACCACCACCACCACCACAAAAACAACACCGCCACCACAACCATTCCACCACCACCCCTACTACGACCACCCCGCCCCCACCACTATCACCGCTCCACCACCCATACCACCACAACCACGACGCCACCATCACCACCACCACCACAACGCCACCACCATCACCACAATGACAACCAATGCCAGAGGAAATTTACACTGCAAATTTGCACTTGTAGACTGCAAATTTGCACTTGTAGACTGCAAATTTGTACTTTTAGACTGCAAATTTGTTAAATGAACCCCAACGCCTGAGAAAATTTAGACTGCAAATTTACACTTTTAAACTGCAAATAAAGGCACTTTTGAAAAATTTGCAGTTTACACACAAATTTAAATAGCAAATTATTAAATGAAAACTAACGCCAATGAGAACTTCGACTGCAAATTTGTACTTTTAGACTACAAATTTGTTAAATGAACACAAACGCCAAAGAAAATTTAGACTGCAAATTTACACTTTTAGACTGCAAATAAAGGCACATTTGTAAACTTTGCAGTCTAAAAGTGTAAATTTGTAGTCTACACATAAATTTAGACTTCATATTATTAAATGAACACTAACCACAATGAGAATTTGGAATGCAAATTTGCACTTTTAGACTGCAAACAAAGGCACTTTTATAAACTTTGCAGTCTAAAAGTGCAAATTTGTAGTCTACGCATAAATTTAGATTGCAAATTATTACATGAACACTAATGCCAATGAGAATTTAGACTGTAAATTTGCACTTTTAGACTGCAAATTTACACTTTTAGACTTCAAAGTTATTAAATGAACACCAACGCCAGAGAAAATTTAGACTGTAAATAAAGACACTTTTGTAAATTTTCCAATCAAAATGTGCAAATTTGCAGTCTACACACAAGTTTAGACAGCAAATTATTAAGTGAACACTAATACCAATGAGAATTTAGACTGCAAATTTGTATTTTTAGACTGCAAATTAGTTAAATGAACACCAACGTCAGTAAAAATTTAGAATGCAAATTTGCACTTTTAGACTGCAAATAAATCCCTTTATTTGCAGTCTAAAAGTGCAAATTTGCAGTCAACACACAAATTTGGAGTGCAAATTATTAAATGAACACTAAAGCCAATGAGAATTTAGAACGCAAATTTGCACATTTAGACTGCAAATTTGTTAAATAAATACCAATGCCAGAGAAAATTTAAACTGCAAATAAAGGCACTTTTACAATGCAAATAAAGGCACTTTATTTGCAATCTAAAAGTGCAAATTTGCGGTTTACACATAAATTTAGACTAAAAATTATTAAATAAACAGTAACACTAGTAAGAATTTAGACTGAAAATTTGTTAAATGAACACATACGCCAGAGAAAATTTAGACTGCAAATAAAGACACTTTTGTAAATTTTAGAGTTTAAATTTTCAAATTTGCACTCTACACACAAATTTAGATTGCAAATTATTAAATGAACACTAATGGCAATGAGAATTTAGATTGCAAATTTGTACTTTTAGACTGCAAATAAAGGCACTATTATAAATTTGATAGTCAAAAAGTGCAAATTTACAGTCTACACACAAATTTAGAGTGCAAATTATTAAATTAAACTAACGCCAATGAGAAATTTAGACTGCAAATTTGCACATTTAGATTGCAAATTTGTTAAATGAACACTAACGCCAGAGAAAATTTAGACTGCAAATTTGCGCATTTAGACTACAAATTTGTTAAATGAACACTAACGCCAGAGAAAATTTAGATTGCAAATTTGTATTTCAAGATTGCAAATAAAGGCACTTTTGTAAATTTTACAGTTTAAAAGTTTAAATTTGCAGTCTACACACAAATTTGAACTGCAAATTATAAAATGAACACTAATGCTAATGAAAATTTAGACTATAAATTTATATTTTTAGACTGCAAATTTGCACTCTTAGACTGCAACTTTGTTAAATGAACATCAACGTCAGAGAAAATTTAGACTGCAAACAATAGCACTTTTATAAATTTTACAGTCTAAAAGTGTAAATTTGCAGCCTACACACAAATTTAGACTGTAAATTATCAAATGAACACTAACGCCAATGAGAATTTAGATTGCAAATTTGTTAAATGAACACCAACGCCAGAGAAAATTTAGACTGCAAATAAAGGCACTTTGTAACCTTTGCAGTCTAAAAGTGCAAATTTGCAGTCTACACACAAATTTAGACTGCAAATTATAAACTGAATACTAATGCCAATGAGAATTTAAACTGCAAATTTGTATTTTTAGACTGCAAATTTGCACTTTTAGACTGCAAATTTGTTAAATGAACACCAACGTCCGAGAAAATTTAGACTGCAAATAAAGGCACTTTTGTAAATGAACATCATCGCCAATGAGACTTTAATTTAGACTGCAAATTTAGACACTTTTTGTAAATTTAGACTGTGAATTATTAAATGAATATTTTTAGACTGCAAATTTGTACTTTTAAACTGTAAATAAAGACACTTTTGTAAATTTTGAAGTCTAAAAGTGTAAATTTACAGTCTAAAAATGGTGGTGGCGGCGGTGGCGGTGGTGGTGCTGGTGGTGGTGGTGGCATGGTGGTGGTCATTGTGGTGGCGGTGATGGTGGTGATGGTTTGGGTGATGGTGGTCGTGGTTGTGGTGGCGGTGAGGGGTGATGGTGATGGTGGTGGTGGTTGTGCTGGCTGCGTGGGGGTGGCGGTGGTTGTGGCGGCGTGGTGGTGGTGGTCGTGGCGTTGTGGTGGTGGAGTGGTGATGGCGGAGGTGGCGGCGGCGTGGTGGTGGCGGTGTTGGTGATGGTGGAGTGGTGGTGTTGGTTGTGGTGGCGGTAATGGTGGTTGCGATGGCATGGTGGTGGTCATTGTGGTGGCGGTGATGGTGGTTGTGGTGGCGACGTCGTGGTGGCGACATCGTCGTGGTGGTGGTGGTTGTGGCGGCGTCGTGGTGGTGGCGGTGGCGTTATGGTGGCAGCGGTGGTAATGGAGTGGTGGCGGTGGTGGTGGTGGCGTCGTGGTGGTGGTGGCGGTGTTGGTGATGGTGGAGTGGTGGTGTTGGTGATGGTGGTGTTTGTGGTGGCGGTAGTGGTGGTGGTGGCATGGTGGTGGTCATTATGGTGGCGGTAATGGTGGTGGCGTGGTGGTGATTGTGTTAGTTATGGTGGTCGTGGTCGTGGTTGTGGTGACGGCATTGTGGTGGTGGTGGTGGTTGTGGCGGCGTGGTGGTGGTGGTGGAGTGGTGGTTATGATGGCGGTGTTGTGTTGGCGGTGGCGGTGGCGGTGGCGGTGGGGGTGGTGGTGGTGGAGTGGGTGTGGTGGCGGCTTGGTGGTGGTAATTGTGGTAGAGGTGGCGGCGGCAGCGGCAGCGGCGTGGTGGTGGGTGAAGGTGGCGGCGTTGTGGTGGTCTTTGGTCTTTGGCGGTGGCGGCTACGTGGTGGAGTGGTGGTTATGTGGTTGTAATAAGATCTAAAAAAAATGAAAAAATACATTTTTTGTATTAGCCAAACAAGGCCCTTATTTCTTTTATATAGGATATTTTTGTCATTGAAATTATTAATGGACTAGAGGTGTTAGGAAATTTAGAAGTAGACTTGGTGGGTTAAAAACATGCTATAATGGATCTATCAATAACCAATGTGAAGGTAAATGTTGTTAAGTTTGATTATGGACTAAATGAATAATCAAATGCTGACGTGACATTTTGGTTATTAGTTTTGATTATTACCATTGCGGATGCTCTTAGGGTGTGTTCCGGATTCTCCCTTAAAAAATAAATACTTATTTGTAATTTTCAAACTTAAAAATATTAAGCTTACTGAAACAAAAAAATATGTAATATAGATCTTCGTTGATAGATTTCGATGAGATCTATCAAACCCTACCAAGAAAATTAAAAAATTATTTTCGTAAATCTATTATTTTAAACTTGAAAATAAGTCTTTATTTTTTAAGTATCTATTTGAGACGGACCTTAAAAGAAAAGAGAAAGGAGGGGCATAGGAATGTTTTCGGACAACAGAGTTACCTTTTCGTCTTCTGCCAAAAAAAAAAAAAAAAGAGTGAATGGGAAACGTGTAGGTGGTGGTCCAATAATTTATTTATTTTGGTAGATAGGGGTTCGTCCTTCTGCAGTAGATGCGACGGATTTAGAGCATTCGCAATGGGTTTGTTATATTTGTGTATCAAAATATTTGTTAAGATATGTGTTAGGATAAAAAATGGGTCCCATAAGTGTATGTTAACTTAGAAGTGTGTTAGAGCATCCGCAATAGGTTTGTTAGCTAATGTGTTAACAAGATTGAAATAATATAAAAACAATGGCTATAATAAAAAATAAAAAAAAAGTGTGGGCATTTATGTTTTGTGGTTGAAATTTGGATTTATTGAGATAGGGCCCACTTATTGTTTGTTAACTTGATTGCTGAACTTAATAACCATGCTAACACACTACTAGATTTAGCACACTCTAGCACACTTTAACACACATGCATTGTGGCACCAAAAAACACAATTTTGTTTGTTAAGTCTTAACACACATAGTTAACACATTAGTTAACAAACCCATTGCGGATGCTCTTAGTGGGTAGGATTTTTAATAGGCTCCATTCCTTGGGGACCCCATCTACTTCCAAATTATTAACTAGGCTTTTACAATCTTTTGTGTTGTTACAATCTTTTGTGATTCCAACCAAGTGCAGTGCAGTTGATATCTTCATTTTACTCCCATGCAAATGGACAGGGTTTGATTTCCGTAAGCATTTATCTCCCTCCTAAGTCTTCTAGAATAGAGTAGTTTAGAATTTACGAATGTCAAAAAAAAAAAAAAAAACAATGCATGAAATCAAAACTAAAACGTAATTTTATTCTTCTGATTAAAACAACCAAATATGATTCGGAGTAAATGTTGTTTTTTTTTCTTTATTTTTTTTTCTTTATGATAGAGGAATAGCCGTACAGTCAGGTCACTATATGGACTCTTCTATTTAGAGGATCAAAAACGTTATTGATCAACTCATCGATGAGAAACCAAAAACAAAACCACTCTTTTTTACTTCCAGTTCCAGGTCCAGCTATGTGACTATATATACCTTGGCCTTTTCTTTAATTTTATTGTGCTTTCTTGGTTCAATGGCAACTGCAGTCCCTGGGGCTAAGAGTGAGAGTCAGTGTGAGACAATGACGTAAATCTTTCATCTTTGAAGGACCTTTCCGTCTTTTTGTCAAATGGTCCGTGTCATGCCGCTGTCCCACGCAGCCCTATTTGGTTTGAGTTTTGAGAGAGGTTTTTGAGAGTAATGAGTGGAGAGAGATAGATAGATAGAGAAAATTTATTGGAGACCATGCCTGGGAGTTTTGAAATCCCAAAACAAACAAGGCCAGCTCCGCTCTGCATTTGTGCTCGCAATCTTTACGAATTGAATAGTTTGAGAAGTTTAATTTTTAAAAGTCACTCTTAAGCTCGCTCGCATGTGCATGCTAATTATGTGACTTAAGATCCCACATTAACTGTTGGCCAAAGGATGAAAGGAGCCTTTATTGATGATCTCCGACGCTCAGAACTACTAGGTAGTCGTTTCTTTTTTTTTGACAGACAAGATCATCTCATATATATATATATAGGGGGCGGTTCCGGGGACACCCAACGGGGACACCTAAAAAAACACCCCATGGTTCCTGATCAAATTTTGATGATCCGAGCCGCTCAATGTGATCAGAATGTGATTTTAAGGGTACACGCTAAAAATCAGCAAAAAAAATGACCGGGAAGGGCTTGATCCGAACAGTTTTGAACAATTATTTATTGAACGGTTCAAATAAAAACTGCTCAAATCAAGCCTTTCCCGGTCATTTTTTTTGCTAATTTTTCGCGGACACCCTTAAAATCACATTTTGCACACATTGAGCGGTTCGGATCATAAAAATTCAATCGGGAACTATCAGATTGAGATATATATATATATATCTCAAAATATGAACTAGTATATAAAAAAAATACACCAAATACTGACAACAACAAAAAATAAAAGAAAAAGCCGCTCAACTCCGATGTCGGATCAACACTCCGCTCGTGAAGATGGGTGGAGGATCGCCATTGGGTCATGTTTCCGCCACAATATCACCACCAAATGTGCATCTTGACGCCATCACCATCGCCGTTGGAGAGCTCAAGAACACCGTCCCCAATCGATTCAAGAACCAAGATTTGGGCCCTTTCCTTTCCTATGTAAGAGACTAATGTGCTAACAATTATTGGAATTATAGCAGTTGACGATTCGAAGTTAAGTAACAGTAGGGGTGGGAAATACCGACACGACACGAGAAACACAACACAAAGTTAGAGTCAACTATTTTTGACACGAAACACGAATATGACATGATAACAAGAAAAGCTAAACAAATCGGGTTATGATTGAGAAAATTTTGACATGAACACGAAATAACACCACACAAACATGATATGACACGACACAATTAATACGATGCCCACCCCTCCGTAAAAGCATTAAATTTCCTTTCCATCCAGTGACCAGTCCCACACTTTTACGTACATTTGTACGTGCATCAAAATCACTGTTTGGTTAGAAACCGACACTCCTTAATGCAGAGGTAGGGTCCGTTTGGAGTGCAGGTGAGAACCAAAAATAAATGATTGGGGTTCCTCGCCAAATCTCGGGTCGGATCCGGTCAAGTCTCTCACCGACCAGTTTCGTTCATTTGTTGAATCGTGGCCGTCCAAAAGTGTTTTGGATGATCCAAATTTGTTCAGAGTATTTTGAAGTATTTTTTTTATAAAAATTTATCCGAACAAATTTGGACCATCCAAAACATTTTAAGACGGCCACGATTCAACAAATGTACGAAACTGGTCCAGAGAAACTCGACTGGATCCTACCCCAAAACAACCGAGGGTGACTGAGGGCTTCCGTACAAACTGTCAGTATCCGGGGTGATTCGGTTTCGACCTCGATACTTCGGAGTAGTTGCCACTACTTTAAAACAGAATCCAAAAGGGGCGCCAGGAGGCGGATGGGATTGCGACAAAACTTGGGCTGACAACATGCGTATTGGGTCAATCCGAGCCGTCCATGTTTGGTAATGGATGATTCAGATTACATCTCGGCCGAACAAATAATAGACGGCCGAGATCAAACGCATCCCAAGTTCTGTATGAACTTGGAGTGCCTGCTATCCCCTTAGGGACATCATGCGTGTTGGGCCAATCCGAGCCGTCGAGATGGACGGCTCAGATTGCTTCTCAGCCAAATATTAATGGACGGCTAAGGGACAGCACGCACCCCAGATTGAGGGGCACAATACATTAAATTTCTGAACAGTCACATTTTATTCCTGTATATTTTGGTATTGCAATAACAATTGTGGTAGTGTTTTAGGCCCCTTTTTTCTTCAAATTTTAGTAATCTAATTCTTTCAATCGCAATTTCTCCAAACTCAGATAATTTTGCATTGTCCGAAGTAATTTTTTCTCATCTTATTAAAGTGCTTCATTTTTGTTTATAACCGGACATCAGAATGAATTTACGCGCATCTCAACTAATTTCGGTGCTTCCTTTATCAAATTTCAACGTCCGCCAACGTCAAAAGACTCCAATGCAAAAGGAGAACAACTCAAAAATACACACCCGCGGATAAAGATAGTACTTACTACTTGTAGGAGTGCGAGAAGACTCGACAGGCATCACAAGTGTGGATAATGGATAGCTATAAACCAAAAAAGCCCATACCCACTTGCTAAAAAGTAATGCCAAAAAAATGACTCATTTTTGCTGTATAAATGGGATGCATGCATGCATCTGCTTGCAGTGTCAGCCTTGAAATTTGGGTTGTCCTAGTCTAATCTCAAACTTTATTGCCCACTTACTATTAATTCATTAAAAAAAAAACCATAGAAGTACAAAAAAAAATCACATTGTTCTTTCAGCTTGAATAACATCAAAATGTAAACCCCAGTTATAGTCTTTCATGGTTAACATGATCCGATTCAAAGAAGGGAAAATTACTCACAGGCGGCGTGGACTGAGGTTTATTACCACTTTCATGGTGTGAAGTCTCCAAATTACCAAGACATGGCACCTGCAAATAATATCACCAATACATGGTATGGGGTAATAAGCATGATGAGACTGGACAAATTTGCCCTTTGTCCAAGACGACACCGTTCAAAGCCTTACCATGTGTTTGTGATTTGTAATGGCGTCGTTTGCCTTCGGTGAATACCGAATTCCCTACCAGAACACGTTCTCTCTCTCTCTCTCTCTCTCTCTCTCTCTCTCTCTCTCTCTCTCTCACCTCCTCTCTCCCACTTCCTCCATCGTTCCATATCCCAAAAATCTCCACGAAACCCTAGCTTCTTGTCTCTCTACGTCACCTCCTCCTTCCCTTTGTGTACATGTTGTTCCCGCATTTGAAGTTGTTGCATCATTCTCAAGATCTAGGGTTTGTAGGGTTTGTAGGATCGTATATCAAAGGAGTCGACTACGACAATGATCAGCAGTCGAAGGAGTCATAGTCGCCTACGACAACAATAGAACGACTAATTTAGGTAAATCAGTTTCCTTACCTGCATCTAATGTTTGGTCAACACTGTAATGTTAGGTAATGAGTAAATTCATGGAATTTCGTTTCGATTCAAGGGAAAAAATGGATTTCCAAAAATTTTGTTCGAAGTTCGAACTCTCTTTGTTTATTGATCTTGCACATGTTTAACCACTCTCTGGCTTTCATGTACATGTTTTGAGTTTTGCCCCCAATGCAATTTTCCCTAATTTTCAAAACCCTAAATCAATGAGAGACTGCAATAGTATTATCTTGCTTCCGGGTTTTAATTCCAAAATCTGGTGGAGATTTAGGTGATTGATCAGAAGAGAAGGCATTGGGTGGAATTGGGGGAATTTGAATCTTAAGCTTTGATCCAAAAACACCTCTTCTATGAGAGTAAATTTCATCAATCAGTCAGTTGACAAGAGCAACAACACCAATGCTCTTTGGGTCCAACTTTTCCTATGGGTGCTTGTTTCCTGGGAAAATGTTGCGGGGTTTTGGTTTGGACTGGTTTTTTTCATACCCAAAAGGTTGGTCAATTGATATGGTAGTGAATGGTTCAGTGTCAAAAATTGAAGTAAGCTCATTGTGTAAGTATCAATTGTCGCCTACGGCATGTTTTAATCTATTTTTTTATTAGATGAGAGACTATAATGGTATTATTTGATCCTTATGTTAAAATGACTTAGTCTGTACCCATTTTTTTTGTTGCTGTGCACCCACAGATAACTTGCCACTAACAAGATCATTGTTGGGTAAATGGTTTCATTCTCTTACAGTCTGTCTTAATTGTAGTGTTTGATTCATGAATGACTTGTACGGCCATATGTTGTCTCGGAATAGAAAATAATATGCCATAACAGCTCGTGACAAGTGTGTACTCATGGATTATAGTAGTTTAGTTTCAAAAGAAAGGAAATGGATAGGGAAAAATGGTGCATCTAATTTTTTTCTTCAAATGGCATTGTTCTTAGATCGTTAATTTTTGTGCCTATGTTGCTTCTAGATTCTGTTAGTATAGAAAAATCCAAATAAATACTCACTAACGTTTATGGTGCAATTTATATAGGACGAAAAGAATAAGAAAATACAAGAGTTGACCGCAGGGATCCAGGGGAAGAAACGACTATGTACCAATTCGGTCGATCCGGAATAGATCGGTAGTGTTATAATTGATTGAGCTTATTCTGTTTCATTTACAGATCCTACAACAAGATAGCCATCTCCGTGTTATAGTTGATTGTGTGTAATCTTTTGATAAATGCTTAAGTTTTGATTTAAATGCGTGTCTTCCTAAGGTGGATCCAACATGCCTTCATTTACTCTACTTCACTTCAATGCTTATTGGCTTACTGTCAAATATGTCGTGAACACCAGGATATATGGCTTGAAGATTTTTTTTGTTAAAATACTGAGTTCTGTTTCATCTTACATATTTGACACCCAACTGGATTAGATCTCATAAGCGGTTACGCAATTTGTTTACGATGAAGATGTTAAAGGTAGATTGTGCAAGTTGATGTTCCTTGGGGAAGAAATTGTTACTCGTTTTTTGTGATTGTTTCCATCTTTTTAAATTTTCTCATTGACTGGACGGGGTTAGTGTGACTTTTTTCAATATGTTTATACTCAATGCAGTGTTACAGCTAATAACCACTACCCATAACCTACCGAAGACAATGAATCCATTTGAATCATTTGTTACTTATGTCACTCGTATCAGTTGTATGAGTCATGCAAGTTCATTATATATGACATGTTTACTAGTTGATGTTATTCCTGGTATACCAGTCATTGTAAGTGCTTTACTATAGATTGTTGAACAAGTACTTTGTCGATGCCTTTTGCACTTCATGAACATGGTAACTTCTTAGTGTATGTTACTTGGGACTCCCTTTTGATATCTGGTAAATCTACATTCATTTCCTTTGGAAAATTTGTTTTATCACTTGTTTAGATCACATATAACAATGGTGAAGGCTGTCGTCGTTCTTAACAGCAGTGAGAGTGTAAATGGCACTGTCTACTTCACCCAAGAAGGAGATGGTACTTTCATTTACACTACAGTAGTTAAATGGTGTGTGTGTTGTGTTGGGAATTTAAATTATTCTGTTTCTTGTATGCCTTAGGTCCAACGACAGTTATTGGAAGCCTTTCTGGCCTTAAACCTGGGGCTCATGGTTTCCACGTCCATGCTCTTGGTGATACGACAAATGGTTGCATGTCAACTGTAAATTTCAAACCCATAAATTCTCCCTCTTTATCTTCTTTTGAGATTCATCCAAGGATAGCCAGGACACTTGAGAAAATAGTAAAATACTTGTATAATGAGGTTCAAGTGTTCAACTCAAGAATTTTTCAATTTTGGATTATTCATATTTGCAGGACTGCATTTTAATTCTGCTGGAAAAGAGCATGGTGCTCCTGAGGATGAGCATCGCCATGCTGGTGACCTTGGTAACGTCATAGTTGGCGAAGATGGTATGTTTCCTTTTGATAATGCACTCTTTTTCATAATCAAATTATTTGCTCTTCGGATGCTGCTATCTTGATTGGCAAAACATACTCATCATCTGATTGCATGTTCATTTATCAAGAGAAGTTTTCCGAACCAAGAAACTTCACTTATTTTAGTGTGATACGACTATTATTGTTTCATGAGAAATGTTTGGTATTGTTACTCTTCTTGGAGTTGCGTTGAAACGGTCCCATCCTGACTGATTCTTCCCATGCCCTCCTGCTATTTACGGGATGACGGAAGTTGTTTTCCTTTTGTCATGAAAAGGATCCTGTCTCTGTAGATGCATGTGAGTACGATTAACCTTGAGTTGCATAATTTTCTGGATGGTATTGTAACATGCCATAAACATTTTGTTATGAAAGACTAATAGATTATTCTTTTTCTGACCATAAAGCTGTGAACTAGCTTGAAACTGATCGTTCAATTGTTATCATTTGTGAATGTACTGCAATTTGTGATACTAGAACATCTGAGAGTACGAGGGAAAATAATTTGTAGTAGTCTGAAAATGTTCAGTAAATGGAAATGCATTCCACGGAAGGTGTTATGCAAAAATATGAGGTTCAGATTAGATTCAGTTGATGTACCCTTGATTTATTCATTATCTGCCAAAATTTGGGAATGAAAAAACACGAGAATAATAGACACTTAAGTCCTGTATTGGCAGATATCCTCAATAACTACTTAGTTGCTATCATAAGTGAAAGATTTAAGGTTTGTGGCTCAAAGATTTTGTGGGCTGGTGACAGGAGTGGAGTGGAAAACAACTGATCTTTCATTTTTCCTTGAGTAGTGCCCATGTCACGAACTAAAAAAATGCTTCACCTCATTGGTTTCTGTGGTAAAAAGACCACCATCATCTGACCTTCATTGTGCTCAGTAATTGAGCATCTGCCTGAAGTTAAGGCTGGCGATTTGAACTATATTCCTTGAAATTTTATAGTTTAGCACACCGCTTTCTTTTGTCCACCCCTTTCTTCATGCATCATTTTATATTCTATCTTGCTTTTGTTCAGGTGGTCGTGAACTAAGCAAAATCACAGGAAATGCTGGCCGAAGGATTGCCTGTGGTAAGCAATCTGCTTTCCTTATTGTCGAGTATACAACGTGATGTTTGATACACCCATCTGTTTTATTACCACTTAGTCCTTGAGGCTGTGTTTGGATAGCAGACTCTTGGATGGAATTTATGGATCAAAATTGGACGATAAAGAAAAGATAAGGGAAAAAAGCAGTTAAGATTGTAAACAATTTCTTTTGTTACATGAAGTAAATCATGTTTTATTGTTCATCCCGTAACACATGCTAGCTGGTACACACCTGTATCTAAACGGATTTTACACAACAAGCAGGTTCCAACTGCTGAAGAATTAATATAGGAGTATTTCTCTGGTTCCACTGTCATTTTCCTTTCCCTCGGTTAACCCCTTCCTGAATCACGATCCAAAACGCAGCCTTGAATCTTAGTATTCATTACTGATATCTGTCTAAAACACTCTCACCTTTTACAGGTATCATTGGCCTGCAGGGTTAATTACTGGTGCAGTTTACTTGAGAATCCTGCCACCCATTTAGAACCTCTCCATGTTACTTTCAGTCCCATTTGGTGTCATTCTTCAGCTAGTAGCAACTTGAGATAGGTATGTAGTGTGTTATTTAATATCAAGCTCTAGAGTACTTGTTTACCTATCTAGTGATGAACTGATGAAGGAAAAGACGGCGATTAATTGTTGTCCCTTAATATATATTAGTATAGATAGATTACAGTCATGCCTTGAAATATGAAATATGAGAGATTTTAAGTATGGGGTGTTGGTTATATGCTTACCTTTACATTCTGATGACCCTTATAGATCATGAATTGCAGGTCAAAGGACAATTACTCTATCTTCAAAACTTGTGTGCTCTGTTGTTCTATTGAGGCTGCTTGTTTTAGTGAGAGTCCCAGAAGTTATATAGGTAGATGAACATTTGTGCCTTCTTGTTCTATTGAGACTTTTTCGTCAATTCACAACTTATGTGCTTTTTTAATTCCTTTCCTCTTCCCCCTTTTGGATCTGTTGAAGGTCAAAGGAAAAAATGGAGAGGCAACTTTTCCACACTTCTGGTGGTTCGGCAATCATAACAAAGACACCACCATAACCCCAAGATGGTAAAACAATGGCCATGGGACAAATCCACCCCTGCTATTGTAAGTTATATTTTGCATCATGATGCCCTTCTATGGTGATCCATTTATTCAATTATGCTTGCGCTTTCATAGTATGAGTATACCTTCATGAATCATTAGCTTATTCTACACCTTTTGATCCAAAATTTTGTACCACAGGGAATCAAGAAGATTAGAGCAATTCAAAGTGCTTGGCTTTGGGAGGCAAAAGTGACAAAACTCGAATGACAAACAAGCTTGCAATATAGGAAATTTTCAATAACTCATCTTGTTCACGGCTAACATTTGTGCCATTGGAGATCTTGGTAGTACTGTATGAATTAGGTCATTGTAATTTTCGCAACCCTTTCATGTAAAGAATATTTACCCCAATAAATGAATTTGTTTAATTACTTTGGCGGCATTGAAGTGTTTTAGATTAGTATTTGGGATTTTTTTCAAAAAAATTGTTTTACTATCCATGTTGAATGTGATTAATAACGATATTAAAGTAGGGTGCAATCACAAAAATGGACAAAAAAACAATCTCAAACATATACAGCATGCACAAAATGTTATTAGAAGCATACCAAAGACGGCGTTCCTTGAATGCTATTAAAAGATTGTCAAAGACAGCATTCCTTGAATTTTGTTAAAAGATGGTCAAAGACAGCA
This sequence comes from Rhododendron molle, assembly GCA_025413875.1. Taxonomy (NCBI): domain Eukaryota; kingdom Viridiplantae; phylum Streptophyta; class Magnoliopsida; order Ericales; family Ericaceae; genus Rhododendron; species Rhododendron molle. The sequence goes on along the minus strand of CM046389.1, from coordinate 12,293,756 downwards.
TTCCTTAAACGCTATTAAAAGTATCTCAAAGACAGCGTTCTTTAGACAGCACGCTTTGAACGCTGTAAAAAGTTCGAACCTTTTAATAACATGGGCTAATACAGCGTTCCTGAAAACGATGTCTTTAACTTTTCACAGCGTTTTTCGAACGCTAGTATATGTGATTTTTCTTGTAGTGTCGAGAGTTCATCTTTTAACTTTCTTGGTGGTTTGGCTTGCTGTCACTTACCCATTTCCATTCTTTTTGAATTGCAGGTCTATGAGTTGAAGGATTGTCAATTCAGTGTTCATCAAGCTCAAGCACTTATTATTTTTTAGTAGAAGGTTTTCTTCTGGCTACGAAGACATGCACATTAGTTTTTTTTTTTTTTCTATCACCACATGTATATATTTCTTTTCTAAGTACTTGGACCTTTCGATGCAATTTACGTTGAGACAATTTTTTGTTATTTTTGTATGAGTTTTATATGGAATGGTATTCAATTTATTGCAACAACAATAGTGGTGGTTAAACATACGGATATATCTTTCATAAGACAATCTCTGTAATGGATATCTTTCGTGTCGAGCTCTTTAGGGGAGCTCTATGGTGTCGTGTCACATTGGGAATCCACTAGTGCCACCTCTCCTCGATGAGGGCGACTCCAACATATGGCCATATACGTCACCTCCTGTATTCCCCCACACATATAAACAAGATGTTGACGAACTAGAGGGGAAGTCGATGTAACTATCCATGACACCATTTTCGTGGTTTTCCCAAGACCCCCCTACCGAAGATGAATTACCCAACAAATATAGATATTAATACTATAAAGGAAGACATTCAGATAGTTTGGATTGTGTCGCATGCTTGGGTTTGTGATTATGTAAGTGGTAAAACAGTTCTTATTTATACGACAAAGATGGGGTATAAAAGAGGACAAAGATGGGGTATAAAAGAGCAAGTCAAAAATTGAGTGGACTACATTGAGTATTCTAAATGACCAATCTTGTTTTTAACCTAGGCCAAGTCATATATTTTGAAAGAACTTTGTCCCATTTTAAGAGCACATGAGGGTGGAAAAGTTAGGGGGAGTCATCTCTCATTTAACCTAAACCTACATTGTCTAAGGTATAAAAGGGCAATGTAGACACCTCAATTTGGCCTAACGATTATTTTAAGTCCCATCTTGGGGACCATCTCGATGATGAATGGATACATGTGATTGCTGATTGACTTCTCGTAAACCCGTGGACTTTTGGTGAGTACTTTTAGGCACTTAGAGGATAGCCTTTCAGACAAAAAAAATAGCATCCTAGGAAAATCCATCTGTCGGCCGCAAAAATCGATCTCTTGGCCTCCACTTCATTCTTTCATCCGTGAAACATGTTGTTTGAAAATTTCCCTGAGAGATCTATTCCTCGCTCGCGAGATGTATTCCTCGGCCGCCTAATCGATTGGTCGGTCGCCAGATCGTTTTTTTTCTAGATTCTGGAATGTTATGTCAATCGTTTAATTCGATGCTCAAAATCCTAGCAGCCATTCTCCGACTCTTTAGGGCTACAAAAGCATATTCGAGCAGAGATCTTGTTACCTTAAACTACCTTATTGATTCACGCCATTTGATTAGCCAGAGTGAGTCACCCATTGCCTATATAAAAACGCTTTAGAATTTTGAAATTCATAACACAATCCACCCTCATCAGCCACGAAACTCTCACACCTCCTCTACAAAAGCCCTAATATCCCGAACACAGCCGCAGTCCGAGCAATCAAACCCCAAATCACTCGAGTTGCCAAATGCAAAGAATGAGTTTTGCAACCAGAAATATGACGTGTTCTTTATGGAATAAACATATGGTCCACAAAGACATAGAGTGCAGCCTTTTACCAATATGAACTTGGTCTTTGTCATGAAATAATCAGCACCTAACTTTTCACACTTATCACTTGCCAAAAAATATGACGTGCTCTTTATACAATAAACATATGGTCCACAAAGACATAGAGTGTAGTCTTTTGGCAATATGGACTTGGTCTTGGTCTTGAAAAAACCACCACCTAACTTTTCACACTTATCACTTGCCAAAAAATATGACGTGCTCTTTATACAAGAAACATATGGTCCACAAAGATATAGAGTGTAGTCTTTTGGCAATATGGACTTGGTCTTGGTCTTGAAAGAACTACTAACTTTTCACGCTTACCACTTGCCCAAAAATATGACTTGGTCTTTGTAAAATAAAGATATGGTCCACAAAGACATACAATGTAGTCTTTTAGCAATATAGACTTGGTCTTGGTCTTGAAAGAACCACCAACTTTCCACAACTTAACAAAAAATATGACGTGCTCTTTATACAATAAACATATGGTCCACAAAGACATAGAGTGTAGTTTTTTAGCAATATGGACTTGGTTTTGAAAGAACCACCAACTAACTTTCCATGCTTATCACTTGCCAAAAAATAGGACATGCTCTTTATACAATAAACATATGCTCCACAAAGACATAGAGTGTAGTCTTTTAGTAATATAGATTTGGTCTTGGTCTTGAAAGAACCACCAACTTTCCTGGCAAGCAACATGACCACCAAAAGAACACTACACAGCTAATAATCCAACCACAAAACAATCCACTTTGGTTCTGAAATCAACAATTCCAACACTACGAAAACCAACGTGGATAATAACTGAAGCATATATCTACTAAATTATATGTTCTCATTACAATGTCCAAGTCATTTGGCCTGTCCCTCAACTTCACACATAGACCATGGAAACAATACAATCATAAATGCATTACATTCCAGTATAATAAGGACCTAATAAGAATAAGTCCCTTACATTCAACAAAACCCAAAGTGAGACAACAGCAGTTCAATGACATCATCATTACAATTATCTTCTAAAATAGGCAATGGTAACATCATTCCAATCACCTAGTTCTTCAACTGAAGAGAGCTCGTCCGATGAATTTCAAGAGACAATTTCTCTTGTATCAATGTATCAGTTTGGAACATGGTATCATCATTAAATAAGAATGATTTTTGCCGCCTTCTTTGATCATAACCAACTCGACAAAGTTCTGGAAATGCTGAAGTAGAGGTACCAGTTGCAAAATGGAAGGCAATTTCTGTTGTTAGACAGAAAGACGAGAGGAATGCATGCACCCAGACACAGTCTGGGTGAAATCAACATCCTCATAAGACAAAACAAAAAAATAACTTCACAATTGATATGTCACATTCTATTGCTTTCAATTAGGATCGCATTGGATCTTTTGATGGAGTTGTTTTATAGACCACATGTTTATTGTATAAAGAGCACGTCATATTTTTGGCAAGTGGCAAGGGTTCAAAGTTATGTGGAGGTTGTTTCAAGAGCAAGTTCATATCGGTAAAAGACTACACCCTATGTCTGTATGGACCACATGTTTATTGTACAAAAAGCACGTCATATTTTTGGACAAGTGGTAAACGTGGAAAGTTGGTGGTTCTTTTAAGTCCAAGACCAAGTCTATATTTGCTAAAAAACTACACCCTTTTTCTGTATGGACTATATGTTTATTGTATAAAGATCACGTCATATTTTTGGGCAAGTGAAAAGTTGGTGGTTCTTTCAGGACCAAAACCAAGACCAAGTCTATATTGTTAACAGGCTACACCATTTTTCTGTATGGACCACATGTTTATTGTATAAAGAGCACGTCATATTTTTGGGCAAGTGGTAAGCATGGAAAGTTGGTGATTCTTTCAAGACCAAGACCAAGACCAAGTCTATATTGCTAAAAGACTACACTCTATGTCTGTATGGACTACATGTTTATTGTATAGAGAGCACGTCATATTTTTGGGCAAGTGGTAAGCGTTGAAAGTTGGTGGTTCTTTCTGGACCAAGACCAAGTCTATATTGCTAAAAGACTACACCCTATTTCTGTATGGATCACATGTTTATTGTATAAAGAGCAGTTCTTTCAAAACTAAGACCAAGTCTATATTGCTAAAAGACTACACCCTATTTCTATATGGACCACATGTTTATTGTATAAAGAGCACATCATATTTTTTTTGCAAGTGATAAGTGTGAAGGGGTGAAAAGTTAGGTGGTAGTTTTTTGAAGACCAAGATCAAGTCCATATTGCAAAAAGACAACACTCTATGTTTATGTGGACCATATGTTTATTGTATAAAGAGCACGTCATATTTTTTAACAAGTGGTAAGCGTTCAATATCAAAATATCAAACAATACCCGTACGGACTCAGCGAATGACATTAACTAGTTGCATTAAGTTGATGTGCCTCAGAGAGTCTCTAACAAGAAAATCTCTTATGTTGGTTTAGGTTTTAGAAGTTGTTAGATTTTAGAAGTTATGATCCAAGCACCAACAAACCAACGTGGTCGTCGGGGACACGTCAAATGTAAAATGGGTACCCAACGTGTCCTAGAATATCCAATGTCTAAGGAAAAGAAATATAGTGAAGATGGATAAGTACTCAGCCATGATGGATAAGTACTCAGCCATGTTCGACACATGTTCAGAGAGAGTCATATTGTGTCCGCAGCCATCGCGTATCGTGCAAGAATAGTTGAGTCTGGTAGCAGGAAAAAAACACACTTAAGTAACACAACATCATCAAGAGCACCAAAACAGCAAGCATACAACATTCCCATTCTAAAAGCGGAATAACATGGAGAGTACATAGCACCATTAATCCCTTTAGGGTCATGCACACAAAATGGTGGGGTCTCAAAAAGTTTTTTGCGACAGTAATTGCGTCGGCATGTGCTGTCTCTAATAGTCTGTTTGCATCGGCATTCTTCCCGACTCAAAAAATTTGAAAATCATAAGGTAATTAGCATCGGGTGGTCTTGCCGACGCTAAAAATATTTTTTCCGTCAGCCCACACCATCGCCAATGGTTCACATATATTCTTGGTCTTTTTGCGTCGGGGGTATGCCGTCGCCAAAAAAAAAAAACACCTAAACAGCCAACTGGGAGCTTTATGTACATTGGCTGGGCATCTAATACTACTAACTAGCCTGCACAATTTTCTGAACATAAAACACCACCACTCCATCCAAAAAATGTCTGTAATACAAAAACCATCATTCAATCAAAAAACGCAACCAATATTCACAACTTACCCATTCATTCAATCCCAAGCGATCCATATATATAACAGTACTCGAATACTCCCAGGAGTAATATGTTTCGGAAATAAAACCTAACAATAGACATAGCCAATAGTACATCAAACAAAATAGGCACCTCAGTTTAATTTGTTTAACACTACAACACAAAATAAGTGAAACCCAAAATATTGCATCTTCAATCTTGATCGTTGAACAGTTTAGTCCTCAACAAAATAGGAACCTCGGTTAGAATGCAAAATAAGCGGAACCCATTTCTATTGCATCTAGCTTGTTCATCGTTGCACACTTTATTCCTCGACAAACACCTAAAAAAGAAAATATACGAGAATAAGATGCTGATATATGCATTTCCAATCACATGAAACAATAATGGTTTATCGTAATTAATATACATCACAACCTCCAAGCAACAGCACAGCCAACAACTTCTCCAACTGTGGAAATTTTTTGCGAGGTCTTTCCAAAGAAGCATTAGGTATTTTTGCTTTTTTAATGAGCACTTTCCAAAAATCAGAACCCAATGGCTTTCCGTCTACTTTCACCAACGAGTCCTTACTGACAACAATTCCCTCTGCCACATCGTGTTTTGGAATAGTGTAACTCACCAAGCATATTTTTTGACCATTCTACAATCAGAAGCAAGGTTTAGTACCCACATTTTTATACTTAGCAAATAAGAGACCATAGTGATAAAAGAAATCAGCTAGATAAATTGACTCATCAGTCAAGACCACAAGCAAAGTGGTTTTACCTTCTCAATCTTAACTCTTTGTAATGCAAAGAAAGATAATAACTGAGCATGAAGCACTAAACTTATGGTGTAAACTTTTTTTTTTTTCAGCCAGTGTAGCATGGTATATATTTCTTAATTCATTGGACATTCATAGGAAACACAAGTCCATCAGAATACTATTGACCATCAGAATATATTCATAGGAAACGCAAGTCCAAGTCGACCACCCACCATAAATAACCATCTTAATACAAAATAGTCTGCTAAAAAAATGGCACATATTCAGTGCAATGCGATTCCTACTTGAAAGATCTCTGAAAGTAATTTGGAAAGTTATGCGCATATGATGGAAAAATAATATGACACTTCTCCATAGAATCTAGAACTGCATAACACATACTATCGGGAAAGATTTTATCAAACCTCTAGTTCCCTTATCACTGCCTCGGCTTTTGCCTTTTGAAGGTTCTCCCATGCAGTGATTTTATGTAAAGATCACAAGCACTAATGATACACAAGTTGGCTAAGACCATTAATTAATTGCTGCAGGAGAGTGATGCATTTTAATCATTTAATTATCAATGCAAAGCTTTCATTTCAGTCCCTCATACAAGAACACCACTAAAACTAATTTTCTAGAAATGAAACTGAATATAACACCTTATGAAACTCAAACAAGAACTTGGAGAAAATGAAACGGCATTTACATGAACTGAAACTAAAAGTACCTTTCCATCCAGTCGTGGAGAACATGGTAAAGGAGAGGCAAATAACGAACGAAGCCTAAACAACAATGATGTCACCTTCTTCTCCTTCCCTCACCCAACCAATTAATATCTTCATCCTGGCGCCCTATGTTCTCTTAGCGGTGTATGCAAACTATAGCAATTCACACATTTTCTACAAGGACAACTGATGAACAAGATCCTCTTAGAGCTGTTTTTCCAATGCTTTTCATGAAATCTACCCAACAAGAAGCTATGTGACATGGTGGACGATCAGAACCCAGGAAATTGGAAGTTTCTGTTCAAAAGATCTCTACGTGGTAACGTGGCGGGGAAGACTTCATCATCTTGTTCAGCTATTAAGGGGTGTGCAATTACAAGATTCCCAGGAAGATTATCTTCAGTGGAAGTGGAGCAAAAATCTCACATTCTCAGTTAAATCTGCATATGGTTAGAGCAAAAATTCTCACAAGTAAAGGATCTGTTTGCTGTATGGAAGAATTTGTACCCCCCAAAAGTGGAACTTTTTGTCTGGATGGCCATTCAAAATAGCATAGCTGCTAAATCAACCCTGGTAAGAAGAGAAATTTTCGTTGGTACTCTTGATGTCTGTTCTCTATGTAATGCAATGAGAGAATCACCTGACCATATCCTTATCCTATGCAATGTGACTAGGAGAGTATGGGAAGTTATTTTTCTGTGGTGGCATGTGACATGGGTTAACCTACCAACTGTTAGAGCCCTATTTCTTTTTTGGGACAGCTCCAATTTCAGAAATCTGGAAAGGACATGTTGGCAAGTTACTGACTTGATAAAAACTAGAGTGGCCATCTGGGTGAAAAGTGAATTCAATTTGCTTGATTATTCTGTAGAAGATTTTAAGAGAAATTTGGACAGAATCAGGAGCTTAAAAGTCTATGCTGGTTGTTTGGTTTGGTTCTGGCTCTGGGGTGGTTTTGGGTGGTCTAGGTAGGGGTTTTTGTGTCCTAGGATGGGCTCTTGTGGTGTGGTGTGTCCTGTGGTTGTGGTCTCTGTTGGTTAGTTTTTTGTTGGCCAGTGGTATTTTGGTTTTTTCTTTCTCTGGTCTTGGGTGGTTTGGGTGAGTCTTTCGGTTTGTTTGTGCTTTGTCGTGTCTGTGTCTTGATTATATTGCAAAGTAGTACGAGGGACATAATGGCAATGACCTCTCAATATGGTTTTATATCCAATATCACAAACAATACGTCAACACAAAGCACTTGCCGCTTTGGCATTTACAACACCCAATAACATTAGTATTGCATTCCAAGCTCGTTTACACCTTTGGAATTACAGGATAAAATAATATGTTTCACATTATTGACACATTTTATAAGTAAAGAATCGCCATAAGAAATTTACAATATGCACTCTTGATCTATTCCGACAACCACCAAAAACATAAGGCTTCGTAGATCCCAAACAATGGACAAAAATTTACCAGAACCTGGTGACTAGCAAAATAGTAGCAACTTACAATGGGATGGCTTCTGAGACAAGTCCCAGAACTTGTCATTGAGAGAGCTAATGGGATAAAATTTGTGTCACCCGATCTTGTGCGTCCGCAGGGATGTCTCTTCCTGGGACCTGGGCCTTTAAAAGACTACTATACCTGAAAAAGATAGACTTCATTAGATACTAAGCACATGCAAAAGGTGCCTGAAAAAGATAGACTTCATTAGACACTAAGCACATGCGAAAGGTGTGGTCACAAACTGGAAACAAAGATATTATTGCAAAAGGAGAGAAGAGTTGGGACTTAGGAGTGAAGAAGGTAAGTGAAAGCAAGGACAGAATGTGGTTGACAATAGGACAGACTTCAAAATTTGCCCATTTCCACTTTACATGGAAGTAGCCATTGCAAAACGACCCAAGTACACCAGTGACCTCTGAAAATGGTCTGCTTTCAGCCTGAATTTTATGAATGTAATTCTAATATTCAAAATTGGTATGCACTATGTTTTAGCTCTTTGAAAAATCTTGTAAACGGTATAAATAGTGGTCTTGACTGATATAAACAAGGGAAATATGACCATCTTACAAAAATGGTATGCCTTCTGATCTTACTACCGGTAGGTATTATCACATTCCAACTGATCATATAGATACAACTGTTCCTCAACTAGATGGTTGTAACAACTCACTCTGCAGCTGTGAACAAGTGTTCATGCTCTATAGTGAATGCAAGCAAGGCCTGCAAACATGATTTTAACAATGAATCTTTAAGGCAACAAAGTTCAAGAAAGAAAACAATTTTTTTTCTAGTTTAAGTCAGATGACTTACTTCAAATGGCATGTTTAACAGTTCATAGTAAGTCCGTACACGATCCAACCTCAATTGTACAGCTTCACCATCAATAGATGAGATAGTAGCCAGTGCCTAACAAGATAAATAACAGATAAAAACTATTATTGAGTTTAGGTGAACATGCAGCCAAATCATTAATGTAATAACATAGCTCCTACTTCCTACTACACACCAAAGGGAGCGCCTCTCATCAATAACTGCGGACAATTAGGGTTAATTTATCCACAAACACAAATAAAATGCATTTAGCTACACTTCATCCAGGGAGCATGATGAAGTCATTCCACTTTAACAAGCATGCTGAGAGAAGAAATTCCTTTATACAACCACTTTAATGGCAGATAGAATGACAAAAGGCTACCTCAAGATAATGATGGACCCTTAAATTTGTATACACCTTCATTCATGCCATATCAATACAGTTGGCAGATTCCAATGACTGAAACTCAAAACATCTTTTCAGAGTTGTAAGCTTAATTTTAACTCCCTCAGGTAACAAAAGGAAGAGAGACTAAATTGGATTTGACCATACAACAACTGACCATTAGGTTCTGGTTGACTTGATTTAATAAGTATCAATGGATTTGACCTCGCTCCCAAACATTCTAACCTAACTAGGTAGAGGACCCATAAGAAGGGAGAAAAGAAAGAATAGACAACAGAGTACTCGGGCAAAAGCCTACTCTTATATGCCTATACGGCTCTACAGTTACAAATGTTATATTCAGTTTTCTAAAAAAAAGGCATTAATCGCTGGCGGGGGCCTATCCAACTAGATCCGACTAATTGTTATCTCTTTCGGTTCTTTTGGGGGCTCCTCTTGGTCCTATTGAAATCACTCCCAACCGAGTTGGGTTCCCGATAATAGTAGCATACAAGTGATAAATAGCATCATGCACTATTGGGTGTTAGGAACTTCCATGATTCAGTCTAGCCTATATTCAGGCGCATGTACATAAGTAATTACATACGTTCCAGATTTGCTTCTCTTTTAATTTTCCAAGCATCATGCACTATTGTACAGAGAGAGAGAGAGAGAGAGAGAGTCCATTGTCGATGAGAGCAGTAGACGATGATGAGGGATTTGGGAGCGATTGAGGATTAGGGCTTTTTACTGGTATAAAAGGGAGGGTATAATTGTCAATTCAACTTGACACACCATGTCTTGGTGAATATTTTTCCTTGTGTCATTAGAGTGGTGATTTGGAGATTGGATACCATCAGATGGTAAATAAGTCTGGTCCACGTCTCTGCCCGGTAATTTTCCCTTCAAAGAAAACAATCTCTCCTTGGATTTTTTGAAATAAAATTTTGAATTGAGTCATCGTACTTTACATATTCGATAACTTGGGGTCCGTTCCGCTAACTTTTGATTTTTTGACTTTTTGATTGATATATGTGACGAGAATGACCTATCTCGAAAAACGTAAAAAGCTACAAAAAGAAGAAGCCCCAAATGCTCTTAGTGGGGCGGCGCCTCATTTTCAATTGAAATCATAGCTAATCTCTTTAATCTCTCTTGCGAAGTGGTAATTCGAGGGTAAAAATAAAAACCGTGTTAGCTCGCTCTATTTATTTGAACTATGACTTTTTTTAATCAAATGTAAGAACATACTCCCTCCGTCCCCATTTAATGGTCCTTCGTTCTATTCTAACCGGATAAAAAAAAGTTATATTTTTAAATTGGTAATAAATTTTATATGCAATATGAATCATGTTTGATGGAGTTCAATTAGTTCTATTAGACAATATTTTCAAAATCACGTAAAACATTATACATTACGAGACATAAGCAATTAAAAATTGACACCAACTCTCAAAAATGACTGTTAATGGGGACGGAGGGAGTATCACTTATACATTACTTAAATCGAAAATTTCACTCACAATAGAAATGGAGCCCGCACACACTATACATCTAGTGTTTATAGAATTCATCCATATTGTTAGTGTAGGTGTGTAATTGAGCTAGTATTTGGATGTAGAATTAGAATTTCCTTTGATGCTTAGTACTCCTCGTGTCATGTACTAATAAACACAATAATGCTATTGGGACCGATGGGCTATGCCAACAATCAACCGACCTGATGTGGCATGGTGGGGTCCACTCCCTCCCTCTTGCCAACATTAATCTGGCGGGGGAGAGTAATGTAATGAAAATTCAAAATTTAGAACTTTTAGAGGGTGTTTGGTAACCTTGTTATTTTCAGTTTTTGCTTTTCGTTTTCACTTTTTTGAAAACTAATATAAAAAACTTGTTTGGTGACATATTTTTACTTTTTTGTTTTGAAATTTTTTTTAGAGTTTTTGGAAAATATGAAAATTAAAGAAGGGAGTTTTACACTGTTTTAAAAACAGAAGTACGGTTTTTTTTTCTTCATTCGAGTCCCCGACGGTCGACTTTTAAACAAATCCAGATCGACAGAATACGCTCCTCTCTCTCTCTCTCTGGCGATGGCGTCTGGTACGATCTCTGTCTCTGTCTCTCTCTCTCTCTCTCTCTCTCTCTCTCTCTCTCCCCTTCCCCTCTCTCTCGATCTGGTCGCCTGTAAAACCTATTCTCCATCTCTTTGGGTTTGTGTGTGTAATCCATTTATATTCGTTCCTTTTCTGAAAACTCGAATTCTCCACTTGTATGTCTAATCTATGTTCTCCTTGTAGATGACTGAAGAATACAAGTTTAATCAACCCTTTTGAGAAGAAGGTACGTATTTTGTGCCTACAATTAGGTTTTGGCTATTGATTTCCTTGAAATTGTGGAACTACGTGTAAGAGTGTAATTGTGAAATTGTGGAGTATTCCTTGCTTGTTCATCAGTCAATTGACTACTGTTGGAACTTTCGTTGATGAACTTTTTGATAGGGAAATTAGATTTGACAGATTTGCGTAGAACTAATGTTATGCAGTTTCCGTTACTCGAAACGCAATACTTGCCAATTTTTCTCGTTTGATCTTTTATGTTCTAGAGGAATTATAATGGGTAGTTGTAAATGTTGATTAGAAACAGGTGTAGGTGGTGAAAAGATGTTAACTTCAAGATATTGTTTTGGAAACTCATCGTTTCTGTTCCTAGAAATTTCCATGCTATACTTGGGTCTTCAATTTGTATTTTGGGGGATAGAAAGGAAAGGCAAATTGTGGCAAGAATGATGAAACAATTAGATGAGTGAATGGAGATATCCATGAACTAAACTTTCGAGGCTTATTGATAGTCTGACCTTGCCACTCCTTTCTAACTTGTCCTGTATTTATTCCCCCATCCTTGGATTAGCTTATGTTCTCGAGTTTGATTTTTTTTTTCCTACAATTAACAAGATGTCAAGTTTGTGCATGAGTGTTGCTATGGGTTTAGAATAAAGCGGATTAGGATGAGTACACAAACTAATTGAGATATGCATAAACACAATGGACACCTGATTAGACTCAATAGACTAAGCTTGTGGCGACAAGTAAGGATTGGTTCATAGGAGAGCATACTTTTCTTGCACTTTTTGTGGCCACATGTATTTGTAGCTCATTATCCTCCTTCTAGTAGCAATCAAGAGTCCAGTTTGATTGCGAGCTAAGATTTGAATAATGTGACGCCATTAGGGCAAGCTATAGGGGTAATCAATTTCAGTTTGATCAAATTGTCGTTTGGATTTTCCGAAATTCTTGTTTACAAACGCACGGGGCATGCCACTGGTGGTCTAACTTTAAACCATTGCCTTGAAACTATGCTTGTGTAGTAGAAAGCGTGCAGCAAGTCACTAGACCATTGCCTTGAAACTAAGCTCGTATAGTAGAAAAATATTCAGTTATATTAACTTACCTTGTTTGGCTAGCAGAATCATGTAGTCTTTTTTGTCATACATCCCCACTACTCCCAATTTCTTCTTCTCAAAAGGAACCAACCCTTTCTTCCAACCATTCAAGATGGAATTATCTTCAAGAAGGCTATCTGCAACAGCGAGGTAAACAATGGTTGGGGCTTTCGGACCCACAATTTTCCCAACTCTCTCCATGATCTCCTCCTTACTGCTGCAGATTTCATGGATATTTGATCTTTGCTCCCGCTTTTTACAGTGAATCATCCAGTCCTTCTCTATCCGCATGTGAACAGCAATATAAGGCACTGTCTCCAATTTACAATTCTCTGAAACACAGTCTCTTCTTAACCCCCTTCCTATCTCTCTAATCTTAGAAACAGCTCTATCTGCTTCATTGGATATTTCATCCCCTAAAACTAAGCATTCGAAGACCTTGGCATAATCTCTAATAGGTCAGTGATCATGCCACATAAAAGGGTTTTTCCCAGCAACACGGATTATCTCATATCCATCGTATGGATCGTTGCTGAACTGTTTCAATTGGTCCAAATCTCTATCGACTGTCCATTTCCTTCCACTACCCTTTTGAAGCTCAATAACATCAGTCCGGAAATAGAGAGATTACGGTTTTTTTTCCCCAAACGGTGCCATTCTAGGCCTAGGGCTGGGTAGAGGCTGCTGTAGGGTTGGGTAGAGGCTGCTGTGGAGCAGAGCCCCCGCATCCATCAATTTGCCTAACGTGTCAAAGGATCATCTTCTGCAAATAGCTTCTTTCTGGCCTAGCCGGAAATAAGTTTTCCTCATATAAATAAAGAGCTCAGATTTTTGGATCCCCTACATTTTCAGCCATTAGATCTAAATCAATGGCTATCATTGATTTGCATTAATGTTGCCAATTGTGAGTATACCTTGTAAGAGCAAGTTTACCAGCTGAGGAAAACTGCCAAAAAAGGTACTCTAGCTAACCAAGGAGTGAAATTTTCACCTGCAGCAGCGTTGCTAAAACCCACGTTATAATCCATTCAGCTACAGTTGTTAGCTTCTTCTGGCTAACAACTGTTCATGAGCAACCCATTAAACAATTAGTTTCTCTCCTCCTCCTCTCTCTCTCTCCTCCTCCTCTCTCTCTCCAACGAAGAAAGACTAGAAAGACTTGGAAAAAATTGATATTTTAATAAAGAATAGGTAAAATAAATAGTATTGGTGTAGTGTTGAGAGAGATGTGAGTAGGGTAAATAAAAAAAGTGCACTGTTGACGAGCATTTTTACATTTTCATTGGTGTACATGCTCTCAGGATGGTCAAGATTCATTCAACCCTTGAGCCTTTCCCAGCCAAATTCAGGTAGCAAAACTGACGGCTTGACTTGGGAAATCTCAAAACAGCATGCCTGCAACAGCTGTCTTTTTGGAACCCAAATTCACTCTTTCCGTTTCTGTTTTACAAAAGAAAGAAACATATGCGGATTCTTTCCACTGCTCCAATAGGGACGATACAGCAGTACACAAAATTAAGGAACATCTCTCTCTCTCTCTCTCTCTCCAGTCTTGCGTTTTTCGATCAAATCTCTTTCGTTTACAATATCCCTTTCCACTCCTTATCCTTTTCTTTAGGCGACCAAGATTGGGTTGTTGCAGGGTCTAGATCTGACTGAGAAGGCATCAATATTCTTACCGTCAAGACTACCATGCCGGTGAGTCTACTCTCATTCTCGACTCGCTTCTGTTTTTCTAATTTTGCATGATCTCTTATCTATCTCCAGGGTATTGATATGAGGTCCAATGATTCATGGACATCAAATAGTCGGTTAGTTCAGTGAGTCTCCCCGCTTCATTTTTTTGTTCCTCTTTATTTGTTGTATGCACACCTTATCTAGCCTTGAATCTGCATACCTTTTTTTTTTTCCCTTGCTTTTTTGAGAGGTAGATCAAGACAACGCTTTCTGTTATTCTGCTATTAAAGCAGTTTCTATGGTGACAACTTATTTCCATACTACTTAGTTTCACATTGTGACAACTTATTTTTATGCCCCTACCCATTGTCAAGTTCTTGCTGTAAAATTTTCCCACTCCTTTGGGTTTTCTAATGTCTGTTTTTTCATTTTAGGGAAATCGATATGGTCTTATTTAATTGAACTGTGTGTGTTGAAGATCAAGGAGCTGCCTTCGATTATGTGGAGAGTTTGTTAAATTTGTGGGATTAGTTATGTGATGATCACTGTTAGGATTACATGGGTGTGTAAAGTTGCTTTCTTACACCTGTAGGCTGTAGCCATAACCGTGCATAGGTACGTCAAAATGTTTAAACTTACAATGATAAGATTTATCAAGGATCATATTATTAGTCCATTTAAGTAAATTTTAGTTGTATAAACATTGGTTACAAATTAAATAGTGGTAACTAGGAATAACACTCCAAGACGGAGAGACACCTAAGCTCAACAACTCAGATGTAAATTTGATCATGCAATAGGGTGGAATGACTAATTTTTTAGCCGTGTTGAAATAACCTCTAATCTAGATCATTCGGTCTTGTCGTTTTACCACTTTTCATTGGATGCAAGGTTTTGATATTTGCAGTGTCATTTTATTGGAAAGTGCCTTTAGGCTCAGGCAATTCGGTAGTTTTGACAACCTCTTTCACTTCCCTTTCTTTGTTTTCCCATTGCCAATTTCCCGGCATTTGCTTCCCTTCTTTTGGAATTTCTTTTTTCACTCCTTTGCGTTTTTCCATATTTTACTTGTTGCTTTAACCAATCCGGATTTTACTGATTCCAGAACTGTCTTGTACCTTGTTAGTTGGTCATGATTGCGATGGGCATGGGTCGGTTAGCTTTTGGTTTATGGGGATTTTGCCTTTTCAGGATTCCTCTTCATGCATCATTTTGATTTCCTTGGCATTTTTCATCGAGATTTCCTCAGAATTCTGAGCCCTGTATCAGATCATTATACTACCATTTTGCATCAAAGTTTGGGTCTTGGAATCGCGCTGTCTAGATTTCTTGCGAATTTAAACAGTAAGTTTGAATGAGCTTATCTTCCTGTTTCTTTGAGATGTGTATCCATCCATATCGAGTACCTGATGTTATTTTCATTGAGTATGGGGGGTTGAAATGGTTTCGTTCAGATTTGCCATTATTTTAAATTCTTAACTATGATATACAACTATCCATGCATGTTTACTGGAATCTCATGAGAATTTCTGGTAGTTTCCGCAATTGAATTTGCTCATGAATATGGGTTTTGAATTTCAAAGTTTTTTGTTTAATTTTCAGCCTTGTCATTTGAATTCCTGTGGTTGTTTTCCATTTAGGATTGTGGACATGTTGGAATTGATATGCATTCGTTTGCTTGTTTTTTTCCCCCAGCAAACGTTGAGCTCAAGATCCTTCTGATGACCATAGGTTGAAACTGTTGTCCTACTGAGGTGTTCTGGATTTTATTGGTATGGTATTCTTATGGTGTATTGAACGACAATTTTGGTTGGGGGAGAGGTTTTATTTTGGATGGTTTGAATGATTAGACTAATGGGTTTTCACAATTGAATCTAGAATGGACTACTTGAATCATAATCAGTTCAGATTCTTCAAAACACATTGGAATTTTGTGACATGTAGGTGTGTTGCTTTGCTTGTCATTGTTCTGGTCCTTCGAGCTGTTCTATTTCCTACATTCCTAGGATTTCCAAGAATAGAAAATGACAACGTTGTGATGATCCATAACCATTCTTTGTTTCTAAAGCCGGAGTTTGGAATTCGGAAAATCAAGTTCTTGGAAGTTCCTCAGATTGTATGGGGTTTAAACAATCAGAAGATTGCTTTTGCAAGATCATGTCTAACTGCAAGAATGCTGAATCGTACTCTTTTGTTGCCAAGCCTAAGTGCTTCATTATTTTACAAAGAAATTGATCAACTGCAACCTATTTCATTTGACAAGGTGTTCCAATTCGAGAGGTTCAATTCACATTGCAAGGGGTTTGTCCAATTAGGGCGATATTCGGCTATTTCAAACCGGACTGATGTTATTGAGCTTCAAAAGGGTAGTGGAAGGAAATGGACAGTTGATAGAGATTTGGACCAATTGAAACAGTTCAGCAACGATCCATACGATGGATATGAGATAATCCGTGTTGCTGGGAAAAACCCTTTTCTGTGGCATGATCACTGGCCTATTAGAGATTATGCCAAGGTCTTCGAATGCTTAGTTTTAGTGGATGAAATATCCAATGAAGCGGATAGAGTTGTTTCTAAGATTAGAGAGATAGGAAGGGGGTTAAGAAGAGACTGTGTTTCAGAGAATTGTAAATTGGAGACAGTGCCTTATATTGCTGTTCACATGCGGATAGAGAAGGACTGGATGATTCACTGTAAAAAGCGGGAGCAAAGATCAAATATCCGTGAAATCTGCAGCAGTAAGGAGGAGATCATGGAGAGAGTTGGGAAAATTGTGGGTCCGAAAGCCCCAACCATTGTTTACCTCGCTGTTGCAGATAGCCTTCTTGAAGATAATTCCATCTTGAATGGTTGGAAGAAAGGGTTGGTTCCTTTTGAGAAGAAGAAATTGGGAGTAGTGGGGATGTATAAGAAGTATCCTTATCTGATTCAATCGGCAATCGATTACGAGGTTTGCTTAAGAGCTGATGTTTTTGTGGGGAACAGCTTTTCCACTTTTTCTAGTCTTATAGTTCTTGAGAGAAGTCAGAAGATGATTAGGGAGGGTGTCACAACTTCATGCGCAATGGATGTCAGGTGGCCTTCCTATGCCTATAATATTTTAGGGGAATCTAATGGCCCTCATAGATGGATGACAAATATGTCTGCTTCGAATCTACAAGCAATTAGCTACGGTTCTAATGATATCTGTTGTTGAAGAATTTATGTGCAGTTTTAGAGCGCTTTCTCATGAACCAGTGTGGATAATAGGGTTCTGCTTTTTGAATTTTTGTTGATGCTTTACAGTGAACATTGGTTGGTATAGTTACATTGATTCTTTGTGTAAAGAAGATCGACAATAGATATCTGAAAAGAGCATTGTGATAATAATATGCTGTTGTTGGCAGTTATAACTTATTAGGTAAATTTTGAATGTTTCAGGTCTTTTTGATTGTGTATCCTATGTTATACATGGTTTGGTATTACTAGTCCATTTGTCATTGAAGAAACAAGGTATTCTGAATGAATAAATAGCTTCTTCTCCATATTATTTCCTCCCAAATACATAATTTTTATGGTTTAGTTATTATTTTCATATACTTGGGACAAAACAAGAATTCCTGAATCCTGGATGCCATTGATATTATTACTATGGTAAGAAAACTCAGAAACGTTGAGCTGATTTGATGTATGATGGTCGCAACTTTTTCCTTTGCTCTGTGACTAATTGTGGGGCATAAGCATTTTGTTCACCTTTGAAATGTTGATTTGCTTGTACATTCGCACTTGTGATGGTAGAGTAGGTGAAATAGTTATTTCGGTGTTTAAAGTCCTCGAGTTTGAACAGACTGTCAATCATGGTCATCCATTCACTTCTTTCTGGATGGACTTCGTTCTCAAGGTACATCTTTACATTGTACTGTATTGTTTATGAACACTGAAATTTTCTTCTTTAATGAAAGTTTTCTTTGGAAGGCTGCACATTTTAGTTAATAGACTCTTCATTCATTTTGTGTTTCCATTACTAGTTTCATGTTTTTTTGTGCTTTCAGATGCTATATTAGTTAGCCTTTAAAGGTTTCTCATTGATCACTTTGCTTGTGTAATAGGTGCTGAGACCACTTTCACCAGTGAGAGCTATTCTTTGCTTCCTTTGATTAAGCATGATATTAAGCAACTTCTGATTATTACATTGGTTCATTTTGTTTTACAATTCACTTCTATGGCCTTGGAAATGTATCTTCTCCTGTAATAAATAGCTTCTTCATCTCTCATTTGTTCGGGTGCCCTTATCTCACGTGGTTGCTCCATGAACAGCAATCAGCTGGGGAGATCTAGTTGTCTATAATATCATTTTCTTGATGATACTTTGGTATTTGGGTCAATTAGTTTGTGCTGTATTTCCCTGAAAATAAGAAGTAGAAACAGGTTATACGTTGTTTTGACTACTCAATAAGTATAATCGCACTCGTCGTTTGTATTTGGGTCAATTAGTTGGTTTCTCAACTTCATGAGGATTGGTGCAGTTTCACAGTGCTGCTTCAACTGGATGGTATTTGGCTTTGGCTATTTGCTCTTAAAAAGCAACCGGATGAGGTCCCCTTCTAAAGCGATGCTAAATATAATTCTTATTTTCACAGAAGTAGCTGTAGCTGTGGTTTTAATTGTGTTATATTACTCGGTGTTTTCAATATGGCATTTTGGCATAATTCTCTAAAAGACAGTTAAAGCATCCGCAATAGGGTTTAGTATATTTATGTATTAAAATATTTGTTAAAATATGTACAAGGATAAAAATAGGTCCCAAGTGTGTGTTAGACATTGCTAACATGCAAGTATGTTAGAACATTCACAATGAGTTTTGTAATTTTGTGCGTTAAAATATTTGTTAGGATAAAAAATGGGTCTCATAAGAGTGTATTAAGAGTAGTGAATATTTAGATTTCCAATAAGTCTAGGGACCATGAATCCCACCCACGACCCAACTCATGATGTTGACGTGGCGGGTGGGTCTTATGCCACGTCAGCAACAGCCCAAAATTTATAAAAAAGAAAAAACAACCCAAAGTTTATAAAAAAAGAAAAAACACGCTCAAATTTTTTACCCCAAAGGGCCCCAATCGCAAGTTCTGCTCCGTGAACCAACCCCGTCTGCTTCCTGAATTTACAGACACAAAGGAGGTTGACAGTCAACACCCACCACCACCGGATTCACCTCCGGCGACCAACCCTTCACCATCTCGCTCTCTCTCTCTCTCTGTTGTTATATCCTTGGAGAAGGGAAAACATGGGGTAGGAGTTGACAGCGGTGGGGAGGAGGCCGACGACGGCGTTTTGTTCGTCTTTGGTGTCGTCTTCGGCGACGAAGATTATGCGGCGAAGGGTTATGCCATTGTCGATTGAGGAGGTGCGGGGATTGTTAGGGGTTTTCGTGGAGGCAGCAGCAGAGGTAGGAGGAGAGGAGGAGGGTGGACCGACGGTGGATGTGGGGGTGATGGGCAAAGGGTTAGTCACTGGAGTTGAATCCACTCTCTCGCTCTCGAGAAATTATTCCTTGCCTCTGGGGCAGGGGTGACGTGGTGCCCCTCGGCACGATCCGAGCCGTCGTGTGGCACAAATTTCAGCGTGTTTTTTTTTTAAAATTTTGGACTGTTGCCAACGTGGCATGGGACCCACCCCACCACATCAACGTCATGGGTGGGATTCGTGGTCCCTAGACTTATTGTTATATTTTATGGTTGGAGTTTGAATTATAAAGTGGGACCCAGTTATTTTTTGCTAGCATAGTTATCAAATTTAGAACTCATGCTGCACACTATAAGATTTAACACATTTTAGCACACAAACTAATACAAGCAGTGTGGCACAAAAAATACAATTTTATTTGTTAAGTCTTAACACACATAATTAAAACACTAGCTAGTAAACCTATTGTGTGGATGCTCTTAGATTGCTGTCTTTCTATCTCTCATCCTTACAATCTGCTTAGAATAAGTTGATTAATCATTTCAAAAAACTGATGAATCTGTAGCATTTGCAGACTTTGTAAGAGCATCCGCAATGGAAATAATCAAAATCAATAATTAAAATGTATCACGTCAGCATTTGATTATCCATTTAGTTCATAATCAAACTTAACAACCTCTACCTTCACATTGGTTATTTTTGCATCCATAACTAAAAAAAATCTCACAATACACAATGCACCTATGTCCAATTGTAAACGAGTTCCAATCACACACCCGACCACACCAAATTATTCGTCTTGCTGAGACGATTACAATGTGAGGTGTTTTGAGTTATTGAATTTTTAGCTTGGTTATCGATTTGGTTATTGAGTTTTGATTATTAGTAAAAGTTGTTAAATTTGGTTATGAAATTGGTGGAATTTGGTTATTTGCTAAAAGACTTATAACTTTATTTATTAAAATATGAGGTATTTTTTGAGTATTGTTGTTAAGTTTGCTTATTCACACTCATTTACTTATTACAATGCGGATGCTCTAATAGCTTAGAGACAATGGTATAATCAAAAGTGCCAAGTTTTTAAAGTTAACAATATTAGTGCAAAATATGATTCACAATGCTATAATCAAACTTCGGGACGGTTCCGTGGACAACCAATTAAACACCTAAACAAACACCACAAATCTCAATCTCATAATTTCTGATTAAATTTTTGTGATCCGAACCGTTCAATGTGTGCAGAATGTGATTTTAAGAGTGTCCACGAGAAATTAGCAAAAAATATGACTAGAAAGTGCTTGTTTTGAACAGTTTTTAATTGAACCGTTCATCAAATTTAAGCTAAAAACTACTCAGATCAAGCACTTCCTGGTCTTTTTTTTTTAATTTTTCGCGAGTACCCTTAAAATCACGTTCTAATCACATTGAGTGGCTCGGATTATTATAATTTGATCGAAAACTATGAGGTGTTTTTTTAGATGTCTAATTGGTTATCCCTAGAACCGCCTCGATCAAACTTAGCAATCTACTTAGAAATAATCAAATTTTGGACTTTGGATAGTCAAAACTAGTAACATTTTGCTAATAACCAAATTTAATGAATCTCACATTCTCAATCAAATACACACATCATTTCAAAAAAAAATGTTCTATCTCTTCCCTTTTCCCCTCTCTTTTTCATTTTCAACAATGTTTTCAAAAAAAATATTTTACTTAAACTTTTTTTAAAAGAAAAATTTCCCCCAAAAATTGTTCTTTTGAGAAATTGTTTTGTGTAAGAATTTTTTTTTCAAAACCTTTTCTTATACAAAAACTATTTTTTCAAAAATCGTAGTTACACAAAAGCTGTTTTTCTTTTTTTTTTTTAAATTTGAAAAAAGTTCAAAAATTAATTTTGGAAAATACTATTTCTATGTTCAAAGTTATTAATTTTTTTATAATTTAAAAAGGTGATGTGACAACTTTTGGTTATTTAATTTTGATTACGGCATTGTGGGCCTCTACATTGCTAACCTTAGCAACCTCTTAAATGGATAATTAAAAAAGTTGATGTGGCAACTTTTGGTTATCAGTTTTTAATTATAGCATTGTGGTTACCCTTAGATCCGTCGTAGTTGAATAATCAAAACCAAAAGATTGCTAAGGTTTGTAACATTGTTAAAAAAAGAGTTCATAGTAGAATAACCAAACTTAGCAATCTCTTAGTAGCTCATCAAATTTTGGATATTGAATAGTCAAAACTAGCTACCTTTTGCCAATAACCAAATTTATGAGACCACACATCTTCTCAATCAAGTACAACCACCATGGGAAAGTGAAAGTCACTCTCCATAAAACAAATGCTTTATTGGTAGTTGAAACTCACTCTCTCAAGTGGTTGTGCATTTATCAATATATTCACTTTATGAATTTTAACAAATATTTTACACTTTCACTTATTTTACTAGAATGCCATTTAATATAGACCATTAGATTGAGAAGAAAAAAACTAATAGTTAGATTTGAATTTTTGCCAACTCATTTTGATTATGGGCAAAAAATAATCAATATGAAACTTGACATTGCTAATTTTAACTTCTAAATGGATAATTAAAATCTAATGTGGCAAGTTTGATTATTGATTTTTGCTAATAATTCCACTACGGATGCTCTTATTGTTGGTTTGTAAGATTTTCATTAGCTGGTAGAATTCCATGATTACCTTGATCTGAGTTACTACGTTCAATGTCAGTCTTGCATAAATCTTTGCTTGATTAATTGTAATAATACATTTAATGCTTCAGTACCGACCCAGTGGCTAGACCAATCGAGGTACCAATTCCAACGTCAGTCGTCCACTAGTGGCAATGGGGAGTCCACCAAGAGCTAGGGCAAAACTTTGTATAAATTGATTCCTATAAATGAATTGATAGGATGCAGTTGAGAGTCGAACTCCATATACCAAAAGCTTTTTGATACCCCTAGTTGCTAGGTGACTGCCACCATTCGAGGATTGATTGGCTGTAACTATATGAATCACGACACTCTAGGTTTCCGTAAAATGGGTGAAAATATTTACAGAAAATTACCAGCCGGTCCAGTTTTTTGACTTCTAATTCCCACTAACGATGTTAGAGCTGTTCAGATTTAAATCCAGACAATGAACAGCTCGTATCAATAGAAGCTCGGATTAAATTCAAGTAGTCAACATCAAAATGGACGACCAAGTCGACCGCTCTACAACTCCTGCAGCGCGGGCCGTACTGCTGGATTTCCCATTCCGAGTTTCTATCAAGTCACTTTCTCTGGCGGATGAGAATTCAGAAAAATAAAGACAAATCAACTTTATAAGGAGTTTCCATCCAGTCACTTTCGAGCTCTAAGTTCAGAAAATTGGGCTAAAGTCCAAAAAGAGTGACTTATTGGCCCATTTAGTCCAGCCTTGGTTTTGATAAGGGCTGGAATCCATTGATTTAAAAGTCTTCCTGTGTTAGGTCCTTTAATGGACAAATATGCCCTGGTTACTGTTGTTTATTTCCCCTTTCTTCGTTCTATCTCAGTATCTTTGCCGCTTCTCTCTCTCTCTTTGAAACAGATGAGGATTGAGGGGGCTGTGGGCGCCGTTGATTTCTGCCAAGGAAGAATAGGAAGAGAAGGAGAGGAGAAAAGGGAGTGGGGAAAAGGAAGGAGGAGATGAGAAGATATAGAGGGAAGCGAGGTGGGTCGGTGGCGGCGGACGGTGGCCATGGCTACCCCTCCACCTCTATCCATTTCCCCTTTTTTTTTGGGTTCATTGATGCTTAAAACAGAGGAAGTCGAGAGAGAGAGAGAGAGAGAGAGAGAGAGAGAGAGAGAGAGAGAGAGAGACTGGACGACGAGACGGCCGGAAGAAAATGTGGCTGGAGAAAAATTTTCGGTGAGCTTGAGAGGAGGAGAAAAGGGAATTCTTGAGTGAAATTGGAAAAATTGTTTTGGATGCTGTGTGAGCACTGAATGTTAACGTGGCAGAGTGGGAGTTTCTATAAAACAATTACTTATAAAAAAAAAAGATAAGATCTCCTATAAAATGAGAGACAATGCCCCCCATTTTCCAACTGTTTTGTGTCTATGATAGGATTATTCAGAAGATGAAGATTTCAAACGAAGCACTGTTCTTAAAAATATCCGCTAAGAAAATAATTCTACCAACAGTTTGGAGTCGTTCCCACTCGGCATAGGCTAGAAAAAAAAAATCAAATAAACAACCATACGGCAAAATTTTATTAGAAATTTTTTGAATAATGACTTTTAAATTTTAAAAAAATTGTGTTATCAAAACATATTTCGTCAAGTATAGATTTGGATAGATAACCATATTTATTGAAGAACTCAGAATATAAGTTTAAACAAATAATTATATCTGTCAATTTTATTGCGATTATAAGGAGCACATATTTCGCAAAGATAACCTTATCAGTTATTCTAAATTATAAAAAACTTAACATAGGCTAGAATAAATATCCTATGAACAACCGTACAACGAAATTTTATGAAAAGAATTTTGAATTTAAAAAAAATTGTGTTATCGAATCATATTTCGTAAAGTATAGATTTGGACAGATAACTATATTTATTAAAAAATTCATAATATAAGTTTAGACAAATAACCATATCTGTTGATTTTATTGCGATTATAAGGAGTACATATTTCGCAGAGATAACTTTATCAGTTTTCCTAAACTATAAAAAAATTTAACATAAGCTAAACAAAATATCCTATGAACAACCACACGATGAAATTTTTTGAAAAGAATTTTGAATAATGACTTTTGAATTTTAAAAAATTTTTTGTTATCAAAACATATTTTGTAAAGTATAGATTTGGACAAATAACCATATTTATTAAAAAATTTATAGCATAAGTTTAGACAAATAACCATATCTGTTAATTTTATTGCAATTATAAGGAGCACATATTACATAGAGATAACCTTATCAGTCATTCTTAACTATAAAAAATTTAACATAACCCAAAAAAAAATCAAAATTGGATAGATGTGTACGACCACATTTCAGTGATTTGAAAATCACCTCTCAATTTTTTTACAACAAAAAATTGGCTAAAGTCAAAAATATGAAACATTGATGTTGATGTGGACAAATAATCATATCAATATTTGTAGGTTTGATTCATTTTATAGATTATAGATTTCGCGTAAATAACCACATCTGTTAGTCTTTTGGGAATAATACAGAATATAGATTTTGATAGATAACCATACCTGTTGGTTTCATTGCAATTATATAGAGTACTTTAATTCACAAAGATAACATTATTTGTTAATTTTTTTGATATAATACATAGTATAGATTTAGATAAATAATCACATCAATTAATTTTATTGCGATTATAAAGAGTACAAATTTTGCAAAAATAACATTATCTATTTTGTTTTTGATATAATATAGAGTATGAATTTAAAAAGATAACCATATTTGCTGTTGGAAAAAAATTATAATATTTAATAATTAAAATTGAAGTAATTGATATTTGTACAGCTAACGTTATTTGTTATTTTTTTGGAAGATCAAAAGAATATATTTACACAAATAACGTTATATGTTGTCTTATTTTAAAGAGAAAAAAAAAAATTTGCACAGCTAACGTAATTTGTTCATTTTTTGGAAGATCCAAAGAATATATCTACACAAATAACGTTATCTGTTGCGTTATTTTAGAGAGGAAAAAATAGATTTGCATAGCTAATGTTATTTGTTCCTTTTTCGGAAGATGCAAAGAAAATATTTACACAAATAACTTTATCTGCTGCCTTATTTTAGAAAAATAATAGAATAAATTGACAGAGTTAACGTCATTTAGCAATTTTTTAGAAGATATAGATGATTGATAAACACATATACGATTATCAGTGTGCTTTGGATATCACACATAAAACGGGATGTGTATGTGTCTTTGTGTTATTAGGATGACAAAGTAGCGCATTTAATATTATTTGTTTATTTTGTCTTACCTTTTTTTTTCTTTTGCATTTTTTTTATTAGAAAGGTACACATATAATCTGGGAAAATAGATGTTAAAACCAGATTCCAGTACTAGTGGGTAGGGTCAAATCCGAGGCAGAGACTTGGTTCAATTAAGATTAAGCTCGTAGTATTTTGCACCATTGATTCTGAGAATTCAACCACACAGGATAATTTCAACTCTTTCTTCAACCTCAACACCCACTGTACGGGTTAGAAAACTGGTTTTTTGGGTCTCTCTCTCAACACTATCTCACTCGATTTTACTTCGTTTTCCGTTCAAATCGGTGCGTTTCTCTTCCTCTTCTCACCCCTACTCCCTTCTTAGCATATATCTACCCCTCGCATAACCATGGTCGTAGATCCGACACGTGACGTCGATCCGACGTTTCTCCATTATGATTCTGGTGGCGAAGTTTTGCTCGTCGGAGTTGGGGCGGCAAGCAAGGATGCAGTAGACAGATGGCAGCGGCGTTGCCAATGATGAAGTTGAGCATCGTAAGTCGTAGCGGACTGGTGTTCGAGGGTAATCTGGTGTTTGAGGGTATTTTAAGAAGTTGGGGCTATAAGGACCTCCGGCATTAAAAACAGTGTGAATGGACTAATTGTACCTTAACCCCTATAACTATGGATTGTTCACCGAAGCTCTCCTCTAAGTTATATTTGAAAAGGACACAAAATGAAGGGAAAGGAGAAAAAAAAAAAAAAAAAAAGAAGAAGTAAAAAAAAAACGGGTCAGGTCGGGAGTTTGGGTTTGCTTTGACCCATATTTGACCCGACCCGTTTCAACCCGTTTACTATTTGACCCATATTTGACCCGCAACCTATTTTAACCCGTTCAAACCCGTCTATTTGCCACCTCTAACCAAAATGCATCAAAAAGAGGGGAGTCTTGTTGATAAAGACACACTAAACCTTTCGTAGTGGTTCCAGTCCACCTAAACTTTTCGTAGTGGTTCCAGTCTTTATATGGACACGCGTTCCAAAAATACCCCTAGGGCTCCCTATGAAAGTGCCTAAAGCGCAGGTGCCAATAAAAGTCTAAAAGCACTTATAAAAATGCCTAAAACCGCAGTGCACGAATAAAAGTCTAAATCGTTAAAAACCCTATAATAGGAAAATGCACCCTAAAACTCCCATGAAAGTGCCTAAACTCAGTGCTTAAAACCCTAAAATCAAGTGCTTAAAACCCAGTGCACTTCTAAAACTCTAAAATCCTAGGGTACCCTAACACATTATATAGATAGTAAGGGGCAGTCAGGGCATTTTTGTCCAGTAATGGACCTCCACCACTATAAATGTTACAGTGATGGACCTCCACTACTATTACAATTTGGATTGGACTAAACGTCCAAAAACACCTTCAAAATGGACCTTAGCACAATTTACCGTTTTTCCTTTCTTTTTTTGATCTGCGACCTAAGTCTATATTCGAGAGATGAAAAACTAGAAAGTCGTAGAAACAGAAAAAATGAACAAACCGATCGAAGTCATAGATCGAAGAAGAAGGCCTCTTAACTTTCGTCTCTCTCTCTCTCTCTCTCTCTCTCTCTCTCTTTCTTGCACAGAAATATTTTCAATGGAAATTGAATTCAATCTTCCACATGGTATCAGAGCCCTACGACATCTGTCTGACTGAAGTGATCCTGCAGAAATTCACTCAATCTGAAGCGAGAAGACGACCTAGGTCATGGCGACAGTAATGAATTCATCGTCATCTTCAACTACCTCATCGTCTACTACTGAACTTGCGACTGTAAAGTTGAATCTACCTCCATCTCTAGTGTTCTTGATATCAAACATTCATTCGTTTGTTCCTATTAAACTCGACTCCCACAATTATGTGATATGGAGAACACAAAATCGAACATGCATTGAAAGCTAATGGTTTTTTTGGATATGTTGATGGAACAATTCCATGTCCATCGCCCATTGCTACCCGAACTACTGAAGTTTCTCTTTCTGATCCTGATATTGCTCTCTGGAAAATTGTTGACAGTCAGTTGTTATCGTGCCTAATTGCTACAATCTCTGCCTCCACAGTACCATTAATTCTAGGGCTTGAACATGCTTATAAAGTGTGGGAGGTTATTGAACACAGGTTTAATTTGGTGTCGAGAACACATATTCATGATTTGAAACGCCAACTATACACCATTACCAAAACCACCACACTTGATGCCTATTTTGATTCAATCAAAGAAATTGCATATAAATTGGCTGCTTGCTGGGGCACCAATTTCTGAGGACGATCTGGTTTTTTATGCTATACATGGACTTCCCATAGAGTTTGATTCAATTCACGGTGCCCTTCAAACACGGTTTGCTGATCTCTCATTTGAAGAACTCATAACTATGGTTAATGCAGAAGAGATGCGTAAGAATAGATCTCAACATGTGAATTCTACTGCATCTGCTTCAGTTTTTGTTGCCACATCAAAGATGAATCCCTCTAGTTCATCTTCATATCCTCCATTTTCTCCTCAACAGTCACAGAGTGATAATTCTCAGAATATACAGCAGTTGGTTCCTTCACAGCAGCAACCTCCTATGTTTACAGCATCATATCCACAACAGTATAATAGAAATTGGAACACCAATAACAGGCCAAGGGGATATCGATATCAAAGGAATGGACCAAAGAGCCCCTGTCAAATATGTAACAAAACCAATCATACTGCCAAGGATTGTTATCACAGGTCCAATCTGAACTATCAACCACCGCCTTTCTACACCACTCCTCTGACTACTCAATCTTTTCCCCAAGCTAATGTGCTTCAGTCTTATCCTCAAAATCCTCTTCTATAGTCATCTGCACCATTCTGTGCACCATCTCCTAGTTCTCATGCTGGTATACTTCCCCTACCGCAGACATACTTTACTCCCACCATTTCCTATTCTGCCACAACCTCTAACACACAACAGCCTCTGTACTCCCACACTTCTCCTGCTCCACCTGGATTTGTCACATCGTTTCTGCCATCTACATCTACATCACCTGGGAGCTGGTTTCTTGACAGTGGGGCCACGAATCATGTAACTAATGATTTGTCCAATTTGTCCTTGTAGCATCCTTATTCTTGAAATACAGGAGTTATGGTTGGAAATGGCAATTCAGTTCCTATATCTCATACTGGTAAGGGTATTCTACCTACTCCTTCATCTCATTTGTCTCTTAATGACTTGCTTCATGTGCCATCTATAAGTCACAATCTTTTGTCTGTGCACAACCTCGCTTCCGATAACAACTCCAAATTGATCTTTGATGCCTTCAGTTTTGTTATTCAGGACAGAAAAACCAACCAGATTCTGCATCAAGGTTCTTCCTACCAGGGTCTGTATCCAATTCAGGCTTGTTCTAGGCTCTCTCCTCAAGCCTTTATCTCTGCATCTCCTGTTCCTACTGCATCTCCTTCTGCTGTCCTTTGGCATCACAAGTTAGGGCATCCTAATACTTCTGCTGTCCTGTTTCAGCATTTGATTCATCAATTTCATTTACCTGTTCAAAAACCTTTCCATGTAAACTGCACTTCCTGTAATGTGACTAAAAGTCATAAGCTGCCATTTTCTTTGTCTGATTCCCATGCTCAAAGTCCATTTGAATTGGTCCATATGGATGTATGGGGACATGCTCCTATCCCTTCTTTTAGAGGATTTAAATACTATCTTGTGCTTTTGGATGACTTTACTAGATATCTGTGGTTGTTTCCTTTACACTATAAATCAGATGTTAAGTCTGTTGTTACTCAATTTTCTGCTTATGTCAAAACACAGTTTAATATTGTTATCAAGTCTTTTAGGTCTGATAATGGAAGGGAATTTATTAATCAATATTTGTTTCATCTCTTTCTTTCTTATGGTAGTTTGCATCAAACTTCTTGTCCTCATACTCCAGAACAAAATGGTAGAGCTGAGAGGGTACATAGACACTTGATTGAAACTACTCTCACTCTTCTTCATCAAGCTAATATGCCTGTTCAATTTTGGCTAGTAGCTCTTCTAACCAGTGTCTACCTCATCAATAGACTTCCTCACTCTACCATTAACTTCCAAGTTCCTTATTCTCTTCTTTTCAATGCCATTCCAGATTATTCTTTTCTTAAACCTTTTGGTTGTCTCTGCTTCCCATGGCTCAAGCCATATTCTCCTCATAAACTTTCTCCTAAATCTGCTTCTTGTGTGTTTTTAGGTTACTGTCCCACCTCAAAGGGGTATTGATGCTATGATCATATTCTTAAGAAAGTCTATACATCTAGGCATGTGAAGTTTGTGGAACATATGTTTCCCTATTTGTCTCTCTCTCTCAATCTACTCCTCATGATTCCTCTTTTTCTTCTTCTTCTTCTTCCTTGCTATTTGATATCTCTTTAGCTACTGCAGATGATTTCTCTATTTCTTTTCCCTCTATTCCAGTTACTACTTCACTTCGTATTCGTCCATTACCTGCTGTTGCTCCTTCTTCTTCTCCTACTTCTCCTATTCATTCCTCCCCACATGTTCCTTCTCCTACTTCTTCTGTTCCTGTTATTTCTGATCCTAATCTTACTATACCTCTTGCTCCTCTGTCTATTCCTATTCCTCATCCAATGGTCACACGTTCTAAAAGTGGCATTTACAAACCTAATGTTCCATTTTCTTTAGCTGTTGTCACTTCTTCAGTTCCAACTGAACCAAAGTCCTTTTCTGAAGCTGTTAAATCTACTCATTGGCAGAAAGCTATGTCTACTGAATATGAGGCTTTGTTATCCCAAGGCACTTGGACTTTAGTTCCTCCTGCCTCTCATGCTAACATAATTGGTTGTCATTGGATTTTCAAACTAAAAAGGCATTCTGATGGATCCATAGCAAGATACAAAGCTAGGTTGGTTGCTAGAGGTAATCAACAGTATGAAGGGTTGGATTTTACTGAAACATTCAGTCCTATCATTAAACAACCTACTCTAAGATTGGTTGTTGCTCTAGCTGTTCATTTTGGCTGGCCTTTGAAGCAATTAGATGTTTCTAATGCTTTTTTGCATGGGATTATTCATGAGGAGGTTTTTATGA
Source organism: Rhododendron molle (assembly GCA_025413875.1). Classification (NCBI taxonomy): domain Eukaryota; kingdom Viridiplantae; phylum Streptophyta; class Magnoliopsida; order Ericales; family Ericaceae; genus Rhododendron; species Rhododendron molle. Next base: position 12,262,860 of record CM046389.1, on the reverse strand, counting down.
AGCAACCCCCTGGTTATGTGGATTCTTCTAGACCCTCCTTTGTTTGTAAACTTAATAAGGCTCTATATGGGCTTAAACAAGCTCCACGTGCATGGTATGCCTTGTTTTCCAGTCATATGCAACAACTGGGGTTTCGTAACTGACACATCCCTTTTTATTCTTGCTCAAGGATCAGATCTTACATACTCCCTCCGTCCCTTTTTAAATGTCCTGCTTCGTAACTCCAACTTATTAAAAAGACATCATCATTATACCTTTCACATCAATTTTTTCCTCAACTTTCCCTACTTACCCATCATCATTACACTTTTACTCACTAACTTTTCAAAATGGAATCTACTTTTAGGGACAAAATAGACAATTCACCAACTTTTACCCACTAACTTTTCAAAATGGACACTTATTAAGGGACAGCCCAAAATGGAATACTGGACTGTAATAAAGGGACGGAGGGAGTATGTTTTAATCTATGTTGATGATATCATTGTTACTGGTAACAATTCAGCATTCATCTCCACCTTATTGGCTCAGCTTCAGACCAAGTTTGCTACTCCCTCCGTCCCTTTTTAAATGTCCTGCTTCGTAATTCCAACTTATTAAAAAGATATCATCATTATACCTTTCACATCAACTTTTTCTTCCACTTTCCCTACTTACCCATCATCATTACACTTTTACTCACTAACTTTTCAAAATGGAATCTACTTTTAGGGACAAAATAGACAATTCACCCAACTTTTACCCACTAACTTTACAAAATGGACACTTATTAAGGGACAGCCCAAAATGGAATACTAGACTGTAATAAAGGGACGGAGGAAATATTAAAGATCTTGGAAATCTTCATTATTTTCTCGGGATAGAAGTTCTCCAAGATTCTACTGGTTTGTTTCTTACTCAACATAAATATGCTATGGAAGTACTTACTAAAGCGGGCATGCTTGACTGTAAGCCTAGTTTGTCTCCCTGCTCAACCAAATCATCTTCTGCTATGGATGATTCTGCTCCTTTTCATGATGCTAACCTCTACAGGTCTATTGTTGGGTCCTTGCAATACCTCACCATTACTAAGCCTGAGTTATCTCATGCTGTGAACTATGTTTGCCAATTTATGCATTCTCCAACTCAGTCCCATTTTTCTTCTGTAGCCGAGCTCATTAGTCAGTTAGTTAGTTGTTTGTTAAGGGGTTAATTAGTTTGTAAGTTTAGGTGGTTACAGCTGTTACAAGTAGTGGAGTATATATAGGTAGTGGAGTACAGCTGTCATTCTTTTGTGTTGTGTATATACATGTGTTCAACTGTAAAGTGAGATCAAGGAATATACGAAAAATATCAGATCTCTCCCTCTCTTGCACAGAAATATTTTCAATGGAGATTGAATTCAATCTTCCACAGCAATCATACATACAAACTAGAGTAGACCCCAACTGGTCTTTCTTCTTTAAATAGTAGTTAGGTGTGCTTATGATATTGGACCACTGGTTTCCCATGCATTTGCCGGTCTTTTTTGTCACACTGAATCTGTGGATACTCCACAATGGATTGGGGCTACGCCCACACCACACACATCATGCAACCTCCTTAACCCGGGTGTATGATACGACAAAAATTATGCAGTGCCCCGCCACATGGCGTGTCCCAGGCCCCTTTTTCATCACACCTTGGTGTGGGCCCAAATTTAATTGGACTTTCACTAATTTAACTCCACGTGAGTGATCCAGTGCCGACAGTACTCAAAAGAATTTAATTTGTATTTTAAAAAATTAAATTTTTTCAGTGCATTTTTTGAACCAGGAGGTTCGCTTAAGCCCCTAAAATCATGGTAAAGCCGCCCTTCTGGAAAGCTCAAAGCCGTTGACGTGGTTGCTATTTTAATTTAGCAAGGGTGAGTTTCCAAGGACCGAGGGATGCTGCAACGCAACCCGCACCGTAGGGCTATAAGGCGGCGATCCGGCCACCCATTCCGGCGATGGACAACTTGAATTTTATTCTAGACAATGGACGTCTCGGATCAATAGAATCTCGAATTAAATCTAAGCCATCGGCCTCAAAATGGACTGCCAGATCGGCCGCTCCACAGCCTCTGCAGTGCGGGCTGCACTGTAGGATTTCCCATTCCGAGTTTTCCATCATAAAAATTTTCATTTCCAATACATATTACATTTGTACATTGAAATTATTCTAGCCTAATGTAATTAAAGTATATATATCAATCATTTTATTTTTTTCTTTAGGCTATTTCAAGTTTCAACAGCCACGCGCTTATTTTTTATTTATGAAAGTAATTGAGAGATGAGAATAAAAAATAACCGATTTTTTATCAAATCAAACCAAAATTATTAAGACCATAAGTAGCTATACACAAATAATTATCATTAATATTCAAAATCAAATATATACAAATAAAAATTTTAAAACTCGGGGCCGGGGGGCCGTGCCAACATAGCTCCACCACTTCCAATAGCTCACTTCTTGCTTCCCAGAGGCCTCCAACTCTCCAAGGGAAGAGAAGGTGACCAATAGACACCATAGTCAAGTCTATGCGGCCCCAGAATATTGATGATGATAATCGACTGAAACCACCCAGCCAGTTCTTCCCACAAGCCCGTCGATATCGATCAATTTTGACAACTTCTGCAAATTGTTCTCATTGGTCGTCCTCCTTAATTATGATCCACACAGCTGCGGAATTTTTCAACAAAATGGAAGCGTACTGCAGGATTATAAGTTTTGGAAGATTTAATGTGATGTAAATTTCAATTTATCTCAACCACACGATTTACATATGCGTGGATGCAAATACAGAAGATTGTCTTATTCACGGATAAGACAATCACAGAAGGCTGTGATCTTGGTCGTCCATTTTGACTTTGAACGGTCCCAATTTTAATGAAATTTTTCCGGAAAAAAGTTACATCCAATACATTTTGGGCGCGCGCGATGGTGCTTTGCAACACTCTTTTTCACGGAAACATCCGTAGAAAAGATTTTTCCACACAGAAAATAAAGACAAATCAACTTTAATAACATGTACATGCATGGGGAAGATAAGGACCAAGGAGTGTCGGTTTCTAACCAATCACAGCGATTTTTTTGATGCACGTAGAAATGTAAAAAGAGTGGACTTGGTTGGACTGGTCACTGGATGGAAATGAAATTTCAATGCTTTTAGCCTTTTACCTGACTTGGGTGCTTGTTGAATTCTGAAGCACAGATGTGGATACTTGAGACTTTACTTCGAATCGTCTACTGCTGTAATTCCAATAATTGTTAGCTCACGCTATTGTCTCTCTTACATAAGAAAGGGCTCAAATCTGGGTTCTGGCAAGGGCTGTGAATGAGCTGAGCAGCTTGTGAGTTCAGCTCAGTTCGGCTCGGTTCGAAGGATAAATGAGCAAGATCGAGCTCGATTTCCGGCTCGTTTGATAAACGAGCAGAGCTCGAACCTAGCAGGGCCCGGCTCGAATAGGTTCACGAACAGGTTCGTATCGGCTCGAAATATATAGGTTCGGCTCGGCTCGGCTCGAACATGCCAATATCCGGTTCGACTCGGCTCGTTTAGCCAATTTTTCAATATTAAGGCTGAAAAGTTGACGAATTCGAGCTCAAATTCGAGCCGAGCTCGAGCTTTGTACATGCTCGGCGAGCCGAGCTCAAGTCGAGATTTTTCGGCTCGATTCGAACTCGAGCCGAGCTTGAGCCAGACGAATTCTGATCGTGCCGAGCTCGAACATGCCAATATTCGGTTCGGCTCGGTTCGTTTACACCCCTAGTTCTGGCTCTTGAATCAACAGGATGACGGTGTTCCCGAGCTCTCCAACGGTGAAGGCGTCAAGATGCAGATCCAGTGGTGATACTGCGGCGGGAACATGATCTAGTGGCGATCCTCCACCCATCTTCATGAGCGGATTTTTCTTTTGTTTTTTGTTACGGAGTATTAGTATTTGGTGTATTTTGGTTTTTTTTTTTTTAATTCTTGTTCATGTTTTAATATACATATGGGAAGATCTTCGTCGAAAAGAAAAAAAAAAGAGGCCTAATAGTACAGAGAATCGGAGATTATTAATGATGAAGGCTCGTTACATTGTCTGGTCAACAGCTGTCATGGGGCCTAAGTCACATAATTGACATGCACATGCGCGCGAGCTTACGAGTGACTGTTAAAAACATCTCAAACTATTGGTAAAGATTGCGAGTGCGAGCACAGACCATTCGACAAAAAGACAGAAAGCCCCTTCAAAGATGAGAGATTTATGTCATTGTCTCACTCTTGGCCTCAGGGGACTGCATTTGCCATTGAACCAAGAACGCACAATAAAATTGGGGCTTTTCAAAAAACAATAAAATTGGGGGAATAGAAGAAAAAAGCGTGGTTTTGTTTTTGGTTTCTCATCGATGAGTTGATCGATAACGTTTCTGATCCTCTGAATAACGGTTCCCCATGGCTTAATTGTAAAGAGATAAACTTATTCACGAAGACTCCGTGAACAGATGGCGCAATTTCAGCTATCTATTCGCGCAATCAATAGTTGAGATTCGTTTTCAATTGTTACCGGTCATAATTGATTGTCAATCCGAACCGTCCAAAAACACTTTCAATGTACGTGATTGGCCTCCGTAAAACCTTTTTAACGGAATGGTCCGCAAATAAGATTTTCTGAATTGTAAAGGTAAAACCAAACCCAACTCGCTTTCTCGAAATAACTGCCTGAATTCATCGCCTCTTGCCCCACCTTTGTGTTGAAGATCATTGACTTAGATCTCCTTTCTGTTGGTTCTGTTTAATTTCTAATCTGTTTTATCTTATGTAACTATTCGAGTTGGAGCTCGTGCTCCGTAGTTAAAAAGCTCGTTTAGGAATTTGTCAACAAGTCAAGCTAGGTTGAACATTTTTCTTGAAACTCGTTAGGCTTTCAAGTCAAGCTCAAATAACCAAATACTTAGCTCGTTCAACTTACAATATATAAAAGATTTCGAGGTACGTACTCGAGATCGATTTGCGTTTTGCTCGATTAGAGCTCGTCTGATATCAGATCACCTCTCAATTTTAGCTCAAACGTAAGTATTTTGTTTTTTATTTGAAAATTGCATGTCCTTGTAGGGACTACCATGTCGGGACGTAGAGAGTATCGAAATTTTCTGTACGTTCTACTCGTTAATAGAGGTAACAGAGTTAAGATAGTTATTGAACATTATTAAAAAATCCTGGACCCACCACTGGCGGAATCAAAAACCAACTTATCCTCTAAACCTGGTGGGAAGGGTGAATACTGAGCTGGGTTGGTGATTCACTTAGTCCCTGTTGATTTGAAGTCACTTCTACCATCACTACTCTTTACATCATTAACACTGTAACTGTGATAGCATGTTTTTTTTATAGGCAAAAGAAATTTTATTAATCTCTGAATAAGTGCAAAGATTTAAAAAAAAAAAAAAAAACAAGGGCAATCTAGGCTATCCAAGACCCAAGCACTGGCAAGAGACCAACAAAAAAACACCCTGACAGCACCTGTCATCCAAACTGCCGCCTCATTGGAAAACGTATCCATGCCACCAGCGGAACCCGGGCCGGGAACCAGCACCCGGGTGATAGCATGGTGTGTGAAGGTAGCAAGTGATAAAGTAAATGAATCAGCAATGTGCCTGAAACGGCACCACAATATCTTAGGTTGCATTTCCTCAGCTAACATACTTAAGCTTGAGTTTCCTCAATTCGGCTACCCAAAAAAAAGAAAAAGAAATAAAGAAAGAAACTCTATCATTTACAATCGAAATTTCTTCATATATCTCAATTTGCTTATGGGATCATAGAAGTGAAAATTAGTCTTCCATTTGACTAATCCAAGGAGAGAAAAATAAAAATAATAAAAACCGGGTATAAAAAAGGACTTTACGAAGCAATTCTTTTTCAAAGAAGTTTGGTATGGAAAAGGGGATCCACTGGTACCAGAATTCATCTGAAAACACATTAATTTAATCAGTATAATTGCGATATTAAATGGCGATAGGGATGAAAAAAAACAAACAAAGAGGGTAGTATTTGCAATGGATACTACCCAGTTATACTGAGCCTACAGGTCACGCCATTCGTGGTTCACTCAATTCGTGGTGCTACCTATAATGAGATTGTACAAACCCTTGGGGTAAAATCTATAACTCACTCTTGAAAACCAGCTTGCAAGAGAGAGTGATTAAAAGCTTATACAAAGGCGGTCTAGCAGCATGCTTGAGATTGTAGTTTGCCACAGTGATGGCACATGAATGTATTTTGGTTGGTACATGGAAAGTGCATTAAGTAGACGAATCTGTCGTTGATTGGCAGAACTTCCCAAGAATGCTAAAGGCCTGAAGGACTGTGAGGCGGCAGATATCTTACGAGGAATTCGAGAGCAGATGGTCATACTATCAGAAGATCCAACAATAAAAATTCCCGTGTGAGGAGCACAGTTGATGACTACTTAGCTATAATTTAGATATGAAAAGTGTGTACTATTTGATGAGAGTCCCTGACAAGCTTGCTTCCAGAGCTTTCGATAGGGGAATCCAGTATGCCACTTAAGTACTGGAGTATCCTTTCCCTTCTTGAAATGGATTGTTATTTCTGAACTTGTCAATAATTTCTTGAGGTTTGTGGTAATTCTATTTATGAGCAACCTCCTGTAGAACCATTAACTTTCATATCAGGCCTCTCAAAAAGCATGGTGTTACAGACTATGAGGTATAAGCCTCAACGTGAGTTATTGATCTTATTTATTGATCATGGGGCAAGGTTTTGATTCACAATTTATTGCAGATTTGCATGATTGCAAACATACCTCCAGAATCTGCAGATGAAGTTTTTGTTCTTGCCGCATCTTTGAAGGTATTGCATTTTCTTTATCTGCTTGCAGCACTTTGCTCTTTCAATGTACAAGTTAAAGACTCTTTGGTTTTCACTGTTGGGACTATGTGTAAATGCCAGTTACAAGCTGCAGGTGTTGCTCATTCAATTGAGATTACACATTACTATTATGCGTCGATAGGGCTTTGTACACCTTACATCCAACTCCTAATGGTGAAAATGTGATAAAGTGAGAAAAGATGAGGTTTTTTCCGATTCCACTGTGTCTCTTTGTGAATTACATCTCTAGGAGGTTAGCATAGTTTTTAATAAAAACTGAATGGTTAGGTTCATAGAAGCGTAGATCTAAATCTTCAGGATATGAGGATTTCTGCCTGAGATAGGTCCCTAGGATTTGCTTCTCACTGCTTTTCATCATTCTGTTATGATGAAGAAGCAATCATCATAATCCTACGTTGTCTAGCTAGTGATATTTCATTTTGCATTTTCCTTAGATTAACATCTGGCCGTTCATTTTTTGGGTCATTCAAATTTTTTTCTTACTCTTCTTCAATGTTTTTAAGCTGCTTGTTTGTATGTTAATTTTCTTCCAGGGTAAGAAAAACAATGTGACAGAAACGCTCAAAGTTGCATTCAGCGATCTTGCTAAGCTTAAACAGTCAGCTTCAAGTTCCAACAGCAGAAAGCGAGGTTAGATATTTCACTGCCTAAGCTGGGTAGGCTTGTCCCTCGTTTTCTTCGTTATATGCATGTTTTTGCTTGCTTGTGTGAAACCAGTGAACAATACTATGGGTGTTGTCACTTAATTCCATGCTTTTGCTTAGAGCATCGAACAAACTCCAACTTCATGCTAGGTTACACCTATGGCTTTGTTGTTGTAGTTAACATCCGCTGTTTCGGTAAACAATGAGTGCACTTCTAAAGAAATTTTGATTAAAGCAGTTGAGGTACTGCTCAAGTTGGAGGCCCCGTAGACTTGAACTCTGGACTGGTTTTTTGAAGGAAGTTTTGAGCAGCTGGTGGCAGACAATTGAATTAGTTATCCTTGTGTTGTGCATAACAGTTTTTCTGGGCTTATGAACGGATACGATACTGTTGAAAACTGGTTGTCTTACATTTACTTATCCGCGGTTGTCTTACTTTGATGTTTAATGGAATGCACTTGATTTTGGAATCTTGAATATGGAATGATGAATTGCATTTTCCTCTAATGCAGAAATTTCACCAAAACAACACTCCCTTCCAAGTGGAAAAATGTCTCTCGTGAATGAAATAAGTAAAAGGTTAGTTCCACTTTGCAGCCCTAAGCTTTCACTGAACTGTCACATTGGACGCTCTACTTCCAATGTTGGCAATCGAATCCTAGAATTTTCAGTCCACTGGGAAGCACATCCACCGGTGTTAACAATCTTGAGGGTATGATAGGAATTTAAACATTTTCCACCACCTCAAACACTCCCCCTTCACACTCTATGACTCTTACTGTAAGACGATGAAGACCTTTATTAAGTAACGAGCATAGAACACATGATATCAACACAGAAAGAAAATCCCTTAGAAGTTTTCTGACAAAAAAAACAATAGGAAAAGAAGATCTTAAGCTATTTGCACCAGATTTATCAGAGAAAGTTGAACATGAAGACTTCATGGCACAGTTATTGCACTATTTGATGAACCTCTAGAAGCCACTCACTAGAAAATATACAAGCAAAAGTCTAACAGCCAACAAGTGAAAAACCAGTCCGGTCCTTTACGAACATGGATTGGATTTGGGAATAGACATATTTTTATTTGCATCGCTTGTACAAGCGAAAAGGAAAAAGTACTACCTTAACCATTTTATGCTTCTCATACGTCCTTGTACTGGCAGCGCTACAGAGAATAAAGATCCCTCGGATAAAGATCCTGGGCAGATGTAGAGGAAGAACCAGTTACCGTGTGATCCATCAGGGTCTCAGCTTCGGTTGAAGTCTGTCGTAGCAGCTCATCATACTTGTCTCTGAGGGCTACGAACCGGAAGTCATCTCCATAGATGCTCGGATCGTTGACTAGTTCTTCAATCCCGAGTTTACCTTCAAGCATGCTTACCACAGCAGACATGGTAGGCCTTAGTGCCGGAGACGGATTAGTGCATACCAATGCCACCTTGGTCATTCTCATTGCCTCCTCCTCGTTGAAATCGGAACCCAGCTTGGGATCCACCAGATCCATCAAACATCCTTGTTGTCGTAAAACAAGTGCCTAAAACAAGTAAGAGAATGAGATTGACATGAGAAAGTGACAACGTACATTGTAGTAGTCTTCGAGCTCGTCCCCTTTACTAAACGAGGATGAAAACTCGAGCTCGAGCTCGGCTCGTTTACAGCCGAGCCTTTAACAAACTAAGCAAAATTAATTTACTTCTTAACTAACTTCAAGATAATTTAACTAACTTGAAGATATGTGAAATTTCCATTTTTATTGCAAGATAAGTAATCCTGAATATAAGTATTTCCATGGGAACAACAAACCAAAATTTTGTGGTCTCGTTAAAAAAAAACACTCGCAGTCACCCCCAAGTCTCCCTTACGAGACCAAATCCGGGTAGCACAAATCCATGCAAATTTGGATCAAAGCTGGCCAATTACGACGAAATGTATAGGTACTAAAGCAAGAAACAATGTTAAAACGAGTTCAATGAGGAACCAAACACTTACCCAATCAAGTAGGCAAACATAATTTTCATTAGGACGATATTTCATATTGTCCCTCCCTGCAACAATTTCCAATGCTACAACCCCAAAGCTGTAAACATCTGCTTTGTTGGTTAAATAACCCCACAACGCATATTCCGGTGCCATGTACCCTCTGCACAACAAAAATAATAATTTCAAGTCTAATTTAACCATATGAGCTTCGTCAAGCATTCGAGCAATTTTCTTCAAGGTGATCGAGATGACTTGTTTGTTGAAATTCACCATAGCTAAACCACTACACTGTATTTGTCAGAACCAACAAAGTCGCATACTGAGATCGGGTCACTTTGCTTGGGCTTGTAACCAAGAAAAAGTATCAACGTAGTTGCTTAGTGGAGGTTTGACGTCGAATACCAGTATGATGGGCCACCCTGTTCTTAATTTGGGTTCTGAGCTCTGATTTCATTCCATTGTATGCATGTACTAGGATAATACAGTACAGTCTAACTGCAAAGCACATCCCTCCTCCACAATCAAGAATTAGTCAAGGAACTTTCCAAGTTGACTAAACTCCGAGGAATTGTCTAGCTACTAATTGTTTTTGGATAGCTAGATATTTGACCTGACTATCATTCGAAACGGAATGCAGAATACTAACGAGACTCATGTATCAGAACAAAATTCAATGGCTACCCTGTTTGGTCATTTTGGGGGCACCAATCCAACATTAATGACAATTTGGCGTAATCAAATATCGGATGCAAACTGAAGAATGAATAAGGTAATGACATGAGAGCTTACACAAACTACTTTGATTGTAAGCATGGCACAGTGATAGGATTTATACAGGAGAAAATCGGTAGCTTACATTGTTCCAGCAATCCTGGTGCTAATATGGGTGTTGTCATCTTCGGAAAGTTCAGCCAAACCAAAGTCAGAGATCTTAGGGTTAAGGTCCCCATCAAGTAGTACATTGGTAGCCTTGATGTCCCTGTGAACAATTTTCAGTCTTGATTCCTCGTGAAGAAATGCCAAACCTCTTGCTATGCCAATACAAATCCTTAGCCTGGTAGGCCAATCCAAATTCAACTGGCATTCCCCTTGACAAATAAATAAGAAGAAATCAGATGGAAGCAAAAAGAACATCTAACTTATTAATAAACGGCAATTGAGGCAAGAACGTTTGCATAAGAATCCAGATTTTAGCTTTTAGAATGCACGCAGTTGACTGAACACAATAAATTACCAAACAAAGCCCGGGCAAGACTGTTGTTTTCCATGTATTCATACACCAGCAGAAGCTGATTCCTTTCAACACAACATCCATACAATCTTACTAGGTTTGGATGCCATAAACCCGAGATCATGCCAATCTCATTAACAAATTCGCGATTTCCTTGCTTTGATCTGGAAGAAAGCTGCTTAACTGCAATAGCACTACCATCTAATAATATACCCTGCATTGAAAAATAGCACATGGTCATGTCAGTGTTGTAGAATGGATACACTACTAAATGCACCATAGTAATCGAATAAAAAGCTAAGAGTAACAAGAAAAGAAAATTTGATTGATTGAGATTTACCTTATAGACAGATCCGAAACCACCTTCCCCAATTTTGTTGTCGATATCAAAGTCGTTAGTTGCAGCTTTAATTTGTCTGTAGGTAAATAAACCAGTTTGCAAATCCAATCCTCTTAGATCTGCAGAAAAAGAAGTATGTATGTGGGTGATATTATAGAAATCTGACAAATGTAAAGAACAAGAAGATCCACAATGCAAAGGGAAAAATAGTGATGCTTAGTTTGGTTGCAGAAAAGATCGATTGAACAAGTGAAAATATATGTTCTAATCTTCCAACAGCTGCAAACAATACCAACTTGACATAAGGTTCCGTATTGTCTTTTCTTGCCCTAGATATCTTTTCAGTATTGTAGAGAGATTATCATGTCAAACAAGATCATGCCATAACAGGATTAATTTGGCAATAGTTGTAGTCTCTAGCTTCCAATTTCCTCTATGAGGATCAACATGTTGATAAAAAACTAGAACATCGACCTTATGGTTTTATATGTCATTCCTATATCCTGCAACAGATGTAATATATACACACACACACACACTTCACTGCAGCAATTCATAATAAAAACATAAATTATCAAGAAGCCATAAGCCACCATGTTCTCTTGAACTACTGCTTCCAGGACGAGTTTTCCACCAAACTATATAGAGAATCGCCAATGTGAGGCATAATGCAGAAGCTAAAGCTCCAGTTCTGGTGAGTATCTTCTTGCTGATTGGAAGGAGGCTTGAAATCTACAAAATATTATAAAAAAAGAAAAAGAAATGCATTAGCTTGATATACATTGTAGGCCCATTTCCTTTGAGTTTAAACTTTAAAGATGATTGGTGTTCTCAAGTGCTATTAAGCTCTGGTTCATGGAGGCATCTATCCACACTCGCTATCTCTGTTTTTCGACTTTGTTCCAATTGTTGTGCAGATCTCTTCGGTGTTCATTTGTGGACACTGCACATGCATGTTTAATTGAGTCTGTGTATCCAAGTGCAAGAGGGGGTCTTATGTGAGCAACAGTGCTAGGTTGATACACATTATTACAATGAACACATTATATAAAATTGCGACTATTCCACAACTTTTGGCCATAGCTACAAGGATCAAATAGTTCAAACAAGAATTTGTTTGACAGCTCGAGTCATTAACTAGAAAGAGAATAATCAAGAGTCGGGATAAGTTAACTACTTCATTGCATCAAGCATCTGCAAGTTAGTAAATAATAGAACAAAAATAAAAGGTAATTAAGGCATTAACCTGTTAGTGAAAGGGGTAAATTTGTCACTTCTATTCTTAACCAATGGCTTTACTCTTGTGCATAAGTGGCCAAAAGCAATGCAATCATGTTCTTGTTGGATTGGCAATGAAACTTATCGTGATCAGTTGTCCAATCCAATGCTTGATCAAGGACGAAGCCAGGATTTGGCTGTCAAGGTAGCCAAGAAGTCTATGTAAAAAGTAACAACCAAAGCACCGAACTATACTAATTAGAAAAATAACATGTATAGAATCTATTTAGTCTTCATACAGATTTTACTACCAAAATGTTCTTCCTCTTATGAATATTCAGCACTCCACTTTGAAAATTTCAAGTACATGGGGTTCAATACTTGTTTGAAATAAAATTTTTCCTTATTTGAAATAAAATTTGTACTTATTTGTACCCTACTTTACGCAACCTATAGTGTTCTGCTAAGGGTTCTTAAAAAATAAGTACTTATTTGCAATTTTCAAGCTTAAAAATAATGGACTTACTGAAATAATTTTTGTGCAATATGGATCTTGTTTGATAGATCTCAATGAGATCTTTTGAACCGTGCAAAAAAATGAAAAAATTATTTTCGTAAATACATTATTTTTAAGTTTGAAAATAGCAAATAAGTACTTATTTTTTAAGAACCTTTAGCGGAACAATTTTAAATGAAAATTGCAAAATCCAAAAATTTTCTACTTCTACATATCTTAGTGTAATTGAAGCTTTGGGAGTGTCCATGGCCTCCCTTGGTACCAATGTACCTTCGCCCTTGACCATGATGATTTTATTGCAGCTATTACGTACCTTCTCCATTACTATGTTCTCATCTAAGATTTTGGCCAACAAATTCCCATGGTGTTAACGTCTTGAGTAAAAAAGCACAAGAGGGCATAAGGATAATGAGGTGGGCGGCACAATACTTCACGATTGACAAACAAATATGGAAAGCTTAAACAGAAGATAACTTACTAGATACAATAGAAATAGCTGATATAAGAGGACCATAAGTTCCTCTTACAGGAATAGCTCTTGTCCCTTTTCCAGCCCAATAAAAGCGAATCTCTACAGTATGATTCGTCACAGCTACGTTGCTAAAGTTTAGAACCTTTGCCTTGTCAACCCCTTCTGCAGCAGCTTCAATATCAAAATCCTTCCAAGCTAGTTTATCCTGTACGTAACAAAGCAGTTAAACCAATATAATACAGTTGCAACTCGAACAAAAGCGCACTTATGCTGATATTAGCTACCTGGATATAAATATCAAACAGTCTTCTTCCAAGACTCCGATAGGATGCATTATCTCTGAAAATTATCTCAGCAAAACGAAGGGTCACAGTATAGTTCCCATTTGCTAAGCAACGGCCATAATAAGTGAGAGATAGAGGAGAGAGGCGAGCTCTTGTGTACAGTTGAGAGTCATTCATTTTGAGGATGGACACATTTTTGGCTTTGTAATCAGTATTATAGACATCCCAGAGGCGTCCGGTGCTACTAAAACCCCAATATGGAAATCGGTGCACAAATTCTGCTGCGTCTGCTGGGGATTCATCAGCTTCATATGTAGTTTTTCCAATAGTGACTTTTTCTCCACCACAATTTATATGCACTGCATACCGATCTTAACAAAGAAAACATCATAAGTTGTCATATGAGAGGGAGAAAAAAGATACACTCAAAAGTATGTTTCATGACTTAAACGTCCTTCACAACATGAAGGACAAACAGAAGTAGTTGTCACAAAGTTCTGTATCAACAAGGGGGGATTGAATAAGTACATAAAATCGAGCTATGGCATAGAGTACTTACTTCCTGTGCAAGGAGTGTTCTTCAAGCACACTACTACAAAAAAGCATAACAATCACAGCTATTGCAGTGATAGTTAGTCTTCTATCACACTCCTCCTACTGTGATAGATGTGGGTGTGATAGTAAATCAGTCTCTTTTATCACGGTTTTAAACTGTGATTGAAAGATAGAAACCATCACACCCAAAAAGCGTGATCTTTTCTTGGAAAAACCGAGATGGAAACTCCATTGCGTGTTCTTTGCCCCGTTTTTTATCACTCTTCTTGAAAAACCGTGATTGTATGTAAATAACAATCACCACCAAAAACTGTGATCTTTCATGTCTAAAATATGAGATGAAAAATATGAAAAGATCACGGTTTTCACGAAAACCGTGATTAAATGTTCTTTATCATCACAGTCAAGAAATGTGATTGAAAGATGCGTCTTTTTTTTTTTTTTGTACATTTAAAAAATGCCCAATAATAAATACACACAAAATATGTATTTAGCCCGTAACAATCTTCTCCAAAACAAAAGACATAGCAATACAAAATATGCATAACTGATCATATTGCATCTTGCACAAAACATGTCATAGATAGAAACATCGTGCCGGAAAGCCTACATTGAATTAATCTAACATCAATCAAATTTCAGAAAATGCATAAAAAATGCAGAACAAAAGCTTAACAATAAAAAGGACAAAGAAAACTAATTGAACCACAAACATGGAGTTATGTCCTAAACTACAACGAATTCTTCATTCTTTGAGGCCAATTTCAAGCACTTCGTCATTCTCGGAAGCCAATTTCAAGCACTTCATCATTCTTGGAGCATGCCTAAATCCACCAGAAAACAAAAAGTAGCAGCATCAAGAACTCCAATGCCTAAATCCAACAGAAAACAAAAAGTAGCATCATCAAGAACTCCAAAGAAAAAAGTAGCACCCCCCTACGTCTGGGAACAGAATGAAACAACCTTCCGGAAAATTAATCACTAGTTTCCACCTCACAGCAACCTAGTGAGAACCGAACTGAATGTATCACCAAGCATGTATTTGGTCATACAATTCACACGTATTGCACCACTGGTTTTAGGTAAAAACAAAAGTTCTAAAAACCCACAAAGATAGGAAACAAAATAATGCGGAAAGATGTGAATACCTACAGCCTCACACTGAATCAACTGAGCTAATGAGATTAAGAAATATGCCTTCTATATAGAAGTAATAGCAGCAAAGAGAGAACACCAAGTGCTTCAGTCTAGAAGCCCTGTCCACAAAGTGCTTCCCCTGAGTGACTAGCAATGAGCAATATACTACCACTGAGAAGTAGAAAGACTAAAAAAACTCAGTCCGCATGTGAAATGTTAAAATCAACAACCAATAGCAGCTATATACTTAAGAAGATGGCAACTGCCATTCGGAAATGAACCAATTTGCTTGAGGCCTTTGAGGGAGTGAAGGGAGAGATAGAAGACGAGATCTGATCATTGAACAAATCTTGTGCACAACTACCTCAACCAAACAGGTCTTGCTTTGAAATTTTCTACCATTCCTTTCTATCCAGACATGATACACAGAGACTGAAAAGACTAGTTTAATCAACACTGTTCACAGTGATTTACCCTTAGGCCTTAACAGACAACAGTGGAAAGAAAAGTTACCCAACTGACCAAAGATTTTGGTGGCCAACTCGCCTCCCTTCACCTTTTGACCCCCTAACGCTGTGATTGCTTCATTTCTTTTTAACTGGTTCTATGTCTAGTGGATGGAACTCTACAGCTATCACTTTGGTTCCCAAATTTCCAGCTCCTAATTCTATAAAAGATTCCAAGCCTATTGCGTGCTGCAATACAATCTGTTTTTCTTTTCATAGGTTTTCTCCATCTACAGCTAGGGTTTGTCCTAATGTAGTGAGGTGTTTCTCTTGTAAGGGTTCCTCCCCTTGAGGGTTTTGGTTTGGTTCTGTTATATAAAATTGTTCCACAAAAAAAAAAAAAGCATACTAAAAGCAGAAACAGAACAGAACAAAAGCAAATTAAGAGGAACAATGTATAGTTCTGCGAAACTTACCCAATATTACAAGGAACCAAAAGCAATTGGTCATTCTTGACATCTTCAAGTAGTGTGAAGTACTTCAAGGCATCATTGTGCTATAAGAGCTCATTTAGATAGATCAAAAAAGAAAGATGCTAACAGAGTCATTCTCCCTCAGATAGAAGGGCTGAAATATCGCTATATACAATTTTAATATGTTTATGAATTTGAAAGCTGTGAAGGCCAATGCTAACTAAGTCATGTTGTCTAGTGAAGTAGCATACTTTTTATTGATTACCAACACAATTACTATGGAAAACTAACATATCCCACTGGAAAGCCAATGCCTTGTTGCATTTGCTAGTTACAAAAGCATAAAACTTACACAGAAATTAAAGGTCATGGTCCATATTCGAATTAAAGGTCATGGTCCATATTCGAATTAAAGGAGCTCAAATGTCAGCTAGTTACAAAAGCATAAAACTTACACAGAAATTAAAGGTCATGGTCCATATTCGAATTAAAGGAGCTCAAATGTCAGCTAGTTACAAAAGCATAAAACTTACACAGAAATTAAAGGTCATGGTCCATATTCAAATCCAGGGAGCAGAAACAAAGTTTAGCATATGTATTTGACGTAAAGCGCCTAAATTTCAAGAACAAAACTACTATTTTGGTTAAACTAATGACAACATTTCTGTTTGTACGGTATTATACAACAGTAGCAATCATCTTAATGTTTTTATTGATGCAATATAGACACTAATTTTTATACGTTACATCAATCTATCATTGACATAATACAACTACAACTTGACTGGGGCTCTATTCTTTTCTTTTTATTTTTTTTAGTTCCACTTATCTTAGCCTTCCCTTAAATCAAATTTTTGGCATCATCCTTGCTAGTGTGGTGAGAACCATACGTTTCATTTTACGTGCACTATTTCTGTGTTTGTAGAGTCGTCATTTTGAAATAGCAAAACATATGCAAATCTCAGAAAGTAGCCTCGGGAAGCAATAACCTTGATGATCAAGAGATTGTAGGCTCATTGCCAAAGCGAGCTGGGCTTGCATTTCCTAGTTCAGCCAAGTGCTGCTGCAACCAAGTCAAGCGCCGGAGTTCCACTTCCATGTATATCTGATCAGCTGGGTCTCCCTTGAATAACAAATAGAACTGTGTCCTGTGGATTATTGAAACATGACACACATCCCATAACTCAATGATCTGCTGCCTCTGCTCCCTGAAAATCACATTCCATGCAGCTGGTGACGCCTCTTGTATCTCAGTTCTGTTTTCATCATTCTCTATATCATATCCAGCTACTTCATTTGCTTCCAGCTCAAGCACCTAGATGCACAATAACAAACACAGATGATGTTCCTTTACACTCGACAGCAATTTCAGATATATATGGAAGACCAAATGCAACAAAGCAATTTCGGCTTTTGTGTAAGTTTTTTTTCCATTGAACTGCAATGGATTGAAAAAAAATACTTACCAGTTAACAGTTCTATTCATAAACCAATATAAAGAAATACAAGTTAAAAATAAGTCTATTCACAACACTAACAGTTCTATTCACAACGTCAAAGGCTCACAAGGGCTTGGAAATTGACATGCAAGCCCCTCAATTGGGGACAAATAGAACGGCAGCATACACGGCGATCAACGACGATAAGGAGACACAAAAACAAAACAAACTCACGCAAACCACCTAAAAACGCAACTGGCGTACACACACACACAAAGAATAACCCTAGAAATCCAGATCATCACAACCAACCTTCGACAACGGCGAGCTGGAACCAATTGCCAAATCGGAACCCTAAATCTCCATATCACAGCCAGGCTTCGTAACCCTAAATCTAGCCCTATTTCGCTGAATCGAAGTCTTTCGCACCCCATTTGAACTGTATTCCATTGATTCAAGTACTGTCGGACACCATGTGGACCTTTTCGAACCCTAATCGCGCATCTCAGCCTTCGATTATGCTTGTTTCGAGCTCAAATCGGTCTATTACAAAAAAAGGGATGAAGAACGATCGATTTTGGTAATAATTACTTCAAGAACTCGAACTCTGGAACCAAAAATTACATTTATATAGATTATATAAAGATTTATTACTTACCTAAGAAATCAATCCAGAGAGCACAAGATGATGGTCATCGCCAATGAAACGGCTCTCGTCCGATGAAGGAATCACTACGTTCCTCCATTTTTGCTGTATCAATTCCACCTTCTCCTTCGCATCCATCTCCATGTATAGAGAGAGAGAGAGAGAGGGGGAGGGAGAGGGGAACGTACCAAGGGAGGGAGAGGAGGCGAACGGAAGAAGAGGTGTGAAGCCCTAGATCGTGACAGCGCTTCTTCTTTTTGTTCTAGAAAGGGGGATAGTGTAATTTTAGTGAGGTGGTCTCCGCTCCGCTACAGTATTTTTAGGAATTTTTCTTGGTTTTGCACACAAATGCGGGAAACCAAGTGCCGGGTATTCTCATTTTTCTTGCAGTGGTTTTTTATCACGCCGTAACGGTGTGGTCTTTTGTTTTTTATCTCACTGCACGAGCGAGATCTTAAAGTCTTCTATCACACTATAAGGGTAAGGTTTATTTTCTTTTATCTCATCGCAAGAGTGAGATCTATTATCTTGCTCTTCTCCGTGGCCAAGCACCACTTTTTATCTCAGCTTTTGATTTAAAGTGAGATTAAAAAGTTAGCCTATAATTTTTTATCACGCTTTCAAAAAAAACCGTGATCTTTGTGAATCTCCTTAGTGTGGTATTTATCTATTACTGTAGTAATGGCACTGAGCAAAGTCCCTGGGTCCATCCCGTCAATTAAAAAAAGAAAAGAAGCAACAGTATTCAATACAGTGAGAATAAAGAGGGGGGGGAGAGAGAAAAGTGAAGATATCACCGGTGCTTGTAGACATAAATTTTGAACCGTAGAATATATCCACAATTTGAAAGCTATATCTTAAATATCCACTGTTCAAGCGAACAGTGTTGATTATTTATATGCAGGCTCCTATTTCCTATTTGAATTTCAAATCGTTAATTACATACTATAAAAGTAAAACCTCCGATTAATGAAGAATAAAGAACAAAAAATAGATTATAATAATTTAATTTCATTGATGATTGGGGTTTAAAACCCTTGTTTACATCAAAACAGAGAATATTACATTTAGAGGGGTTGGAACCCTTTACCTATCACTTTGTATGCTTACTCTTACTGATCTTCGAATATTTGCTGAAGATTGCAGGTGGTAGTGAGCGAATAGGTTGCTTGGTAGTTGTAGGTTTGTAGTGGTTTTGCTTGGATGGAGTATATCTTCTCTCTCTGTATATTTTCTACGTTAAGAGAGAAGAGGTGTGTATAGCTTCTGTATTTGGGCGGAGAATACGATGGTGAAAAGTTGAGAGATGAGGTTTGAGGTGATCGATAGATGAGATATAGATGAGTGATAGATGAGAGTCCGATCAGAGATAGATGTAGAGAGAGTCCGATCAGAGATAGATGTAGAGAGAGTCCCCTCCCTTCTTTGATGATGAACCTCATATTTATAGGGACTTCCTTCATCAGACGCTTGGCCGCCAAATAATTCATTTGAATTTTGAATAGTTGTTGCCAGAGGATAGGATGATATCATATCTTCTCCGTCTCTTTGAATTTCGAATATTGGTTGCATCAGATGACATCCATCTTTAAATATTCTTCTGCTTCCACAGAAGTATTTCTTGGGCTCTACGTACCAATTTGAGACTACGTGAACCCGCATTTGATTTGTAGGGCTTGCGGGCCTACATGGTTCAACTGAATATTTGATTTGTAGGCCCTGCGAGATATGGGCTTACATGGTTCAGCTGATTTGTAGTCCTGCTACTTCTTCCGCAGGCTCATATACTCGCTAGGTTTGTCGGGCCAACATGCATTCTTCCGCAGGCTCATAGACTTGTTAGGCTTGTCGGGCCAACATGAATTTGTTGATTCGCGGGCTCGCTGGGTCAACATGCTTTTAGGCTCTTATATGCCTTTTAGTTCGTAAGCCCAACATATGATGCATTAATTATATTCACCAATCCTTAGTTGAAATTTACGTGCCAACAAATGCCCCTCGTGAGTCGTGCAAGCAAGTTTTTTACTTGCACGAGTCACGATCTCTTGGCACTTCTTCATATCTTGAATGGGCTTCGTTTTTTGCGAGTTTTTGTTTCCTTGAACTCGAGCTTTTGGTGGCCTGGTCTTTTGACTTCGCAAGACTTGCACCCCTTTTCTTTTTTTTGCAATAGCCATTTTTTGAGCACTTTTTTTTTTTTTGTGCTGACCCTTTTTATTTTTATTTTTTTTCATCATAGGCTTTCTATATGGCCTTTATTTTTTTTGGGTTTCGCATGGGCTACCATTTTCCATGTAATACTTCCATATATCATAGATAGTGTAGATATTTTTTGTAAGCCTTTTTCGTAGGCCTTTTCTTTTTGTGTGATTTCTTCTTTGAGGGTTTTGTATACACAGGCTACCTTTTCTTTTCTTTTCTTTTTTTTTTCTTTTTCTTTTTTTTTTCTTTTTTTTTTCTTTTTTTGAAATTTTTTTTTTTTGGTGTGGACCAAACCAAATACAGCTGACAGCTTTTTGTGTGTGTATTTTTGCTAAGAATCCAAGTCTGAGTAAGATTCCTTTTTTTACTGACGACTCAGATTCCCTTCTTTGCAAACATAGCTGAAGTAAAACTTTATCATCCCGCAACTTCTTTTTCTTGCTGCAAATCTCTCCTCTTTTTTTTTTTAAACCCGAAAGCTTCAGCGACTCTGACTCTTGGTAGGAGTTATCTGTTCTTTTGGATAAAAGCTGTGAAGTTTTCCTTTACAGGAGTCCTTGACAAAAAGAGTTTGGAAAGAACTCTTTCTTTAATGCTTCCAAAAGATATTTACTGGCTACCCAGATTTTACTCCATGTAGAGTTGTTTCGACGTCTTCTCTTTACCCCATAAGTGGTATTGGCCTCTTATATATATAGAGCTGCCTCTGCTGTAAAAAAAAAATTCTGCACATCTACAAATTTCCTCTTTTACGGTAAGGAACTTTTCTTCTTTCCTCAAACTTTAGTTTCTTTTCTTTTCACAGCACTTTCTTTTCTGCTGATGTTTTTCCTTTTTTTTTTTTTTAACAACAGATTGCTCTTTCCAATCTCATAAGCCCAGGTTTCTTCTTCAGGTAAGTTTTCTCTTTTGGAGCTCTGTTTAGGCTTTTCCTTCTTTCCTTTTCGTTGCAACAGTTCCTTTGTATTTGATGCAAAAAAAAATTTCTTTTCGGTAAGTCTTTTTCTCTGACTTTGTAGCTGTGCAAGCTCTTTTTTTCTTTTTTCTTTTTTTTCTTTTTAGTTATGAAGAAAGCTGCTTTTCCAGACTCACACCTTTCTTTCTTTGGTTAACACCGAAACCACCTTTCTTTCAAGGCTCCATCAGATTCCTCCTCTTTTTTTTAATGTCAGAACATTGACCCTTATTTCTTGTTTCCAGCACGGTTTTATCCATCACTAGAAACCAACCTTTTTATGCAATATGCTGATGTCCAGCATTTTCTTGGGATCCCTACAGAATATACACTTCTTTTTTTTTTAGAAGTTTCAACTTTATGTTTGCAAAATTGGAGAGAGAAAACACTGCAGGAGATGGCATTTCAAAAGAACTGAGCCTATTGTCCTCTTGCATTTTCACCAGAGACCAAGCTGATCTTTCTCTTTTTCATATCAAGCATTTTCTTTTCCTTTTTTTTTTTGGCTCGACCCATTTGAGCTCCTCTTTTTTTTTTATGTGGCTAAAATCCAAACACCAGTCACCTCTTTTTAGTGCCAGAACTTAATTTTCCCTTGTTTGAATAATAACCACAGCTTGCATGATGTATTGTACTGGAACATACTTTCTCCAACCAAGCTAAAAGAAACGACCGAGTCTTTCACAGCTTTTTCACTGCCATAGGACTTTTTTTTTAACGCCCTTATTTTTGCTTCTCGTCTTGATTTTCAGGACCTTATTTGTGCAGTTCTATCTACCGCCACTTGCAAGGTAGCATATTTGTTGTTACTCGGTTCAATTTATGTATTTATGCTCCTTATCCGGCTCTAATTCCTTTCGGGGAATTTTTGTCACTTTTGGCTTTAGTCTCTTGTAAGAGGCTTTTGTCGGGCTCATCGCCAAACCCATTTGGACTCTTCTTTGATCCCCTTGTTGTTGCGGATTTTGTCAACTGGTCTTTGAATTTTCTAACAGATTTTCCTCTCATTCGTCTTTGTTGAGGCCTTTGAGAGGTTTGATCATGTTATTGAATTTGAGGATTCTGCTGGCTTGTTCTCCTTCAAAGGTTTTGTAGAAGATTCTTGTGAAAGGGTTCAACATCTGTCTTGGAGTAGGCTTTGCTGAAAGGGAATTTTCCTTTATTTGTCTCTCTTAGACTTTTGAGATTTCTCTTAATGGCTTTATCTTTGCATTGCCAAGATTCTGTCGGAGAGAATCTTCATTTGTCTTTAGAGACTCTCAGAGGAGCTTCTTTTCGGCTTTGGCTCCCAAAGGCTTGTGTTGATCCCCTTTCTATGGGTTTGAAGCTGTACTTGACATCTGCTTCCTCACAGGGGCTTTTGTCGTTTAGGGTGCTTTTGTCGTTTAGGGCTTTTGAGGGTTTTCATCCTCTATTGTCCCCCCTTGCTGAAAGTCTTTTGAGGATATTCATCTTTATTTGTCTTTCACTGCAGATTGAATTGATTCCCCTTTCTCGCTTTTTTTTTTTTCAGTATCATGGATTTTACTTCGAAAACAATCGAATACCTTCGTCGTGATCAGGAAGACGTTCTAGACAAATTTGGCCCCAAAATTGCCAGACATCAGTCTATTTATGATAGTTTGACCTTAACACAAAGATCTCCATATATTCCTCCTGACAACGTTGACGACTTAGTCTATCATGGGGTACGAAAATGTTCTGAGATAGATGAAAGAGGATTTTCCAAAGATCGAGGCTCATCTCATATTTCTTTGCTCCGTCCATTTTCTAGGAGCGAAGTAGATGATTCAATTCCCGGTTCTAATTTTAATCTTCTCATCAAGAAGATGAAGAATGAAGGTGTTGGGTGGGATTCTTCCTTTAACATCCGTGGCACCTCCTCGCATCTTCAAGAGCCCATGTGGCTTTTCTGGTTGAGCGACGTACTTTCTTCCTTTGCTCCTATCTTGGAAAAGGGCGGCATTTATTCCGCCGTTTATATTTCCCAATTTTCGTACACAAGAAATATAAAGGTGTTCAAGGCCTTTCTCGAGCGCTGGTCACCGGATACCAACACTTTTCATGCAGCATATGGGGAGGTTGGCTTTTCTTTATGGGATCTTCATCGCGTTAGTGGCCTACCCATTTTAGGGGGGCTTTATGAAGAGTATACTCCAACCAATGATATCCTTTATTCTGATCGGGCTCGTCCTACATGCTGTGCTTTATTTGATATATATGCCAACCAGGAAAAATCCAAAATTTTAAGTCTTTGGTCCTCCTACTTCGTAGAGCCTCACGCCAATTCCTTTCAGCGAAGGCAAAATATTTCTGACGAAGTGTATCTTGCTGGTTTTCTTGCCAGTTGGCTTAGCGGTTTTGTGCTTCCGCATTCTTCCAACGAAATGCGTTCTTCTACTTTTGTGATGGCAAGCAAAATGGCAAGGGGGTTGTTACTTAGCTTTGTTACTTAGCTTGGCTATACCCGTCCTTGCATACCTCTATCATTGTTTTAATAGAGTGGCTAACTCTTCTATTCCAGGAAAGAAAGCTGTCTATGGGCCCTTTCAATATCTCTTTGGATGGATGTCCATTTACTTTCCAAAGACATATTCTCGTGGCAATCCTTCAAACGGTGAGCTCATTGACAAGCTCATTCCATATCTTGGGTTTATCGGCATGCAGGCTACTGGTGATTTCCATTTAACTAAGGAGCCCTATGCGCAACGACTTTTAGTTCCCCAGGATAACTATTTTCCCAGGGCTCTCACTCATGATGACGAGCCTAAGGGAAGGATTCACGATGATAAAAACATTTCTCCGTTCCTCTTTAGCTATCTAGTATGTCTCCGTTCGGGAATCCTAACATTCAAGGTAGGCTCTTCTCTTCTTAGTGAGCCTTATGCCCCAAGTCGATATGCTCGTCAGTTTGGATTTTCTCAAGCTTGCCCGGGAAGTTTAGATACATCTTGCCGCAGACAATCTGATCCTGCCACATTTTTCTATTATTGGTACGCAATGTTGCGTAAAGGTACGGATGTTATTATTGAGCTTCCGTCAACTCGACATCTCGCGTTTGTAACAGAGCCTTATGCTCGTTGGTGGATAGCTTCTTCCTTTGTCATTCTTCAGTTTTCCACAGAATTGAAACGAAAACAAAGTAACCAGCCTAAGCCTAAGACTCCAAGGAAAAGAACGAAGAATACGACTGCCCCAATTATTCTTGATACTCCTACCTCGTCTCGACCAGATGTTTCAACTTCGAGACGTTCTTCTTTTGGTAGATCCTCGATGTTACTTGGTCCTGATAAAGCAGCGAGACCTTCTCCAAGAAGATATCCTCAAGGATATCTTCTTAATATCTTGCAGTCCAAGTGTCGCAATTTCCGTGGTAAACCCGTTCATTTTGAGTTTAAGAATCCTGAGGCTGTGATTTGCCCATTGGAGATGATGTTTCCTGAGACCCTTGATCATTCCACACAAGAGTTTGTCTCTTCTTTGGATCAATTTAGAGCTTACATTGATTCTCTCCTTGAGGGCAAAGATTCCATTATAGAAGGAAAAGATGTGCAGGCTATCTTAAACAAATTTGAGAAAGGACGTGAATTGCTTGTCTTGGGGCGAGTTAAAGCAAGCATAGAGGCCTCTAGCCTTTCTTTATCCTCTGGATATTCAGCTTCAGCATCTAATCATTCGCGAGGGGAATCAAAGCACGACTCGCAAGGGGAAACGAATGATGAAGATGATGAGAGTGAGGATGAAACTGACGCGTTCTATAATTATACCCCGTTGTCAGATTGTTCTCCTAAGAGTGCTCTTAAGGGTATTACATCTTGCTTATATACAGAATCAAAATTTTTATTAATACGGTCTGCTCATCTCTGTTTTACTTCTCTTTTCAGGTCATCCTTCTAGCCATTCCACAATATCAATAGCTCCTAGCGGATCTCCCAAACCCACTGGTATAACCCCCGTTTTACCCTTTTTTATTGCCCCATTTTTTTAGGCTTTATTCGTATCCTTCATTTTCAGGATTTTTACCCTTTTTCAGGATTTTCCCCCTCAAAGTCTGCCACATCTCCTGTTGCTATGGCTACCTTCAAAGGTATATAATTCTTGCGTTGAAGCAAAGAAAATTTTTATGCATCTCTTTTGTATAAAGGTCTTCCTTTATGTTTATCTTAGATCATGTCTCTTCAAAGAACTCGTGGCAGGCTACCTCTTCGAATTTATTGCCTTCATCAATCCCACAAGTCCAAAGTACTGGTAAATTATTCACCAATTTATTTACCTTGTAAATGTTTGACCTTTCCCCCTTGATATATATATATATATATTTTTTAATAGGAGAAGCTTCTTTCGATGACTTGATGGATCCTGTTGAACTTGAAGAGTTGATTGCTAGGATCGAGAAACCTCCTGTTCAGTCCAACCCTCTTTCCTCTAATCTGGGTGTTGTCCACATCCAGAAAGGCCTTTTTATCTCGCTCCAGTCATCCACAGGAGCATCCACCATAAACATTGAGGACATTATTACTCAATCCAATGCAATTATCTCCATATTGAAGAGCTTTAATGTGGACCTTAGTTCCCTCTACGAGAAGGTGAAAGCTTTGGTTAAATATTCTGTCTTATGGACCAAAGTATCAGGTTCCTCTTCTGATAAGGATGTTTCTCTTGGGGAACTTGAGGCACAATATGAGGTCAAAAAGGCTAATTTTGAAGAGATGGTCTCTTCTTATGAAGAGATGGCTTCTTCCATCTCCAATCTTTCAGAGCGCGTCACCAGTCTTGAAGAGGATATTACTCGTACGAAGGAGTTACTCAAAAAACTTGAGTCCAACTTGTCTTCTTGCAAGGCCAAGCATTCTTCTTCCCAGAGCGATTTTACCAAGTATTCCATTACCATTTCTAAATCTGAGAAGGATCTTCAAGTTGCCTTGGATCGTGTTGAGCAGTGCAAGAAGAAAAGTGCGCATTATGATGCTGTGAAAGAAGCACTTGATGCTGTTAGAGCTTCTTTGAAGGATTGAGCTTCCTTCAGTAATATAGTTTTTTTTTTTTTTTGAATGACGTCACTTTGATTTATTTGAACTCTGGATGTTCGTTTATTTGAATTATGGATTTTTAGACTTTGTTTTAGCCGTACACAGTTTAAGCTCTTGCGGGCCAAGAGGATTTATTGAAATTGTTTTGCCGTTCACAGTTTAGACTCTTGCGGGCCAGGAGTATGGTTTGTTGGGGTTGTTTTGCCGTTCACAGTTTAGACTCTTGCGGGCCAGGAGTATCCTTAGATTTATCACCTTGGATTTCGGTGAGGTGTTTTAGCAGTTTAGCCACATACTGCACCATTGGTGGTTTGTTTATTTTTTTATGAAGGATCTAAGATTAATTGCATCATTACTAAAGATGTATATCCCAACTAGGTTGGCACATACACCCCAGCCAATCATGTGCATTCCTAGAACCACCCATTTTATTTTGTTTGCCCTAATTTTTGCCTAAGTCGGGTTTTTGACCTAGCGGGACTTTTTATTTTTTATTATGCCCTAACTTTTGCCTAGGCCACCCTTGCGGGTTTTCAACCTAACAGGCCCTTTTTTTTTTTTTTAATTTATTATGCCCTAACTTTTGCCTAGGCCGCCCTTGCGGGTTTTCAGCCTAGCGGGCTTTTATTTAAGGAAAATACCTTTTCAAGAACCTTGCATTGGTGGGAGGGATGATCCGCTCGCCATCCATTGTGATCAACAAATAAGCCCCATTAGAATAAACCTTCTCAATGACATAGGGCCCATCCCACTTAGGCTCAAGCTTTCCTTTAGTCCTTCGAGATATGACTATTGGTCTTCTAACCATCAACACCAAATCCCCTTTCTTAAAAGAACGAAGCCGGACTCGCTTATTGAAAGCGTTGGCCATTCTTTGTTGATATATCTCCAAGTTTTGTTGAGCACAGAGTCTCCTTTCATCCATGGCTTCAAGCTCGACCATCCGTATTTGCGCACTTTCCTCTTCCGTTATGGATTCCTATATTGCAACCCTTAAAGAAGGTATTTGTACTTCTAGTGGCAATACGGCTTCCCCCCCAAACACCAAGGAATAGGGTGTCGCTTGAGTTGGAGTTCTATACGAAGTTCGATAGGCCCATAATGCTTCTTGTAATTTCTCATGCCAAGTTCTTTTGTTTCACTCAACCATCTTTTTGATAATTTTGCATAGAGTCTTATTGAAAGCTTCTGCTAAGCCATTAGCAGGCGCATGGTATCGCGAAGAATGGTTGATTTTTATGCTGTACTTGGAATATAACTTGTATAATGGACCACTTCTGAAGGGTTGCCCATTATCAGTTATGATACTATCTGGGATCCCAAACCTATAGATGATATGGGTTCGGATGAAATCTGAGACATTCCCACTCTTCATTTCTTTCAAAGCAATTGCTTCAGCCCATTTTGAGAAATAATCGGTGGCAGCTATGATGTATTTATCACCTGCAGAGGATGATGGCTTGATAGGCCCAATAACATCAATGCCCCATGCGGCAAATGGCCAAGAGCATGTTGTCACATGTAAAGGCTCTGGAGGCTGATGAATAAAATTTCCATGATATTGGCAAACTTGGCATCTTTTTGCATAATTAATGCAATCATAAATCATGGTTGACCAATAGTATCCAAGGCGTTTCAATTGCATGTGTAACTTTGGACCACTTTGGTGTGCTCCACATAGACCACTATGAACTTCCGCCATAACTTCATGAGTCTGTTCATTGGCTATGCAACGCATATACATTCCATCCAAGGATCTTTTGTATAATGCATCCTTCCACATGATGAATTTTGTTGCTCGACGCCTTACCTCTGCCTTTTTTGCTTTATCATCTGGGAGCCTACCATGTTGGAGGTAATTTATAAAGGGCTCGCGCCAATCTTCATTACCTTCTTTTGTTGTGGCTGCAAAAACTGGTAGTATTTCTGAGATTTCAGTTAAGGGCTGTAGAACTCTTCTTTCTCCGACTGTAACAGTTATTGTCCCCCTATCAGGCAAGGAGAGCGAGGCAGCCAAACTTGCCAAGGAGTCTGCTTGAGCATTTATCCTTCTTTTAACATGAAAAATGTTCACTTTCTTGAATTGCGAAAGCAACTGGCTAGCCCTTTCATGGTATGGGGCCAAGCTTGCTTTTTTAACAATATATTCTCCACGCAACTGTTTTATCACCAACTCAGAATCTCCATAGACTAAGAGCTCTTCGATCGGTATTTGCAATGCCAATTCCAATCCAGCAATTACAGCTTCATATTCTACCTCATTATTTGAACATCCTTCTGTTAAAGCAAATGAATGAGGGATTATGGTATTATTTGGTGTGACGAACACAACACCGATTCCAGATTTGTTATTCTTTAGATCTTCTTGCTTTTGGCCATTCGGACTCCTTGTTGCCCCATCGAAGTACATCTCCCATGCTTTTTGAACTTCAACTTGCATGACCTCTTCATCTGGTAGATCAGTGGCTAGAGGTGAATCATCAGGGATAGGGTGTGCTGCTAAAAAATCTGCCAAGGCTTGACCTTTTATTGCTTTTTGGGAAACATATTCAATTGCAAATTGTTGGAGGATTACAGCCCACTTTGCAATTTTCCCGGAGAGTATTGGCCTTGACCGTATATACTTCAAAGGGTCAGCCTTCGATATCAATTTGACTTCGTGCTCCAAGACGTAATGTCTTAACTTTTGCAAGGCGAACACCAAAGCCAAACATGTTTTCTCAATCGGAGAGTAGTTGAGTTCTGCACCAACCAAAGTACGACTTAGATAATACAAGGCCTGTTCTTTCCCTTGTTCGTTATGTTGGGCCAAAAGGGCTCCCAATGAGCAGTCAAGAGCAACAATGTAAAGTAACAATGGTTTTCCCTTGGTTGGGCTCATCAGTACTGGGGGTTTCATGAGATATGCCTTGATACTGTCAAACGCATTTTGGCATGATTGATCCCATTCGAAGGGTACGCCCTTTTTCATTAGCCTTGAGAACGGCAAGCATCGCCCTGCTAAGTTAGAGATGAACCTTCTTATATAGGCTAATCTTCCTTGTAATCCTTTCAACTCCTTCAAATTTTTGGGGGGAGGCATTTCGAGGATAGCCTTGATTTTCGCAGGATCAATTTCGATTCCTCTGCTTCGAACTACAAACCCAAGGAATTTACCCGAACAAACCCCAAAAGCACATTTTAACGGGTTCATCTTGAGCTTGTACCGCCTTAAGCGTTCAAAAATTTGCCTCAGGTCATCCAAATGATCTTCCTTATTTCTAGTCTTAGCGACAAGATCATCAACATAGCACTCAACAATGTTATGCAACATATCACCAAATATCACCGTCATTGCTCTTTGGTATGTTGCCCCTGCATTTTTTAGACCAAAAGGCATCACCGTGTAGCAAAAGATCCCTTTTGGAGATCTAAAAGCTGTCAATTCTTCATCTTCGGGGGCCATTCGGATTTGATTATAACCCGAATATCCGTCCATGAATGACAAGGTTTCATAACCTGTGGTTGCATCAACCAGGAGTTCAGTGATGGGTAAAGGAAAATCGTCTTTAGGACAAGCTTCATTGAGATCGCGAAAATCAATGCAAATCCGCATTTTCCCATTCTTTTTTGGGACTGGGACTATGTTTGCCAACCAAGTCGGGTATTTAACCTCTCTGATGAATCCAGCTGTCAGGAGTTTATCTACTTCGCCTCGATTTGGGACGTCAATTCTGGCCGTGTCCTTCTTGGTGCTTGTTTAACAGGCCGTTTCTCATGATGGATTGCGAGCCTATGAACTGCAACTCCAGCATCAAGTCCAGGCATCTCGTTGTAGGTCCATGCAAAAACATCGCGATGCTCTTTCAGAAAAGAGATGTACCTTTGAGCCTCTTCCTCTGCCAAGTTTGCACTTACGAAAGTTGGCTTATTCTCTCCTTCATCACCGAGATTGACTTCGCGAAGCTCGTCAATTGTAGCTTGACCTCTTTCTTCAGATTGTGTTGGTATGGGATATGTCTCATCTTCAATCCCATCATCCGATGCCCCTTCTACTGTAATCGTATTTACAGAGAGCTTTTCTTCTGCAGCTTGATAGCCCAATCCTTCCCTTGTGACCACAATAGGACTTCCTTGTTGAAGGGATTCGGCTTGTGCATGAGTTAGCACAGAGTCAAAAGGTGCTACTGTTTGTGTGGATACTTTTTCAGGATCAAGACCAGCTTTCACTAACATTTTTGTAATGTTTGTAGCGTAACTTGGTCTTATTGGACTCAATATCTCCACAGTTTTGAGATTATCATCCTGAACTTTCTTTTCCATGTCACCAAGTGCATGGAACACTATAGGCTTCATGCCTTTTGCTTTCGCAGGGACTACGAATTTACGATAGTTCTCCACGTACGTGCATTCTGCCTTCTGTAATGGCAAGACAAATGCATCTTTTAACTCCAAAGTTGGGTCTATGGGAGCTAAAGCGCTTGCCCCTGGCTTCCTTTGAGACTTCGGAACATAGCGAAATGCCCTCTTTGTCTGAGCTTTCACGCTTTTGGCATTTGTTTCTGTTGAGCCCTTCGCTCCATTTTGCAAACCCTTTGTGTAGAAACGAGCATCCGCATAGTAAGCTTCAACCCCATTAAAGGGATCATTATCCGCAACAATTATCCCTTCATTTATAGGTGGAGGCAATGGATATTTGATGCACTGATGGTAGGTAGAGGGCACCGCCATATGATTATGTGACCATGGTCTCCCAAGCAAGGAATTGTAGGAAGTGTCTACATCAATCACCAGAAACTCGGTATCTTCCTCGATGCCACCAAATTTAGTTCGTAATTTGATTTTCCCCATGGGGCGTTGTTCATTCTGATTGAACCCTTGGATTACCAGATGACATGGCTGTAATTGGGATAACGAACCCCTATTATGCCCAAAGTCCTTTTCGGTAGTAAATTTACTGCAGACCCACAATCAACCAAAACTCGAGAGATTTTGGTGTTAAAAACAAGACCAGTGATGAACAAGGGTCGATTGTGATCTAGTGTTTCTGCATACATATCCTCATCGCCAAATACTACCGTGGACAGGCATGTAGTTGTGCTCTTTTGCCCCTTTTCTTGAACCTCCTTGCGAAAATCATCTGGATTGGACAAGGCATAAATCAATGCCTTTCGAAGTTCTGGAGACATCATTAAGGCATCATATATGCTTAACAGAGCTGGGATCTTCTTTAGATGAGCAAGAACATCATACTTCACTTGCTCTTCTTCTTTTGGGACTTCATCTGGCATTTGCAAATTTTGGCTTGGCTGATTGCGAGGCTGCCTTTTATAAGTCAGAAATGTCTTGCACACATGGGCAACCTCCTTCCCATCCTCTTCTTTAGGCTCATCACTTATTTGCACCATGTTCACTGATCCAACGGATGAATTTTCGTCATCTGTGATCACTTCTCCTTGGGGATGCCTTTCTTTTGCATTTCTCAGATATCGTGAGTCCCATCTATAAAAGTATTGGGATTGTATGAACGCACTTTTCATGGCCTCCCAACTAGGAACAATAAACCCGGCAAGAGAACAATACCAATCAAATGCAATCCCATCTAGAGAAAGAGGAAATTGTCGTAGGCACAACGCTTGATTTTGAGTAGTTTCCCCACATTGTCTCAAAAAGAGCTTTATATGTTTTTCAGGATCACCGTACCCTTCATAGATAGAGAAATTTGGGAGCTCATATCCTACGGGGAACGGTGTTTGCTGAACCCATAGAGGGAACAAATCTCTAGGTCTCATACTTCCCATGTCTCGTTGGTCCAACGCGGATTCGAGCTTCTGCTCCGCGGTTCCTTCTAGCAACTCATATGTTTGAAATGAAACGCTTTCATCCTGTAATGGCTCCCACATTTCAAGTTCCATTGGCCATGGTGTATAGAACCTCCTATAAAACCGCTCTGCCATTGTGTCCCAATCAGGGATTGAATTGGGAGGAAGGCTAAAATACCAATCAGCTGCCCATCTTCCTAACGAGAGTACAAATTGCCGCAGAAGTAGTGCTTGACTTCGTATTGTGTTTCCACATAGTGCTAGGAAATGCACTAAATGGCGCCTTGGACATCCCACTCCATCATACAAGGGAAAATGTGGTATGGAGTATCCCCTCGGGAATAAGACCATTTCAACCCATTCAGGATATGGGTGATTTGAAATGTGTTCTCCACCAATCGCATAGTTTTGGGGAATTCTGGACTTTTCCTCTTTCAAAGCTACAATTACCCTTGCTTGATTTGTTCCCTCCCTCCGGGCAAAAACTCTTGCTTTTTCATCATCTTCTGGACAACTTCTGATTTGTATATCCGCATCTTGAAAATTCACATCCACCGAAATTACGTTGCATGAAAAATCAAAATGGTCACTGGACACACTTTCTCCATCATATGTTCTCACTGGCGAAGGGTACCTGGGAGAGAAATCTGAGTCTCCGAATGACTTGGGGATATGTAGGGATTGAGCAGAATGTTTCCACATCTCGTCATCTGATTGACCCCTGAGGTTCAATTTCTGATCCTCAAAACGAAGCCACTTTCGAGAAGTTCTCACAAGTTTCGTATCTGATCTGTATCCCATGTTTCTTTGAGATGAACTTACTACATACTCTGGAGTGTTCATGTAGAACATAGGAGGTACAGGGGAGTACTTTGGTGAAGCCATTGTCCTTTCAGGAGAGTACTTTGGTGAAGCCATTGTCCTTTCAGGAGTTACATGAGCCTCAGGGGTTACCATGAACTTTCCCACCGTGAGATTTAGTGAAGTAGGAAAATCAGATATATGAATTGGACATGAAGCATTGCTTCCTTCTTCTTCATCGTCACTTATCACAATAGGGGAATCCAGTATGTGAATTTGACTTGAAGCACCGCTTTCTTCTTCATCGTCACTTATCACAATGATGTTAAGGCATGGGACTTGGGTTACTGCCTCGTCTCTCTTCTTCTTAAAATAAGCTTTCAGCTCTGGAGATTGAAGTTTTTCAGGCAAAAATTCTTCAAGTGTGATGGTAATGCGAGGAGATTGTTTCAAAGGCTCATCGGGGACAAGCTTCTCTTCCTTTGCTCTCTTTTGGCTCCTCTTCTTATTCCTCGCGCTTTTACTCACTTTGGTCCTTTTTACCTTTTTGGACGTTTTTGGCTTTCGCGCTCTTTTCGGAACAAAGGGCGCCTTGGCTCTAGATGAGGAATTTCGTCTTTTCTTCATTCCTTTTGATTGATATACAACCCATTCACCCTCTTCATCGTCGTCGGCTGTAATTGGATTCGCTGTCACTTTCTCAGGGGAGGGGAGCTCAATAACCCTCGAGTCAAAGAGTTCTTGAATTTTGTCTTTCAAGACAAAGCAATCCCTTAACGGATGGCTGATAAGGCGATGAAATGGACAATACTTTGGATCATTTTTCTTGCCTTCTTCATGCGGCCTTTTCACATCGGGGAGCGTAATCAACTTCTGCTCCAAGAGGTCCTCGAACATATCTTCCACCAAGTCATCTGTAAAGGAATACTTCTTTTCCAATCTTTCCTTCATGGTGGCCCTTTTATTTTCCTTCGGTCTTTGCGCCCCAACCACAACTGGAATTCTTTTCTTGGTTTCAACTATTGCAGCCGCTGAGGTTTCAAGCCTATCTACAACCCTTGGCCTTCTTCGTTTGCCCAAGTGTAGTTCCATGTCATGTGCTTTGGTACATAAGTCATTGAACCCTTCAAAGGTCTGAGCCATAAGTGCTGTAGAAAGCTCATGTCGAAAATTGTTAAGACACATGCGAATGAGTTCCAATTGCGTGAACTTTTGTGGGCATGCAAACGTCAAAGCTCGCCATCTTGCAATGAAGTCGGTGACTGGTTCGTTATCTCGTTGCTTAGTCTCAATGAGTTCAGGTACCCCAACACGTCTTTGGGTATTGCAAAACTGTTTGAGAAATTCTTTAACCATGAAATCCCAACTTTGGATTGATCCTTCAGGGAGATTCGAATACCAAGAAAATGCAGAACCTTCAAGAGATTGCACGAAGAGTTGTAAACACAACACTTCATTCTGTGCTACTGGCCCACATCGTGAGAGGAAATGGGCAATATGTTGTCTAGGATCTCCCGTTCCTCCAAACATTTTGAAATCAGGCTGGGAGAAGCCATGTGGGAATGGAACGGTATCCACCCATGCTGGATAGGGCTTTGTGATCATCCGAAAGCCCTCGTCATCCTTTTCTTTAGCCTTCTTTACTTGCTTCTTCACCATGTCATCAATCATGGCCATGAGCATCGGGTTTGCATTACTACCCATTGGGTCAACGAAGAAATGTCCGTTGCCCCCAGTAAACTTTGTTTTCGGGACTTGAAATGATTCCTCATCAAAGGCAGATTTTTTATGTTTCTCCCCTGTTACTTGGGCTTGCAAACTTTTGATCTGCTCTATCAGGTGAGACATTTCTTGATCCCTTTTCGCTAGCTGTTCTTGCAGCGAAGCTACCTTTTCTTCCAACAACTGAGGGTTTGAACTTTCTTCATCACCCACTTCCGTCACCATCACTGAAACGGCTTTTGTAACACTTCTGGGTTTCTTACTCATGGAGGAAGATGAATTACTGCTCGCAGGGGATGACGAGTACACAGAGTCATCTCGTTCGCTTATAGTTAATCCCTTTGGTTGTTCTTGCTTGGCCATAGACCTTGTTACTGTCCTTGGTGCAGGCATCGAGGAAGCAGTTCTCTTTGCTTGTTCAACCAACTTAGCAAATTGTTCCTCCGTAGTGGAAACAGAATCCTTCCCATCTTCGGAAGAGTTCAATTCTGAATCACTTGATTCTGTGGAATACTCAAGGTCATCATTATAACTACCAAGAGCCTTTTCAATTGCTCCCATAACATTGGCTGCTACAGACTCTTGTTTTCCCTTTTTGAGGGTTTTGTTCCTTCTCTGCCTCTGTCTCTTTGGGTTTGAGGCTTTAGTGGGAGTTTTTGGCCGAACCCCTACAGGCATGGAGGAGAGAACTTCTATCTCCTGGATTTTTATGATTGACGCAGCGTTTCTCACGATTGGACTCATGAGTCGACGACTCGGCATGGATGAATTATGCAAAGCCGTCGAATTGTTGGTCTTTCGTTGAGCCAACGAATCCACCACTTTCGATTGGGCTAACGAATCAGCGTGATTTCGAGTTTGGCTAATCATCTCCTTGCCAATGTTCTTGATGATGGAACAGTTTTCCACAGATGCCCTCTTTTGAGCTTTCTCTGCAATCATAATGGAGTGCTCCGCCTGTGTAATCAAAAGACCGAGTGTACTTTGAGTTGTGCGGGCCTTGGCCAGGGTAACAGCGACTGCTATTGCTTCCTTAGCATCCTTCGCTTTTCCAAGGAAGTCCCATGAGCACCTTGTTGCTCTTACTGCCATATATTGTTTGGCAGCTTTTAATAGGTCTTCGGCCACTCTTTTGAGGCTTTCAGCCTTTTGGAGTAGCGAAGTGCTATTGTTTGTTTGAGCTCGCGGTAAGACAGCCGAGAGCTTTCGCTCTGGAGCCTTCCGATGAGCAGGCACTTCTGGCGAGACAGCCAAGAGCTTGCGCTCTGGAGCCTTCCAGTAAGCAGGAACTTCTGGTGAGACAGCCAAGAGTTTGCGCTCTGGAGCCTTCCAGTAAGTAGGTGCCGGAGAGACTAACACATCCCTCCAAGATTTTTGAATCCCCATCGTAGGATTCATCGGTGTCTTCACAGTAAGTCCGTTGTTGGCCTTCATGATTGCAACTTCCATATTCGAATCTGTTGAAGCAAGGGACACTGTTAGAATAATGAGTTTTATAGTTTGTTTTATTCCTCAAAAGATGGGAGGAGAAATAGGTCCCACTGGGCGTGCCAGAAATTTGTAGACATAAATTTTGAACCGTAGAATATACCCACAATTCGAAAGCTATATCTTAAATATCCACTGTTCAAGCGAACAGTGTTGATTATTTATATGCAGGCTCCTATTTCCGATTTGGATTTCAAATCGTTAATTACATACTATAAAAGTAAAACCTCCGATTAACGAAGAATAAAGAACAAAAAA
Source organism: Rhododendron molle (assembly GCA_025413875.1). Classification (NCBI taxonomy): domain Eukaryota; kingdom Viridiplantae; phylum Streptophyta; class Magnoliopsida; order Ericales; family Ericaceae; genus Rhododendron; species Rhododendron molle. Next base: position 12,226,317 of record CM046389.1, on the reverse strand, counting down.
TAGACTATAATAATTTAATTTCATTGATGATTGGGGTTTAAAACCCTTGTTTACATCAAAACAGAGAATATTACATTTAGAGGGGTTGGAACCCTTTACCTATCACTTTGTATGCTTATTCTTACTGATCTTCGAATATTTGCTGAAGATTGCAGGTGGTAGTGAGCGAATAGGTTGCTTGGTAGTTGTAGGTTTGTAGTGGTTTTGCTTGGATGGAGTATATCTTCTCTCTCTGTATATTTTCTACGTTAAGAGAGAAGAGGTGTGTATAGCTTCTGTATTTGGGCGGAGAATACGATGGTGAAAAGTTGAGAGATGAGGTTTGAGGTGATCGATAGATGAGATATAGATGAGTGATAGATGAGAGTCCGATCAGAGATAGATGTAGAGAGAGTCCGATAAGAGGTAGATGTAGAGAGAGCCCTCCCTTCTTTTGATGATGAACCTCATATTTATAGGGGCTTCCTTCATCAGACGCTTTGCCGCCAAATAATTCATTTGAATTTTGAATAGTTGTTGCCAGAGGATAGGATGATATCATATCTTCTCCGTCTCTTTGAATTTCGAATATTGGTTGCATCAGATGACATCCATCTTTAAATATTCTTCTGCTTCCACAGAAGTATTTCTTGGGCTCTATGTACCAATTTGAGACTACGTGAACCCGCATTTAATTTGTAGGGCTTGCGGGCCTACATGGTTCAACTGAATATTTGATTTGCAGGCCCTGCGAGATATGGGCTTACATGGTTCAACTGATTTGTAGTCCTGCTACTTCTTCCGCAGGCTCATATACTCGCTAGGCTTGTCGGGCCAACATGCATTCTTCCGCAGGCTCATAGACTTGTTAGGCTTGTCGGGCCAACATGAATTTGTTGATTCGCGGGCTCGCTGGGTCAACATGCTTTTAGGCTCTTATATGCCTTTTAGTTCGTAAGCCCAACATATGATTCACCAATCCTTAGTTGAAATTTGCGTGCCAACAGTGCTAATAAAATAGGACACTGAAATGCAAACTGTAAAGTTCCACTGAGAGTTAGAATCTTACGAGTTGTTCCCATTGGAGAAGCTTCTGAACAAGTTACTAATATGACGGGGAAAAAAACAGAAGAAAGTAAGGAAAAAAGAAGAACAAATCATTATAGAGATGAAATGCAGATACTTACAGGGTATCTCTACAAGGAGGTGGCTCATCAACGACCTCAGAAAAGTTATTATAGGAAAGATCTATTTGGCTGCATAAAACCATGTGACGCTTGTGAAATAAAAAAAATATGTATCCGAGGATTCGTAGATCCCGGACAAATTGTATATTCACACATGACCGGACGAAGAAACGGGCCTAGCTGCCACATGACAAATGCAGACCATAGTCATAATTCATACAGTCACAACTGGAATCAAGCTAAGATTTTCATTCTAGTGACCGGGAAGATGAAAATTAGCAGTGGCCTCCAAAAATGGACATATATGGATTGGATATATAGGCACATGCATTTATGTGCGTAATGCCTGTCTTTGACTATTGTAGTATCACCCAACTAATTACGAAGAAAAGATCAGAAGATTAAGCCAATATTTATGGACACAGAATTGAGGATGAATAACATACCTGGTTTGTTTGGGCGCGATCCAACTTGGGATAGGCCCGGTAAGAAAGTTCTTTGTTAGGTATCTGATCAATAAATAAGCGACATTGTCTCTAGAGTTAAACAGTAAATTAAGTTGCTACTATCTAACAACGTGAACATGGAATGAAAAAGTGAACATGGACATAAGTTTCATTCAGTGAGGTCCCACCGAGTTAACTTTCTCTTAGTTGTAAAAGTACCTATTCCAAATGGGTGTTGCATGGGTGTACCCCTACTGCAATCACTATGGATATATATATTTCGTATACCCGGAACATGTGCATAAGGACCATCTGAAGTACCAGTACCCAGAACGTATCCGACGTGGGAACAACATGTTTGTTTAAGTACCCATGCTTCATGGATGATGCCACATGAAAGAAGAGCGATATTGCAATTTGATTCGTAGTTTAAGGATTGACGATCAGAATGCAAAATGAAGGGAATGAAGTGGGATTTTGGTGACACTGTAAGGATGCTAGGTAAATAATCTATTACGCAATAGAGTGCGCCCTGGTTTTTGGTGTGCACAAGGCATCGGAAGCATGTTGGTCGGGAGACAAACAAGTTTAATACTTAATTTGTGCCTCTTTTTTGAGGTTTTTTGTCGCGATTTTTCTTTTCTTGATTTTTTCTCTCGTTGCATTTCAAGTTGGTTTTACCCTCCTATCCTGCCATTTCAGCACATGGTGATCTTTGGCCAAAGGATTGATGTTCTAACCCGGATGATCTGGTGATGGAACGTTTGAAGAGTAGACTTGCCCTTTCTGTTGGAATAGTATAGGAAGCCAACTTATCCAGTCTCATTTTCGAAGAAAAAATAACGTACATGTAATTACAGCGGATGTTCTTGATAACCTTCACCAATGGGCAAAGCTTACTGTTTGGTGATCAATACTACATGCAAGTGCTCCACAATTTCTCCCACTCACTAGTACAAGTGATATCAGAGGTTCTGTTAACGTAAGCGACATTTTGGGTGAGTTCTAATTACATTCCAAGGTGTAGTTTGATTGATGTATTGTCATATAAAGGAGGGATTTTATGTTCAGACTAGAGATAGATGGTGGTCCAATTGTGGTCATTCAACATGCTAGGACATTTCTAGTGGCACAACAAAATACAAATTTATGAGAAAGGACTTGAGGCTATGAAATTTGGACAACTTTGCCCCCAATGACAATTAGGAGCAAAGTTGTGCCCCTAATTGCATGTCATTTCTTTTTATATAAAAAAAAAATACTAATTGTCGTTGCTTACATCCATTGCAATTTGCCGGCAGCGGCAGCCTCAAGGTTTGTTATATTGCCTTCCAACCTGTTATAGGTTAGGTCCCTGACACGAGTCACAAGAAACGTTTAGACTACCCAAACATTAACATATCGAAATGTAAAAGGCGTTGGATGAAGTAGTTGCAAGTTGCAACATTGGTATATTTAATTCATATAGTTACCGGTTAGATGATTAAACCATCATCTACTTGCACGTATATAGCGTTATGACCTGATTAGTTATCTCGTTTGATTTCCCGGAAGAGTGTTTTTTGCCAATAAAAAAAAGGTTACGAAGAACTAGATCGTGATGGCGATGGAAGGGGAACTGCCTATACCAGTTCCTATAATAGGTGTTGAATTTAAAGGTCTAAGCAAATACGTAGCATTTCCTTGCACACATCATGAGAAAGAGCATATAGATCTGAAAAAATAAAGGTAAGAACAAGCCTCGAGATCCTTGTTATCCAAACTAGAACCAACGAAGATAGCTTTTACGGTTGTGGTATGTCGATGTGTGCATGCTTGGTTGGAATTGGTTTGGTAAATTTCGAGGATGAAATTTCTTTAAGGAGGAGAATTTATTAATATCACAATATGGAATAAATGAGGGATTTATTGAATTATATGATTTGGGGTCAATGTGAGAAGGTTGTTTGTAGAGGGGTGCTTGTGCAATTTGTGATTGTGTGAGTATATATATATGTGTGGGTGTGGGTGCGTGTGTAGGGGAGAGAATTCGGGCGCGACTATTCGCAGTCCCGTATTTTCTCCCTTAGCCCGTTAAAAATTTTCAACTAATTACAACATGACCCCCTAATGCAAAATGATGACCTACTCGACAGTTAGTTACCGAAATTGAGATACATTTTCAGCATCCAATTACTGAAATATATGTTTCTTGTTTTTGTTGTATGCATTTCCAACATGTAGTTACCAAAATGTAATCTTGTTTTCAACAGCTATTTACCGAAATGTATGTATGATTTTCGTATGTAGTAGTTCGGCAGTTGTTTACCGAAGGTTGATCATATTTTCGACATGTAGTTATCGAAATATAATCTTGGAAATTTTTAACGGGCTACGGGAGAAAATACGGGGCTACGAATAGTCGCCCCCGAGAATTCCCCTAATTTTCTCCCTCTCATCTCCCGATCTCCCGATCTCCCTCTCTCGGCTCTTCTCCCCCTCTCTCGCCCCAACACTCAAAACTCCATCCCAAACTCAAAACCCAAGACAATAAACCTCCAATCCATCATCTACGTGCGTATTAGAGCTCGTACATTGTCGGCTAGCGCTCGGTGGAGATGTATTGCTCTTGGTGTCGATTTTGGAAGCTAGGGCTCGATCTCTCCTTGGGTTTCGTTCTTCAACGTGAGGAAGGGATTTCTCTCACACTTTGTATGTTCTTGAGTTGGTTTTATAGATGAAATCGTGCCTATGATTGTTGTTGTAGTTGAAATCCTTGAAATTTGCAGAAAATCTGTTCGAACAGCCATCTGTATCAATACTACTCTGGCCCGTATCGATACAATATTCTTTGGACTGCTTCGAAGCCCATCTGTATCAATACTAATTTTGCTAGTATCAATAGGCGTTGTGATAGTTTTTGCTGTTTTGCTCTCAACTCTGTTGTTTTGACCCCCGATCACTTCTAGCTATTCTAAACCACTTCCAAACATAGTTGTTCGCACTCCAATGATTCCTTGGTCACCCTCATTCGTTGGCTCTCGTTGTATCAAACATGAGTATCATATGGAATGAATTATCATCCTAATGCTATATTGGTGTGTTTGTTTAGCTATTAGTGATAATGTGAGATGTTAAGGTAGACGGAGTGAACTTGTTTAAACTAAATGTGTGTGTTGATAAGGTGGATTGTTAGATAGGAGGGTGGATAGATCGTAGATGCACGTGAGAACTTGACATTTGATGCTATGTAGTACGAGGAGTGAGTTGAGATAACGAGTTTGGAAACAAAATGGAAATATGAATTGATATGCGGACCGTTTACTTAATATCCATCTCCCACCTTATCTTCAAATCATGAAATCAGAGCTTTAGGAACACATAAGACAAGATGCAACACAAAAGGATTGTAATCGGCATATGGGGTCTTGATACCCGGAACTTAAAACGGATGTACGGGGTCATGAGCGCCCAGAATGTAAAGTAGATGTACGGGGTCACGAGCACCCGGAAATGTATTTTTGGGTATATGGGGCCCTAAACCCGAAAAGTTTCTTAAGTCCACTGTTCGGCGTGTTAGTGGAGAAAGAGTTATTTGATCTAACATTGGGGATCGATGGGAGACGTACGGGGTCCACAAGACCTGGAATGTAAGATACTCAACGTGAAAGGGTGCGAATGAAACTTTGAATAGAGAAGGGAAATGTAAAAGATGAATATAGATTGACTAGATCGATCAACAACAAGCGAAGTACTCCTTAAGTCTTGAGTTTTCGGCATGAAGTAGTGTTCGTTACATTCACCTTTGCTGTCTCAGACTTTCTTCTTTTATGTCCAAAATCTTCTCATCTGCGTACAAGGTTTGTAGAGACTTTCCTACTGGGCTAGTGCAGCTCAACCTATCATTCTTTTCAGGTACATCACAAGGGCATTGATATGGAGTGTTTGCCGTGCATCTGCCCTCATCATTTTAAAAATTGACATCGAGAAGTTACCTAGCAACTTGTTTATTTCATTTTGGAAAGATGTGAAGTAACTTTCATTATCACTCTTTGACTTGAAACTAATGTAAACTTATTGGCTTTCAACTTTTATTGTAATTACGATATATTTGGGCCGATGTGCCATAGTTGTAACCTTCTGAAATGTTCAGATTAGGACACGTTCTTGATCATGAGGAAATGTAAAATCTCTTTTGGGGTATTCGGCTGGTATTCATTAGGATTCTTAAATTATGAAAACTATTTATTTTTAAGTTAAAAATCGAGGGCGTGACATATGTGGGAGCTTATAAGTTGATTCCTACAATTGTGTGGTGATGTGGTCTTTAGGATTCCAATGTGGTGCTACCAATTAGATCACAACTGGGATTTCGACAAGTGTTGACTTTTTGTTCCATTCACTCATATAAATGCTACATTATTTATTGGTTACAAACCTAACTATGGCATTAAACCCACAAGGTCGCTACCCACATATTCGAACCCCCAGTGGTAACCTTCGTTTCACGAACTTCAACATTTAGGGCCAAATTCTTTCAAATTTTATGTTAGTCATGCACTTGATTCTTGCGGTTAGTTCCCCAGTTAGGACATGTAACATCTATTTTTAATTTCCAAGTTCGTGAGTCATGTAAATTATCAATACGCGAGTCATTTCAGTTAGAATCTAAATCTTCCCAGGCGTCCCTAGAATTGAAAATTATTAGACGGGATTGGGATTTCTAGTAAAAACGAGGGAGTAGAAGACTTACAGTTCTGTTAAAGTCGAAAAATTTCCTAGATAGCCAGGTATTAAACCGGATATATTACAGCTCCTCAGCATCCTACAAAACAATTCATGCAAGTGATGTTGATGGTGAGTTTAAGAGTAGCATACTTGAGACCATTTTTGCAATTGTTGTTATGACTCACAGCCTTTTCATTTCTATCATGCCATCCAGCGGTGGAAAATTTGAAGGCCCTCCACCATTCAAGTCCGTAATCCTTCTGCTTAGAGATCCGATAAACAATAGCGTGCTTTCAGAGATATTTACCTTGGTTTAAAGGCTTCAATTTTGAGTTAATCAAATTATTTATTCCTAGAAATATATATATATGACCTGAAAAAGGCTGAACTTACAGTTCAGATAAATTACGCAAGAGAGAAATGTTACGAGGTATTGGCCCTTCAAAACCACTTGCTTCAAGCTCTCTGCAGTGACAATAGAGAAGACTAACTAAAATTGATCACTTCAGAAATATTCCTTGGAGTGTGCTTAATAGGAAGGAACACTTACAATATTCGAAGTTCTTCCCAACTTTGGAAACTGGGAAACTTTCCTGTAAAGTTGTTACTGCTCAACCTACTGCATCAAGTCAAGAGTAAAAAAACAAAGAAAAGACAAGCTATTGAAGAATATGGCACATTATTTAATGGCCGATAAATGAACTTACACTTCCCGCAAATTTATCAGGTTGTTTAATAATTCCTTTGGCAGCTCCCCAGTGAGATTGTTAGAATTAAGGTTGCTGCAAGGCCCGCAGGGATCAAAACCAAAGTATCTTTACAGTTTGGAGGTTGGAAGATAGAGAAATGTGAATGATATCTAAAAGATAACTAACAAATACTGTAGGTTAACAAGATTCCCTAGCTCTGCTGGGACAGCTCCTTCAAATATGTTGCTCTCTAAGCTCCTGAAAATGACAACTTCCTTCAAAATTACAGTACATTTTTAACCATGCAACATGTTAGTTCTTTTTTGCTACTTTCTGAAGTTTATACACACATGCACCACACACACAAGAGAGAGAGAGAGAGTACATATAGTCTGGTGAGACTGGTAATCCTTCCCAAGTACTTTGGGATTGTCCCTGATAAGCGGTTCGCACTCAAAATCCTACAACAATTTCACTTTGCTTATTAAGGAAATGGACGGTATTACAACTAACCAGCTGTTGTAAAAAGGAAATGCATATATGACTCACAAAATTTCCAACTTGGTAGAAGTCCATTCAGGAGGAATAGAACCATTGAGAAAGTTGCGATTGAGTTTACTGCAACATTTGACAGAACTCTCAACGTAATGACGAGGTAAAAAATCAACGGACATGGAAGATTATGTAAATTAGCTAGTTGGAATCATTCCCACATATATCTTAGGTAGGATAAGTTCGCTATTGATTTCGGTAGGACACCAGGAAGATCCTGCCCTTCCAGATTTCTGTTGCAGAAAAACAGAAACACGTATTAGATCCAGTAAATCAGTTATTGGTTGAGGGGACTTTGCTTTTCCGAACACTTATTTAACCAATGTTTTATATTTCACTATCAATGATGAGAAGGAGAAAATCTTCCAGCATTCCATAGTTCAGTATAAAAAGTAATCTATGTGCCAAAGTTTAGAATGCTGATGCACAAAATAACAATAACTAACAGGAAAAATATTAGGAAAAACCACAACTAATCACTTCACACTTCACAGTTCACACCAAGAGCCACGTAAATGTTCAGAACTGCTGGATGTTGTAAACACCTCTAAACCAGCAGTCTGTCTCATGTAGGCTTCAAATTCATTTGGAATCCACCTTATTTTTTCCACCTAATAATTCACCAAAAAGGTAAATAAAGTCAAGGGTCGATGTCGAGTTCTTTACATCGCAGTCAGGAAAGTCCTTAATTTTCAGTTCAACTTCCCTCGGATTTAGAATGGACCTGTTCAACATTTTGGCATTTGAAGAAAAAATCTAATCAGCTAAAACTAGTAATGCCAGTTCTGCAACTCCATTCTTGCATGACGAGCCACTACATCCCGCTCTAGAAGATCTGGTCATTAGCTTTTTTCGATACCTTCTCTCGACACCTCACCTTCTCCTTGCCCACTTGGTACCTCCTCTCACCATCACTCATGACAAGAATGGCACCTTTGATGCTATCACAGCCTACCTAGGCTGCAAACACTACAAAGGCTTCATCCCTCCTAAATGATTGGGGCCTCATTATGCACTTAACCTATATTACCCCACGCAAAATTGCTAGCTACTTGTGGATTAGTGAGTAGGGTGGATGATGGTACCACACTAAGACGCCCGGATACAGACACGAAACATTGATATGATACGATATGGACAAGAGGATACGCCACTTTTTCAGATAAAAACATCATAGAGTGTAATGGGCCGAAATATCCGAACGTTCAAAAGGGTCATAAGGGTAGTACCACTGTGGACCCATTGTTCAGCTGTCTCAGTTTACCTAAAAGTCAAATCACGTCTTGACATGTCACGTCACGTTTCTCCCGAAGGATAGACGAATCCTGGGCGTCCAGCTGGGCTTCAGGTGTACATCCGAACATGAAAGTATTCGTTTCCTTCGGTAATTGTAACTGCCGCTCGTTGAAGTCATCTCGCTCGATGGATCTTAAATTGTTCGGCAGAGGTTGCCTACGCTCGGTGAGACATATTTTTATTTGATGATAGTTCCACTCGGGATGGCGCTCGGATACCGTTGTTGCGGAACGTTCTAGAAGCTTCCGGAGATACACATGCTGTCTTCTCTGATGACCGAAGTAATATCTCCGTTTGATGTGACATGTCTGACATTGACTATTGCAGCTCTGCAAACTGTAGGAAACGGCGCTCATTAAATGGTTCTGACACGTGACGTCATCCGAACGTGGCAACGCGCGTGAGAAGCACAACCGACTTGTTCAGCACTCTACACCTTTGCCTATAAAAAAGGAGGTACCTCCTCCAGGGAAGCTTTCTGATTCTTCCTCCTCCAGATACAATCCTCTCTACTCCTAGCATATTTTCTCACTAAACTTCTTGTTCTTCCTTCACACATTGATTAGATCGTCGGAGCTTCTTCTCGGAGGAACTTCCCCCTCCGGATTGCAGGTACACGACGTTCCACTCCATCCCGCCACGGTTCAACAACAGGGAGAAAAGGTTCAACAGCTAGGTTAAATCAGCCCCCCACATAGAGGTATCTTATAAGTTTATGTAATCGATAAAAACATCATTTCTATCAAATGAAAATAAAACCAACAAAAAGTATTATCATTATGCATATCACAAATCAACGGCCATTGTGTAATTAATATTCAATGACTAATTAACCACCAATCGAAAATTTGATCTTTGGACCAAGTTTTAAACATTGCATTTTAATTCTTAATGAGTTCTTTACATGTCCCAAGAGTGTCCATACTTGTCCTAGAATGTCCACAACGTGTCCTAGTAAAACAAATTTACTAAGAAAAATTGACATGTATTTAGGTGTACGTTGGACATGATCCAAAGAGTGGCGAGTCGTGTTGTCGCTTGTTCGTGTCCAAAACGTGTTGGACACCGATACGTGAGGGAGCTGGACGTGTCCGTGCTTCTTAGGTATCCCAAGGGCTCTACTTGACAAACCGCATCCACAATATGTCCACGCAAAACAAATGTAACAAGAAAATTTTGACATGTATTTAGTGTGTTTGACACGTGTCCGGAGAGTGTTGTGTTGTGTTGTGTTGTGTCCGTGAGGCATCCCGAGGGCTCCACTTCACAAACCTATGCAAAGATAGAGAGGTCTCTGCAAGAATGCAAAACCTACCTTGAGCAAGTCACCAGACCCGTAGAAGAGTGAATCGTACTTGTAACCCTGAGATCTCAGAACGCCGTTGCTAAGGCTAAGCCCATCTCCCATATGAAAGGAGACTCCTCCATAAAAGGAGACTATCTTCTCTTATGTGCACCATATTCCCTGCCCAAGGTGCTACTCTATCCCTCTGCTCTAATGTTGTCACATCTTTTTCCCTCTCCATCTCACCTTTCTAACGACATCTTAGGCCTAGTTTTTCAAAAAAAAAAAAAAAAACCTAAACTTTTTGGGCTTTTTCTGTTTCATCTTCGTCTTTATTCAAAAAAAAATTGTGTCCATTAATTAGGGCCACAAACTTTTGATGATTATTCATTCGCATGAACAGTGTTCTAAATGGCGGCCTCGGCGGCCGCCTAGGCGCTTGGAGGCACCCCGCCGCCACGACAATGCCCCTTGGAGTTTGATTTGGCGCCGAGGGAGTCTTGGCGGTGTTTGGCGGCCGCCTTGGCGGCCTTGGCGGCCTTGGAGGTCTTGGAGGTCTTGGCGGCCTTGGCGGCTGCCTTGGCGTGTTTGGAGGCCTTGGGCGGCCTTAAATGTCAAGTCTCGAAACTAAAAGGGCTTGTAATGTAATTTTGACAAAATCAAATCAATATATATACACCATTACATAATTACGATCCCACACCCACTCCCAGCTCACTCCAGTCGATCAAGCCCTAGCCAAGTCTGATCGAACTCCAGCCTCCAGGCGACTCGGTCGATCTTCAAGGTATGTGTGCGTCTCTCTCTCTTTCTCTTCTCTCTCTTTCTCGTCTCTCTCTCTCTGTTTCTCTTCTCTCTCTTTCTCGTCTCTCTCTCTCTGTTTCTCTCTCTCTGTTTCTCTCTCTCTCGATCGTCCTGTTTCTCTCTCTTTCTCGTCTGTTTTTTTTTTCCGATCGTCCTCTCCACGACCAGTTTGGGTTTCTCTCTCTCTCTCTCTCTCTCTCTCTCTCTCTCTCGTGTATTTCTTGATTTCTTCCATGACTGATGACTGTAGTCAGTTCAGTTGTTGACTGTTGCTGTAGTCTGTTGCCCAATTTGTTGTTGCTGTAGTCTAGTTTTTCTTATGAACAAGATTAGAACACTTAACAGGATAGTCATTATCGCAACTGGTCATAATAACTAGTCTGTTGTTGCTGTTGTTGACTGTTGTGCTGTTCTGCAAGTGCCTGGGTTCGCAACTGGTCATAAATTCATAATAACTAGTCTGTTGTTGCTGTTGTTGACTGTTGTTGCTGTTCTGTTGACCATTGATCTTCTTGCTGAAGGTAGACATTGATTTGCTTGCTGTTAATATTGTTTTTACTTTTAAATGTGTAGGCCTATTGTAAATGTCTCAACCAATGTCTCAATCTCAAAATGTATCTTCGGCGGCCTCTAATGCCGCCACCGATAGTTCAACAGGCCTTAAAAGGGCATCAAATGATATGGGATGGGAGTATGGAATACTAGTAGATCCTACAAATTTGGATAAAATACAATGCATTATGGTTATGTAGAACTTTGAACTTGCATGATGGATGCATGAAATATAGTTTGATTGGATAATGGTTTGTTATAAAATATTAAAAAAAAAAAAAAAAAAAATCGCCGAATTGCTTGGCGCCGCCTAGGCGGCTTGGCGCTTGGAGGTGGGTCTCCGCCCTACTAGCGCCGAGCGCCATTTAGAACATTGCGTATGAATTAGAAAAGTAAAAAAATTACGACCGAAATCCTTTTCAGTGCATGACTACAGCACAATGTGCGTAGATATAATTGAAGCAAGAATAAAAATAAAAGAAAAATGCAGCTTCTAACAACACTTTTTAAGGCACTTTAACATATAGAAAACTACTTTTTCTTTTCTTTTTTTCCTTTTCCTGCCCAAAGGTATTTCTACGGTAGGCCAAATTAGCACTAAAAACTGGAAACTTGTCCTTTTGGTGGCTAACAAGAAATGTGATGCAGAAATGTCAACCGCGTCACTCTAGGGTAAGGTATCATCAAGAGAACTGTTGGGCCTGGGGTGCTCCCATGGAATTGGTTACACAATGTTACTCTTTGCGATCGCTCTAAAAACAGACTTGCGGGTGCGATATCAAATGCAATAAAAGACTTAATTGAAGCCTTCGCTAACACCATTGGTTTTAGGAGAGATGGTGGAAAGCGGTCCGACAAGTGGTATCAGAGTCAGAAGTCATGGGTTCGAGTCGCGGGAGCATCATCGTAAGAGAGGGATTGTTGGGCCCGAAGTGCCCCCATGAATTTGGTTACACAATGTCACTCCCAGCGACCGCTTTAAAAACAGACTTGCGGGTGCAATGTCAAATGACATAAAAGACTTAATTGAAGCCTTCGCTAACACTAATTGGTTTTAGGAGAGATGGTGGAAAAGCGGTCTGACTAGACAAGCGGCATTTGGTGTGCACTTAAGTGCCTAGGAGAATGGAGGTCAGGAGTCAACTCCTCCTTCCAATATGTTAATCAAACTATTCTATTATTCAAACATTGCGACTTTCACTGATAAAAAAAATGTCGCTGTGGTATGTCGTCTAAATTTGGGACAACACAGATGATATATGAAAGCTTTCTATCATATAATTGAGGGTGTGTTCCATTAACTAAAATAAAATTATTTTTTAAACTAAAGGTGATATATTGTGAGATAATAACTTTTCTTGTAAAGCGGAAAATAAGTATGTAAAAAAAATTAACACATTAGCGAAATGGGGCCCGAGTAATATGCAAGTATGAATTTTGAAGAACATGGAAATTAGAAGGGAAGCATACATGGCGCTAATGTGACATCCACCGCCAAGGCAGGTGCAGTTGACAATACCGTTAGACGTCGAGCCGTCCATCACCGGCGTATGCCAATTTCCATTTTCATCACATTCGTTCAAACTCAAATTCCAGTCCTTTTTACCCAATTGTTGAGCTATATCACGAAGAGCTGCCACTGTAGAAACCAAATCATGGTGGCCCTTTTGAGTACTTAGAAAAAGACATGACATGGAGATAGCTCTACATAATAGTATCTCCTCATCCTCTATAAGAAGAGGGAGTTCAGCCCAATTTTTCGCTTGGCACTTTTTCAATTTGGACTAATTTAGCCCTTGATTTGGAGGACTGTGTTCTGGGGATGTTGGGCTGATTGGTCATTTTCCTCTTGCCTTTTAGTAGGCTACGTGGGTGATTTAGTGGGCTACGTGGCGATTTTCTTGTCACATGCTCATCTCTCAGCGCCTTTACCATTCTCTCTCTCTCTCCTTCGCAGAATCGCACCTCTCTCTCGTCTCCCTCCCTCTCTCTATCCACTTCCTCTCTGCCCCTCCGCCCCACCACCACTCCACTGCACCACCGCACCACCGCACCGCCTCTCTTCTCCATCAGAGGCACCACCACCAGGTTTGCATATGTCTTTCAATCCTGAATCACTACTACAATAAACCATAAAGATCACAGCTATTGACTGTGATTGTAAATTTTCCATCACACTCTTGCTACCGTGATGGATTTGAGTGTGATTGTAAGTCACTCTCTTTTATCACAGTTTATAACCGTGATTGAAAGAGAGAAACAATCATGGCCAATAAGTGTGATCGTTTCTCTTTTATCACAGTTATAAACCGTGATCGTTTTTCTTGGCCATGATCGTTTCTCTTTTCTATGTGTGATTATAAGTCACTTTAGATCACGGTTTATAACCATGATTAAAAGTTCAAAATGATCACACCCATAAACTGAGATGGAAAACCATTGGGCATGATCTTTTCTTTATATCTATTAGACCATCTTTTCTTGTCATTGCCAAGTTTCGAACCCACACACCATTGGTTGATTTTCCAAACCCTTACCACTAAGCTAGCCAAGATCTTTTGTTACATCATGAAAACCAAAATATTTATACTTACTTCCTAAAGTAAGAAAACTTTTTTTTTCTTTAAAATTTGCTGAATTTTTTTGAAATGCAATTAACATGATATTAAAATATATAAAAATACATATATAAACATTGTTTAAAAATTTTTAAAATATGACAACAGATCTTTTGCCAATCAAAATTAGTTGTTGGTCACCAAAAGATTTTCTTGGGCGAAAAATTTGTTTTTAGCCAGTAAATTTAGTAGACAATAGTGTTTTTTGTTGTAGTGTACGCTTTGTATTTTTATGAAAATTATCACAACCCGCAGATTGTAACATTATGGACAAACTTTAGATTGTTTTCTTATAAACTAACCATTTCACATATATTTTGTGTTTATATTGAATTTCAATTTCAATGGTGGCTTTCCAATTGGATTTTAATCATTTTCAGATAAGGCTAAGCCATAATAATATAATTGTTTTTTTACCTAATGTGTCAAACACTTGGAAGACATTCGAAATAACAAAATTTTACCACTACAATAAATCATAAAGATCACAGTTCGCCCACATGAAAATCGGGCACTAGTGGAACAGCTCGCCCATCGTCGAAGAAACAACTGGGCATTGGTAGAACCCAATCGTGAGATTTGCCTTCTCTCTCTCTCTCTCTTTCTCTCTCTCTCTCTCTCGATCTTTTTAGGCGTGAAGATGAAGATGAAACGTAAAGATTTTTTGGGGTGAATGTAATTAAGGCTTATCTTCTTACATTTTAAAAAAAAAAAACTTTTCGAAGTCCTCAAATGACATCGTTTCCCACACATAACTTTTCAAAACCCGCCTAAATGAGTATTAACCCGCCCACGTGAAAATTAAGACCTATGGGTAGGCTTTTTATCTCACCGCAAGAGTGAGATAATTTATCTCAACTTTTTTTCGCGCTAATGTTTTTTATCACACCATAAGGGTGAGGCATTTTCTCTTTTATCTCGGCACAAGAGCGAGATCTTTTGTCTCATTTTTTTCCGCCCTCAAATCTTTTATCACACCACAAGGGTGAGATCTTTGCTCTTTTTTATCACGCCACAAGGGTGAGGTCTTTTATCTTTTATCTCACCATAAGAGCGAGATCTTTTACCTCATCCTTTTCAGCCCTAAAATCTTTTATCACGCCGCAAGGGTGAGATTGTTTTTCTTTTATCTCGCCGCAAGAGCGAGGTCTTTTATTCCGCGCTAAAACTCACTTTTTATCTCAGCTTTGAACTTAAACTGAGATAAAAAATTTAAGCACCACTTTTTATCACGCTTTCATTGAAAACCGTGATCTTTGTGAATCTCTTTAGTGTGATACATATCTATTATTGTAGTAGTGAATCGACCTCCATCGATAGCTTAAAACCCTAAATCGACCTCCATCCACACCTCAAATCCCTAGCCTATTGATGATCGAAACTCTCAATCAACCCTAAAGCGCTTCAAACACCTTAGAAATCACGGACCCAGTGGGTTTCGATTGGCTGATTGTTGGGTGTAGTAGTAATTTATAGGATTGGGTTTCGATTTGTGTAAAAATCGTCTCTTGGTTTTGAACTGAGATTTATGAAATTTCTGTATGCGCGTTAAAGTCTATCATCTCTTGGTAAAAATCGTCCCTTGTCTCTTGTGTCTTGGGTTGTTGGTCAAGGCGTTTTGCGCTGTGTTCAATTCGTCTATGTAGAAATGGTTGAGGCTTATTGTTTTTAGTTTTCGATATTTTTTCCCTTCTTCATTGGTATTGCATGTCTGCTTTTGTGCCATTGGGATGGCTTAGATGGGTTCGTAAGGTGTGGGTTTTGATGATTTCTTACATTTGGGCTCTGTCATTTGAAAATCAGAGAGTATTTGTTTTGATTTGTTGCTTTTGTGTTAGCGTTTCAATAATTGCTCTGTCTGGTATGGCTGGTTGGTTTGGTAAGTGCAACGTTAGGGAGTGATGAGCGAGATAAGAGTCATTTGAGTGACGATTTCTGATATGTTCCGTAATTTTGTGTGTTTACTGTTTTCTGGTCTATCTTACAGGTCTTGCATGCGGGGAAAACAAACAAAAATGCTTCCAAGACACTCATTGCTGCAGAGTATAGTGTTGTCCGAGTTGAGATGACCCAGAATTTTGAGATGGGGGTTTCAAACAAAACACCTGAGTTTCTTAATATGAACCCTATTGGGAAGGTAAAAGTTGTGGATAGGTTATCTTAAGAACTCTGATGTTTAGCTTATCGATTTCATTATAAAATAGGTTTTTTTTCCCCTATTCATGAATACGTTTTTTAGAGCGACGCCATAGCACGCTGTGGTTAGAAGACATTTTTTCCTCGACAGTTTTTAATCCTCTGATGAACTTATACTTACAGTTGTCTTGGTTGCTGCAGTTTCTCGCTTGAAGCCTGATAATCCACTATGTGGATCTTCACCACGAACCTGATTCTGTTCCAGATCTACACTTTTCAGTCTACGTTCTTGGTAAGTTTGTTAACATTATTTCGGTTGTATGATTTAGTTTAGAACATCAGCCACAATTCATTTCCTCTCTTATTGATTTCGGTTACTGTAAATCTACTGAAATTTCCCTAAAAAGGGAATGCATTGTTTGTTAAATTCCAGATTTTCTATGAAATAGTGGTTTTTTATTTGTGAGTGTTAAGAGCGAGTACTGGTTGCAGTAAATCAATACACTTGACCTGTTGATATTTCAGTTTAATGGGATACAACACATGTATAGGTCAAACCCTCCTTTTCCCATCTAAATTGGACACCCTTGATTTTAATAGGATATTCAACTTTGGGCTTCATTGGTTCTCTGTATTTCCAGCTTTGATATGTTAGGCATTAAACTCAAACACCCATTTACTTGTAGTTCTCATCCATTTACTTGCTTGTTTTTGTAGTCATGCATGATTTACGCCTAAGTCACACTGATATGAAATAATAAAATGTTCTTGTTCTTTCATTGGAGGTATTAACTCATGTGCCATCCAATAAATGTTCTTGTTGTTTCATTGGACGTATTAACTCATGTGCCATCTTCTCATTATCAATTGGTTTATTAGTTAATCTACCCGATTAGGATAAAAAAAAATATAGCAGATGTTTTGCACATGTGTACCTTGTAATGCAAATTCGGTTTTATATTATTAGAGGGTGTTTCCAGTCTATTTTCATCAAGGGTATGTGGGGATGCTATTGGTATTGGATATGCTATTGGTATTGGATATCCTTTTTCCTACATTTGTTATGTATTACTAAGATAGAACAACTTTGAATTTGTTTTGTAATTTAGTCCATCGGCACTGATTTATTATAAGTTTATTTGCTAATAATTTTATTGTCTTTTCGTTTCAAGTTTCTGGCTCGATCCACTAAGGAGGGTTCCTACTTCAAGAATCTGCCAAAGTCAAGTGCTATTCAACCAAATTGGTTTTCAGAGTTCTACGTTTGAGCATCAGAAGGTAAGATTCAATAGCCATTATTGTTCGTGCTCATTTTTCTTGACGTTTCCTAATCTTCGTAAGGCATTGTCAAGCATAAGTTTATATGAGGAATGCATTACATTATACAATTCCTGCCCGCTTGCTTCGGATACCCAACAATCGCTTGTAAACCAATAGGCGCGAGATGTCTAAACTGTTTTTGGTAAAAAAACTAAGACACTTCGTGAATTGACAATGATAAGATGATTAATTGGAGATATATCTTGCCTTTGTGGGGTTTCATGTTTTTACAGTATGAAATCGAACTGAACAACTATGGGGTGCCGCTGAATTATATACTGAAGGATGGAGTTGGATGAAATAGGGCCTTTCCGAATTGAACTGGAATATTGTCCTTGTCTGCTCTAGGATTTGCTAATGGAATCTTTGGCTGCACCACCAAACATGTACTCTTACCGACTGTCATATTTCTTTTTTATGCTTTTGAGTTCCAAAACTAAAATTGCCCATTATTTTTTACCTTGCTTGGCCTATTTTTTGGAAGTTAACTCTTCCCAACTATTAAATATGTTTCTATACTATTAGAGCTCATGATAATAGTTAAGTTAAATCTTTTGCTCTTCATTGCTATGCTAGCATGCCCAAATTAGTACCTTGACCAAGCTGAAGAGGAGCTACTAGATTACAAGGAAGATGGATTTCTGTTTGTGAAAAAGACTCAATCATGGTTCATGGTGTGTATGAAACTTATGCACCCTATGCTTATTGAAATATTCAGCACCGTTGAATTCAACGGGATTCAACGGGCATGACAGACGTGCCTTGCACGTCGGGATGCACCTAGTTGCATAAAGTATTACTCCTACTAGCTAGACATCTTAACGCAAAACATGTATAGGGCTATATATAAAATTGTTTTCCACTAGTATAAAACTAGCATCACACCATCTTTGTCTTTGTTTTTTTAGGTGCTTTTGTATTTGGGCTTAGCCTTTAGGTGCATAGGCTTGTCCCAATAGGTTGATGCTTCGTCGGTATCAGTGGTGTTTGACGGTTTATTCTAGCTGGTTGCGGTGTTTCGGCGGTTAGGGTTCTTTGTCTTTGTTTTTTTAGGTGATTTTTTATTTGGGCTTAGCGCTTTAGGTATATGGGCTTGTCCCAATAGGTGTTTCTGGATTTGGCCCATTAGATGTGGGCTTGTCCCAATAGGTGTCCTTTTGATTGGCTTCTTATTAACCTCGGATTTGGGTCTTGGATTGGTATATTCTTAGCTTTGTAACTCAAATGGATCTCAGATTAGGAATATGATGTCATCATTCCTTATTCCTATTAATCTCTATAACAATTTCAGTGATTAATAAAAAAAATTTACCTTTAAAAAAAAAAAAACATCACACCATCTTGTGTTGAAGCATGTATAAAACCATTTCACATATACAAAATCATACTCTCATCATTTTTGCGGATCCAGGGACCCTGTAGAGCGGGCTGCCCTGCAGGGTCAGTAAGACGCATCCGGACCATTCATCTTGGCAATCAATGGTTCAGAGATACAGTTGTTAGATATATTTTTTTCGTCAATGACTATTATAATCTAAGATAATAGACGTATCTCTGAACCATTGATTTCCGATTCCCATCTTGTGCTGAACGTCTTCTCTATATTCGAGAGATGAAAAAGAAGAATGTAGAAACCGAAAAAATGAATAAAGCGAAGTCATAGAAGTAGAAGAAGGCCTCTTACTTTCATCATCGGGAATACGTCGACTAGTTTGTCCATGTTGTGTTCCACCTGCTCCAAAGCATATTAGTATGAACAATATTATTATAAGTAGAATAGGAGACCTCATAGCTTTTGGATATTCAAAACAAACCATACAAATTAAACTCAAAGCAATCATACATATATACAAACTAGAGTAGACCCCAATTAACTGGTCTTCTTCTTTAAATAGTACTGTAGTTAGGTGTGCTTATGTATGATTTTGGACCACTGGTTTCCCATGCATTTGCCGGTCTTTGACCTGTGGTTGACATGGTTGCTATTTTAATTTACATAAGCACACAAGCCGTATTCGTTGACAAGGTTGCTATTTTAATTTAGCGAGGGTGAGTTTCCAGGGACCGAGGGATGCTACAACGCAACCCGCACTGCAGGGCTATAAGGCGGCGATCCGGCCGCCCTTCCCGGCGATGGACGGCTCGAATTTTAATCTAGACAATGAACGGCTCGGATCAATAGAATCTCAAATTAAATCCAAGCCATCGGCCTCAAACTGGATGGCCAGATCGGCCACCCCACAACCCCTGCAGTGCGGGTTGCACTGCAAGATTTCCCATTCCGAGTTTTCCATCAAGCCACTTTCTCGTGGATGCGAATACAAAAGATTGTCTTATTCACGGATAAGACAATCACGGAAGCATGTGATCTTGGCCGTCTGTTTTGACTTTGAACGGTCCGGATTTTAATGAAATTTTTTCCGGGAAAGAGTTCATCCAATACACTTTGGACGCATGCGATGGTGTTCCGCAACACCCTTTTTCTCAGAAACATCCGTAGAAAAGATTTTTCCACACAGAAATACAGACAAACCAACTTTAATAACATTCGGAGTGCTGGTTTCTTTGATGCACGTAGAAATGTAAAGGAGTGGACTTGAACTGGTCACAGGATGGAAATGAAAATCAATGCTTGTTGAATTCTGTAGCACAGATGTGGATACTTGACTTCGAATGCTCTGCTTCTAGAATTCCAATAATTGTTAGCACACGCTATTGTCCCTCTTACATAAGAAAGGGCTCAAATCTGGGTTCTGGCTCTTGGATCGACAGGACGACAGCTCTCCAACGGTGACGGTGAAGGCGTCAAGATCGATGCAGATCCAGTGGTGATACTGTGGCGGGAACATGATCTAGTGGCGATCCTCCACTTACCTTGAGTGGCTTTTTCTTTTGTTTTTTTGTTACGGAGTATTAGTATTTGGTGTATTTTGTTTTTGTTTTTTTTTAAGTACTTGTTCATGTTTTAATATTAAGAATCAATACAACTGTGAAGGAATTTATGAAAGACAAGGACAACAGGTTAAGAATTAACTCTCTCCTTCCAATAGATCAACGCATATTAAATTCAATCCCCATCCAACTGCCTCTCTCCCCAAACGGTGTGGTGCATTCAAAGATACAACCAAAGGGCAAGCACCCAAGTCTCCGTTGACCAAGAAAGCACAATGAAATTGGGGGAATTGAAGAAAAAAGGGTGGTTTTGTTTTTGGCTTCTCATCGATGAGTTGATCGGTAACGTTTCTGATCCTCTGAATAATGGTTTCCCATAGCTTAATTGTAAAGAGATAAACTTATTCACAGAGGCTCCGTGAACAGGTGGCGCAATCTCAGCCATCCGTTCGCACAATCAATGGTTGAAATTTGTTTTCAATTTTGACCGGTTACCATTAATTGTTACCAGTCATAATTGATTTTCAATCTGAACCGTCCAAAAACACTTTGAATGTACGTGATTGACCTTCGTAAAACCTTTTTAACGGAATGATCCGCAAATAAGATTTTCTGAATCGTAAAGGTAAAACCAAACCCAACTCGCTTTCTCGAAATCGCTGCATGAATTCATCGCCTCTTGCCCTACCTTTGTGTTCAAGGTCATTGACTTAGTTCTCCTTTCTGTTGGTTCTGTTTAATTTCTAATCTGTTTTATCTTATGTAACTATTCGAGTTGGAGCTCGTGCTCAGTAGTTAAAAAAGCTCGTTTAGGACCTATTTGTCAACAAGTCAAGCTCAAATAACCAAATACTTAGCTCGTTCGACTTACAATATATAAAAGATTTCGATGTACTTGAGATTGATTTGTGTTTTGCTCGATTAGAGCTCGTCTGATATCGGATCACCTCGTAAAACAATTTTAGCTCGAACGTAAGTATTTTTGTTTTTTGATTTGAAAATTGCATGTCCTTGCAGGGACTACCATTTCGGGACGTAGAGAGTATCAAATTTTTATGTACGTTCTACTCATTAATAGAGGTAACAGAGTTAAGATAGGTATTGAACATTGTTAAAAAAATCCTGGAGCCACTACTGGCGGAATTAAAACCTACTTATCCTCTAAACCTGGTGGGAAGGGTGAATATTGAGCTGGGTTGGTGATTCATTTAGTCCATGTTGATTTGAAGTCACTTCTACCATCACTACTCTTTACATCATCATTAACACTGTAACTGTGATAGCATGTTTTTTTATAGGCAAAAGAATTTTTTTTAATCTCTAAAAAAGTGCAAAGATTAAAAAAAAAAAAAAAAAGCAAGGGCAATCTAAGCTATCCGAGACCCAAGCACTGGCAAGAGACCAACAAAAAAAACACCCTGACAGTACCCGTCATCCAAACTGCCGTCTCATTGGAAAACGCATCCATGCCACCAACGGAACCCGGGAAACCAGCACCCGGGTGATAGCATGTTGGGGTGGTGTGTAAAGGTAGCAAGTGATAAAGTAAATGAATCAGCAATGTACCTGAAACGGCACCACAATATCTTAGGTTGCATTTCCTCAGCTAAGATACTTAAGCTTGAGTTTCCTCAATTCGGCTACCCAAAAAAAAGAAAAAGAAATAAAGAAAGAAACTCTTCTCCAAGCTTAAAGAGCAAGGCCTCTATTATTTACAATTGAAATTTCTTCATAGATCTCAATTTGCTTATGGGATCATAGAAGTGAAAATTAGTCTTCCATTTGACTAATCTAAGGAGAGAAAAATAAAAATAATAAAAACTAAGTATAAAAAAGGGCTTTACAAAGCAATTCTTTTTCAAAGAAATTTGGTATGGAAAAGGGGATCCACTGGTACCAGAATTCATCTGAAAACACATTAATTTCATCAGTATAATTGTGATATTAAATGGCGATAGGGATGAAAAAAAACAAACAAACAGGGTAGTATTTGCAATGGATACTACCCAGTTATACTGAGCCTACAGGTCACGCCATTCGTGGTTCACTCAATTCGTGGTGCTACCTATAATGAGATTGTACAAACCCTTGGGGTAAAATCTATAACTCACTCTTGAAAACCAGCTTGCAAGAGAGAGTGGTTAAAAGCTTATACAAAGGCGGTCTAGCAGCATGCTTGAGATTGTAGTTTGCCACAGTGATGGCACACGAATGTATTTTGGTTGGTACATGGAAAGTGCATTAAGTAGACGAATCTGTCGTTGATTGGCAGAACTTCCCAAGAATGCTAAAGGCCTGAAGGACTGTGAGGCGGCAGATATCTTACAAGGAATTCGAGAGCAGATGGTCATAGTATCAGAAGATCCAACATTAAAAATTCCCGTGTGAGGAGCACAGTTGATGACTACTTAGCTATAATTTAGATATGAAAAGTGTGTACTTTTTGATGAGAGTCCCTGACAAGCTTGATTCCAGAGCTTTTGATAGGGGAATCCAGTATGCCACTTAAGTACTGGACTATCCTTTCCCTTCTTGAAATGGATTGTTATTTCTGAACTGGTCAATAATTTCTTGAGGTTTGTGTTAATTCTATTTATGAGCAACCTCCTGTTGAACCATTAACTTAAATATCAGGCCTCTCAAAAAGCATGGTGTTACAGACTGTGAGGTATAAGCCTCAACGTGAGTTACTGATCTTATTTATTGATCATGGGGCAAGGTTTTGATTCACAATTTGTAGCAGATTTGCATGATTGCTGACATACCTTCAGAATCTGCAGATGAAGTTTTTGTTCTCGCCGCGTCTTTGAAGGTATTGCATTTTCTTTATCTGCTTGCGGCACTTTGCTCTTTCAATGTACAAGTTAAGGACTCTTTGGTTTTCATTGTTGGGACTATGTGTAAATGCCAGTTGCAAGCTGCAGGTGTTGCTCATTCAATTGAGATTACACATTACTATTATGCATCGATAGGGCTTTGTACACCTTACATCCAACTCCTAATGGTGAAAATGTGATAGAGTGAGAAAAGATGAGGTTTTTTCCGATTCCACTGTGTCGCTGTGTGAATTACATCTGTAGGAGGTTAGCATAGTTTTCAATAAAAACTGAATGGTTAGGTTCATACAAGCGTAGATCTAAATCTTCAGCACATGAGGATTTCTGCCTGAGATAGGGCCCTAGGATTTGCTTCTCACTGCTTTTTATCATTCTGTTATGATGAAGAAGCAATCATCATATTCCTACGTTGTCTAGCTAGTGATATTTCATTTTGCATTTTCCTTAAGATTAACATCTGGCCGTTCAGTTTTCGGGTCATTCAAATTTTTTTCTTACTCTTCTTCAGTGTTTTCAAGCTGCTTGTTGTTATGTTAATTTTCTTCCAGGGTAAGAAAAACAAGGTGACAAAACTGCTCAAAGTTGCATTCAGCGATCTTACTAAGCTTAAACAGTCAGCTTGAAGTTCCAACAACAGAAAGACGAGGTTAGATATTTCACTGCCTGAGCTGGGTAGGCTTGTCCCTCGTTTTCTTCGTTATATGCATGTTGTCACTTAATTCCATGCTTTTGGATAGAGCATCGAACAAACTCCAACTTCATGCTAGGTTATGCCTATGGCTTTGTTGTTGTAGTTAACATCCGCTGTTTCGGTAAACAATGAGTGCACTTCTAAAGAAATTTTGATTAAAGCAGTTGAGGTACTGCTCAAGTTGGAGGCCCCATAGACACGAACTCTGGATTGGTTTTTTGGAAGGAAGTTTTGAGCAGCTGGTGGCAGACAATTGAATTAGTTATCCTAGCTTGTGTTATGCATAACAGTTTTTCTGGACTTATGTACGGATACGATACTGTTGAAAACTGGTTGTCTTACTTTTTTTTTATCCGCGGTTGTCTTACTTTGATGTTTAATGGAATGCACTTGATTTTTGGAATCTTGAATCTGGAATGATGAATTGCATTTTCCTCTAATGCAGAAATTTCACTAGAACAACACTCCCTTCCAAGTGGAAAAATGTCTATCATGAATGAAAAAAGTAAAGGGTTAGTTCCACTTTGCAGCCCTATGCTTTCACTGAACTGTCACATTGGACGCTCTACTTCCAATGTTGGCAATTGAATCCTAGAACTTTCAGTCCACTGGGAATCACATCCGCCGGTGTTAACAATCTTGAGGGTATGATAGGAATTTATACACCTTCCACCACCTCAAACACTCCCCTTTCACACCTAGTTGACTTAAGTCAGCTCTATGACTCTTACTGTAAGACGATGAAGACCTTTATTAAGTAACGAGCATAGAACACATGATATCAACACAGAAAGAAAATCCCTTGGTTTTCTGACAAAAAAACAATAGGAAAAGAAGATCTTAAGCTATTTGCACCAAATTTATCAGAGAAAGTTGAACATGAAGACTTCATAGCACTGTTATTGCACTATTTGATGAACCTCTAGAAGCCACTCACTAGAAAATATACAAGCAAAAGTCTAACAGCCAACAAGTGAAAAACCAGTCCGGTCTTTTACGAACATGGATTGGATTCGGGAATACGCGTATTTTTTATTTGCATCGCTTGTACAAGCGAAAAGGAAAAAGTACTACCTTATCCTTATTATGCTTCTCATACGTCCTTGTACTGGCAGCGTTATAGAGAATAAAGATCCCTCGGATAAAGATCCTGGGCAGATGTAGAGGAAGAACCAGTTACCGTGTGATCCATCAGGGTCTTAGCTTCGGTTGAAGTCTGTCGTAGCTCATCATACTTGTCTCTGAGGGCTACGAACCGGAAGTCATCGCCATAGATGCGTGGATCGTTGACTAGTTCTTCAAACCCAAGTTTACCTTCAAGCATGCTTACCACAGCAGACATGGTAGGCCTTAGTGCCGGAGACGGATTAGTGCATATCAATGCCACCTTGGTCATTCTCATTGCCTCTTCCTTGTTGAAATCGGAACCCAGCTTGGGATCCACCAGATCCATCAAACATCCTTGTTGTCGTAAAACAAGTGCCTGAAACAAGTACGAGAATGAGATTGACATGAGAAAGTGACAACGTACGTTGTAGTAGTGTTCGAGCTCGCCACCTTTACTAAACGAGGATGAAAGCTCAAGCTCGAGTTTGGCTCGTTTACAGCCGAGCCTTTAACGAACTGAGCCCAATTAATTTACTTCTTAACTAACTTCAAGATATATCATACTAAATTTCCAGTTTTATTGCAAGATCGGTAATCCTGAATGTAAGTATTTCCATAGGAACAACAAACCAAAATTTTGTGGCCTTGTTAAAAAAAAACACTCGCAGTCACCCCCAAGTCTCCCTTACGAGACCAAATCTAGGTAGCACAAATCCATGCAAATTGGGATCAAAGCTGGCCAATTACGACGAAATGTATAGGTATTAAAGCAAGAAACAATGTTAAAACGAGTTCAATGAGGAACCAAACACTTACCCAATCTAGTAGGCAAACATAATTTTCATTAGGACGATATTTCAAATTGTCCCTCCCTGCAACAATTTCCAATGCAACAACCCCAAAGCTGTAAACATCTGCTTTGTCGGTTAAATAACCCCACAATGCATATTCCGGTGCCATGTACCCTCTGCACAACAAAAATAATAATTTCAAGTCTAATTTAACAGTGCGAGCTTCGTAGAATGTCCAAGCATTCGAGAAGGTGATCGAGATGACTTGTTTGTTGGAATTCACCATAGCTAAACTACTACACTGTAATTGTCGGAAGCAAAAAAGTCCTAAAATGCAATCGGGTCACTTTGCATCGGCTTGTAACCAAGAAAAACCATCAACGTAGTTGGGTAGTTGAGGTTTGACGTCGAATACAAGTATGATGGGCCACGCTGCTCTTAATATGGGTTCCGAGCTCTGATTTCGTTCCATTGTCTAGCTGCAAAGAACATCCCTCCTCCACAATCAAGAATTAGTCAAGGAACTTTCCAAGTTGACTAAACCCCGAGGAATTGTCTTGCTGCAAAGAACATCCCTCCTCCACAATCAAGAATTATCAGCCACTGAGATACACGAGTCTCGTTAGTATTCTGTATTTCCATTAGGAATGAAAGGCAGGTCAAATATCTAGGCAGTAATTGACAATGAAAAAATCCAATAAGAGAATAAATTCTGTCCGGATGAGCCGGTAAAGGGCGATTTTTTAGTCATCCCCATGGGCCTCTTTTGCGCATTTTTTTTTTTTTAGTATTCTCGTTAGTATTCTGTTTTTGGATAGCTAGATATTTGACCTGCCTTTCATTCCTAATGGAAATACAGAATACTAACGAGACTCGTGTATCTCAGTGGCTGCCCTGTTTGGTCATTTTGGGGGCACCAATCCAACATTAATGACAATTTGGCGTCATCAAATATCGGATGCAAACTGAAGAATGAATAAGGTAATGGCATGAGAGTTTGTTCCAAGGTGGCATCTTTTGATACACAGTGATAGGATTTATACATGAGAAAATCAGTAGCTTACATTGTTCCAGCAATCCTGGTGCTAATATGGGTGTTGTCATCTTCAGAAAGCTTAGCCAAACCAAAGTCAGAGATCTTAGGGTTAAGGTCCCCATCAAGTAGTACATTGGTAGCCTTGATGTCCCTGTGAACAATTTTCAGTCTTGATTCCTCGTGAAGAAATGCCAAACCTCTTGCTATGCCAATACAAATCCTTAGCCTGGTAGGCCAGTCCAAATTCAACTGGAATTCCCCTTG
The DNA here is from genome assembly GCA_025413875.1 of Rhododendron molle. NCBI lineage: Eukaryota > Viridiplantae > Streptophyta > Magnoliopsida > Ericales > Ericaceae > Rhododendron > Rhododendron molle. Next base: position 12,199,128 of record CM046389.1, on the reverse strand, counting down.
ACAAATAAATAAGAAGATATCAGACGGAAGCAAAAAGAATATCGAGCTTATTAAGAAACAACAATTGAGGTAAGAATGTTAATTTGCAAAATAATCCAGATTTTAGCTTTTAGAATGCACACAATTGACTGAACACATTAAATTACCGAACAAAGCCCGGGCAAGACTGTTATTTTCCATGTATTCATACACCAGCAAAAGCTGATTCCTTTCGACACAACATCCGTACAATCTTACTAGGTTTGGATGCTGCAAACCAGAGATCATGCCAATCTCGTTAACAAATTCACGATTTCCTTGCTTTGATTTGGAAGAAAGCTGCTTAACTGCAATAACACTACCATCTAATAATATACCCTGCATTGAAAAATAGCACATTGTTTTAGTAAACTCCAACATGGGATTGACATGTCAGTGCTGTAGAATGAATACACATCTAAATGCACCATAGAAATCGAATAAAAAGCTAAGAGTAACAAGGAAGAAAAATTGATTGATTGAGATGTACCTTATAGACAGATCCAAAACCACCTTCCCCAATTTTGTTGTCGCTATCAAAGTCGTTAGTTGCAGCTTTAATTTGTCTGTAGGTAAATAAACCAGTTTGCAAATCCAATCCTCTTAGATCTGCACAAAAAAGAAGTTGAGTTATTTAACTACATCATCAAAGCACTAAATTTGATTTTCCATGAAGTATTTTGGTGATATTCTAGAAATCTGACAAATGTAAAGAACAAGATCCAAAATGCAAAGAGAAAAATAGTGCTGCTCAGTTTGGTTGCAGAAAAGATTGAACAAGTGAAAATATATGTTCTAATCTTCCAACAGCTGCAAACAATACCAACTTGACATATATCTTTAGTATTGTAGAGAGATTATCTGTCGGTCTAGATCATGCCATAACAGGATTAATTTAGCAATAGTTGTAGCCTCTAACTTCCGGTTTCCTGTATGAGGATCAACATGTTGATAAAAAACTAGAACGTCGACCTTATGGTTTTATATGTCATTCCTATATCCTGCAACAGATGTAATATATTTACGCACACACATACACATACTTCACTGTAGCAATTCAGAATAAAAACATTATTTATCGAGAAAACATTAAGCCACCGTGTTCTCTCGAACTACTGCTTCCAAGACGAGTTTTCCACCAAACTATAAAGAGAATTGCCAATGTGAGGCATAATGCAGAAGCTACAGCTCCAGTTATAGTGAGTATCTTCTTTGTCTGATTGGAAGGAGGCTTGAAATCTACAAAATATTAAAAACAAAAGAAGGAAAAAGAAATGTGTTAGTTTGATATACATTGTAGGTCCATTTCCTTTGAGTTTAAGCTTTTAAGATGATTGGAGTTCTCAAGTGGTATTAAGCTCTAGTTCATGGAGGCATCTGTCCACACTCGCTATCTCTGTTTTTCGACTTTGTTCCAATTGTTGTGCAGATCTCATCGGCTTTCATTTGTGGATCACCGCACATGTTTAGTTAAGTCTGTCTGTGTATCCACATGCAAGAGGGGGTCCTATGTGTGCAATAGTGCTAGGTTGATATACGGTATTATACTAATCATATTATTTAAAATTGCGACTATTCCACAACTTTTGTCCATAGCTACAAGGATCATATACTTCAAACAAGAATTTGTTTGACATTTGTTTGACAGCTCGAAGACATTGACTAGTAAGAGAATAATCAAGAGTCAGGAATAAGTTTACGACTGCATTGCATCAAGCATCTGCAAGTCTGGTAAATATTAGAACAAAAATAAAAGGTTAAGGCATTAACCTGTTAGTGAAAGGGGTAAATTTGTTACGTATGTTCTTAACCTATGGCCAAAAGCAGTGCAATCATGTACTTATGGGATTGGCAGAGAAACTTATCGTGATCTATTGTCCAATCCGATACCTGATCGAGGACGAAGCCAGGATTTGGCTGTCAAGGTGGCCAAGAAGTCTATGTAAAAAGTTACAACCAAAGTACCAAACTATGCTAATTAGAAAAATAACATGTATAGAATCTATTTAGTCTTAATACAGATTTTACAACCAAATACTAGCAAAAAGTTCTTCCTCTTATGAATATTCAGCACTCTACTTTACATACTTGTTTGAAATAAAATTTTACTTCAAGTACTTGGAGGCCAAAACCTATTTGAGTTAAACTTTTAACTTCTACATATCTTAATGTAATAGAATCTTTGGGAGTGTCCATGACCTCCCTTGGTACCAATGTACCTTCGCCCTTGACCATGATGACCACTAGTTGTTCTAAAAGCTTAAGATTTTGGCCAACAATTTACCATGGTATTAGCGTCTTGAGTAAAAAAGCACTAGAGGTCATAAGGATAATGAGGTGGGCGGGACAATACTTCACGATTGACAAACAAATACAGAAAGCCTGAACTGAAGATAACTTACTAGATACAATAGAAATAGCTGATATAAGAGGACCATAAGTTCCTCTCGTAGGAATATCTCTTGTCCCTTTTCCAGCCCAATAAAAGCGAATCTCTACAGTATGATTCGTCACAGTTACGTTGGTAAGGTTTAGAACCTTTTCCTTGTCAACCCCTTTTGCAGCATCTTCAATATCAAAATCCTTCCAAGCTCGTTTATCCTGCACGTAACAAAGCAGTTAAACCAATATAATACAGTTGCAACTCGAACAAAAGCGCACTTATGCTGATATTAGCTACCTGAATATAAATATCAAACAGTCTTCGTCCAAGACTCCGATAGGATGCATTATCTCTGAAAATTATCTCAGCAAAATGAAGGGTCACAGTATAGTTCCCATTTGCTAAGCAACGGCCATAATAAGTGAGAGATAGAGGAGAGAGGCGAGCTCTTGTGTACAGTTGAGAGTCATTCATTTTGAGGACAGACACATTACTGGCTATGTACTCAGTTTTGTTGGAGTCCCAGAAGCGTCCGGTGCTACTAAAACCCCAATACAAATCTGGGTGCACAAATTTCGCTGCGTTTCCTCGGGATAAATCAGCTTCATATGTAGTTTTTCCAATAGTGACTTCTCCTCCACCACAATTTATATGCACTGAATACCGATCTTAACAAAGAAAAACATCATACGCTGTCACATAAGAGGGAGCAAAAAGATACACTCAAAAGTATGTTTCATGTACTTAAATGTCCTTTCCCTTGACAACATGAAGGATCAAACAGAAGTAGTTGCCACAAAGTTCCATATCAACAAGGGGGGATTGAATAAGTACATAAAATCGAGCTATGGCATAGAGTTATGAACCAGTGGGCGGCAAACTAAGAAGCACAACCACGGAACCAAGTATGAGCTCAGACACATAACCGCCACTTCTCTAAATGTTGTGGATAGGGACAGGACGCGAGACACTTACAAAACACATATCTCTATTGCCGTAATTTATTTAGTTGTTTCTTATATGAATGTTATATATATCCATACACAACCTAAACTAATACTGTATTTGGAAGTTCTTACATTTTACTATTCAGCTAATAACATTTAATGAGTGTTCTAGCAGGTTGAAATTCTTCCATCTATAACGTTTGCCTTTTTTTGTTTTTGTTTTTAAGTATTATATTAGCCCCCGAAGTAAGTTTTCAAATCAAAAATTGACCGTTGCCATGTCTAACCCATGTTTAACTTTGAGACACAAGTGCCTAAAGTGTGTCCCGACATGTCGGACATAGATACTCGACTAGTTAGGTATTTCATTGCTTCGTAGGTGGCCAGAAGGTTGGACTTCTATTCAAGAGGTCTCAGGCACGAATATCCAACGGTGGAAAGTGGAAAAAAAAAAAAAAAGAGACAGTTTCAACATATACTTACTTTCTGTACAAGGACTGTCCTTCAAGCACTCAGCAAAGTCCCTGGGTCCATCCCGTAAATTAAGAAAAGAAAAGAAGCAAACAGTATTCAAAACAGTGAGAGAATAAATAGGAGGAAGGAGAGAGAGGGAGAGAGAAAAGGGAAGGGAAGAGATCACTAGTGCTAATAAAATAGAACACTGAAATGCAGTTCCACTGAGAGTTAGAATCTTACGAGTTGTTCCCACTGGAGAAGCTTCTGAACAAGTTACTAATATGACAGGGTAAAAAACAGAAGAAAGTAAGGAAAAAAGAAGAACAAATCACGATAGAGATGAAATGCAAATACTCTCGGCCTCTCTGGGGAGAGGAGGAGAACTTACAGGGTCTCTGAACAAGGAGGTGCCTCATCAACGAACTCAGAAAAGTTATTATAGGAAAGATCTATTTGGCTGCATAAAACCATGTGACGTTTGATGAAATAAAAAAAAATATGAATACCATGATTCGTAGATCCCGGACTAATTGTAAATTGACACATGACTGGATGAAGAAACGGGCCTACCCGCCACATGACAATGCAGACCATAGTCATAATGCATGCAGTCACAACTGGAATCAAGCTAAGATTTTCACTGTAGTGACTGGGAAGATGAAAATTAGCAGTGGCCTCCAAAAATGTCCTGAGATGATATGCTTTCCAAAAGAGGAAGGATGTACATATATGGATTGGATATATAGGCATATGCATTTATGCGTGAAATGCCTGTCTTTGGCTATTGTAGTATCACCCAACTAATTACAAAGAAAAGATTAGAAGCTCAAGCCAATACATATGGACACAGAATTGGGGATGAATAACATACTAGGTGCTGTCTCTGGATGTGATCCAAGTTGGGATAGGCCCGGTAAGAAAGTTCCTTGTTAGGTACCTGATCGATCAATAAGCGACATTGTCTCCAGAGTTAAACAGTAAATTAAGTTGCTACCATCCAACAAAGTGAACATGGAATGAAAAAGTGAACATGGACACAAGTTTCATTCACTGAGGTCCCACTGAGTTAACTTTCTCTTAGTTTAAAAGTAGCTATTCCAAATGGGTGTTGCATGGGCATACCCCCGCAGCAATCACTATGGGTATATATTAGGATATATATTTCATGTACCCAGAACATGTTTGTTTAAGTACAAAACATGTTTGTTTAAGTACCCATGCTGCATGGATGATGCCACATGAAAGAAGAGCAATATTGCAACTTGACTCGTAGTTTAAGGATTGACGATCAGTATGCAAAGTGAAGGGAATGAAGTGGGATTTTGGTGAAACTGTATGTAACATCCCGTATTTTCCTTAAATGGTAATTTTACTTGAGTTGAGTTTTTAGACAATATAGGAAGAAAAAAAAATGAAAGAGGCATTCGGCGGTGGACTTATCTCACCCATTTGGGTTTTTGTTTTCTTCTAATTTCTAGAGCTTGTATTAGTCTGGCATGGGTCCGTGAGAGGAGCCTTACTACTGACAAGGGGAATTTACCTTGGAAAGAGAGAAACGAGAGTTGAGATATCATGAGATACAAGCCTCTTTGTTGTATAAATGGGGCCTTGTAGTTATATATAAATTATGGAGAACAAAAATAGATAAGATTAGATGTAATTTATTAGGATTATTGAATGAGCTACTATTGGACCGCATGTTTAAGATGGATGTGGCATGGATCGGTTGCTAGGTGGCATGCACCCTTGAGGTTATTTATCTAGCTATATAAAAGAAGCCTTCGGTGGAGAAACAAAGTATACCTAGCCTCCTATTAACATACAACTCAGTTTCTTAACACAAACTTTTGGGCTTGTTCTTCACAACTTAGGAGGACTCATTTGACAGTGGAGATGGAGTTGCGTTGAGATTACTTAAAGTTATGGTTTCTTGGTCCAGTAATTCACATATCCTGCAGCCGCGGTCATAATTTGAGGTACCGGGTAGTGTGCAATACATTCTTAGCTAAATCTCTTTGCAAAAAGTGTTATTTGATTCTCTCATATTTGTACTCATTTGATGTCCAAGTTTCTTGATTCGATTATTGTCACTTCTTGTATCGTGACATGGAAATGTTTGGGTGAAAGTTATGGAACAGATTGGTACTTGTACAAGCCCATCAGGTCACAGGAGTATGAAAGATGTATGATTGACTGCCCTATGGGGACTCTAGAATGTTTACGGGGCCCAAGTGCCCAATACAGAGTATAGACCTGGGTGGTGCTTGGCATGTTACTGAGATGAGCCGGGTCATGGCTACAAATGAAAAATGTTCAGAATGATCTTGATTTGTTATCCTCGTTTATTGAGCATATTCTTATCGCTAGCCATGTTTATTGTCCTCGTATTGCATATACTACCCGGGCGTTTTATATTTTTCAGGTACAGAGCAAGTTAATGGGGACCCGAGTTGGAGTATTTGCAAGATTTAGCTTTAGAAATCTGTATCATTTTGGAGGTTTTTAGGCCCACCATATATATTTATCTTGAGGACTTGTAATTATTGGAGATCAATTATTTTTGAGGCAATGTAAAAATCCGGGTCGTCACACTGTAAGGCTGCTAAGTTAATAATCTATTAGAAAATAGAGTGCGCCCTGGCTTTTGGTGTGCACAAGGCATCAGAAGCATGTTGGTCGGGAGACAAACAAGTTTAATACTTAATTTGTGCCTCTTTTTGAGGTTGTTTCTCCAGAGTTTTCTTTTCTTGATTTTTTCTCTCATTGCATTTCAAGTTGGGTATACCCCCCTATCCTGCCATTTCAGCCCCCTTCTTCTGTTGGAATAGGAAGCCAATTTATGCAGTCTCATTTTCAAAGAAAAAAGAACGTACTTGTAATTTCAGTGGATGCTCTTGATCACCTTCCCCAATGGGCAAAGCTTATTGTTTGGTGATCAATACTACATGCAAGTGCTCCACAATTTCTCCCACTCACTAGTAAAAGTGATACAAGAGGTTCTGTTAACGTAAGCGACATTATAGATGAGTTCTAATTACATTCCAACGTGTAATTTCAATGATGTATCGTCATATAGAGGAGGGAATATTTTATATTCACACTAGAGATAAGTAATAGATGGTGGTCCAATCATGCTCATTTTAATATGCTAGGACATTTCTAGTGGCACAACAAAACACAAATTTACGAGAAAGCACTTGAGGCTAGCAAAGTTGGACAACTTTGCCCCTGATTGTCACCTGGGGGCAAAGTTGTACCCCTAATTGTAATGTCATTGTTTTTTTATAAAAAAAAAAAAAAAAAAAAAACTAATTGTCATTGCTTACATCCATTGCAAGGGAGCCCCAAAGTTTGTTACATTGCCTTCCAACCTGTTATAGCTCAGGTCCCTGACATGATTCACAAGAAATGTTTAGACTGCCCAAACATTAACATATCAAAATGTAACAATGGTATTTCTAATTCATATAGTTACTGGTTAGATGATTAAACCATCATCTACTTGCACGTAAATAGTGTTATGGCCTGATTATTTATCCCGTTTGATTTCCCTGAAGAGCCTTTTTTGCCAATCAAAAAAAAAAAAGGGTTAAGAAGAATTAGATGTGATGGCGATGGAAGGGGAACTGCCTGTACCAGTTCCTATAATAGGTGTTGAAGTTTTAACTTCTAAGAAAATATGTAGTATTTCCTCGCACAGATCATGAGAAAGAGCATCTAGATCCAAAAAAAATAAAGGTAAGAACAAGGCTTTTTCCTAATATCTTATACTTATATAAGGATGGTTCCCCCAAACTTTAATTCAATTTTCATGGCCGATCATAAAAGAGTTGGATGAGTTCATGGCATCTATGCTTAAACCAGAATCAACATGCTTTGTCCATTTACTGGTTCTCGATATGATAAATCCGTGATACATGCACTTGCGTGTACTTGATGATACTAGCACTGTTTTCCTATTTAATTTTTTTTATATCAAAGTTTTCTATGTATCATGTGCTTTTATGTGTCTTTCACGGATTATATTAGATTGTCATGTGGCTCACTAAAATGATTAGCTTCCAATATACTGACGTTGGTATCCTACCGAATCCACTTCTATATATGGTTCTACCCTTTTACTAAACAACATGAAAATCTACCAGAGGTCTAGAGCAAAGGGGGAGCTACCACTCCACTTGACATAAAATTGGACAAAGACAAAAAAAGAAGATGGCTACAATACTCATTATAGAGAAGCATCGAATGAAAGCGGGAAAAAGAAAGAAAGAAGGCAAGAAAAACAAAAAAGAATTATCTAATTGAGGAAAAACATTCATGTTGCACCGCGATTACATATATATATGTGGGAGCTTATAAGTTGATTCCTATAGTTGTGTGGTGATGTGGTCTTTAGTATTCAAATGTGATGCTACCAATTAATTAGATCACAACTAGGATTTCAACAAGTGTTGACTTTTTGTTACCTTCACTAACATAAATGCTACATTGTTTATTGGTTGCAAACCTAACCTATGGCATTACACCCACAAAGTCGCTAACCCCAAAGGAAACCTTCATTTTATGAACTTCAACATTTAGGGCCAAATTCTTTTCAAATTTTATGTCAGTCATGCACTTAATTCTTGCGGTTAGTTCCACCAGTTAGGACACGTAACATCTATTTTGGATTTCCAAGTTCGTGAGTCATTTAAATTATTAATTCGCGAATCATTTCAGTTAGAATCTAAATCTTTCTAGGCGTCCCTGGAATTGAAAATTACTAGGCGGGATTGGGATTTCTCAATAAAAATGAGGGAGTAGAAGACTTACAGGTTTGTCAAAGGCAAACTTCCTAGATAGACAGGTATTGAACCAGATATATTACAACTCCTAAGCATCCTACAAAACAATTCGTGCAAGTGATGTTGAGGGTGAGTTCAAGAGTAGCATACTTGAGACCATTTTTACAATTGTTGTTATGACTCACAGCCTTTTCATTTCTTTCATGTACTCCAGCAGTGGAAAATCTGAAGCCACTCCTCCATTCAAGTCCGTAATCCTTCTGCTTAGAGATCCGATAAACAATAGCGTGCTTTTAGAGATATTTTCCTTGGTTTAAAGGCTTCAATTTTGAGTTAATCGAATTATTTATTCCTAGAAGTATATATATGACCTGAAAAGGCTGAACTTACAGTTCGCTTAAATTACGCAAGAGAGAAATGTTAGGAGGTATTGGCCCTTCAAAACCACTTGCTTCAAGCTCTCTGCAGTGACAGTAGAGTAGACTAACTAAAATTGATCAACTTCGGAAATATTCCTTGGAGTGTGCTTAATAGGAAGAAACACTTACAATTTTCGAAGTTGTTCCCAACTTTGGAAATTGGGCAACTTTCCTGTGAAGCTGTTACTGCTCAACCTACTGCATCAATCCAAGAGTAAAAAACAAAGAAAAGACAAGCTATTGAAGAATAGGGCACATTATTTAATGGCCAATAAATGAACTTACACTTCCCGCAAATTTATCAGGTTGTTTAATAATTCCTTTGGCAGCTCCCCAGTGAGATTGTTAGAATTAAGATTGCTGCAAGGCCCGCAGGTGGTCAAAACCAAAGTAACTTTATAGTTTGGTGGTTGGAAATCGAGAGTTCAATAGAGAAATGTGAATTATATCCAAAAGATAACTGACAAATACTGTAGGTTGACAAGATTCCCTAGCTCTGCTGGGATAGGTCCTTCAAACATGTTGCTCTCTAAGCTCCTGAAAAAAACAACTTCCTTCAAAATTACAGTACATTTTTATCCATGCAACATGTCAAATTCTTTTTTGCTACTTTCTGAAGTTTAATTATACACACATGCACCACACACACACACACACACAATATATATATATATATATATATATATATATATATATATATATATCAGCGCTCATTGCGAGGCGTCCATAACTAGCTTAGATCACGGACTTTGCCTTTCGATCAATTTGATGATCGAGCCGTTCAATGTGTTCAAAACGTGATTTTAAGGGTACTCGCGAGAAATCAGCAAAAAAAAAGACCGGGAAGGGCTTCATCCGAGCAATTTTTGTTTATTTTCAATTGAACGGTTCAAATAAAAATTGCTCAAATCAAGTCCTTCTCGGTCATTTTTTTTTCCGATTTCTCACTAGTACCCTTTAAAATCACGTTCTGAACACATTGAACGGCTCGGATCATCAAAATTCAATACGGAAAGGGAGAAATGGAGTGATCCGCAACTTAAGTCCGCAACGGAAGGGCCCTGTATGTATATATATATATATATATATATAGAGAGAGAGAGAGAGAGAGAGAGAGAGTACGTACAGATTGGTGAGACTAGTAATCCTTCCCAAGTACTTTGGGATTGTCCCTGATAAGCGGTTCCCACTCAAAGCCCTACAGCAGTTTCACTCTGCTTATTAAGGAAACGGATGGTATTACAACTGACCAGCTACTGTAAAAAGGAAATGCATATATGACTCACAAAATTTTCAACTTGATAGAAGTCCATTCAGAAGGAATAGAACCATTGAGAAAGTTGTAATTGAGAATACTGCAACAATTGATAGAACTCTCAACGTAATGATGAGGTAAAAAATCAACAGACATGGAAGATTATGTAAATTAGCTAGTTGGAATCATTCCCACATAATTGTTAGGTAGGATAACTTCGCCATTGACTTCGGTAGGACACCACGAAGATCCTGCCCTTTCAGATATCTGTTGCAGAAAAACAGAAACACGTATTAGATCTAGTAAATCAGTTATTGGTTGAGGGGACTTTGCTTCTCCAAACACTTATTTAACCAATGTTATATTTTCACTATCAATGATGAGAAGGAGACAATCTTCCAGCATATATTCCATAGTTCAGTCTTTAATTAGAGATCCATAGACCCTGTAGTATAAAAAGTAATCTATGTAGCATAAAAAGTAATCTATGTGCCAAAGTTTAGAAATGCTGATGCACAAAATAACAATAACTAACAGGAAAAATATTAGGAAAAACCGCAACTAATCACTTCACAGTTCACACCAAGGGCCATGTAAATATTCAGAACTGCTGGATGCCGTAAACACCTCTAAACCAGCAGTCTGTCTCACGTAGGCTTGAAATTCATTTGGAATCCACCTTATTTTTTCCACCTAATAATTCACCAAAAAGGTAATATAGAGTCAGGGGTCGATGTCTGAGTTCTTGACATCCCAGTCAGGAACGTCCTTAATTTTCAACCACATAGGGTGCAGTTCAACTTCCCCTTGGATTTAGAATGGTCCTGTTGAACATTTTGGCATTTGAAGCATAAATCTAATCAGCTGAAACTAGTAACGCCAGTTCTGCAACTCCATTCTTGCATGACGAGCCACTACATCCCGCTCTAGAAGATCTGGTCGATATCTTCTCTCGACACCTCACCTTCTCCTTGCCCGCTTGGTACCTCCTCTCACCATCACTAATGACAAGAATGGCACCTTTGATGCTATAACAGCCTACCTAGGCTGTGAACACTACAAAGGCTTCATCCCTCCTAAATGGTTGGGGCCTCATTATGCACTTAACCTATATTACCCCACGCGAAATAGCTAGCTACTTATGGATTAGTGAGTAGGGTGGATGATGGTACCCCACTAAGACGCCCGGATATAGACACGAAACACTAATATGATACGATATACGATATGGACAAGAGTATATGCCACTTTTTCAAACAAAAACATCATAGAGGTATCTTATAAGTTTGTGTAATAGATAAAAACATCATTTCTATCAAATGAACATAAAACCAACAAAAAGTATTATCATTATGCATATCGCAAATCAACGGTCACTGTGTAATTAATATTCAATGACTAATCACCAATCGAAAATTTGATCTTTGGACCAAGTTTTAAACATTACATTTTGATCTCTTAATGAGTTCTTTGCGTGTCCCAAGAGTGTCCATACTTGTCCTAGAGTGTCCACAACGAGTCCCAGTAAAAAAAATTTAATAAGAAAAATTGACATGTATTTAGGTGTACGTTGGACATGATCCAAAGAGTGGTGTGTCGTGTTGTCTCATGTCCGTGTCTGAATCGTGTTGGACACCGATACGTGAAGGAGCTAGACGTGTCCGTGCTTCTTAGGTATCTCAAGGGCTCCACTTCACAAACCGCATCCACAATATATCCTCGTAAAACAAATGTAACAAGAAAATTTTGACATGTATTTAGTGTGTTTGACGCGTGTCCGGAGAGTGTCATGTTGTGTTGTGTCCGTGAGGTATCCCGAGGGCTCCACTTCACAAACCTATGCCAAGATAGAGAGGTCTCTGCAAGAACGCAAAACCTAACCTTGAGCAAGTCACCAGACCCTAGGAGAGTGAATCGTACTTGTAACCCTGAGATCTCGGCACGCCGTTGCTAAGGCTAAGCACATCTCCCATATGAAAGGAGACTCCTCCATAAAAGGAGGCTATATGTGCACCATATGCCCTGCCCAAGGTGCTACTCTATGCCTCGGCTCTAATGTTGTCACATCTTTTTCCCTCTCCATCTCACTTGTCCAACGACATCTTAGGCCTAGTTTTTCAAAAAAAAGCCTCTAATTTTTGGGCTTTTTCTGTTTCATCTTCGTCTTTATTCAAAAAAAAAAAAAATTGTGTCCGTTAATTAGGACCAAACTTTTGAGGATTATTCATTCGTATGAATTGGAAAAGTAAAAAAATTACGACCAAAATCCTTTTCAGTGCATGACTACAGCACAATGTGCATAGATATAATTGAATAAAGCAAGAAGAATAAAAATAAAAGTAAAACGCAGCATCTAAAACACTTTAAACACTTTTCAAGGCACTTTAACACATAGAAAACTAAGTTTTCTTTTCTTTTTTTTCCATTTGACTGGACTGTTATTAGCATTTTCCTTTTTCATAATACAACATATTGCTGCATACATGAGTCTAGGGACACAAACAATATAGACGCACCAAAGGTATTCTACGGTAGGCCAAATTAGCACTAAAAACTGAAAACTTATCATTTTGGTGGCTAACAAGAAACGTGATGCAGAAATGTCAACCGCGTCACTCTAGGGTAGGGTATCATCAAGAGAACTATTGGGCCTGGAGTGCCCCCATGAATTTGGTTACACAATGTCACTCCTTGCGACCGCTCTAAAAACAGACTTGCGGGTGCGATGTCGAATACCATAAAAGACTTAATTGAAGCTTTCGCTAACACCAATTGGTTTTAGAAGAGATGGTGGAAAGCGGTCCGACAAGTGGTGTCAGAGCCAGAAGTCATGGGTTCTAGTCGCAGGAGTGTCATCATGAGGGAGGGATTGTTGGGCCCGAAGTGCCCCCATAGATTTGGTTACACAATGTCACTCCCTGTGACCGCTTTAAAAACAGACTTGCAGGTACGATGTCGAATGCCGTAAAAGACTTAATTGAAGCCTTCGCTAACACCAATTGATTTTAGGAGAGATGGTGGAAAAGCGGTTCGACTGGACCAGCGGCATTTGGTGTGCACTTAAGTTAGGAGAATAGAGGTCAGGAGTTCAACTCCTCTTCCAATATGTTAATCAAACTATTCTAGTATTCAAACATAGCGACTTTCGCTGATAAAAAAAACTGTCGCTCTGGTATGTCGTCTAAATTTGGGACAACACAGTTGATATATGAAAGCTTTCTATCATATAAGTGAGGGTGTGTTCCATTAACTAAAACAAAAATATTTTTTGAACTAAAGATGATGTATTGTGAGATAATAATCTATCTCGTAAAGCGGAAAATAAGTACTTAAAAAAATAACAATATTAGCGGAACGGGGCCTCAGTAATATGCGAGTACGAATTTTGAGGAAATTAGAAGGGAAGCATACATGGCGCTGATGTGACATCCATCACCAAGGCAGGTGCAGTTGACAGTACTGTTATACATGACGTCGTCCTTCACCGGCTTATGCCAATTTCCATTTTCATCACATTCGTTCAAACTCAAATTCCAGTCCGTTTTACCCAATTGTTGAGCTATTTCACCAAGAGCTGCCACTGTAGAAACCAAATCATGGTGGCCCTTTTGAGTATTTAGACAAAGACATGACATGGAGAAAGCTCTATATAAATAGCATTGCATTAAGTATTACTCCTACTAGCTAGACATCTCAAAACATGTATAGGGCTATATATAAAATTGTGTTCCACTTGTATAAAACTAACATCACACCATCTTTGTCTTTGTTTTTTTAGGTGCTTTTGTATTTGGGCTTAGCTCTTTAGGTGTATGGGCTGGTCCCAATAGATTGTTGCTTCGTCTGTAACAGTGGTGTTTGGCAGTTTATTCTGGCGGGCTGCGGTGTTTTGGCAGATAGGATTCTTTGTCTTTGTCTTTGTCTTTTTAGGTGCTTTTGTATTTGGGCTTAGCCCTTTAGCTATATGAGCTTATCCCAATAGGTGTTTCTGGTTTGGCTCATTAGGTGTGGGCTTGTCCCAATAGGTGTCCTCTTTGTTGGCTTCTTGTTAACCTCGGATTTGGATCTCAAATGGACATAGAATTATTCTTAGTTTTGTAACTCAAATGGGTCTCAAATTAGAAATATGATATCATCATTCCTTATTCCTGTTAATCTCTGTAACAATTTAAGTCATTAACAAAAAAAATTTGCCTTAAAAAAAAAAACCATCACACCATCTTGTGTTGAAGCATGTATAAAACCATTTCACATATACAAAATCATAGTCTCATCATCTTTGCGGATCTAGGGACCCTGTAGAGCGGGCTGCCCTGCAGGGTCTGTAAGGCGCATCCGGATCATCCATCTTGGCAATCAATGGTTCAGAGATACAGTTGTTAGATATATTTTTTTCGTCTTTGACTATTATAATCAAAGATAATAGACGTATGTCTGAACTATTGATTGTCGAGATGGATGGTCTGGTTGCGCCCTATAGGGTGCCCTACGGAAAGCCTCACTACTGTTACAGGTCAAAGATAACAAACATATCTGAATCATTGATTGTCGAGATGGACAATCCGAAAGTGCCCTACAGGAAGCCGCACCGCAGGATTTCCGATTCGCATGTTGTGCTGAACCTCTTCTCTATATTCGAGAGATGAAAAAGGAGAAAGTAGAAACAGAAAAAATGAATAAAGCGAAGTCATAGAAGAAGAAGGCCTTACTTTCATCATCGGTAATACGTCGACTAGTTTGTCCTTGTGTTCCACCTGCTCCAAAGCATATTAGTATGAACAATATTATTACAAGTAGAACAGGAGACCTCATAGCTTTTGGATATTCAAAACAAACCATACAAATTAAACTCAAAGCAATCATACATATATACAAACTAGAGTAGACCCCAACTGGTCTTCTTCTTTAAATAGTACTGTAGTTAGGTGTGCTTATGTATGATTTTGGACCACTGGTTTCCCATGCATTTGCCTGTCCTATTCATCACACTGTACCAAAGCCAAAGACTTTAGAAGACCATGCATCCTCCTAAGGTTTGTTCAGTTGCACATCAGAAAATCAACTTTCCTATAATTTTTTGTGTTCAGTTACCAGGAAAGTTGTAAGACCCATAACTTCAACTTTTCCACTAGAAAACACTTTCTTGAAAAATAGATCTTGCTAAAATGAAGGAATTCTTGTTTTCCTGCAAAATTTCTGGTTGACACACAAGAAAATAAAAATCATTTTCTTTTTCTTTACTTTTTCTGGAAACCTTTTTTTCACACAACATTTCCGAAAACTGAGCGGAACTTAGAGGGTGTATTTTTTGAACCCTGGAGGTTCGCTTAAACCCCTAAAACCATGGTAAAGCTGCCCCAGAATGGAAAGCTCAAAGCTGTATTCAACTATTCATTGAGATGGTTGCTATTTTAATTTAGCGAGGGTGAGTTTCCAGGACCGAGGATTGCACTGCAGCAGCTGTAGAGCGGTCGATCTGGCATCCATTTCGGTGATGAACGGTTTAGATTTAAATCCAAACAATGAACGGCTTGAGCAGTCGACATTGGCTGTACCGCAGGAGTTCTCATTCCGAGTTTCCATCAAGTCACTTTCTCGCGGATGCGAATACAGAAAAATAAAGACAAATCAACTTTATCAGGAGTGTCGGTTTATACTCTTCCAATAATTGTAAGCACATGCTATTGTGTTCTCTTACATAAGAAAGGGCCCAAATCTTGGTTCTTGAATCGACCGGGCGACGTGTTCCTGAGCTCTCTAACGGCGACGGAGAAAGCATCAAGATGCGGATCTGGTGGTGATACTGCTGTGGGAACATGATCCAGTGGCGATCCTCAACCCATCTTTACAACGGAATGTTGAATCACTACAAGAAAATCGTTCAATAGCAACGGTCAAAAGTGTTGCTAGAGATGCAAAAAAGCGTTGCTAAAGACCAATATAGGCTATACCAACGGTTATAGAACCATTGGTTAAACCGTCGCGAGATATTCATTGCTGTAGGGTTATAGCAACGGTTTTGGCAAGCGTTGGTATAGATTTTTTTTTAGCAACGGTTTCTTTAGCAACGCTTGTAACCGTTGCTAAAGGCAAGTTTTTTTTTTTCTAAAAATCTGGGGTAAAATATGACATGGCAGCCACGTGGCGCTGACGTGGCCTCCCCCCTGTCGCCACGTGTCGCTGACGTGGCACCTACGTGTCACCCGCGTGGCAACACAACAATGTTTTGCTCCTCCTGGGAATCGAACCCAGGACCTCCCGCATGCGCGCGCGAGTGCAAACCAGCTGGGCTAGCCCAACACTTGTGTAATATCAATGGACTACTAATATTTATACTATGCAAACCAGCTGGGTTAGCTTATTTCATTTGAGTTTTATCGATTTATTCTTAACCCAAGTTTTTAAATTCAGTTTATTCTATACAAACACCTACTTTTTTTTTTCCCCGATTAGAACCATCTATTTTTTACATAGTAAAGAGTACATCCTTCATAGGAAAAATGAAATTAATCGGGTATCGTTACATACTTGATCGGGCAGAAAAATTTATTTTACTAATGAAATTTTGTCTCAATAAAGAAGTTTTCTAGACTCGATCAAGCCAAATTTTTATGAGAATGATTTAATCAACAAACAAGGAAAACAAAATCAATGGTCTCGATTATAGTCCGGTTTTTAGTAACGGTTATGGAAAACCGTTGCTATAGTCTTATAATCTAGTAACGGTTGCATGAAAACCGTTGCTATAGTCCTGTTTCTAATAACGGTTTAAAAACCGTTGATACACACCGTCTATACCAACGGTTTTTTGAACTGTTGCTAGCTAAACCGTTGGGAGATCTCGATTTTCTTGTAGTGAATCCAACATCAGAGCGTAGCGGTTAATGGCCCTAACCCACTAATTAACTTCGTGTCATGTTGATACTTCCCACCTCTACTTTTACTTGACTTAACTTCGAATTGTCAACTGCTATAATTCTAATAATTGTTAGCACATGCTATTGTCTCTTCGGGAAATTGATGGCCGGTCCTACTTTTTGTTTGGGTTCCATGCAGACCCTCTTTTGTAAGTACTATCCCATTCAAACCGTTTTGAAAGATGCTTTTATAATTTTGCACTTTTGCGGAATTCACACTCTCAAGAATTCACACCCTTCAGAATTCACACCTTTTTCAATATACTCCTTTTCAGAATTCACACTCACCTACAGAATTCACACCCCTTTTCAAAATACACACCAACAGAATTCACACCATTCACACCCACTCAAATTACACAATTCTCGGGGATGTGAATTCTTGGTGTGAATTTTGATTGAATTCTTGGTGTTAAATCTTGGAGGTGTGAATTCACACCTTTTTGCACAACATTAACACTCCCTAAAAGCAGAATTTACACCCTCAAATTACACAATTCACACCCTTCAAACTCAGATCTAAGGAGCACAGCTTATGACAACAATGTCGAGTGCCTGAAATTGCCAAAAAAATCAACATTCATATATACAACACGGCACGAAAGAAAAATACGCCAAACTTTTACTACCATAGCAATATTCTCGTCATCTTCTTTCTACACCTACTGATACTACAATCTTTCGATCTTTATGTATTTCTTTTGTACCATAAGACTCCGTTCAGTTGTTAGGAATGTTATACTAAAAAGTTATTCTCAAAAAAAGTTACGTAAAGTGAAGTAAAAGAAAAAAAAATCTATTTTCCTGTGAGTGTTCATTTGACAAAAATTTTTTGCAAGAAAATTAAAGTTTAGTGATTCATTTGCGGGGAAAAGACACTTATGAGAAACTTTTTTATTTTTATTTCCATGGCTAATTTTAAATATAAGTAACTTTGAAAGCTAAATAATAGTCTATCATATTTTTAAAATTAACACATACGAAAAATATATTTTATCTAATGCAAAGCCTTAACATGAAATGAAAAAATTGACTTGCAATTGCCTATTCAATTTGCTATCTCTTCTGAATGGTCATGCAAATCCCCCATTTAAATTGACATTCTCCAATAATATATCAACCATACAAATGAAATTTAAAAAATAAGTAGATGATAACTAAATAAATAAATGTTAAACAATCGTGCTTGATTGGTTGCCGATACAAAAACTCACTGATAATTAGTTAGTACAAAACAAAATTGAAGACTAATGACTAGATAAATAAATACTTCCAAAAAAAATAAACTACCAATCTTTTTCCACAATAATTATCTCAGAAAGTACTATAGTAGTTGAAATTGTTGTTGCTCATGTAAATCTCAAAGTGTCTTTCTAAGAACCTACTCCAATTCGTATTTTTTTGGTATTGGCGTCATTCATTTTTTTTCTTACCCGCCAATTATTTTGGCCCCATAATGGAGAAAACATTTCCCGTGACGCAAAATTCTATGCTTTTGGCCGGATCACTTTTGCAAGAAAGTAAATCTTGCAGGAAAACTTAAAAACATGTTTCCCACTACTTTTCTGTCAATTGAACACTACAAAAGTTATGAGAAAGTTGATTTTCCCATTCTTTCCTGTACTTTCCTGGCAATTGAACAGAGCCTAAATAAATGTAGTCACAGATTCTCCCTGTATCTCCCCATTCTATTGCCCCACGACCACCATCGTCTCCACCTCCACCCATACGTTCGGAGGAGAAAATCTGGAGCATCGAGCTCACTGATTCTTCCAAGCCTTTAGATCCGCAGCCTGTTTGAGCAAACTCTCGTCGTCTTCGAGAGCCATCTAGATCGGCGACGATCCAAGCCCCTCCGCGATCGCAGGCATGATCTTTCTCATCTTCGATCGGAAGTGTATGGCTAATCCGATGTCATCACCTCGAGGAGTGACGTGAGACGCAGCGGTGGTAACGGCGGAGACGACGACAAGGAGGTGCCGTCATGAATCTTCTGGACAGTGTCCATGGCCAATTCGGAGGTGGAGAGAGAAGGGATAGAGGAAAAAATGGAAGGGAAAATTACGGGTCAGTGGCGTGGACCGGAATTATTCACCACTTCAACGGTCTACAGTTTCAAAATTACCAATACATGGTAGCCTCTATTTTAATCACCAACTCATGGTAACCATGACCGGAAAGGACAAAAATACCCTCAAGTCCAAGACGTCGTCGTTCTCTCCCATTTTCGATTTTCCCTCGTTCCCAGTCGCCCCATCCCCAAAACCATTTCAAATCCCTCAAATCAACACAGTGCTGTCCAGAGAAGAACAAAACGCGATCTCCTCCATTCCTAGGGTTTGCTCGCCCTCCATCTCTGCTGTGCTCTCCTCCGTCTGAAGATTTGCTCGTCTGGTGTTTCAGAATACCCCCCGCCGACACTGCTCGTTGCTGCAACGGCCGCTCCCACCAGGTTCCCCACACAGCCCAAAACCAACGATCTCTCTCTCTCTCTCGCATTCTCTCTCTCTCTCTCTGCTCTGTCTCCATACCGACCCACCAATGTCAGTGCTATCTCGCCACACCCACCCACCGACCCACCAATCTCACTGAATCTCCGTCCGTCTCTGTCAAGGTTCGTCGGTAGTAGGATTCTCAGTTTTATACGGAGCAAAATTGGTTGTAGAATTGACCGGGTTTGAGAAGGTAATCCGATCTTCTGAACTCCCTTTTTTTTTCTTCTGGTTTTAGGGCTTTTTGTGTGTTGATTTGTATTGGAAATTCTGGTTTTACGGCTTTGTTCTGGTTTTACGGCTTTGTTCTGGTTTTAGGGCTTTGTTCTGGTTTAGTGGCTTTCATGGAATCAGTGCAATGAAGCGTCAACGATCAGAGCAGAGAGCGGCGTCATCATAAGTATATCTCTTCAACGATCAAAGCCCAGTGCCTTAAATTTCAGGTTCGCTCTTAAGTATATCTCTTCCCTATTGCTCTATTTTGTACCTTCACTTGCAAGAAAAGTATAGTTGCATGACTGTCTAGACTGCTTCAATAAGGAAGTGGTGTTTAGACCCCCCTGATTGATCGGAGTGAAGGGGGTATTCTTAGCGGCGAGCGGAGCAGGCTTAAGGTGTATAAGTTGTCCTATATCGGCTTCGCCTTTGATCGCCCTATTAGCAACTAGAACCCCCTCTCTGCGGTTAGTAGTTAGCTATGGAGCTCCTTAGTCAGAGTTCACTGCCAAGCATCATCTGGCGCAAGCGCAACGGTTTGAAGTATGACCTTATAAAGAAAAGTATGGCCAATTTTCGCCGATGTCATTGTGGTAATCACTAAGTATAGGGTACACAGGTTTTAAGCACAAATATGGCCTACTATCTATGTTATCGTTAACTTGGCATTTGGTAGTTTAGCATTTTTTTTTTTTGAATAGTATGAAATGTGTATCCTATGTTATTAAGTCTAAGACTTGATGTGGATTTGGATTACGAACTTGGGAACTGAAAGGCAACCCTATGCTTTGTACCCATGTGATTGTTAGTTTTGGAAAAGCAGCTTTCACTTGATTGTTCATTCTTCATTGTACCCATCTATGTCTTAAGCACAACCATGACCTCTATTGTAAATTGACCGAGTTAAATACAAACATTGTAAAATGTTAGACATAATGTGCAATTAAACTTGGAGCATAATTAAGCCTAATGGACCCCGGGCTGGTGCCAACGAAGCGTGAATACATTCTTTCCAAATGCAAGCTTTCTTTATTCTCTGATGTTGATTGTAATGATTTCTCAATCTTTGACTTTGGCATTTCCTCAATAAAGTAAATTGGAAAAGAAACCATCTTAAGCCTGGAACATGTAATCCTTGTTGGACAATTGCAAGCCAGAAAAGCTACCTTGGATGATGTCAAGATCAACTTAATGGTTTTGGTTGAATTTTTTTGGATAGTTTTTCCATGTGTGTTTTGCTTAGTAGTTTACAATAAGTAATCCCAGTACTGATTAGTGTATGGCAATGCTTAGTCCCATTTCTCCAATAATTTGTTAGTAGTTGCAATGTTAGTAGTTGTTAGTCTTGGCCATGAGTAACTTTCATCCTCAATTGCATACCCTGTCGCTAGTCGCTGCACATTGTCGCTCGATACCGGCATCGGCATTTGGGTATGCCTGAAACCGGCGTCAGCGTGGGTAGGTCACCTCTGTGGCACAAAAGGCCTTGTGATGATACCTAACCTTGGATGAACTTCTAATTGATATTGTGATGAATTTATAGGGTTGTACTGTTCACATGGTCTTTACCAATAGCTGACGTAGTATGTTATCATTAATGACCTGCTCTTTTATACCTCAATGAATTGTCATTAAAAGAATATGGATTTGGTATTTGTTAACAGAAAGATTAGTCTTAACTAATACCCAATGTAGTTTCTTTTATAATTAATGACTTGCTCTTTTATAACTCCAATAATATGAACAGAGAAATTATTTACGACAAAGTTCTTTGAGAAAATATGAAATGGTCTTTGTTAAAAGAAAGATTAGTCTTTACTCATACCCAATCTAGTCTTTCATATTTAATCACTTGGTCTTTCATAATGCAAATAATATGAAGAAGGCAGCACATCCCTTATGCTTCTTAGTAATGTCCAATTGTTTATTCAGATACATAAATAGTACATTTTGAATGATGTATTGATTTGGTTATTGATTTGGTTGCTCAAAGATTAAAGTTTTTTTTTATTTTTGTGCTATATGAAGGATGACTACTGGAAACAAGCGAGCGCGAGTTGTAAAAGGGTCGAAGTCAGGAGTACAAAGGTCAAAGGCAGCTGTGGGAAAGCGACACCGAGTTGAAGAAGGGCCTAAGGCAGGAATAGAAGGGTCAAGTATGGAAGCGGAATGTACCCATGCCAATCCTTATCTATTATTCCTGTACGTATTTCAACGACGAATATAGTTAAATTTTGAATGTGTTTACTTTCATTTTGTATTGATTGTGTTGTAATGCCTTTTGTATTTGTCGAACTGCAGTGATGACTATATTAAAAAAGCAAAATCTGCCAATAAGAGCGCAAGGTTTATAGTTGCACAGGTTAGAGTTAATGCGATTGTAGTTCGTACGGTTATTCGGTAAACTTTAGTTCATGGTCGTATTAACGCGAATTTCTGTCTCCACTATCCAGTGTAGCAAACCAGCTGGTGAACAATGGAAGAAGATGACTGATGAGGAAAAAGCACCATATATGGAGATGGCCAAACAAAGAAAAGGCCGCATGAACAAGCAAATTCCGAAGGGAAAAAAGAAAAATGCGTTGGTCTGGTTTCGTATTTCTCGTTTGAATATAGTTAATATTTATGTTAATGTATCATGTGTGTGAGAATGATGGGTTTCATTAAATCGTTAACCCTTTATATGTGCAGCCGGTATTTTTCTGTCGGTGCTCCCCGTTAAAGTTGGAAAAAGTTAATGCAGCATTGACCAAAGACCAACAAGATGCTGTTGACAAATTGGGTTTTTGTTCAATGCTTCAATTGAAGTGTAGAATGCTGAATCGTGATTTCATCAGTCGATTAGTGAAGCATTTCAACCCTGTCACCAGAAGCCTGGAGTTTGGGAGGGTGAGGGTTCATACAATCGCGCCCGATGATGTCCGAAGGGCACTAGGCCTATCTTTTGGAACGATACCAGTTCCGACGAATTCCCAAGACTACCACTTTGAACACATAGAGGAGATGTTTGGGACAGGACAAGAACCGACAAGACAAGAACCGTTGAAACCGTTGAAGAGAGGAGTCACATTTTCAATGATGCAAGCAATATTCAAGGAAAAGAAAGCAGACGTGAAGTTTCAGACGGCGTATGTGTTGTTTGTCCTATCATGTTTCTTGTGTCCAACCACGAAGGATGTGGCGGCCACAAAATTTTACCCTGCAGTGCACGATATAATCCAAACTCGTACATATGCATGGGCAGAATTTGTGCTGGATTGGTTGGCAAATGAAATTGGCAAGTACAAGAAGAGAAGTGCCAAGGGTAAGAAGGATGTCGTTGTTGTTGCTGGTTGTGTGTTACTTCTAATGGTAAGTACATCAACCATTTTTTCAACATCTCAATTGTTTGGTATAAAATTCATCTGTACTCTATTATGAGTCATATATATATTTTTTTGTTGCAGCTTATATATTTTGACAAACAACCAATGGGAATGAAGGTTGGGAGTGAAGGTCAACCTCTAATTAAGTCATGGACGCCAAAGTTAATAAAAGAACGGATTGCAAAGGAGGAGACGTTAGAGTTGGTAGATCCAATTTCTGAGCGATTCCCTGAGCCTTCTTATCGGCATCCGGTGAGGAAACTTAATTTTGATGCCGATATACAATTGCACCATTTATGTCATTTATATTCATAACATTACTCGTTATCCTTATATGCAGTACGTAATTGCTGCGTTTCATGATTTGAAGAAATATTTTGTCAACCAAATGCAACATCTCGATGTCATGGACAAAGCGTTGATGGGTGATGTTCCTCAAACACAGACACGAAGTCCGTCAAGGAGGAAGGCCTCCAGTAAAAGAAAGAATCGAAATGAAGATGAAGATGATGTCGACATGGATGACTTGGACGATTTTCCTTCAACTTCCACTGTAAATCCGAAGAAGGTTAGTCATGGGGTTGACGTGGAGGATGTGGATGGTAGCCGCATGAGTGGCATTTTCTTAGCCCAGGAAATGCCTTTCTACTCTCCGGAGCAAGAGATAGCAGATGTGGTACAACATGTGCAACATGTGGAAGTAGAACAACACACCGTGATGGAAAAATATGGTGACAAACAAGGTGAACAAGAAGAGGACGAGGAGGACGAAGAATAAGAAGAGGACGAGGAGGAGGACGACGAGGAGGAGGAAGAGGAGGAGGAGGATGATGATGATGATGATGATGATGAAGGAGAAGAAGAAGGAGAAGGACAAGGACAAGGAGAAGAAGAAGAAGAAGAGGTTGAAAAACAAGAACAAGTCCCATTCACTCCGCCAATGAACAAAGGGCCGCGTACACGTCTACAGAATAGGAAGTCTGGAACGCGACCATCGACAAAAAGGGGTAAGAGGACTTTCAAACCAAGTCAAGCGACAAGAACACCGTACGTGGCTCCACCGGAGGTCAAACTATCCAAGCTTACAAGACAAGAAAGTCAAGTGTGGGCATATGTGATGCAACCACCAAACAAAACAACAGAAGAGTATGACTACTAACTCCTACATTGTAAAACTCATGTCTCGTGATTTTCTATTTCGTCATAAGTACGCAATTATTAAATAAGTTGCTACTTGCAGGGATGTTTTTAAAATGGACGGCGGCAAGATCTATTTATCGCATGAAATGTTACATGAAGTGTTCAAACCAAGGGGTCATATGTCCACTCTGGTAATTTATAGTACATTGCACAAAGTTGTCTAAAATTGCATGAATTATGAATTGCAAGTGTTACTTAGATATTCACTATTCATTACTTCACTTATATTGATGTCCCATTTTGTCTCTCTCTCTCTCTGGTTTTGCAGGTGATGGCAACGATGACCGAATGGTTGATGAAACAAGAAAAGGCGAATGCCCCAATGAAAGATGGAGTCCCTTGTCCGACACGACACATGTTTTCAAGTTCATTTGTGGTAATTTCAAACATGCGTAACATTATGACATTCCTTAGTCGTTCGGCTATTTTTATTTAGTGGTGGTGGTATTCATATTTTTCTTCCTTTCCATCTCGTTGTAGTACAATTTGTTGAATTTCGAGAAAGTACAAGATCAGAAGGTGTTGGATGATCCAGTGGACGTAAACATTCTAGGATACGATGTCGCGAAGTGCAATTTGGCAAGTTTTACAGTCTTTTTTTTTGTAAACTATTATTGTCATGTATTTGTCCTCAATGCTTGGGTTGATAACACATAGTTCCAAATCCTTGTGTAAGCAGCTATTTCTACCGGTGTTGCTGACTGATATTGAGCACTGGTATTGTGTTGTTGTCAACTTGGTTGATAAGCGAATTGAAGTTCTTGACTCAATGGAGTTAAGAAGTACCGATAAGAACGTAGCTACCCGTACAGTGGTAAGCACAAGCCAGTCATGTTTGTCGACCGTTAATTTCCTTTTTTGCATTTTCATATAACTGTCAGCCTCAGCACATGTAATGTACCTATTTTGTTGGAGTGAGTCAGGTAGGGATGTTGTTCAACGTACTGACTCGGACTCGAACAAAGCGACAATTGCCTACCCCATGGACTGATTGGCATGGGCATGAACTAGAAGTCCCACAGCAATCTAACACGTGAGTGGTATAGTACACCTACTCTAATGTCGACGTAATGCATGCATGTTTATGAACTGCATTTGCGTGGATGCAGGCACGATTGTGGTTTTTATACTTCAAAGTTCATGGAGCATTGGACGGGGGGCCGGATGAATACACGGGAGCTTGAGGTAAATAGTAGGCCAAATACTTCATATGTGATTCACTTGTGTTTGCACAGAACGTTAGGAGCACTAGATACTTAGACATGTGCTAATGTTACAGGATCATATGGGAAATGACGCTGTTGAAGTGCGCAAAAGGCTGCTAGTACGGTTGGTCTTAAGCCCGCACAACCAGTTGCGAGAACTGGTTCTAACGAGATTCGTGAAATGAACTGAAAGTTAATGGTTCTTTTTGCATCGTTGTTTATCATTGCAAGCATTTACCATTCATGATGTATTTCGTTAGTTGAAGTCCTCCTCCTCCTACTTTGTCTCTGGTTTTGTTTTCCTGTACGATAATTCTGAGAATGGCATGTCCTTATTCTACTGTCCAGTGGGTTAGGTGTTTATGTGTGACAATAGTGTCTCTTTGCTATTGTTTTGTTGTTGTACTGTCAACCTAAGCAAAGCCCCCTTCCTTGCCATGGATTATGTTTAGAGTTGAGTTGTATTAGCTGTTCAAGTTCTGCGTAGAAGTGGCTTGTATTGTTAAGTTGTTTTACTTGCTGCCTGCGTGCCATGGCTGCTAATGATGTGTTGTGCTACTGCTACTACTTCTTGTTTGTTCTTCTGCTGCTTGCTGCTGTAATGGCATCAAGTTGACTACATGTTTGTAATTGTTTCTTAGGGTTACTGTTGTAAGAAGATTGTTTTGTTGGTGATGTTCCTTCTACTGCTGCTGTAATGGCAACAATTAGCTTCTGATATGTACTACATGTCTTGTATATGGTTCAAGTTTATGTTAATAAGATAGGTTCACAGAAGCCTATAGCATGGATTGATGAAGCAGGTCAGTGCTTTCATGACAAGATCCTACTCTTCTGGCAGTAGGACATATGAATGCAACCAATCCGATTTAGATGAAGATGGAAATTTTGTGTATCAGGAGCCAAATGGGACCCGTGAAATCAAGTTGTTGTAATTTGTTGAACTGTGTTGACTACATAGCCAGGTTGAACACTCATGTGAATGAGGTGTGTGAAATGTGATTCTACCATTGTTATTCATGAATCTAGTATGGAGTAATTTTGTGAATATATCTATAACTATTGGAGTACCCAAAAACTTTCTCAATGTTGTTACAGGTGCTATCATCGGGAAAGAAAGCAGGTTTGATGTTCCTGGGGTTACTTCTTGTCAGGAACATCATCACCTTCAACTCCAGTTAGATTCAGCTTCACTTGTTTCAGTAAGTGTTCCTAAGCTTTAGGAGTCTCATAAATTGTCTTTCTTTCCTAATTTTATCTACTGGGCAGCCAGGTTTCTGTGGGTATGTGATTTGATAATTTTCATGGTTTTACAGAAAGAGAAATAGGATACACCAAAAGAAAAAGAACTAAAACGGTCTTCTGGAGGCGGGAGTGTGGAGATCATCCAGACGCAAAAGGAGGAATACTAAGATACCCACTAAGGTCAGACTTCTGATCTTTTGCGACAATACAATCTGCCTTTTTGGTTATATTTACATATTTTGTAAGTTATGAAGCAAAGAACTTTACGTAGCAGCCTCCGTTTCAAAACACTTGTTCTTAGGCTGAATTCGGTTCAGGTTGGTGAGGTTATTGGGGATTTCGGAGTTGAGGATACTGAGCTTGCTATCGAGTTGTTTTATTTGCTTAAGAATGAGCATGGGTTGAGGAAGTGCTCACAACTGGTCCGTATATATTAGAGGTCACTACAAGAAAAACTGGGTATGATTCTACTGTCTGTAGGTCACTTTGTAGTGAAATGTCCTTATGAATTTTGTCTGGTGTTATTCATGACATTTGTTTCTCTGCTCTGACTTATGTGCTTCAGCAATTTAAGGATAGAGCTTTGGTTTTTGTACAATTGTGTGAATTTGGGAATAGAACTCCCTATGCAAGCGAAAAATAGCGAGCTATGTGAAAAAGAGAATACCCGGAAGTCTGTTTCCAGTGTTTTTGCAAAACCCCACTAAAGTGACTGTAGTGGACCAAACCTCTACCCCCCTGAAATTACACTATCATAAAATTGATTCTTTATGATATTTTGACTAAATGAACTATGGAGTTTAGCACCCAACAACCATTCTCCGCGGTAGTAAGAGCAAGTTAATATTCCTCAAAGAGTACATTGTTTTTTCACGAAGACTACCAATGAAAATCACAAAGAGCAGTTTGGTTTATACCATTCTGTGTGAGTATGGAATAGTACTAATACTACTATTACTACTGTCACCGTGACTTTGAGAAACATAAGGAACATCTTTTACCAGAATATGAATACCCATATTTACCCAGAATATGTTGTTAGTTTCAAGGTTTCTTCGGATGGTGAAGGTGATTTTACTCTTCATGTTTTTCTCGTCTGATGGCAAATGTATATTTTCCTCAACAACAATTGCATAGGATGTCATACGTTTTACCGACGTGGAATCATAACATTGATTCATATTGCGATCAACAAATTTGTACATAATGTGGACAAGTCAGTTGATCTCTACTGTTCAATGTCATTACCATGACACCGTGAGCGTGCAGAACGTACTTGGATTCAAAACTGTGCTTGATTTGTCTGTGCTTACTGTAATATGTGGGGTAGTGGACTTCCTTCCTGCCCATGTCCTTGTAGATGAGGCATCCTTTTTTTCCTGGATTTTTATGCATTGACGTTGATGTTATCCAAACTTCTTAGCACCAACAATAGTAGTTCTATCTTTGTACAGGGTTTTTTGTTGGAAATCCAAGCAGGCTTGAGAGCTCCAGGGTCCATTTATACTTGAATTCATCTCCAATTCAACAAAGCAAGCTGAATGTTTGAAAGGGCCAATTACACTTCAATTCAACTTCAGCACAATTAGTAAGTACAGTACTGAATTTGTTGGAAAGTTGTTCGTTGCTCTTGCCTCTACTTTTGATTTTCCCTGTTGTTTTCTGGTAAGTTGTATAGAATTTTAGCCTGGAATGTGGGGGAAAAATTAATAGAGTACTACTAATGGACCTTGATTTGGTCTTGTTCCCTTAAGCAGTGCAGTCTGAATCTGTCCAACCTAAGCCGGCCCTAACTTTAAGTTGTTCGTTAATGATTATTTGAGTATGGTGGTTTTACATTTACTGTCATATCTGTTGAAAGTAACTTCTTGTCCTATAAAAGCAATATGTTTATTCGTAGGGAGTTCATTGCATTCAGGTTTCAGCTGGTAACTTGGGTTCTAGAATTACAAGGACTCCCAAGTCCCCTTGGCTGCCTTTCCGAATGTTGTTTTCTGCCATCTCAAATAAAGTTCCTCCTAATCATATGGAACTAGTTGAAGCTAGCTAAGTACGAGTTGTTCGTGGTATGTCCTTTGACATTGTGTTTTTAGTTCTTTAATCTAGTGGATCTTTCCTCATGCTTTTTTGGTCTCTGTTGTTTTTGTATTTTCCTACTGCATAATCCAGAGCAAGAAGATTTTTCCTGGATTTTGTCAAACAATTGAGAATGATAGTTGGAGATACTTTGCTCAGGTCTACATTAACAAATCTTCAGTCTGAGGTAGGGTCATCGGTGCTTGTTTATGCTTGATTTGTATGTGTTTTTCACCTCATGGAGATGGACTGCACAATGACGAAATGCAGCTGCTGGTTTCATCCCAACTATGTAACTATCCTGTGATGTAGTGTAGTACTTTTTCGTCATGGTTCTGTATTTAATATCGGATTTGGTTTCAATCTATGTGAAAGTAGTCCGGCAGCCTTGGTCCTTTGGCCAACTGATGAACATTTTCTGTAACAGTTAAGTTATCCAAAACCAATTGTCTATTTAGAGGCAGCAACACCCTTTTGTTCCAATTTTGTTCCAAGTTTGTAGAGGTGAATGTGTGTGTCTGTTCATGAGTAGGTGTATTTGTGGTTTGGGCCATCGAAAGAGGTTTCATGGGCAAGTGCATGTTCATGAGCAGGTGTATTTGTTGTGTGTATCATCAATTTTCGTTAATGGAAGATTCAAGGTTTGAATGCAATTTTGGTTCCAACATGTGTCCAATTATTTAGTTGCAGGACCAATCAGGCCTTTTTCCATACTTTTGTGGCTGTGATGATAAAATTTTTGAACACACGTTGAAGACTTAGGCGGGGCAACATTAGAAGGTCAATTTGGCAACTAATGTTGCATCCTACTAGTCCTTGAAAAAGTGGTCTTCACCTTGCAAATTATCTGAGCCAAATGTTGACAACTGTTCGACACGTATCCAAGCATGCCAAGAAGAGTAAGAAGAAGTAAAGGAAGACCAAGAAGAGGATGAACAAATTGTAATTTTTTTTAGCCTTCGTATGTAAATTTTTATTGGTACATGGAGTAGTGAACATGTGAACCGAAATGAGAACATTTGTAACTTGTAGTTGGCGGGGTAAATTTTTGAGATGTTAATGAACGATTATTGTACAAGTACCAATGTGTTTGTGCATACTTATCACTCAAATTTGATCTTTCCTGATTTTCTCCCGATTATATGGATGGATGTACTATATGGATTCAATGTGGGAGGACTAAGCACAAAACAAAATCACTTTATAACACATTAAAGTACTAGTAATACAAGACCTGAAAGCATAAAGCCAAAAGGCAGTCACGCATGCAATGAACCTACAAAATCAAAAATTTTATGGAAAAAACAAGTGCTTAGGAAAGCTTGTGACAGATTGTCAACGGAAGAAATGGATTTCTTGGTTTTCACACTTATATCGAACTCGGTGTTCGAAATTGTGAGATATGCTCCAAATGGGGAAAAAATTGGACCTAATTACTAACCCCATTATTCAGCTCCTACACTATGACCAAGTTTAACAAAACCCAGCTGAGGCCCTTAAGACTCGGTCGCGAAAGTCGAAGGAGGCTGACACTACCTTAGATCTCGCATGCAGTGAACCTACAAATATCCCCCCTAGAACAACTAGGGGCTGGAACTCGACTCCGTGCCGACTTTCCCAGCTTCATCAAGACGTTGGGTCGGGATGACGAGACCATATAATCATGCAAATAGCCACTTTAGTGGGTTTTTACCAACGCCGCCCAGACCCAAGAAGATCAAACCAATGACAAATGTATTTCACTATAGATTGTCAAGGCAGGGCATTTCTGAAGATTGGATTGTATTGGTTGTTTATGGGTTGGTGAACCGAAACGGAGTTTTTGTACATACTGGAATGGGATTTGAGGGGACCCAATAAACATTGTATGAGGTATTCATAAGATGAAGTGAGTATCAGTTCCCTATCTCATATTTATACACAAGGAGTTTGACCACCTCAACTACCATTCTCGGAGGTATTAACAGCAACTAACTATTACTGAAAGAGCACATTATAGAAAGACATAGAGCACAAATTACAATCATAAAGACCACTTAGTTTTGTATGTAAATTGTGTGAGCCATCCCCTATTCCAGGTAATTTTGGAGTAAATATGGGCTATGGAATATGAACCAACACCACCCCTACAAGTACCAATGTGTTTGTGCATACTTTATTAGTCTTCGGTTGAGCTATGTTTCCTAATTATGTAGAGTACCAATTGGTTTTTTATAGAACTATGTACTTTAATTCTTTGGTGTAAATAATCAATCACTGAAATGAAACAGCCCCAAAAAATTTAAAAAACAAAGGACATTTGGATCCATATCGTAATGACATTTTGACTAACATTATGACATTATTTATATACATTTTGGGGTAGTGACAGTACGAAATGTACACCAAAGATTGGCCAATTCAACTACCATTCTATGAGGTAGTAAGAGCAAGTACAAATTACTTAAAGAGTACATTGTACTTTCACAAAGACTACAACTTAGAATCATAAAAAGCACTTGTGTGTTTATATAACTCTGGAGTGTGGAATCTTACGTGACCCACCCCCTAATTCCACCAGGCCTTTTCAAAGGGGCCCACCTAAGAAGCTGAGTGAATCTTGTCATAAATGCACCCTACCAATAAATTTTTCAAATAAACAGTTTTTATACATACTTTCAGGCAGGGGCGGACCCACCATAGGGCAAGTGGGGTCAGGGGCGCAAATTTTCCCAAATAGGTAGTTATTAAAGATGCAAATCAGTTACCTATCTCAACTTTATACACATCATTTAGTACTATAAATTACACATTTATACCACGTACCTACTGGGGTCAAGTATGCAATCAATTAGTCTAGTTTATTGCTCCGAGGTAAGATGACCAATTATATATGGCATTGCACCTCAACTACCATTCTCCGACGTAAGAAGAGCAAGTAAATATTACTTAAAGAGTACATTTTTATTTCACATGGACAACTATTATGAATCACATAGAGCAATTATGTTTTTTGATAACTGTGGAGTATGGAATATTATGTGTGACCCATCTCCTATTCCAACTGCCCTTCGAAAAAGGTCCCCACCTAAGTGCTCTTTATGACCATATATTTGTGCTCAAATGAGTGAAGAGCACATTACGTTACGTTTTCACAAAAGCACAAATTTGAATCAGAAAGAGCACATTACTCTTTCACAAAGAGCACAAAGTAGAATCATAAAGAGCACTTAGGTTTCTATGTAAATAGTGAACCTACAAATATGACGTGTGATCCATCCCCTATTCCAGTTGCCCTTGTCAAGGGGGCCCCCAAGAGGTCCAGTCAATCTGCTCATAAATGTACCCTAGCAATGGACTTGAGTTACATTCGGCCATTATTTGTACCATAGTGGGCCAGTGGAAGTAAACATGGTAGTTGAGTTCAGGACCTCAACTACCAGTCTCGGAGGTATTAAGAGCAAGTAATTATTACATTACGAGCACAGTACATTTTCACAAAGAGCACAAAGAATAACCATAAAGAGCACTTAGGTTTCTATGTAAATTTGGACTATGGAATATGACGTGTGATCCATCCCCTATGCCAGCTGCCCTTGTGAAGGGGGCCCCCCCAAGAGGTCCAGTCAATCTGCTCATAAACGTACCCTAGAAATGGAGTTGAGTTACATTCTGACATTATTTGTACCATTGTGGGCCAGTGGAAGTAGTAAAAATGGTAGTTGAGTTCAGCACCTCAACTACCAGTCTTGGAGGTATTGAGAGCAAGTAAATATTACATTAAGAGCATATTCTGTTTTGACAAAGAGCACAAATTATAATCATCAAGAGCACTTAGGTTGGTATGTAAATTTAGACTATGGAATATGACATGTGATCCATCCCCTATTTCACCTGCCCTTTGAAAAGGGGCCCAGCTAAGAGGTGCAGTGAATCTTGTCATAAATGTACCCTACCTATGGAGTTGAATAACATTATGACATCATTTGTACATAGTGCCCCAGTGAAAATAGTAACAGTACTATGGAGTTCAGAACCCCCACTACCAGTCTCGGAGGTATGAAGAGCAGGTAAATATTACTTGTAGAGCACATTATGTTTTCATAGAGAGCACAAATGTTAATCGTAAAGAGCACTTACTTATTAAGAGCAAGTAAAATATTACTCAGAGAGCACATTATGTTGTCACAGAGAGCATCACTTATAATTACAAAGAGCACTTAAAGTTTTATGTAAATGTGGACTATGGAATAGGAACGATTATTGTACAAGTACTAATGTGTTTGTGCATACTTTATTAGTATCCTCTTTTTATTATGTTGTAGCCATTTCGCCAATGTCCCAAATTTGCTTTGTTTGTATACAGTTTGGCAATGAAAGTACCAAATGTAGTGTCCAGTTCAGAACCTCAACTACCATTCTTCGAGGTAGTAAGAGCAAGTAAATATACGTTAAAGAGTACATTGTTTTTTCATTTAGACTATAATATTGAATCACAAAGAGCATTTATGAATAATGACATGTCACTGCCGTAATTGAATCATTTGCTCTTGGTGTAACTTAAAAATCCACTATGCAAACACCAATACATAGAACAAACAAGTCGGCTATGAACTACAATGGTTTCAACATATGACCATTACACTGCAAGTGTGAGCAATAATTTTAAGAGAGAGGGGGGTTAATAACTGTACATGCCAAGACTGTGGCAATACAATATGCGGCACTCGTTCGCAACAGGAGCGGCACTCATAACTTTCCCAGGTACCGATCGACTTCCCGATGTTATCCCTTCTACCGCTGGGTGCGTAATTGGGTTTGAATACCCACTACGACTGAATGAACGGCAGTTGGCTCCAAACGGAGGTATACAAGACGAACATAAACAGTACTATCGTGACAGATAGACAATGTCATGTAATAATGTAGATGGCCACTTTTTCCGGATGTTTGTAAGACATTTTTCACACATGAAGAATAGTTGAATAACACACCTTCGTAACTATGGACTACCTTTTATGGACTTCCTCTTCTAGTCGCATGTTAGTGGGTTTGTGAACAATTCAAACCAACTACATCTTATTAGTGGTTTTTTAGTGATGACACTGAAGTGGGGGAACCTTTAGCACTTAGGTTGTTAACATGAGGTACAACTTTGTGGTATTTATAAGCCAATCCATGAGGGTGGGGATTGAGTAGTCCGCATAAAACTTTGTCCCAGGTCATCATAAAGTAAATTTGCCGAAAATTCCAAAAGAACGAAGTCAGTAATTTTTTACAAGTACATCAAACATCTGTGTAGACTACATAAAGGAGGACATGTGTTGCGTACAAAATTGATTTTGTTGCATACAAAACTAATTTCATCTGCCTTAAAATGGCCAAAATAAGTTTCAACCTTAAGATGGACATAATCTCACATACTTTCGTCAATCAAACTTGCATAAATACAACATCCATTAACTAACATAAGACAACAAAAAGGGGGGTCCCTACGGAAACTAGCTAGCTTAAAAAGTCCTTGATCTTTGACACTGCCGGGAACGAACTTTGTTTCCATGACCAGTCTTTATATCAAGACTCATAGGATTGTCATGCCAAGTCAACATAATAATGTAGATAGTCACTTTAGGTCACCCTGGCTTGCAAGCATAACACCATAGAAGTGTAACTCCTTGACGATGCCGGGAAGGCCGCCATGACCGGTCTTCATCAAGATGCTGGGAATCGGGACGACGAGTCAATATAATAATGTAAATAGTCACTTTAGTGGTTATTTACCAACACCGCCCATACCCTAGAAGATGAAGTGAGTATGTGAAGTTGAGGTATTTAGAAATATAAAAAGTTGGGATGGGAATTGAGGGAGTACAATTAACATTGTTTGAGGCATTCATCAGATGAAGTGAGTATTTCTATAAGACAACGCCTGAAACTATGAAGATGCAAATCAGTTATCTCATATTTATACACTTTATTTACTACTATAAATTACACATTTATACCATGTACCTACTGGGTGGGTTGTGAGGTATGCAATCAATTAGTCTACTTTATTTCTTTAGTTGTTTGAGGACCACAACTTCCATTCTCCGAGGTAAGAAGAGCAAGTACATATTACTCATAGACTACATTGTTGTTTAACGTACACTACTATTATGAATCACAAAGAGCAGTTCTGTTTTTAGGTAACTATGGAGTATGGCATATTACATGTGACCCATGTCCTATTCCAATTGCCCTTTGAAAAGGGGCCCCACCTAATAAAATCTTGTCATAAATATTGACTGACACTATGCCAGTATTTATACATACTTTCTGGCCAGTGAAAGTTCCCAAGTACAAACAGTACTATGGAGTTTGACCACCTCAACTACCATTCTCCGAGGTAGCAAGAGCAAGTAAGTATTACATAAAGAGTACATTTTGTTTTCACAGGGACTATTATTTTGAATCACAAAGAGCAATTTTGTTTTCCGATAACTATGGAGTATGGAATATTACGTTTGATTTAGGGAAACTATTTCAGCTGTCCTTTGAAAAGGGGCCCCACCCAAGAAGGCCAGTGAATCTTGTAATATTACGTATGGAATATTACGTTTGCTTTATTCCCCTAATTACTGAAAGAGCACATTCTTTTTTGACAGAGACTATGACTTTAGAATCACAAAGTGCAAACTTTGTTTGCATATAAATGTGGACTATGGACTATGATGTGTGAGCCATCCCCTATTCCAGGTGCCCTTGTAAAGGGGGCCCACCTAAGAGGTCCAGTGAACCTTTTCATAAATGTACCCTACCAATAAAGATTGAATAACATTATGACATTATTTGTACATAAACATACTTCTGTGAAAGTAGTCACAGTAGTATGGAGTTTAGCACCTCAACTAACATTGTCGGATGGAGTAAGAGTAAGTAACTATTACTTAAGGAGTACAATTGTATTTCACAAAGACTACAAATTGGAATCACAAAGACCAACTATGTTTTTAAATCAGTTTTGAGTATGGTATTAAGTGTGAGCCACCCCCTAATTCACCTGCCCTTTTTCAAAGGGGCCACAAGCAAGTTTGTTTCCAACTTATGTTGATGGAGAGCAATTTAATTTCCACAAATGTCAACTTTAATTTCCAACATATGTGGATTGAAATAGCAAATGTCCGTTGATGCAAACATAAAGTTGTTGCATAGATCGAAGAACAATAGTACCACAATTTATAATTATTACAATGGAATGAAATTCAATTACTCCTATTGGTCATCGGAGTAATCACATACTTCGGGGTCGGATGCATATTGTGGATCCCTCTGAATTCCTCTAATAGACTCTCTGGGGTCGAAGCCGTCCCTTTCAGCTTCCCTCACTTTCTTGACTATCAGGCCTTGACGGATTACTCACCTCCTCATGGCATTGATCTCAACCTGCAGCCTTTCGCACACGTCGTTATGGAGACGGTTTGGCCTTCTTCCGTCCATCATCTGCGCTGACCGTGCTTTAGGCACCTTAAGTAGGTACTTATGACATTTTGCTTCCAACTTGTTCCGCTGTACGAACATATTAGGCCAGTTAAGTAAATCAGCGGCTTGACCCTCAAATGAAGATTGGTTCCAGTCTAATTTGAAATAAGCATCTTCACTTGCATCGTATTGCACCAAAGGTTCGAAAATGTTCGTTTGCCACTCCTGTCGACTATAGCAAGCGTATAGTCCAATCTTGGAATGAGACGTTGATCTTCACGTGGACTTACCGTTGGTGGTGGCGGTTCACTGGGTGTCCTCGGCTACTTAAGAAATGAATTGCGCGACATGACCCCACGGTACCCACGCATAGGGTGTACGGACAAATCATCACGAGTCCTTGCTTTGTTGTCGGCCAACCAAGCATCCATAACAGAAAGCTGTGAATGTTGACGATCGTCCCCTTCATCCATCTCTCTTGGTAGTCGAAAACGACTGAATCTAATGTCGTTCGATACATCAACAGGTGGGGGGTGTACTGGTGTTGGCACTTCGATGGATAATCCACCATATTCATCTATCGGTCGTTCCACAACTGCCCCGTTCGTTGTGAGAACTCTCATAGTTCTTGTATGCAGTAAACGGTGCAGTTCCTCATCTTCTGCCGAACCAAAGGAAGGACGGATGTTCCGATGTTGAACAGGTGGGGGTGCCTGGCCGCGTGCCTGTGTACGAGAACCAGAACCAAAACTCTCCCCCTTGTCTAGTCTTCTTCCAAAACGCCAATTTAGGTCCATAGCGTAATTGTTTGGAATGCTTCAACAATGACCAAGCAAGTGTGTATATATATAGAGTTTCACTGTCAAAGTAGTAAATGTACTATGCAATGGAGTTCAGCACCTCAACTACCATTCATGTTTGTGTGAAGGACAAAGACGGGTCAACAAGAGCAAGTAAATATTTCTGAAAGACTACATTCAATTTATGGTCCGACCATATAATTCTTTCAAAAGGAGCACTTCATGTTTCTGACAAGGACAAAGTTAGGTTGTGCATGGACCAAGTGAATATGCTAGAAATCCTGTTCGGTAACATGGTTCCATAAAAAAAAACTCTGTTCGGCTAATGGATTTGATGCAAATATATCCTATTCGGCTATCGCATACTATACGCAAAAATCCTGTTCGGTTATGCAGGTCCATGCACAACCTTTTGCTGCAATTCCACACCATAAAAGAATGGCCACAAGCCACCCTCCAAACCTTATTGAAACATATCTGCCACCGATGCTATTTGTCATAAATCGTGGAAGTTACTCTTCTCATACCACATGAATCATACCACATTTCATGTACATCCAAATAAAGAATTAGTTTGTAAATTTGTTTGTCAAACCCCTTCCATGGCACGCCGAGCTTGGACCGAGGCAGAGGAACAAACATTACTAACACACGTTACAAACCTTGTAGATCCTTGTAGATGAAGTGATTTTGCAAGCCGAGGGCAACTGTCACAGGCATTTGCAATTTCATTGCTTCCAAACTTTATTTTTTTCGTATCTACGTTATAATAATTTCGTATGTGTGAATTGCATAGATGTTTAACCCATTACACCGTAAGTAAGCAAAGGAAGGCCGGATGTTCGGATGTGTAATTGGTGTGTGGGGGAAAAATTGGCTACTGGCATTTGCCACAATCGCAGCCAGAACAATACCCTTTTTACCGAAGCGGTGCTCGAACCATTCAAGAATTAATTTTCCCACCCAAGGTTCAATGCCAAACTTATCTAATGTGCTGACAGCACTGGCCCGAACAGTCGCATTCTCGTATCAAGATAGGTGAATTCAAGATAGGTCAATACAAATGATGAAGCAAAACCAACCTACGTAGAAAGATAGGTGAATTCACAATCCTCTAAAAATTCACATAGGTGAAGCAACCCACTTTCTTTTGAATTTGGGATGTCTCTTATTAAGATAACAATAGAATGAACGATCGCTTTGTTCTAATAAAAATGAAGCGGTCTTCTTTTGGCCCGTCAATATCGAACGATAGCCGAACTAGAACCTTTAAGTTGCCCATGTAAACACCAGACAATAAGCAAGTGTGCGATCTCGAGTTTGGTGGGACCACCTCTGTGCCCTGAAAGACACCAACAACGAACATGAGAGATTTATTCAGTTTTAAACACAAAGTAGTCGTATATAACAATATGTTCCTAGTCCCTACTCACTATGCAACTTTTTCATTTTCAATTCCTGTCAAGTGTTGCCTGCTGCAATGCTGCCCTTGGGTTTTTCTATCTTGTTTTTTAACTTTAACTTTAAAACTTTCATAACATAATTTTGCTCTTCATTACGGAAGGGGAACTAATGACTACAACCCCTGACCAAAAAGGAAGGAGCACAATGTTCCCGAAAAAAAACAAAGCTGCGTTACTGTAGAAACAAGACAGTTGGAGAAAGGAAAGGACAACGCTAGATCCAAACTCCAATGTGATAAAATGGGATAAACACCAAATATCATTGCATTTTCCTCATAAAAATCTTGAATCCCCTTTTGCTTCGTATTATTTCAAGGCCCTAGCATCTTTAACTTGTGAACTAATTCAAGGACAAGAATTATTTGAGCCATTAGTAACTTTAATGAGAAACTCACCTCACAGGGCTGCATGCCAAGAAGGCCTATGACCTATTGACGGCTTCTGCCAAGCTTTCCCTTGCACCAAGACCATATGCATCCACCCGCTTATAATCTGGGCCCATGCTTTCCCAAGCATTCCTGAAATTAGAGACCCCGACTTTTAATACATAATCCGCTGCAACAACCTCAAGGTCCTCCAGCTGGTATTCATCATCCACACCATCTTCGTCAGCATCGCCTGTGGTTGGATCAACCTGGCAATACCACCAATAAGTAAGAGAGTGATAGGGTTCATTAATAGGTCATATCTAATTGTATACAGTGTAGAACCAAACAATCTAATGAAGTAAACACTCCAAGTATTGACCAAATGATGCAGACAATTTAAAGGAACCAGCAAACTATCCAGTTCTAGTTTGATAGTCTGACAGCACTTGGATTGTATCTTCCTAGGAGTCTAGGGCGATGTTTGGGGTAGTATAAGTGATCAAGCGATAACTTCCGTCATAGTACGAAACCTAACCCAGGCTTCCATTCCTATCATTGCTATCAATGGGGGGACCATTCCACTCAGTAACCTAAAGAAGCATGCCACCACAGAATGAACGCAGACATCTAATAAGCTCAAATAATACCCAGGCGTCTTCAGGAAGAGAAACAGTACCTCCTTTACAACAAACTTCAATGTGTTAGAAAACTTTCCACCAACAGGGACACCATCTGGCTTCTCAAATGCTACAAATGTCTGTCCTGGTGAATCATATGGAAGAGATCTTAAAGGCTTTGTTGATACTTCAGAAAATTCCTCCGCTTCAGAGGCATCCACTATCACGAAAACCTGTCACAGTGCACAATAGAATTGAGAGATTGTTGCAAGGTAACCGTAGAATAAAGGAAACTACCATTTAGTTGAGATGGTCATTACATTTTCCAGTAATTGCTCAGGAATTGTATTTGTGCAGTTGTACTGGAACAGAACGTAGCTATCGAAACTGTGCTTAACAACATTGACTGCATATTCTGTTTCAGCCCCTGTAAGCTCCACGGGTGGAGAAGACTGGTTCAAGAAACACAACACATGAAAACCAGAATGTCTAAAGGAGTAAGCATCTGAGTGAAACAACCTTGAAAAGCTTCCCAAAGCTTGAGAACTCTGGGATAGAAGAGAGCATCTTCTCATAAGCATCAATAGTTGACGTGGGGCCAGCTAGAGCAGCACCTAAGCCAGTTGGCTTTTTACCAGGGGCTTTCTTCTCAGCAAGTGGCTGAGATTTAACCTCCTTAGGTACAGAATCAATATCAAAAGGCTCTTCTGAAGGCTCCTGAACCTGTGTTGAAAAAACACACGATAACATAATGAGTAACTGTGCATGAAGCATACAGAGAAATGTAATTCTACAATAACACTCACATAATTCTTCAAACTTGTCTCAAGGTTGATCAGCGGCACATCCAATGACCCAAAGAGGAAGTCCTTCACATCTTGATCAGCTTCAACAACTGCACCCTCACCCCCAAGCATATTCAGATATAGCGTAGCCCTATCACGAACCTGTATACATATTGTCAAACACAAGTTCCATTGGAAGTACAATGCAAACACAAAGTGTTAGATACTGCCTAATCCTACACTAAAACGATTATAGAGTATAAGAATTTGCTCTTTTTCATCTGAGATACTTCTCTTGTGGCAACAAAAGTTAGAAAATCAACCCAAGGGCAACAAAGATGAAAAAACTGTCTTACAACGCAATGGGAATATGGACACACTCAGACGGCATGCCAATGCATGGTTCTTAAGTGGTAGAGTAGCAATAACAAAGGCAATAGTACTATCAGATAACAAAGGCGACAATAAAATAGTAAAATAACAAGGGCAACAGTAGTAAAATAGCAAAATAACAAGGGCAACAGTACTATCAGATAACAATCCATTAAAACAAGTACTTTCATCCAATTTTACGAGCAAAGAATAGGAAAATAGAACATTTTTTTGATTTGTAACGGTATAGGTGACATTGATAGAGCTACCTATCAACTAAAAGACAAAAAGATGTTATAACCATTCAACCAAAAAGAAGGGCCACACTAAAAAAAAGGCCGGACGAGAGAGTACGGAATCTACAAAACCAACATAAGAAACCAGAGGAGGGGGTTGGGGGGGGCACCTTTCCCTTCACTGAATTGTACAGAATAAAGGGGTAAATGGCTCTTGAGCCGAGGAATTTGCGAAGTTTTTGCAAGTAATTGCACTCTCGTCATTTGGACACAAAGAGAAGATGTGCTTCTGCAAACCAGATCTAGAAGAAAGGATTCAGTGATGAAATGGTAAGCAAAGAGCACAAAGCTTCAAAACCTTTCTGATAAATCTAGAAATCACTTGAACATATTCATTTTTTATCACAATTAACTTTCAAAAACTGCAATATAATACAGAAACTCACCTCATCATCACTGTCAAAGAGACAGGGTCTCAACTAAACAAATATACGAGGCTGCAACACAACAAAGAAAGGTTGCTACATGTCAGTATCTCCAAACTCACCAACAATGGATTATGATGAAACAAAGTCAAGAAATCTAACTTTCAAGGAATCAACTATGCAACCAAACTTAGCTAATGTGCTGACAGCACTGGCCCAAACAGTCGCATTCTCGAGGATTACTTGATTGTAAATGTACCAAATATATTTACTGGGATCTGATGTCTTTAGCCCCTCAATTCCAAGGAAATGGAGAATCTAACAACATAACATTAACTTAATTTAGTTCACCAACCGACAAATGGTAACAAAAGATAATGTAAATGAACAAACTCCAGAACCTCAACACAAATGATGAACCAAAACCAACCTGTGTAGAAAGATAGGTGAATTCACAATCCTCTATAAATTCACATAGGTGAAGCAACCCACTTTCTTTTGCATCTGGGATGTCTCTTATTAAGATAACGATAGAGTCAATGATCGATTTGTTGTAATCAAAACCACCTTCTTCCCTCAAAATATTGCTCAAGAAATTCATCCTTAAAGAACGAAACAAAAATAAATAAGCATGCGTAACAAATATCAAGAAGGAAAAATGAAAGTCAAACTTTCACAAATAAAATGAACCACAAATGTCATGTATAAATCTTCACTTTCTATGAAAGATTCTAGCACGCTTACAGGGATCTATACTTGAGTGGGAATTTCAAACACAAAGATCTGATGGCTTCCACTAAAACAATCTTAAATTCATCAGCAATGTCAGACATAAAATTGGTAATTTGTTTCATCAAGCGGTCTACACTTGACTCATTGCCAGTTTTCAGCAGAGTGGTGATGGCGCTTGAATTTTGATCCGAAAGCAAGCTCTCCATATCTATATTGCAATTTGTTACAGCCATTGGATGGGTCATTGCCACCTGCAGAAAATTGCGATTCACAAATTAATTAAAACGCAAAATTCTCATTCACCTCACAGGCAGTTAAATAAACTGGATGGCAGTAAAAGCCTAAAAGTGGTAACCTTGTGCAAAATACGAACTGCAGCAACGCGAAGTACTGGCTTGGAAGAACTTCAGAAAGAGTTGTAAAACAGTAATTGCTGAGGTCAGTTCTTTAGTTGTCACACCACTGAATCCCGTGATTGCTCTAGTCGCCTAAAAAATAACCATATCAGCTTTGTGTCGAAGACAATTCTGAAGAAACTCATAAAATGGACGGTCCGCAGCCTGGTTGTTTGTATTTGGAGTCCCTGATAACCTGAACAAATTTTCGTATACAAATGTTAACTCATAACTCAGGAAAAAGAAAGATAGAAGACACTTCAAGGGAAGAAATGCACCTGACTAGTGTAAAGAATTAACAGACACTGAGCCAA
Organism: Rhododendron molle; assembly: GCA_025413875.1. Lineage (NCBI taxonomy): Eukaryota > Viridiplantae > Streptophyta > Magnoliopsida > Ericales > Ericaceae > Rhododendron > Rhododendron molle. The sequence goes on along the minus strand of CM046389.1, from coordinate 12,156,203 downwards.
AGGTGAACGAACTGTTCCTTTAGTTTAGCTAGAAACTAGCTTGCTTACAGGTAATCTGTCATTTTGCCGGATTTGCAAATTCGACACTCAAATTGTTCAAGCATGCCAATGTAAATCAGCACCATTTAGTCATACATATCTTTCCTAGAGTGTGGCATTCATAACCAACTTCCTAACATAACAAAGAGATTCCCATATAGGTCAACGTGGAAAGACCAATTCTAAAAGTACCCACAAGTGAATGAATGTCAATGTATAACCAATGTAGATGAATTAGCCTAGGTGAGATTCACACAATAGGGTCTATTAAAAACACCTCAATAACAGTAATGGATCATACCTGGTGAAGCAGAGCAAGGGCATGGAACTGCACGAGTGCTGACCTTGATTGAACAGCTTCTGTTACCTCGTTACTCCAACTACGTGACCCAATCTCTGGAATTGTCCGTCAAATAAGTCACTTATATTAGAATATTGCAATCGAAATCCACATATTACCACTTCTTAAGTAAGACTAAACAGTACCTGGAGTACATGGATTCCACTAACCAGGGCTGCACTAGCGACGACAGGATTTTTGTCAACAATGGCTTGCTTGAAGTATCTGTCGATTTGTGTTAGAAACGTTCCATCCGTGATACGACAAAGGACACGTATAGCATTTGCCCGATACAAATCAGTCTTGCTATTCATGTCCTTCGTAAGTGAAGTTGTGACAATAATAACATTCATTGCAGATTGAAAAATGTCACTGTCTTGGCTTTTACACCTCAGAGTCGTACTTCAAAATAATAACAGAAACCAATGTGAATATAACATCATCAGGAGAGGGAGAGAGCAATGGTTTATCATTAAATAAACCATTCTCCTCAATCCAATATCTCTTGATTGAAAAAGCTTTGTTGTTGCAAAGAATACTTCTGTAGCTTCAACCTATAAGTTTTGGGAAAAAAAACAACTCATTTCGCTAGAAAATCTCCAAGTAAAATTTACCAGTTGAAGTAAACAGTCAATGGCACAGGAGAACAACAAAATATATCCGACTAAGCACCAAAATTACAAACAAAACACCTGGGTGCACATATGAGTTCGTAATGTTTTTGTACACATATGCATATATTTTTGCTATGTGAATACACGCCAGTATATGTGCATGGAAAATGCCTTTGGTATAGTAAAGCTTCATTTGTAAATGATAATCCTTGATTCAAAAGGTACAGAAGCTTCGTAATGACCTGAACATGAACAAACAACAGAAAGAAGACCCATACAAATCAATCTCTGGTGAAGAAATCCAAGTCAATGCAGCATTAGAATTAGGTGGCAGAAAGACAAAGCACGTGCGACCATCAACAACATAGCAGAAAAGCATAAACAAGTGTGTGCAAGCACCCTAAAATATCAATATGGGCGGGCGGACATTAATTCACTACAACAAATGGGAGTTGAGGCAGGATTGTATGGAACTTTTCAGTTCACAGGCTACATGTATTATTCTCTGATCCGCTTATCGAAATGAACTCCAAACAACACATAAGCTCCATCAATGGAAAATATGAAAGCTTTGCAAGTAAATTTCTTAGTCGAAGTAATTTGTAAAGGCCAAAACCAAAAAATAAAACCAAAATACAAAAATGACGATGCACTACGCATGTCATGCAACGCCACTGGGGACATGGTATTATCATATATCGCCATTTGCATCTCCTTTTTCAGGAAAGGATCCACCATGTCATAAATAGAAAAACCATTGTTATATACAAACATAAGTGCTCTTTGTGATTCAAAAGTGTAGTCTATGTGAAAACCCAATGTGCTCTTTCAGTAATAAGTACTTGGTCTTACTACCTCAGATAATGGTATTACAGCAGCAAGCAGCAGAAGAAGCAACAGCAAGTACCAGCAGTAGCAGGAAACAGCATTTAGCAATCATGGCAGGCAGCCACTACTCTGATCAACAGCAGCCACGCATCAACTTACAATCAAAACAAAATGGAATTGAACTATACAAGCCACTGGTAGTGCTGTTTTTGGACTCTCACAAGTGTTGATTCTAGTAAGTGCTACTCTTTTACAGTGCTTGGAATTACATATATTTTCAACAGGTTATATGACGGAAATACAACAATCCCTCTGCAATCTTACGTAGGTGAGGCATAACCATTATAATATGACAAGGTCCGAAACCATTACATTCAACAAAATCAAAAGTCATAGGCAACAACAATTCCATACGTTAGATTAAAATCCAGAGTACCGCATACCTAAAAAATTGAAGAGGTTCAACCAAAGTAGATAAAGCTTGGATTACATTCTCAACGCTCACCCATGCTCACCCAGGCATTGGAGACTTGCACGTGCTTCGATTGTGTCCAGGCTCATGGCAAAGCCCACAAAAAACAGTTTGTTTTTCTTGGAATTGAGACTCAATCCTCTTTTTCTTCGGCCTTCCAGCCGGTCGCTTTGTAGCAGGAGGCCGAAGCGGTTCCATGGCTGTGGAAGAAGAGGTGGTCATGTCAAGGTCTTCACAACCGTACTGCAGCTGAGGAACTTGTGGCACGATGTCAGTCGAAGAAGGCATGTCATGCAAAGGAACGGGAGACATTACGGTCGTGTAAATAAGAAGTTGTGCCTCCACCCTATAGAAAGGATCCACAAGGTTATATATATTGTACAACGAACCTTGTATTGCGCGCACCGCATGCTTGCAAGGGATGCCTTTCATCTGCCAACGCAAACAACTGCAGTAAAAAGGGTGGAGCTTGACCGCATGAGATTTCCAGTCGGATGCTGACACGATGAACTCTGTGGGAGAAGTGGCTCGACAAATGAAACCTCGAGATTTTTCCTGATATTCCTAAATCATTTCGTCGATATTACGACCAACCGGCAAGGGATGCCATTTACCCGCCTCCATCTTATGCCTATACAACATGTCAGTGGTGATGGTGACGTGGCCCTTCATGAATTGGATGATGTCCAACTCTCTCAATTTCAATATCCAATTGTTGAAGCTTTCGGCAATGTTGGTGTACAATTTGCCCCACCTCCGATACGGAAATCGCGCATTCGACCAGTGTTCTGGACCATTTTCTTCAACCCACTTCGACAACTCAGGTGATAGCCCGAACAATTTCGTCAAGTACACCCCATATAGGCGCTCATCGCAAGCGTAGGCAATTTTTGTGAAAAGATGCAATGATGTCTTCTTGGGGTTCCCCTTAATTCCTTTCCCGGTGGCAAACTTGCTAAAATTTTCCTTCACGTGGCGAACACACCATGCATTGCATTCTTCGCCAAACAATTCCTTAACTGCCCTCAACAACCCAGGATTACGGTCCGTCACAATCACAACTTTCTTTCCGGCCACAATTTCCTTCAAGTTATGCATGAACCATAACCAATCCTCGTAGTTTTCTGATGATACAATAGCATATGCGAGAGGGTACAATTGATCATTCGCACCATAGGCGACAGCAGACAAACAACTACCGCGATATGGACCAGTTAAGAAACATGCATCTACAAACAACATCGGGCGACATCCCGCAAAGAACCCCATAATGCTGCAACCATAGGCGACAAAAAGTTGCTTGAACTTACCATCCTCTGAACAACTCCAAACTGCCTTCGTGTTGGGAATTGATTCTATAAGTCGTTGACATATCCACGGCACTAAGTGATACGTCATATACCGGCCCACTTATCAACTCACGGGCACGTTCCCTAGTCCTCCATCCTTGTGAGTAAGTTAGGGGAGTATGGAACGCAAGCTCGAAGTCCTTGCATATGCTCCTTGGGAGGAAATTGGGCTCTCCCGCTAATTTGTCCATGAATATCATACCCATCTCTTTGGCCCGAATCCTTGGCTTGAAATTAGTGTTGTCCTGTGCAGTGTGGCAATGTTTATTTTTTCATCTTGATGACTCTAATGAGTTCAGACTTGCCTTGCGCCCTAGCTGTTAACTTCCACGGACAACCATCAACCACGCAAGCTAACCTATAATAATGACGACTATTGTCCAAATACTTGAAACTGAACTTGTTCAATGCGGCAACAGAATAACAGCCTTCTTAAATAGCCTATGGTTGTCAAACAACTGACCATCCCCACTTAGAATGTCTTCACCTCGCCGTTGCGAGTACGGCACTAAACCCATTTCGTGGCAAATAGTCAAACTATCTTTCGTAGTCGAAGAAGGTTCTCCTGCGGCAGTGGATGGACTGCTACTCAACAAGTTTGACTCCCTACAAAAAAAAAACGTCTCAATATAGCACTTGACTAGGGAACTTATCATGTAAACCATAGAGGAGACCAGTTCCCAATGAAATGAAAAAAAGGAGCACATACATGTTATGCAAAAACCAAGTTAGTTATTGAAAAAAGTTGAAAACAGTAACCTCTTCTTCAAAATCATATGTTACCCATGTCTAACCTCTTCAAAAGAATATCACTTTTCAACCAAACATAAACATGCAAAATCCTCATATACGTACATATGTGTCATATTTAAAAAAAACAAACCAAACCCATACCTACTACTTATGTTACATTGTCTTGGTGTGTTAGCAAGGGTCTCTTCTTCCACAAATATGTCAACCTCAGCCTCATTCAAACAGAACATCATAGAAACACCATCTGCATCCCTCATACGCAAATGCTTCGACTTATCCCTGCTTGTACTATAAAATAATAACTTCCCATCAGGGCTCATATCCATGCGAGAGCAAACTTTGACAACTAACTCCTCAAACGATATGCCCTCTTCAATGATTGTGGCTTCAGATACACCACCCATATACTTTCCCAAGCTACCATCCGCATTTGCCAGGCGCTCACCACCTGAATAACAAAAACACATCAACTTCCGAGGAGTCGTCGACATGGCTGCACAACATCAACCAAATATATAAGCATTACGCAATTCATACCCAATTACATGATACAAGGGACGTTCAATTGTCGATTCTCTACCAAAAAAACATGTAACCCTTTAACCTACACCCACAACACTTGTGTACATTTGGGTAATTTGTATATCACACAGGACACCAGTAGAAAGTCAATTATTTGAATTATTTGTATGGAGCAACTACAATGCTATGCAAAAATCGCGTCATTTAATCAAAATGATGAAATTTTTGCCGAAACTAATAGACTTCAACAAGTGTGTGCAAGCACCCTAAAATATCGATATGCTTCCAGGTGAATGCGATCATAATGGCAACACACATGGGGAAGGGAAAAAAGGGATGAAGACCAGATTTCAATTAGGCAGACATTACTTCACTCGAACAAATGGGAGTTGAGGCAGGATTCTATGAGATATTTATCAAAAATGTCCAATAGAACATATTAGTTCACAGCCTACACGTATTACTCTCTGATCCACTGATCCAAATGAACACAAAACAACACATAAGCTCCATCAATGGAAAATATGATAACTTTGCAAGTAAATTTGTTAGTCGAACAAAATTCTAAAGGCCAACACCAAAAAAAAAGACAATAAAACAAAATGATGATGCACTACGCATGTCATGCAACGGCACTAGGGACATGGTATTATCATATATCACCATCTGCATCTCCTTTTTGAGGAAAGGATCCACCATGTCATAAATAGAAAAACCAGAGTTATATACAAACATAAGTGCTCTTTGTGATTCAAAGTTGTAGTCAATGTGAAACAACAATGTATGCTTTCAGTAATATGTACTTGCTCTTACTACCTCAGAGAATGGTAGTTCAGGTGTTGTGCTGAACTCCTTAGTACATTTAGTACTTTTACTACGAAACTATATATCAATAATGTAAAAATGTTAGTCAACATTTATTGGGTGGTACGTTACTTTTACGAAAAGATTCACTGGCCTTTCTTAGCTTGGCCACTTTGAAAAGGGCAGGTGGAATAGGGGATGGCTTACACATAATATTCCATACTCCACAGTTAAATACAAACATAAGTGCTCTTTGTGATTCACAAGTGTAGTCTATATGAAAACCCAATGTACTCTTTGAGTAATATCTACTTGCTCTTACTACCTGGGAGAATGGTATTACAGCAGCAACCAGCAAAAGAAGTAACAGCAAGTACCAACAGTCAATAAACATGGCATGATAGTTTAGGTTGGGAATTATATATTTGCAGACTCTATACTCAATTTCATCCCTTTTTTTTCCAATGTCCATCCTAATTTTTCCAATTGCATGCCAATTTATAAATGTTTGCTTGATAGTTTAGGTTGGGAAACATAAAAATACATTCCAATACAAGAGTAAAATCAAACTCAGTCATCAATCAAAACCTCACAGGGGCATTCCCCTGAACAAAACAACCAAAAACACCTGAATCACAAGCCATTAGACATGCAGCTACTACCAAGTACCAACACAAAATATACAAACATAATTGCCTAGACTCTTTAAAGACGTGGTAGACACCCTTTAAGTACCGAAACAAGCAAAAGATATTCAAGATAGTTGAGACACCCCTATGAGTTATTAGCCAATCCATGCACACCATTCTAGTTGTATCTGTTTTCTACAAATTTGTCCAAGAAATGATAGCAGTTTCAATCCTAGCAATAACAACATCAATTCCATTACTTGTATGTGGAAAGATTCTTGCATTTTCCCTTCTAAGTAATTTGCATAGATCATTATTGATTGCAACCTAGGCCATTCAATCTCCTCATGTAATGTAAGGAGAATGGGGTCTCCGAATGCCATTCAACCTAGGCCATTCAATCTCCTCAATCTCCTCGTTCCGGGCAGGGCTGGTCCGATTGCCATCTCTAGCGACGCATGCCAAAACAAGATCAAGGAAAAATAGAATCAAAACTAAGCATGCATGACTACAATGAACGACTTGAAAGCACACCGTTCGTTCCGAGTATCGTCCGTCATCAGAGACCCCGCCTTCAAAACTAGTCCAGTTTTTTTTATAAAAAAAAACTCGTTGTCTTCAAAGAGTTCGTCTAAAGATGAGGTTGAGCCTTCAAAAGTTGTCCCGATTCAGCAGCCCAGACAAACAAAGGATTGAATTCTCTCTCTCTCTCTCTCTCTCTCTCTCTCTCTCTCTCTCTCTCTCTCTCTCTGGGGGTAAATAACAAAGACAGACCCGAATCGATAGAGGAATTAAAGACGGTCAAATTCAAGCTTTTAACTGTCCTCCATCCAAAACCACATCTCGACCGTATCCCTACCCCTAGTTATCTGACCTACTACTCCTCTCACGCGGTTTGGCATTAATGCGGGCAGTTGGGGGACATTGAATGAAGTCACTGCACAATGCACAGATCTTGGGGAATCCGGCTTCGGATGGGGATGCAGCAGGCTTTCCATTCAATGGGGAAAATTTCTCGGCTTTGAGTAATGGTTACCTGCCGGGCATTGATGACAGAGAATGAGGCGGGTCAGGATTTTATAAATTCTTTGGGTCAGGATATAGGTGCAACATTGGAGTTGGGCCGAAATGAGCAAGATGTTTTTTGGGAAAATGACGGTCCAAGACGTGTTATGATAATTAATACCCTCCACGGATATTCTGAGAACATTTGTTAATGCTGAAAATGTCATTAGCGGGTATCAATTATCAAAACACGTCATTGGCCGTCATTTTCCATGTTCTTTCGGGCCTTAAGGCCCAGTGAATAATGCTCCATTAGTTATTAGAGAGGCTGGATCAGAACATGGGTCCGGTATTGGGCCTGGGCCTGACAATGTGCTGGACTTTGCACGAAGAGAAGAAAGAAGGTCTTACTTTGTGTAATTTCAAAGGGTTATGGTTTGTTCAAGAAGAAAGAATGGGTGATGAATTGAGAGGAATGTGTAAGTAGAAGGCCCTTTTATATAGTTGGGAGTCGAGGCATGAAATGGGGACAATGTGGGGTGGCAGATACTTTGTGTGGCTACATGAGTTTCCTACTTCTGGGGAAAAGAATTGTTAGGACCATGGGTCATGGTCTCTCTGTATTGGCAAATTCTAAGGCAAAAACACACATTTAATTGCATCCTTAGTTATCGAGTTGTAATTTCTTTTTATCTTTTCTAACCATAACGAGTCTGTATAAAATTAGAATGGAAGGAATCTTTTTACGTAATTGAGAGTGAGTGTTTCGTATGGGTAGAGAAGGAAAGAATTATTCTTGGGAGGAAAGGAATTGGTGCTCACGGAAAGATTTGCGACACATGGTAAGATTGAATTACCATTGATCAGTAAATATATTGGAAGACTTTTTTAAGCCTCGGCATCTCCAAGGCTATATAGAAGGCTTTTTCTATGTAAGGATATGTGGACATCTAAGGCTATAAATAGGGAGGTGTTTTCATCCCTAGGGCCGATCACGAAGAAGAAGAAAAAAGCCGCACTTTCTATTTGGAGCAAAGAAACTTTCAAAAGGGGCTCTTGCTTTTGTATCTTGGAGTACATATTGATCTATGGATCATTGAGCACAAAATCCGTCTTCAAGAGGTTTCAATATCATCTCCAACCAATAAGTTTCTTTCAAAATGACGATGAAGATTTGTAACATAACCTTACTCTGTCTTGGTGAATATTTTTCCTTCTGTCATTATACTGGTGATTTGGAGAGTGGAGACCATGAAGTTGTGAATAATGCTGGTCAACTCCACTAACCCATAATTTTACCAAACAAAATACATCAACGAAAACGGAAAAAACCATAGCTATTTGTCATAATCCCATGTTTACACTTCCATTTTAAAAGGACCATTACATTTATTGAAATAAACCAAGTCATTGATCTAAAATGGAAAATTACCCAATTTATTTTAACCTACAACAATTGTGTCCCAAAAATATTCAAAAATTGGGAAACTTTTAACAGGACAGAGCAAGTGAAATATTTATATCAACTAACTACATGTTCTCTAAAAACCAAGTCATGTATTCAAACAGATCAAACAGTCAACGAACAACGCAAATCATAAAATAAAACTCTCCAACCAACAATGTCAGCCTAATCAGTACAGAGTGTTTTACCCTAACACATCACTCACATGAAAAAACTTGGGAAATCAACAATGTCAGCCAAATCTAAGGCAAGAAACATACTAGGGTTCAATGGTCCAACAACAATTAACTTGGGTTCAATGGTGTAACATTCGGTTGAGGCTCAATCCCGTCAATTTATTTGTACGATAAGGTTAAACAGAAACAAAGGACTGCAAACAATCAAAACCCATCTTCAACTTGGACACAAAAATGGGTTTTGTCTGCAGAAGGGCAGAACAAAACTCTGTGTCTGTGTGTGGGTGTGAGAGAGAGAGAGAGAGAGAGGAACATACCAGTTCGATGCTTGTGGAGATCAAGGGGGAATCGTGCTTCTGCTGTTCAGAGAGAGAGGGAGGGGAGACGACAGGAGTTGGGTGGGGGGAATGAGGGAGTTAGGGTTTTAAAATGTATATAAACGAGGGTAAAATAGACATTTCAAGTTCTCACACCATGTATTGGTGAATATTATCCCTCCTGCCATGGCACGGGTACTTTTGAAACTGGAGCCCATGGTTTGGGGAATAATTCCGGTCAACGCCACTAACCGGTAATTTTCCGAAAATGGAATATTCTGGCATGTATTAAAGATAGGGGTATTTTTGGTACTTCTCTTAGAATGGGGCTTATTTGGGTAGGGTTTGACATGGGTGGGCTTGGACAGGTAAGAGGTGACAAAACAGGGCCGGCCTGGAAGAACCCCTTGTCTCTTACATAGGAAAGGGCCCAAATCTTGGTTCTTGAATCGACTGGGCAACGGTGTTCTTGAGCTCTCCAACGGAGATGGTGAAAGCATCAAGATGCAGATCTGGTGGTGATACTGCGGCGGGATCGTGATATATCTAGTGGCGATCCTCAACCCATCTTCACGAGCGGAGTGTTGATCCAACCTCGGAGCTGGGCAATTTTTCTTTCCCTTTTTTTTTGTTGTTATTAGTATTTGATGTATTTTTTTTTATATACTTGTTCATATTTTGATTTGAAGTCCCCTTCTTATAAGGGATCCCTTACTTAGCTTAAGTGCTGACATCATAGATTTCAATTTAATTTTGATGATCTGGGTCGCTCAATATGATCAGAACGTGATTTTAAAGGTCCTTGCGAGAAATTGTCAAAAAAAATGGCCGGGAAGGGCTTCATCCGAACAGTTTTTTTATTGAACGGTTCAAAAAAAACTACTCAAATCAAGCATTTCCCGGTCATTTTGTTTTTTCCGATTTCTCACGGGTACCCTTAAAATTACGTTCTGATTACATTGAGCAGCTCGGATCATCGAAATTCAATCGAAAAATGGAGGAAATAGGAAGGTCCGCACTTGAGAAGCTTATTTAAGGTCCTTACAGGAAGCTCACTGTTTTGATAATATATATATATATAAGAAGAAAGGACCTAGTAGGACCGAGAGTCGGAGATCATCAATAAAGGCTCATTTCATCCTTTGGCCAACAGTTAATGTGGGACCTTAAGTCACATATTTAGCATGCGAGCGAGCTTAAGAGCTACTTTTAAAAACTTCTCAAACTATTCAAATCGTAAAGATTGCAAGCACAAATGTAGAGCGGAGCGGCCTAGTTTGTTTTGGGGTTTCAAAACTCCCGGGTATGTTCTTCAATAAATTTTCTCTATCTATCTCTCTCCGCTCAATACTCTCAAAACTCATACCGAATAGGGCTGCGTGGGACAGCGGCATGACACGGACCATTCGACGAAAAGACGGAAAGGTCCTTCAAAGATGAGAGATTTACGTCATTGTCTCACACTGACTCTCACTCTTGGCCAAGGTATAGTCACATAGCTGGACCTGGAACTGGAAGTAAAAAAGGGTGGTTTTGTTTTTGGTTTCTCATCGATGAGTTGATCGATAACGCGCGTTTCTGATCCTCTGAATAGAAGGGTTTCCCGTAGCTTAATTGCAAAACCACTAAACCCAGCTCGCTGCCTAAATTCATCGCCGCTCGCTAGGCGTGAACTCTGGACCGGTTTTTTGAAGGAAGTTTTTGAGCGGCTGGTGGCAAACAATTGAATTTGTTATCCTTGTGTTGTGCGTAACAGTTTTTCCTGGGTTTATGTACAGATACGATACTGTTGGAAAAATGTACGGCTGCAATTTCCTTAATGATACTTGGAGTATGTGCTGCACCAAATGGACCGAACTGGTCCGAAGTAAATGGAGGGGATCCAGCCCCGCTACTAATAATTGGAGGCACCGCAGAGGTAGGCGTCTCTTATGGTCCGTTCGGAATGCAGGTGAGAATAAAAAATAAATGATTGGGATTTCTCGCCAAATCTCTCTATTCTTGTTAAACAAATGGAATTGGGACTATAATGTATCTTTTCTATCCATTTCAAACCATTTCTTATCGTTTCCACGATTAAAATCACTTGTTATGTGATTAAGGGCTTCTATATATACAAACTGTCGGTTTCGGTGTGATTCGATTCGATCTGGATATTTCGGAGAAGGAGTAGAAATAGAGTCCAGAAGGGGCGCCGGGGGTGGAGACGGCGGCGGAGGGGTGTAGCTGGGGCACAATACATTACTTTTGAACAGTCACATTTTATTCCCGTGTATTTTAGTATTTCAGTAAAAATTGTAGAGTAGTGCTTTAGGCCCCTTTAATATCTTCCAATTCTAATAATTTAATTCTTTCAATTGTAATTTCTCCGAACTCAGATAATTTTGCATTGTCCAAAATAATGCAAAATGAACCCAACAACCTGATCGGTTTTTTCTTTTGTTTTTTTGTTGTTATTAGTATTTGGTGTCATTTTTTTTTTTTTATACTTCTTCATGTTTTGATATATATGAGACAATCTTGTCCGTCGAAAAAAAAGAAAGGACCTAGTAGTACCGAGAGTCAGAGATCATCAATAAAGGCTCCTTTCATCCTTTGGCCGAGAGTTAAAGCGGGAGCTAAGCATATAACTAGCATGCACAAGCGCGCGAGCTTAGAAGCGACTTTTAAAAACTTCTCAAACTATTCAAATCGTAAAGATTGCGAGCACGAATGTAGAGCGAGAATTGAGAGCGGAGCTGGCTTTGTTTGTTTTGGGGTTTCGAAACCCCTGGTCAATGTCTCCAATAAATTTTCTCTATCTATCCTTCCTCTCCACTCATTACTCGCAAAATCCAAACCGAATAGGACCACGTAGGACAGCGGCATGACACGGACCATTCTACGAAAAGACAGAAAGGCCCTTCAAAGAAGAGAGATTTACGTCATTGTCTCACACTGACTCTCACTCTTGGCCCCAGGGACTGCATTTGCCATTGAACCAAGAAAGCACAATAAAATTAAAGAAAAGGCCAAGCTATAGTCACATAGCTGGAACAGGAAGTGGCAGGAAAAAAGGGGTGGTTTTGTTTTTGGTTTGTCATCAATGAGTTGATCGCGCGATAACGTTTCTGATCCTCTGATAGAACATAGCTTAATCGTAAAACCACTAAACCCTACTCGACTTCTCGAAATCGTTGCCTGAATTCATCGCCGCTTGGCAGACGTGAAATGTCGACCGGTTTTGAGAAAGAAAGTTTTTGAGCTGCTGAATGGCAGACAATTGAACTCTCTCACACGATTTTGTGGTAGAAGTAGGGCTGTAAACGAACTGAACAGCTTACGAGCTCGGCTCAATTCATTCAGTAAACGAGCAGAGCTCGAGCTTGAGTCTTCGGCTCGTTAAGGAATGCTCGGCTCGATTAAAAAGACTCGTTTAGTAAATGACTAAGCTTGACTCATTAAGACTCAATTGGCAAAGCTTGGTTTGCCTCGTTTACGGCCCTAACTTAGAAGCATATGTATTAAACCAATTCAAATATACAAAATCATACGACTCTCATCACCTCATCTTGTGCTGAACCTCTTCTCGTATATTTGAGAGATGAAAAACTAGAATTAAGTACAAACAGAAAAAATGAAAAAACCATACTTTCATCGCCGGGGATACGTCTAGACGTTTGTCCCTGTGTTCCACCTGCTCCAAAGCATATCAGTATGAACAATATTATAAGTGGAACAGGAGACCTCATTGCTTTTGGATACATTTGATTTGAGTACTCATTAATGGATCATATCGGCATTCTCAAACAAAACCATAAGTATATACAAACTCAAAGCAATCATACATACAAATTAGAGTGGACCCCAATAATTAAGGTGGTCGGGGGGCCTTCCACAGCTAGACGGGTGTGCTTATGTATGATTTTTGCCTGTCCTATTTATCACACTGTACCAAAGCCAAAGACTTTAAGACCATGCATCCTCGTTAGTCCTTAGGCCTGTTCAGTTGCACGGAATGGACCAGAAAATCAACTTTTCTATAATTTTCGGTGTTCAGTTATCAGGAAAGTTGTAAGACCCATAACTTCAACTTTTTCACTGGAAAACATTTTCTTGCAAAATAGGTCTTGTTAAAATGAAGGAATTCTTATTTTCCTGCGAAATTTCTGGTTAACACACAAGAAAATAAAAATTATTTTCCTTTCCTTTACTTCACCTCAGTTTACTTTTTCTGGAAGCCTTTTTTTCACACAACATTTCCGAGAATTGAGCAGAACTTAGGGGGTGTATTGTTTTCGATGTATTTTTTGAACCCAGGAGGTTCGGTTAAACCCCTAAAACCATGGTAAAGCCGCCCGGGAATGGAAAGCTCAAAGCTTTATTCAACTTTGAGATGGTTGCTATTTTAATTTAGCGAGGGTGAGTTTCCAGGACCGAAACCTGCATTGCAGAGGTTGTAGGGCGGCGGTCCGGCCATCCATTTCGACGATGAACGGTTTAAATTTAAATCCAGACAATAAACAGCTCGTATCAATAGGAGTTCAAATTAAATTTGAGCAGTCGACATCAAAATGGACGGCCAAATCGACCGCTGTACAACTCCTGCAGCGCGGGCCCAGGATTTCCCATTCCGAGTTTCCATCAAGTCACTTTCTGGCGGATGCGAATTCAGAAAAATAAAGACGCTTTATAAGGAGTGTCGGTTTATAACCAAAAGAGTGGACTGGTCACTGGATGGAAAGGAAATTTAATGCTTTTTTACTTTTTTTTTTTTTTTTTTTGAAGAGAGTGCTTTTTTACTTGACTTAACTTCGAATCGTCAACTGCTATAATTCCAATAATAATTGTAAGCACATGCTATTGTCTTCTTTTACATAAGACTAGGTACCGTGCCACGTGCAAGGCACGTGTGGCTACCCGTTGAATTGATCGGCTTGAAATTTTCGTATGATATAGCTGCATATACGTAAGTTTTATCGGTAACCCTTTTGCAGATAGTTATCTGAATGTACAAAACTTATGTATCTACTCTACCTAAGCCTTTTGCAAGCATTCGACAGAGCAAAAGTCTTTTGGCTTGGAAGTTGTTCATGGCAAAAGTTTTAGTAGGTCTGCAGATGTTGCTGTCGTTAGGGCTCTTGGATGTCTGTTGAGTCGTTGCAGTAGAATTTTCTGGTGCGCTGTTGACTCTTGAAGTGTCGACATCTAGGAAGGAGGAGGAGCCTGCATTGTGCTTTGTGGTCTTGCTTTTCTTCTTTGCAGCATTTGGAGGCAGAGTTAGGAGTGCGTTTGAACGTATTGGTGGTTCTGTCATGTCTTTGCTGGAGATTGAATGGACTTTGAATTTTATTTGGTTGACTCCGGCATAATTGTATCTGTGATGCTAGAAGGAACAAGAAGGTGATATCTTGTGATGGATTCCTCATGTTTGGGCAAGAAGTGAAATGGTGCCATTTGTTTTTCATGCAGAACTTACTAATTATCTAATTGAACAATTCATATAGTGTCAATCTACTAATGAACTACTTAATCTTGCTTTCATACTTTTCCTAGGATGTTCTGTAATAGCTAGCATGTTTTGGCAAGCAAGTGTAAGAGCAAAAGTGCATTTGCTGACATTTGTATGAAACTACACTTCATTGAGTGGTGGTGTTCAAGGGATGTAGTGATCTCATTTTTACTTGCTGGAAGAAGATAAAATAGACCAAATCCAAGTGGCATGTTGAAACAATCATCCTTTCTGGATTGTCTTGTATAAAGAGATCAAATGAATACACTGAAAAAAAAGGATCAGAACTTTTTGAAATAGGATAAAAAAGATAGAATCAGAAGGGCTTAAGAAATTAAACAATTGAAACTGTAGAATGAAGAAATAGTTTAGCTGCTTTGTCAAGTACCGTGCATTAAGAGCAACAGGAACTGGGTCTGCAACATTGAATAACAATATTGCCCCATCTTTACTTTCCAGTGAGCACATTACTGCTGCATGAAGATGAATGTTATTACTTAAGGTGTCAAAATCAAAGAATGCCAGTGTTGAGAGAATTGAATACAGAAACAGGGACAGAGATGCTTGGGTGAGATATTTCAAGGAGTGATACTCTATGAGTACTGTCTCCCTCTGCTGACCTGGTGGCTACGAATGTGGAGGAGGACATTAAACAACTCAATTTTTGCTCAAATTGTAAAGATTGTCAAATTCAGAGACATTGCATGTTGTAGCGTCATATGATAATTGATTTTAAAAGCCTTGAGAAATAAAGGTTTAACCAGTAATATGACTCGAATTCTATAAAAGTTGCCTGGTTAATGTGAAGGTAGCACGAATAAGGTCACAACAAGCTGATAAATACTTTAAGCTTATCGTTTTCTTGAATTCGTCATGCATCGAGGCTTGTCATTTTTTGTTGGGATTTATGCGGAAAGTTGTTTTGCATGTTAATCAGCTTTGAAATGATATGGTTTTTCTCATAATATGATTAAAAAGAGCAGAATTTATCGAAAGATCCAAACCTTCTGCATGGAGCTTATATGAGCAAGAAACAGAAAGCTTTGACATATTCCAAAGATAGACTTGTGGGTTTGAACCTTGACTTGTAGGCACAAGATGTTTTGACTTCCCGAGAAATGGCAGCCTCTCAATTGGCTGTAAATAGAGAGCAAATTAGATGCAAGTGACATACTTAAGCATGTAAAAAACATTGACAGTGAGATCTTTCAGAGAATCACCTGTAGGTTATCTCCAATAATAGCCAGAAGAACGTTCTTTTTGGGATCTCACAATGTAATAACAGTTTCTGCAGCAACAGCTAGAACAGACCCATCAGCAGAAAACGCAGCAGCTGTGAAAGGTTTTTTCCTGCAAGGAATACAGTTTATTGAATAACAGGATTAATACTAAGCAAAACATGTACACGAGTTTTAAAGAAAATGTATCATAGCGACCATATTTATTTCCATATTTCAGGAGTGTTAAAACGATTATGAATGTTTGTGAAATTATAAATGTAAATGAGTGTAGCAAATGTTTTATGCATAAGTTTGATCAAGGGCTTGATATACACAAGGACAAAACTTCAATTTTGTAAATAAGACACTTCTGACACACTTCTTCTTGTTGCTGAGCAGAGAAAGCTAATATCTGCTTTTGCTCACTAAGAGTACTTTCGATGCAGCTATCTATGAATAAATGAAATACTTGAGTAAATGTTATAGGAGGAAGAATCATCCAGTGAGCACATTACTGCTGCATGAAGATGAATGTTATTACTTAAGGTGTCAAAATCAAAGAATGCCAGTGTTGAGAGAATTGAATACAGAAACAGGGACAGAGATGCTTGGGTGAGATATTTCAAGGAGTGATACTATATGAGTATTGTCTTCCTCTGCTGACCTGGTGGCTGCGAATGTGGAGGAGGACATTAAACAACTCAATTTTTGCTCAAATTGTAAAGATTGTCAAATTCAGAGACATTGCATGTTGTAGCGTCATATGATAATTGATTTTAAAAGCCTTGAGAAATAAAGGTTTAACCAGTAATATGACTCGAATTCTATAAAAGTTGCCTGGTTAATGTGAAGGTAGCACGAATAAGGTCACAACAAGCTGATAAATACTTTAAGCTTATCTTTTTCTTGAATTCGTCATGCATCGAGGCTTGTCATTTTTTGTTGGGATTTATGCGGAAAGTTGTTTTGCATGTTAATCAGCTTTGAAATGATATGGTTTTTCTCATAATATGATTAAAAAGAGCAGAATTTATCGAAAGATCCAAACCTTCTGCATGGAGCTTATATGAGCAAGAAACAGAAAGCTTTGACATATTCCAAAGATAGACTTGTGGGTTTGAACCTTGACTTGTAGGCACAAGATGTTTTGACTTCCCGAGAAATGGCAGCCTCTCAATTGGCTGTAAATAGAGAGCAAATTAGATGCAAGTGACATACTTAAGCATGTAAAAAACATTGACAGTGAGATCTTTCAGAGAATCACCTGTAGGTTATCTACAATAATAGCCAGAAGAACGTTCTTTTTGGGATCTCACAATGTAATAACAGTTTCTGCAGCAACAGCTAGAACAGACCCATCAGCAGAAAACGCAGCAGCTGTGAAAGGTTTTTTCCTGCAAGGAATACAGTTTATTGAATAACAGGATTAATACTAAGCAAAACATGTACATGAGTTTTAAAGAAAATGTATCATAGCGACCATATTTACTTCCATATTTCAGGAGTGTTAAAACGATTATGAATGTTTGTGAAATTATAAATGTAAATGAGTGTAGCAAATGTTTTATGCATAAGTTTGATCAAGGGCTTGATATACACAAGGACAAAACTTCAATTTTGTAAATAAGACACTTCTGACACACTTCTTCTTGTTGCTGAGCAGAGAAAGCTAATATCTGCTTTTGCTCACTAAGAGTACTTTCGATGCAGCTATCTATGAATAAATGAAATACTTGAGTAAATGTTATAGGATATACCTTTTTTTTTGCTTTGTATTGTTTAGCTAACTATGTTCATAATTGGAACTTAGGTGTTGTAAGTATCAACAGTTAGCTTTTTCTAGGAGCTCTTTGAATACAATATTTTTAGTTTGAAAGCATGACAATGGATCATCTTCTGAGTGCTTAAGGTAGACTTTTATTTTGGCTGCTGTTGTTGCTCGGGACAAAGCAACGTAGAGTTGGCCATGAGAGAAGACAGGTTCAGGCAAATATACACCTACAGTATCTAATGTCTGACCTTGAGCTTTGTTTATTGTCATGGCAAAACATGTTCTCACCGGGAATTGGCGACGTGTGAATGGCACTGGGTAATGCTGAATATCATTTGGTCGTAGAGGGATTCTTGGTATGAATACCGTAGTACCTTTCCTTTGTCCTACTGCTATCTGAGCTGCAATCAAATGGCTTGTAAATTCTTTGCATATCAATCTTGTGCCGTTGCATAGCCCTTGGGATGGATTTATGTTCCTCATTAATAGAATTGGGCTGTTTTTTTTTAGCTGGAGACAGTGGCATGGCATTCCTGGTGGCATGATGGAATTTAAGAAATCAATGTAGAGTCCTTGCTGAGTTGGATCAGTTGTTTCATCAAAACTTAAGTAGGTGTGCTCTTTGCCTGGGAATTTCGAAAGCATTATCTCATTGATTTCATCGACGACTTCGTTTTTTGGGGTTAGAATGGCTGATTCAGTCAAAGAGAGTGGGTTGAATGTGTCAATATGGAAGGATGGGAAGACAAATTGGATCAACTGATCTAATGATGGGATTGCTGAGATTGGTTGCAGGACCAAGGATGTAGGCAATTTGATTTGTTCGGCTTCATTTTCCTTTTCTAGGCCATTTCCAACTCGCAGAATATATGCACTGAATGCTGGATCAATCCTTGCACGCATATTTTGTGTGAGCTTCAACTTGATCAGTGATTGCCATATGAATGATCTAACTATACTGGCATTAATACAATCTTGCCTGGTTCCTTTTGGAATGACGGGTAATACTTGCCTAAAATCGCCTCCGAGAACCACAACTTTTCCTCCAAATAATGTGTTGTTATCTGTAAGATCTCGTAGGAGGTCATCTAATGCTTCAATTGATTCTTTTTTTGCCATTGATGCTTCATCCCAAATAATAAGTGCAGTTTCCTTGATGAGCTTAGCTAGGCCGGATTGCTTTGATATGCTACAGCAGAGTTTGCCTTCAGAATTAACTGGAATTTTGAAGCGGGAATGTGCGGTTCTTCCATTTGGTAGAATTGATGCGGCAACTCCAGAGCTAGCCGTTGCTAGTGCAATCTGATGTTGTGAACGAACTGTTGCAAGCAGAGCTCGATAAAGAAATGTTTTGCCAGTACCTCCAGGCCCATCAATGAAGAAACATTTGGGCTTCTTCTGAAAAACAGCATCCAATATTTGATTGTAAGCAATTAGCTGCTCATCATTTAATAAGTCTGGGCTTTTTAGATCATCTTCTGATATAGGAATGTTCATTTCGTCTTCTACTTCCCTTGGTGTTGGTTTGTTTGTTGAATCTGTGGTAACAAGCTGAGATAATTGAAAATGATTCAGATTTTTGCCCATGGACTCAAGCTCTGCATTTAATGTTTGGAGCAGAATTTGTCTGGCAACATCCTTACTGATCTTCTGGATAGAGATATAGTCTTCAATCATATGCTCTTCAAATTTGAAGAATAACTCCAATGGATTCACTGGAGCACAATATACAAGAATGGTGGAGAATAGTTGCCTCAATGAAAACGGCATTCGATATGTACATGCTTCTTCCATGCATTTTTCATTACTCTTGTCATCTTCTAGCAGACCATGACTGATTGCTGCCTCTCTATATGATCCAAAGGTAACACCATTTACTGTTCTGAGATATGCATATGACGTAGGCGCTGGAATATAAGTAAGCAGTAGCCGAAGATAATATCTTTCGCCTTCGCTAGGATTTGCTGTGATGATTCGGCCAACAACTTCTTGTTGTTTTCGCTCTGCCCATGATCTTGATGAGCTGTGCCACACGAAGTGCTGTGGAAAATCTTTATATAGTAACCTCAATGCTTTTGCTCTGTTGTTGTAGGTATTCATCCAGAAAAATTGAGTAAGCATTGTTCTGGATAAGAACTCATTATCTACGATATTCTGTAGATTTGAGTTTTTCTTGAGTGGTATCAACTGACAGCCCTCTAGGTGTAACTGCAAACTGATAACAGGTGGCCGCATTTCATGGAGCGAAAATCGGAAAATTCGCCAAACTGCTTCAGGTGGTGATATCCATCTTGCGGTTTGAAATTGCTGGATCTCATCAATGTTCTCAGTGAATTTTGAAGTAGCTAGGCGGTAAATAATCTTGTCATGCCCCTTATATATGTATTTGTATAGGTATTTGACTGCTTTAACAGTAGAGCAAACTTCAACATTAATATGACAGTCAAAGGTAGCCAATAAATAAGGATTGTATGGAACAACCCACCTGTTGTCAAGCATGTGGCCTCGGATCTGAACTTGTTCACCAGTTGCCTGCCTTCTATATAGTGGATAACCATCTGCATCAATAGTGGTTTCTGCACAGAAGCTTTTTGGATAGTTGTTCTTACATTTCCCTTTCTGCATGCAGACCTTAGTCATATCTAGCTGCCCACACGGTCCATGCATCATATGCTTTAGAACCATCGCATACAAATGCGGGTGTTTTTGTTTATCTGGTATTTCAGCTGAGATGAATGCATCGATCTTTGCAACTGTGTTCAGGTTGAATGGCTTCTTAAGTATGATCAGCATATGAACATGTGGGAGACCTCTCTTTTGAAATTCAACCACAAATGTATATGCAGCAATAGGACCAAAGAGCTAATTCTTTACTATTTCTTTTTGCAAATGTTCTAGTTTACTCCTGAACACTCTTGATAGTAGGTCAGGTCTGTTTTGAGCCTCTTCGTGTGGCTTCATCTCATACTTAATCTCTTGCCAATTTGGATTGCAAGTCATTGTAAGAAAGAGATCAGGTTTGTCGTACCTCTCTACCAATGTCATTGCATCTAGGTACAGCTTACGCATGTCCCTTGGTCCTCCTATGAAAGAACCTGGGAGCACAATTCGTTTGCCTATCTTAGAAGGATCAGATTCGCCTTGACCAATGCTATCAACAATTCCCTGATATAAATCGGCTCGAATCTCATCTTGTCTATTTCTGAAATAATCTAACCTTGATGTCTCAATCTTGACATACATATCAACTGTAAACTGTTGCAGAAGACGTGCAGATTCTAACAAAATTGAGTTAGTGTTTGGTCTGATTTGAAGTCTGTAAGCATAGAACTCTCGAGCTGAAACCATGTTGGCCTTGCGAGCATTTTCCTGCCGAACTAAAGAAAGAGCATGAAGTCAGTCCATGTATAAGTTTAGTATATCTGCTTTTTTATAGCATGTTAAACTAAAAGAATACAGCAAGTTATGAGATTTACCAGCTGTTTCTGTTGTTATTAAATCCTCTGCTGTTGCTGATTGGTTTGGCAGTACTTTGCCTTGTCCTGAGCAAAATTCCATTGTATTTGATGGCTTAACTTTCTTGATTCCTTCATGCCATCCAGGTTCACCAGATGGGAACAGAAGTGGATACTGGAGAGGATCATAACAGCCGTAGTAATAACTGATTTTCTGACTATGACCATCTTCTTGTTTGCGAACAATTATGTCACGTTCTTGTAATTCTGTGGCATCTTCGTCCTCTATCCAGATTGCAGCTACTTGCGATACAGTTGGTGGTAAAGTAGTGGAGTCTTCTGCTCTCGGATTTGCTCTTAATATAATTTGACATTCATCGATATTTGGCAAATCAGAAAGACTACGGAAGAACTGAGAATATGGATTAATCCTTAATGTATCAATCAGAGCTGAGATAATATGTGGCTCCAATTTATCTTTATCTCCTTGTTTAAGCTCTATTTCTTTTTGCGTGTCATAAAAATATAGCTGGAGACAGGATGGTATTTGCTCAGAACGATAAAGACTATCAATGAAGTGATAGATCTGTCCTTGTGCTCTGAATGTGTAAATCCCATTAGTTCGTTTCGCATACACAGGGTCCAGATGCACACCCATGGATGTAAATGCGAAAATTTCATTATAGGGCTTCACATATTGGAGGAAATGGGCTGAATCTGCACCTAACCCAGAATATAACTGTTGAAGGTTGTCTGGAATAGTAATTGGGTAAAGGCGAACCTCGCCTCCTGAGCAACAAAACTTAGGTGTCTCATATGGGAATCTTTAGGCACCACAATACTTACAATCTTGTATAGATGAAAGTTTGTATGCTTCCATTGGTATAGCTCGCTGCGGTATAATTGGTGCTGTAGTCAAAGTGTCTATTCCTACACCTGTATTTAAATTTCATGTATTAGTAATAGCATTTTATACACAAATGTAGTCAGCGTTTGGGTTCATACCTATGGAAATGTCATAGAGCATACCTATATACAATTGAAAGAGAAAATATTAGATTGTGTTCTATGAATATATTCTAAGTAAAATAAAATGGCAAAAATTGTTAGATAGCGTACATTCATCATGGTCCCTTGAAGTTGATGGTATTGCAGAAGAACCTATTGAGCATTATCAGTTACTTTCAATATTACTTGTCAAAATTTATTAACGAATGATAAAATAGATGTGAGATTTCTTTCAGAAACCTCTGGAGAAATTTCTAATTAAGCAGGAAGTGTAATATACCTGTGGTAGGAGTCATATGAATAAGATTAGCATCATTAGCAATTTGTTGCTCATCACAAGAGAGTTGTGGTATGGAGCCCAAACCTAAGCTTGATTCAATGTTTTCTTCTGCACTGACTTGTTCTTGTATTTGAACTGGGAATAGACTATTCTCTCTTTGGAATTTTTTTTGGGCATATAAGGCTCTACTTCGGGCGTTTATTCTATCCGTTTCTTCTTCTGATAACTGAGAATATGATATTCTTCGACGCTTGTTTTCAGACATTTCCGTTTAAGCCCTCTGAAAATATTAAGACATCCATTGGATTAGTATACTATTGAACTACAGCAGAATCTGTTTGCTTTTGTATGTACATATATACATACATGCATGCATGATGTGGGAAAAAATATATAAAGAAATTTCCATATATGAACTGGTAGAAGTGTATTTTGTCTTTGGAATCCTCTTTCTGCATACAAAGTTCTGCTATATATGCAAAATACATATGAAGATGCATGATTCATTTGACTGCATAGAATAAAAATGAACTTTACTTCATTAGTAAGAGGGATATGCAGAGCAAAATTTGGATTTATATCAAGGGAGAAAAATATAGTGAAGCCAGATGTTTGAGCAAGCACACACCAATTTGTAAGGTAGTTCAGATGAGGAAAAGGGAGGAAGGAGAGAATACATGTACCAGCAAATGCAAAGAACTGAGAATTAGTAAGAATGAACTGGATTACTAAAGAACTGCTGGAAGCTCTCTTTTGTCAGCTGCATGAGGAATTCAATCTGAGAGAAAGTGTTTTCATGTGGGAAAAAGAGAGAAGAATTGTAAAGGTAAAGAAGTAAAAGGATACCTGTGGAAGAAGTCGTGTATGTAATAAGAAGGGCACGTGGCAAAATGTATGGTTAAGTTGGAGTGAAGCAGTAGGCTTAGAGATTTAGTTGGGAGATATATTGTTTTGTCTGTATCCTATCTCTCTGAGCAGTAGGCTTAGAGACTTAAAAAGATGAAATGGTGGAGTGGAAAATCATGGCATTAACTAAAATGTTAAAAACGTGGCAATGAACAAGAACTTTAAGTAGGGAATGCTTGGTGTAGGTAGTGTAAGAAAGGGGTAACTGATAAAGTGTAAAAATGTCATTACTCAGTAAGCTGGAGTAAAAAATAGATCAATACCTGATTGTTGTTTTATTCTGAGATTAGATACATATTCTCTGTCTTTAAGAATGTTTTTGTTTGCCTGGCATAGATTTTTCTTCCCTAAGATAAAACTGCTTTTTATTGTACAGAGACAAGAAAGGGGGGATAAATTAATCTGGTTTGGAGTAGAAGAATAGAATCTAGTATAGAGTTCTATATCAAAATTGGTTGTTAGTAAGAAGTAGAGGTATACAGTAATATCTCTGATCAAGCATTCATTGAGAAAACTAAAGTTTGTCTTTATAATGTGCTTGTGCTAGCATTGTTAATCTTAAGCAGTGAGATCACAAAGTAGAGGTTTAAGTGGCAGAGGTAAAAGTCGTAAAGCTTAATGGATCTAAGCACATAGTGAAGGTTAATCACTAAAGTTAATATACTGGTGTAGCTCTTGTCATGCTTTCCTTATCAGTGGGAGCAGCAAGATTGACAACTGTAAGGTGTAGGGTACGTTGGCATGTGCAATGCACATGTGCACTGTCCATTGAATTCAGCGGTTTCCAATTTTCCTGTGATGTAGCTGAATATCAGTACGTTATATTTAGGCATGCAAAAGGGTTATGCAAAGTAGGGTACATAAGTTTGGTACATTAATATTAGTATCTGCAAAAGGGCTAGCAGCAAAGTAGATTGCAAAAGGGCTAGCACTAAAGTAGATTCTGCATTGCTTGGATTCTGCAAAAGTTGGTGGCTTAGAAGCTGTTCATGACAAAAGGGTGGATAGGCCTGTAGATGTTGAAGTGTGCTGGTTATTTGTTGTTGTTGTTGCTTTTGGATGTTTCTTCAGCTGTTGCCACAGACTTTTCTGTTGGGCTGTTCACTGGTGGAGCATCCACAGTTTCGAAGGAGGAGGAGCTTGCATTGTCTTCTGTGGTCTTGTTTTTTTTATTTGGAGCATTTGAATCCAGAAGAAGGAGTTCCTCTGAACGGTTGTGGGATTCTGTGACGTCTTTGGTGCAGATGGAATGGACTTTGAATTTGATTTGGCTTACCCCGACGTAATTATACATGTGACCTTTCAATGTGATGGTAGCTTCCTTTGGCTCACTCAGTTTGTGAAGGACTGGGAGGAGTACCTGTCCCTGTGTTGAGTAATCTATCAGATTCTCTTTTAATTTAATAGGATATATGTTTTTTTCTTCTAATGTATCATATTGTACGTATTATTAGATTTGAAAGAAGAAGTATGGTTGTCTTACATCAATTAAATCTGCTGCTGTGAGGTTGTAGACCTGTGATGCAACTTCAGAGAAGACTGTTGCTTCAATATTTCCAGTTGAATCTGTGACTTGGACATTGAATTTGATCCTGCAAGTAAAGAAGGTTTTTTTCAGTTCTGTTAGTTGTTTGCTTAGCTAATATAGTTTTGTTTTGGTTGGAAGATTTGATATAGTTGGGAGGGAGTTTTTTACTCTGTGAGAGCTGGCACTTTTTGGAGACAATAGTTGCACCAGAAGCTATCGTCTCCATATGCATTTGTTGCTTTGCTGCAGAGCGAGCAGGCTAGGTAATAGAATTTTTGTCCGAAATCCATTACTCTTATGATGCCTTTGACAGTTAAGAACTCTGGCTGCAAGTATAGCTTTGCATTTAGTATTATGAGAAGGATACTATTTGCTTTGACGATAAGATTTCGCATAGGTGGTACCTTCTGCACAATCACCGGCAGGTTGGCAATCTTTGTGATGTTATCCTCTGATTCTTCAGTTGGATTTGGCAGAAGAAGTTGTGGTGGTGTTGTTGGCAATTCTCTGATCTTGTTAGCATTCACCACACACCTGCAATGGTAGTGGCATAGAGTAATATCTTTGATTAAGCATTTATTGATCAGCATGAGTTTGTAATTAGTAAAAGATGCTTAGCATATTTTAACGTTAAATTGAGAATTGAGAGATGAGAAATCATACTATGCTAATTTAATACTGGCTCAATCTGTAATGGCAAGGTAATATAGTATTTTCCTTCAAAAATAGGTTCAATTCTGCAAACATGTGACTCAAGGAGGAATACTTTGATTGTGTGGAATACTATATGTATTTGTGTACAACACAAGTGATAATTGGGCACACTCGGATTACCGTCTGTACCATATGGCATAACACGATATTATTGCTAATGAGTTGCCGAAATACACTACTATATATGAGGAAGCTCGTCTTCCGACAACCAGTAAAAGTGAATGTTGACATTCTACCTATAAGATTGATCGCTACATGATTTTCTTGCAAGTACCAGGCAAAAATGGCTCAGATGAATCCGGGGTGCATCTAAATGTCACTCAAAGGAGAGAGCAAGTGATTTTAGCAGTAAAAAGAGAGGGAAAATGAAGATGATACTCAGGTCATATAAACATTTTCCAAAACATTGGAGTTTGGTAGATAAGCATATACTGAGGCCTACTGACTATTGTGACACAATTGGGTTGGGTGAATACTTGTTTGGATTCATTTCCACCAGTGAGGATGACAATTATATTGTGAAATTCAGCAGCACTTGAATTAGGGAAATCCACAGCCTTACCACGGTAAGGCGATGGGAATAAAAGTGCAAGAGAAGCAGTTGTCGGTAGTTACTATTTTCCTACTCTTTAATTGCATGCCTTGAACCTCACAGATAGTTCTTTAAGAAATAAAGTCATGTGCAGCAGACCTAGGAAGCAAGCAAGTGATGGTTATGGCAGAGTTTGTATTTGATTGCTTAGGTAATAGAACCATTACCATGATTGTAGCGCACTTGCTTCTGGTATTGGCGGGTTGAAGATGAAACTTGATGTGTTCCGCGTGGCAAGTGTCAAACCTGCATGAATATCACTATATGAGTTTTTTTCGAAGTACATGTGTTATGGATTGTTGTGAGTAAATATTATGCTACCATAATATGTGGAAGTTTTCAAACGCAATCCAATTGCCACTGGGAAAGATCCTGGTAAAGCTGCCATTGCCCGAGCTTCATAGTCACTAAACTGATCCCATAGTGATATGATTGTTGGCTGCATGCTGATGGTATTTCGTAATGGTTTGGTTAGCACTGTTGAGAGTATGAATAGGAATTTTGAATAGGGGTTTTATGGATGGCTTACCCCTGATCAACCACTCGGACATCCACGACATATGAATCATTGATAAGTTTCAGTGGTCCAACTTGCAAAATAGCAAATAGCACATCTGCAAAGGAATTGCAATATTAATTAGTTCTTACTTTTTGCTTGGAGGAGTTTTTGTGGTTTAGTGACTGACCTATCTTTGGATCAGAGACTCGAACTTGAGAAATAGCAGTGATTGGAGTGAAGTTGTATCTCATTGTTCTCAGTGTCAGGCCATCAATTTGTATCTCTTCAACTGGCGTGCGAGCATTGATGGTCAATTGGTAGGTGTTTTCCAGAAAACGGAATTTTTCTAGAGTCTGGCCGACAGCAGCATTGGTTATGCGATAAGTATGATACATCTTCAGTGTATTTTGAAGAATTCTGATGTTGTATCCAAAGATGGTTGCCTGCATCTTGTTGCCCTGTTCAAGAGCACAAGTAGTGAGGGAATCATTCAATAAGCTACAATGCATTGCTTTTCAGTGACGTCTAATCAGTGGGAAACTTCTATCAGTGATTATTGATTGCTTTGGCGTGTTACCTGTTTATCCTGCAAAATTATCCTTTGATATTGCGAATTGCTCGAGGTTGACATCTTTGGAATGTTCTTTTCGATGACCATGACCTCAACTGCATAGTTTGAGGTTGTGAGGTTCACATGGCTCAGTGGTAGAATGATTGGGGCCATCTGGATCTACAAATTTGCAGGAGAGCGAAGCATATTATAACAAAGACAAACATCCAATAAAAAATAGGTTTATACTAAGAGGAATATGGAGAGTAAAATTCTGAATTAGATCAAGGGAGAAAAATATAGTCAAGCCAGATAGTTGATCAAGCACATACCAAGTTCAAAGGCAGTTCAGATAAGGAAAAGAGAGCAAGGAGAGAATACGTGTACCAGCAAATGCAAAGAACTGAGAATTGGTGAGAAGGAACAGGATTAGCAAAGAACTGGTGCAAGCTTTCTTCTCTCAGTTGCATGAGGTCTAAGTTGGGAATGCATGGTGGAGGTAGAGTAAGAAAGGGATAAGTGGTAGAGTGCAGGGATGGTATTACTCAGTAAGCTTCGATGTTGTTTTCTAGTCCCCCTCATTTATTCCTCTTTGTCGTCCCCAACAGCAGCAAGTGGAAGCCAAATGCTCTAGCAAAAGTTTGTTGGAGACCTATTCTTTCTTTGGTTTCTTTGGTTCAGAGGAAAACAATATAATCTAGCATAGAGTTTTATATGAAAATTGGTTCTTAGTAAAAAGGAGTGAGATAGAGTAATATCTTTGATCAACCATTCATTGAGAAAACGAAAGTTTGTCCACATAATGTGCCTGTGCTATCATTGAAAATCTTAAACAGAAAGATCATAAAGTACAGGTTTAAGTGGTAGAGCTAAAAGTGGGAAAGTTTAATGGATTTAGGTACATAGTGAAGGTTAAAGTAGTGCAGTGTAGTAAGAAGGAGTTTAAGTAGATAGTGCAGATTAAGGCTGCTGAGGCTAAAGCAGTAGAGTGGCTAATATGGAAGGCATCATTGATTGATGCCAAGGGAGGAAGAGGGATATCAGTCAAACTATCTTGCTGACTGAAGGAACACCTAAGTTCACACAAAATCTTGACAATCTCATGCAACAAAAGAAAATGCCAAATGAAAGGTACAGAAGAAAACTCTATGTATGTTAAATTCAGCTAAGCTTACTATTTTGGTAAACTCTATGTATGTAAAATTGTTTTGCAAAAGCTCCATCAGAAATATGCAAAGAAAAGCACAGGAGATGAATTCATGCATGGGATGCCACATGCATGTACCAAGATTGTGTCTCAATAGAAGTAAAGAAGAAGATTAACAGTAAAGATAAAGCAGTATAGGAATAGCAACTCATAGATATCACGTACCATTAATGAATGCGAACAGAAATGACAAAGGAGTACATGTACCAGATAGTGAAAGCTTCTAAAGCTGTGAGAGCCCAAAAAGAGAAGATGATTGATGAAACCGATAGATCAGAAATAAAGGCAAATCCAGAGCTTTTCCACAGCAAAGCCATCAGAATAAAAGTGTACAGAAGAAAACTTTATGTATGTTAAATTCAGCTAAGCTTACTATTTTGGTAAACTCTATGTATGTAAAATTGTTTTGCAAAAGCTCCATCAGAAATATGCAAAGAAAAGCACAGGAGATGAATTCATGCATGGGATGTCACATGCATGTACCAAGATTGTGTCTCAATAGAAGTAAAGAAGAAGATTAGCAGTAAAGATAAAGCAGTATAGGAATAGCAACTCATAGATATCACGTACCATTAATGAATGCGAACAGAAATGACAAAGGAGTACATGTACCAGATAGTGAAAGCTTCTAGAGCTGTGAGAGCCCAAAAAGAGAAGATGATTGATGAAACCGAAAGATCAGAAATAAAGGCAAATCCAGAGCTTTTTCACAGCAAAGCCATCAGAATAAAAGTGCAGGAGAAGTAATTCATGCTGCCAACTATGTCACTACTCTGCAATTGCATGGTTTAAGGGTCACACACAGTAGTTTAGTAAATAGAGGCACGTGCAGGAGATTTAGAAAGTAAGAAAGTGATGGTTCAGTAAAGTTATGCTTGTGCTGTCTTTGTCAATCTTAAGTAGTGGGGTTACAAAGTGGTGGTTTAAGTGCTAGAGTAAAAAGGTGGCAAAGTTTAGGAGGTTTGGAGGTTAACACAATGAAGTAATTAACACGCTAGGCTTGTAGGTAGAAACCACATCATTGATTGATGGCTAAGTGGCAGAAGGTAAACAGTAATTTTTAGTTTTTGTTTCATATTCTTAAAACATAATTAACATTAAAAATGAGTGCAGTTTGGAGGTATAAAAAAGATAGCCTGTGCTTAACTGGCAGAAGGAGCAAAGGATTGAATATATCGTTTTGTTGTGTTTTTTTTTATACACAAAAAAGCAACAGATGTTTTTTTTTGGGGAGAACAGCATAAAAGAGTTTAATTGGGAAATCATACATTCCTTATCTTTAGCTTTTCCCTCGGCATGAAAATAGATGCATCAGTTAGAGAAAGTTAGATCATTGGTGGATTTAGTTTCGATTAGACATGCCATAAAATCTGTGGAAGTGTAATCTTCTTTAAGACTAAACTGATCATCTGAGGATACATCCCTTAATCTACGCCAGAAGCAAATGTACAAAATGCATTGAGTGTATGCCAAAATCAATCGCACATGCTTTCCTTATCAGTGGGAGCATCAGGAATGAGAATTGTGAGGTGGAAGCTGCTGAGATAGTAATTAATACATAATCATACAATTCATGCTAACGACTTGTCTTTACTCATTACATTGCAAAAGCGAAGACGTAGCTTACATAATGTATCACAATCTGCGAGCACAGATTCATGATAACACAAAATGGAATCAAAATGAGAACTGAACAGCATGCCAAAAGCAGACAAAATAAATTGCAAATGAGATAGTACTGCTATGTCTTCCAGCAAAGGCATGATCATGTCTGCATTCTTCACCCTTACTTGCACAACATCCCAAAAGCTGACCAAAGAAACTGCAAACTAAAGCCACTCATAAATTCTCTCCCTATCATTTGCATGATCAAGGATGACAACTCTAACATCAAGATTCGGTAAGATAACAATGAGCACATAATCATAAAGTTGAAGCTGCAGAGCATCCAAAAACTGATTGAACATAGCACCATTCAGATGTCCATTGTTAATAGATATAGACCAAGTTCTATTTCCCATGCGGACTGAAATAACCTCAAGATTTAGATCATGAAGCACAGCCTGAAGCCTATGCTGAAAGTCCTGCACAGTAGAATCATTCTATCACAAAAGGACTAAGTTTGTAATAGAGGCAGTAGATGTCACTAATAAGCATAAAAAGTACAAGCATACCTCAAGATGATTCGTTTGTGGCATGTACCAATATCCAGACTTCATGAGCGGGAGATTTTGTTGAATTGTTGATGGTAAACAAGCAGTCACAAAATAACCTGATTTTATAAATAATAGCAGCATTAATATTGACCGGAGGGAATTAGTAAATGGCACTTGTATACTTTAAATTGCTTACCCTGAAGATCATGAAACTGACGCCAATGTTCATTTAGTAACATTGTCCAATCGTATGAGACTTCAACACCATTTTGATCAAGAATTATTGCATTGAAAATCCATTTCCGCTGGCATGCCAAAATAAGCCTATAGTTAGTTGTGATGGCATGAGCTGTACGGAACTCACGCCAACCATTCTGCATTACACCATCGACAACCCGAATAGGCCAAGCTTTACATCCATGTTTTATCAAAATCCAAGTAGTCCTACCAATGCCTTCAAAAGAAGTGCGTAAACCTGCAGGCAACAACTACAAAACAGAGAAGAGCACATTTTAAAGAACTCATAGTATGGCAATAACAATATATGAATGCAAAGAGCTAATTCTAATAATAACAGTAAATATAAACTAAACAAACACACCGTGGTTGGTGCATACACATAGAGCTGAGACATGTGCTTGATATACCAACACCGCTCGACACCTACAAAATGGAGAAGTAAAATTTTGATCATGTGTCTGTATGTTTTTGCCTAATGGTTCCTATATATTGAAGTAAATCAATACCTGAAGTGCTATGGCGCATAAATGAATTATGCACAAGAGCATCCAACAATTTAACTAAATCATCGCGTGCAGCCCATATCAAATTATCACCTAAACCCAATATGTCTGCATATTCGCGCACAAAAATACTGAACGCTTTATATTCTAACTGTCCAGGATGGCGATACCGTGCAACAGCAGCAACCACCCTTTCACCTTGAACTGGAAGAAGACAGTAAAACCCTCCATGGAGAGGCTGAGGATTTCGGTACTTCACATGCATCCACCGGCGAAATGGAACACGCAGAACCATGTCACTGCATTGATTTAGAAGGCATCTTTAAACATGCAATGGAAAATAAGTCAACGACAACAAAGCATGGAATGGAAATCAGCACACGGTAGGTTTGATCAGAGCTAAAGGCATCGGAAGACAATGGATATATGCCTATGTATGGCTAAGACCTATCAGGTAATGCTATAACTGCTTGCTCACCTTAGGATGCTCAAAAAGTTTTTGGCAAAATGCGTTAACTTGTTCATTAAAGTTTGAATATGTATTCCAAAAGCTTGCTGATGGTTCTAGATCAGATGCGCCAACTGTAACGACAACAGAGCTTGCAATGGCAAATAGTTTCACAATACCGGGCAAAGAATAAAGCTTTTGGCCAAAGAGCATCAGTTTTTAGTTAGTTCTGGAAAGGGAAACCAAACATGCAACCGGAAATAGCTGGACGATATCAGATAAAGAATTGAGCTTTTGCCCAAAGAGCATCAGTTTCCAGTTACAGGAAATCAGCACATGGTAGGTTTGGTGAGATTTGAATGCATCGAAAGACAACGAATATGTGCCTGTGTATAGGTAAAACTAAACATGTAGGGAAAGGTAGGTGGATCATATCAGATAATGCTATAACTGCCTGCTCACCCTAGAATGCTTAGAAAGTTTTGATAAAACACCTTAACTTGTTCATTAAAGTTTTACTATGTATTCCAAAAGCTTGCTGATGGATCTAGATCAGATGCGGCAACTGTGTTTTCTGGTAGATAGGTGATAGCAGTTACACCTAACCACTACAATGCAGGAAGTGTAAGTCCTCAAGAGTTCATTTTAGAGGTTAGTCACAAATTCACCTTATTGGACAGCATCTTCTGACGCCTAGGTCTTGCTCAAAGAGCACCAGTTTTGAGTTACAATTCAAGGGAAAACCACACATGCAACAGCAAATAGGTGTATAGTATGAGAGAAAAAATAAAGCTTTTGGCCAGAGAGCATTAGTTTTCAGTTGGAATAGGTGTACAATATGAGACAAGGAATAAAGCCTTTGGCCTTCACAAGCACCCACAGCCAAAATGGAACACGCAGAACCATGTGACTGCTTTGATTTAGAAGGCATCTTTAAACATGGAATGGAAAATAAGTCAACGACAACAGAGCATGCAATGGAAATCAGCACACGGTAGGTTTGATCAGATCTAAAGGCATCGGAAGACAATGAATATGTGCCTATGCATGGCTAAAACCTATCAGATAATGCTATAACTGCCTGCTCACCTTAGGATGCTCAAAAAGTTTTCGTAAAACGCGTTAACTTATTCATTAAAGTTTGAATATGTATTCCAAAAGCTTGCTGATGGTTCTAGATCAGATGCGCCAACTGTAATGAGAACAGAGCATGCAATCGGAAATAGTTTCACAATACCGGGCAAAGAATAAAGCTTTTGGCCAAAAAGCATCAGTTTTTAGTTAGTTCCGGAAAGGAAAACCAAACATGCAACCGGAAATAGCTCGACGATATCAGATAAAGAATTGAGCTTTTGCCTGTGTATAGCTAAAACCAAACATGTAAGGGAAGGTAGGTAGATCATATCAAATAATGCTATAACTGCCTGCTTACCTTAGAATGCTTAAAAAGTTTTGGTAAAACACCTTAACTTGTTCATTAAAGTTTTAATATGTATTCGAAAAGCTTGCTGATGGATCAAGATCAGATGCAGCAACTGTGTTTTCTGGTAGATAGCTGATAGCAGTTACACCTAACCACTACAATGCAGAAAGTGTGAGTCCTCAGGAGTTCATTTTAGAGGTTAGCCACAAATACACCTTATTGGACAACATCTTCTGACGCCTAGGTCTTGCTCAAAGAGCACCAGTTTTGAGTTACAATTCAAGGGAAAACCACACATGGAACAGGAAATAAGTGTACAGTATGAGAGGAAGAATAAAGCTTTTGGCCAAAGAGCATTAGTTTTCAGTTGGAATAGGTGTACAATATGAGACAAGGAATAAAGCCTTTGGCCAAAAAGCATTAGTTTCCAGTTGGGCAGCATCTGGAAGACTGCTCTAACGGCTGAGGTAAAGCTCTTGCTCAAAGATCATCAACAGGCATACAATGTCGGAGAAAGACTAAAGCTTTTGGCGCGGAAGCATTAGTTTTCAGTTGGACAGCATTCATCTCGAGCATATCCTACCTCTCTTTGCACTATTCCCCTCGACCAGAGGATGACACCAAAAAATTCCAAAAGCTTCATGATAGGAAGAACAAAAATTTCAGAACGAAGCAAGAAAACCAAGCACAAACAGAGCACAAATCAACACCCAAAACTCAGACCAAAAAATTACAAGCTGACAAACTCTCAAGAACAGAGCACTGGACAGCTGAACAAGGCGAATACATCATCCGTACAAATACACACTCACAACTTGGAAATTTCCAAATCCAAGGAGAAAGACAGCCATCCAATTAAAAATAGCTTCATCATATGGGAGAACAAAGGAGAATTTAAGAACAAATCAACAAAACCAAACTTGAAATCCTATAGAAATCGACACCCAAAACTCAGACCACTGAGATACCTCGCATTCTAACGGGCACATGCAATAAAAAATAGCTTCATGATATGAGAGAAAGGACAAAAATTCCAGAACAAAGCAAGAAAACCAAGCACAAACAGAGCACAAATCGACACCCAAAACTCAGACCAACAAATTACAAGCTCACGAACTCTCAAGAACAGAGCACTGGACAGCTGAACAAGGAGAATACATCATCCGTACAAATACACACTCACAACTCAGACCGGAAAAATACAAGCCCGCAAACTCCTAAGCACAGAATACTGCACAGCAGAACGAGCAAAATGCAGCATGCAATTCATAAGCCATACCTGTGAGCAAAATACAGCATGCAAATCGTAAGCCATACCTGTCACCAACAGCAAGAAGCAGAGCACCAACGATCGCGAAAACGAAGCTAAATCCCACGCCAAAAATCCCAGCACAAACAGGTAACAACTCAGAGCACAGAAGACAAAAGTCTCTCTCTCATCTTGTAGAATCTTCTGGCGTAACCACTGACCACCCCACCCAACTCTACGGAAACCCTTCACATTAGCTACATCCCTCACCTCACAACGAAGACACGTAGCCACTACGTGGATAAAGTGACGCAGCACATGCAAAACCCACAATACCCATTATACCCAACCCCACAAAGAGACAACAGGCATGCATTGAGGGTTAGAATCGTCCAAATTGGACCAAATGTGGCAAGCGAAAATCACCCTAAACCAAACCTTCTTAAAGAGAGGTAGGAAAGGGCCCAAATCTTCTTGAATCGACCGGACGACGTGTTCCAGGCGTCAAGATGTGGATCTGGTGGTGGTGATACTGAGGCGGGAACGTGATCCAGTAGTGATCCTCAACCCATCTTCACGAGCGGAGTGTTGGATCCGACATCAGAGCGGAGCAGTTTTTTCTTTTGTTTTTTTGTTGTTATTAGTATTTGGTGTAATTTTTTTTTATACTTATATTATTCATGTTTTGATATATGGAGTATATATATATGAGATGATCTTCTCAGTCGGGAAAAAAAAAAAAAAGGGACCTAGTAGTACCGAGAGTCAGAGATCATCAATAAAGGCTCCTTTCATCCTTTGGCCCAGACTTAGGCCCCGTTCCAGTTTCCCTTCTTTTTCTAAACCTCAGTTTTCTTCAATTTTCAAACTCAAATATAATGAAAATGAAAAATAATTTTTTGATTTTTTTTACACCGTATAAAAGATCTTAATGAAATCTATCAAACAAGATCCATATTGGTAGGAAAATTATTTACGTAAACACATAATTTTTGGACTTGAAATTACCTTCTTTTTCTAAAACCTTCTTTTTTTTTAAACTGGAACGGGGCCTTAATGCGGGACCTAACTCATATAATTAGCATGCACGTGCGCGCGAGCTTAGAAGTGACTTTTAAAAACTTCTCAAGCTATTCAAATCGTAAAGATTGCGAGCACGAATGCAGAGCGAGAATTGAGATCAGAGCTGGCCTTATTTGTTTTGGGGTCTCGAAACCCCTGGTCAAGATCTCCAATAAAATTTCTCTATCTATCTATATCTCTCCACTCATTACTCTCAAAACCCAAACCGATTAGGGCCACGTTGGACAGCAGCATGACACAGACCATTCGACAAAAAGACAGAAAGGCCCTTCAAAGAAGAGAGATTTACGTCATTGTCTCACAGTAACTCTCACTCTTGGCCCCAGGGACTGCATTTGCCATTGAACCGAGAAAGCACAATAAAATTAAAGAAAAGGCCAAGCTATAGTCACATAGCTGGAACTGGAAGTGGCAGGAAAAAAGGGGTGGTTTTGTTTTTGGTTTGTCATCATTGAGTTGATCGATAACGTTTCTGATCCTCTGATAGAACATAGCTTAATCGTAAAACCCGCTAAACCCTACTCGACTACACGAAATCGCTGCCTCAATTCATCGCCGCTCGGTAGACGTGAACTCTCAACTGGTTTTGTGAAAGGAAGTTTTTCAGCTGCTGGTGGCAGACAATTGAATTTGCTATCCATGTGTTGTGCATAGTAACAGTTTTTTTCCAGGGCTATGCACGGATAGTCGGATACAATTCTGTCGGGAAAATGTACGGCTACGATTGATTAGTGATACCTGGAGTATGTGCTGTGTCACAATTATGCAGCTACTAGCTTTCTCTGTACAGGGAGAAACTTTTGTATATCTCAGGTATACAAAGGCCTTTGGTATTCTTTTCCGATCCATTTTCAATTTTTAGGTCACTTTCCGAGCACACTTTGATAATTGGCTTCGTTCATTTTGTAAAGCTCAACGAGAACATTAATCCTGCCAAAAATTATGATCATCGGACTTTAGTAAATATACGATCGGCACATGTGAAAAATGCAAAAAAATAAAAATAGGATCCAAAACACACTGGATCAGAACCCAATTTTTGTTTTTTTGCATTTTTCACATGTGCCGATCATATATCTACTAAAGTTCGATGATCATAATTTTTGGCAGGATTAATGTTCTCGTCGAGCTCTACAAAATGAACGAAGCCGATTATTAAAGTGCGCTCGGGAAGTGACCTAAAAATTGAAAATGAATCGAAAAGGGATACCAAGGGCCTTTGTATATCTGGGATATACAAAAGTTTCTCTTGTAGAGGATTTTATTGACTGAATATGGATCGCGAAATTTTCCTGACATGATATTGCAGATTCTTCAGTAAATCCATGCTTAATTATGCTTACTAATAATTGGAGGCACTAGTAAGCACATGCCAATAGGGCCTTCTAAGTTAGCAGCTATCAGTAAAGTCTAGTCCGCGAAAAATCAGATCAATCCAATACCTAAAAGTGTTCGATCCAATCATCTAACATTATTCGATGGGCCTCTCCCCCACCACTGGAGCACAATTACGTGGTGTTGTCCCAAAGGCACCGGAAAATCTCTCGTGAATGCCGGAGCTGAGATTGTTCACTGCGGAGGCAGGCATCTCTTATGGTCCGTTCGGAATGCAGGTGAGAACCAAAGATAAATGATTGGGGTTCCTCACCGAATCTCTCTGTTCTTGTTAAAACAAATGGAATTGGGACTTGTTATGTATGAATCTTTTCTCTTCATTTCCCATCGTTTCATGTGATTAAAAACAACTGAATGAGGGTGATTAAGGGCTTCTATACGAACTGTCAGTTTCCGGGATGATTCGGTTCGATCTTGATACTTCGGAGAAGTTGCCACTCCTTTAAAATAGAGTCCAAAAGGGGCGCCAGGAGGTGGATTTGGACAGAACTTGGGGTGCCAACATGCGTGTTGGGTCAATTGGAACCGTCCATGCTCGGCAATAGATAACTCGGATCAGATATCGGCCGATCAGATCTCGGCCTTCCATTGCTATTTGGCTCAGACGCAATTAGAGCCATCTGTTGTCGAGCATGGACGGCTCGGATTGGCCCAACACGCATGTTGCCTCCTTAGGGATAGGGGGCACCCTAAGTTCGGACAGAACTTGGGGTGTGTCTGATCTCAGCCGTCAATTGCTGTTAGGCTCAAATGCAATATGAGCCGTCCATTGCCAAGCAAGACGGTCCGGAATGATCCAACGCACATGCTGTCCCTAAGGAACAGCACGCACCCCGGATCGAGGGGCACAATAAATTAAACTTCTGAATAGTCACATTTTATTCCTGTATATTTTGGTATTGCAATAACAATTATAGTAGTGTTTTAGGCCCCTTTAATTAGGCGTGAGCATGGTCTGGATTGCTTCAGTTTTATAGTAAACCAATAATCAAACCAATACCTACGGATTATGAATTTAGAGAACCAAACCAACCCACGAAAGGCATTGAACCAAACCATTAAAATACAGTTTGGTTTCGGTTTTAAACCATGGTTTAGAGAAGATAAAGGACTTATATTGTTGGCTGGGCAAGATATGGATGCCCTTTAGGTTTACCACGTTAACTTTATACTATAAGAATAGGAATAGGTTTTCCTGTATAGAAAAAGTTAGGGTAATTAGTCTTGTTAGAGCATCCACAGTGGAATGAGCAAAACAAAAAATTGTTAAAGTTAGCAATGTTGAATCAAAAAAGTGCTCACATTGGAATAACCAAACCTAGCAACCTCTTAACAACTCATCAAATTTTGACTCTTCAATAATCAAAACTAGCAATGTTTCGTCAATAACCAAATTTTATTTCTCAATCAAGTACACCAATCTTCTCTCTCTTCCATTCCCCCTCTCTCTCTCTCTCTCTCTCTCTCTCTCTCAAAACAATGTTTTCAAAAAATAATTTTAAAAAGCGTAACTTTGATAAGTATTGTATTTTTACGTAAAACAAAATTTTTAAAAACTGTAAGTAAATAAAGTGTGTTTTTCAAAAAACTGTTTTTTGCCCAAAATCTGTTTTTAAAAAACTGTATTTATAGTTTTTAAAATTTCAAAACTATTTGTGTAAATACAATTCTTTCAAAATTTCCAAAATTGTATTTACAGTTTTTAAGTGAACAAAGTGTGTTTTTTGAAAAACTGTTTTTTGTTTCGAATAACTATAATTTTTTTTTGAATTGTTTCTAACATAAATTATTTTTTCCTTTCAAAAACTGCTTTTTCAAAAAATATGCATGAAATGAAGGGAAAAAGTTTGGAGGGCCCATTGGTTTTGATTATGGGCAAAAAATAACCAATGTGGGCTTTGACATTACTAACTTTAACAACCTCTAAATGGATAATCAAAATCTGATGTGGCATGTTTTGATTATTCACATTTGTTTATTCCACTGCTGATGCTCTTAGTGAAGGAATTTTAGGAATAGGAATGGAATTGATTTTCATGTATAGAAATTTAGGAATTGGATAGTGGATGTTAACTGATCTGGTGATCCCATGTGCTTTTCGTGTATAATAAATTAATAATCATAGTAAATTAGGAATGAGTTGTGATATATAGAAGCTTAATTAGTCTAAATTATCTTGGCAAAGAAGGAAAACTAAATATTGTGGTGGATTTAGTAGGATCAATAAATTAGAAAAGTAGTTGATTAAGGCTCCCATATTTATTTGGTGAATAATAATTAAATTACATGTACATATATAACTATAAATATATATATATATATGCATTATACAGTTTGGATCGGTTTGGAACCATAACCGTGAACGTGAATCCACAAACCAACCACATAACGCGGTTTCTAATTTGTTTTAAACCATGACCAAACCATATTACTAAAAAATCGAACAAAACCTATCGGTTTGACAGATTTTTTTATCACCCCTACCTTAAATATCTTCAAAGTTTAGTAATCTAATTCTTTCAATCGTAATTTCTCCCAACTCAGAGATTATTTTGCATTTTCCAAAATAATTTTTTCTCATCTTATTAAAGTGCTTCATGCTCCTTAGGCCTGTTCAGTTGCACAGAAAGGACCAAAAAATCAACTTTTCTATAATTTTCTGTGTTCAATTACCAGGAAAGTTGTACGACCCATAACTTCAACTTTTCCACTGTAAAACACTTTATTGCAAAATAGGTCTTGCCAAAATGAAGCAATTCTTGTTTTCCTACAAGATTTCTGGTTACCACACAAGAAAATAAAATTCATTTTTCTTTACTTTACTTCACCTCACTTTACTTTTTGTGGAAACCTTTTTTTCACACAACATTTCCGAGAACTGAGTGGAACTTAGGGGGTGTATTTTTTTTCGGTGTATTTTTTGAACCCAGTAGGTTCGCTTAAACCCTTAAAATCATGGTAAAGCCACCCCGGAATGGAAAGCTCAAAGCTGTATTCAACTATTCATTGAGATGGTTGCTATTTTAATTTAGCGAGGGTGAGTTTCCAGGACCTGAGACCCGCACTGCAGAGGCCGTAGGGCGGCTGTCCGGCCATCCATTTCGGTGATGAACGGTTCAGATTTAAATCCAGACAATGAACGGCTCGTATCACTAGGAGTTCGAATTAAATACGAGCAGTCAACATCAAAATGGATGACCAAATCGACCGCTCTATAGCTCCTGCAGCGCGGGCCGTACTGCAGGATTTCCCATTCCGAATTTCCATCAAGTCACTTTCTCGCGGATGCGAATTCAGAAAAAGACACTTTATAAGGAATGTCGGTTTTTACTTGACTTAACTTCGAACCGTCAACTTCTTTAATTCCAATAATTGTAAGCAGCACATGCAATTGTCTTCTCTTACATAAGAAAGGGCCCAACTCTTGGTTCTTGAATCCACCGGGCAACGTGTTCCAGAGCTCTTTAACGACGACGGAGAATGCGTCAAGATACAGATTTGGTGGTGATACTGCAGCGGGAACGTGATCCAATGGCGATCCTCAATCCATCTTCACAAGCGGAGTGTTGGATCCGACATGAGAGCTGAGCGGTTTTTCTTTTGTTTTTTTGTTGTTATTAGTATTTGGTGTAATTATTTTTTTATACTTGTTCATGTTTTGATATATATATGAGATGATCTTGTCCGTTGAAAAAAAAGAAAGGACCTAGTAGTACCGAGAGTCAGAGATCGTCAATAAAGGCTCCTTTCATCCTTTGGCCGAGAGTTAATGCAGGATCTAAGTCATATAATTTGCATGCACATGTGAACGAGCTTAGAAGCGACTTTTAAAAACTTCTCAACCTATTCAAATTGTAAAGATTGCGATCACAAATGCAGAGCAAGAATTAATAGCGGAGCTGGCCTTGTTTGCTTTGGGGTCTCGAAACCCCCGGTCAAGGTCTCCAATAAATTTTATCTATCTCTACTCATTACTCTCAAAAACCTCTCTCAAAACCCAAACCGAATAGGGCCGCGTAGGACAGCGGCATGACACGGACCATTCGACGAAAAGACAAAAAGGCCCTTCAAAGATGAGAGATTTACGTCATTGTCTCACACTTACTCTCACTCTTGGCCCCAGGGACTGCATTTGCCATTGAACCGAGAAAGCACAAGAAAATTAAAGAAAAGGCCAAGCTATAGTCACATAGCTGGAACTGGAAGTGGCAGGAAAAAAAAGGGGTGGTTTTGTTTTTGGTTTGTCATCAATGAGTTGATCGATAACGTTTCTGATCCTCTGATAGAACATAGCTTAATCGTAAAACCACTAAACCCTACTCGACTTCTCGAAATCGCTGTCTGAATTCATCCCCGCTCAGTAGACGTGAACTCTCGACCGGTTTTGTGAAAGGAAGTTTTTGTGCAGCTGGTGGCAGACAATTGAATTTGTTATCCTTGTGTTGTGCATAGTAACAGTTTTTCCGGGGCTATGCACGGATAGTCGGATATGATACTGTCGGAAAAATGTATGGCTACGATTTGCTTAGTGATTACTTGGAGTATGTGCTGTGTCACAATTATGCAGCTACTAGCTTTGTACAGGGTTTTATTGACTGATTATGGATCCCAAAATTTTCCTAACATGATATTGCAGATTCTTCAGTAAATCCATGCTTAATTATGCTTACTAATAATTGGAGGCACTAGTAAGCACATGCCAATAGGGACTTCTAAGTTAGCGGCTATCAGCAGACTACAATCCGCAAAAAATCAGCTCAATCCAATACCTATAAGTGTTCGATCCAATCATCTAACATTATTCGATGGGCCTCTCCCCCACCACTGGGGCACAAGTACGTGGCGTTCTCCCAGAGGCACCGGAAAATCTCTCGTGAATGCCGGAGCTGAGATTGTTCACTGCGGAGGCAGGCATCTCTTATGGTCCGTTCGGAATGCAGGTGAGAACCAAAGATAAATGATTGGGGTTCCTCGCCAAATCTCTCTGTTCTTGTTAAAACAAATGGAATTGGGACTTGTTATGTATGAATCTTTTCTCTCCATTTCTCATCGTTTCTCGTGATTAAAAACAACTGAGGGTGATTAAGGGCTTCTATACAAACTGTCAGTTTCCGGGGTGATTCGGTTCGATCTTGATACTTCGGAGAAGTTGCCACTCCTTTAAAATAGAGTCCAAAAGGGGCGCCACGAGGCGGATTTGGACAGAACTTGGGGCGCCAGCGTGCGTGTTGCGCCAATTCGAACCGTCCATGCTCGGCAATGGACAACTCAGATTGCATCTCGGCCGATCAGATCTCGACATTCCATTGCTATTTGGCTGAGACGCAATTAGAGCCGTCCATTGTCGAGTAGGGACGGCTTGGATTGGCCCAACACGCATGTTGTTCCCTTAGGGACCAGGGGCACCCCAAGTTTAGACGGAACTTGGGTGCGTCTAATCTCAGCCGTCAATTGCTGTCTGGCTGAGATGCAATTCGAGCCGTCCATTGCCAAGCATGGACGGCCCGGATTGACCCAACGCACATGACGTCCCTAAGGAACAGCACGCACCCCAGATTGAGGGGCACAATACATTAAACTTCTGAATAGTCACATTTTATTCCCGTATATTTTGGTATTGCAATAACAATTGTATGGTCCAAAATAATTTCTTCTCATCTTATTAAAGTGCTTCATTTTTTACAACTGGACGTTAGGATCAACTTGCGTGCACCTCAACTAATTCCGGTTCTTCCTTCATCGAATTTCAACGTCGGCCAATGTGAAAAGACTCCAATGCAAAAGGAGAACAAGTCAAAAATACACACCCGCGGATAAAGATACTAGTACTACTTGTAGGAGTGCGACAAGACTCGATAGGCATCAACAAGTGTGGATAACGGATAGCCATAAACCAAAAAAGCCCATACCCACTTGCTAAAAAAGCATTGCCAAAACAAGACTGGTTTTGCTGCATAAATAGGATGCATGCATGCATCTGCTTGGTACTTGGAATCAATGGAAGGCAGATACAGAATGGGAAGAAAGGGAACCACATTGTTGGGTCCTCTGTTGGGGCTCCTAGTACTTCTGGCAGTGGCAGCAGCCATTCTCACCGCCACTGCTTCTGCGGCTGCTGCTGCCCGAGGTGGTGTTGCTCCTTTGCAGACCTCTGAAGAGATGATTCATCCCCAAGCTGGTAAAACTCAGTTTGCTTCTTCCTCACTACTCGCGAGTTGTGATCGTAATTACATCAGAATCATACGTAGACTAACACCTAATCTCCTATCTAAGTAGTAATATTCTTACACGAGACGTTCACATCCCGATGCAGCACGTGATGAGAAGGGAAAGAAGGGTAGCACAAACCGGCCACAACTCTAACTCAATTCTCATTACCGAAACTGTAACGACTACAATGATCAACAGTCTTGTTTATAAGCTAAGAGCCATATCTAAGAAGGAAACAAAATCTTGATTCGAAAAGGAGAGAATCATTTTCCTTATTTCTTAAGTATCTGAAACATAAAGGAAAGGAAACATAAAATGATTAAAGTCAATAATACATATTGAAAAACATAAATGAAAGCTCCAATTGCCATATACATTCCGCGTAACATCTGTTTTGGCATGTTCCCTCTACGTATATAGTCACGAATTTCCACTAGATTTTTAACTGTATTTGCTTACGCTGTAAAGGTTGTAGGTGCTGTTCGTTCATCATGAAGCCACAAATTCATTGCGGAAAAGTATGCTGTAAAGATGGATGTTGCACTTCAAACTGACGCATCACAAGGTCTTCAGCAGCGGAATACAGCAACGGACTTCGGAATAACTTCTGCTAAGAAGCCATAATAAAACTTAACCACTGTCATTTTTGCTTTCTAGTACTTCGATGGATGTCTAAGCCATTTCCCCAGCAATGGGGATGAAGTTAATGTATCTAGTGTGATCGTTTTACTGGAATAAAAGCCATTTCCACTCTCAGGGTACTCTTTTTTTTTAACTCGGTATACGGCCCAATGGGGTACCAGTTAATCCCAACGTCCACTACCGGGGAGCCAAATTAAAGTCGGGGCAAAGGTCCTTATAGACTGGCCAATCCAGAAATTGATAGCACATGAGTGGAAACTGAACCTCCAACAAAAGGCTTCTTGAGACCCTGATAGTCAAGTGACCAACACCTCGCCGGCAATTACTTCTCCACCGAAGAGATTTGTTTTTCTACTACCTGTTTTCTGAATTTGCTTTACCCTTTAATGTACTGGATCTGTTCTAAAATCTAGTACTTTGGGGCTGATTCATAGGCTTAAATTTGAAATGAAAAGTATGGGCGTTTACCCATACACCCAGGCATCCGGAGTCCAGGGACAAGTTTTGTCATATTGAGGAATTCTTTAGGTAGAGTTTGGGATGTAGGAAACTAGTTATCTCAAGTGTTTTCTACAAATTCATAAGTGGACAATGAGATTACCACTAAGTTCAGATCAAAAGTTCATACTTCCACAACCATGCAAGCAGATGTACACAAATTATTGCTTTTCAGCATAGTAATACGCAAACATATAAGACTAGTGCTCAATAGATTGTCAAATGGGTATGGAGTAAATAAGATGTTCATCTCTTTGCTACAACAACATTCCTAGCTACAATAACTTTGATAACTTCTAACAATATATCGGCAATAGGCTACACTACCCTATCTCCTATGTGTATTCACCAAACACTTTGACCATGACAAAACCATCTACTGAAAACTCTTTTCACAAGACAAAAATCCAAACCCCCCATGAAATCCAAAGCCAAGCAATGAACCACCTACGATG
This sequence comes from Rhododendron molle, assembly GCA_025413875.1. Taxonomy (NCBI): domain Eukaryota; kingdom Viridiplantae; phylum Streptophyta; class Magnoliopsida; order Ericales; family Ericaceae; genus Rhododendron; species Rhododendron molle. The sequence goes on along the minus strand of CM046389.1, from coordinate 12,111,367 downwards.
CTTAATAAAACTTGAAGCACTACTATCAGTAAGCCCAACAACAAATCTACATTCACCGATTGAAGGATCTAGAAAAGTGATCATACCAAGCCCGTCAAAATTACAGCTCTTTGAGTCCTGCTTTTGCAACTGATAATAACTGTTGAAAGCGTACGAGATATTTCCCTTTACTCCAATGGCATTGCAAGATCCCCCATAGTTGAGTGTGGTGCAATCTGCAGCACTGCAAGCAATTTTAAGGTGATTCACAACGGCAGATAGATCCGTTGATGGCTTTGCCACACACCACCTTGGCGGGAGATACTGAACATCCTTTGCGTTCTTCAACCTCCCATTGCCTAAACCAAGGTCTAAAGGGTACTTTGTCTGTCCATCGAAAGAGAAAATTCCCCAGTGCCTCTCGAAGTTCCCTGGGAGTATGCTCTTTGCCCCTTCGTCAAAAAGACTGAAAAGATATATATCCATGGGAGGATCACCTGGCCTCAGAGGAGTTCCTTTGTTACTTAGAATGTGATTTATGAGGCCTTGGTTGAAGACCCTTGCAGCAGTAAGATTTGCACCAACTGCTCCATCAGTAGGCCAACCCACCTCCCCTACAACTATGGGCATCTGACCATACCCAATTTTGCTAAGGGCTGCAACTAATGTGTCAAAATTCCCATCAAATGCATTGTAATAAACATTTGATCCATCTGTTACAGCATGGCTTGTCCCCTCAAAGAACGCGTAGTCTTGGGGAAAATCTGAGTTTCCATATAAGCTCAGGAATGGATAGATATTGACGACAAATGGGGAGCCATTAGAATTAAGGAATGAAACAATTTGGGTCATAATATCAGTCAGTTCAGGTCGGAAGGCTCCTTGAGAAGGGAGGGAAGACTCGTATGCATCGGCATTACAGGGAACCACTAGCTTTACATAGCCTGCGAGATTTGCTTTGGCCAAGGACTGTTGGAGGTTCATCAGAGCAGGGATGACGTACGACTGAAATTGACCAGAATAACTTGAAAGGAAGGGCTCATTTCCTACTGCAACATACCTGTCAACACATTGTTTAGAATCAATTAGCTTGTGAAAGCAAGAAAAGAAAACACAGTAGACATTTATTGAAAAACACAAGCTTACTAAGTTGTAAAATGCTATAAAATTAGCTCCACATTGTAGAGGGGAGAAACTTAAAAAATGATTCGTAAGTGATACAAGTATATCAACAATATTATCTTTTTTCCTCTCCACAACAGAATTAATTCATATGAAATTTGCCAGCTAGGTCCCCTTGTTGAGAACTTCAAACGACTAGTTCATCATGCCTTAGTCAACTTCATTAAGCATTATGCAAACCTGTTTTGACTTTCATCCATATTTACTTCCTTCCTCCACTCATATCATGCTACCAACCAGGTTCATGCCGTTGAATTCTTATTACCTTTGACCTCATTAAGGTTCATTTGCAAGGGTGAACCTGATGCATATCTTTTTAAACAAAACCAGCGCAAAATTTAATGCAAATTGAGCTGAGGGTCCTAATAGTAAGCATGGTCATGGAAAGGTCAAAAAGGATATATGTTGAGGCGGGAAAAAATGTCACGTAAAGAAAATGACGTTTAATAGAGCTAATTGGAACAAGTGGCTCCATGCAGCTAATCCGAAGTAAATGGCACACGGGCTTGTTGAGTTCACTGTGCATTTCTTTTTCTTTGATCTCGATAATACAAGATAACTAAAGCTAGTTGTCCTCTAATACTGTATGTTTTCCTACATATGATGATTTTAACCATCATTTCACAAGCCAAAATTTTAATCAATCCATGGACTTCTCCTAAATCTTTTACGCATCAATCAATCACAATAAAACTGCACACTACAAAAGAAACAAATTGGGCGCAAAGCAAAGAGGATAATAAATTAAAACCATAAACCCTCAGCTGGGTTGCTCCCACTCACAAGACAGACTTTTACTATCCTTTGTTTTTTTCCCCCCTTTCTACTACTCCTCCATGATTCAGAACAATACATAGCAAGAGACCCGACAAATTAAAAATTTATCACCAATTCTCCCTAGCTATCACAACAACTAAACAGAAGCCCGGGGGTTTAAAAAGGTAAAGAAATTAATCATCAATAAAGATCATCTCCAGCCCTTACCTTCGTCTTTTTTAATTAGGCCGGGGGGAGGTTGTGTTTAAATCAGGGCCTTATCTTTCTTTAGTACTCAATCTCAAAATTTGAGTAAAAACCCATAAAAGCTCACCCCACTCCTTGACTCAAATTATAACTCCTTTTTTTTTTTTTTTTAGTACCTCTTAATCTTTGAACTGTACCTTTAAGGAAGCTTTTTATTCAGATTCATACTTTGAATTGAATTTCATATCAAATGAAGCTTTTTACTCAAACTGTTGCCCGAATTTGAGTAACTCAAAAGCAAAATTTGTGTAGGAACTCCCTAAACCTCGCTCCAATCCTTGACTCAAACCTATACCAAATCAAATTTGACTTAAATCAAGGGAAACTCAAACCTTTTACCCAAATTTTAGAAGATTATTTTGTGCTTCTCAAATTTACAACTTTCCCATTGACAAAGCTCTTACTCAAATTTATGCTTAGATTTTGAGTTTTTCATCGGAGTGTTTCCGATAAATGAAGCTTTTTAGTCAAACGTTTACTCAAATTTGAGTAAAAGTAAAAGAGTAAAAGCTGGAGATGCTCTGAAAGGGGTTGGAAATGGTGAGACAGAATAATTGTAACAGAGAAGAAAAGGGAGCATAAAAATAAAATCAAGGAGAAGAGCCAAACCTGATATTAGCACCACCTTTCCCCAAATAAGCAGAAACATTCTTCTGAACCCACAAATCAGAAGCACCGGCAGAAGAGCTAATCAAGCCCAACATCTCATTGGGTATTCCGACCATCACCTGAATCCCACTCCCCATCAAGCCCTTGAGAACATCTGGGTCGGCGTCGAACATCTTAACCTTCCCAACCTTGTTTTCCCTGAGCAGATCCACCACCGTCGCCGGCGACAGCTTGTGGAGAGACACCGTTCCCCAGTTCACCCCTATCCCTGACTCCGCCACCGTTGCTGATAAACTCCATATTGCTAGGACTGCCATTATTGAGTTGGGTTTTGGCATTTTTGTGATTTTCTTGGAATAGGAGATTTTGAAAAGGGGGAATTGCTTTGCTTATTTGTAGTAGTTGCTCGCTCTACTTGGAGGGTTTTTATTAGTGGGTCGAGAGGGAGGTGAGGTGGTGCTGATGTGGTGGCTGTGGGGGAGTTAGGGGGGAGGAGTGAAGAAGTAAGTGAGAACGTTGTAAACGACAGGAAGGCAAAGTAAGGAAATTTATTAAGTGTCGCTAAAGCACCGTCACGTGATTGTCCGGAACGTTTTCAATTAAAGATTTGAATATTAGTATGATATCTGTTATATGTTGATCCATTTCTGATTCACGGCTGTTACGGACGTTAATAGACCGTTAGGGTGATTTCGGCACTCACATATAATTTCTTTAAAAATGATTTTTAAAAATTCACGACTGTGACAATCGATTCCCGTAAGATATCGTTCGATACTCCCGATACTGTTACACCTCGCATGTTAACGTTATGTGTCTCAATATCATTATTTATAACATTGTTCTTGACTATACGTCGGTGTGGAATTTACCATCAAGTGTGTGCCTTTTATACATGGATAAAGGGCTTCGGATCACTACGCGTCGATGCTCCAGGATTACCGAATAATAACCCTTAAAGCAAGTCTCTGTCATGTGTTTTGGACTCATATTACCGACCTCCATGCCATGCTGTCTATTTTTAGGAAAGCGAAATGATAATGTTAAAATTATTTTCGTTGCTGTCAAAATTTTATACGAAAGACTCGTATCATTTGTAATGTATAAAATTTTTATACATTAGAGTTTTGAAATCAACAAAAACGTTTTTGGCATTATCACTATCCTTAGGAAAATCGTTTCTTCTATTGGGTTACCATTAAAAAAAAATGAAAAAAAAAATCTCTTGAATTGTCAGAGTAATTTTTGAAAATATTCCCGAAAGTGCATTTTTGGATCTAGTTGAAAACACAAATTTAACCAATGGAAAATGGACAGATAATCTGCGCCACACAACATATTTTTAATGTAATAGATTAGTTTTAGTCTAATTTTTTTTAAATTTTTGGTACATTTAGTTATTGATTCGTCCTAATAAGAAGAATTTAAACATTAAAGAAATGAACGAATAACGTATTATTGTCAAAAGTTGTGAGAAGACAAAAGATAAGCTAAAAATGCTTCACAATTTTGAATTAGGAATGTGTTTATAGTAAATTTTGTTTAGCTTTATTTTTATTTTCAAACTTTCTAGTTGAGTGAAAAAAATGAAGAAGTATTGCCCCACAAGAAGAAAAAAAGTTAGTTTTTTTTTTGTTTTTTTTCTTTAATCAATTGGAAGTCGTTCAGGGTAAGCCAAACGACACTTACCAAGAAACTACATCCGAGAGACAAATACAAGAAACTAACAACAATCGAGTTTAGTTGCTTTCAACAAGAAAACGAGTTTAGTAGCTTTCACTTTGGCAGTGCATACGTAATTAATCAGAGTCTCTCACATAGCGTTGGACAAGGAACAAGGGGAGTGCTGCTTTCAACTTAGTCAATAAGCTAATTATAAAATTAAATTATTTGGCCACGAATCCATAACACGATATTAACTTGTTCGTGTTTACTTCTTTATTTATATATTTAAAAATGAAGGCATAATTCAGATTAAAAAAAATTAAATAAAATAAACAAGTATGTAAACTGTAAAGTAAGTTAATGAACAAAGATTACAAAACGAGTGATTCCGTATGCTTGTGAGAAAGTCGAAGGACTTCCTATCCCTCAGTATGTTAGTAGATTAAAATTTAAAAGCTCAATTGACATATAAAACAACTTTGGTTTTACTTGATAAGGTTGTAAAAATTGAATCAAATTAAATGGACAATGAATCAACAACTAGTCTCATATGTCGTTGAAGGTACAAGTAATAAAGTTGTCACTCTCTCTAGCAGCTTCAACTTTTAGATGAGCTGCTGGTTAACAATCTACTGTGGTATCAAAGCATCTAATAGATCATGTGTTCGAACCTCACCGCCTACCTAATGTTAAATTATTTACACTTGTTTAGCCCGCTTATGGAGAAGAGTCTGGCTACAGGTAAGAGGCGCGTGTTGAAGGTATAAATAATAATGTAACGCCCCGAATTTGGGTACGTTAAATAAACATTTTTATTGAATAAATTAAGGAGAGTCTAGCTTATTATTACAACATAATTCTCACAAGAGTACTTTTATTCAACAAAAGAGGGAATAATCTAAGGTTAACTATTGCTCCGCCTCTTCTTCCTCCATCCTACGCCTCCTCCCGAATGCCTCCAAGGTGTACTGCTCATGTCGCTTCATCTATAAAATCTGACACATTATACCAGCGTCGCCCCCAGTATAATATGTCAGGGTCACCAAAAAGGTAACACCGTGAGCTACAGAAGCTCAATAGAATAATTCAACCCACTAACCCATAACTTATATCACGAAGGTACATAAGTAATTACACATGCTCATTCAACAACATAAATTAACAATGACACATCCGCATTCATTATCTTGCCTACGTTGGTGTCATGCCTTTCTTTGTCTCTCCTACGCGACTCATCATAAACCGTGTCACCATTTCCAAATCAACATTTTGAAAATCATTTCTCATTCCTTGTTACCAACGGGCTACCAAGTCCAGCCACGTTATCAAATCTTGCATTAGCTCCTCTCCGCGGATAACTAAGCCCAATTACCAATGAAGCTACCACGTCCGGCTCCATTAGCAATCTACACAATGGGCTACCAAGTCCGGCCTCATTGCGGTTTTCGCAAGTCCACACAAAGGGCTACCAAGTCCGGCCACCTTGCGGGTTTTCACAACTCACATAAGGCTACCAAGTCCGGCCATTATGTAGTTTCAAAAATCCTTTTTATCCATATCAACCACTCCCTAAGTGTCATGTTTCTACTTTTCGGTTCTCGTGTCTCGTAAGCATGCATAGACTCCGCGGCGGGACGAATCACTTTAAAGTAATCTTGAAACTAAACTAGCAAGATCATCCCACTCTATTTAATCATGCTTGTTTACAACCATAAGTAAGGTAAGCAATCATGCGATCAAGTTCACAATCCTTGAAAAGGTCAAAATACGAATACTTCGTTTTGAAACAACACTTTATCTTTAAACGAAATCGTAACCACATATGTTTATTGACGAGTTAATCAAGTTGGGAAGATTCTATAAACCATGCATTCAATTATTCTCAAGATCAAAGTAAACTAAGTAAAATAAAAGCATACGATCAACTTATTCAAGTATACTACATATTTTTCTATTATGCTCATAAATTATACTTAAGATAAGTAGGTTCGAAGAACTCTACACTAACATAAAATCACGTATACTTAGGAAGAGTAGATCGAAAAAATCTACCTTTCTTCTTGGCGGTAGAAAGACTACGAAAAGATCGACGGGAAGAAAGTCGGCAAACGAACGGAGTAACGGCTTATGATAAGCTTCCGATAGCTTCGAAAGAGAAAGGTTTCTCTCGAAACTAGATCGTAACCTATACTACTACTACTTTAGGATCGAGGTGGTGGTCATATGGTGGTTTAGTGGCAGAGATGGAAAGAAAACTCAAGAACAAGCCAAGAACATCAAGAACAAGTTATGCTTTCAAGAAAGAAATTGGAGAGTGGAAAGGTGTGAGTTCAAATGAAGAAGTGGCTTGCTATTTATAGGCCAAGAACTCCCTCTCTCTCTCTCCCTAGCCGAATTTCCCTCTCTCTCTATATATCTTATTTTTTTATTTCATCCAATCTTGCTTCCTTGCAAGAAACAACCTAAAAATTAGGCATGCAAGGCTAGGATGTGTCCTTTGGATTGGATTATGGAAGACTAGGCAAGCAAATGGGATTTGATTCAAGTATAAAATTAGGGTTTGTACAAGAAGGACTAGATTTGATTGTCCTTGGCCATGCTTTCACTTTGCAAGCATATCAAAGAAGGACAAGATGAGCTAAGTTAGGTCAATCAACTTGCACACACATCACACTCTCTCCCTCTCTCTCCATCCGAATCTCTCTCTCTCTCTCAGCCTCTCTCTCCTCTCTCTCTCTCTCTCCTTGGTAAGTGTACATATATACATATATATAACTTAGATTTGGTAGAAGAAAATCCTAGAAAGTACAACATATCTTTCTCTCCCTCTCTCTTATCTCTCCCATCTCTCTCGGCTCTCTCTCTCCTCTCTCTCTCAGCAATCTCTCTCTCTCCCTCTCTCTCCCTTGTACTATATATATATATACACACACTAGGATGAATACATATATAATAATATAGATATGGGTACTTTGGGTACTACAAGATCTAGGGTTTTTCTAGTAAATTGATTTTCGAAAAAAATATACAATTACACACATGGTACTATTCCATTATAATATATACATATAGATACAAGTACATATATATATATATATATATATATGTCTAGCCATGTACTTCACAATCTAACCTAGATTGCCCAAAATCTAATATCTAATATACTAATCTTAGTCTTTCAAAGAACTAAGTACTAAAATATTAACCTATTGTACTAATCCTATTTTAATCAAATAACACACATGGCAAATCTAGTCTTTGTATATAATAATAAGAGAATCCCATGGAAAATTAAATAATAACCCTTGTACTTTTGGCAAGACTAAGCTATTGTCCATTGGTTAATAAATCTCCTAACATTTTTTGTCCAATGGATAAAAGAAATAAAGTACTATGCAAGATTTTCTAATTAAACAATGCAATTAGGCACATGTTCCATATTAAAATGCTAGATAATAGGTACTTAGAAAATCTAATATTTTAAGTCTTTGGTACAAGTACAATGTATATGTATACTAATCTATATGAGAAAGGACAAGGGTTTGGAAGATTGGCCAAGGAATTGGATTTGAATCAAGTAAACAATTAGGGTTTTGGTACAAAGGACAAGATTTGCTTGTCCTTGGATTGGAAGAACAAGAAAAACCCTAGATATGGTGACCAAAGCATGGTCAATCAAATGACATACACATCACTCTCTCTCCCTCTCTCATCCGAACTCCATCTCTCTCTCTCCCAATCTCTCTCGGCTCTCTCTCTCTCTCTCTCCCTCCCACTTGTACACCCTAGAAAGTATACTAATATACTATTATATATATATGTACTATGGGTCTTTAAGAAAATCCATATTTTCAAGTAACTTAGATTGCTCGAGTGGTATTTTGGTTTTATTTAGTAGGAAATTGCCCAATAACGGAATATTAAAGCCCGACGATGCCAAACGCCAAGGCAAGGCATGAGCGTGGCCAAGGCAGCCTGGTAGCAAATCACACAAAGCGACTGGCTAAACAAAGGCCAAGGCGCCAGAGCTGCAGAGGCTGCGGTGGCAAAGCAACTGTGGCTAAACAAGGGTGGCCAAATGGCACAACAAAGGCCAAGACAGAGCTGCCAGAGGCGTGGCGTGCACTGATGGCCAAACAAAGGGCTAAGGCACCGGTAGCTGAGCAGCGGGCTGTCGACAAAGCACTGGTGGCCAAACAAAGGGTCGTCGGCCAAGGCAAAGGCGTGAGCGGCCCAAAGAACGCCAAGGCAAAAGCAAGGCGCGACCCGATGCCAAGGCAGAACCCGATGGCGCCAAGGCAGAGCAAGGCAAAGCGCGACAATGAGCCGACGCAAGCGCAAGGCAAGCGCGACAATGACCGACGCGCTTAGGCGAGCCGACAGCTGACCCGACGCCAGCGAGGTGCTTGACAACGAGCCGACGCTAAGGCTAGCCAAGCCAAAGTAAGGCGGTCAAGCCGACGGTTAAGGCGAAGACTAAAAATTAACCACTTTGGCATCGATGCAACACTCTAGGTTAAGAAAATGTAACTAAGCCAAACGGTAGTTAGGGTTGCTAGCTAATCGGTTGCCATGTAGGATTTCCAGCCGAGAAAATAAATTCTAGGATTTTACTACAATTACCAAATAACTATACCAAGGTCTTAATAGGCATACTCGTCTTTAGAAAGTGACCTTAATGCCCGGGCGATGAATTCCAATCTCCTAAGTCATAAACCTAATTATGACGGATTATTAATCGCAAAAAGGGATTTATAAAATAAATAATGAATTTTCAAATATAATAACAAAATTTTATAAGTCGATAACGACCGATTTTTGGATGTTAAAATGAAATCCAAGTATTAAAATAAAATTCAAATTTTTAGCGAAATTTTTATTGACCAAAAATCAGGGTCGTTACAAATAAAATTCTACCCTTCAGGCAATAGATCATGTGTTTGTCTGTTTGAACCTCACCGCCTACTTAGTATTAAAATATTTACACGTTTTTAACCCGCTTAAAATCATGCCCGCTCTTTAACAGTTTAAACTTTTAGATGAATATGTAGTTAACGATATGTTACATTTGTATAGTAAAACATACTAATAAGATATGAGAAAATTGCTAATCCCCCCCCCTTCCCCCTTTCCAATACTACCCCCGCCCCCCCTCCCCTCTCTCTGTCTCTCTCTTCCATTTTATTTTATTTTATAAAATTTTAAATGGTAATAACTTTTTGTTGACGTATTTATTTAAAATATATTTTATATTTTTGAAATCTACTCAACGAAACCTATCAAATGAGCCTAATATTGATGGTGAAATAATGAAAAATGGAAAAATTATATATTTTTATAATAGTTTAAACGGTATAAAGAGGTTAAAAAATTAAGTGTTCCAAAATTCAATCCGTTTGAACGGGTGAAAAGATTTTAATTTTCTGATCATTTTATTCTAAATGGCCATAATTAAATTTTGACTGTAGGACTCTCGTTAATTAATCCTAAGAAAGTCGTAGAATGAAATACAGTATCTCTTAGAGTTAATCAATGAGAGCCCTATAGTCAAAATTTAATTATGACCATTTAGAATAAAATGATCAAAAAACTAAAATCTTTCCACCCGTTCAAACGGATTGAAATTTGGAACACTTAATTTTTAAACCATATTTTTTAATAACTGTATAAAAAAATGCCTTTTTTAACCATCTTTACTGTTTGCCTTCTTCTTCTTTTTTCCCCCTTTTCTTTCTTTCTTTCTAGTTTGCTCTTTTTTTTTGGCCACTTTATTTCCTTTTATTTCTATTCAGTTTGAATCTTTTTTTTCTTTTTTTTTTTTTCTCTTTATTACTCTTTCTTTCTTTTCAGTTTGAATTTTTTTTGATCGGAACGAAAATTTTGTTTTTTGCGAAACCTAGGAGGAAAAATTATTCGGTTGCTCGGTTGCCTAGACCACTAACCACTTCATTTTTTTTTTAATAACCGGATTGAGTTAACCAAAAAAAAAAGAAGGGAGGTAAATGGAAAAAAAACAAATAAAGAAAATAATTAAAAATTAAAAAAAAATTCAAGTTATAAGGGAGAAAGTTATAATCCTTCTTCAATTAAAAAAAATTAAAAAAAGAAAGTTATAAGGGAGAAAGTTATAATCCTTCCAGTTTACTCTTAGTTTTCTGATCATTTTATCCTAAATGGTCATAGTTAAATTTTGACTATAGGGCTCTCATTGATTAACCCTAAGAGATATTTGATTCTACGACTTTCTTAGGATTAATCAACGAGAGTCCTACAGTCAAAATTTAATTATGGCCATTTAGAATAAAATGATCAGAAAACTAAAATCTTTCCACCCGTTCAAACGGATTGAATTTTGGAACACTTAATTTTCCAACCTCTTTATACCGTTTAAACTACCACAAAAATATATAGTTTTTCCAATTTTCCAATCTCTTTAGTTTCGAGAGAAAAAGAAAGTCTTAACCCATGCTGAGATTAACAACATTTTTCCAGACGGTTATTAGGATTTTCTAGTAACACCAGGTGGACGGCTCGTGCTAGAACGAGAATTTTTGTGCCCGTTGTTTTGAAGCAACATACTACTGAATTAGTTAAGAGGATCTATGCTAAATAACGATTAACAAATTTATTAAATTGTACTATAGTTAAAAAAAATAATCCTAAATATAACATTTATATTCTGGATTAGTATGTCGTTTGCGCAAAATACATTTCGTAATTAGTTCCCGAACACTAATTGTAATTTTAATGAATTTTTTGCTCTAAGGTCTTTCAACGAGCACCCTAAGACTCATTATTTAGTTTCAGGACTCTCTTAGGGTGTCCATTGAAAGGCCTTGGAGCCAAAAATTTATTATGATCATTTATGATGAAATAATCAGAAAAATAACATCTTTGCAATGGTTCAAACGGATTGAATCACTATTGAAAATTGAAACACTTATTTTTGTAACTATATTTTTTAATCTATAAAGGACAAAAAAAGAAAAATAAAACAGTCGGATAAACATGATCAATTGAAACACTTTTTTTTCTCTCAATTACTTTACAAAGCTTAGAATTAGACTTGAACCTATTATTAAAGAGAAAAAAAAGAAAAAAATTTAAACTGGAAAGAAATAAAAGAAAATAAAATGAAAAAAAAAACTGGAAAGGAAAGGAAAAAAAGAAGCAAAATGTAAACAAAGAAAGAAAAGAGAGAGAGAGAGAGAGAGAGAGAGGCGGGAGTAAACCGAGAAAAGGGAGGTGGGGCCGGGAGGGGGGTGTGTCAGGAGGGGGGATTAGCACCTCTCAAGATATGGAGCAATGCTAGGCCCACCGCATGGGGTGGGCGGTGGCCACGCCGGTGGGTCCACTCCTCAACTAGCTGTCTGTCTGAGCCAATCAAAAATTCTAAAATAAAAAAACGAGTGGGTTTACGCGGGAATCAATGGCATTCGACTTTTGTAAGTGCTCGAACCAAGCTTTCGTTTGTGAACGGCTTGGATCATCTAATTTTTGGAAGTTCGGATCGAGCACCTACACACGTCGGATGCCATTGATTTTCGCGTAAGCCCACTCGTTTTTTTTTTTAGAATTTTTGGTCGGCTCGGATTGGCCATCCGATGGCCGGAGTGGGTCCGGGGGCGTGCAGTTGCCGGCCACCGCGTTTTGCCTTCGGTGGCAGTAGACTTTCTGCAAGATATGAGAACAAACGAACGACTCCTAGAAAAGATCTGTTTTTTAGGCACTTGATAGGTTTTATTTTTTTACTGTTTTTTAACAGCCACTGGAAGATTAGTATGGATCTTTGGTGGTGGGTCACACCACAGTTCCATTTTTGTTTCTCCAATCTTCTTCGAAAATCTCAAGGAATTATGGCTTTTGAAGAAATGACAGGTTGGCTGAGAGATGCGAGGAATCTGACACTCGTTTAATATGTCTAGAGAAATGTTAGGTACAAAAAAAATTATGTTGAAAGAATTTCGAAAAAAGTACTCCCCCGGTTTAAATTGGATGTCAATTTTTGATATCCGTGCCAATTTCAACTCCTTATATCTTTCAATAGGAATGTCAAAACATATGCAATATGGATCTTGTTTGGTAGCTCTCGATTAATTCTATTATACAAAATTTTCAAACTTATGAAAAACATTATAGATTGAAAGATATAAGCGAAACAAAACGACACGGATATCAAAAATTTTCATTCTTTATGGGACGGAGGGAGTAATTAATATTTGAGAATCACTTTGATGATTGGGTCACACACATCGAAACGAATCTCAATCCTTAGTTGCTCTTTTCGGGGTAAGTCTTTTTTGCCCCTAGCATTTTCCTTTTTTGTGAGATAGAGAGACCTGGGAAGGGCACGGGAACAAAAATAAAATAAGATTAGTGTCTCACGTATTGAACGAGCATAACACTAATAGAAATATGGAAAATGCTAGGGGCAAATAAAACTTACTAAAGAGAGAGAGTTTGGAGGCTTTTTTGAAGGAAAAATACATTTGTATAGAATATTTATGGGAAATGATTTTGTCACTCCCTTTTTTGTTAACGCAACTCCCTTACAAATGTATTTTTGCACCAAAAAGGCAAAAATACACTTGCAAGGGAGTGGCGTTAATAAAAAAGAGAGTGGCAAAATCAGCAGCCATATTTATTTATTTATTGATTGATAATAATATTGTAGACAGTCAATGCAATTCATGAATTTCATTAAATCGCAGTAAATACGATACGATAGTACTCTCAACTCTGCTTTATTAACCTTTGTTTTTGTTAAAATTCGCCTTTAAATTGAAGAAACTTTTTAGGGGTGTTTGTGAGCTAATTGTTATTCAAATTCTAGAGGGAATTGATTTTCACACTCTTTTTTTTTTAAACAACACTCCATTTTTTGTCTTTTAGCGAAAAAGTACTTACTCGTTCAATATTAAAAACAAAAAACAAGGAGTGTGAATATATATATATATATATATAAAAGGAAGTGTGAAAATCAATTTTCATTCTAGATTGTGGTTTGTAAATTATAGTTTGTTGGATTGTAATGAGAATAGTTTCTCCTTATCTTATCTCTTACTCAACTCTTTAAATCGTGATTTAAGATTTCCTTCATTACAATAGTGGGTAAAGAAAAATCCCTAGGGGTTAGCCTAGTAGTCAAGATTTGGGACTTAGGCTCCGTTCTAGAACGGCTCTTAAAAAATAAGTACTTATTTTCCCTACTTCTTATTCAAAAATAAGCCAACCTTCTTATTTTTCCCAAATACAAAATTTCTTCCACATTTTCAAACTCAAATATAACATAAATTGCAAAAAAAAAAAAATATATTTTTGCACCGTATTAAATATCTCAATGAGACCTATCAAATAAGATCCATAGTGGTAGGAAATTTTTTTGCATAACCCTATTGTTTTTTACCTGAAAGTTTCAGTATAGAAAACACAGGAATGTTTGGACGAGAATGAGGGCCGGCGGTGAGAATCGACGAGCGCTAAGTGGCCGCCTCGGCCATCGACGGCCGATCCGAGCCGTCTAAAAATTCTAAAAAAAAAAACCAAGGGGGCCAACGCGGGAATAAACTGCATCCGAGGTGTGTAGGGTGCTTGAACCGAGACACGAAAAAGGGGTGCTCGGATCAAGCACCTTACACACCTTGGATGCCGTTTATTCCCGCGTAGGGCCCCTTGGTTTTTTTTTTAGAATTTTTGGACGGCTCGGATCAGCCGTCTGGTGGCCGGAGACGGCCCGCCGCGGCTACCGGTGTGATCTCCCTCCCCAGTCGGTATTTACCTATACAAATTCTACCAAAATAAGTACCCACCTTCTTATTTTTCAGGAACACACCTTCTTATTCAACAAAAAATAAGTTCTTATTTTGTTTGCGGAACGGAGCCTTAATTAGGGGTTAATTTACTCCTTCCTAAAGTCTCAGGTTCAAACCTTAGTCCATACACTGGCTTCAATTGGGACCCCCGCAAGCGAACGGTAAAATTGGTCATTTAGGATTAGTCGAGGTGCGCGAAACTTGACCCCGTACACCTGAGTTATAAATGAATGAAAAAATTTACGTCGGTGAAGAAAACTGAACTTTTAAGTAAAAGTTAAAAAGGCTACTATTTCAATGGTTTAGATAGTAAAAAAATCCATTGTCCTTATTGGCACTCACTCACCGCACTCTACAATAGTCAACCAACATGGTTAGATTTTGGGTCATCCCAGTACCTATTAGGTTGGTGGTGGAGTAAGATTTTTTTGATAAGACAGGCAAATGATGGGATTACGAATGGAGTGAGTTTTCTTTATAGGCTAAGAATGCTTTGTCTGAAAGATAAGCTCACCATTCATCAAAATTGTCTTTATCTTCTAAAATTTCTAAGAAGAATATAATGTCCAACGAAGTCATAAAAGAAGTAGATTGTACGAACTGACAGTGGAATAACTTGAACAGAGTTCCTCGGAGAATGAACTCCGGGAAGCTTACTGGCTTTTTTTTTTCCATCACAACAATCGAAAGTGTGAGTATTTTGTCATTGAGATAGATTTCTCTGTAATCCATTTTAGGGACTGCATAGTCTGCACCGTCGCGTTGAGGAATTTCTCATCTTTTTTCGGGCCTACAAAAATGATCAGAATCATTTACTTTTAAAATCTCGTGGACAACATCAGCTATGTCAAAAAGTATATCAGTCGGATATCAATATATAATTCCGATACCGATTTTTGTTAGGGAAAAGATGTTTTGACACATTTAATTGGTACCCATTTATCACAAGACAAAATGAGTTCTAAAATCATATCAATATACCCATTTATGTTAGGGAAAAGATGTTTGACACATTTAATTGCTACCAATTTATCACAAAATAAAATGAGTTCCAAAATCATACTCCACTACCCAAATCAATCCACATGACGATTTCCACAATTATTGATGATTTTGACAAAATTTAAAAAGAAAAATGCTACAAACAGCCCAATGGGCTGTCTCCAAGATTAAAAAAAGTGTGAAAAGTATATAAAATATTGTGGAAGTATAATAAAAAGTTAAAAGGGAAAAAAAAAAATGCACATTAGAAACTTGGAGCATGTGTTTTCCCGTCTTTTTCTTAACTTATCAACGGCCCAATAAGACTGTCAATTGAAGGATCCATTCAAAAAATAAACGTCAATCATCTTTCTGCCCTAGTTTCATTGATGTAGAATAAGATACGTCGGCATGGAAATTAACAGATGCAGCCTTTATATGTGCTTTTGGAAATTAAAGTTGTAAAAGCAGCTGAGAGATGCCCAAGGCCTCAAACAATCTCAATGTGAATCGAACCATTTTCCAAAGAAAGCATTTCCACTCCTACTTTAAAAAGAAGGCAAAAAACAAGAGGCCATAGCCATTTTCCAAATCACTTTTTCTGTAATGCATATCTTCCCCATTTAATTCATTTATATAGAGACATTAAATTGTACTTTCATTCCTTCAATTCTTTTTTTTTCTCCAATATTGTATACATCAGCAGAGATTAGCAGAGTGTTGGTAAATTAGTTCACAAGAGTTTCACGCACTATCCATAACCCTGAATCCCAAACGCCCATAACGAGGCTCGAACCTTGGCCTCCCAACTGGGCTAGAGCCAAATCCAATGGAACAAGTCGGTGTCTATAGATTTATCAGCACAAATTCGGGTATAGAAGTATGTGTCTTGAAGCCATCAATACACTTGAACCCGATTTTTGGAGTCCAACTGTTTCGGACACTTCCGAATCCGAATACATTTGTGTCCGAATCTGGACACATACACATGTATGCATAACATTGTTCAACCCAATATTCAGCAAGCACATCTCAAAAAAAAAAATATTCAGCAAGCACATGCCCATCACTTAAAACTTGCCACTTTTTCCATGTTATATGGCATGCCAAAAAGAATTCATGAAAAAGCAATCGACATGTGTGACCCAACAATCCACACTAATATTGACTTTAATCATCTACTTTACTACCCAGAAACTGAGAAAAATTGGATGCATCATTGCTGATAGAAATTATTAGTGCTAATTTACACGTAACACCACTTTGTTGGACTCCGAGATCCTGCAGTGCAGTTGCACTACAAAGATTTATTTGGTGCCCTATAATTCCTTTAGTGCACTACAAAGATTTATTTGGTGCCCTATAATTCCTTTAGTGCAGCTGAGCTCCAGGATCCCGGAGTCCGTGTTCATCCTCCATTCAGTCAAGTTCATGGAACAATCCTTTAAAATGAGAACCACCCCTTTCTGGGAAATAAAAAGAGGAAAGGAGGTTAAGGCTACCATGAAGCAACTCCTGCCTAAATCGGCAGAACATGGGATCAGCCGATCAAACAAGTCATCATGTTCATATCACACAATCCACCAACCCTGGAAAATCTAGTTAGGCAGGGACGGAACCAAGACTTTTCATTCGAAAGGGAACCAACTGTGAGAGTGGAAAAAAAAGAGAGCATACACTCAGAATACACTCATCGATTATGTAAATTTTCCCTTGGTATTAGATGCAATTGTTCTCTTGTTTTGGAAACTAGAGCAACCATATATTCATATCTGATTATGCGTCAGTTGTCATGACTAAAATTTTTATGCCACTATTCGAATGGAAGACCAAAATAAATTTGTTCATTCATAGAGATAAGTTTACTACATACAGTATATCTTACACAATTAAATATGTACAACGCATAACAAAAGTCACATAAAATCAGGGGGTGCTTAGACCCGTCGACAGTGGCGAACAAACCTGGTTGTTAAAAACCTACGATACGGGATACACATCCTACGATTTATATCGTCTCCTTACAAAAACTATAGGTATCTCACCCCGTATCTTTTTTGTATAGAAATTCTACGGTACTATGGTGTATCCTACGATATACTCCTCCGTCCCAATTTGCTTGCCTCTTTTGGGGAAGCGAGTTTCTATGGGTAGAATGAAGAGAAACATAATTGGTTTTAACTCTCTCAATTTGCCCCTACTTTATGCTTTGACATGACATACTTCATGTAGAAAAAAGGGTGAAAGAATAATGTTGCACAATTTTTTATGTTTACTTTTCAAAATGGACATTCATTTTGAAACATTTATAAAAGGAAAGAAGGACTAGCAATTTGGGACGGAGGGAGTAATTACAAATCCCGATGTGTGTATCCTGCAATTACCTATTCGCTAAAAATCACGCAGAACCCCAAGCATGTTCTAAATTGTTTCATCTAATTATGGCCATGCTCATACCATTTGAAGAAAACCCAACCTCAATCCATTAGGGCTCAAATAGACGAAAGAAAATATGTCGATAATGTTTTGCATCAATCAAATCAGATAAGGACTCTTCTTCCCTTGGCCAAGACACTAGCGCACCTCAATGGGGGTCTACCCCACTTGAGAAACCTAGAGATTTTCATCCTAAAAACTTCATGTTTCATATATGCAATAGATTTTAAAGTGTGATTTGGTATAACTAGTTTTTATTGTACATTAATTTTTGTAACGTATCATAAATATCCCGATACAGTTCATAAAATGAGAAAAAAATGATACACAATACGTATTCCGATTTGAAAACATCTTAATGACACTACCGTACTACGCATGATTCTTAATGCGGGAGCCGTATTCATAAATTAACCACAAATATATTATCCTTGTATAATATATTTGCAAACAAAACCTAAAAATATAGTAGAAACAATGGGATAAGTGTTTGGTGTGCCCCCGCCCCTCACTTGCACCCCTAGGTCTGCCCCTGCAGACATTGGCCCCAACCATATCCGCCCGACTTAAGTCTCCCGAAGAAAAGCGACATGAATTTTTTTACTTGAGAGAAACGAGATCGCCATAACTAATAGTATGTTGAACAGAAAAGAGAAGGGGAAAAAACCTTCTCTGCTGAAAACTGATGCCTGATGAGAGATCTGATTCAGGAGTTGCTTCACCCAACAAATTTAACTGTAGCATGGCTATGTGATACATCATACAAAGTACGTTTAACACTATCATGATTCCGTTAAGTAGCCCCATATCATGAAGGTCACAGACTTAGGTCCTCAGAAAATCAGGCTGATTGGTAACAGATCTGACCCATGCCCACTTGTGGTCCGCTGTTTTAACAGGATTTTTAGCCACAGCCACCTCTTCCAGGGGAATATACGCATAGTTACCATTAATAGGACCCGCAACAAACCCGGTGTACCCTGCCATTACCCCATGAATTGCCGAGTGCGCCAGCAGAGTACAGTATAAATTGTCTGTGGCATTTGCAGGGACTGCACGAATCATATATGTTGGATCTATGTACTTGACCGTAAATAATTCGTCTGGGTGATCCCGGTCCCACCACTTCTTGAGCGCGGACTTTAACCACGCACCAACATCTAAGAATACGGGGTTCCCAGATTCATCCCTCTCTTCTTTCTGGGCGTCAGTTCTTGGTATTATATCTTGTCCAGCCCCCTCAGCAACAACCAGCACTGCATGGCCGTTCTTCTTTAGTCGATTCTCCAGGAATTCAAAGAGCCCCCCTTTTCCTTCCAAGTAAAATTCGTTTTCAGGAATCAAACAGCAATCTACGTCTCGGCTGCTCAAGGTTGCGTTCAAGGCAATGTGCCCCGTGCTACGACCCATTAACTTCACAAGCCCAATGCCATTGACAGCACTCTCAGCCTCCACATGACCGGCACTGATCGCCTGCTGGGCCATTTCCACTGCAGTCTGAAAACCAAAGGATCTGTCAATGATGCCAACATCATTATCGACAGTTTTGGGAATTACAACAAGTCCAACATTCAGTTTCTTGCGGCGTATCTCATCAAATAACTTCACAGCTCCACGCATTGTGCCATCTCCTCCAATGATGTAGACCTATAAATATCCCAAGGATTAACACATTCAGAAACACACACAAAAAAAAACACATCCATCAGGGCACAACAATTCTTTTTGACCTTAAATATATAAATATGAATCGTCAAACTCATATGATGTGCCCAGTGCACAGACAATAAGCTCAAGAAACAAAATCCTATATATGACAATGGGTCCTATTATATGGTATTTTAATATTTACCCTACCTATCAATCAGCACTTCATAGCATGAACCTGCAGCAGGTCAAACCAACTCGGGCAAAAACCATCACAGCATTGTGGTGCATTATATATGCTTGGCTTTGGGGTCCAGATGTTGTTCCTGCTAGAGACTGCGGGACATGCGATGCCAAGTCGAATTTGGATGTGTCCAAGTCGAATTTGGACAAAATGTGCACAAATGCATCCCACATATTGTTTGATCGAATTTTCACAAATTTTGTTAAAATTCGACTTGCACACGCATCACCCCAGCCTCTAGTTATTCAATTAAGACAGAACAGGCGAATGCAATAACCACAATATTCCGAAGCCCCCCAAAAAAGAAGGCAATAATCATACCGATGCTCTGGATTATCAATGAAGGAAGCATGGCAATGTGCACATAAATTGAATTGGGTCTCTAGGCCTGCCCTCTCTGATGCCATTTGGCTTTGATTTGGGGGCATGGTTCCACAGCAAAAAACTCTGATGCCATTTGGCTTTGATTTAGGGGCATGGTTCCACAGCAAAAGAGGTACAAGGGACCACTGTTTCAGTGATATTCTGAGAACAACCACTTTGTGCATATTACCGAAGGTTAGGTCTATCTCCAATCTTCCCCCGCCCATACCCCCAATGATTGGGGACTACATAGTTTTTGTTGTTGTTGTATTAATATAAGAAATAAAAAACTGGGCAGGAAATCAAAATTTGTAAATACACCAAACTAAGTCTCTCATCTTGGATTTGTGAGAGATATCTATAAAGGAAAGAAAAGAACATATAGGAGAAAAGATCAACCTGTTTGAAATAGAAGAGATTTACGAAGGCATTTTCCTTCCATGACTGTTAACAATTTAGAAGAGGCTGCATAGTCCATTTGGAAGTGGAAAACTGAATTTGTTTGAAAACAAATACAAAATGACATGGCTGGGATTTGTGCCAGTTGATCGTCAGAGGAGGAAAATGGAATTTTTAATGGGGTTATTGTTATGTGAAGACAAACTGGAAACAGTATAGGATCAAGCATATGGAGAGAGAGAGAGAGAGAGAGAGAGAGAGAGAGAGGGCAAGAAACTGAATTAGGATGTGGCATACAATGTGGTGAGGGTTCTTTTAAGTTTTTGCCCCAACGGCTAATTTATGTCATACTAAAATAACTGTAAAAAATTGTTTCTTCTCGGTGTGGAAAACACTTGTGTGACACAACTTCACAAAAGGGGTCACACCAAAAGGGGTTCTCCCTTTATTGCAGGGGGAAAGTCCATCATTTTCATATAATGATCATACTAGGTACGGCTTAACTGGTAGAGGAAGACCATGATATGAGTCAAATTTATTTAGTCTGGTAGGTCAATTGAAGATGTTAAACGTAGATACACCTTACGGTAACACGTTCGAAATTTACACCCCAACCTTAATGACTTGGAGAAAATTTCCTGTTGTTTCCTATTCTAAACACTTGGAGTATTATATTCATTTACTTTAATCGTTTAGGGAACAAGGGTATCAGGCACTACTACAACTTTATGAAAGCACTAAAGACATGTTATTGAAGCCCTAATTTTAGATTTTCATGAATGATTCAGAATTAGAACTGAATAAAGGCCTAATGAGCACGAAGCATCTGGCAAGTTACAGACAGCAAGAAATACAAACTTGTTGTCAGCTAGATTCAATTGAGTTGAGTTCTCATGAAAACTAAAGCTGTCAAAAATCAAAACTAATGGCTTTGAGTGACTGAGACGATTCTACATGTCCTAACGGGAATCAGATTACCTTTCGTAAACGAGTTAGAACTAAATAAAGGGCTAATGAGCACGAAGCATCTTACCTGGCAAGTTCAAGACAGCAAGAAATACAAACTTATTGTCTGATAGATTCAACTGAGTTGAGTTCACATGCAGGGGCGGAGCTACCTGGTGGGGGGGAGTGGCATGTGCCACCCCCGTTTCAAAAATATAAACTATATATATACACACACACACTCAGGATCCTATGAGGGATCCTTTACGGCCTTACCGTAAGGGACTCCCCTTTCCCGATCGAATTGCGACGATCCGAGCCGCTCAATGTGTTCAAAACGTGATTTTAAGGGTACCAACGAGAAATCACCCAAATACATGATCAGGAAGGGTTTGATCCGAACAATTTTGCATAAAATGCATTTATAGTGTTTTTATAAAAAACTGCTCTGATCAAGCCATTCTCGATCATTTTTTTGAGCGATTACTCGCTGGTACCCTTAAAATCACGTTCTGAACACATTGAGTGGCTCAGATCGTCGCAATTTGATCAGGAAAGGGGAGTCCCTTACGGTAAGGCCGTAAGGGATCCCTCATAAGATCCTGACTGTGTATATATACACACAGAGTCCGGTTCTTATTAGGGAGCCCTAATCGGAGCTTACATCCGGACCACCACTCAACCGTTGGATCGTGTTTTCAATGGTCCAGATTTTAATAAAACTTATTCAGGGAAAAGTTAATTGTGACCAGTCATAAACCTTCCGCAGATTCGGACCATTGAAAACACAATCCAACGGCTAAGATCAAAAGTCCGGACCTAACACTAAATCAGGGCGTCCTGACCTGATCCTCAGTGTGTGTGTGTATATATGTAGAGAAACATGTTAAATACAAAAATATGAGGAGTTTGCTCAAAGAGAACTTTGGCAGAGTTGGTTAATGCACGTCCATGTCTTGGACCCCAATCGTGGGAGTTTGATTCCCCTAGGTGGCTATTCTTTTTTCCTCTTTGGGATATCGGCGCTCTCTAGTCTCTCCCTCTCTCACTGTAATATTTTTTTGTTATATAAGAAGTGGGGGTTGCACTCCAGATTCTTTGCATAAAACTCCCATAAGGTATTTTTCACTAATTGAAGAGGCATGTGATCCATTTGAACATTAATTTTTTTCCCCAAGTTTAGCACGATTTTTACTCCTTGTTTCTTTACAAATATTAGTGTGTGAATGGACATACAAAATGAATTCACGAATATGTTAATTTTCATACATGTATGAATAAGTTAGGTATTACACCTTTTTTAACACTTAAGAGTGAAAGAGGGATTCCTCATTGCCTCTGGCACTCTTGAAACTTTTCAATTTAGCCGTTTGAAACGTGTCAATTTTGAACACATAATTTTTTCTTTAGACTAATGTGGTTCGACTAGGTATTTATGAGTATGGAAAAAAAAAACTAATACCTTGTACAACAAATCTTAAAATTACAATTTAGAGAATGGTCGGTTCGGATTGAGAACAATTAGGATCATAATATTTCACAAAAAAAAATCCACGACAAAACCTAATATTATGACTTTCTACAACTAATTTTCTTCCTCATATTTTTTCGCACAATATGTAACTAGATTTTCATTGAATGGTACCACCCCCGTGGCGGAATCCTGGCTCCGCCACTGTTCACATGGAAACTAAAGCCGTCAGGGAGTGACTGAGATGATTCTACCTATCCTAACGGGAATCAGAATACCTTTCGTAAAGGAAACTAGATTGCAAAAACTATTGGCTTCTACAAGATTGAACTTGTCAATATCCCTATAGTTAAGGGATCTAGTCCAAACGGGACTCTACCTTCCAGTGCTATATGAAAAAAAAGAGGTGATCTATCACCCTCAAAGGTATGATACACTTAAGTCTCAAGGTCCAAACTATTCTACCTTCTTCTACTTAGAATTTCAACTGAGTAAAACATCGAACGGGTGTTGGCTGACGGCGCGACGCCACACTGGTGTCACTGTGTCAGTTTCCTAACAGGTCAGGTGATCCGAGGAGCCCAATACCGCTCCATCAACACATATACCACAATCTAATTATCAGCCTTCATAAGTATAATGTCAGTCAACTGGTAAATTCCAAATGCAACATAGAAGTGCGTAAGAACAAGTGCACTCGTTGCTGTCAAAATGACTTTTACCAAAACTATTTTATGCTACAATGTCGTAAGTACAAAAATTAGCAATGTCGTCATTAACCGGCTTGGTATCATTTCGACACAATCCTCAAATCCAAACAATCATATTAAACTCATCTCATTTTTTGATACCGATATATTGGCTTGAATGACATGGCACAATGGGCGAAATTAAAGCTGGTCCGAGGAAAGATGATTTCTTCATTTTTCGAGAGCAACTTGGCATACGTGTGGAACACCATGTCACCATATATTTGTCAAGTCAGTCTAAATGGTTTACATGTGTACTTGCTCTAATAAGCGAAGGCACTTCCCCTTTGGAGTTTGGATTCTGAGAAATGATGAGACAAGAAAGGGGAGGAATGATGAGATTAGGTTTATTTTGGTACTTCTCTTTCTATTTCTCACCAAATTATTCAATCCAAAAGACTTGATTTGGAAAGAAACTCTAATTTTTTCTTTCTTTTCTCAGCATCTCATTCAGGGGCTAACTGGACGCATAATTCATAAACACAAACCAAACCAAACCAAACCAAGCCTTATGTCCCAATCAATTGGGTCGGCTACACGAATCATTTTCCTTGGATTCATGTCATAAAGATTTGACGGATTTTTACATGCTGGCTGTCAGGTACCTAACACGCAACCCTCCTCCTTCTGGGAAAGAAAGATAAACCAGGTGGAGTTACAATTGATAAAACACATACAAAGATAAAATATGGGGACAGAAGGTTCAGAAAGTTTTGCAACCTACGAACAGCAACGAATCGGTCAATATAATCAAACGCCAAAACAGCGAAGAAGAAGGAAGAAGAAGGGGCAACCTGATTATAGCCGCGATCTTGAATGGCATTAACGATCCGATCAAGGTCAAAGCCACCCCTAGAGGTCTGAAGCTCGGTCCCACCCTTCTTATGCCAATCATGAACCATCTCCGGATCCATCAGAACCGGATCACCAGTATAAAACCCGCGGAACCCGGCCCTGACCCCGTAAATCTCCCTCACCCCGTACAGCTCCCACAGCCCAACCACCAGCTCCCTGATCACCGTGTTCATCCCGGGGCACAGGCCCCCACACGTGACCACGGCGGCCCGCACGCTGGGCGGGTCGAAGAAGACCCGCTTGCGCGGGCCGGCGCGGTGGTAGGCGAGGAGGTTGTCGTTGTTGAGGACGAGGTCGGAGGAGGGGTGGAGGTAGAAGAGGGGGGAGGTGTGGAAGAAGGGGTTTTGGTTGAGGGGGTTGGGGTGGGTTTGGAGGTCGGGGAGGTATTGGGTTAGGTGGGGGAGGGGTTGGAGGTTGATTGGGATGGTGGTGGTGGAGGAGCTGTCTGAGGCGGTGGTAGTAGGGTGTGGGAGGGACATGGGTGGACCGTGGTTGGGTTTGCAGCTTGGGGATTTGGAGCAGAGAGAGAGAGATGAGAGAGAGAGAGAGAGAGAGAGGAGCGAAGTGAACCAGTGGGGAAAGTGGACAGGGAGGAAGAAGAGGCTACGTACGTGGCTCTTGAGGTTATAGTGCCATGTCGTGCACCCTTGCCAAGAGGTGTCAATCCGGTAGTTTATTTTGGTATCGACGGTTTGAATTGAATCTAAACTTATACAGATTTAAATCGTTCACTACTCAATCAAAATCCAAGCTATTGATTTTCGGAAAAAATAGCAGAATCAACCACTAGACACCGTTGTCGTTTGGCAGCATCTCCCAATCCGTTAAAAGGACGACAACAATTGACGGATTAGTTGCCGATTGCCCCGTTCAGTTGGAGGAAAGAAAAAAATTATTCTATGACCTCGGATGGTGCTTCAAGCTCCTTCTCCATCACATGTTGCAATGGACTCAAGGAAAAATGTATGAATCTCATCACGATGTGTGGTGGAGAAAAAGACCTGGAAACCAGGGAGCAATTCAGCTCCAGTTTTTTTTGGTCCAGTCCGGTCCAGTTTTGAGTCGTTGTGGGCCCCTCCCGGGCCCACAACAATGATCGGAATCGTTCAATTTGTAGAGCTCGTCGAATATGTCGTCCATGCCAAAAATTAGATTCATCGAATATCAATAGGTACATGGATAAAACAGATTTGTACATGAAAAAAATGGGCAATTATTAATTTTAACTTAATTTTTATCATCGCTTTTTCCTTGTACAAATCTGTTTCATCCATGTACCTATTAATGTTCGATGAAGCTAATTTTTGGCGTAGACAACATATTCGACGAGCTCTACAAAGTAAACGATTCCGATCATTTTTGTGGGTCCGGAAGGGGCCCACAACGGCCCAAAATTGGACCGGACTGGACCAAAATAAAACTGGAGCTGAATTGCTCCCTGGAAACCATGGGTGCTCTACTTCCCATGGGCACTGAATAATTACTCGTGGGATCCTCTATGGGATGTTGCGTCCGGGTTATTTCCAAATCTTTTTAGGGTTCATTTTGATGATTGAGGCTGTTATATATATCTTAGATCTTGTCGAAAATATTATGCAAGTCAAAATTCATGTTAATCAAATATTGTTTAATGTGTTTTCGAAACACATTTGTCTCGACAAAAAAGGGTTTAGGAAAATATTTGTAAACAATATCATATTAGCATAATTCTTTACGGTTTCGATCATCAAAACGCATCTGAAAAACAAAACAAACAGGACTGTCTAATCCCTCCACAGAGGATCCCATTACGGGAATTTTGAATTTCCTTGTATTTTTAAACTGTTCAGTTCCTAAGAAAATATGGGGAGACTCATGTCTCCAATTTTTTTCCCATTAGGATCAACTTTTTCTCAAAACTAAAAAATTTGCAGAAAATTTGGCTTCGTTCATTTGGGGTTTCAGAACAACACAGTTTCTCTTAATACGATTTTCAATAAATTTTTTCTTCATTTATTACCAAGAAACTTTTTCAAACTAGTTTATACATCACTAAACTACTACTTTTCAACTTTTTCTTAAATTTCTTATATCAAACGGAAGCGGAAAATACTTTTCAGTTTCCTTTATTTCACTTCGCTGTATGTTATCGGAATAGCTTTCTTGACAAGCGAACGGATTGAGAAACTTATCTAAAAGGCGCTTGACTTTTTGGTTGGGACAAATAAGAGAACCAACGTAATACTCGTCTCGGATATTTAATATTTCATTCATATTTTAATTGAAGTATGCGATTGCGGGTTAATTCATAAATATTCGAATTTACAAGGGGCTTTGTGTGTGGTTTGTGAAAAAAATATAAGTTAAATTATGGTCTCACTTACATGTGATAATTTTCCTTAAGGCTTAACAAATATCCAAGCAGATATTTGTCTCCTCCGCCTTTTGCGCCTTCTTTGGTTGGGACAAATAAGAGAAATAATACTTGCCGCCCCAGATATTTAATATTTAATTTATATTTTAATTGAAGTATGTGATTGCTGGTTACTTCATAAGTATTAGAATTTACTAGGGGATTTGAGTGTGGTTTGTGAAAGGAGTATATAGTTCCAGAAATTTTCAAAAAAAAATAAGTACTTATTTGTAATTTTCAAGTTTAAAAATAAAAGGTTTATGAAAATAATTTTTTAATTTTTTTTTGCATCGTTTGAAAGATCTCAATGAGATTTTTCAAATAAAATTCATATTGCGTATTTTTAGATTTCAGTAAGTCCATTATTTTTGAAATTGAAAATTGCAAATAAGTACGTATTCAATGTTCTGGAACGGGACACATGATGTTGTGTTTGGAGGATCTATTGGTTATAATTATTGTATTCAATTGAGTACTTTAATTATGTTAGTGATTCATATTTATGTGGACATTCTGGGTATTGTGATATTTTGTTGAGTATTTTTATGTCTCACACACTTAGGGATGGCAATCCCAGCCGCCCCGCCCCAAATGGCTTGGGGATTCGGGGAATGGGTAGGGGATGGGGATAGTTTTTTTAAAAAAATGGGGAACGGGTAGGGGATGGGTATGAGTCTGTCCCCGCCCCGTTTATATATCTATATTATAAAACAGAAGGGTGTGGGGACAAGTTGTTGGAACAGCTTGAATTTATTTGATCTAAAGGTTGTAGTACATCCTCTCACTTCTTGGTTAAGTACTCATGGTTTTCACCTAAATCACACAACTGACATCTCCTTCTAATCACGATGCGTAGTGCCGTAGGCACGGGCTAACACTATTTTGCAGAAGTCTGATTTAGATTGGTTCTAAACTACTGGAGTATTTTTTTTTCGTCAAATACGGTCCAATTTCAGTCTGGTTACAGGTCTATTTAAGTACCTACAGAAATTATTTTGGATCGGTTTTCTTCATCCTAGCAGTTTTTGTTTATTTTTTTATTGAATAGTTCAAATAAAACTGCTCAAATCAAGCTCTTCCGAGTCATTTTTTTGCCGATTTCTCTTGAGTACCCTTAAATCACATTCTGAACACATTGAACGGTTCGGATCATAAAAATTCAATCGAAAAATGGGAGAAATGGGGTGGTCTGCACTTTGTTTGGATAGGAGTACTATATATACATAAGCAAGGAAGAAAGAAAGAAACTAAAGCTCATTGTCAACTAACATAGAAGTAATTGAATTCACTTACCACTAATAGAAAATTAGTAGAAAGAAGAGCTCAAAATCGATAGTTCTAGTCAATTAAATATTGTTCACGTCTGATAAATATTGTTCACGTCGGAAACTCATGAAATAGCGTCGTGTTGAGAGATTGAGAAACTAAAGCTTTAAAAAGCTCTGCGTATGTTGTTTGTTCCTGGCATCTCGCAGGAGGGATACCAAATTAAGAACACCGGTTTTGCCCCGATTCCCCGCGAGGATCTCCGTTTCCTGTTTGGGTTGGGGATGGAGGGTAAAAATAATTCCCCGGTGGGGATCGGGGAGGGGATGGGGATGGATTTGGGTTTGGGGATTGGGGACGGGGATAGTGGTATCCACCCCCTACCCGCCCCATTGCCAACCCTACACACACTCTAACTTTTCTTTTTGGACTGTCAGGTAGCAGGTGGTTTAGAATGGATCCACTACCGATCAGCGTTGGAGGTGTTCGGCTAGCATCGTGTGTCATCATTGGGTTTGTTGATGTATAGAACTTTAAAAGTATTGGAATAAAAATTGTAAATAAGGGTGTTTGAGAACTTTAGTAGTGTGAATTGCAATTAAGTTTGTTGGTGGTTTGTTATTTGAGTTGAGAGACCAGAACGTTGACATTTTTATTTGTATGTGTGAAGTCTTCTGTTGGGTTTTATTCTGTTAGTTTGTGATTTTTTATTGGTCTTTGTTTGAAATGTCATGTGGTCGGGCTAACTCGGATCCATTTTGGATGACGTTTGTGGGGCGGGGCGTGACAACCAAGTTATCGAATTTTAGTTTATACTCGCTTGTTAAATTTTTATTCAAGATCGATTTTTGTATATAAATCAAGAAAAGTAGTTTGGTTTGACATAACAATATAGTGCAAAGATTGTATTGAAGTTTTCCGCTCGATGGGTGTGAAACTTTAACTTCATTAATAGCTTTCTCTAACTTACTCCATAAATTAAGATTTCTTTATTTGATTATCTCTCATGTGTTCTTCAGGTAACACAAAATGGAGTTCTATCACGCTACCATTTGATGATCCGTGATGTTCAAATCATAATTCTTGACGTGCAAATAAACTCTGATCATCCATTATTCATCATACAAATATGATTTGACCAAATTTACCGAAACTGAGAACTTTAAAATAAAATCCTCAAATCGTCAAATGAGATTGTGATAAATTACATTTTATTGTTTTATTCTCAAATCCCACGATAACCCATTTGAGAAATCTTTCTCCAAATTTACCTGGCATGTTTGAATGTTTCCTTTCAAGGGACTAATAAATTTTCTTTCCTGTAGATGTTTCCTTTTAAAGTTGGAACTGAACCAACTACCAACTGCCCACAACCAAGATCAGAGGGTAGAATCGTCCCCATAAAAATGAGAGGACATCTTGTTCCTGTAGAAGATCAGGAACGACAAACCATGGCCACTGTTTTACCGTCATACATCTTTCTCTCTCTCTCTCCCCTTCCTTTTCACCCTATCATTTCGGAATCCAACAGGACCAACACAAATCACAAACACCCTTTTCATTTCGTCCTTTAGGGGGGGGGGGAGTAATTTTTTATTTTACCAATCGTACAGTAGTTAGTGGCCAATCACACACCTCCCTCCTCCTTAAAAACACTTTTTCAAACCTTTAAAAAAAACGGCGGTCATATGTTCAGACCCAAGAGTAACTAGGCATGATTGTATCACCACCACCACCACCACTACCACTACCACCATCTCTGAGAAACCTCAAAAATGCCTGCTGCTTCTCACCATTAATCTTGGGATCCAGTTACCACCACAGGGTATTCTCTGTGCAGTCTCGAAGGACATGGAGTCCTGTTATGTTCCTCAACCAGAAACCCACTGTCAAAGATGGGGTCTTGAGCATCAACGGCAGGGAAGCTCTTGCAGGCGTACCGGATAACGTGGTTGTCACGCCGTGGACGGATTCCTCCGCCTTTTTGGGTGCCACTTCCGCTCACTCCACTTCCCGGCACGTTTTCAAGCTCGGTGTTATTCAGTAAGCTATACTAGCTTTTTTCCCATTAGTTGATCAATATGTACAATCTTTAATGCAACTCAAAAGCTTTAAGTTATTATTGGGTCAAAAGTAGGCCCCCTCTCATGTACTGGTGATCATCAAGTCCATAATAAAAATGTGTCGGTCATTTAACTCGGTGAGGTGTAGCATCTTTCTGGGTCTATCGTCATTAAGTTTTCATTTTCTTTGTTCTATCATGGTGGATGTGCATCATTTAGTCTATTCTTCCTTAGTGTGATAAAATGAATCGCTCTCATATCACGTAGAAACTTTGGGTCCATAGTTGTCTTGTCCAAAATGAATCGATCACTCCATATGTTAAAGTACAATACAAAGCTATGGTCTAGTAAGATTTTCACTGGAACGTTGTACATCATTTGAATGAGAACTGGAGTAGAACATCATGTAAAAATTCTGGAATCTAAAATTGTCTTTCATATTTTGAAGATGGGTCCGGCTTCTCGCCAGTCCAATGGTTTGGAACTTTGGACTGGACGAGACGGTCCAAATCGGGACCATCTATTGGTAAATTTTCAATGGTTAGGATTTTCTCATACACTTTTACCATTAAAAATACACTCTTACCGGAAAAGGTGTAAAAATACATTCAAACCGTTGATTGCAGCAAATGAGCGGTCCCGATCAGGACTATCTCCTCCACTCCAAAACATGGGCTGGAGAGGATCCATTTCCTTTCAGGGTCATTTGAGCATAGTAATGCTGCACGTTTATAGTGTAGGCGGCGAGCTGTGGTCATGTGAGTGGTGGCCGGCGGTGTGGCTAATAAAGGGCGAGAATCGCGAGATCGGAAGTTTGAGTTTTTTTTCCCTCTCTTTAGTTTTATTCTCCGTATTAGTTTTTGATTTTCCTCCCTTTGTGGAGGTGTATCCCTCCGTTGGGGGAGGTTTGGTGCCTTTTTTGTGGATGGTTCCTTGTCTGTATTTTAAGGGGATAGTAATGTCCAAAAATTGCAACGTGCCCTTTACAGATTATGGACATTAACCCGCATGTGCATTTGTCAGTGTGCTTCATTCGGGGATGTATTACGGAGTTAGTAGTGTTTGTTTTCGGTGTTATCCCACTGTGTCTTATTGTCCTGTTATCAAATTGGATATATACAGGAGTCCTGTATATATCCAACTCCTGTATATATCCAATTTGATAATCTTGGATTTTCTTATTAATGACAATGGCAGCGATCTTCTTCTGAAAAAGAAGTGCTGTACGATTATGGATAGGAGTTCAGAGTTCTTCATTTTTGTGCATCACTCTCACCTTGAACTGCTTTCTGATTTAACTAGCATATTGGTTGAATATCGGAGAATTTTACCTTTCCTTTCCCTACTTCAAAATCTGGACGCTGTGTGACAACTGACCAGTCATTTGACAACTATGTGCAATCGTCGAAAATTAAGGAGCAGGAGGCAATAGTTGAATTCTTTGTCATTCATGTATTACCACTACATGGTTTTGCAGTGAAGGAATGTGAAATATGTTCATGGTTTGATGCAGGGATGCCAGATTTTTAAGTTTATTCAGATTTAAAATCTTTTGGATGATACCTCGAGTGGGAAACTCAGGAAGTGACATTCCTGCTGAAACCCAGATGCTGTTGCTGGAAGCAAAGGAAGAAACAACTTCTAATGAATCTATCTCTTATATTGTTTTCTTGCCGGTGTTAGATGGTGAATTTAGAAGTAGCTTGCAGGGAAACTCGGCCAACGAACTTGAATTTTGTGTTGAAAGTGGTAAGGTTTATACTGATTGATTCAATCATGTATTGGCATGAGCCTTTGTTTTGCTGGTCAGTTAATAAGATTCATGCAGTCTGGCCATATAAAATATTAGGGCTTTACTCCTAATTTTGTCACATCACAGTGGAAAAAATAGGGATCCATCATGTAGCAAATCTACGAGAAATTCTCCTATAAAATAATAGTTTCCCTATCAGATACGTTTTAGCATCCAAGTAAAACCAACTGGCAATGAGTGCAGAGGCCGGCTGAGTTCAAATATTAGTTTTGGAGATAATAATTAAACAATATGGGACAATCTGTAATGATATCTTCTTTTCTTGGTTATGGTTTTACCAATGGTAATTCCATATAAAAGTTACACCTTTGGGCTTGGTGGACCCTAAATCCATATCTAGGTTACATACTTCAAGTTATTGACTTTCTTCTTTCACTTCTCTTGAACTGATTATGATGATGTGGGCTTCTTGTCAATCCTGTAGGTGATCCCGCTATAGTAGCATCAGAATCTCTAAATGCAGTTTTTGTGAATTGTGGAAACAATCCATTTGATCTGATGACGGAATCTATGAAGTAGGTAGCCTTTTAGCAAAGTTGTAGTTTCATGAGTGCTAAGATATGCATAATTTACAGTTACTTTTTGGTAGGGCAACTAAAATTTGCCGGGGTTCCAAGAAGCTGGTTTGGATCTGAGTTCAATTTTTATTGAGACTTCAATGCCTGCTTCTTTGGATCTTGTAGCAGCTGGGATATACTAGAATTTTTCATTTTCGTATACATGCAGTGCTAATTGGTTTCTTACGATGTGTAGGATTTTGGAAAAGTACACTGGAACCTTCACAATCAGGGAACAGAAACAGGCAAGTCAGTTTACGAATTGATAAACCGATCTTGCACAATTTGGTCTCAGTATTTAATTGGTGTTTATGAAAAGGTGTGTACATCTAAAGCTCCATTATTGCTTCCCTATGTAGATGCCTGGAATGCTAGATTGGTTCGGTTGGTGCACTTGGGATGCATTCTATCATGAGGTTAATCCACAAGGAATCAAAGATGGCATAAAAAGGTTATTTCGGTTTCTCTGATAATCAATATGACTCTTCTGCATCCACATAGCATTGGAAATGTTACAGTTCCAACATCAGATAAACCGAGTCGCACAGCAATTTCCCTTGTTCCATGCGCAGTGTGGCAATATATTTGTTGTACCATCCCCGCGGATGAGGACATCCTTATGTAACACTTTCTTTTCCTCTTCCAAACGAGGAGGGGACTTATTTTTCTTTGAGATGTATGCATATGATCTTTGTTGGTTCCTCTCTCTACGGTTATCCTTCCATTTTCTGGTGAATTGTTTTCCAAACATGATCTCTCTCTCTCTCTCTCTCAGCTTAACCGAGGGAGGCACTCCACCAAGGTTTCTGATAATTGATGATGGATGGCAAGATACAACTAATGAGTTCCGGAAAGAAGGGGAGCCTATAGTAGAAGGGTCGCAGTAAGTCGATATGCTTTTCTAAATCGTTGGAAAGCATATCTGTACCCTCTAATTGTATTTGCTCATAACTGCAGGTTTGGTGGAAGATTAGTCAGCATAAAAGAAAACAGTAAATTCAAGAAAACAGAAAATGAAGCTCCAAGTGAAGCCCCTACTGATCTTAAGGAATTTGTATCTGATATAAAGAAGTCTTTGGGACTCAAGTACGTTTTCCTTAGTGACGTCCCTTCCTCCCCTTCTGTTTCAGTTTTCCTTTTACCACTTGGGAAATGGACGTATTGATTTATGAATAGTTTGTCCCAACCTTCACCGATTGTCTACTAGGTCTGCAACGCTGCTTTGGCATCCATTGATCCAAACACACTTCCTGACCGAAGTATAGTAATACCTCACTCTTTCTATTGCTAACATTGACCTCGGAAATTTCACCTGTGATTTCTTCCTGAGCAAAGTGTTAGTTACTATATCTCATTGTTTCCATTGCTAACACGAACTTCACTTGTGATTTGGTTTTACTTTTCCCAGGTATGTCTATGTATGGCATGCACTATTGGGATACTGGGGTGGACTTCACCCAGACGCTCCAGGGACCAAAAAGTACAATCCTGAATTAAAATTCCCCGTACAGTCACCGGGGAATCTTGCAAATATGAGGGATCTGTCGATGGATTGTATGGAGAAGTATGGTGTCGGTATGATCGATCCAACCAAAGTATCGGAATTTTATGACGATCTACATAAATATCTGGTCTCGCAGGAGGTGGATGGGGTTAAGGTTGATGTACAGAACATACTGGAAACCCTGGCAACGGGTTTAGGAGGCCGAGTCTCATTAACTAGACATTTTCAGGAAGCACTTGAGAAGTCTGTAGCTGCCAACTTCAAGGACAATAGTATAATCTGCTGCATGGGTCACAGCACCGATTCGATCTACAAGTATTAAGACGCTCTTAATCTCCTCAACTACTTGTCACTACCAATAATTGCAGTTTCACACAATAGTAGAGAAATGATAGCCTATAAATCAAATGCAAAGAACTCATAGAACCCAAACAATTTGCACTGTTTTATTTTTGGGGAATAATAATGTGCTTTGGAATTTGGAACACTGTGGTTGATAGGACTCTTTAATATTACTAACTGGAAAGAGGAAAAAATTACTGGTGTTACCTTATAAAATTCTATTTCACTAGTATAACCTACAATTTTCCACTAAATCCAACAACTGAAGCATCCTGCATGCATGATAGAGCAAATTGAACTGATGGTGCTTAATATGTTCATCCACACAAGAATTCCGTTCTTCTAGTTTGAGATATTTCTTGTGCTCATTCTTGCCTAAGGACAATAGTACTCTTATTTGTAATTTCGTGTTGCAGCTCAAAAACAAGTGCCATTACACGTGCATCTGATGATTACTATCCAAAGGACACAAAAACACAGTCGCTGCACATAGCTGCTGTGGCTTATAACAGCATATTTTTTGGTGAATTTGTCGTCCCTGATTGGGACATGTTTTATGTAAGTATGACATGGCTCATTTTCCATTTCAAGACCTCTTTTTTGTTGTTCTGATGTTCATACGATCTCCTCATTTTACTTCCAGAGCCGCCATTATGCAGCTGAGTTTCATGCAGCTGCTCGAGCAGTGGGAGGATGTGGGGTCTATGTTAGGTAAGTTTACTTCACTTTAAATGTGGACCTGGTCCTCAGGACATATCAAATGTTTATTTTGTTGCAACCAGAAAATGAAGAATACCACAGGTAAATTTAGAGAAGTATGCGTGGACTGGATTTGGGTCCTTGATCTTGCCTCTTAGAAGAAAACTACCACCTTTCTTTTCTCCATCTCAAATAATCTCCCCAACTAGCCTTGTATTACATTTTCTGCAGAAACATCTCTTTCTTCTGTGATAATATGCTCAATGTATGCCTTTGCTGATATAACAGCGATAAGCCTGGAGAGCACGATTTCAAAATACTCAAAAGGCTTGTACTTCCTGATGGTTCAGTGCTCAGAGCTAAATACCCTGGGAGGCCTTCACTGGATTGCTTATTCAGCGATCCTGTCATGGATGGGGAAAGGTACTTCCAAGGTCCTACCATTCATAGTTTTGTACCCTTCTTCGGTTACATAACTTGTTATCTATTTTCTTGAGTGCGCGAGTGTGTGTTTTCTGCTCCTCACGTCATATATTTCTGTCTTACTATATGTCAGTCTTTTGAAGATTTGGAACCTGAACAAGTATAGTGGAGTTATTGGGGTCTTCAATTGCCAAGGAGCAGGAAGCTGGCCGTGTCTAGACAGTAGCATTCTGAACGACACCAATGTCGAGCTATCTGGGAAGGTGTCGCCTGCTGATATTGAGCTTTTTCAAGAGGTTTGTGGGGAGTCTTGGACAGGAGATTGTGCAGTATTCTCCTTTCAAGAAGGTATGAGTACTATTTTTCTTTCGAACATCACGCATGAGTACTATGACTAACTGTTTTTACTTTTTACTCCACCTTTTGCTGCTCTTAACGCAAGGAACACTCAGCCACAAACCCTTCAAACGAAATTCCTGTCCTGTTTGAAATTCCCATGGACACAATCTACTAAACAACCTCATGAATGCAAACCCAATCGGCTCAGTTTAAAATGAGAAAGAATCCTCCGTTGGTATCAAATGACCGACTACACAGCCACATGTGCTACAGTGTGGCTGTAATAAGTGTAAGTTTCATGTATGACAGTATGAGTGTGAAGATTGGACTACACATTTGGGATTACATCAGATGCTCTCCTTCACGATTCTTCTACGTTTTCTCTACAATTTCAGGGTCCCTTTCTCGACTACCAAAGCAACGATCATTTCCGGTCACACTGGAAACCCTGCAGTGCGATGTGTTCACCGTATCTCCAATCAAGGTTGGCTAGTCATGTTTGTACCGTTACTTAATTCGGTGACCTGATAAAGTTCACATGATTTAAAGCTGTTCCAAAGATGTGAACTTTTCGTGTGTCCTTGTACAGGTGTACAACAAAACAATTCGCTTCGCGCCTCTTGGATTGATAGAGATGTATAACTCTGGAGGAGCTGTCAAGGCGATGAAGTTTTCTAAAGATCGAATGAGTATCAAGGGAAGAGGGCCCGGTCGCTTTGGAGCGTATTCCAGTCAGAAACCAAAATCTTGCCTTGTGAACTCAAGAGAAGTGGGATTCAATTTCAGAAGCGAAGATAATCTTTTGACTATAATTATTCCACAAGAAGCAAATTCTTGGGATATTAGCATTGGTTATTGAGACCCTATTGTTTCTTCAGCGAGGTCTCACTTTTTGAGTTTTAGATAGCCATTGAATCTTTGTTAGAGGAAAAATGTAAACAGCCTAAGACATTTGGGGTGGGAAAATTTCTCATCGCATACTATAATTTAGTCCTAATATACTAGGAATTTTACTACATTGCGTTGTTCAGCGCTGGAAAAGAATCGAGTCGGTTCGTGAGCATCTCGAGGCTCGCCTCGCTAAGAGCTTGTTAGAACTCGGCTTATTAAGTTAACAAATGAGCTTGATTTAGAATTTTAGGCCCGTTTCGTAAACAAGCTTGAGCTCGAGTTGGTTGAAGCTTGGCTCAAGTAGTCTTGTGAGCATAAAAAATAATATTTTCAGCTCGGCTTGTGTTCATTAGTTCAGACTTGAGCTCGAATAGTTTTGAACGAGCTGAGACCGAACACTTCAAAGTTTGGCTTGTTTGCAGCCCTAAGCGTGGCCATGTCCTATACATAGGCCAACTGGACGACATAGAATGATGTACTTTTCTTCTTGTCACTATTTTCTTTCTAGGTTCTCTGTGAAAGAGATTGAATTCTGCTGAAGTAATTCTTTTCTTTTTTTGGAAATTGTTAGAAATGCATTGATGACGGAAATAATGTTTACAGATTACAAGGGGAATGGAAATCAGAACAACACAAATATACAAACAAAAGGAAGCTACGGGCACAAAAAATGGCTATCAGTAGTAGCTCCGGTCCAAAACGGAATCCCCCTTGCAGGGCCGGCCCAAGATATTTAGCTGCCTTAGGCTAAGTGGTGGAATAGTGGCCTACATAAATTTTTTAATTTAAAAACAATAAACAGAAATATTTTTCTATATATAATTTTCATTCATATTATTCAATATGGTAAATATTTCGGCCTTAATAGCTTGTGCAGTTGAAATAATATTCAGTGGACTCAGATTTGAATCACAGTAGCTCCAATTTGTGTGATAGGAGGAAATTTTTTTTGGCAAAAAGACATTACAAAAAATAACCTACCAGGATTTGAACTAGGCATCTTATGTGAAAGAGCAAACGCTTTACCATTGAATCACCAAAAGAGTTTGTCTTATAGTTACACACAGAAAATATATATACTTATCTAGGAAGGGGTGCCCCATTTTTTGCCCAAAATGTGGAGGCCCAAGGCGGCGGCCTCTTGGGCCTTTCCATTGGGCCAGCCCTGCCCCCTTGCATCTGGTGACGTTAAAGGAGACAGCAAACCCCGCTTTGCTAGACAGTGGGCTGGGTGCGTGTCCTTGAGATCAACCTTGGATAACCTGCAAAAATCTAATTTGGAAAGTTCCCGATCAAGATTGTGCAACAAAAATTTATCCGCATAGTAGGAATCAGACCGACCTGCCAGCTGTATAATAGGATTTAAACAATCAGAATAGATGAAAGTGACATTGAAATGAAACTGTAGGGCCCACGTAACAGCCACTAAAATAGCCAAGAGTTCCGTTTGCAGTGGACTCGAACTACACCACGAGATAGAGCATTGGTAGATAGGAGTCCCATCCGGCCGAGATGCACATAAACCAAGACCACTTCGCTTAGCCCCTTTTTTCCAAGCTCCATCCACAAGGATGTGCGCAACCTGTTGGTCCCAAAGGATATATGAAGGATAGGGTTTAACCACAAATGAGGTTGTCGCGGTAGTGACCGAAGATAAGAGAGATGGACGAGGTTGTTGTGGGCTAGGTGAGGTTGATGTCAAACAGATGCCCTTTTGAACCATACAGCATGGTCGGCAGCCAGTGCAATTCAGAATGTACATAGGTTGGTGCTAATACCAAAACTATTGTGCATATAAAAAACTTGTACAATATGCAAAGTATAATACTCTAATGCACAACAATTTTGACATTAACAAAAATAATTTCGGCATCATCATTTCGCATATACATACTATGAGGGGCACAACCGACGCTATTTCATTTTGGCCTTCGGGTCTCTAGACTCAACATTTTTTCTCTGTGCACGGCCCCCAATAAATTTTCTCTCCAATTATTATTTTCATTTCTCTATTTATCTCTCTCCAATGCATATATCACCAAAAAGTTGAACAAGAGGTAATTATTAAGTATGAGTGAACAAGTAATTGAACAAGAGATAAAAGTTGGGCTTACTAAAAAATGAGTGAACTGGTAGTTGTGGACATGGCTTAATAGAAAAATAAAAGTCATTTAGCCGACCCAATTGATTGGGACACGATGCTCGGTTTCGTGAGTGGTCAAGGATGTCGGAATTCGGTAATTTAAGGACCAAACCAAGAAAACCTAAAAGTCCGAGGGGGCAAAGTGAAGATTGGGCCACTACACAACGCCGTGATTTTCGCAATAATTCAGAGCGGGCGGTTGTCCATCGGAGATTCGGACCAGTTTCCACAGCGTGGACGGAATTTTAGGCTGCGCGGGCGCTGCAACCACCTCTCTCTCTCACGCACCAATCATCACCCAATCAACGGAAGTCAATCGCCGTTGGAGGCGGGGAGATTTGTCTGAGACCCGGAAAAAAGGATGTCTTACGCCTACCTCTTCAAGTACATCATCATCGGCGACACCGGTAACCCCCCCACCCCCCTCCTTCTCTCTCTCTCTCTCTCTCTCTCCACACCCAGATGCTATATGTAGTACTCCATATACATGCATATGCATATGCATATGCATATGGCGAGATTGTTATTCCTAATCGTATTTGCCAACTCTCTGTGCTGCTTACTCGTACTTATTGTGCCACAAATAACTGACGCCCTTCAAATTACTTTCCTGATTTAAAGATTTGCGCTTTAGTCATCATTTTCCATTTTGTTTGTAATTGTTCGCCGTTTTTTTTTTTGTTTTTTTTTGTTTTCCCCTTGCCCCATTGGGTTATGTCATTCGTCCATGTCTCATATATCAGATATCAGCGATTCGGTACACAAAGCTATTGCAAATGGTATTTTAGATTGAAAAATGGTTGAATCCAAGATTCCATTCATCCGAGACGACGTAGGAGCAACTTGAAAGAACTCCCTCAGCCCAACAAGATTGTTCGGTCGGAAGGACAAGAACTTAAAGAAAAAATACATTTTTATCAAGAAATATTCGGACCTCCTCCTTATAAATCAAAAGAACGCATTGATGTTTAGTTACTAGCAGCAAAAAGTTAGAATTTTTTGCGACTAAAATGTAGTATAAGTTCTTGTTTGACAGACTGGACAATCTTTTCGGGGCGGAGCAAGTAAAAGTTTTGAAAACTGGTTGAAACCCAAATTTTATTTGTGCGAAACAACATAGGAGCAATTTGGAAGCAAAAAGTTTTGAACTGGTACAATCCCAGAGTTCAATTTTTCTCATCAGTCCACCTGAAATTAAACTGTAATTTGCCTCTGCACTTATCCCACACTTTTTTTTTCTGATCAGCTATCCTCACACTGTTATGATGGAGTGTTGGGGCATTCCCCCATGGCTATCAACTCCCCTTTTATAGTGTGGTACTTCTCTTGTACAGAATGAATATGTTTTCGCTGAAAAAAATTGAGCAAATATTAGCCTTATGCCTTCCTTGTAACTGAGCCTAGATTTTTCTATGGTTATCCCTTGAAATGACATCCGGCGGGTGAGTGATTGAGGCTCCGTTATTATATCCCAGGATGTTGGCTTGAACGAAGGTATTCAATAACAATTTAAACAAAAACTTGTCTCTTCCATGAATGGTTAATTGTTTGATTCTTAGGATTTTATGAACTTTGCCTCTGTACACTTACTTTCTAATCTTATCAGAACGCATCCAAGCCCAAAACTAGCAACATTGGAGGGTTGTTATGATAGGTGGTTGATGATTGGCATAAAACTTTGACTGATTCGTAGTACCATGTGAGCATAGAATCCCAAGGTGATCTTGCAAGCTTTATGTTCATCTTGTGTAGTTCACCCCTTTCATGGAAGCCAGACACCAATTTCATATTTTTTTTTCGGGTTCTTGTCTTGGTGGCCTTTTTTTGTATACGGGTGGCATTCCCTTAATGTCTTCTTTAATATAATTATTATTTACTTATCAAAAAAAATATTTTTTTCCGGGTTAGAGAACCCTATCCCATGTAAACTGTTTTCAGTTCTAATGTAAATCGTTTTTGGCAATTCTATTTTTTGAAGCATTCATCCATCAGATTTTAGTTTCTCGGATTATAAAATTTGCGGACAGCAGTTTTTTCCCATTGAAGTAAGCTTATTTTAGTCCCATAATTACAGACTCATTATTTGTGAAGTGAATATAGGAGCTCCTTTTCTGTTTTCTTTTTCATTTCGGTGAGTTGTCTTATGTTTCTTTATTTTCTTCAATGCTTCTGGTTGTATATCAACCATTTCTCATGGCATACCTTGCAAGAAAAGTTCATGATTAGGTATGATTGTATTCTGAAAATTGCCTTCTAAATTACATGTTTCGATCTTTCCTATGCAGGGGTAGGGAAATCATGTCTTCTTCTTCAATTCACAGACAAGCGTTTCCAGCCAGTCCATGACTTGACAATAGGTGTTGAGTTCGGGGCCAGGATGATTACGATCGAGAACAAACCCGTTAAACTACAAATATGGGACACGGTTTGTTTCCTCTTCTCTATGTGCATAGTTTTGAAACACAGTAAATGTTGGCATTATGATTCTGTACAATTTTGTGTTAAATTTTCGTTTTGACTGTCTTTGTACTTTTGACATTCGCTCCTGATGGCTGA
Organism: Rhododendron molle; assembly: GCA_025413875.1. NCBI lineage: Eukaryota > Viridiplantae > Streptophyta > Magnoliopsida > Ericales > Ericaceae > Rhododendron > Rhododendron molle. Next base: position 12,070,019 of record CM046389.1, on the reverse strand, counting down.
TTCTAGATTTGGAATTCGTCTCTCTTAGAAGTCAGTACTGATTGAGTGATTTTGAAGATGCTATAGGTGTATTAATTCAAAGGGCATTGACATTCTATTTAGAAAAGAATTGTAGTATCTTGGCAATCTTGATTTCGGTCCAGGATTCTGTATCCGTTCAAGATCTTTGAGCTTTTAGCCCTTCCACTCTGGAGTAACCTTAATAGTGTCTTTCGTCTACATCCTTGTGTGCCCTGTATCTGCCAGCTTTGCGTTTTTTTTCCTGTTGCCCTTTCCTTGCTCCTGCTGCAAACATGTGAAACTTCACTTTTATTCATCGAAGTCTTTAAACATTGGTTATTGCCTTTGTTATACATCTGAAAGCATTTGTGTGGGACGTGGACACTTGAATATGTGTCGTAGCAGGCACAAAGTTTGCTAATAATGCTATAATCTGTTAGGTGACTGTAAACTTTGCCGAAGTTATATTCATTGTACAGAAATATTGTTTCACCATTTGCATGGACTGCTTGTTAAAGCTTAAAAATGTGAAAAAGTGTATCCGCTGTTAACACATTTTAAGATACTCATATGGCGTCTACAAATTGGTGCTGAAGTCTCTTGAATATTTCAGGCAGGTCAAGAGTCCTTCAGATCCATCACAAGGTCATATTACAGAGGTGCTGCTGGTGCACTGCTTGTCTATGATATTACCAGGTACTATACCAATCCAGGCTAATGGGCTATATATGTGAGTTCTAGGGTTTCCAATGTCCTTGTTGTGCTTATATATGCAGCTAGGATAGTTCCAATATGTGCAGGCATGTGGTTAGGTGCATAAAATTTCATTCAGGTTCTCATCTGGCTACATTTCAGCTTCTTAATAAGATATCTTGAGTCCTATTGTCTGGTCGTAGATTATAAGTAATTACAGCTTTTGTAAATTAGAATGCTTTTTATAAGGAAATTCTGGATAGCTGTTACTGTAAAGCGGCTGAGTTGAATTTCCTGCTCTGATAATTTCAAAAGATCCAAGAAGTATTAACCAGGGCATTCTTTAAGATGCATGCATTAGCCTCACTCAAGTGATGAATCATGTCATGCAATACCATGTTTAAAACCAGAAATTTGCTGTATTGCTTGTTTCTATCTCTTGTATCTAGTTTACTATATATCTTATTGGAGTAGTAATTTGTGTGTCTTGTTGAAGATGATTGTGGGCACTATTGAATATTGAGTTCAGCTCTTTTACTTTTCAGGAGGGAAACTTTTAATCACTTGGCTAGCTGGCTAGAAGATGCAAGGCAGCATGCAAATGCAAACATGTCGATTATGCTCATTGGTAATAAGTGTGATCTTGCTCATAGAAGGGCTGTGAGCACAGAGGAAGGTGAGCAGTTTGCGAAGGAGCATGGATTGATCTTTATGGAAGCATCTGCAAAAACTGCGCAGAACGTTGAGGAGGTGATGACCGATGAAGCAATTGAATACGTGCTAGAGTTTTTTCTATTAAATATATGATCTTGTAACGGTAGTCATGGAACTAAGCTAGGGCTTGTTTTTGGATTTATTTTTTATATTGATAGAAATTTTGTGCAGGCATTTATCAAAACTGCTGCAACAATATACAAGAAGATCCAGGATGGAGTTGTTGATGTATCGAATGAGGTCAGTTTCTTTTCCTTCTACTTGCTCTGTCCTACTGGTCATGGTACTTCGTTTCTTTGGAGGACTAAAGTGCCATTGGTAGAGTTTCATCCCGTTGATGCAGCATATATGTTATTGTACATTGAGAAATTGGTTTTTGTTGTGGTGTGTTCTTATACAAAGATCTGGGTATAATGGATACTGCATCAAGTAACAGGTTCATTAAGGTGAAAGGCTGCATGTGTGGATTTTTCTATGATGATTTTACAAGACCATGCAATGGATTGTGGAAGTTATGCCTGATCATTGAACTTCAAGTCTGAAACATGGTCAACAAGTTTCCATATTACTTACCAAAAAAAAGTTTATAAGTTTCCAAATTAACTGATTGATAATTCCGTCCTTAATCTGTATGGATAACCTATCTGTGCCCTTGTGGAGTAAATCTGGGTAGTTCATTGCTAGAAAATACTGCTGCTAACATTCTGCTTACAACGACATTGGGCTTGTGTGCAGTCATATGGAATAAAAATTGGGTACGGTGGAATCTCTGGGCCTTCCGGGGTTAGAGATGGCTCCTCTTCTCAGGGTGGAGGCTGCTGCAGCTGAGGCTTGGAGATATCTGTGCTGTAAATGTAATTATCTGCGTTCTTTTTCTGCTAAGCCCTATTTGGTTTTTGCCCTGAATGACGTTACCTGTGTGTAAATGTCATCCTTAGGTTTAAAATACGTGCTTTTCCAAACTGGTTACACTCGTATAGTCATTGTTCTTTGTCTATTTGATTGTAAATCTGACCAAGATATTGTATCTTCCATGAGCTGTGTTAAATTCAAATGTAAGATTCAGAAAATAGATGGATCGTCTATTATTTCCTCTTTGTTTTTGTTATCCTTGGGCTATTTTTTGGATGGCAGGAATCCTCTGTTGGTAGAATGAGAACGTGATTGCGGGTTATCAAGATCCCCACGTTTGGATAGGGCTGGAATATAGAAAGAGAGTAAATTCTCTCCACCATAGGTGGAAACTAGGGGATTTCCACCACAGCGTGTGGGCCCTACAAGATTTTTTTAATTACAATCTGAACCGCTCATCTTGTAGGGTACGTAGGATAGTCTATCCATTAAAAAAATCAATTTGATTGGATATCGATAAGTATATCAAAACTTTAATTTTAGTTTACAAAATGGACGGTTATAGATTTTGAAATTAAATTATCCAAGACTGTCCATTTTTTAAAAAGAAATTCGATTTTTAATATAGCTCATTTTTTGCGTGAATATATTATTTAGCAAGCCCTACAAGATAGACGGTTTAGATTATAACAAAAAATGTTTCGTGGGGCCCGTAATGGGCAGTGGTGGAAAACCAAGGATTTCTACTTCAGGTGGAAAGAATTTTATCGCATATAGAAATGCGATTCTTGATTTGTTAGTCTAGAATCAAATTCCTCGACGAAAAAGACAGGATTACCCCTGTATCATATTACAGGCAACACATTGCTGATCTTGGAGTCCTACCATCCAAACATAGTCTTAACTCCAATGGTTTCACACTTTTCACTTTTTTGGCTGATGTGAAAGGCTCAATGGAACCCTCAACTTTTTCTCTCAGTGGGAACAATGGAGTGTTTAGGGACAGAAAGTTGACAGTTCGTTAAAAAGAGCCTTCAATCAGGGCGTCATTTGTCGGTCCACGTCATCCACTGCTTAACACCCCCATCCCTTCCGGTCCATGTTCTTCCTTTCTGGGGCCCGGTTCTCGGAATTGGAGATCCTGCAGGTCAGCCGGACCTGCAGGGCGTGAAGGTCGGCTCCGAGCCGTCCGATTGGAGCCTCAACGGCTCAGATTTAATCTCCCGATCCTTCTAATCTGAATCGTCCATTGCCGAGCTGAGATCCCGACCGTTGATTGTCGATCCGGCACCAATCGGACGGCTCGGAGGCCGACCTTCACGCCCTGTAGGTCAGCCCGACCTGCAGGATCCCCGGGTCCCCGGTTCTCGAGGAAGTGCGGAATTTATAATGAGATTGTGTGCTAATTCAAACGAAATAAACACTTGAATCCACGAGAAAGAGATAAACTCAGAGAATTAACAGCATAATGTTGGTTACGGACTCTTTTATAACACCCTAAACCTAGCAAACCTACTTAAAAAAAAAAGTATCCTAGAAATTGGGGAAACTAACAAAATTGCAAACTAACGCCCTAAGGTTTTCACCACCCTAATGCGTCGGGAAGGGAGGGTTTTATCCTAGATGAGTCTTTTTTGTAACTCCCAAGTGATGACTGCTTTTCTCGCTTTCAGATTTGAGAATTTCTGTGTCTTTTCCCTTTTTTTTTTTTTATATTTCTCTCAGCTTCTCTTAACTCATTGAGGTACCGTTTAAGGTTCCAACAATGGTGGTTGAGATGGTCCCTTGACGAAGTAAGGCAGCGGTGGATCGGTGGTAGTGGTTTGAGGACAAATCAGATTAGTTGGCTTGGCTTGCCATTGGTCTATAAATGTTAAGAATCTTAGATTGAGGATACCCGACGCCTCAAGTGTGTGTTTGATCAATGTGAATTTTTCTTGTGCGCATGAATGCCAATAGGGTGGGCCACTATGTGGCTATGAGCGATAGTAGTAGTCTAGTTACCCTATTTTGGCAAACTACCCTTCTTTTTGACTTTTAGACATTTTATTAAAGAATGACGCTACTTTTAAATGATTATTTTTTGTAACTTTGATTTCCATCAATGAAGGCTAAAGTTATTACCATTTTGACAAACAAAAAAAATATAAATGTACGATAGAAGGAGCAAGATAAAAATAAAAAAAAATGTAGAGACCCGTATTTATTTTATCGAACGTTAACTTTTTTTATAAATGCATGATTATTGGAAAAGGAAATGAAATATTGGTTTTATGTGAATTGGGGTTAAAACGAAGGAATTGATCGTAGAAGGATGTAATGTGTGGTTTGTATATTTGTGGGTATAAATAGAGGGGTGTGAGTGTAGAGGATCATTCTCCTCTCATCTCCCACACCGGTTCTTTCTCTCTCTCTCACGCCTCTCACTCTCTCTCTTGCTATCACTCAAAACCCACCAAAACAACCTTCAATCCTTCAACCTCTACGCGTATTGTGGTCCGTGCCTCGTTGGTTTGAGCTCAAGGAAGTCGTATCCCGTTCCAATCGAGGTTTTCGGAAATCTAGGGCTCGTATCTTCATGGGTTTTGTGCTCCGACCTCGAGGTAGGGATTTTATCTCTCAATATATGTATTAGAAGTGTTTTCTAGCCTTGAGATCATGTCCATTGTTGTTGTTGTTGTTGTTGTGGTTGAAATCTCCAAAATCTGCAGAAAAGCTGCTCGAAAGCCATCTGTATCGATACGGCCCTTAATCCGTATCGATACAATACTCTTTGTTCCGCCTCGAAACTTACCCGTATCGATACGGATTTTGCCCGTATCGATACGGTGAGCTTATGACAGATTTTGCTATTTTGCTCCGAACTCCATTGTCTTGACCCCCGATCATTTCTAACTTGTTCCAAACCTCACCAAACCATCCCATATCATTGTTGATCCTATTTGTTGAGTTCGTTGTGTATTCTTGGCATTCCATTGCCCTCACTCGATAAAATTGGACGTTGACTATTGCATGAATTTGTTGAAATTGAAACGATACCTCATGAGAATACGAGACATGTGAAACTTTGTTGACACAACGATGAACATTCAGGACCCATCGACGGGTGGGTGCCTGGCAAGGGGTATCAGGATCCGTTAATTGGCCCGGCAGGAGCTTCGGCTCATATTGGTTACTTTCAGGACCTACCGATGGGTATGGTGCCTGGCAGGGGGTATCGGGATCCCTTAATTGGCCCGGCAGGAGCTTCGGCTCATGACACATGACGCGATACGGTTTGGACACATGAGAAGTGGAATTGGTTAAAGGTTGAGGTGTACTTTAAATCCCATGTCAAATAGTTGGATTGTTGAACCTTATATATTGTCAATCACTTGGGCTACCTTTGTTCACATCGTATCATCATTCTTGCATTTCTCTTGCATACATTGCTTGCGTAGAATTTCTACTGAGTTAGTGTAGCTCAAGCCTTATACCATTTCAGATACTAATTCTGGACTGTAGATGACATACTTGGGAGTGCTTGGAAGTGGACACTTCTTTTGAAGCTAACACTGTAGAGTTACTTAGACATCTTTGTAAATTCCTTTTGCAGATGTATTTGTAACTTATGTGATGATCTTTTGACTACGGGATATTTTGTAAACCTTAAACTCTTTTGATGTTTGATGTTTATTCTGATTTGGGGCTATTGTGCCTAAGATGTAATATTTAAAACTCTTTGGACTTAGAGCTTGACTATGGGTAAATTAATGATATTTTGGGTATCGTGTGGGTTATTGTCAGGTATTTGTTTAAGAAATTCTTTTATAATTTATATTGAAAATGGAGGACGTGACAAAAAAGATAAAAATAAAAAAAGTGATTAGATAAATTTTAACGCGAGGTTTTCTATATTTGTGAGAGAGAGAGAGTTTTATTCTTGGAAGAGAAAAGTTCAATTCATTTGTAGCAGCAGATTCTTATATATATTATTAGAGTACTACCAAGTAAATTGTGTGAGGGCTCGGGCCCCTTATGCTTCTGCACGTGTCTGCCCACGACTACATTTTTTTTAATTTCCTTTGCTTTTGTGGATTCGTAAATTTACAACAACAAAAAAAAAAAAAAAAATTGAACCAGACAATTCGGAAATTTACAATTAATAACTAGACAATTTTGAACCAATTTTGGGAAGAAGTTAGACTATTCTTGTTTGATTTTGATAGTAACACCTTTTTTTTTTTGCTTCTTCTTATCAAAGGAAGACTTTATTAATATCAATAATAACTCGTTGGTCAGATCATATGTTGCACGTGTTTGGAAAACAATAAATTCTTAAACTGAATTTTACCAACATTTAGATGTACTGAAATCAGTTTAATTATGGGCCTATAACCGACACTGGTTCTTCGCAAACAGTCCCTTATCCTTGGAATTTATTGGTGAGCAATGCTTCGGATCTGTGCACAGATCCAGATATTGTTGTTCTTGCAATCGTCGGATGCCCATGAGTTTTACACGATAAATGTGAAATCACGCACTTCGAATACTTCTGTGTCCGGAATTCGGATATGTTTATGGACCTCGGGTAGGGTTGCAAACGAACTGTACTGCTTGTGGCTTGGTTTGTTAAGGCTCGGCTCGTTTTGTAATCGAGTCAAGCTAAAAAAATAATTATTGAACGAGATGAGCTCGAGCTCAATACTCAAAAACTTCGCTTGGCTCGCAAAAACTCGACTCGTTTGTATATACTTAGCTCGTTTAAAAATACTCAGTAAGTAAAATTAGTCAGGCTCGGCTCCTTGACAAACGAGCCGAGCTCAAATTTTGGGCTCATGTATACAAACTTAACACTATGAAGCTTGTCTCAATTCGGTTCGTTTGCATGTAAACTCTTGTTTTTCAATTACCATAATTGTAAAAAAGGAAAAGTAGTTGCTTAATTACTACTCCTATAATTGTAGACTCCTTCCACGCGGTGGTCCAATCGGCATTTTTCTAGGCCGGATGCAGGCCTCTTGTTTTTCTTACTCCATTTATTATTCTTTGTTCGATTTTGATGACAACACTGTTTTGGGTTTTACAATTACTACTAACTAGACGAATCTTGAACAAATATTGGAAGGACCCATTATTTATTTCTGTTGGTTTTGACAGTAACACCGTTTTTGGTCTTTTCTTCTTGTAATAATTGTCTTGTTAACTGCTGTTGCCGACTCTCTCTCTCTCTCTCTCTCTCTTTCTCTCTCACATATATCTTTCTGTATGACCACATCTCTATCCTGCCCTTTCTTACTCATCAAGTGTAAACTTTAGGAGAGGGATTTGACCGTTGGCTTGGCCTTCTGTTCCTCCAATTATCAATCGCCATCGCAGGTTCTTCTTCAATTGTGAGTTAGTCAAAGACCCTTTTCCTGTTCCTCTTTAGTTTTGATAGTAATACCCTTTTTTCACCTCGCACTTGTGGATCTGTATGTTCAAGAAATTTGCAATTCCTACCTAAGCAATGAAAAATCTTGAATTTTTTTGAGAAGAAGCTGGACCCATAATTTATCGTTTGATTTTTGTAGTAACATTGTTTTATTTTTAATTTTTTTGGCATTGTGGATCTGTTTGTTCCAGAAAATTTGCTATTCTTCACTAGATTTTTTAAGACAATGAAAAATCTTGAAATTTTTTGAGAAGAAGTTAGGCCCATTGCATGCAAAATCTTGAAAAAAAATTGAGAAGAAGTTAGACCCATTATTCTTTCATGTTTAGTTTTGATAGTAACATTGTGTTTGTTGTTTTGGCATTTGTGGATCTGTCTGTTTCAGCAATTTATAATTACCAAGAAAAAATCTAGAAACAATTTGAGGAGAGAAGTTGGACCCATTATTTGTTCCTGCTTTACCAATTTTGATGTAGTAACCTTGTTTTTTTTTTTTTTTTGTGCGTGTGTGTGTAGATCTGTCTGTGCCCAGAAATTTTTTTATTTACGATTTTTTTAATGATCAGGTTCTTATGCTGAACTAGACAAGAAGAAACTAGATATATACTATTAAAAGAAGGCTTTTTTCTTGGTTTTATCTTCTGGGTTCTCTCTACAGCTGTGATTTTCTCCTACTGACCATATCCCCATCTCTCTCTCTCTCTCTTTGGTGATAGGATTTCTGTGGGTATGTCATTGCAAGTCAAGGTTGGTTAGCCTGGAGGGAAAACTGCAACTACCCATTTAGGAGTCTGGAAAAAAAAAAGGCAGAAGATTGGTGGGTGCAAGTAAAGGATGAAGCTAAGAACCTCGGTGGTGTTCTTGCTGTTGGTTACAGTTGTGGCCCCCATTGTTCTCTACACCGACAGACTTGGCAGCTTCACGACTCCCTCCTGTAATTTCTATCCCCTCTTCTCAGAATTTTCTTGCTCTTTCTTGTTTATTTCCTGCTGAATTTTGGGTAGTTAAGGAAGATTCATTGATGTTTGGTTCCTAATTCGGTCCTTTTTTGCTGCTTTTGTTCAATCCCTTCATACTTTTACAGCTAGCAATGAATTCATCGAAGATGTTTCGTCTTTTGTAAGTCAATTGTTTTCCCTTCAGTTCATATTAAATGGTTCCCACCATCATACAATTCAAAGAACAAAAATAGAAATATAATAAATTATAAAAATAAAGACTTGATCTTTAATTTCTTGTGGTATATGTGCAGACATTGGGAGGTGATGTCAGGCCCCTGAATCTGCTTCCCCAGGTACAAATGACAAATCTCTATATTTTTTTGTAATTTCTTTTTTAATTGAAATTTGAGATCTTTGTTGTAATTTGGGTGGTGGTTGTACCTGTGTGTGTATAGGAGCCATCTACAACTCTAAAAGAGCCATTGGGGGTTGTGTACTTGGAAAACTCTAGCATATCTCTTTCTGATTCTGATGCTTCAACACGGGAGAATTCCCGCAAAATTAGACAACTGACTCAAGGTTTGACCTTCTTTTGTTCTTCCCCCTCTTTACAATTACCTTGTTATAACTTTCCCTTTCTGTAAATCCATCAAATTGGAGTCAAACTTTCTTTTTTATTGGTGTGTGATTCCTATTTATGTATGTTTGCCAGATTCAATGGAGAACCAAACCACATTACCATCCACAAGAGGTGATACTGGAGAGCATCCTCATGAGGAGGAAAGCACCATAAGACAGGTGACCGAACGAGGGCTTGACATAAATCAGGGAGACATCACTTTAGAAAAACCTGGAGTAACCAGCCTAAATGAAAGTAGGGAGCCGCAAAATGATGGGAATAGAAGAGAGGTTAGCTCCTTCAAAGCAGCTTTGAACTTGCTGAACTGTTCAAATTATTAGTGCATTTTTTGTTTGATTCTAATTTTCTTGTCTCCTGTGAATTAGTCGAAGTTTTTGATATCTGCATTTTAGTTAAGGAACTTTGGATTTAGTTTCATTTTGTACTTCTTTATATGCTTATGGTTATGGATTAATGGTTTGCTCATAAAAGTCACGTGAATTTGTTTGGACGGCTTTCCTCTTGTGTTAGTTGTTTATTCGTGGTTTAAGGTCCTCTTTGAAGGCTATGGCGATTTCCATAATTAGTTTGATTTAGGTTACCCTAGTTTCTGTGATTCTGGTGTACTCCTTATTGTTTACAAATTAGCATAGCTTTTAAATGTTGGCGTCCAAACTGTGAAACTTTTCTTGAACATTGCTACTTGACATGAGAAGGTGTTCCTTATTATGATTGTAACTTGTAAAGCAATCCAGACTCCGACCTGAATGACTTAACAAAAATGTTTCCACCCATTTTTAAGTATTAGGACTGTTTGAAATACCATATAAAAAAAATGGCACTATCTCTCTTAGAGAGTTAACATATTTCGTTTTTTTGTCGTATTTTTTAATTTTTATCACTAATCTGTCCCAATAGTAAGTTTGGCAATCGGATTTTCATGTGTGACCATCCGCTCTGAACACTGACCATATTTATGCCTGCACTGTTGACTTGGAAGAATTGCTACTTATTGTCAGACAGGACACAACTTATTTTCTACGAGATAACGAATCAAAGATCCTATATAACTCGTTGAATGTTTAGTATATCTGATTTTGTACTTTGCCTACAGGAAATTAAAATTGAGAACCAATCAGCTAAAACCTCCATCAAAGCTGGTACGGGAGAACCTGTAAAGAAAAGAAATGAGAAACAGAATGACCGTACAGTTATGGCAGATGCTCGTGTTCGGCATCTTAAAGATCAGCTTATTCAGGGACGTGTGTACCTTTCTCTCACAGGTACAAGGAACAATCCCCACTTCATAAGGGAGCTCCGTCTACGGATGAAGGAAGTTCAACGAGCACTTGGGGATGCCACCAAGGATTCTGATCTACCAAAGAAGTAGGTTTCCTTTTTTGAGATGTTATTCGGCAAGCAACAACGTAACATCTTCCGTGACTTTAATTCTCGTCCATCTTTTCTATCTTTCCGTAATCCTGGTCTTCACTTGAATAACAGTTCCTATGACAAGTTGAAGGCAATGGAGCTAACATTGGCCAAAGGAAAGCAGATTCAAGATGATTGTGCAGCTGTGGTAAAGAAGCTTCGTGCAATTATTCACTCGACAGAAGAACAGCTCCGAGCCCACAAGAAGCAGACTCTGTTTTTGACACATTTGACTGCAAAAACACTGCCTAAAGGTCTTCACTGTCTTCCCTTGCGGCTTACGACTGAGTACTTTAGTTTGAATTCTTCAGAACGAGAATTCCCCAATCAAGAGAAACTGGAAGATTCTAGATTGTTCCACTATGCACTATTTACAGATAACATATTGGCAGCAGCAGTTGTTGTCAATTCCACGGTTTCTCAGGCCAAGGTATGCATCTGTGCTGCTCGCCTGTGGGAATTTTGTTTTTTATGTATGGTAGGCTGAAGTATTAGAGAAGATGGTTTGTGAATGGTGTTGTAGGAGTTTTTATTTTCATTTCCCTCGGCAAAGAAATGAAGTCTGACTAATACTACTTTCATTGCGTGTGATTCTTGGCAGGACCCTTCTGCCCATGTTTTCCACCTTGTCACTGATAGGATCAATTATGCGGCAATGAGGATGTGGTTCCTTTCAAACCCACCTGGCAATGCCACAATACAGGTTCAGAACATTGAAGAGTTTACATGGTTAAATTCAAGTTACAGTCCGGTTCTAAAGCAGTTGAGTTCTCCAGCCATGATTGACTATTACTTTAAGACTCGCCGAGCTGAGTCTGATTCAAATATGAAGTACAGAAACCCGAAGTACCTCTCGGTCATGAATCATCTGCGCTTTTACATGCCAGAGATCTTCCCTAAGCTCAACAAAGTGCTGTTCCTTGATGATGATATAGTGGTGCGAAAGGATCTCACTGGACTTTGGTCCATTGACCTGAAGGGGAATGTCATTGGTGTAGTTGAGACATGTGGTGAAAGCTTCCATCGATTCGATCGGTATCTCAACTTTTCAAATCCTCTCATTTCGAAAGCTTTTGACCCTCATGCCTGTGGATGGGCATTTGGAATGAATATATTTGATTTGGAAGAATGGAAGAGGCAAAACATCACAGAAGTGTACCACTCCTGGCAAAATCTGGTAAGTAGTAATATATACTTAACTTTTTGTGGACATCTTTTGTCTGGCTTTAGTTAATTGAAATTATATGGTGACTTATGAGCTCCAATTGACAAAAACCTTGTCGAAATAGAAAGGGCAATTGAAGCATTCATTTGCTGTAACCCATATAAATGTTATTGACTAAACCACAACTATTGTTTGCGCTTATTTATTTTGGTTTTGCAACTGTCATGTTTATCCATTTTAATCTCTAGATGGCCCTAAGCTGTTTCTGTTTCATTCTGATTCACAAACTCAAGATATCTTAATTTTGTCCACAGTCCATCTAATAATGCTACATTGCGCCATCTATTGCCGTTTGGTCTGTCAATAAAATAGTTTCGTAATACTTCAAACCCAGGGTTTACTGTTAGTTAGCAACACACCCTAGGCAGTCCCAAACGCAAGATAGAATTAGATGTCTAGATGTCTACGGATCATGATAGACGCAATACTTGTGTGCATTCCAGTAAAACTAGGTTGTATGTTAAGGTTTGATGGTCAAAAGAGGGCTGCCTCTACTATTTGATACAAGGCCTGAAATTTGACTTGGAAGTGCTTAATGTTGATGTCTGAAGGAAACTTGTTTTATGCAGAATCATGATAGACAACTGTGGAAGTTGGGAACGCTGCCACCTGGTCTAATCACGTTTTGGAATAGCACTTATTCCCTTGACCGGTCTTGGCATGTCCTCGGTCTTGGCTACGACCCAAATGTCAGCCAAAAGGACATCGAACGAGCTGCTGTCATACATTACAATGGCAACTTGAAACCATGGCTTGAGATAGCCATACCCAAGTACAGAAGCTACTGGGCCAAATTTATTGACTACGATCATCTGTATTTGCGGGAGTGCAACATCAATCCTTGATTCTCCTAGTATTGTCATGTTGAGCAATATCGTCGAGGGCATCATGGCAGCCATTAACTGTACAGGTCCGTGTTGTATTGATGCGAGGGCTCTTTTTCCATTTCGTCTTCGTTTCTAAGTAAAATGGGGCTTTAATATATATTCTTCTGGTATGTTTTTTGGGGGGCATAAATAGGGTTGGATCCATGAGTTGATAATATTCTCGACATCGTTTGTTGACAGAATCTGAGGAAGTGCAGAAGTATATGTAAAAGATTGGATGCTAGAATTGATTTATTTTTGCTATAGTTTAGTATGTTGCATCCATTATTCTTTTTGTTTTTCTGTTCATTCAATTGGGTATCTTGAAGCTGAATTTTCTATTGTTGTAGAGGGCTGATTAATCAGTTTTATGAGGATTTGACTGTATTTTCTCATTTGTATATGATAATGCTATGCAGTTCATATGCATGGTGGAAACTAATCTTGTGATGTAATTGTTTGGTAACTTTCTTGTTAAATTACTATTTTTTTTTTTTTGGGGTACAGTTTCTTTGTTTCATGTGAAAATGTATAATTTATTGGCTGATCTTGACGAAAGGTGTAAAGTTTTGATCTTAGGAATCCTAAAAGTGCATTGGAGACGAAAATAAGGCAAAAAAAAGGAAGGATTTCTTTTTCTCTATGAGGTGAGATAAAACAGGAAGGGATTTTTGCTAAAAGAAATAAAATAAAAAACTAAACAGATTATGAGAAATCGAATTTTTAATTCTTTATCCTATAAAATGAAAAGAATACATTCTCTTTTCGTTCCTAATGGTTAGTCCATTACATAATACTCATTACATAATATACTCATAATGTTTTGGATAAAAACATTACTCTAAATAGGACATTTTTATGCATAATGTTTAAATTTTTTTTGCATCGAATTAAAGGTCTCAATTAGTTCTTTAGTGTGATATTTGGATAGTCGAAGGATTATATGAGGAAATAATTTCTTTTTATCATTCTAAAATTGTACACCTATTCTAAACGATTTACTATAATTAAAATGGGGAGAGAGGAATAATTAAGTTAAGATAATGTGGGCGTTCGCAAAAAATTTTAAGAGCAGATTTTGAGATTTTAGCTTTTAAAAAGTTGTTACTAATGTTTGCCAAGAATTCTTGTAACAGATTTTGAGAATCTATGAATTGCTAGATGCTAAAATAGGAAATTAAGTTAGATTACAGAGAAGCAAGGTTTGAGGTGCTTTTCAGATCAGATTTTAGATTCTAAATACTCTGGAAGCTGATCCTCAGCTTTCGCAACAAGCAGTACCAACTTTTACTACTGTACAACTTAATTATAATTTCACAGCTATCACAAACGGTAAATCTGTTTAATCTGCAATAGAATCTGAAGTTAAGACTTTGAAATTGGTATTTAGAGCTACAGCAAATACCGCCCAATGTTAAATACTCCTATGCGTTTGATTGTGACAAAGGTAGGGGGCCCTCCTCATTAAGCCGCAAAGTGGGGGCAGCGGGCCAACTGGCTAGTGAGTGAGAGAGAGGGAGAGAGAGAGAGACCCTTCTAGGACAGGACAGAAACCTCCTAAAAAATCATTGTCCTCCCTCTCTTTCTTAGCTCACACAAGGAAAAGCGGTGGAGCCTTCAGGGTTAGTCCGGTTGATTGATGAATTTGCTTTCTACATAATTTATATGAGTTTGATTTTTGGAACTAGGCCGTAACATTCTTGTGAATTAATTTTTTCGTTTCGGTGTGGATGACTTGCCTTTAATGGAACTGAAAAAAGAATTAGTTGAGACGCGTATAAGTTAGATTCAGACACTCCAACCGCTGGGAAAAAAGAGTGGCAAAAGTGGTGGGGCACAACACGATTGATATACTTCATTTCTTTAATGTTACCAGTAGTATATTATCATTATCAACCACTAGTGGTGCTAGTAGTGGTTCTTTCTTTCCGTGGTGATCAAGCAAACAAGACAATTGAGAGTGGGGACCGAATTGGGTGCACGAGATGAATGACCAAATTCATGTTAGGAAATTTGGGATGATGGTTGGTGTACACGACACTTAAAAGGAAGAAAAATGAGTTGGGGATTAATAAAGCAGCTTTGGTTTGGTATAATGGACGACATTGATGAAGGGGTTCACATGAAGACAGTTGGGGTTGCCCTATCCCTAACAGGACAGGCTGTTTTATGACCAGTGTGTGGGTGTTTTGTGGGAGCCACGCCCTGTCATGCATACACGTATCCGTCCATCCATTAGACTCGTTAACGCTCGGCTCGTTACTGAACGAGCCGAGTGGAACTCGGCGTCGTTCGACAAAAACTCGGTTTGTTGAGGGTGGCTCGACTTGATTAAAAAGGCTCGCTTAGTAAATAAATAAGCTCGGCTCGGCTTGTCAAGTTTTTCCTTCGTTTAGTAAATAAGCTGAGTTCGAGTTTTTAAAAATGTGCGGTCTAGTTTCATTCTCGGTGTGTGGTCCACCCCTAAATGTGTAACCCCACACCAATGAGTGCGCCAATTTCATGCAACATGGACATTGAATAATTTCTCATATCGGCGGCGGCGCTGGTGGTTTTGGCTGGGGTTATGGCTCTCGACATCCGCTTTCCTTCTAATCGTTTGTGGGTATCGAATCGGCGGCTACTCGGCGGTCGTTTTCGAGGGCTTTTGGTTGGCGACGAGGGCGGCAACGGTAAAGATCTCTGGTTTCCTTTCGTCGCTCTCTTTCTCCCTCTCTTTTTTCCGACCCCCTAGTTTGTTGGAATGTGTGCATCAAATTGCTAGTTACCCTCTATTTCTCCTGTTCTCGTTCGTCAAGTTGCTTGTTTTGCTTTCCCCTTCGTTTTTCTGCTGGGTTCTACGGAGTGTGCCAACGGTTTGGGTGGGCATGCGGTGGTGTTGATGGATGGCGTTGTGCGTCCACCATATCACTGTTGGGTGGTTTGGTTCTTGCTTAACAGCTGTAATGCTTTCGCGGCAGTGGGCGGGGGTGACAGATCTGTCTGTTTCCATGGGTTTACCGGTGGTGGTGTGGTGGAGCGTGATGGTAGGGATCGGTTTGGATGGTGGTTGCTGTTTGTTACAGCGGGCGATGGCGGGTGGGGTGGCTGGATGTGCACAGATGAGTGAGTTAGGTTTAGGTTTTCTTGATATTGGGCTTAATTGTTTAGATCTGGGTGTTTTGGCCCATTTGGGGTTGTGCTTGTATTGTTTTATTTGGACTTCTAAGCCTTCTATTGTACTGGGCTTGTTCCAATGAGGTTGGACTTGTCCCATTTGGCTGTATTTGTTTAACTTTTTGTTGGATTTCCCTCCCTTTTCACCTTAACAAAATGTTACTTTTGCCTATAAAAAAAAGAATTGGATTTCATTTTCGACGAGATCAACCCTACGCAACTTGGCATTAAGTCATCTAATTGCTATAAATCTATTCTAATATATAAAGGGAGAGCACCCCTTGGTGTCTCCCCTGTCATGTTTTCCTAAAATACTCTCTAAAAAGAAAAAACACACAAAACAAATTATTTAAATTTAGGGATATATTAGACATTTTAAGACACACAAAAAACTAAAAAAAAACAGTTACCACCCACTTTGTACAAAACTTTCAGCAGTTTGTGCAAAACTTTCAGCAGTTTCCATTCACTCTTTCGGTTTAGTTTCCATTCACTCTTTCGGCTGTTCAAGATACACTCTCTCTCTCTCTCTCTCAAAAGTAGTATGGTTCTGCATCACTCTTTTTGTTTTTCTTTTGTTTCTTTCCATCAGTTTTGAATGCTGGCAACTGACATGGTTCAGCAATTGCCCCACCTCTACTATTTTTCAAAAAGGTTTAACTCAAACCCACCCTCCTGACTTTGCTTGTTGTTATTTACGTGATTAGGAAAAAAACGAATGCAGTCAGTGGGTGTGCTTGAGGCGTAATTGAAATCAGAATTTGGGTTTACATCTTTATTTTAAACTAGAGGCCAGGCACACGCGATGCGTGTGCAAGTCAGATTTTCACAAGGTTTTTGTAAAAATGCTTCTCACTTATTGTTTGAATAAATTTTCACAAATATTGTGAACATCCAACTTGCACACGCATCGCGTGTGCCCCGACCTCTAGTATAACATAAGGTATTATGTCGTTCAAATTGTTATTGCAAATTAGATAAACCAATGGAAGAAAATGCTGTATGGGTAAAAACTTCAGCCATTTCCATTGGGGCATGGGCTCTCAGAATTGCGTGCCGCACTGCTTTGAGTACCCTAACACTGGTAAGAATTTCGCGTTGAGTTCGTTCTTATTTGATTATCATCATCTTTTCGAAAATAAACAATTAATTAGCATTTGTGCGTCCATCAAATAAATGAGGGGAAAGGGATGACCAAGATTCAGCAGATGGCTAAACTAACAAAAATGGAACCCCAACACTGGTAAATTGAAGTAGACATATAGGGAAGAGAGACCTCCTCATCAGTGTGAGAACGGCCTGACATACAATGATGAGCGGAGCAGGAAGAGGTACCGATCAGCGTTGGGTAAGAACTGAGAAGGGTTTCTTTTGCTGTCAGTGTGGGAAGAAACGATGAAGAGATGATAACGTTTGGGGATTTTCTCCGTTAGGATTTTACCCTCTAAACGGCAGCGTTTTGTTTAAAAATAATGAGAGCTGTTGTGAACCATTGGATCTCCTCGTTAATATGTTGTCAACTTTTCAGCAGCAAAACCCTCACACGATCCTCACAGGTAAATCCTCACAGAAAATCCGAAATCCTTGCTGCATTGGAGTACCCAAAAGCTGGATGGTGGCCACAATCTGGCTTTGGAAGATTGTTTGGTAGCTCCATTAGACTTGCTATAATTACGAAGCAAAGTCAAAAGTGTTGAAAAAACTGTGGTACTTCAACTCAGGGCGGTCATTTGGCTTGAAAATACGTTGGTTTAAAAAACACACACACACACACACATTGGTATTAAGCTTTTTAGGCTCAAAAAAACATGCACAACTTTGATGGGCAACAACATTTGGCGATCATGTTCTACATACTAACGTGAGTAGCATGGGTAATAAGACGGGCGCGTGATCCATTCCATCGATTTACTAAATACAATTCACAAGGTATTCGAAACATAGCCCATCAGATGTAATCACCGCAGTACAGTATCGTTGACGAAATGTTAGTACTCCGCGAAGCTGATTGTATAACTTGAATGTTTAATGAGGTTTTAGTCCTTAAAACGTTTAGCATTCAAAAACATCATAGAGGAGTGATCTGACTCACTTATTAGGCTTCAAGTTCAACCTATGAATTAGGCATTGGTTTCCCCATTGTTGTTGTTTGCTTCACCTTTCACAATTGTCATTGACTTTTGTGTTTTTATTTTTCAACGTGATATATTGGTAGGTAAACTACAATTATAGCAGCCTGAAGGATTAGTTCTGTTGGTTGGTTTTGCTATCCACACAATTGACCAAGGTTCGATTCTTGGGGTTAGGACATAAGAAAGAAATTTCTCGTCAATCCTCTAGTCTCGGCATGGATCCTGGCCAGGATACCCTTACTGTCGGCCGGAAAAAGACATTTCCCCCAATGTAATGATTATTTTCCTTGGTGGTAAATCTTTTTTAGCTTTTAATCAAAATATTAGACTTTTCCGACTCATCTTGATGAGAAGAATTGGTGCTAAATCTTTTTTAGCTTTTAATCAAAATATTAGACTTTTAATCAAAATATTAGCCATATTTCTGTAATTTATAATTAACTGCTTCTCGTTATGATAAACTGGAAAAGTAAGAAACTTTGAAGCAAAACTGACAAAATTCAGGAGGCTTAATTGCAAGAACACCTCCTAAACTATCACTTTTTGGTAATTTCACCCCCTTAAGTTTAAATTCGTGCAACTTCACCCCCTAACTATCAAATTCAAGCAACTTCACCCCCTCGCCCATTTTCCGTCCAATTCTGTTAGGGATTTGGATGGAAAATTGGATAGAAAAGCAATTTAACATACCAAAATACGCTTTATACACCAATTATAGACTTTCTCGCTCTCTCTCTCTCTCTCCTCTCTCTCCCAGAGAGAGGGAGAGAGAGGAGAGAGAGAGGGGGAGAGAAGGGGGTGGTCTATAATGGGTGTATAAAGGGTATTTTGGTACTTTTCATCCAAATCCCTAACAAAATTGGACGGAAAATCGGGGAGGGGGTGAAGTTGCTCAAATTTGGTAGTTAGGGAGGTGAAGTTGCTCGAATTTAAACTTAAGGGGGTGAAGTTGTCAAAAGGTGATAGTTTAGGGGGTGTTCTTGCAATTAAGCCAATTCAGGAAAACGAAAACAAACAATTTTTTATCGGGTGGCGCTATTCGCAGCTACATATTTTCTCCCATAACTCACTATATTTCGGTAGGTAGTTGTTGAAAATCATAAATAACATTTCGGTAAATAGATGTTGGAAACAAAATTATATTTCGGCAACTGCATGTCGAAAATATGTTCAACCTCCGGTATACAACTGCTAATACATACATTTCGGTAAATAGCTGTTGAAAAAAAGATTATATTTCAGTAATTCGGTGCTGAAAATGTATCTCAATTTTGGTAACTAACTGTCGAGTATAGTTGGAAATTTTTAGCGGGCTATGGGAGAAAATACGTAGCTGCGAATAGCGGCACCCATTTTTTTCCTGTCCAGAATGAAATACAACCAAACATTCTTTGGAACTAATGCAAATAATCAGAGAAAATTTTGAAAAGTGGGGAGAGGAAGAACGAAGAAGGATGGGATCTGGGGATCCTATAGGGCATCCCTGCACTACAGTATCCCGGTTCCGAACCGTTGGAAGGAGAAGAAGAAAGAATACATACTGCATGTATAGGTTACAAATGGCATCAATTTTCAAATGATGGTACCACTGGGGATCAAAGCATCTTTGATTACAGTAACAATGCCGCTCTTGATGAAGTAACCGTCTGTTTCTCTAGCTGCTTCTTGTACATTATCGCTGTTAATTATCTGCAGCAGAAGTTCAGCGAAATCAATACGCAATGAATGGAGAGATCGCCCGCACTCATATAATAATTTCGGGTAACATTTGAACAATGCAGGACTAGCTCTAACAATATGAAAGAGGAAACTTGAAAAAAAAAAAAAAATTGTGTGCGCTTCTTGTGTGGATTGTGCTCATGGTTGAGTCGGTAGGCGCGTACCTAAGCTGTTGGTGCCCCAACTGTATAGTTGGGTACATCCACGAGTCACAAATTAGGCCGGATAGTTAGCGAAGCACAAACCGAATCAGACTTCACAAAACCAACAGCTCTAAATGCTCAAAACATGCCATACCTTTAATCAGGATCCTTGCCTACCAAAACTTCCATATCTGTTGCTAAAATGTAAAACAGATGAACAAGTCCACCTTTTCCATTTACTAGACTATGATACGATGTGGGATAGATAAAGGCCAGCGGCCAGCCACTAATCATACCGAAGAGGAGAGCACGACGGAATGGCTCAGTCTATTCATGATTAAATACATGATTAACCTGCCTCGGGATGCCTAGCCAAGAAAAGAAAACTTGCAGTATTGTGTACAAATGGTGATTTGCCAATCTGGTTCCTTTATATTTCAGAGGGACAGATCATGGATAGTTGAAATACGAAGAAAGATGGAACAAATGGTGATTACTAACACTCTACCTGCAAATCGGTTTTCTTTAGCGAAGGTACCAGTTAGCTTAACCAGTAAAGTCTGTTGGCTTGGACTGAGTCATACAAGTTGGTACCTCACGGCAAGGGTACCCTGTGTAGCCCATCATATTATGAACGACGAAGCCAACATATTGACATAACTGATATTTTAGCTGCTTTAGCTTCCTTTTCAGTTTTACAGCCTTGACCAGAGAGAGGTCCAATGACCATGGCTTCTCCTTCACAGAAACCTCTCAGTTTTAGTGTTATGACTTTGTCTTTCTTAACCCAAGTCCTTTGGATCAAGGACTCAAGCTCCTATATAATGCATTTGGAAAACTATCGCGTTTTGCAATCATGTCATCAACGCAGCAAACTAATTAATAATCCATGTTAGTATACAAGCTGAAGAAACAACCTTCACGTTGTCTCCAATGCGAGCATTCTTGTCGATTATCGCTTTCTTGATGTGGGAGTTCTTCCCAATGCCAATCGGAAGACCACCTTTAGCTAGTAAAAGAATTTTGTCTGCATCCGTCTGGTGCCACAGGAAAGATCAACGTGGTCATCAGTAGCAGAACTTAGGTTCAAATTAACGAAAATCAAACAGTTCTTGTTCACCAAGCATTCGAACAATATCCTACAACTCTAACCACCAAAAATGATCAAGAAAAATTTAGACCATCTAGAGCTAATTACCTCGTAATAATCAGCTCCCATTAGCAAAGTGTCTTCAATGATTGCACCCTCAGAGATGCAAGACCGGAGGCCAACAACAGAATGGTGAATCTTGCAGTTCTGCATGGAAATTGAACATAAAGATTAACATCGTTCTTATCGATCAATTGTCTGTAGCAATAGTGCAAGACCCTGTAAGAAAACTTCAGAAACGGATACCAGAAATTTTGGAAAAGCATTTCTTAAAACTTCATGATAAGTATTCCAAGGTAACACTTGATAGAAAAGGGGGATGAGAAAAGATAAAAGCTGATTCAAGTTCAGTGCAGATCTGGCTTCAAAGGAACCAACCTTGATTACACAACCCTCACCAATGACACTGTCTGTGACATCAGCATCAAGCATCTTGGAAGGCGGCAAATATCGAGGTTGAGTATAGATTGGAGAAGAACGATCGTAGAAACTGTATCAGGAGATCAGGTTAATGCTGAAAATTCTAGCCAGCATAGAGTATCCATGTGAGAAAGGACGTGGTAAAGGCTCTTGACAATGAGCTTCAAGCAAAATTGACCTGAAATCTGGTACTGGCTTTTTAGTGATCCCCAAATTTGCATGATAGAAAGCTTCAATTGTACCGATATCTTCCCAGTAACCATCATACAGGTAGGCTTGCACCTGAAGTATAGAGACACAAAGAAAAAGCAGAATCAATACACCATATGAGGTTGTACGACCTGCTGCTTCGTGTGTTTAAGTCCTCAGTTTCATCACTTACTGTAACAAGCTACGTCAAAGGTGGCAGTGGCAGTTGCAGTACAATCTCAATGCACAGGGTATGCACACTATACTTGGCAATTCAGATGTACAGAAAAGAACAAATAACTAACTTTGTCGGAAATACCTGTTTACTTTTTGTCTAGCTTCTCATGGATGCTCGGAATTTTACTCTTATACTGCACAATTTTGTTTAAGATAAAGCTTGGCTAATTGGTGCTATAATTAACCAAGAATGCTTATACTGCCTCGGAATTTGGAATGTTATACTAGAGACTCCGCAAACACTTATTTACGTGACATGGCTTACCCTCAATCCAAGCGAAGTTGCACCTGGAATAACTTCACTTCCAAAATCATTTGCTCCCGGGAACTTCTCTCGAAGTAAGTCTAGCATTACGTCTTTACTGAAAACATAAATACCCATACTTGCAATATATGGCATCTCCTTGGCCCTCTCATCATCAAGGCCTAAAATGGTAGTATCAACCTGAGACGAAAAGGGAATAAAAAGCAAAATGCTAAGACAAACAAAAACATCCGTCATGTCATTGAACACTTTTGGCACAGTATGATCCTTAATTGAAGTGGTGATACAGGAAAATAGTTCGAGTAATAATATCCATAACCACGGCAATTGTGTACCTTCATTGCTTTCAATTGCTCGCCTTGGGGCTTCTCTGCAAATTCGACAATTCGCCCTTCGTCATCAATCTTCATAAGACCAAAAGCAGTGGCACGTTTCTCATCCATTGGCAGTGCAGCTACTGTTATATCTGCATCGCTTTCTCTGTGTGCTAGGATGAATTTCTCATAATCCATACGATATAAATGGTCTCCGGCGAGAATCAGAAACTCCAAAACATTATGTTCTTCCAATAGCCACAGATACTGTCTGACAGCATCAGCTGTACCCTACAATTTCAGAAACCAAACCATAGTCAGATAATCGCAACAAGTTATGCCTTATGCATCTGCATTCTAGCTATGCATGTAAACGTGAGCCTTTGTTGAAAGTAGAACCAAGTGGGATGATCAACAGTATTTACTATTTAGTCACTGCATACAGATACTCAAGAGTTACTAAAAATGCCAAGACTGCCCGTTTCATACAAATACCCGATATTTTGGAAGGCTTAAGATGGGGGTTTCCCTCATTACCTAGGGATACTATGTTTGTGTCACCAGAATCAATGGCATAAGTGGCAGGGCCATTGCTCGGTGCGATGCTAGAAAGTCTTGCAAGGAAGCATTAAAGGCAGCCTAATGCTAACACGCAGCACCAGAAATTGGGGGTTGTCTGGCTTTGAGCAGTGGCCTTCTTAAGGTCTGATAAGCTGGATTATCCACATCCTTTTCTGATGCGTAGGCTAGAATTCTCTCATTATTTTTTGCAACAGTTTTTCAAGTCAGGTTTTAAGTTTCCGACATTTCCTGACAGTCATGAAGCAAATATACTTCAAGCAGTTAGAAACTTAGAAGACCCTCTTATGGTTCTACAAGCTTATAGGTAACCACTAAATAGCCAACTAAGTACCAAAAAAAATAGCCAACCATTTGAAGTTTCACCTCCTTGTCAAGATAAGCCAATAATTCGAGACCTATAAAGAACATGGAACAAAGCTGCTGTCGTGACAACTCCGAGTACGATATTAAGCTTTGCCTTCAAACCTGATAGATTTCACGTTTGATCCCAACAGAGAAATACAATGACTTTCCTTCGTAAAGTCATTACCTGGAACCAGTTCGGGTTTTCTGGACTCTGCTGAGCAGCAAGAACTTCGACAAAGCCTTCATTATTATATCCACCCATGTTACTAGCATATGCCCGCGACAGGTGGCGGTTAAGAGACGCAGAATTGAACTGTGTGAGGACATAGATCTTCGACACGTTACTGTTTAAGCAATTGCTCACAGGTATGTCAATCAGCCTGTAATTTGCACCCAGAGGAACAGCAGGTTTCGCTCTTTTCTTGGTGAGAGGATAGAGTCGTGTCCCAGCTCCACCCCCTAGAATGACCCCAAGAACACTCTGCATGATCAACATGGAACAAAATTCGAAATAAACACAGTAAATTCAAGGGACACAAAAGGAAATCTTATAGGATGCCCCTTAAAACTTCCAGACCCAACGAAAATTCTTAAGCTTGAAATTGATAGCTTCTGAGTTGACATGCTTTAGAGAGTTGCAAGTTTCAGCAAATAATCCCAAAGCCGATCGTTTAAGCACTTAAGTTCGCACAACATGGTTACTATAAATCCATTCCCGCGAGAAGCTGTACAAGACCAAATCAACTACAAACGGAATCGATTAAGCAAGCAATCTTCACACTATGGGATAATCACCGAGAAATTTATCGGTTTTCCAGTAAGAAATATTTGAACGCCCTGCCAGGGATAAAAAAAAAAAGGGTCCCAAAATAACAGCACATATGACAATACTATTTACAAGTTGTGTCAAACATTGGCTAACATCATTTGCAATGCAATTTCAATTTGTTAGAAGAAACGCTTCATTGCACCTAAATCTTGTGGAGGGTTTTTCATCAAAAAGATCAATACAACCGGTAAACAAAGCGACCGTATATCTTGCCAATTGAGGGTTTGGGTCTCGGATTGGGCAAGAGGATTTTTCTTACCTTTGTTAGGAATTTGATGCCGTTCTCCTTGTTCCTATTGGTCTTTGTATCTATTTCAAAGATTAATGAATTTTTTTTACCGTTCAAAAAAATTAAAGAAGCTGAGAGCTATTCTGAGTCCCACTTCGATGATAACAACTGTCTGTTTTGTAGGCTCAATTTGTTAAGTTTCTTGCCAAGATCACCTCAATTGGACATCGGTAAGTGCTTGATGCAATCGTTCAATTAATCCTCGGTCTAAATGTGAAGACCAAAACTTGGAAGCAACACAAAATGTCATTCCATCAAAAACACTTGCGGCAACTACAAAATGAATCGTGGGTGCCATATAAAGCGGGTAATTGTCATGCAAAACAACACTTCCAGTTTACCGTATGAAAAGTGCAATTAACTGAAGTGTATAGCACATAGCCGAAACAGGGAAGAGGAAGCAAAAGAGCACTACATTGAGTCAATTATCAGAAATGAGAGAGAGAGAGAGAGAGAGAGAGAGAGAGAGACATGGCTAGCATCAGGTTCGAGACAAGTCTGAGAAGAGCTAGAGTCGGATACAGCAGAAACCACAAGAGGATTAAGACCAACTCTTCTACCATTGTTTTTCTTGGGGCTTCTCTTGGCATTCAACCCAATTCTTCTCCCGAAAAGCTCAGAAGCATTACTTGAAAAACAGAACTTCGTCCTCCCGTCCTTGCTGTGGCTGGAGACGAATTTGCAACGCGAGGTTGAATACATGGCTGTAGTCGCCATTTCAAACAAGAAGAAGGAGAGTAGGATTTGTTACTGCAGTAGAAAACCAGAGAGAGGGATGGCCTTACAAAAAAACGTACTACACTCTCTATCTAAGTGAGTGTGCATGTGAGCGCTCCCGTTTGGCGGTCGTCTGATGTAGTGATGTGTATGGTTGTACGTGTTATCATATGAGGCACATGTGCATCAAACGGCTTCGAATGCATGTGCTTGCTCGCGGCCAGTGTGAGCTTCTAGTGGGAGAGAGAGTAGAGTATTCCTGGGTTTTTTCCTTCAGTTTATTTCTCTTCTAGTGTTATTCTTCTACAAGGATATCCGTTTGCAGAAACGGTGGTCCTCATTCGTCGCAAGTCTTAACAGTATTCTCTCTCTCTCTCTCTCTCTCTCTCTCTCTCTCATCCAGAGACTTATCCACATGCTTATTATCGCATAACAAGGGGATCATCATAGGTTGACTGATTCCAACCAAAACGGTGAACTCCAATTCCCAAATTTTGCCTATCAAGGAGCTGATTGTAGCCTCATGGCTAGCTTATGATATCGGATTCCCGTTAGTGGACGATGAAATTAGGTCTTGGCGGAGCCCAAATCGGTGTTAGTGGGGTACTAAACACGCTTTGCCCGAATTAAATCGTAACAAGTGATGCTAAAATAATTGAAGAAGTTTTGTGCTAAAACTAATAAAAAGCCAACATATTTAGAGAAAGTTGCATACATAGACTAGCAAAACAAATGAATTGCTTGAATTGCCTTCAATCTAACAGCAATACAAAACACAATATTTAGAATACCCATATTTAGCAATCTTGCTCCAATTAGAGAGAATTTCTTTTATTCAAATTTGACACCTAAAGTCTCCAAATTCGAATTCGTTGTAGGTTCTGTCGGGGGAGAGGAAGAAACCCATATTATCGAAATTGTACGTAATTGCTAAAATGTAAGGCATATAGGCTATAGCCACTTTTCAATTGTAATGGTGATGAAGTGCTTGCGTGCATTAGCCATCTCATTTCGCTAGTGTATTAATGTTGATGTTCTAATATTTAAAATAGAAAAAGTTGAGAATGAAGTGATAAAAACATACTAATAATTCATGAAAACAAGTTATAAAGCAAATGCAAATAGTGAGAGAAAAAAATTATGTGGGGGCCCACTTGTCATACATTCCACCACAAATTAGATCATCCTTAAGAAGGCAACGTGATTGGGTTAATTCCAAGGAGTCGCGGACAAGAAAAACCGCGGAATTCTAGCAGATATCTCATGAGATTTCTCCATCGATCAGCGCTTCTATGGTGGACAAAATCCATTTGGGAATTAGCCATTCCGAACCCCACAAAATCAATGAGAACCGTTCATTTTGCTTAAAGCATTTTGTTTGAGGTCCGCAAGTATGGAGATTGACTATGATTAGGAGCCTCGAAAAATCTTTGATATGGGGTTTTTACTCTCCAAAGTCTAATCCTCGTGCTATCAATTCTAGTATTGGACCAGTCCATATAAAATGTCTTTGCCTGTGTTTTGACTCAATCCCCCCATAAAGGACAATAAAGTTGATCCTCATACTACTCTGTCCATTGAACCAAAAATGGAAGTATAAACAAATCACGAGGAGCTACCCCTTCTTTTTGCCTTTTTTGCGATTTTTTATTGATTATTGATTGTCGAGATGGACGATCCGGATGAAAACCCTCAATAAGATTCTCACAGAGAACTCCTCGTAAAATTACAAATCACTTGTCTCAATAAGATTCTCACAGAGAAATCCTCGTAAAATTACAAATCACTTATTTATACAAACCACGTCCCTTCATATCCCATAAAATCCCAAACCAGAAGAACCAACAATGGCGTATTTTCTTCCTTCTCCCCGCCTCTGCAACTTCTTCCTCCTCTTGTTCTTCTGCTGCTGTTTTTTCACCCTACTTATAAATCCCACCTCCTCTCACCCAACACAACCGACGTCTGAGGTCGTCGAGAGCGTCTGCGAAAACACCACCAACTACGCATTCTGCGTGGACGCTCTCTACTCCGACCCGCGAATGCCGACGATCCACGACCCCTACAATCTCACCTACATCTCATTCACCTCGGCTTCCGTCAATGCCTCCGATGCCAGACGCTACATGCAAACATTGTTGAAAAGCAGCAGCAGCCGCAGCGAGTACTCGAAGCTCCTGAGGAGATGCGAACAGCTGTACGGGGAAGCCGAAGTGACTCTGGGACAAGCCTTCAACGACATGAACTCGGAGGACTACTTCGACCTGGGCTCGTACGCTGCCGACGCTGCTCGCAACGCTCGCGACTGCCAAGCTGCCTTCCGGGGCAGAGCCAGCGACTCCCGGTTGTCTCGGATGAATCGAGACTTTCGGAGGCTCGCCGAGATCTGTATTGTCGTCTCCAATCTTTGTTATACTTATACTCCTGCCTGAACAATTTAAAGAAGAAAATTTAAGCAATAAGTGTTGAATGAAATACTAGCATTCTTTCCTGCAAATCATCTTACTTCTGTGTGATTACCACCAACACCTTACATTCTTTATGGTCAGCAATTTGAGCTGTGGAATGAATTTCAACCCTCAGAGTCGAATACGCAGTGTCGGAGCTGGGGTTTAGATGTTAAGGCAAGAGAACACAGACTCAAGCAAAAAAAAAAAAAAAAAGCAATCGAAATTGCGGGACACGCGATGTACGTTGTTGCGATTTAAGCAATTTATTTAACCCTACTCTATGGGGTGTTGAGGATTTTACTATGATAAAAAGATAAACAAGTTACATATAAGAACTACCTTAACTTTGCTTTTATAGTCCAAACAAACAAATACTTTAAAAAAAAAAACCTAAAAAATGGTGAAACGCCAAAAATTGGATTTCCGCCCTGGTGGGATTTTCAGAAATCACATCCTGCTCACTCTGGCATGGACCGCCCGGGCGGGATCTTCAGAATTGTACATGAATAGAAAGAAGAATTGAAGTGTGTTTGAATAATAGGAGAGGGTTAAAGTTAAGTTCCATAACATATGGACATAAATACATAATCTCCTTTGTATGATTTGAATATAACTAGGGTTTGCTCGTGTCTAAAGGCACGGCGCAACGTGAAATCTAATTAGTGACAATTATGCAATTAATATTGTTTGAAAGAGAGGACGAGCCGTAAGACTTATGGAGCAAATCAATGATTAGGATTTATAGAGAGATAAGATTCAAAACTTGTTCTCCCTTATTATGTAGATTGTCGCGATCGTGCTTGTAATTAAACACAAATGGCAGTAAATTGAGGATAGTAACAAGACGTGATCATTGAATAAGATTCTGAAAAGGTGATGATTAAAACGTAATAGACCTTAGCAATTAATGCATGTTATATTCAGATTCTTTTGAAAAATATCAATCTCTTTAAATTATACTTGAATTGATGTACGTAGTGTAGGGTTTTCGGGTGTCCGGGCTAATTCATACATGCTTAAACTAATTCCCTTCAGATCATCCACGCCGGGACTAGAGAATTCACAAGAAATTACTTTTTTGCAATCTGACCCCAAGAATCATACCCTGATCAATCATGTGTGGAGCTAACCCATCCATCGACCGAACTAGTCTTCAAAGCTTTGAGCACATTTCGATTACTGAAATTGGAAGTAATTCCTCTTCAAGAACAACACGTGAATTGGGTTTCTGACAAGGCTCAATTCCGTTAAAGTTCTTATTTTTGAAGTTTTTTTTTTTTTTACGAGATATGTCATTCTCTCACAAATTACAATAAATCACTTTTAATTCAAAATAATAAATAGTATCATTTTTTTCAACGGAACGGGCCCAATACTAGTAAGGAGTTCCGGAGAAGGAAAATGGCGGAATTTTAGCCCATAATGCCAAATCCCCCATTTGTCCTTATATATATTTGTTGCCCTCCATACGAAACTACCTATTTGGAGAATCATGTGATTTCTTCGTGCACTCTTTCTCGCATGATTTATTTACATTTTACACCGACTCCCCTGCATAAATGGCAAAATTTAAAATCAATAGTTCAAATCATCAAATTAGGACTACGTCGATCTCCATCCTCCTCACAATTTTTGCAGATTGACGCGATGATAGTAACTTGCCAATCAGGAGTCTCGAAAAATCTTTAGCACTATGGGCCCGTTTGGATGCGGGAAAAAAATTGGGGGTATTAGTTAATAAAGGGGGATAAGATAGTAGGGGATATTAGTTAATAAGGGATGACCCACATTGATGTGATGTTTATGGAGGGAATATTAAATAGTAGGTTGTTTGGATGAGGTATTAAAGATGAGGGATTAAATAGTACGTCGTTTGGATGGAGGATTAATAGGGGGTATAAGGAAGGGTGGATAATGTAAAAAGCTGTCAAATGACCATCTTACCCTTGTGCAGTCCCAAACTTTATTATGTATTACGTTATATATATAATTGCAAATATATTAATCTTTCACAATTTAAGGCGTAATATTTATTTTTACTAACAAATTAACTAATTTAATAATATGAAAAAATATTAAAATTCTGTTTTTATTTTAAAATAGTCGGATATTTTTTAAAAATTGGTTTTTTTTTTTCAAAACTACATTGAGCAAACTCCTTTGTTTAAGCAATTTTGGATAATTGGAAGTATTAGCGAATTTAGTATTATTATTAAACAATTTTTTTATAAAATTTGGTTTTATTAAAAAAATTAAGTGTTCCAAGTTTCAATCTGTTTGAACCGGTGGAAAGATTTTAATTTTCTGATCATTTTATCCTAAATGATCATAATTAAATTTTAACTCTAGGGCTCTCGTTGATTAACCCTAAGAAAGTCGTAGAATCAAATATCTCTTAGGGGCTTAGGGCTAATCAACGAGAGTCATAGAGGCAAAATTTAATTATGACCATTTAGGATAAAATGATCAGAAAATTAAAATCTTCGCACCGGTTCAAACGGATTGAAAATTGGAACACTTATTTTTTTTACACCGTTTATATATTAAAAAATATAGTTAAAAATTAAGTGTTCCAATTTTCAATCTTTTTGAACCGGTGCAAAACTCTTATTTTTTGGGTAGAATGGAGAGTAGAAGTTGGTTGAATGGTGGATAAGAAAAGGGGATAACGAGGGGTATTTTCGTCCACAAAACACCCATCCACAGGGGGATTATTTTTGGGCACCCCAAGACCAGCCCAAAATTAATACCACACAATCCCAACAATTGGGAAAAACGAAAATGGGATAAAAAATAATAAGGAATGAAATTGGATTGCCAAACGGGGTATAAACAAGTGGACCCCTCCCTTATACCCCTTTTAATTTTTCACCTCTTCTTTTCCCTTCATCCAAGCAAGGCCATATGGTTTAACTCTCATCAACCTATCCTATTGAACCAATTCATACAAGATTTTGCCTCATTTTCAACTGGATCCCTATTAGAGGGCGATAAAATAAATCCTCGTACTAGTCGGTCCATTAATCCGAATATCGAGTTACGCAAAAAAAAAAAAAAAACATGAAAGTAAATCACAAGGATCTACCCTTTCTTTTTCCCCTTTTGCGTCCTTTCGTTGGCTGGAGGAGGTTACATGTACGCCTCACTTTCCTACCCCACCCCTTCACATCCCATAAAATTCCAAACGACCCACCAAAACCGCCACAAAGAACCACCAAAAATGGCTTATTCTCCACATTCTCTCCGCCTCTACAACCTCCTCCTCTTCTGCTGCTTTTCTTCCACCCTCCTAAGTCCCACCTCCTCTTACGCGAAAAAACCGACCGACCTCGTCGAGAGCGTCTGCAAAAACACGACCACCTACGCATTCTGCGTCGACTCCCTCTACTCCGACCCGCGAACCCCGACCGCGGACGCCTACGTCCTCGCCTTCGTCTCGTTCGACTTGGCCTACGCCAACGCCACCCGCACCGAGGCCTACGTACGGGCATTGCTGGGCCGCCGCCGCGGCAGCAGCCGTCGCGATGAGTACTCGAGGCTCTTGGAGAGATGCGACCGGTTGTACGGGGAAGCCGTCTCGGCTCTGGCGCTGGCACTCAACGACTTGAACTCGGAGACTTACTCCGAGCTGGCCTCGTACGCCGCCGACTCCGCTCGCGAGGCCGGCGACTGCCAGGCGGCTTTCCGAGGCACGGCATTTCGCTCCCCTTTGACCCGGATGAATCGCGATTTGAGGGGCCTCGCCGGAATCTGCATTGTCGTCTCCAATCTTTTTACTACGTCGTAAAAAAAATGGTCAGTTTTATTTGGGTTTCATCTTGTCTTGCCTGCAGAATGTAAAGAAGAAAATTTAGGGCCTGTTTGGAACCCATGGAAAGTGGAAGAAAAGAAAGGAAAATAAAAAATTTTCCTTAGGAATTGTTTGGTTCCTATATAAGGAAAAGGAAAAGAAAATAGATAGGAAAAAGAAAAGAAAACTAAGTCTGAAGAAAGGAAAAAGAATGGAAAAGAAAGCTCTTGAATTTATAATGAGATGGCAGGTAAAAAAATTTTCTTTTCTTTCCATTTTCTCCTTGAAGCCAAACAAGAGAAAATCATTTTCTTCATAGTTTCTTTTCATTTTCTTTCTTCAATCAAACAAGGGAAAATAATTCAATTTCTTCCCATTTTCCCCCTCTTTTATTTTCTTTTCTTTTCCTTTCCTTTCCACAAGTTACAAACAGAGCCTTAAGCAGTAAATAATGAATGAAAAAGCAATGCAGCATCCGATCCTCCAAATCACTTATCTTGCTGCTTTATTACTAAGTCCCGTCTCGTCCCGTCCCGTTAAGGTTCTTATTTTTTAAAGATTTAAAAATTATTTTTTAATACTTATTTTTCGTTTTACGAGACAAAATCATTTCCTTACAATACATCATCTTTAATTCAAATAGATTCTTATTTTTTTTAGCAGAACAAAGAACATCTAACAATCTTTATGATCAGCAATTGGAGCAGTGGAATGATTTCATGAGTGCAAACATATTCAAGTTGTTGAAGCACGCAAACGATAGAAATCGTTCTTTTTGCATAGATTCATTAGATTCATTTGCTAGCTGACCATGCGAAGATTCAGCTCAATTAGGTATCAGTGAGCGCTTAATGTGAGCAGTAAATTTTTTTTCCCCCCTATATAATTCTCTATTTCAAGAGTTGAATTTTTAGATTAAGAACTTAGCGAGATCTATGAGTTAAAATTTTGTACGGTTTCTTAGCAGATCAGTATGGACAGAATAAATTAGTTCGATCGTCAAAATAGGACCAGAATGAGCACGCTCTTGTGAGAATGAAAAAAAATTGTTCTCGCACAAAGGTGGCATGGGACAAACGGACCGTAAGGGGTTGGCCTGTCATGGGACTTCGAGGTTTGCTCTCACCTCATATTTCACGTTGAATTTCCTTTGCCAATAACTCTTGGACCACTCCACTCTTTAAAATTAAAAACAAAAAAAAAAACCTTCTATACGATTCGAAGCATGGTTGTATATCCCAAAGCCCAAACCCAATTCAACCACCCCAGCCCAAACCAAACTGGCGCGATGCATGACAAAGTTTAATACAGCTGCCTACTTATTTCGGCTCACATAATATCTAAATCGAATTCACCGATTTCGAGGATAAATTACCCTAAAAATCGATGAAATCAAATGATTTACATCCCATGTCATTTGCGTAGACATCGATGAGGGAGCGAATTCCTGTCTGCCGAGGTACAGTCAGGTCTAACGAATGACCTCGTCGATACCTGGCCCAAATAAACAGGGAGCACAGGGCAGGGAGGTGCTGAAATACAACGGTCTTATCATAATGGGGTCGCGTTAACCATAAATGATAATTAATTTGTCGTCCTGTAACTATAACCCTTGGATTATCTTTCCAAACCCGTATCGTCCCGTAACTATAACTTTTGGATTACCTTTCCAAACCCACCCGCTAAAGATATAGTATACTCAGAAACAACCCTTACCGTACTTGTGGCTAATTTTCCCTTCATTGTTTAGATTCTTTAGATAGAAACAACATTCCAAATTAACGCACTCCTCGAGTATAACTAGAATGGACTTAAAGTTTGGAGGCATCAATTTGAACATTACTCGGTCTTATCAGGCCGAATAGTTTTGACCCGTTACCTACGTATAAAAAAAGAGAATTGCGTAACCATCAACGTCGGAAAGACAACAAATTTTTTTTTTTTGACAACTCAGGTGTCCGGATCAGTTCAGTCGAGATAAGCGTAAGTGGACCCGAATACCTGAGTTGTAAAAAATAGATAGCAAATTGGGGGGAAGGGGACTATATCTCCGTTCCGCTAAAATTCTCATTTTTTAAGTACTTATCTCTTGTTTTACGAGACAAATTATTCTCTCATAATAAATCATGTTTAATTAAAAAAAAACCGAAATATATTTTCACGATTCCATCTGAGCTGCTGCCGGACCAGACCGGTAGTGCATCGCAATTGGACCATCACATCCAAGATATCACCTTCCTGGTGGACAAGCGTCCTGTCCAGTGAGGAAACTGTCCAGTCCCGTCGAGTTTGATTTTTGTGGGTCCTTTTCTAGGATCACATTAATCGGAACCGTTCATCTTGTAGAGCTCTGACCTTCGTCTATTAAAAAATTAAATCCGTATGTTACAAACCGACGCGTGATTGGAAAACATTTATCTTTAAATGAGTGCTCTTATCACATTGGATCAAACTCCTTCATTTTTCTAAGATCCCATTTCAGAACACCTTCCTAAAAAATAAGTACTTATTTTACATTTTTAAACTCAAAAATAATGTAAATGAAAAATAATTTTTCAATTTTTTTTTGCACCGTATAAAAGATTTCAATTAGATCTATTAAACAAGATCTATATTGATAGGAAAATTATTTACGTAAACACATAATTTTTGAGCTTAAAATTGTCTTCTTAAAAAATAAGTACTTATTTTCCTTTTGAGAACGGGACCTAAGTCTTCCGTCTTTTGGACGTGGTAAAAGACGTTGATTACTTCTTTCTATGCAAATTTTTATTTATTTTTTACTTTATTTTTTGGCCGGAAACCCTTTCGAACAGTTAATTATATAAGTTTTCCTTTTTTATAATTTAGAGACAAGAGTGTCCATGTCAACTTATTTCCATCTCGATTAATTTTTGGAGATCAACCCCACCCTTCAATATCGTAAGCCAATTAAAATTCAAGGAAAGTCCGTATATATCGTCTCGGACTTTAACCACCATACGAACCTCTTATGCCAAAAAATAAAGAGAAGCTATTTTGTAATTAACAAACAGGAACAAGGTATAAGATTAGTTTTTGTGTGAACTGAAAATTGGTAGTGCATGGAAGACCAAGCCATGGCCGGACAAAATGAGAAAAATGATGTCATACTTG
The DNA here is from genome assembly GCA_025413875.1 of Rhododendron molle. Classification (NCBI taxonomy): domain Eukaryota; kingdom Viridiplantae; phylum Streptophyta; class Magnoliopsida; order Ericales; family Ericaceae; genus Rhododendron; species Rhododendron molle. Next base: position 12,035,403 of record CM046389.1, on the reverse strand, counting down.
ATTGTCATCATGCATAAAAAAATTGGAGGCAGGATACACACGATGCGCATGCAAATCGAATTTTGACAAAATATGCATAATAACTTTTCGTTTATTGTATGTTTGATCCAATTTTGACAAAACATGCAAAATTCGACTTGCACACAATGGTCAGCTAAAGAGAGAAAATACTAAATACTCCATTTACAGAAGAAGTTAAAGTTATATAAAGTTGTGTTTAGCTTAGCGAGATAGTCTTTTTCATGGAGGCTCCGTAAACAACCTGTTCACTGAGTGGCGCAATCTTAGCCGTCTATTTGCACAATCAATGGCTAAGATTCGTTTTCAATTATGACCGGTCACAATTAACTCTTTTCCAGAAAATATCTTGACCGTCCAAAATATTTTTGGATAATCACAATTAAAAGCTGTAAACACTTATTTACAACACCTCCATAAAGAAGATTTTCTCTTTGCTGAAGAGCTGAAATATTCATGTATCCATGACTTAAAATGTCAAGTGACAATTTTCTAATATATCCAGCCAAATAATTCGTCAGATGAAAAGAGTTCACTCTCGAACAAGTTGCAAGAAAATCATGTCTAATAGGATGGAGTAAGATTTATACATTTAATGCGTGCGTTCGATGTATAATGCGCGTGTTTTATGATCGGGTTCATAGTCAATAGCATATTCGCCAAGACGAGAGTATTATTTTCATGTCTCCCCCACATATTTTTTACATGAATTAAAATAGTCCACATATTAAAGAAAGGATAAATCAAGCGTTTGATTTTCTTCTCCGTTTTGACGACAATGGAACGACGTATTAAAAGAAGGATAAATCAAGCGTTTGATTTTCTTCGCTGTTTTAGCGACAAATGAACAACACTTTGACTCTCACTAGTTGAAAATGTGGAGCTTAAGAGAACAATTAATACAATTTTTTATGTATGAGATTGTGATTTGTTAAAATGAGATTCATATACTTCCCCCACCAATAGGATAGTATTTGCTCTCAAATGAAGATGAATAAAATAAAAGAGTAACACAAGTTATTAATGCTCCTTATTTCAAAGGTACATGAGTTGGTTGTTGTGGCTGTTTTGTTTGTCCGGCAGGTTCGGCGTTCGGCGGCGGCAGTGGTGTAGGCGGCAGGGGTTGTGTGCTGTCCTCTTGGGTTAGGTTTTTGTGATTTGGGCTGTAGTTAGGTTTTTGGGCTTTGCCTTTTGGGTGTTTGTGGCTGGTTTGGTTTGGGTTGGTTCCTTTTCAACCTGGGTCGTTTTAGGTGTTTTTCTTTGTTTTGGGCTCAGTCTGTTCGGCCCAAATCAATTTTTCCTCCATGTGGTTAGGAGATAAGGGTCATGGATGGTCAAGTTGGTGTATCCATGACCCTGTTAACCATGTACTTTGTGTTATATGTTAATAAAACTTTCTTTTTGCAGTTTAAAAAAAAAGGTACATGAGTTCAAATATTCATAACCTAGCTTAGTCGCATTCTTCTACAAAATGCTATGTGCTCCCACTCTTAATACTCACATTACATACACGCTCTCAATTTCCGCTCTCATATTAGCACTCTCGCATGCAAATTATGTGACTTAGGTCATAGTTCTTGAAGATGCATGAATAAGTACATGTTAATGCTCTGCTTTCATTTATGTGCTTTGTTTGTCTTTCATGTAAACAAGGCAACCCCGCGTATTAAACAGTAAATGCTTGGTACAAGGAGACATGGTATGCTATGGTTCCAGTGAGTTTTATTTTTCTAAGTCTTCCTTCTTTTGGATGTGGTAGAAGACGTTGATTGCTTTTTTTGGACGTGGTAGAAGATGTGGTTAGAGAAATAGAGGTCGGACACCTGCGATGCGCATGTTAGTCAAATTTCGAAAAAATATGCACAATAACTCCCCGTTTATTGTTTGTTTGATACAATTTGGACAAAACATGCAAAATTTGTCTTTCACACGCATCGTATGTGCCTCAGTCTTTAGTAACTAAATTATGTGCTATTTTTTAATGGTTTTATATGTTTTGTTCATGTTTTTATCAATGTTCGAACAAGTTGATTTCTTTCCCAAATATTTTTCAATGTGAAGTACACCATAAATAATTCGAATCAAAGTTATGAGCCCCAGGGTCAAAACACAAAAGATTGAAGATTTGAAATATATATATAGAGAGTACAGGCATGGAGACCAGCGGAACCCTACCTCAAAAGCAAACATCAAACGGATGTCTCCAAAATTCTTCGTACGTATGTATAGATGCTGCCAAGCGCCAAGCGGGTGCTTGGTAGCAGCACCGAGCGGCTGATCCAGTCATTCATCTTAGCAATCGACGGTTTGGATCTTAATCCGAACAACGAATGGTTCAAAATTTTTATGCGTTCATATTAGATCCGAGCCATCTGTACCGAGATAAACAACCGGATCAACCGCTCAGCACCGCTGCTAAGCACCCCGCTTGACAGCATCTCTCAATATACGTAAGAATTATTTTTTAGTTGGACGTATATGTAGTTAACAACTTTAAAACCCAAGTACTCCTATCAATTATGACAACAAAGTGAGCAATAAGTTAGTTTTGTCCTTATTTGAATTTTTTTTTGTATTTATTAGTTTTGCACCAAATTTTTGTAGATTATTGATTCGTCTCGATGAGGGGAATCAGAAAAATAAAAAGTTTTACTTTTACCCAAATATTTTGGGAAATAACCACTTTTTAGCACAAAAAAAAAAATCTAATAAATGCAAATAAAACTCAAATAAAGATAAAACAACTTCTTGTTTTTTTAAAGTTTAGGAGAACTCAACCCTTAAAATACATGTCCACAGACTCCACACACAATGGTCGATTAAAGAAAGAAAATACTAATACTCCATTTACAGAAGAAGTTAAAGTCATATAAAATTGTGTTTACGCTGAAATATTTATATATGTATCCATGACTTAAAATGTCAAGTGACAATTTTCTAATATAACCAGCCAAATAATTCGTCAGATGAAATGAGTTCACTCTGAAACAAGTTGCAAGAAAATCATGTCTAATAGGATGGAGTAAGATTTATACATATAATGCTTGCGTTCGATGTATAATGCGTGTGTTTTATGATCTGGTTCATAGTCAATAGCATATTTACCAGGACGAGAGTATTATTCCCTCGTCTCCACCACAAATTTTTTACATGAATTAAAATAGTCCACATATTAAAAAAAAGGATAAATCAAGCGTTTGATTTTCTTCGCTGTTTTAGCGACAAATGAACAACACTTTGACTCTCATAGTTGAAAATGTGGAGCTTAAGAGAACAATTAATACAAATTTTTATGTATGAGTTGTTATTTGTTAACATGAGATTAATAATTCCCCTAGGATAGTATTTGCTCTCAAATGAAGATGAATAAAATAAAAGAGTAACACAAGTTATTGCTCCTTATTTCAAAGGTACATGAGTTCAAATAGTCATAACCCTTAGTCACAAATCATTTATAATGCTATGTGCTTCCACTTTCACTTCTCACATCGTGCTCGCGTTCTTAATTCTCGTTCTTGCGAATTTTAATAGATTGAAATGTGTTTCAAAGACTCTCTTGCGCTTGCACTCCCGCACACGAATTATAAAACTTAGATCATAGTTGTTGACGATACATGAATATATGTTGCAGTCACTAGCTTTATACTAAAGTCCAATTAAAAATATGCAAACATTAGTATGTAATCGCTTTTATTGGCCTTATTTGTTTCACATCTTAGTTTTATTTTCTAATCATTATTTTATTTTTCTTTACAATTATTATCATATTTCTCTAATTATTATTTTCATTTATCTCTATCTCTCTCTATTCATTATTATTCTCTTCAATCATTACGCTATTTTTCTCTCCACTTACTACTAAAACTAAAATATTCAAAAATGTAAAACGAACAAAGCCGTTACTCCAATAAAAAGTTCATTCCCAACCCTAATCAGATCCCGACACGTTGCTAGCGAATAGAAAACTCATACTTCGATAATTAATCAATATACGCATATACTGACGCAAACGCGTTAATATGGAGAGTAAACAAATTTTTTTTTTCCTAGTACTCTCCAGCCTATCCGGCTATCCCAGATTCCCATAATCCATATCCATAGTCCTAAAGATTCCTAATTTTAAAATCTATGAAAAATAGTCCTTTAGATTCCCAACAGTACAAATAAATAGATGTAGATTTGTCCGGATTTTTTTCCAACAAAAAATTTGTCTTTTTTCTTTTGTCTGCTCAAAAATTAAAATATAAGATTTGGGAGAGCAAGCACGCATCCACTTATCCCTTTTTCCACCGAAATTTCAATCAACTTTTATAAGGGAAGGGAAAGGGAGGGGAGTCCACGAGCAAGGAGTTGGTTGGGTTTCAATTGAATTGTTGATTCGGCGATCTGGGTATGTTTTTTCTTGGATTTTCAGATCTGGGTTTGCTCTTGCTTCTTCTTCTTTTACGCCTTTTAATTTGTTCGTAAGTGTACATCTTCTCTGCGAATTACTAGTTTCTACGCAACTGTTTCTTTTATGTGGTATATATATATATATATATATATATATATATATGGCGTAATAGTTTCTGTGGTTGGATTTGGACAATTGCAAATGGCGCAACAGGGATTCTTTCTTCTTCTTTTTCTTCTTCTTTTCTTTTTGGTTAATTGCCCTTTGGATTGTGAGAAAGGGAGAGAAAAGAAAGGATTTTTGGTTAGAAATTCAAATGGACCAACAAAAACCCGTATTTTTTTTCTTCATTTCTCACCTATGTTAATCAACCAAAACAAGTGATTTGATTCTTGTTCCTTTTATCTTCTCACCCTTTTCTGGAGGTGCAAAAGAGCTAAGGCAGTTGTTAATAATTCTTCAAGTTGCTCTAACTAATGGGGCTAACTGCCAATTTTACTTGGTGGTGGGCTTATATGGAAGTACGTTTAGATATGCGGAGGTTTCTTTTACTCTTTCTTATGATCCATGCCATTGAATTAGAATTTGGATGTAACCTACCTCTTCTTGCAGTTTGTAGCTCAACACTGTGGATCACCTTTTTCGTTTTAATTAAATGCGAGAGAATGTTTTTCTATGCCGTGACCCAAGTATTTTTTCCCCCCTCCTTTCCTTCGTTTGTTTTGCTGAAAAGTTTAAACTTTGACGACATTGTTATGTTTTCAATTTTCCTTTTGGACCATTCTCATATCTTTGCTTATCGACAGGAGTCCTTCAATTGGTTGCTTTTTTCACCCAAGTTCTCCAAGCTACTGTGGGCCAAATGTTGAATTAATAAGTTGTGGTAAGTTAATGCTTATCACCTAGATGCCCAGGTATCCACTAATTTGTTATCGGTGGTGTGTGTTTCGTGGATAGAAGGTTCATACTGAAACAAGTTTTGGATTGGGAGGAACTAATATATTGCCTTTAAAATGACACGTCTGGATGGTAGTTATGTATCACAGGAAAGGTTGCTTCATTTCTGTGAAAATATGAAAGGAAGCACAAATGATTACTTCCTTTTTGCTTAAGTTTCTAGGAAGCTAAAGCTTACCAAGCTCTTTTATGAGCATCAAAGTCTATCCTGTTATACTTGGTACACGAAATGGATTATTGCGTGGACCTTAGATTTCGTCTCTTCTCTTAAGGCAGTTCAACAGCTTGTTGTCCAAGTGCACGTAGTGTTTAAATGTGTTCTTTATGCTTCCAATAACATCGGTTACTTTTTGTAGATAATGACAAATTTTGTTGATCAAAGGGTGTCTGTAGCTGAAGTTTAGCTCCTAACAAGTCAGAAGCGGTTTTTAGTCAAAAGGTAGATTGTGGTGCCAGCACTATGAATGGATGTAACAGTCTTACTCTTAACAACAATCCTAGTCTGGCCGCCAGGCAACGGTTGCGGTGGACACATGAGCTTCATGAACGCTTTGTCGAAGCAGTGGCACAACTGGGTGGGCCAGATCGTGAGTTGTCTTGACCTTAATCTGGCTAAATTTTATATCTATTTAGCGTTACATCCTTCACGCCTACCTCAGATGAGAAAAGTCCAAAACTGGAATAGGAGCAAACATTTCCTTCGGTTAAGCTTCTTTTTTTTCATACACAATCCCTATCCAAACAAAGAAGTTGCTTGCTGACTTTCTGTTTGCACTTGATGTCAACTTGAATGACTGAGAAACATGTTGAAAGTCAATTGTTCATTGACAATGTAGCTTGTTAAATATGACAATTATATAGTTCTAGATTTGGCTTCCAGGTTACTATGGTAAAGATTTGTACCTGTATGCTGAACTTGTTAGAATGCTAAATGAAATTTTGAATAGCGCTGTCCAGCGGTTAGATGATCTGGTTGAGAAATCGGACAATTTTAACTGTAGATAATCTAAGCATAAACATCGATAACATTCCACTAATCTAACCATTACCCTAATTTTAGGGGCTACCCCCAAAGGTGTACTCAAGGTCATGGGCGTACAAGAACTAACAATTTACCACGTCAAGAGCCATTTACAGGTAGCTATAATTGTTTTCTCATGAAAATTTTCTTATTGTTTTCTTCAAATTTTGTCCCTTTTTGAGACTTCCACTAATTCTTCTATGTGATGCATCCAGAAATATAGACTTGCAAAATACCTACCCGACTCTTCATCCGATGGTAAGTGACAAAGTATACCATAATGTCAATTTACTTTCGTTTGACAACACACAAACCGACTATAATACCTTGTACCTTTACTGGAGAAATAAAATAGGGAGGTTTATAGTAATGATGATTTTTCTCCGTGATGGCATAAAATGTATCCGGCGTCTAACAAGACAATTTATTGATACCTGACTTGAATTGATGACGCCAGGGAAAAAAGCTGAGAAGAAAGACTCCGGGGACTTGCTTTCCAGTTTGGATGGTTCATCGTAAGTAACTTCGCCTCCTTCTATTAATGCTTTGCATTTGTGTTGAGAGAATGTTTATAGCGCTTATGACTGAAGATCCAATTTGTGCGCTATCTTATAAACGTGGCACACATTCAAGAGGCGGTTAACTGTTCAATGCTCCTGCCCAATTAGGGCCAGAAATTTCAAAGTGACTAATAATCAATTTAATCAGCTTTTTTCTGCGTCATATTCTCATAGATGGATCGCATGAGAACTTTTAATGCAGATAAGATAACATAATGGAACATCTTAATTCTAGTCATTTAGCTGATTAATGGGCTACTTGATCTGAGAAGGTTAGTGTTCTTACCTGTTTGCAGAGGGATGCAAATTACTGAAGCACTTAAGTTGCAGATGGAGGTACAGAAGCGGCTTCATGAGCAATTGGAGGTAGCGTTCCTGTCCTCCTCGAGCATCCTTTTCATTAGAGATACCCTGTGTACCTTACAAATTTCTTTGAACTTGTTTTTACATATTTACAGTAAAATTTACAGCATTGCTTTCTTCCTCTTAAGAAAACAAGACAAAGGTCTTCTCTCACGATAACAACAGATATTTCGCTCATGCATGATATGAAAAATACATATTAGCGGGCATTGCAAATGAGCTATCACGCACCACATCCAATACTCGAAAGTCATCAAGGTTTTTTTGCAAATCAAAATCGTTCTTCTGAATGAAATGTAACAATTTATGTATATTATTGCTTAAAAGTTATTTTTCTAGGGGAGTTTTATCCTAAAACCTTTCACGTCACTCTAAACAAAATCTGCCCCCACCTTAGTTGCAGGAAACGCCTACTTTGTAGGCGCTCCTTGACGAGAAACGCGAATCCGCGTTTCTTACTAAGAAACGTGATGGGAGCGCGTTCCCCTTGAGACGAGATCGCTCTCCTACGTGAGATGGGAGCTTACGAAGAGAGAGAGAGATGAAGCAGAGACCAGAAAAAGAAGAAGAAGAAGAAGAAGAAGAAGAAGAGAGGAAGAAATAATACCTGGTCTAGGGCTTGTAGTGTGAGAAAGAAGCAGAGAACAGACTCTCTTTGATTTCGAGTTCTTTGATGTGCGAATTTCTCTCGTCTATGTCTCTCTCAAGTCGATCTCTGACATGGCTCACTCTCTCTCTCTCTCCATCGATTTAGTTAGGGCTGAAGGAGGAAGACGAGTACTGCTTTATCTTAATTATATTATTACAGTTTTTACCCCTTAGTTACCAAATATTACATTATTATTCTGTTTAGGTTCAAAATTAACAATTTTTACCCCGTTTAAAGTTTTCAAAATTATATTTTGTCCCATAATTGTCCAAAACTAATGTTATCTTAAAAAAATACAATAAAATATGTATTTTCTGTATTATATAAATAAAAATATGGTATTTTATAAATAAAAAATATGGTATTATGTAGAAAAATATATATATAATAAAATATACATAGGCGCTCCCAATCTTGGGAGCTTCTGGGTACATCCGCTCCCCCGCTCCCGCCCCCGCCCCCGCCCCCGCTCCCGCTTCGTGCAACTAAGGCCCCCACTAAATAAGAATCCCTCTCCTCTCTGAGAGGCAACCAGGCTTGTCGCAGGGCGGGGTGCCAATGGAGGTAAGGCGTCCATGCAGCCATGTGGCAGCACACCATTGGAGGACGAGTAGCGGATCAATGTGGCAGGGCTACTCCCATGTACCCCCCTTAAGAAACATGAATACTTAGGTGTCAGGTGTGGACACGCATATTAGATGAATCCCCACTGTGACACTTCGGTTAGACTGAGTTTTTTTGTCCTTCATGTTATGCTAGTATACTAGGTACTATTGGTTTGTGGGCCAAGCTTTTTACCAGCAAGTGGGATTAAAATTTGAAATACAACAGGTGCAGAGACAGCTGCAGTTGCGCATAGAAGCTCAAGGCAAGTATTTGAAGAAGATAATCGAAGAGCAACATCGACTGAGTGGAGTTCTTTCAGAAGGTCCCGGCTCAGGGTTGTCTGCCCCAGCATCAAATGACAACTGGCCCGCATCAGACATTAAGACTGACCCGGCAACCCCTACCCCAACTTCTGAGACCCCACTATTGGACAAGGATGCAAAGGAAATTGCCCTAGCCAAGAGTATTTCTATTGATGAATCATTCTGTTCTCTCCACGATCCCCTTACACCAGATTCCGGTTGCCATAGCAGTTCACCAGATGAGAGCCCCAAGGGTGTGAGGTCAGCAAAGAAGCAACGAGTGAGCATGGATGCAGCGTATTCTATACCAGAAACTGTGCTTACACAGCGGATATTGGACTCGAGCTGTAGCCCACCATACAAGCAACCCCACTCACTCTTACTGGCCAGAGAGCAGTAGGATCATTTGTCGAGGATGTCCATTAGCAACAACGATCAGTTTGAAGATGTTTCAGGTAGTAACTTATATTTTAGGCATGTTGCATGTTGTTGTGCATGCGAGGATTCCCACTTTCCTTGCCGTTCTTTGAAGAATGTATTCTTCTTAGGTGAAAGAACCCTGTTGGTTTTTAGGTGGTGTGACTAATTGAGGTTCTGGAGGCTTGTCTTCCGAACATAATTATAGACCATACTTCTGACCTTCATGAGGTCGTAACGAGGAGAAATCTACTTGGTATGAAATATATCATGGGTAAACGTTTGTGATTCGATTGGAAGTTTATGATAGATGATTAACTTTTCAAGAAAGCAGCAAAAGTGAAAACCGCGAAGAGAGTTGTAGTGTGAAGCTTACGGGCTGTTTGGGAGGAGGATATAGGATGGAGCTGGATATACATATCCGGTTTGGGCATATCCATTACTTGTTTGGATTTTGGCTCCCGGATATTATTTGGCTTGGATATGTATATCTCTCTCCAGGGGGATAATTTTTAGACACCCCCCAGGGGTGATTAAATCTTATCCAGCTTGGAACATTACCAATGTACCCCTTTGGCCCACGTTGTTTGTACCTTCTTCTTCCTTTCAGTTTCTTTTCATTTCTTGTGTGTCCATCTGCGATCTTACTTCTCTTCTTGCCATCGCGGATGCTTTCGATCGACAAGTGGTTGCCGGCCATAGGTTAATCATTCATCTCCGACGGATTAAAAAAACTTGTTCATTTCCGGTTTCCTGGAGTTGTTGCCGGCGACACGATTTTGTGTTTCTGATTTGCAGCCGGAGAAAGGAATCGTCGGGAACGAGAAATTGATTTTGGATTTCTTGATTCTGGGATTGTTTTGATTGGGTGTGTGATTTTGGAACACGAACCCGATCGGCCGGAGAAAGGGTTCTGTGATTGATTTTGGCCGGATGAAGGCATTTTCAGTTGAGTTTGGGTGAATATTATCCTCCTTATTATTAGTTGAAACAATGTGGGTCATGCTTATCAAAGAGGCCTCTTTTAAGGAGTACTTTAATACCCATTTCCACTAACAAAAAATACTAAAAACTTAATGCATTTTATCTCGTTTCTACTAACAAAAAAGTTTCAGCATTCTCCTATGTCGGAGCATCTCCAATGGGAGATGTCAAACATGACGTGGACGGTGCAATGGCTACTTTTGGTATCAACTCACCTTCCAACCCATCTGTCTTCACTAATGTCAAAGCTTTGGCATGAAGGAGTTCATGCCAATTTTGGCAGCTACCCTCTCCCATGCCAAATTTCAAAAAGTAACCGTTGAAAGTAAAAAGCTATTGTTAGAAAGTTTAAAACCTCTCCGTACTACTCCTTTGAGTTTTTTTTTTCTTTTTAAATAAAATAGAATTTGATATATGGGTTGGAAAGGAAGTTTCAATGTCAAATTTGAGATGCCAAAATGTCACATAAGCCTTCAAAAAAAATTTGACATCTCCAATTTGAAGTCAAGTGTCGGAGATGTCAAAAAAGTTGTCAACAAATACTGTTTTTGTTTCAGTAACTCTACTTACAAACTATCAACAACTTATTCACTACTGGAAACACCTAATTCCTCAACCACAAATAAAAATCTACAAATTTTTCACTGCCGAAAACACCCATAAGAGCATCCACAGTGGTGTAATCAAAATCAAAAGGTTGCTAAAGTTAACAACATTTACTCAAAAAAGAGCTTACATTGGAATAACCAAGCTTAGCAACCTGCTTAGCAACTCATCAAATTTTGACTCTCGGATAATCAAAACTAGCAACCTTTTTTCAATAACAAAATTAAGTTGTCCCCATATTTTCTCAATCAAGTACACCGTTATTACATAAAAATATTCTATCTCTTCCATTTTCAACATGTTTCTAAGAAAAAAACTTTTAAAAACGGTTTTTATTTTTTTGCAAAGACTCTTATTTTTTGCGAAAATTGTTCATTTATTAGAACTTTTTTTTTCAAATACTGCCTTTTTACTTTTTCTCGAAAACTGTTTTTTTAAAACCAAAATTTTCAAAAAACTATTTTCTTTTTTTCTAATAACCTATTTTTATTAGTTTGAAAACTATTTTTAAAAAATTGTTTTCTAAAACAGGTTACGTTCAGAAAATTTGTGGTTGCAAATAGCTCATCCCAAACACTGTAGTTTACAGCCCTAAAACGACGTCGGTTTAGGGGATTTTGGACAATCCAGCAATAATACAACATTACGTCGTTTTGAGACCCTAAATCCCCCAATGCCCAGAACTCCCCCAAATTTCACGATGCTTTAGGTGGAAACGGCAACCATGGATGACAATAGCCCAGAACAGCTGTGCAACTCGAGCACCACCACCACCGACGACCACAATCCACTTCCCACCACCACCGGCGAGCACCACTACCCAACCCCAGCACTCCCCCACCGCCAGCGACCACCCCCTGGCTTCTGGGCACTCCGATCGTTGTAACCCCCACCACGAAGGTCTCTCTCTCTCTCTGTTTCAATTAGAACCAGTTGCTGAAAAAAACCATAAATTGCTAGAAAAAAAAACCCCAAGTTCGAAGAAGGGTTTCATCAAAATTGTAGGAGACAAGGTGCGGTATACGGTTACTTTCACATCCTGAAAAAGTATAGATTCAACCTAGTGTAGATATAGCCATAGCACATTTTGTCCATACGCTGACATTTCTTATCCATTTTCTTGTGGTTTAACAGCTCTATGTATGCCTTTGTAGTTTATTACCTCTTTGAATTGAATTTGCATTTACTTGCAAAGAAAATTAGCTGATTACTTGATTGATGTGACGCTGTGCATAGGATCGTATTAACAGTTTTTCCTTGTTTGTGCAAATCGAATTTGCAGATTTTCTGGGTGGCTGTTTTCGGGGCTGGAATGAGCGATTTTATCGGTTGTTTACCAAGCTAAAACGGGCTGTTTTTAGTGGAGTTTCTGGGCTGGTTTTATGACTGAGTTTTGGGGTGGTTTCGGGGCTCAAATGGTCCGATTTTTGGGAGCTGAAATGAAGTAGGTTTCGGGATTATTTTGGGGCTGAATTTGGAGTTAAATGGAGCTGTAACGGGCTGTTCGGAACTGGAAATTTTATGGGTTGTTTTACCGGGTTGTTTCGGAGTGAAATCGGGTTGCTTTCGGAGAGAAAACGGATTTGTTCAGGACTGGTTTATGGAGCAGATTTTGGGGTTGCTTTGAGAGTTGAAATGGGCTTAGAAATGGTGGTGTGATGAGGTGCTGAAAATGGATGGAAGTGGAGAAAGGTGATGGTTAATATGAAGTGATAAGAATGAATAACGTGTAAGCAAGTTGATCCATTGGGGAAAACCATGAGGGAAGACTTGGTTAAACCATGAGGAAAGAGATTAAAGCTATTCAAGTGAATCAAAGGCCAAGAAAAATGATCAAGTTTGTAGTATCAAGTTTTAGTTTTGCAAAACCTAACTTTGTATGTAATTGATAATTGTGATTTATGATGTAATGGCAGTTTTTTGTTGTTGGAATGCAGCTTCCATTCCCATGTATTTGTCTCATGCTTTGGTTCATCCCACAAGCTTTGTCCGTATCCATATCGTGTCGTGTCCTATTGAGTTTTTGGCACATAATGAAAGCTTTCATTCCCATGGTTTGTATGAGATGCGTTTGCTAAAAAATTGCAGGATACATATGTCATCTTTTGTTGGAAGTAGTATCGAGTATGCTCTTGGCTATGTTGCTATCAATGTGTGTCGGTGTTTCATTGCTAGTCGCTGGAAGAAGCCCATTTGGCTGGAAAATATGACTGGATTTTTTTTTTATGTTAATTGCATGAATGTATACAGCAAGGAGAAGAGAAAATGATTATGGTAGGCATGGACACTCTCTAGTAAGCTGATGCCTTCTCATAGAACTGGGTTTTGGGCATTCAGTATTAACCCTCTCCAATAGCTTCAGTTGCTCAGGCAAATGGAGTTCACGCATTATTTTTGCACTGTAGGAGTTCCGAAAAACAAAACCAGCGACAAAACTTGCAACACAAATGACTAGAGTAATTACAAGCCAAAAAAATCTGCACACAATTGCAACACCAATGGCGCACACATTTTCTGCATTATCGAAATTCCTTTCTCAAGCCACCAAAGAAGCAAGGCTAATTCGTTTGAATACACAATGGCAACAGCTTAGTAAATTGCAAAAGTTATCAAAGGCCGTATATACCAAGTGAAACACATTTTCATCACACAAAATAACCTTGCCTACCACCACAAATCCAAACGTTTCAACAAACTGGAACCCAACTTCATTTCTTGGACAACTAAATCACATGCGAACCGGTAATCGATCGGTGGTTGTGATTTAGAAAAAACCCATACATTCAACAAGAAATGTAGGCATAATGCAAACCACTCACAACACAAACACCACGTTCAGTACAAAAAGAGGCCGGCAATCGTCTCGCGCATTGGAAAAATAGCAGGACAATGAAAGGAAGCCGCAATAAATAAAACATCATATTTGGTCATAACTCTATAAATCAGAAGGTAGTTATGAAATCTGAAAAAAAAAAAAATTGGAGAGGCTTACCCTAATCTTATGAAATCTTGGGGGAAAAACCTAACTTCTGTGTGTTTAAAAAAAAAAAAAATTAAATGTAGATTAGTGGAGAGGGAAGTGAGAGAGATAAACTTGAGGAGATCGATGGCCGGTTGAGTCCGATGGTGGTGATGGTACCACGGCGGTGCAGCGGCCGTCGGTGGTGGTTTAGGAGGAGAGATGGACGAGAAATAATATCAGTTTAGGAGGAGAAATTAGGTCAAGAGAGAGGAGAGATGCTGGTGGTGCGTCGGTGGTGTTTGCACAGCTGTTCTGGGCTATCGTCGGCCATGGTTGCCGTTTCCATCTCAGCCCTGAAGCATTGTAAAATTTGGGAGAGTTCTGAGAGTTGGGGGATTAGGGTCTCAAAACGATATAGTTTTGTTATATTGCTGGATTGCCCAAATTCTGTTAGGCAAGTTATTTACAACCACAAATTTTCTAAACGTAACTTGTGTTTCAATGTATGTGCACTGTTCACCATGTATAAACATGTATAAAACAGGTTACGTCAAAAAAATTTTAGTTGCAAATACCTCGCCTCATCCCGTTTTGGGGGCTGTAAACTGCAGCACTGCTCGCTGCAGGGACTCCGAGTCCACGCCACTCCCTTGGGAAACTCTGCCGCGTCATAATTAGTTGAGCCCACCGTCATAGATTGTTCCAGCGCATAACTTATAAATTTCTCTGCTTTAAAGCTTTGGTTTGGAAACAACCTCCCTCTCTTTCTCTCCCTCATTCGCCTGGTAGTCCAGAAGCTGAGGTCCCCAGTTACTTGCAAGCATCCTTTTCCCCATCTCTCTCTCTCTCTCTCTCTCTCTCTCTTCCCCCCCTCTTTTCACTGCTAATGCAAACCCCTGATGTTGAGTTCTGGTCCTTCCTAACATCAGGTACTCTCTCTCTCTCTCTCCTCTCCACATCTCTTTTATTTCGGTTTCTGTTGATAGGTTTGTGGCACTTTACCTTCTACCCTTGCCTTTTTTCATCTGGGTCTCTCCCTGATTTTGGATCTGCTTAAGGGTTTGATTCTTAACTGTTACTCTCTGATCAAGATTTGATTTTTGCTTAATGGGTAGTTAATCATTTTCATCTTGGTACTTATAGTTGTAGAATTATCCATGTTTATGGTATTATTATTGAAACATAAGAAAATGAAGTACTGCATTTGTTGAGGAGCTGACCTGATTGGTTTCTTGTGGTCCTGAATCTTTTATAATAATTGTTATGAACTCGGTTTTTTCTTTGTTGGTATGTTATTTTCAGTAGTTTGGTTGAGGTTTTGCTTTTTAATGCCTGTTTGGGGGAGAAAATGAGTTCATAGGATTGAGTTCTGTGCCTATGCTTACTTGTCTTCGCTGGTTTTGTATTGTTCCTTTCAAAGTAAGTTTTTTTTTTTTTTTTTTGCGGTCTGCTTGCGTGATGTGCTTCGAATCTTCGACGCTCCTAGTTTCTAAGAGAATAAATCTGTTTTGCTAGCTCGGATTTAGGTTCTGTTATTAGTTATTTGCATAAGAAGAAAGAGGAAGGCTGTTCTAGTTCGACTCTAAAGAACGCAGCAAGAATCACGGGTTACTCCACCTGCCGGTCTTATGAGTGAGTGGACATCTATTACCTAGTTGGCTTTGCTTTCTCACATGATAGGGTCTCTACGAGAGAAACGATTGTTCCTGATTTTTGATGTACTGGTGACTTTTGGCTACCCCAGATCGATGCAATCTGGTTATGTGTTTCTCTGTTTTAGGTTTGTTGCCGTGGGAGTTGACTGTGCTGATAAGCCTCATTTGCTTAGTTTTCTGATTGATTTGAAATTTCCATTTGTTTGTGTGGTTTCAAGATTTCACCCTCTCTGTGTATTTCGTACAAATCGATTAATACATTCTTGCAGTATTTCTTGTTTTGGAATTCTTGCTTCTGTTCAACTTTGTCGGTTGTGCTGAAATGGCTCTTTTTTGCTTGTTGGTGCTGATTTCTACCAAATAAATGTTCTTGTTGACAGAGTTGGAGGAGAATATATGTCTAAATGTTATTTGAAGGCATTATGGTCATGAGAGAGGGTGCTGAACAATGGACTTGTTTGATCTGATCTAAGTATTTCTGTTTTTTGATGGCCTCGAAAACTGCAGCAAGACCTTCCCCTGAACAGAAGCAGAAAGCTTTTGGTTCTCGCCAAACAACGCGCTTGCGTTGTGATTCCATCGTACAAGAAGTGTACTGGTCTGTCGTTTTCGTACCAAAAATATAATTTATAAAACCAAGGAATTAACTAGTATTCCGAAGAACAGTGGTTAAGTCCAGGATCATCCGCAGGGAGTAAAAAGCTGAGTTGCAGTAGTTTCAATTAATTTTTAAGTTAATTCTATAAAGAAAAGGTAGTTGGATTTGTGATTTGATTTGAGTAGACTAAGATTAAACTAGCAAACAATTAAAGTATCGAAGATAAAAGAGAGAAAGGACTAGGGTTTCGATTCCACCTTCCCCTTGCAATATAATCGTAATAAAGGCTAGGGTAATTATTCAACATAACAAATAAGATTGTCGCTAGGGTTTGCAATCTCTATCGACAATCGTCAAAAAGGTTCACAGGACTCATACACCGTAAAGGCTATCTCAACATAGCGCGAATCGTCTCACTGGATTTAACCAAAGGCACGATCCGTCTGACGCAGTATAACCCATCTCAGAGACTATCTTGGAAAAGTGAAAACTATTGTATGACAGTGTTTGATATACGGAATACAAACACATTGGATAAATAGGAAAAATATGTTCTCTCATAGAAACTATGAATCATCCCAAAGAGTCATACAATTTTATTGTTGAACAAAGCCCTATAAATTAAACGATTACATTACTCGGAGAAAGTTTCCTCGTTGCCCTAGCCGAAGGGTTTAGCCGCGCATGGAGAAGAAGATGATCGCGCAAGGATGAAACTCCATTGAACTTCTGCCGTAGCCGTCGTTCTCTGTTATGTGCCAAAGTGTAAAGGAATCAGAGCGATCGCAGCCTCCGTTCTTTGGTTTATGCCTGGGAAAAAGGTATGATGGCAGCCCCCCGTCCTCGGTTAATTCTGCCGTGGGAATAAGATCTCCCTCAAAACTCTTTCTCCCTTTCTTTATATAGTGGACCACTCTATTTGTAATCAGCCGAGAGTTTGTAATTAGTAATTAATGGGTCCACTTTATAATTATCCAATTTCCAGTCCATCATGATTGGATCACAATGACCCAAATAAGACCAGTCCACAGCATATAATCGTCAATTGCCGCTTCGAGCTTTAAGTAATTTGACGACCGACTTTGTTTTGACACGGAATAAAATCCGACTTTGCGCTTTAGCTCCAAATGTTATCAATCGGCTCAAAGAGTCCTGAAACATAATTAACAAGTATCAAACTCTAAGTAGCGCACTAAACGGACATAACAAACCTAAGTTAGGGGGCGTAAATAGGCATATTTACACACCTATCATGTACTGACTGAGCTTGTGTTTAAATAGGAAGAAGATCCTCCTAGGGTTTGGGGTTACCTTTTTTACGCTTCTTGTTACCTCACTGTCTCTCTCTCTCCACATGAAGAATGTTGCATCCAAATCCATAAACCCCTGCGACATCCGTGCTGTGGCCAACTTTTATGCAACCCAGATCCAGCTATGTTGCCCGCACAGCCCCACCTCGTACCCCCAAGCCCGTTGCATCCACGCCCACATGACCACTTCTGGCGTCAAACCCCGTGGTCACATCCTCAACCGCCTCATTGACGTCTACTGCAAATCCTCCCACCTCGTCTCTGCCCACCAACTATTCGACAAAATTCCCCTACCGGACATCGTCGCAAGAACCACAATGCTCGCCACATACTCTGCTTCTAGAAAACCAGACATGGCCCTGGAGATATTTAACACGACCCCGTTGAGGATGAGGGACACTGTCTTCTACAATGCCATGATCACGGCCCACTGCCATGACGAAGACGGTCAC
This sequence comes from Rhododendron molle, assembly GCA_025413875.1. Classification (NCBI taxonomy): domain Eukaryota; kingdom Viridiplantae; phylum Streptophyta; class Magnoliopsida; order Ericales; family Ericaceae; genus Rhododendron; species Rhododendron molle. The sequence goes on along the minus strand of CM046389.1, from coordinate 12,017,550 downwards.
GCCGCTATCAAACTCTTTCGCGACATGAGGCGGGAGGGTTTCTCGCCCGATAAGTTCACTTTTACTAGCGTCCTGTCCGCGTTGGCCCTCTTAGCGGATCGAGAAACCCATTGCCAGCAGTTGCATTGTGCAGTTGTGAAGTCAGGAACTGGGTTGGTGACTTCGGTCGTGAATGCGCTTATATCGGTTTACATAAACCAAACCAAACCAATCCGAGCCTTATGTCCCAATCACTTGGGGTCGGCTACATGAATCCGTTTTCTCCATTGAGCTCTGTCGAGGGCCCCTTGTTCGCACAAACCTATTAGACTCAAATCTTTGCGCACCACAGCATCTAATGTCAATTTAGGTCTACCCCTCCCTGTAGCATTGCTACCCCTCAATGAAGCTATGGCTTCTCTTTACTATTGCATCTCCCAAACAACCGAGACATGCCCAAACCACCTTAACCTATTCTCCTCAACTTTTCTTCTATAGGTGCTACACCTACTATCTCACGAACTGCTTCATTTCTAACCCGGTCTCGCCTAGTCTTACCACACATCCACCTCAACATTCTCATTTCCGCTACACTCATCTTGTTCACCTGTTGTTTCTTAATAGGCCAACACTCTGTCCCATAAAGCATCGCTGGTCTGATGGCAGTTCTATAGAATTTTCCCAATTTTGTGGGTACCCTATTGTCGCAAAGTACACCAGTAGCGCTCCTCCACTTGAGCCACCCCACTTGGATCCTATGGGTCACATCATCGGCAATCTCTCCATCACTACTAATAATTGAGCCTAAGTACCTAAAATGATCACTCTTCGGTATCTCTTGGTCTTGAATCATCACTCTTTCTTCAAGCGCACTGTTGGTGCCACTAAACTTGCACACCATATACTCAGTTTTGTTCCTACTTATTCGAAAACCCTTTGACTCCAATGCTTCCCTCCAAAGTTCTAGTTTTGTATTAACACCTCTAGCGGTTTCATCTACGAGGACAATGTCATCTGCAAACATCATACACCAAGGGATATCCTCCTGAAATTGTTTGGTCAATTCATCCATAACTAAGGCAAAGAGATACGGGCTCAAGGCTGACCCTTGATGCAATCCGAGTGATTGGAAATTCACTCGTTTCCCCTACTGGTGATCGAATGGTAGTGACGGCACCATCATACATGTCTCTAATCACCTCGATATACCCTTTGGTCACTCCCTTTCTCTCAGAACCCACCAAATGATGTCCCTAGGCACCCTATCATATGCCTTTTCTAAGTCTATGAAAACCATATGAAGATCATTCTTCTTTGCTCTGTACTTTTCCACCATTCTCCTTAATAGGTAGATAGCTTCCATGGTTGATCTCCTAGGCATGAACCCAAACTGTTTCTCTGACCCTGTAGTCACCATCCTCAAGCGATGCTCAATAACTCTCTCCCACAACTTCATCGTGTGACTCATCAATTTAATACCTCTATAGTTGTTGCAGCTTTGAATATCCCCTTTATTCTTATAGATAGGTACTAGCGTGCTCCTTCTCCATTCATCGGGCATCTTCCTAGTCATAATGATCTTGTTAAACAATTTCGTCAACCAAGTCACCCCCAGGTCACCTAGACTTTTCCACATTTCAATAGGTATACCATCTGGTCCTAAGGCCTTACTCGGTTTCATCTTTTTCAAAACTTTAACCACTTCAAACTTTTGTATTCTCCGATAGAATTCATATTCTATGTTCTCACCTAGTGCATCCACTTCCTCCCCATCAAAGCCTCCTTCATGTTTCTCATTCAACAACTTCTCAAAATACGACTTCCATCTACCCCTGATCGCCTCGTCTTTTACAAACACCATCGAATCACTATCTTTTATACACTTAACTTGAGAAACGTCTCTAGTTCTCCTTTCTCGCAACTTAGCAAGTTTATAAATAATCTTTTCTCCATCTTTACTATCGAGTCTATTTGTAGAAATTCTCATAGGCTTTCAACTTAGCCTCCCTAACGGCTTTTTTAGCCTCCTTGCTAGCTTGCTTATAACCCTGAAAATTTTCCTCCTTCCGATCCTTTTGCCACTTTTTAAAGGACTCCTTCTTAGCTTTTACCATGGTTTGAACCTCGTCACACCACCACCATGTCTCCTTAGAAATTGGACCTTTTCCCTTCGACTCCCCAAGAACTTCTTTCGATATTCTTCTAATACCGTCGGCTATGGTATTCCACATGCTGTCACTATCGCCTTCCACTTCCCACCGAACTTCTTGAGACGTTCTTTCCTTGAATACCTTTAATTTATCCCCTCTTAGGCCCCACCATTTAGTCCGTGGGCAACTGGTTTCTTTTCTCCTTCTAATATTCCCCTTAAAACAGATATCTAATACTAAAAGTCTATGCTGTGTCACTAGACTCTCTCCGGGAATAACCTTACAATCCTTACATGTCAAGCGGTCTACACCTCTAGCAAGAAAATAGTCGATTTGGCTTCTATTGGCTCCGCTCTTAAAGGTAATTAAATGCTCTTCGCGCTTCCTATAGAGAGTATTCCCCACTATAAGGTCAAAAGCTACTGCAAAATCTAAAATCCTCCGACCACCTTCGTTGAGGTCACCAAATCCAAAGCCCCCATGCACCTTCTCATACCCTTGCTTATGCCCTCCCACATGACCATTGAAATCGCCTCCTATAAAAAGCTTCTCCCCAAAAGGTATCTCTCGAACCACGTCATCCATTTGCTCCCAGAATTGCTCTTTAGCAGGATGATCCAAGCCTACTTGGGGTGCGTAGGCACTAATAATATTAACTATGCTCCCTCCAATCACAAGCTTAACTAAAATAATCCGATCTCCTTTCCTCGTGACTGTAACTACTGAGTCTTTCAGGTGTTTATCTACTACAATACCTACCCCATTTCTATATCTATCCTTACCCGTATAGTAAAGCTTAAAACCTGTGTCATCTATCTCCCTAGCTTTCTCCCCTACCCATTTAGTCTCCTGAAGGCAAGCTATACTAATCCTCCTCCTAAGCATGGTGTCAACTAGCTCCCTAGTCTTTCCCGTTAATGTCCCTATATTCCAAGTTGCTAAACGAATCCTATAGTCCTGGGCTAGCTTCTTTACCCGCGCTCGTCCAGGCACGCGCGAGAACCCTTGCTCACTTATCACCACACCCGGGCGCCGGTGTGGCGCCCCTTGCTCATTTTTCGAAGCACCCGAAGGCAGGCACAACGCGTCGCTTAAAGGGAACGCCCTAGCATGTCGCGTTTTCATATTTGGATTCATGTCATAAAGATCTGACGGGTTTTTTTTATGTGCTGGCTGTCAGCTACCTAACGCACAACCCTCCTCCTTTATCCGGGCTTGGGACCGGCTGATAACTAAAGATATGGCTCTAAGCATAAATGAGTTTATATCGGTTTACATGAAATGTGCATATTCTCCGTTAGTGTCTTCGTCTTCGTTGATGGGTGCTGCTAGGAAGCTTTTTGATGAGATGCCCGTGAGAGATGAATTAACATGGACTACAATCATTACGGGTTATGTCAGGAATGGTGACCTGGATACAGCTCGTCGAGTTTTTGAAGGGATGGAAGAGAAGTTAGTGGTTGCTTGGAATGCCATGATTTTGGGTTATGTGCATAATGGCTTTGTGAGTGAGGCGTTGGAAATGTTTAAAAGGATGAATCTATCGGGAATAAAGCTCGATGAATTTACATACACTAGCGTTCTTAGCGCTTGTGCTAGTGCTGGATTGTTCCTCTTTGGGAAGCAAGTGCACGCTTACATTCTACGAATGGAAGACAAACTTTCGCGGGACTTTTCATTGTCTGTTGATAATGCATTGATTACCTTGTACTGGAAGTGTGGCAAAGTTGATGAAGCACGTATGATTTTTAATAACATGCCCGTAAGAGACCTTGTTTCGTGGAATGCAATTTTATCATCGTATGTGAGTGCTGGGCGAATTAATGAAGCTAGGTCCTTTTTCATTGAGATGCCAGATAGGAACCTTTTGACATGGACAGTTATCATATCAGGAATGGCCCAGAATGGGTTGGGGGAAGAAGGTCTGAAGTTGTTTAACCAGATGAAGTTAGAGGGATTAAAACCATGCGACTATGCATTTGCAGGAGCTATTTCTTCATGTGCTGTGGTTGCAGCATTGAAGCATGGATGCCAGCTCCATGCGCAGCTTGTCCGATTAGGGTTTGATTCAAGCCTCTCAGCTGGCAATGCGCTAATAACTATGTACACTAGATGCGGTGTTGTAGAGGCTGCGCACTATTTGTTTCTGACAATGCCTTTTGTGGATTCAGTTTCTTGGAATGCCATGATTGCTGCTTTAGGGCAATACGGGCATGGTGCTCAAGCTCTAGAGCTTTTTGAACAGATGTTGGAGGAAGAAATATTACCTGATCGGATAACCTTCCTCACTATTCTCTCTGCTTGTAGCCATGCAGGTTTAGTTAACCAAGGACGTAGTTATTTCGATGCCATGTATGGGTTATATGGTATACGCCCAGAAGAAGATCATTATGCCCGCCTGATTGATTTGTTGTGTCGAGCTGGAAAATTCTTTGAAGCAAAGGACGCAATCCAAAGACTGCCTTTTGAGCCAGGTGTACCAATTTGGGAGGCTCTCCTTGATGGTTGCCGAATTCATGGGAACGTGGATTTAGGGGTCCAGGCGGCAGAACGATTATTGGAGCTGAGGCCTCAACACGATGGAACGTACATCCTTTTGTCGAACATGTATGTTGATGTGGGTCGATGGGATGACATGGCAAAAGTAAGAAAGTTGATGAGGGACAGAGGGGTTAAGAAGGAGCCCGGTTGTAGTTGGGTTGAGGTTGAAAACAAGGTACATGTATTCTTGGTGGATGACACAGCACACCCTGAGGTGCAAGCAGTGTACAACTATCTTGAAGAGTTGGGAATGAAGATGAGGGAATTAGGATATGTTCCTGACACCAAGTATGCTTTGCATGATGTGGGGTCGGATAAAAAGCAACATGGTTTATCAACTCACAGTGAGAAGCTCGCAGTTGTATTTGGTCTCCTAAAACTTCCTCGTGGAGCCACAGTTAGGGTGTTCAAGAACCTTAGGATATGTGGGGATTGCCATAATGCGTTCAAGTTCATGTCAAAGGTGATAGAAAGAGACATTGTTGTGAGAGATGGGAAGAGGTTTCATCATTTTAGGAATGGTGAATGCTCTTGTGGCAATTACTGGTGAGCTGGGTTTTGTGAGAATTTATCCACCTGTGGGCAGTTAAGGAGAAATGCATCAAGGTTTTATTGAAGACAAGGCGTGACATGACATCATTTTTCTCATCCTAAAACAAATGCATTTGTTATAAAAGAACTACAGGGAAGCGGTTGAGGTTTTTGTAGAAGAGAAAGAAGCTTGAGAAGGATCACCCGCTGGTTTAAGATCAGGGAAGGAGTGACTTGTTGCACAATCAGAATGATTCCATATTGTCCTTGGTTCTCCGCGCCAAAGAACTTTCTGGGTTTGTGGGATATTCAATTTAGCTTCTCGGTCTCCGTTATGCATATAGATTGCAAGCTGATGAAAGCACAGATTCTTGGTAGTTTGCTAGCAGCACACTGACCACGGGGAATTGTGTCTTCCAGAAAAGCATTATTTCCCCATCAACGTTCTTTTCCTTTTTTTGACATGCAGAATTTTGATTGGAGAAATATTGTTACTGATTCAATACCTCTGTCGGGTGGACCAATCTTTGGTGCAGCTACCATGATACTTCAATGTGAGACGTCCTGTGGTTATGCCAGATGTACAAGGTAATGGAATTGGTATCTAGGAATTATATTATCCACATAAGCATGCTAATTAGCCAGCAAGAAATGATTGACACTTTGATATATGGTCTGCCCTTTTCTTTGAGCATCTTATCCTAGAAATCATACTCTAAGTTTGTATTCTTTGATCTTTTGCTTTGGCTAATGTTTCGGGAACAGGCGGAACTTGGGTGTAATGCTACACAAAGCAGGTGGACGAGGAACAAGTCAAAGAAAGAAGTTACTGTCTCAGTCAGTCAGTTGTCTATGGCATTAGTTGTGAGCTACCTGTCCACTCCTTGAAAGTTAAAACTGCTTTGCCACACCAAGAGAAATAAAACAGAACATTGAAACATAAAAGTAGAAAGTAACAGGGTATCCCATATTTAGTGATGCAAAGGTTTACCATCTCTACTTGCATTGTTTGATTGCATATGATCTATTGTTGAAGTGCTATAAGATGCCAATTTTTTGAAGGCAGGTGCAGAAGGCAATTGCGTTTGCTAGGAAAGCTTATCATGGCAAGTTATGAAAAACGGGAGACCCTTATTTGACTCATTGTATACACACAGGAAGAATCATAGCAGTATTGGTTCCATCAACTGGAAAGCGAGTAAGTGTCATCTTATGCTATTGTGATGCAGTATCTAGTATAGTCCAATATTTAAACAATTACTGAGTTTTTGCTATGTGCGCAGGCTGTTGATACAGTTGTGTCCGGGATTCTCCATGACGTGGTTGATGATACATGTGAAAGTTTGGACAGCATAGAAAGAGAGTTTGGTGATGACGTGGCAAAGTTGGTAGCTGGAGTTTCCAGGTTAAGTTATGTCAATCAAGTAGAGTACTTTTGCAGCATTGGCCCTTTTTTGGCATTTAGCAAAAAATAACCATCTCCAATAATTGCGAATCATTACCCTATTCATGTAATTTAACTGCTAGGGGTATGGGATAGATTTGTAATAGCCAGTCAGGCAATGCCTATTAGTGTAAACCAGTTAGTGACGAGGGATTTGGATATAGTAGGCCCCATATGGGTCTAATCCGAAATGCTTTCCACTTACCATAAGTGGTGGTATGTGATATATGATACTTGTACCTGATGGTATATGTATTTTAAACTTTAAGCTAAAATGCCTAAGGGTTGAAAGTTTACTAACTTATGCTCTTTCGGTTATCATGGATTCTCGAAGCCGTTTGATGAGCCCTTTTTGGATTTATTCCAATTATTTATCTCATCTTGATGCTTCATTCAAATACGTGGGTAAATCGTAATTCATGTTCGTATACATTGTTGACTCATTTTGCATGCTTTGATATTGCGTTGCTGCCCTTTCTCATGCTGTTTGTGTTATTCATCTTGTGTCAACTGATAACTTTGTTCTGCAGTTGTTGCGGAGACACCAGAGGGTTAACATGAGTCACGGCACCCTTGTTCATGAAGAGGTAAGTTTTCTGTGTAGAGAGTTAACTATAAGCCAAGCTGTGGGAAACAAGCTGGAAAGACTGTGTATATACTTTGTTCTATCATGATACAAAAACAAGTTTATTTAGTGGTACCTACCGTCGTTTGAAGCTATAAAACAGAAGCTGTAAATCCCAATGGGTTTATATGCTGCTGCTTTCATTGGTTTTCCCCTTGGTCAAATGTTTGCATGGGAAACCAAATTTTTGGATGGTATAATCTTATGACATGTGTTAGTGATATTAAAAAAATACTCCAAAGAATGTAGTAGTGCTGATGTAATGATTGTTGGCGATTCTGTGTGGTGCTTTCAGTTGCATAATCCAAAGTGGAATGAAGACCTTGTCCCCATTACAGTTTTCTATGGATAGAAACGTGATTATCATCCTAATCTGCAATTTTGGGAGTTCAGGTTTCTTAAAATGATAGCTCTTGTTAACATGAACTACTGTTGGTCCTATTTGCCCGCCTCTTTCATAGTTTAATGCTACCTTGACTTTTCACGTTGCTTGTCTTTGTAAAACTTATTATCGCAAAATGTCGTGTACTTCCCGTTGTGCAAATTTGTTTTCCATGGAGTATGTAAATAGATTTCTGAGTTACTTAATGGAGGGATGAAAGAAGAGTTCATTTCTTTCCCAAATTTGTGCTTGATTTGTAAAGGCAATCTATAAAATATCGTGACTTTACATTTAGCGAACTACATATTGGTTGATGAAGAAGTATGACTATTACCGTTCTTTCTTGTACAAAAGGAGAATGCATTGCCTATGCCTGCTCTAATATTCTATTTCTGATGGTTTCCACTGTGTCTTCCAGGCAAATAATTTACGAGTCATGCTCTTAGGCATGGTTGATGATCCACATGTGGTGCTGATAAGCTTGCTGATTGTCTGCTTAACATGAGGACCATGTAATGGCTCTATGCTCCTTTCATGATTTTTGTTGTTTCATGTTGGTAATAGATGGAGTTCTTTGTATTTCTTGATACGGTTCTTCTAACTTTAAAATGGTTCTCTCAATGTCACTTTTCTTTTGTACAGAGATATTGCTATTATATTTATTGTTTTGTTTATAGTTGTACCTTTGCATATGTTTTCATCTTCCCACTTGTTTTTTTGCTGCCATAAGCTTGCTTATTGTCTTTAAGATATCAAGAAAGTCACTACTGGCTAAAAGCTTATGAATCTCTTCTTACTTTTAGTTTCTTAAACTTGCATGGTAGTTGGCTCATAGACTTGTAATGCTAAACCGTCCTTGACGGAGGCTTTCTGACAGTTATGCTCTGCCCTCCTATGTAGCACCGACACTCCAAAAGGGCGCCGTATCCACGTATTGGACACGGGGACACGGGGACACGGCTTGGGGACACGGGGACACGTATTGGACACGCCACGTGGCGTGTCCAATAATTTTTATTATTTTTTGATAGGGGACACGGCGGGGGACACGGCTAGGGGTCAAAATGTAATAAATTTTAAATTTTTGGGGGTTAATATGAAATTATTCAAAACATTTGGGTTAAACTATAATTATGCCTTTGAAAAAAATTTATACAATTTGTGAAATTATTCATATACAATGGTTCATAATTTTTTTTTTTATATATGTACATATATTTATTTATTATTTATTTATACACGTGGCGTGTCCCCCGCCGTGTCCGTGTCCCCATTTTTTTAGAATTGCCGTGTCCCGTGTCCGTGTCCGTGTCCTTATCCGTGTCCGTGTCCGTGTCCGTGCTACATAGCTGCCCTCTGCCAAGGCTCTAGCTGTCGCTCAAGAGACATTAGTTATTTGGTGCTCACTTGCTTCCAGATTGGGTCTATGGGCTTTAAAAGCTGAACTGGAAGATATGTGCTTTGTTGTACTTCAGGTGGGCTTATGATATTTGCAATTGTTGAGCAAGTATTCCAGTATGGAGTACACAAAATGCTTAGGTAGTTTAACAAAGCTGTAATATTTGCTATTTGCAGCCTCAAATTTTCCGTCAAATGAGAGCTGACCTGGCTTTAATGTGGAGCCCTACCATCAACGCAAGTGATGTTGATGGAGGAGCTTCAAATTTTCCACCGCTGGAAGACATCACAGAAATGAAAAAGTTGTGAGTCATGACATCAATTGTAAAAATGGTCTCAAGTATGCTACTCTTGAACTCACCATCAACATCACTTGCATGAATTGTTTTGTAGGATGCTGAGGAGCTGTAATATATCCGGTTCAATACCTGGCTATCTAGGAAATTTACCTTTAACAAAACTGTAAGTCTTCTACTCCATTTTAATTGAGAAATACCAATCCTGCCTAATAATTTTTAATTCCAGGGAAGGCTGAGAAAATTTAGATTCTAACTGAAATGACTCACGAATTAATAATTTAAATGACTCACAAACTTGGAAATCCAAAATAGATGTTACGCGTCCTAACTGGTGGAACTAACCACAAGAATCAACTGGACTATTTGAAAAGAATTTGGCCTTAAATGTTGAAGTTCATAAAACGAAGGGTACCTCGATCTGAGGTTCGAATGTGTGGGTCCCGAATTTGTGTGTGTAATGCCATAGGTGAGGTCTGTAACCAATAAACAATGTAGCATTTATATGAGTGAATGAAACAAAGTCAACACTTGTTGACTATGAAGCACCGACACCTCTAGAGGTCGAAGTATCGCAGAGTCGGGACACTGCGGGGACACGTATGGCGTGTCTCATAATTTAATTTAAATTTTTTACGGGGACACGGCTGGGGACACGGGGGGACACTGAGGGGGACATGGTAAGGGCCAAATTATAATTTTATTAAAAAAAATTTGGGGGGCCAAACTTCAATTTTTTAAAAAATTGGGTGTCAAACTGTAATTTTTCAAAAAAATTTGGTGCTAAATTTTAATTTTTTAAAAATTTATGGGTGTCAAACTGAAATTATTTATTTATCTATATAAATAAATAAATATACACGTGGCGTGTCCCCCGTTGTGTCCGTGTCCCCATTTTTTTAGAATTCCCGTGTTTCCATGTCCGTGTCGGTATCTATGTCCGTGCATCATAGCTTGTTGAAATCCTAGTTGTGATCAAATTGGTAGCGCCACATTCGAATCCTAAAGAGTAAAGATCACATCACCACACAACTATAGGAATCAATTTATAAGCTCCCACATATGTATTGCCGGTGCAACGTAAATGTTTTTCCTCAGTTAGATAATTCTTATTCTTTTTTTTCCTTCTTTCTTTCTTTTTTCCGCTTTCATTGGATGCTTCTCTATAACGAGTATTATAGCCATCTTCATTATTTGTCTCTTCCAATTACATGTCAAGTGGTAGCTCTCCCTTTGCTCTGGACCTCTGGTAGATTTTCATGTTGTTTAGTACAAGGGTAGAACCATATATAGAAATGGATTTTGTAGGATACCAACATCAATATATTGGAAGCTAATCACATTTCAGTATGCCACATTTTAGGAGAAGACGACAAACTCGAAAATATTGTAATGAATCATTAAATGTTACATCAGCTTAGACAATGACGGCGAAGGAAAGGGACGAAACAAAGGTACTACTTTTGAGTGCAAGAATAACCAAGAAATACGCACCTAATGGACCGGGGATCAAGTTTGTCTCAGCTGGGGTTAATGGCTTGAACATATCATGTGCATCAAGAAACCATAGGAGGTAGAGAGTAAAGGGAATGAGTAGGGAACAACACGACATAAGCAACTTGACCTTGTAGGATTGTAGAAGTCAAATGGTTCACAAGGTAACCCGCAATAGGAACTGCATCACTCTAAAAGGATTTAGGTACCTGCATATGAAATAAGAGAGCCAATATCCTCAAAATTGTTAGGCGCTAGTCGGGGCAAAAGAGGGGCAACTAGAGAACAATTTCAACCCAATATGTTCTAAAAACTACGAAATATAGCACCTGTACTATTCTTCGCCTAGCTAGTTAATTGAAGACTAATTGCTAACTAATATGAAAGCGTCTAATCATTAGTAGACCCTAAAATCTAGGCATTAGGGGTCCGTAAGTGCTTGGCACCGTCTAGGCCGACTTTTAGATCACTTAAGAGAGCTTGTGTGACCTCTAAGAGATGTCGCGCTCATTTTAGTAATAGTACTAATGAATAATAATAGACAACAAATTACCAAAAATATTCACAAACATTTGTTGCTTGGTCTTGGGTAGAACTAACTCTGGTATAATTTCCTTTCTGGGTCTGGTCTATTTCATTTGATTTCCATGCAATTTGTGATTTCCTTCTCAATCCATGATGTAATAGCATCTGGTCCATTTCCTTCTCAATTTGTGATTTCCTCTCTCTGGTCCATTTCGTTTGATTTCCTTCGTTGACAAGACCGAATTCTCCAACCCGACCGAACCCACCCCGAACCGAACCGAAATTAATACCGGTCGGGATTAGTCCCGGAACTACATACCCCGAACCCGATCGGTTTCCAGCAAAACCACCCCGGCCCGACCCGGCCCAACCGAATAACACCCCTACTCTTAACTACTGCAATTCCAGGTCTACGATAGACATGCCCAAACCACCTTAGCCTATTTTCTCTCAACTTCTCCTCTATAGGTGCTACACCTACCATCTCACGAATTGTTTCATTTCTAATCCTGTCTCGTCTAGTCTTACCACACATCCACCTCAACATTCTCATTTCCGCTACACTCATCTTGCACACCTGTTGTTTCTTAATAGGGCAACATTCTGTCCCGTAAAGCATCGCTGGTCTTATGGCAGTTCTATAGAATTTTCTCTTCAATTTTGTGGGTACCCTCGTCACATAGTACACCCGTAGCGCTCCTCCACTTGAGCCACCCCACTGAGATCCTATGATTCACATCATCAGCAATCTCTCCATCTTTACTAATAATTGAGCCTAAATACCTAAAATGGTACTACTAAACTTGCACACCATATACTCAGTTTTGCTCCTACTTATCCGAAAACCCTTTGACTCTAATGCTTCTCTCCAAACTTATAATTTCGTTTTAACACCTCTTGCGGTTTCATCCATGAGGACAATATCATCTGCAAACATCATACACCATATGATATCCTCCTGAGACTGTCCAATCAACTCATCCATAAAGAGGTACGGGCTCAAGGCTGACCTTTGATGCAATTCTGTGATTGGAAATTCACTCGTTTTCCCTCTACTGGTGATCTAATGGTAGTAACGGCACCTTCAAACATGTCTCTAATCACCTCGATATACCCTTTGGTTACTCCCTTTCTCTCCAGAATGTCTCTAGGCACCCTATCGTAAGCCTTTTCTAAGTCTATGAAAATCATATGGAGATCCTTTTTCTTTGCTCTATGTTTTTCCACCAATTTCCTTAATAGATAGATAGCTTCCATGGTAGATCTCCCAGGCATGAACCCAAACTGTTTCTCTGACATCGTAGTCGCCCTAAACGATGCTCAATAACTCTTTCCCACAACTTCATTGTATGACTCATCAACTTAATACCTCTATAGTTGTTCCAGCTTTGAATATCCCCTTATTTTTATAAATAGGTACTAAGGTGCTCCTTCTCCATTCGTCGGGCATTTTCCTAGTCATAATAATCTTGTTAACTGCACTCCCAAGGGGAATGCGAAAATCAACTCTATATTGATTTTTGCACTACCCAAAGTTAACAATTTGGGGAGTGCGAAAATCATATTTTTGTCGTCTTTTCAGATTGTCATTCTTTGGGGGAAATTTCTTGCGACACCACAGGTCATGGTTAAACTACACATATTGTCAGTTTTGGTACTATTTTCTTGAAAACTTCCCAGTGGTACCACCAAATCCTTAAATTGCTCTCTCACATTGTTCTGTTACGCTTTGGTTTTCGAAGTTTTCTTGTTTTTGTTGATGAGTACTCAAGGGTTACTTATGTTTATCATACAAAAGAGCACTCTGAGTTGTACTAGTTTCTAAGTCTTTTATATGAAAATATAACTTACCAGTAGTCCCAAAACTTAAGCTTTAGGAAATGGAGCCAACAATGTTATCAAGCTATTCAACACTCTCCCGCAAATGCAACCCTACCTTACACGTGGAGATGCAAATTTTCACAGATAGAGTTAAACAAAATGCGAAGGGGAGAAGCAAAATGCAAATGAGGAACAAATGCAAACGGAGAAAGACTTGAACCTAAGACATCTCCCAACTTGAGCTCTGAGTAATCCAAAAGCTTAAGCTTTTAGGATATGGGTTCTGACAATGTATATCAAGGTTTTAGGATTACCGTTAATGTAACAAGGTATCAGAACCTCACCCTCCTTACAAGAGGGTGAACATTACCCTCCTTCCTATTAGTTGAAATGGTGTGGATCCCACCACAAAGTGATGTTATGCTTACCATGCAATACATTTTTTAGTAAGCATGACAACATTTTGTGGTGGGATCCACATCATTTCAGCCACTAGGAAGAAGAATAATGTTCACCCTCTTAAGTGGAAGGTGAACAAAACTCAACTCGAGCTAAGATACCACATATCGGTAGGGTGCATAGTTGTCAAGGGCAAGAGGCGCATCAAGGCACAATTTCCAGTTGGGGCCAAGGTGGGCGCGCGCCTTTTTGAAGCGAGGGCACCTATGCGAAAAAAATACTCACTCCGTCCCAATTATTGCTCATGCTAACTATTTGGACCTCTCAAAGAATTAGTTATACACTTTAATTTATGATATCTTTTTTATATCAACTATGGATCTTGTATGATGGATCTAAATTAATTTTATTAAACAAAGTTTTTGAAATCATAAAAAATATTATAAATGGTGACATATAGACAATTGTTTGAGTGATACAAAACATGAAACATGACCAACAATTTGGGACAAAGGGAGTAGGAAAAATAGCATACACCAATACTTCAACTAACAAACACTAAGCCATGAGTTTTACACTACCATATCCAACCTAGGTCTCTTCACACACACACACACACACACATATATATATATGTATGTATGTATATATATACATATACGTGTAGAGAGAGAGAGAGGGGGGGGAGAGGCCAAGAGGGGAGAATACCTTGAATAATGAAGACTTTGGAAGATCGATTGGAGAGAAGAGAGAGAAAGTCGACTAAGAGATCAGATGAGATGAGGGATGAGGGATGAGAGAGGTCGACTGAGATGATCGAGACATCAAAAGAGAAGTCGATCAAGTGAAATCCACTGGAGAGATTGACTGATGAGAAATGAAAGAGTGAAGGAAATAACTTAAACCTAGAGTTTATCTACGGCTGTGGTCAAAAGTGAGGAAGGTGCACTTTTTTCTTGCCTTGCCCGCCTTTCTCGCCTAGGCACGCCTTGGACGTGCTTCTTTGAAGTAGCTTCGCCTCGGCTCATGCAAGGCGTTAGACCTGTGCCTCGCGCCTAGGCACACCTTTGACAACTATGGGAGGGTTTGTGTCTCTGCATGCGGCAAGTGCTGCCAAGTGGGCACATTGCGTGTGAGGAAGGGTGTAAAGCAAAATCCCACATCGCCTAGGTACCAAAGGAATAAGTGTGAGGCACTCTCATTCCTATAGCTAGCTGTTTGGCCTTGTTAACGACAAAGCTGTCAACTTGTTGAGGAGAGTCCAAGCAGTTGCCCATGTCGATGCAATCTATACGTACAACACCGATTCATAAATGGAGCTGTGCACCCTTTGCTCTATCTTGTTCTTCTTCCTCCTCTCCATTGTTTTGGGGAGAGGAGAGAGAGAGGCCCCACACAAGAAAATCGATGCAAACAAGAAAACCCAGAGAGTAGGGGTGTTACGAGGGGGGAGAGTAGCTCTGGAGCTGGGCTGCTGGCTGCGTGATCTCTGATTCTCTGAGATGAGATGAGATGAGAGTTGGAGATAAGAGGGGATTTAGGGTTTTCAATAGACGGTCAAGATTTAAATGAACGGTCAAGATTAATCGAAAATATGTACAAGTATATAAAAACTCATAATCGGTTGGTTCGGTCTGATTTTGGTTCGGGGTGGTTCGGTTCGGTCCCGTTGGTCCAAATTTTAACAAAACCGAGACTGAACCGAAATAAGTTCGGTCGGTTCAGTCCGCCCCGAACGGTTGGTTTTTTCGGTCTTTTTGGGTCCGGTCGGTTCGTAACACCCCTAGTTAAGAGAGCAAATAGGATAGCTTTGGGTAGTAACGCTATGGGGAGGGGAAGACCTAATTGACATTAGATGCTGTTGCGTGCAAAGATATGAGTCTAATAGGTTTGAGTAAACAAGTGACCCTTAACAAAGCTCAATGGAGAAAAAGGATTTATGTAGCCGACCCCAATTGATTGGGACTTAAGGCTCGGTTTGGTTTGGTTTGGAGTGCGGAAATCACTCCACATACCAGTAATATGATCAGACCACTAGAATCACTAATCCAATGAGTATTGGTAGCAAGGCCAGCGAAATGTTGACCTTTTTGAACTAACTGCAAGTGGAGGAGGATGGTAGCTACTGAGTACTGACGAAGGGTCCAAAACAAATAACTGCTCCAATAAAGAGTCCCTGATGATGATCATCAGTAACTTGGACATGAAATTCTTCCGTTGGTTAGTAGACTGTCATTTTTTGTTTGATCAGATCGAGTACAAAGCTTTTAAAGCTTATGGGCTTACCCAGGGGACATATTTCTTTTCCAAATGAAACATTATTTTTTGATGTAAATCAGGACATGCCCATGTGCTTCTGTTTTGGTTTTTTTGGGCGTGAAATGAAATGTAGGCCGAAAAACTTTGTTTCAGGTGTGGACACATATGATATCAATTGATTCTTTGGAAATTTTAATTTATTATAACTAGGATGATTTGATTGCAGTCCAGTTATGTTTAAAAAGTGATTAATTTAAAATGAAAATATACGAGACAAGGTTATAGAATAGGAAAGAATACTGCTCGCCAACCTCACCCTAACCCAAAATATATATATAATTTCTCTATATCTCAATGTTACCGGGGAACCTTAGATAAATAATAAGGTCATAAGACTCATAACGCTATTTACGTGCAAGTAGATTATGATTTAATCAGCTAATCGGTAACTATATGAATTAGGTATACCATTGTTGCAACTTGCAACTACTTAATCTAATGCTTTTTACATTTCATTAATGTTTGGGTAGTCTAAACATTTCTTGTGAATCATGTCAGGGACCTAAGCTATAACAGGTTGGAAGGTAATGTAACAAACCTTGAGGCTGCCCTGTCAGGGACCTAAGCTATAACAGGTTGGAAGGTAATGTAACAAACCTTGAGGCTGCCCAAAAATTGCAATGGATGTAAGCACTGACAATTATTTTTTTGATAAAAAGCAATGACATGCAATTAGGGGCACAACTTTGCCCCCAATGACAATTAGGGGCAAAGTTGTCCAAATTTCTTAGCCTCGAGTCCTTTCTTGTAAATTTGTGTTTTGTTGTGCCACTAGAAATGTCTTAGCATGTTGAAATGAGCATGATTGGACCACCATTTATTACTTATCTCTAATGTGAACATAAAATCCCTCCCCTATATGTCATCATTGAAATTACACCTTGGAATTGAATGTAATTAGAACGCTTACATTAATGAGTGGGAGAAAATGTGGAGCACTTGTAGTATTGATCACCAAACAATAAGCTTTGCCCATTGGTGAAGATGATCAAGAACATTCACTGAAATTACATGTACGTACTTTTTTCTTCAAAAATGAGACTGGATAAGTTGGCTTCCTACTCTTCCAACATAAAGGGCAAGTCTCCTCTTCAAACGTTCCATCACCAGAGCATGTGGGTTAGAATATTGATCATTTGGCCAAAGATCACTATGTGCTGAAATGGCAGGATAGGGGGGTATAATACCCAACTTGAAATGCAATGAGAGAAAAAATCAAGAAAAGAAAACTCTCGAGAAACAACCTCAAAAAGAGGCACAAAACTTGTTTGTCTCCCGACCAACATGCTTCTGATGCCTTGTGCACACCAAAAACTAGGGTGCACTCTGTTTCCTAATAGATTATTCACTTAGCATCCTTACAGTTTCACCAAAATCCCACTTAATTCCCTTCGCTTTGCATTCTGATCATCAATCCTTAAACTACGAGTCAAGTTGCAATATCGCTCTTCTTTCATGTGGCATCATCCATGAAGCATATGTACTCAAACAAACATGTTGTAGCCATATTGGATAAGTTTTGGGTACTGGTACATGGGATGGTCCTTATGCACATGTTCCAGGTACACAAAATATATACCCATATTGATTGCAGTAGGGGTATACCCATTGCAACACCCATTTGGAATAGTTACATTTAAAACTAAGAGAAAGTTAACCCAGTGAGACATTTTTCTATGCTCACTTGCTTAGCTTAGTTTTAGAATTGAGCTCAATACTACAAGTTCTTTTCTGTAATGACAAAATGGTGGTTTGTATCTTGCTTTTGGCAAAACGTTGTAATTCATATGTCAAAGTCGTTAATCAACTAAGTCATTGAACTGATTCTTTCATTTGGTCTAGAATTTGTTCCATACAGTGAAATCCTCTAAATTTAAGTATATCCGATGATGTCACTCATGCATCCGTTCGGTGTTACATGCCAAACACAACTACCGAATACTTGTGATTCGTGTGCCATCGTCTATTTATAAATGGAAAACAAGTGATACATGTTCCAGTTAAACTCAGAGCTCACTTCGTTTTAGGTCTAAGTCCCGCATTGGAACAGAAGCAACACAGATAAGGTAGATTCCGGGGGCTAAGGTATTGATTTGAAAAGGTGTTAAGCACCACCCCGCTCAATTTAGATATAGCTCTACTCATCACAAGTGATTGATGGATATATGTATAACACAAGTTTTGACACAAAAATAATTGGAGCCTTATGCTACTAATTGGAGCAGTTCAATTTGTTTAAATCATGTTTCTAAGAGGCTCCGTAAAAAATCAACTGATTTGGATATCGGAGAGGGCTTGATTGATTCATTGAGTTTTTATCTTGTCAAATTTAGGGTAAATACTGATCATGCCCTCTTACCTATATCCGAATGAGTTGATTTTTTACAGAAACTCTTAAAAATGTGTTTTAAACAAAATTAAACAGCTCAGATATTTGCATGGACTTGTAATGGGTCCCCTACACAAGGTGGTTTATATTTTTGTGCCAAAACTTGTGTCCCGGGAACCGCCCCGTGTATATAGATATACATATATATACACACACGTGTAATCTCACCAAATACGAATAGGACGAGTCTAGCAGCCCATGGATATGCGTGTAATCTCACCGAATGAAACTTATGTCCATGTTCACTTTGTTGTTTAGAGAGGGAAAAGGTGTGTAAGGTGTTAATTAACCTTCACACATATTCATTTATTTATATAAAGAGATAACACGTTACACAGTGTAACTAAGCAATGTGGGATAACACAATATACTAAACCAACACTCCCCCTCAAGCTGGGAAGTAGATATCACACAAACCCAGCTTGTCACATAACATCTCCAACCTAGACTTAAATAATGACTTGGTGAATATGTCAGCCAATTGAGCACTTGTAGATACGAAGGGAGTTGCTATAACACCAGCAGTCAACTTTTCTCGCACCAGATGACAATCAACTTCGATATGCTTAGTCCGCTCATGGAATACGGGGTTGGATGCAATGTGAATTGCTGCTTGGTTATCACAATATAAATTCATAGGCAATTGCACATTGAATCCTATCTCTTCAAGAAAAGATCGCACCCACACAATCTCACATGTGGTGTGAGCCATGGCTCTATATTCTGCCTCTGCGCTAGACCGTGCAACCACGGTTTGCTTCTTACTCTTCCAATTAACAAGATTGCCACCAAGAAAAACACAATATCCAGTGGTTGACCTCCTGTCAGATGGGCCTCCTGCCCAATCAGAATCAGTGAAGGCTTCAATACGCAAATGGCCATTAGCTCTATAAAATAGACCGCGTCCAGGATGAGACTTGAGATACTTGACAATTCTAAGAACGGCCTCCCAATGTGGCAGACGAGGAGCAGACATAAACTGACTCACAATGCTCACTGCAAATGAAATATCAGGACGTGTAATAGTGAGATAATTCAGTTTACCAACCAATCGGCGATATTGATCAGGATTAGACAGTGCTTCCCCCTGATCAATGCACAGTTTGACATTGGGATCCATAGGGGTATCGACAGGTTTAGCTCCCAACAAACCAGTCTCATCTAAGATATCCAGCACATATTTCCTCTGCGATAAACTAATACCATCTCTAGATCGTGCCACCTCGATACCTAAAAAGTATCGCAATCTACCCAAGTCTTTAGTATGAAATTGGCTCTGCAAAAAGACCTTCAACGCATCAATACCTTTCTGGTCGTCACCCGTAATAATAATATCATCAACATACACAATCAGTAACACTTTGCCTCGAGTGGACGTGAGAGAGAAAACAGAATGATCAGACTGACATCGGCTCATACCAAATTTCAAAACTGCATCACTAAACTTGCCAAACCAGGCCCTGGGAGACTGTTTAAGCCCATAAAGAGCTTTACGAAGGCGACATACCTGAGAACGCTCCCCCTGAGCAACAAACCCGGGTGGTTGCTCCATATAAACCTCCTCAAGAAGATCACCATGTAAGAAAGCATTCTTGACATCCAACTGGAATAAGGGCCAACCAAGATTGGCTGCAAGAGAAATAAGAAGACGGACAGAACCAAGCTTCACAACTGGGGAAAAGGTCTCTGCATAGTCAACACCATAAGTTTGGGTGTAGCCTTTAGCAACAAGACGAGCTTTGTAACACTCAACGGACCCATCAGGATGATATTTCACAGTGAACACCCAGCGGCACCCCACAGTTGACTTTCCAAAGGGTAGAGGAACCAACTCCCAAGTCCCATTATCATGGAGCGCAGAAATCTCCTCCTCCATAGCTGACCGCCACTCAGAAATGGACAAGGCCTCCTGGACAGTTTTAGGAACAAAGATAGAGGAAACAGAGGTAGTAAAAGCACGAAGAGTGGGGGACAGGTGATCATAAGACACAAATTGAGCAATAGGATGAGAGATAGTACAAGTTCGAATACCTTTACGAAGAGCAATGGGAGGAGAAGGTGGAGCAGCAGGGGCCAAAGGCGGTGGACTTGGATCTCGCAACGGAGGAGAAGACTCAGCGGCAGGCGGGGGTGGTGCAGCTTTGGCACGACGAACGTATACCTGCAGTGGGGTGGACAGCTTTTGAGGCTGTCCGGAAGGAACCAAAATATGCATGTACTCAGACTGATCCCCATGGGAGGAGGTCGGAAAATAAGATAACGACTCATTAAACGTAACATCAACACAAACAAACTCGCGATGCAGAGTGGGAGAGTAACACTTATAACCTTTTTGAGTCCGAGAGTACCCCAGGAACACACACTTGGTAGAGCGGGGATCAAGCTTATCACGGCCAGGATCAAGAACATGAACATAACACGTACACCCAAAAATTTTAAGAGGTAAAGAATATAAAGGATAACTAGGGTGCAAAATACTATAGGGAATCTGCCCCCAAGAACTCGAGAGGGCATACGATTCACAAGATAACCTACAGTAAGAACGGCATCGCCCCAAAAGGATTTGGGTACATGCATCTGGATTAAAAGGGCACGGGCAACCTCTTTCAAATGACGGATCTTGCGTTCGGCAACCCCATTCTGTTGAGGAGTGCGAGAACACGAAGATTGATGAAGAATACCATGCTCATCAAAAAAGGCAGACAAAACATTATAGAAATATTCACCAGCATTATCATAACGAAATATACGAAGAGAAACGTCAAACTGTGTCTTTATTTCCATATAAAAAGATTTAAAAATGGAGTACAAGTCTGACCGATTTTTCATAAGATAAACATAAGTAATCCTAGAGTAGTTATCCACAAAAATAACGAAATAATGAAAACCACCACGTGATGGAACACGCACAGGACCCCAAATATCTGAATGAACTAAATGAAAAGGACGAGACACTCGACTCTCTACTCTAGGGGGAAAGGAAACACGATGATGTTTACTGAACTCACAGACCTCACATGGTAAAGACTCAAGACGACGACATGACGGAACTAGCTGTTTGAGAGTCTGAAGAGAAGGGTGACCAAGACGGCAGTGATGCTCATATGGAGATACGGAAGTCTGAAGAGCAACAGAGGTAGGAGGCTCGCCAGTGTCAAAGTAGTACAGACCACCACGCTCAACACCGCCACCAATCTTCTTCCCCGTTTGGAGATCCTGAAAAACACAATAACCAGGAAAGAATGTGACCGAACAGTTTAAGGAGTGGGTAAGTTTACTAACAGACATAAGACTATGGGGAAAACGAGGAACATGTAAAACAGAGTCTAATGTAAGGGAAGAATGTAAAATAACAGAACCCAAACCAGCAATATCAGAAGAGGAACCATCGGCTAAGGCGACACGAGAAGGTTTCGCAAGAGGGCGAGAACCGGAGAGGTGGATGGAATGACCCGTCATATGATCAGTTGCACCAGAATCGATAACCCACGGATTATTAGAGGCCAGACCAGCAAAAGTGGAACCTTTCTGAGCGAACGTAGCAGTGGAGGAGGAAGGCACATGGGAAGGCAGTTGGGAAATCAGGCGATGGTACTCATCCTCTGGAAGAGTAACAACACGTGGGGCTGAGCTGGGCACAGAACTAGACAGCACAGATCCATCATCCTCAGAAACCGTAGCCTGATGAGCAGATGGGCGGCCATGAAGGATCCAACAGAACTCAACAGTATGATTAGTACCATGACAATAGGTGCAGTGACGAGGCCCACGACCACGGCCACGACCACGACTACTACCACCAGAATCACGACCCCCAACAGGCGACACCCGACCACCGCTACTGGAATCATGACCAAAGCCACAGCCAAAAGTACCACGACTACCTCCCCCTATCTCTCGACCACCACGGTCAAAACCACGAGAAGAAGCACCACCACGAGAGACCGTGGTAACCAAAGCCGAGCGGGCAGCAGGTGGCAAATCAACACTTCAAAAACAGATGCCTGGCGAACGCGACTGAACACCGCACTGAAGGAAGGTAAATCTTTATCACCCAAAAGATTAGACCGGATAGAATCATATGCTGGAGAAGGTAACCCAAACAGAATCGAGCCACCTGCAAACGCTCACATTGGCGCTCCATAACCTGAATATCAGAAGAAAGGGGCTCACAAGTGTTGAGCTCCTCACAAACACCACAGAACTTGGCATAATACTCCTCCAAGGATAAGCTACCAAGTTCAAGAGAAAAGAATTGTTGATGAAGATCATATGTGCGACGGAGATTATCAGCCCCAGAAAACATCTCCCTAACCTTCATCCACACCCTCTTTGCTGTAGGTAAGAAAACCAGAGTGTTTTTAATATTATCCTCCATACTATTCCATAACTCAACCCGAATCCTAGCATCCGCAGGAACCCAAGCACCATATGATGCGGCAGTTGCCGCGGGAGGATCATCAGTAAGATAATGATATTCTGACTCCCCCAAATAATAAACTTCAACAGCCTTAGCCCACACAGTATAATTTCGATCATTCAACAAGGTGGAGGTAATGGACAACCTCTCACGAGGGCGAGAAGAACGACTAACAGCGGAAGTCACAGTACTACCTGTAGATGTAGAACTAATAACAGATTCGGTGCCAGATCCCATCGCCAATATACCAAACAACCAGAATTTAAGCCAATAACAGAGAGGCAGATACGAACATCAACAAGGCACGATTACCAGCGAACAACAGCAGTAAAAGAGTAAGAGCAAGAAGAAATCATGAATCCGAAGTAGCCAGACAGCAGTCACATACCAAAGTTGCCAAGAAATAATAAAAAAAATCAGAGACAGTGGGCAAGAATCAGATACGGTGGTGGACTGTAGAATAAAAGACCTATTGGTCACAAAAGACCGGGCCCTCATAATGCAAGAAAGACCTGGAGCTGACTGAAGAAGACATCAGAAGCTCCAACGAGGACGATAGGAGGCACGGCAGGCACAAGAGAACCTCCTGCGATGGTAGCTAGAGCCAGATGAAGGTCAGACGAATAGCAACAGCAGATCGGCAGCCAGAGGGTACCGGAGAGGTCGCCGGAGGCTGGGCAACGGACGGCGTGGGTCGCCGGAGGTAGGCGAGCAGTTGGCGGTGATGGGCTGACGTCGGCGAGGGCTGGGGAGGTGGCGCCAGGGGTCGTCGGGGTCTGGGTGGAGGGGGCGAGGGCTGGGTGGGTGTCGTCGGGGTCTGGGTAGGTGTCGTCGGGGTCTGGTGAGGGCTGGGTAGGGGTCGTCGGCGGCGGAACTGGAGGGGGGCTGGGTCGTCGGGAATTGAGTGGAGTCGTCGGAACTGGAGAAGGGCTGGAAGGGGCTTTGGAAGGTGGAGGGGGGGTCGTCGGAACTGGGGAAGGGCTGGAAGGGGCTGTGGAAGGTGGAAGGGGGGTCTGACGACTATGGTTGGGTGGTTGGGGGTGGCTGTCAAGTTAGGGTTTAGGGTTTCAAGGGCGGTTTAAGAACCCGCTCTGATACCATGTTGTTTAGAGAGGGAAAAGGTGTGTAAGGTGTTAATTAACCTTCACACATATTCATTTATTTATATAAAGAGATAACACGTTACACAGTGTAACTAAGCAATGTGGGATAACGCAATATACTAAACCAACACACTTTGTTTGATGGTAGCAACTTAATTTACTGTTTAAATCTGGAGACAATGTCGCTAATTGATCAGGTATCTAACAAGGAACTTTCTTACCGGGCCTATCCCAACTTGGATCACGTACAGACCAACCAGGTATTTTATTCATCCTCAATTCTGTGTCCATACTGGCTTAAGCTTCTAATCTTCTCTTCGTGATTAGTTGGGTGATACTATGATAGTCAAAGACAGGCATTTCCCACATACATGCTGCATATACCTGCCTAGCTATCCAATCCATGTACATCCTCCCTTTTTGGGAAAGCATATCATCTCAGGACATTTTTTGAGGCCACTGCTAATTTTCAACTTCCCAGTCACTACAGTGAAAATCCTAGCTTGACACCAGTTGTGACTGCAATGCATGCATTATGACTATGTTCTGCATTTGTCATGTGGCAGTAGGCCCGTTTCTTCCTCCGGTCATGTGTAAATATACAAGTAGTCCGGGATCTATGAATCCCCATATTCATTTTTCTATTTCATCAAGCGTCACATGGTTATATGCCGCCAAATAGATCTTTCCTATAATAACTTTTCTGAGTTCGTGGATGAGGCAACTCCCTGTAAGTTCTCTCCCCAGAGAGGCCGAGAGTTTCTGGATTTCATCTCTATAGTAATTTGTTCTTCTTTTTCCTTACTTTTTTATGTTTTTTACCCTGTCATATTAGTAACTTGTTCAGAAGCTTCTCCCATGGGAACAACTCGTAAGATTCTAACTCTCAGTGGAACTTTACAGTTTGCATTTCGGTGTCCTATTTTATTAGCACTGGTGATGATCTCTTCCCTTCCTTTTTCTCTCTCTCCCCCTCTCTCCTTCCTCCTCTTTATTCTCTCACTGTTTTGAATACTGTTGCTTCTTTTCTCAATTTACGGGATGGACCCAGGGACTTTGCTGAGTGCTTGAAGAACACTCCTTGTACAGGAAGTATATGTTTGTCACAGTTCAAACTGTCTTTTTTATCTCCCGATAATGGACAAATCCATTGGGTACAAGTATTTCCCACTTTCCACATGTACCAGATAATTGTTGGGCTTAAGCTCTGGGGTAGCAATCTGAAGGGGAGGTAGAAATGAAAATTAACTATTGGTCCACCAGTGGAGATTCGTGCCTGAGACAGTGAGACCTCTGGATTCTATCCAACCTTCTGGCCTATGAAGCAATGACATGCCTAACTAGTTGCAGTATCTGTGTCCGACACATCGGGGACACACTTTTGGCACTTGTGTCTTAGTTAGACACGGGTGAGACATGGCAAGGGTCAATTTTCGATATGAAAACTTACTTCGAGGGCTAATTATAATACTTAAAAACAATAAAAAGGCAAACGTTACAGATGGAAGAATTTCAACCTGATAGAACACCCAATAAATTTTATTAGCTGGATAGTAAAATGTAAGAATTTCCAAATACAGTATTAGCATTCATAAAAGAAACAACTAAATAAATTACGGCAATAGTGATATGTGTTTTGTAAGTGTCACGTGTCCTGTCTGGGTCCACAATCTTTTAGAATTACCGGTCCTGTATCTGTGCTCTTACCTGGTTCTGTGGTTGTGCTTCTTAGTTTGCCACTGAGCTAGCCTACTGGTTCATAATTCTATGCCATAGCTCGATTTTATGTACTTATTCACTCCCCACTTCTTGATATGTAACTTTGTGGCAACTACTTCTGTTTGATCCTTCATGTTGTCAAGGGAAAGGACATTTAAATACATGAATGATGAAACATACTTTTGAGTATATCTTTTTTCTCCCTCTTATATGACAGTGTATGATGTTTTTCTTTGTTAATAAGATCAGTATTCAGTGCGTATAAATTGTGGTGGAGAAGTCATTATTGGAAAAACTACATATGAAGCTGATGAATCCCCAGGAGACGCAGCGGAATTTGTGCACCAAGTTTCGTATTGGGGTTTTAGTAGCACTGGACGCATTTGGGACTCCAATATAACTGAGTACATAGCCAGAAATGTGTCTGTCCTCAAAATGAATTACTCTCAATTGTACACAACAGCTCGCCTCTCTCCTCTCTCTCTCACCTATTATGGCCGGTGCTTAGCAAATGGGAACTATACTGTGACTCTTAATTTTGCTGAGATAATTTTCAGAGATAATGCATCCTATCGGAGTCTTGGAAGAAGACTGTTTGATATTTATATTCAGGTAGCTAATATCAGCATAAGAGCGCTTTTGTTTGAGTTGCAACTGTATTATATTGATTTAACTGCTTTGTTACGTACAGGATAAACTAGCTTGGAAGGATTTTGATATGAAGCTGCTGCAGAAGGGGTTGACAAGGAAAAGGTTCTAAACCTTACCAACGTTGCTGTGACGAATCATACTGTTGAGATTCGCTTTTATTGGACAACAGCGGTTCCTACGAGAGGAACTTATGGTCCTCTTATATCAGCTATTTCTGTTGTATCTAGTAAGTTATCTTCTGTTTAGGCTTTCCGTATTTGTTAGTCAATCGTGAAGTATTGTGCCGCCCACCTCATTATCCTTATGCCCTCTAGTGCTTTTTTACTCAAGATGCTAATACCATGGAAAATTGTTGGCCAAAATCTTAAGCTTTTAGCTCACTGTCAAGGGCGAAGGTACATTGGTATACCAAGAGAGGCCATGGACACTCCCAAAGCTTCAATTATACTAAGATATGTAGAAGTAAAAAGTTTTACTCAAACAGGTACCGGCCTCCAAGTACTTGAAATTCTGTAAAGTAGGGTACAACTTTATTTCAAATAAGTAAAAATTTTATTTCAAACAAGTATTGAACGCCATGTACTTGAAATTTTCAAAGTGGAGTGCTGAATATTCATAAGAGGAAGAACATTTTGCCAGTATTTGGTTTTAAAATCTGTATTAAGACTAAATAGATTCTATACATGTTATTTTTCTAATTAGTTTAGTTTGGTATTTTGGTTGTAACTTTTTACATAGACTTCTTGGCCACCTTGACAGCCAAATCCTGGCTTCGTCCTTGATCAGGTATTGGATTTGAAAATAGATCACGATAAGTTTCACTGCCAATCCAACTGTTAGTTGAGGACGACCTTGAGTGAAATATTGTTCCAAGATTAGCTAAAATCAGTTTGCTCTTCCTTCCCTTGCGCCATCCATAAAAAGGGCATTCCTCTTCTAGTCTTAGTATCAGCACGTCTGAGTCCGCAGCTGCGTTAGTACTAAAGGCTTTTGCTACAAGATGAGCTCCCCTTTCTGGATTCCTTGCCCAGGTGAGGATAGGTTTGGCCCAACAGTCTTCCCCTTAGATCTCGTTTTTGGATGACACTAAGGGCGATCCCTTAATGTGCCTGCTAGCTCCTGAAGCGAGTTCTTGCTACCCAGCATTTAATCCCAATGAATGACTAATTTTTTCAATTAAAAAAGGTTCTTTCATAGAATAGGTTGTTTAATTGAGTAGGTTGTAACCCTCCTGATCCTAGCTGAGCGCTAAGAAGTCTTGCATTCCTTCTTTGTCTGGTAGTTTTATAAGGTAGTTGCCTTTTTTTTTTTATCGGCAAAAGAAATTTTATTGATCTTCGCAAAAATACAAAGATCATGAGGTAGTTGCCTTGCCCTTCTGGTATAAATAGATAGGGAATTCTTTCCTAAATAGAGTTTTTTTTTTGTCACTTATGCATGAGTTTGGCCATAGGTTAAGAACATCAATAAGAAATTTACCCCTTTTGCTAACAGGTTAATGCCCTAACCTTTTATTTTTGTTCTATTATTTACTAGACTTGCAGATGCTTGATGCAACGAAGTCATTAACCTATCCCCGACTCTTGATTATTCTTGTTGGGATTTGTCCCACATTGGTTAATTATCTCCTCCAAAACTAGTATATGAGTCTGGGCAGCCTTTCCACTTTTTGCCAATTGGTTTGGAGTTGGATGCTTTAACATGGTATCAGAGCTAGAGTTTCGGAGAATTTGTTCCCCCTTGTTTGTGCTATAAGTGCACCGTTGTTTGTTGTGATCCAAGTGTTAAGGATCCTTTGTTTACCTCTCCACGTGCGAGTCATGGGTCGCACGTGCGGGGGAGTGTTGGGATTTGGCCCACATTGGTTAATTATCTCCTCCAAAACTAGTATATGAGCCTGGGCAGCCTCTCCACTCGTTGCCAATTGGTTTGGAGTTGGATGCTTTAACAATTCTCTTACTAGTTAATTTATTCGAGCTGTCAAACAAATTCTTATTTGAAGCATTGATCCTTGCAGCTACGGACAAAAGTTGTGAAATAGTCGCAATTTTATATAGTGTGGTTAGTGTAATACTGTATATCAACCTACTCACATGGGACCCCCTCTTGCACTTGAATAACAGACAGACTCAACTAAACATGTGCAGTGTCCACAAATGAACGCTGAAGAGATCTGCACAATAGTTGGAACAAAGTCGAAAAACAGAGATAGTGAGTGTGGACTGATGCCTCCATGAACTAGAGCTTACTACCACTTGAGAACACCAGTCATCTTAAAAGCTTAAACTCAAAGGAAATGGGCCAACAATGTATATCAAGCTAATTTGTTTCTTTTTCCTTTGCTTTTAATAATTTGTAGATTTCAAGCCTCCTTCCGATCAGAGAGAGAAGATATTCACTATAACCAGAGCTGTAGCTTCTGCATTATGCCTCACATTGGCGATTCTCTTTATAGTTTGGTGGAAAACTCATCCTGGAAGCAGTAGTTCGAGAGAACAAGGTGGCTTATTGCTTATCTATAATTTTTGTTTTTATGCTGAATTGCCACATTACATCTATTTCAGGATATAGGAATGATATATAAAACCATAAGGACGTTCAAGTTTTTTATCAACATGTTGATCTTCATACAGGAAACTGGAAGTTAGAGACTACACCTATTACCAAATTAATCCTGTTATGGACAGATAATCTCTCTATAATACTGAACGATATGTAGAGAAGCAAAAGACAATATGGAACCTTATGTCAAGTTGGTATTGTTTGCAGCTGTTGGAAGATTAGAACATATATTTTCACTTGTTCAATCTTTTCTGCAACCAAACTGAGCACATCACTATTTTCCCCTTTACATTGTGGATCTTTTTTTTCCCCGGCCTTTGCATTGTGGATCTTGTTCTTTACATTTGTCAGATTTCAAGAATATCACTAACATACTTCGTGGAAAATCAAATTTAGTGCATTGATGATGCAGTTAAATAACTCAACTTCTTTTTCTGCAGGTCTTAGAGGATTGGATTTGCAAACTGGTTTATTTACCTACAGACAAATTAAAGCTGCAACTAACAACTTTGATATCGACAACAAAATTGGGGAAGGTGGTTTTGGATCTGTCTATAAGGTACATCTCAATCAATCAATTTTTTTTCTTGTTACTCTTAGCTTTTTATTCAGTTTCTATGGTGCATTTAGTTGTGTATTCATTCTATAACACTGACATGACCATGTGCTATTTTTCAATGCAGGGTATATTATTAGATGATAGTGTTATTGCTGTTAAACAGCTTTCTTCAAAATCAAAGCAAGGAAATTGCGAATTTGTTAACAAGATTGGCATGATCTCTAGTTTA
Organism: Rhododendron molle; assembly: GCA_025413875.1. Classification (NCBI taxonomy): domain Eukaryota; kingdom Viridiplantae; phylum Streptophyta; class Magnoliopsida; order Ericales; family Ericaceae; genus Rhododendron; species Rhododendron molle. The sequence goes on along the minus strand of CM046389.1, from coordinate 11,988,014 downwards.
CAGCATCCAAACCTAGTAAGATTGTATGGACGTTGTGTTGAAAGGAATCAGCTTCTGATGGTGTATGAATATATTGAGAATAACAGTCTTACCCGGGCTTTGTTTGGTAATTCAATGTGTTCAGTCAATTGCGTGCATTCTAAAAGCTAAAATCTGGATTATTATGCAGACATTCTAACCTCAATTGCCGTTTATTAATAAGCTCAATATTCTTTTTGCTTCCGTCTGATTTCTTCTTATTTATTTGTCAAGGGGAATGCCAGTTGAATTTGGAGTGGCCTACCAGGCTAAGGACTTGTATTGGCATAGCAAGAGGTTTGGCATTTCTTCACGAGGAATCAATACTGAAAATTGTTCACAGGGACATCAAGGCTACCAATGTACTACTTGATGGGGACCTTAACCCTAAGATCTCTGACTTTGGTTTGGCTAAGCTTTCAGAAGCGGCTAAGCTTTCAGAAGATGAAAACACCCATATTAGCACCAGGATTGCTGGAACAATGTAAGCTACCGATTTTCTCCTTAATAAATCCTATCACTGTGCCATGCTTAAGATCAAAGGAGTTTGTGTATCAAAAGATGCCACCCTGGAACAGGCTTTCATGCCATTACCTTATTCATTCTTCAGTTTGCATCCGATATATGATGACGCCAAATTGTCATTAATGTCGGATTGGTGCCCCCAAAATGACCAAACAGGGCAGCCACTGAATTTTGTTCTGATACATGTGTCTCATTAGTATTCTGCATTTCCATTTGGAATGAAAGGTAGGTCAAATTATGTGTATCTAGCTATCCAAAAACAATTAGTAGCAAAACAATTCCTCTGAGTTTAGTCAACTTGGAAAATGAAATCATAGCTCAGAACCTAAAACAAGAACAGGGTGGCCCATCAATCGACGTCAAACGTCAACTAGCCAACTTCATTGATGCTTTTTCTTGGCTACAAGCCCATGCAAAGTGACCAATAATTACAGTGTAGTAGTTTAGCTATGGTGAATTCCAACAAACATGTCATCTTGATCACCTTGAAGAAAATTGCTTGGATGCTTGAACATTCTACAAAGCTCACACTGTTAAATTATACTTGAAATTGTTCTTTTTGTTGAACAGAGGCTACATGGCACCTGAATATGCGTTGTGGGGTCATGTAACCGACAAAGCAGATGTTTACAGCTTTGGGGTGGTTGCATTGGAAATTGTTGCAGGAAAGGACAATATGAAATATCGTCCTAATGGAAATTATGTTTGCCTACTTGATTGGGTAAGTGTTTGGTTCCTCATTGAACTCGTTTCACATTGTTTCTTGCTTTAGTACCTATACATTTCGTCATAATTGGCCAGCTTTGATCCAAATTTGCATGGATTTGTGCTACCTGGATTTGGTCTCGTAAGGAAGACTTGGGGGTGATTGCGAGTTTTTTTTTTTTTTTTTTGGACGAGACCACAAAATTTTGGTTTGTTGGTTCTATGGAAATAACTTATATTCAGGATTACTGATCTTGCAATAAAACTGGAAATTTAGTATGAGATATCTTGAAGTTAGTTAAATTATCTACTACCTAGGGAGAATGCATCTAAATAATCATCAAACCTACAACAAAGAAAGGAGTCAATAATAGTTCTTATCTTGTTTGGCCAAGTGGCCTTAGGAATGATTGTCCTTGCACTAGTACATTCCATTCATTTTCTTTTTCTCACTTGGTTTTTTCTGTCTTTTTATTCTTGGGGTGGAGGGGTTGTGGTTTTTGGGTTGGGTTGTGGAGGGGTTGGTTTTTGGGTTGGGGGCTATTATCGCTCAGTGTTGAGTCTGTTGACTACTATCCATCCAAGTTTTTTTGATGGGCTTGTCACTACAGCTACAAACAAACTGAGCTGCTTGTGTGCAGCTCATTGCTTGGCTCGTTAAGGCTCGACTCGTATAGTAAGCGAGTCGAGCACGAGCTTTAGGCTCGTTCTATAACGAGCCGAGCTCAACACCCTAAAGCTTGGCTCTTTTGTTTAGGCTCAGCTCATTTAAAAAAGCTCATTAAGTAAATTAAAGGCTCGGTTGTGAACGAGCTGAGCTCAAGCTTGAGTTTTGAGCTCAAGCTTGAGTTTTCAGCTCGTCTAGTGAAGGAGACGAGCTCGAACACTACAACGTACATTGTCATTTTTTCATGTTAATCTCATTCTTGTACTTGTTTCAGGCACTTGTTTTACGACAAAAAGGATGTTTAATGGATCTGGTTGATCCCAAGCTGGGTTCCAATTTCAACTAGGAAGAGGCAATGAGAATGACCAAGGTGGCATTGGTATGCACTAATCCGTCTCCGGCACTTAGGCCTACCATGTCTGCTGTGGTAAGCATGCTTGAAGGTAAACTCGGGATTGAGGAACTAGTCAACGATCCACGTATCTATGGTGATGACTTCCGGTTTGTAGCCCTCAGAGACAAGTATGATGAGCTGCAGCTCCAGAGTTCAACCGAAGCCGAGGCCCTGATGGATCACATGGGAATTGGTTCTTCCTCTACATCTGCCCAGGATCTTTGTCCAAGGAATCTTTATTCTCTGTAACGCTGCCAGGACAAGGACGTATGAGAAGCATAATATGGTTAAGGTAGTACTTAATAGCCTTTTCACTTGTACAAGCGATGTAAATCAAAATACACATATTCCCGATTCCAATTCATGTTCATAAAAGATTTGACCGGTTTTTCACTTTTTGGCTGTTAGACTTTTGCTTCTATATTTTCTAGTGAGTGGCTTCTAGAGGTTCATCAAATGGTGCAATAACTGTGCTATATATGAAGTCTTCATGTTCAACTTTCTCTGATAATTTTGGTGCAAATAGCTTAATATCTTCTTTTCCTATTGTTTTTCTGTCAAAAACTTCGGAGGGAGTTTCTTTCTATGTTGATATCGTGTGTTCTATGCTCGTTACTTAATAAAGGTCTTCATCGTCTTACAGTAAGAGTCATAGAGTTGCCTGAAGTCATTTAGCTGCAGATGCCTACCATATGTTGCATGGCATGGAGCAAGGGAGACAACTCAACGTTTAAGACTCTTAAAGTGCTCCAAAATGGGCATGGAGCATGAGAGTTGACCCAATGTTTTAGGACTACAATATACCAACTTGTGTGGTTGGGGTTTGAACCCAAAGATCCACTCCTCTGGTCCAAGTACCCCTGCTTGGCAGCATGTCCCAATCCAGGAGTGAAGGAGGAGTGTTTGAGGTGGTGGAAGGTGTTGAAATTCCTATCTGTGTGGCCCGTGATCTCTGGTCCAAGTCCTTCCTCTGGTTCAGGGTTGATCAAGCTCTCTTCGCCTAGCCTGCACCACGAAGCACGACTAAAGACCACACCGGAGGAGCTCCGGTATGGCCCTCCGGCGCAAGGATGAGTATAGTGCAGAGAAAGAGAGAGAGAGCTAGGGTTTTGGGTCTGGAATGTTGTGTACCTTTAGGGCTGTGAACCTTCCGCTATTTATAGAACCTCCTTAGCTTGCTCTCCAATCGCATCACGTGCTGAGCCGAGTGATGTTGTTGTGACGTCACTAGATTAGATATTTGTAAATCGTTCGAACGTGAGCTGTCCTTTCCCATGTGCTTCCATCATTATCTTTGTAACCGTTTGACGTGGGACCAGGCGTGTCTCCGTGGAGTGGCGGGGCTTGCACTGAGGCCGAGCCAAAGAAGAGTCCGAGCTACGGGCCGAGCCCAGCATAGACCATGTGCAGACTCCATTTGTTGAGAATCGTCGGCAAGGTCCGCCGTGCGTGAACATCGTCGGCTAGGGCCGTCTCTGATATAGCCGCGTGGGCTCGTCGCCCTTCGGCTAGTCGCCGAGCGTTCTGTGTTCGGCCTACTACAATAGCCCCTCGATCTCTGCCGACGCCGAGCGCGAGGTAGGGATCGATACCCAGCTCTGGCCGAACGTGGAGAGCGCCGAGGATGGATTATTGATGATGAAAATGAGATCAAGCTGGACTTAACCCGTCTTCTCATCTGTACAGAGCAACCGTCAGGGGCGCCTGCTAGTGAGAGGACGCCAAGTGTCACTGTACAGCTGGGTGCGGCTGGTGAAAGGACGGTTGGCGTGATTAAGACTCTGCAGGCTGTCCCTTCAACGCCACGTGTCGCGCGCTGAGTGGACAACCGTTCGGCGGTGTAATAATGGGCGGGAACTTCGAATCCCTAACCCTAGCTCTATATAAAGGGGTCGCGTGAGGAGAGAGAAGCCACCAGTGCTTTCTCTCTCTACACTTCCATTGTCAGAGCTCCTTCCTGCGCCCGTTCATCCTCCACTCCTGATTTACAGCAGTTTTGGCACCAGATCTTGCTAAAAATCACAGGTACGAGTTCGATTTTTACTTCTCTATGCGTTTTTATAGTTTTCACATGCTTTTCCTGCCTTTTTCCTGGGTTTTTGGTGTTTTTTGTTCTGTGTGAACAGTACGAAGCCTGGAGATGAACGAACTGTTCATCTTCGCCTTCAACCTGTTCTTCCGAGCACAGGTCCTCTCAATGATCTTGTGCTTGGCTGATGTTTTAGGTTGGCCAAGCCCCATGTAGGTAATAAAGGGTTTGGCCGACGGTGGGCTTGGCCGAGCCCCACTTTATGGTTGTTTAAGCCGAGCCCCCGCTGAGTCCCGGAGTTTCCTGAGCTTGAGTCTTCATAGGATAGAAATGGTGGGCCAGTAGAGAGCCGAGCGTAGAGATCCTTGCCTTCTGGCCGACGACGAGGCTTCTCATTCATTTTCGCTTGTCTTGTTTAGGTCTGGCTCACCAGGTGATAGTGATATCATCCGACTCTGAGAGCTCAGGAGACGGCTCCGAGGAACTCTTCATCCGAGAATATTTGGAGAGGCGACGCAGCCGACGCCAGACATCCTCTATAGCATCCAATATGTCAGATAGCAGTGACTCCAACGCTGAGCGTGATCATGAGTACGACGGCGGGTTCAACACCGAACCCGAAATTTCTTTCACTTTATCCACACGCTCTGATGCTGAACCCGAACTCGGCCCTGAGGCTGAATCTAGGTTCCACTCTCAAGCCAAGGCCACAACGTCATCACGATCGAGGCCGGATGGAACAGCATCCGAGGACAGAGAGATCGCTGACCTGTACGAGAGGGGTCAGGTCTGCCCGCATGCACATTACTTTAGCGGGCAGCCGAACGAGTACGAAGACTTCTGTCGTACCTTCAACATCCCCGCCGATGTTGTCGTTTGCCAAGTAGCCAGTAACAGAATTAGGGATAAGGTAGAGCACCATCCCGAGCATATAACTGTCCCCCTCATGGCCATCTGTGAGGCTGGGCTCCGTTTCCCTCTTCATCCGTTCCTGAGGGAGTTACTGGCCAAATTCGGGCTTGTCCCTCACTATTTTGCTGTCAACAGTTACAGAATAGTGATGACCATCATCAAACTGAAAGAACTCCATAACCTTGAGTTTTCCGTTGCCGACCTCTTTCATACGTACCAAATGTCTAGGCACGGCAAGACTAACCGCAGGTACTTGTCGACGCGCAGTGGCAAGGAACCCCTGATTGTGGGGCTTCCCGACACCGACAAATGGGCTAACTTTTATGTTGAAGTTAGTGGTAATTTCGAGTTCGGCGACCAGGCAACGCGGTTGTATTCAGTGCCGAAGATAAAAAACTTCCGAGGTTGTTTAATCCTTTCTTATTTGCCGTACATGACTTCTTCACAGAATACTAATGATGTCTTGCATGGCTAATTCTTTTGCAGATCACCGATCTATTGCAAAGAGAGAGGAGGATTTAGCCGACGAAAGTCATATTGTTCGATTGAAAGCTCTTCCTTGTCACGACGCGCCAACGATTTTGGGTTACGACCCCTCTTACAAGGGTAAGTTGAGGAGAAGAGAAAAAAAAAACTGGTTCGAGCAAGCGGGCGAAGGGTAAGAAGAACGCTGCCGACGGACAAAAGGAAAAGGACCCGAAGCCGAGCAAGGTAGCGAAGGGCGAGAGAGTGAAGTTCCCGTCTTTGAAGAAGTCGGCAGATTTCTGGTTTCAGCAGAGCCAGCCTTCAACGTTTGAAGGTATTGATATCGAGCCCCTTCGAACCCTCATCCCCCAGTTTGCCGACGACATGGGCCGGAGAAACGTCGTGAAGATGAACATCAGGGACGGCGCCCTGGACAGACAAAAAGCAGCCGCCGAGGCCGAGCGTGCTGCCAAGAGACAAAAAACTTCCCACGACCTTCTCCCTGCCAAGCCCCCAGGGGCACTTGCCAAGGAGAGGGACCAGACGGAGTCATCGGCTGCGGGTGGCTCCAAAGCTTTGGAGAGGGCGACCGGCTCGGGTAGCCAAGCGGCTGCACAGGAGTTCACTCCCTCGTTTGCCATGGCCGAAGGCAGGATTATATCCGTCAGCGACTGTGTGAAGCTGGAGCCTGGCCTTGCCCCAACAATGCTTCAAGGTTTGGCCTTGCCAAACGACATGATGAAGGTACCCGAAGAGCTTCAGCCGAGCCTGGTTCACGCCAGTGCGTATGTTGCTCAGGTACTTTCCTAAACCCGGTTTCATTTTTCCATCCTTCGAACAAATTTATGAGCTTGTATTTTTGCTGTTATGTAGGCTGGCCAGGCGATTCTCCGTGCGTACAACCAAGCCACCCTTCTGAAGGTCGAGCGTGAAAAATCAAGGAGCTATAAGGGGAGCCTGCAGACGGCGAAGACCCAGATTGCAGAGCTCGAGAGGGAGAAGGAGGAGATGGCCGAGAAGCTGAAGAAGGCCAAGCGCGAGCTCGGTCAAGTGGTTAGGAGGGAGAAGAGGAAGATGAAGGAGGTTGACCAGAAGGCGTACCAAGCAGGTTATGACCGTGCCGGCCAAGAGTACAGGAGGGACGCTCGGTCAATGGTTAATGACCATCTCCAGGAAAAATTGCCCATTGCTTACAAAGCGGGATACAAGGCCGGTGTTGCGGCCGTCGGCGAAGGAATGCAGCTGGAGCTTGACCTGAGCCGAATCCCAGCGCCAACTGTTCCTGAGTTTGAACTCCCTTATACTGAGGAGGAGTGCGTTCCGTTGCCGGACGAGGAATTTTCTGAGAGTGAGGAGGATCTCGAGGACCTCACTGTTGTTGATTTATCTGAGGATGATGCTGGCAAGAAAAAGGGCGATGGCGATGAAATTGCTGCCGATGCCGGTAAGGACGTCGAGAAGGAAAAAGAGAAGGTGGCGGATGCTGACAATGCTGTTGCCGAGCACGCTGCTGATACTACTGCGGATGCCGCTGCTCAAGTTTGATCATTATGAGTTGTAGTTTCGAATTTTTTGAACTATTTTGGACTGGACGGCGCCGAACACCGGTGTTTGCTGTTCCAGGTGTAATAGTTGTTGGGGGTCGGCATCGAACGATTTACCACGCCGTACCTTCTGTTAGGAGTTTCTGCTACACTATTTCTTTGAATGAATGAATGTGTGCTTTCCTTTGTTTCAATGACCTTTGTTTTTCCGTGCCTGATCAATTTGTGTTTTGGCCTTGTGAAAATTTGTTTTGTAGCCTTGCATGTTTGGATTGGTAGATATCCGTAGCCCCCACTTTGGTCTGGGTTCGGTGTGATAGTGTTTGCTTGACGTAGGGTGGTTGTAGCCGAGCCTTGACCAAAGTAGGATGGTTTAGCTATTTTAGGATACAACTGTTTAGTGGGTGGTTTGCTCACCAAAGTGTGAGTGTAACCTGACTGTGGCCGACCTTACTGTCTTGCCAAGTCAAACCGAAGCCCACATTCCAGCCATAATGTGTGTTATGGGCTCGGGGGACCATATGTCCCTATGCTTCTTTGGGCAGCAAAGATGGCCGAACCTGACCCTGAGGGCCGTTTGTGGGTGTGACCGAGGTCTTCGTTTGTGGGTGGCTACTAGATGCCGAGAATAACAAAGTATGCAAAAAGGTGAAAAAATGCGAAGTTATATAGTTCGGGGAAAAAAACGATTGCTGAATCAAAAAGTTGAATTCCCATTAACTTGATAGAACAAGCAGCAAGTGGCCGAGGCCCCTTGTTTTTTAACAGAAAAAGCAAACAGGAAAACTATCAGTAAAGCCGAGCACGGGGGTGAAGATCACATGTACGCCTTCCTGAGGTTCTGGGCGTTCCAAGGGTTGGTCAGCACCTTCCCATTCATGTCCTCCAGTATGTATGCTCCTTCGCCAGCAATCTTGACGATGCGGAAGGGACCTTCCCAGTTCGGCATGAATTTCTTTTTCTTAGCCGCCTGGACCACCCTTCGCCAAACTAAGTCGTCAGGCTTGAACTTCTTGACGCGCACACTGCGGTTATACCCTTTGGCTACTTGCTGTTGGTAGTCTGCAAGCTTCAGCCGAGCATCATCACGCTTCTCGTCCGCGAGAATGAGCTCCTGGGCGACAGCCTCGTCATTGGTGGCAGGATTGAAAGTCTCAGTCCTGAGGGTGGGGAGCTTAGACTCTAAAGGTATGACGGCCTCCATGCCTAATGCCATGGAGAAGGGTGTTTGGCCTGTTGAACGGCGTGGTGTGGATCGATAGGCCCAGAAAACCCGTGGCAGCTCCTCCGCCCACTTGCCACGTTTTGAGGTTAAGCGACGTTTGATACCGGCACAAACGGTTTTGTTTGAGGCCTCGGCCTGGCCGTTCCCCTGAGGGTACGCTGGAGTAGAATTAAAGAATCGGATGCCGAACTCTGCAAGGAGACTTGAAAGGCCGTTGCCGACAAATTGTGTGCCGTTGTCAGAAACGATTGCCGAACCTGGTAATAATGTTCCTCCAAACAAACCGACGGATGTCGGCCTCAATCATTGTTAATAGGGGTTCAGCTTCTACCCATTTCGAGAAGTAATCTGTTGCGTGATGAGGAACTTGAAGCCCCCAGGGGCAGTTGGCAACTTCCCGACGATGTCGAGACCCCATTGGGCGAATGGTCATGGACTTGTTATGGGGGAGAGGTTCTGAGCGGGCTGCTTGGGTATTGGGGAGAACAGTTGGCATGGTCGGCATTTGCGGACAACCTCTTCGCAATCTTTCTTCATATTCTTCCAGAAATAGCCTTGACTTAGCGCCCTCTGGCATAAGGAACGGCCGCCAGAATGGCAGCCGCAGCTGCCGGAGTGAAGCTCGTTGAGGATCGTTGGCACCTGCGTAGGGTGGACGACGAGTAGGTACGGCCCAGAGATGGACTTTCGATAGAGTTGGCCACTGTCGGATAACCAGTAGTATGCAGCCTTATTCCGGATTCGGTATTCTTCCTTTTTGTCATCAGGTAGAGTGTTGGTCCTGAGGAAGTCCACGATCTCATCCATCCAGCTCGGGCCGAGCTCGATGTTCAGCACGTCTGGGGGAATGTCAAAGCTTGGTTGACTGATGCAGCCGAAAGTGCGGAATCCTGAAACTTTAGAGGCCGATGCCAAACCAGCGAGAGCGTCGGCGTGGGCGTTGTGTTCCCGGCTTATCTGCTCGATTTTGAAACTTTTGAACTTGGTGATAAGCTCGGCTGCCGTCGTCTGATACTTCATTATTCTTGGATCCCTGGCTTCGTAGTCCCCTAACACTTGATTCACAATCAGTTGAGAATCGCAGTAAACAATAAGGTTATCGGCTTGCATTGCTGAAGCGGAACGTAGACCGGCTAGGAGGGCTTCATACTCGGCCTCATTGTTAGTGGCGGGGAAGTCAATGATGATAGAACTTTCATGCATTGTCCCACATGGGGAGACTAGGACTACACCCGCACCTGCTCCGTTACTGTTTGAGGCGCCGTCGACGTGCAGCCTCCAGGAGTCGCCCTGAAAAAGTAGCCAGGGTTTCTTAGCATCTATTGGTTCGGCCATAGCTGGTAAAGGAGGCGTATTGAACTCTGCGGCATCTTCAGGGGTGAGTTCGGCAATGAAGTCGGCGAGAACTTGGCCCTTGATTGCTGTACGAGGCTCAAAGTGGATGTCGAAATTGGCAAGTTCGACGGCCCACTTGGAAACTCGATTGGAGAGGTCGGCCTTTCGAAAGAGAGCTTTGAGGGGGTACTCTGTTAAGACCGTGATAGTGTGGGACTGAAAATAGGGAAGTAGCTTCCTTGCGGCCGAGACGAGAGCTAAAGCCAATTTCTCGAGAGGGAGATAGCGCGTTTGTGCGGGAAGGAGTGTCTTGCTGGTAAAGTAGATGGGCATGTCATCGGTTCCCTGTTGCCGGACGAGAGCGGAGCTGATAGCATGGGCTGAGACTGCCAAATATAGATAGAGCGTTTCGAATTCTGCTGGCTTCACTAATAGAGGTGCGGAACACAGGTAGCTCTTGAGCTCGGCTAGCGCCTTGTCGCACTCTTCCGTCCATTCAAACTTCGCTTACTTTTCCCTTTCAAAGCATGAAAGAAGGCGTGGCATTTCCGAAGACTTGTTGATGAAGCGGTTGAGAGCAGGGCCATGCCGGTGAGTCTCTGAACCTCTTTGGCCGTACGTGGTGGGCGCAGGTGCTACTGCTTTGATCTGGTTGGGGTCGGCTTCAATACCTCGTCGGTTGACAAGATGTCCAAGAAACTTACCGGCGCCCACACCGAAGGCACACTTCTCTGGGTTAAGGCGGAGCTTGTGGAGTTTGAGGACGTTGAATACTTCAGCTCGGCGAGATGGTTACCCTCCCTCTGGCTCTTGACGACGAGGTCGTCAATATATGCCTCCAAAATATGGCCAATCTGTTCGTGGAGCATTTTGTAGATTGCTCGATTGAACGTGGCGCCTGAGTTTTTGAGCCCAAATGGCATGACTCGGTAGCAAAAGATGCCGTGCGGAGTGATGAAGGCGGTTTTTTCCATGTCATCGGGGTCCATGGCTATCTGATGATAACCACGGTAGGCGTCGAGGAAGCTGAACCGAGCGTGACCGGCGGTTGCGTCGACTAACTGATCGATTTTTGCCAGTGGGAACCAATCTTTAGGACAAGCATCGTTGAGGTTGGTGTAGTCGACGCAGACCCGCCACTTGCCGTTTTTCTTTTTGACTACAACTGTGTTAGAAAGCCAAGTGGGGTACTGTACCTCCTGGATTGCATTGGCTTCGAGTAAGCGATTGACTTCCTCAATGACGGCGTCGGCATGCTCGGGGGCTGAACGTCGAGCCTTCTGGACTACCGGTCCTTCTTGATGTTGAGTGAGTGGCAGATGAAGTTAGGGTCGACACCAGGCATTTCGTTGGGCGTCCAAGCGAAGACCTCCATGTTTTTTTTCAGAAATTGAAACATTTCTTCACGCTCGGCGTCGCTCAAGGAAGAGCCAAGCAAGAAGAAACGAGATCCGTCTTCATTTATGGGCATTTGAACCAATTCTTCTTCAGCTTTATCTTCGGCCTTCTGGCCGACGTCTTCGATGACAGCCATGTCCGGGACTTCAACCCATTAGACTTGTTTTGCTTTGGAGGACGTGTGTACAGCTGAGACGTAGCATTTTTTGGAGGCAACCTGGTCGCCTCTCAGATCCTCTTGTCGGCCGCTGGCGCCAAGAATGAACTGGTGGTAAGTGGAGGCAATGGCTTGCATGTTGTGTAACCAGGCTCGCCGAGGATGGCGTTGTACGGACTTGGAGCATTGACGACGATGAACTCGGCGGAGACGGTCCTCGAGCCGACGATGACGGAAGATGGATTTTGCCAATTGGCCAGACACTAGAGCTCCGTTGAATCCGATGAGAGGAACCTCGTGTCTTGTAGTGCCGACTCTGGAGATCAAGCTTTTGAAAAGGTCATAATACATGACTTCTGCCGAGCTGCCGTGGGAGGACACGTTTGACGTCATGGACGCCAATTTGAACAGTGACAACAAGTGCATCAGAGTGGGGAGTTTGTACATGCTCAAGGTCACGCTCGGTAAAAGTAATCGTCCATTTGGGAACATCCTGCGGATACGGGCGTTTGGATCCACAGCCGACAGAGAGTACCTGCTTGGAGGACGAGGCTTGAGTGATGTCGGCTCGGAGAGTACCTTCGAGTTCCTTTGTTACTGGACCGTGGATAACGTGTATCATCGGTCTTGGTTCGTTGGGATTGGGATTGCCGGTTGGCTGTCGTGCTGGTGTTTTTGCTCGGTCGATGTACTGATCGAGATGGCCCTGGGCGGCAAGTCTCTCGAGGAGTGCTTTGTATGGGGCGCAGGCTGTGGTGTAATGGCCGAGCTCGTTGTGGTAGGAGCATTTCTTCCTTGGATTCTGATCTGGTTGACTAGTGTCTTGCCGAGCTTACCAGTTGGCCATTCGAACCACGGCTGCCTCATGATCTCTTTCAGAAATGACCAAATGGGCTCCTTGAAGTATGTGGTCTCGGCAACGTAGTCATGTACCTTCGGCTGACGCTTCTTGCCGTCCTTGATATTGTTCACATGTTTCTTCGAATGTTGTTGCTGGTGCGGGCAACTGTTGGGTGACAGCTGGGGTTGTTGTATTTGCGTTCGGCATGCCCTGCGCCACCCTGTCAGCGTAGAATTCCTCTAGTGCGCAAAATCGTTCGACGACACGCATTAGTTCGCCCATGCCGTGGGGCGGGCGGATGGCGAGTTCGTCAAGTATCTTGCTGCCCGTTTCCAGGCCATTCTTGAATGTACGCGCAGCCCAGTATTCAGGTATTTCGTTGAAGAGTTGCCAGTAACGTTCGGCGTATTGCCTGAGGGTCTCGGTTGGGAGCTTCCTCATTTGGGACAAGGACTCAGGCTCCTTGGCAGTCTTGTTGCTAGTGATGAAGCGGGTATTGAATGCTCGCTCGAGGTCGACAAGATTCCGAATGGATCCAGCGGGCAACTTGTTGAACCACTGGAGTCCAAGGGAGCCGAGGCTGGAGGGGAACGCTTTGCACTTGATCTCATCCTTCTGGGTACAGAGCTCTATTGTTTGGCGGAAGTGGATGAGATGGGTGTAGGCTTCACATGTTGATGGGTCGAATTTGGTGAACTTAGGCAAGTGAAATGTGGATTCGGGTGAAGTGTTGATGATATGGGAAGTGAAGGGTGAAACGCCGAGATCCTTCAACTGCCTCTCGAACCCAGGGCGCGGCGGCTTGCCGAACTCATCTATCTTCGTTCGTTTGGGGTCCCTTCCCTTGGGGTCCTTAGTGGTTGTCTTCCCATCGTTCCTGTGCCTGAGTTTATCCCTCAGGTCTGTTGTTGCTCGCCGTGGGCCGTCGATGGACTTTTCTCGTTCACGACGAGTTTTGTTATCATGGGTACCTTCGTCACCAAATCCTTTCCCGCGTCGTCGGCGGATCTCATCATCCTGGTTCTCGGGTGCGATCTCGCCGAGGCGTTCAGACACGTGGCGCCTGGTTTGTACGGAATCTCGGCTATGGTGCGAGACCGTGGTGCGAGAGAATTCCGCACGACCAGTCGAGTACGTGCTTGTGAACGACTCGGTGTCCCGCGTTCTGGTGCGTTCTTGGTGGCTTCTGGAACGATGTGCTCCAGAAGCGTTTGGCTGTCTGTAGAGGATGATCTCTCGTGCGTCACCAGGCGCAGGGGTGAAGCCAACTCTGTCCTTCACAGATCCGCGATGGCCCAACTCTTGTTGCTCCTGAGGTGGCGGTGGAGGTGGCGTTTGTCCCCGTCGCCTCCTGCTCCCACGAGATCTCGACGTGGCAGGGATTGCTGTTTGCTGAATGTGCTGCTTCATTTGGGCCACCTCCGCCCTCAACGCGGCCAGCTCGTTATCTCGTTCGTCGTCCCGACGTTGTAATAGGCGAATGTAGGACGCCGTGACTTCCTCTGCGGCTGGTGATAGCCCGGAGCTGGCGGGGATTGAGATTGACATGTGTCTCTCCGGGGGTGGAAGGATGATGTTTCCACTGGCGTCCTTGGCCCCAGAGACGGCTGCGTTCGTGAGATCACCGCCCATTGTGGTTGGATTTGATGGTTGTTTGTGGAGGAAGGGAGGTTGGTGTTGGGAGAGGAGTGAGCCGTTTGGATCAGAAGTAAGTTCACGTCGGGTTCACCAATTGTGTGGCCCGTGATCTCTGGTCCAAGTCCTTCCTCTGGTTCAGGGTTGATCAAGCTCTCTTCGCCTAGCCTGCACCACGAAGCACGACTAAAGACCACACCGGAGGAGCCCCCGGTATGGCCCTCCGGCGCAAGGATGAGTATAGTGCAGAGAAAGAGAGAGAGAGCTAGGGTTTTGGGTCTGGAATGTTGTGTACCTTTAGGGCTGTGAACCTTCCGCTATTTATAGAACCTCCTTAGCTTGCTCTCCAAGTACTGTCACGTGCTCTGCGCGAGCCGGGTGACGTTGTTGTGACGTCACTAGATTAGATATTTGTAACCGTTCGAACGTGAGCTGTCCTTTCCCATGTGCTTCCATCATTATCTTTGTAACCGTTTCAGCACGTGGGGGACAGACGTGTCTCCGTGGGTGGCAGGGCTTGCCTGAGGCCGAGCCCAGCAAGAGTCCGAGCCCGTTACGGGCCGAGCCCAGCATAGACCATGTGCAGACTCCATTTGTTGAGAATCGTCGGCAAGGTCCGCCGCGCGTGAACATCGTCGGCTAGGGCCGTCTCTGATATAGCCGCGTGGGCTCGTCGCGTTTGAGGTGGTGGAAGGTGTTGAAATTCCTATCATACCCTCAAGATTGTAAACATCTAACAGAGATGAACCAGCAGATGTGCTTCCCAGTGGACTGTAAGTTTTAGGGTTCGATTGCCACCATTGGAAGTAGAGTGTCCAATGTGAGAGTTTAGTGAAAGCATAGGGCTGCTAAGTGGAACTAACCCTTTACTTATTTCATTCATGACTCGCAAAAGACACTATTGAATAATCCAAGCAATTTTTTTTTTTTTTGGGGTTAATCCAAGCTATTGTTACGCGCTATTTTAGTAATGTGCTCTCTCTTTCTCTCTCTCACACACACACTCCATACTCATCAGTTATATTGGCGCACATCACGTAAAACCAAAGCTAACAAGCATTAGTGAAAATTGTCAATATCACCTCATACAGGATATTCAGTGTATGTTGGCTTTTTGAAGATTCTTAACATTTTGTAAAGCCTACCCTACTCCTTCGAAGTTCCTCTTGATGTGATCTGAAAAAGATGACTCCGGGTCGGGATATGGTGAACCAATTGGTTGCTCCTCTAGTTGAACTATCAGGCCCTTTTTTGTTGCCTAGGTTAAACTTTCAGATCTAGGAACATGATTACTTGGCTATTTAATTAGCCAAATTTTGGTTACACTTGTTTTGTCCATTTTTGCAGATTTCATACCAATACCTCCAGGATGTGTATGGTGGGTGACAGATTGGATACTGACATTTTATTTGGCCAGAATGCCGGCTGCAGAACTCTCCTAGTTTTTTCAGGTTGGCAGTTCTTCAGTTTCCGATCACATTTTCCGTTGATGCGTAAACCCTTTTTTGTTCTTTTATGCTAATAGGAAGTTTCAGACTCACTAGAAATAACGAAATTTGCAGATGGTAAGCTTTCCTCATATTCATGTGGTTGGTATGGTTGCAGGTGTGACAACTCAATCCAGTCTTCAAGACCCGACAAATGACATTCAACCAGATTATTACACAAGCAAAATCTCCGACCTTCTTAATTTATTAGGAGCATGAATACTGATACTATATCTGCCGCCTTGTCTACGAACTAGGAACCTTCTCCAATTTCAGGAGTGTCTTCCTGATGTATCGGTACTCTATTCTGTTCTTAGATAATTTTCCAGGCTCCAACTCTTGAGGAGCAAATTAATGGCCCAAGCTGTCTTTGGTTCAATACACTGCTATTGGGACACATTAAGATGTATTAAACAATTTTTTTACACGTAATTTCATATCAATATGGATCTTGTTTGATAGATCTCGTCGGGTAGGTTCTAAAAATAAAAGTATTGCAGCTCAATTCAATTAAGCTAATACACATTACGGCATGTCTGCTAATGAGCCATTTGAAGCTCGGCTTCTGTGGACTCGTTACATAGTTTTCTTATGTGAATACGGTTTGATAATTATGTGGATTATGAAATTTATTTGGTGGTTTTGGGCATCGTCACGTGCGTCCCAATATTCTTATCCACCACACATATATGTGTAACGTAGTACTAAGAGTGTGGAAAGTTTAATGAAGAAAGGTGTTGGGATCCACAAAAAATATGTGATGCAAAAGTGTATTGGGACCACATAACAGTGCTACCATTAAATAATCACAGTAATTATTCATGAATTATACCAATGCGATTTAATTGTAACAAATTTTCTTGAATGCTGCAGACAGAAAAAAAAATCTAGGTAGGGGTGTTAAAAAAAAAAAAACGTTGAACCCTGACTGACCGAAAAAAATGGTCTTTCCGGTTTTTACCCGGTTTCGGTTCTATAAAAAAAAATTTAATTTTCGGTTTGGTCTCGGGGGAATTTCAAGTGAACTGAACCGAATCGAAATTAAATGGACCGACTAAGACTGAACCGACCCTTAATAATAGATACTGCCACACACCACCTTTTATTTTATTAAGACCACTCACTTCTTCTTTTACTCTCCCTGCCGATGTGGGATATAATTCTTCCATAAGAGAGAGAAATCTTTGTGCCTACTTTCGAACTCAAATTCTTCGTTGTGTCTTCTCTGTTCTTCTTCTACCTGGATTGATGTATCGGTACTCTATTCTGTTCTTAGAAAATTTCCCAGGCTCCAACTCTTGAGGAGCAAATTAATGGCCCAAGCTGTCTTGGTTCAATACACACATTAAGCTGTATTAAACAAAGTCTATATACAGTGCATTTTCCTAGTACCAAAGAATAAGTTCAAAAGTGCCAGAAGAGCGCTTAACATCTCCGGTGGTGGGTGTCATTTTTGTGGGAGTCAAAGCCCAAGTTGGCATGCTTCAGTGTTTTTGGCACCCTAATTTGGCCAAACTGCTCCCATGGCGGTGGAGCCAAAATTTGGCACCCTTCCTCAACTTCCTTCCAACAACCCTTTTTTTAACTACCTTTGAAATATCAATTAATTTTTTATATACTTTAACTATTGTTTAACCACCTTCTAACCACGATTTTAGGGTTCTGCCTAATTTTTTATCTACCTCTCCCTACCTAATTTTGTTGGTTGTACCTAATTTTTTATCTACCTCACCTACCCACTTTTTTATCTACCTCATGTCCCTGCCTAATTTTTTATCTATCCTTCCCTACCTAATTTTTTGAAACTCTGTAAATAAACAATTCATTTGTTGAATAAACAACACACAAAACAATGAGCAAGTTAAAAAATGCAATTTTGTGAAGAGATTTTGAATCTTCTTCATAGAAGAAAGTGTGTCACTTTGCTAGCATCGGAGCATCATAGAATGAAAACACAACAATCAAGCCGGCTCTTCAAATAGGAGTATCACAAGAAAGTTTCTCTGATTGTTTTTCTTTTTTTTTTTGAACACACGCACAGAAATGGCCAAGGCCATTTTTGGCCGGAGGTTTGGCATGGCGTTGAGGGGCTAAAAAATGGCATGGGAGCCAATATTTGGGTTCGGCAGGAGGGATGGCTGGGCATTGGAGATGCTCTTATGTCATGGATATAAAAGCTGCTCTTATTAGCATAACTCTGTCTTTCTGTTGTGTTTTCACTGGCAATATTGTTACATGCTTCCCGTAAACTTGATTTTTGAACACACGCACACACTAATTGCCATCATATTGGATGATTTTTTTTTTTTCCAGTGAAACTGCTTTCAGGAACTAGGTAATATATGTTTGGTGTTTACTTGGAGACATGACATTTTTTCAGAAATTTTCTCGAAAACGAAGTTTGAAAATTGTCAATTAAACGAGTTTTCTGGAAAAGGATCCTGTAAATAGAACAAACATAGCAATGACACGTAATTGCCCACCTGAGATTCTCTGTACCGAGAAATTGGTCTACCTCTGTATGGAGATGTTTCGGGTCGTTAGATTGTGTGAATTTTTTATTTTTTTATGTTTCAAAATTGTTAGGCGATCTAAAGACCGGAAATGCACTGATACAGAGGCAAAGAGAATTCTACTATAGAGGATTTGATTCCGTCATTAGCTTCACTGTCGTGGACCAAAAAAACCACATGTTAGTGCCGATTGTTGATGTTTGGGTTTTTACCCGACCCAAACCAATTACCCGTCACAAAACCTGTATGAGTCTGTATCCAAACCATCCAAACCCGAGAGATTAATCATTGCTCTTGGAGCACCACCAACACCATATATGCTCCACGGGCCGTTTCCACTATATATTTGTGTGGGCTTCCAATTGGCCCAATCAATTACCCACAGTCAAGAACCAACAATCAGCAGGTTTGTGTGCTTGGCAAAAGAGTGTGCTTCCAATGGGCCCAATTCGTCCCCCCCAAACGTCAGACTTGTTGCTTCAAAGTGTTTTTCATTGGGTCTGGCCATGGACTGGATTGCTCCCATCTGTCAGTGGATTCAAACTGGACCCTATAAGTCAGCTATTAATAGTCTCAAGATAAACCATCTTGAGGTCCATGGAGTCAAAGATTGGCTTCACATCCAGCATGTCATGCGACACACACATCATTTTATAACTCAGGTGTTCGGACCAGTATATGTTCACCTCGACTAATCCTGGGGGTCCAATTTCACAGCCCACTTGCGGAGAGCCCAACTAAAATCAGAGCAAAGCTCCGTATGGGCGGACGCCACAAAAGTTGATAGCACCTGAAAAGTTCCGTATGCACACCATATTTTGTCTGCAAAATGCGCGATTTAATTAATATTTGCCATCTATGCTTATAGGAGTATCAAGGTAAAGTAGTATTCAACACACACCAAAAAACCACAGCCCTAGCATCTCATCTTATCTGTATTCAACTATACATTAACGTGCGTGAACTCTATTGCGAGAGAACGTGTCATTTTAACTTCCAAAAACAAACTACTTTTTCGAAACAATTTCTCAATATATTTTTTTTTTGTTTTGCACCATTCAAAAGATCTCGGTGGGTACTTTAGAACAACATGTCTATGAACGCAATGAATGATTTTGGCTAGTCATGAAAGTATTTGGTGTTAGAAATTCTCTAGGTTAGTTATTACCCTTTAATCAAAATGGTAATCCTACACCATATGCTTCTTCATCTGTCAGAGTCCACAGCCCTTGGAACTAAGTGAAATAAATTAACAGGCAAACAGCATCAAAGCACAGCCCAAGGAACATATTCCCCCCCCCCTTCTTCCAAAATCTACAATATAAAAACAGAGAAATCAATATACATACAGAGTATTGAAACCTCTTGATCATGTGCCCAATACTGCCAACCCAGCAGATATGGTTAATGAAATACTGAGGACCTCAGGGGACCACTAATTGAAAAAACTGTCCTCCACATTAATTTTGTATGTCCATATGGTTGGCCCATTGTCGAAGTTTTACAATTGGCCCAACTAAGGCCCTGGGGGGATTTCGTTTCAAGCCGATGGAAATATCCGAAATCCCCAACTGTATCGACCCCACCCTGAACCGGACCGAACTTTACTCCTATCAGAATTGGTCTTGAAAATATTCACCCCAAACCGAATCAATCTTCAAAACTTTTTATCCCAAATCGACCGGTCTTCAAAACTTTTTAACATTTTATCCCGAATCGACCGGTCTTCAAAACTTTAACCCAAGTCTTCAAAACTTTTACCTTGCGTCTTTGAAACTTTATTTTCACCCCAAACCGAATCAATCTTCAAAACTTTTTACCCCAAATCGACCAGTCTTCAAAACTTTTTTACTTTTCCCGAATCGACCCGAGTCTTCGAAACTTTTACCCGAGTCTTCGAAACTTTTACCTTGCGTCTTTGTAACTTTTATACCGACCAAACCCGAACCAAAATTACCCTCAGAAAAATGCATAGGGCTCAGAGCTTTCAAATTTTTATTTCTTTGAAATTGAGGGCCAATCAGAAGCGAGCCCACCCTACAAAATCCCACACAAATTATGTCAGCCATATGTCGTGATAGCCATATAGCATCACCTAACTAGGGCTGGCATGACATATTTAGCCAACCTATCCTTATAAATAGTTATTTTTGCCCCACACCACCCTTTATTTTATTAAGACCACTCACTTCTTCTTTTACTCTCCCTGCCGATGTGGGATATATAATTCTTCTGTCTGAGAAATCTGTGTCTACTTTCGAGCTCTATTCTGATGTGGGATATGTAGTTCACTCTGAATCTCTAATGCATATGCTATATACAGTGCATTTTTCTGGTATCAAATAATAAGTTCAAAAGTGTCAGAAGAGCGCTTAACATCTCCAATGGTGGGTGTTATTTTTGTGGGTGTCAAAGCCAAATTTGGCATGCTACGGTGCTTTCGGCACCCTAATTTGGCCAAACTGCTCCAGTGGTGGCGGAGCTAAAATTTGGCCCCCTTCCTCAACTAACTTCCAAAAATCCTTTTTTTTAACTAACTTTTGAAATATCAATTAATTTTTTATATACTTTAACTATTGCTTAACCACTTTGTAACCACGATTTTAGGGTTCTACCTAATTTTTTATCTACCTTTCCCTACCTAATTTTGTTGGTTGTACCTAATTTTTTATCTACCTCTCCTACCTACTTTTTTATCTACCTCGTGTCCCTACCTCATTTTTTTAATCTATCCTTCCCTACGTAATTTTTTAAAACCCTGTAAATAAACATTTCATTTGTTGAATAAACAACACACAAAACAATGAGCAAGTTAAAAAATGCAATTCTGAAAGGAGATTTTGACTCTTCTTCATAGAAGAAAGTTTGTCACTTTGGTGGCATTGGAGTATCATAGAATGGAACCACAACAATCACTTTGGTGACCATCGTCATCATGGCAGTGGGTCGTGATCATGGCATTGTAGAAGACAGTGTCCCTCATCCTCAACGGGGTCACGTTAAATATCTCCAGGGCGTGGACGCGACAGGCGTGGGGTACGAGGTGGGGGCTATGCGGGCAACATAGCTGGAGCTGAGTTGCGTAAAAGTTGGCCACGGCACAGATGTCGCAGGGGTTTATGGATTTGGATGCAGCATTCTTCATGTGGAGAGAGAGAGACAGTGAGGCATCAAGAAGCGTAAACCCCAAACCCTAGGAGGATCTTCTACCTATTTAAACACAAGCTCAGTCAGTACACTTCTTGTATGATGGAATCACAACGCAAGTGCATGCAATTATTTTTTCCATAAGAGAACTCGTGGCCTTCACCTCACTCACAAAGTCATTATGCACATAACCCGAAATCATGACATTCGAAGCAACCACTAACTTCTCTTCCATCCCTTCAAAAACTCGACGAGCTATATCCAGGTCCCCATTCCTGACGTAACTTGTAATGATTGTAGTCCATGTTAATTCATCTCTCACAGGCATCTCATCAAAAAGCTTCCTAGCAGCACCCATCAACGAAGACGAAGACACTAACGGAGACGATGCACATTCACGTAAACCGATATTAGCGAATTCACGACTGAAGTCACCAACCCTATTCTTGACTTCACAACTGCACAATGCAACTACTGGTAATGGGTTTCTCGATCTGCTACGAGGGCCAACGGGACAGGATGGTTCCAAAAGTGAAGCTATCGGGCGGGAAACCCTCCCGCCTCATGTTGCGAAAGAGTTTGATAGCGGCGTGACCGTCTTCGTCATGGCAGTGGGCCGTGATCATGGCATTGTAGAAGACATTGTCCCCCATCCTCAACGGGGTCATGTTAAATATCTCCACGGCCATGTCTAGTTTTCTAGAAGCAGAGTATGCGGCGAGCATTGTGGTCCTTGCGACGATGTCCGGTAAGGGAATTTGTCGAACAGTTGGTGGGCAGAGACGAGGTGGGAGGATTTGCAGTAGACGTCAATGAGGCGGTTGAGGATGTGACCACGGGGTTTGAAGCCAGAAGTGGTCATGTGGGCGTGGACGCGACGAGCATGGGGGTACGAGGTGGGGCTGTGTGGGCTGCATAGCTGGAGCTGGGTTGCGTAAAAGTTGGCCACGACATAAATGTCGCTAGGGTTTATGGATTTGGATGCCGTATTCTTCATGTGGAGAGAGAGAGAGAGAGAGAGACAATGAGGTAACCAGAAGCATAAAAAAGATTACCCCAAACCCTAGGAGGATTTTCTTCCTATTTAAACACAAGCTCAGTCAGTACACTTCTTGTACGATGGAATCACAACGCAAGCGCATTAAATTATTTTTTGTATAAGAGATCTCGTGGCCTTCGCCTCACTCACAAAGCCATTATGCACATAACTCGAAATCATGGCATTGCAAGCAACTACTAACTTCTCTTTCATCTCTTCAAAAATTCGACAAGCTGTATCCAGGTCGCCATTCCTGACGTAACCCGTAATGATTATAGTCCATGTTAATTCATCTCTCACGGGCATCTCATCAAAAAGATTCCTAGCAGCACCCATCAACGAAGACGAAGACACTAACGGAGAAGATGCACATTTCACGTAAACCGATATAAGCGCATTCATGACCGAAGTCACCAACCCAGTTCGTGATGTTATCTATGTGTATTTATTTGTGTGACAAAATAAGATACTCCCTCCGTCCCATAAAGAATGATAATTTTTGAAATCCGTGTCATTTTGTATCGCTTATATCTTTCAATCTATAATGTTTTTCATGTGTTTGAAAACTTTGTATAATAGAATTAATTGAGAACTATCAAATAAGATCCATATTACATATGTTTTGACATCCATATTGAAAGATATAAATAGTTGAAATTGGCACAGATATCAAAAATTGACATCCAATTTGGGACGGAGGGAGTATTAAAAATTATCTATTGATTTTCCTAAAACCATGGAATATTTATGGAGAAATAGCCCTAACACATTCAGCTCATTCAATTAGGGGGAAAAATAGCATAAAACAAGTAAAAATTGGTCATGCGTATAATATTTTTCTTTTCAAATACAAATGCATCTCTTTAGCTAATGAGATTCACTTTTATTTTCTATTAAGATAATCCAACAAAGGGGTACAATAAAAAGAAATTGTCCAAAAGTGTAGGTATTTTGCAATTATCTCGTATCAGCTAAGATCTCTCTCTCTCTCTCTCTCTCTCTCTCTCTCTCTCTCTCTCTCTCTCTCTCTCTCTCTCTCTCTCTCTCTCTCTCTCTCTCTCCATATAAACAAATCTGTATCTACTCATCTTATCCAACTGAATCAATCAAATTCTCAAAATTACATTGCATAACCATTCTCGAATATTGTTGCCACGACCGGTCTATAAACTTCGAGAAGCTTCCTCTAACCGGTTTCAAATCCAACGTCACGTCGATCCGACCTTTCGTCCAGGGAGGGGCCAGTAGGGGCGGTCGCCCCTCCAAGAAAAAAAAAACACTACTTATTATATGGAAAATAAAATTTTTCTATGAAAGTATAGAGGCTCGCCCCCCTCTAGTATTTTGGGAAAAAAAATCAAATAATAGTAAGTAATTAGTAACCTTTGAAGTACAAGATACCAACGTTAATTTCTAAACATTACGGGTTAAATATAAAAAAACATAAAATTTGAGGGTTAACATAGTGAGTACTCAATTAATTTAACGGTAAATTGGGCTAAGGTCCATTTTGAAGGTGCTTTTGGACGTTTAGTCCAACTCAAATTGTAACAGTGGTGGAGGTCCATTACTGGACAAAAATGCCCCGACTGCCCCTTACTATCTATATAATGTGTTAGGGTACCCTAGGATTTTAGGGTTTTAGGGTACCCTAGGATTTTAGGGTTTAGGGTACCCTAGGGTTTTAGGGTACCCTAGGATTTTAGGGTTTTAGGATACCCTAGGATTTTAGGGTTTTAGGGTACCCTAGGTTTAGGTACTTTCATAGGAGTTTTAGAGTGCACTTTCCTATTATAGGGTTTTAGCAATTTAGGCACTTTTATTGGGTACCCTAGGGTTTTAGGCACTTTTATTGGGTACCCTAGGGTTTTAGGCACTTTTATAGGGTACCTTGAGGTTTAGGCACTTCCATAGGGTGCTCTAGGGGTATTTTTGGAACGCGTGTCCATATAAGGACTGGAACCACTATGAAAAGTTTAGGTGGACTGACACCACTACAAAAAGTTTAGTGTGTCCTTATCAATAAGGCTCCCATTTTTTAATTCCCAGTTTTTACCCACAAAAATCTCCAATCGTTAAGAGAATTTTACACGTTTTCTTCTCTCTGCCTAAAAAATCTCCATGGCACACCAGACGCCTCTCTCTCTCTCTCTCTCTCGGCACAAAAATCCCACATCGTCAAGACTTCGAAGGCAATTTCGAGAAAATAAGAAAACTAGGAGAAGAGATTTGGGAAACTCGAAGTAATCTTGGTGAAATCTAAGTTGTAACTATGAAATGTGCAAATACTAGACACCGCAACACGATTGGGGAAAAACTTTTAGCATGTTTCTAAATCACTTACATAGAGAAGGATATTGCGAAAAGGTTTGATGTTGATTCTATCATCGATGCTTTTAATGACCTAAAAGAGCGTGAATGCAATTAAAGATGCCTAATTTTACTAAATAGATTGAGGTAAGTCGTTAATGCTTTTGCAATATGTTAATATATGAAAAGCATAATTAAGTATGAAGTTTTGTTTTTTTTGGGTAAATATATGGAGTGTTGTTATTTTGTACATTTTTGAGTTTTAATGTATTCACGTTGTTATGCACGTTTCTCTTTATTTTTTTGTCTCGCGTACAGGGTCGCCCCTGTGTAGTGAAATTCCTGACTCTGTCTCTGATTTCGTCACTGTGGCAACGAACAACGATCGGATCGTCTCCGGCGAAGAATTCCGTCAAGTAAATTCTTCAATCGGAGAGTTTATCGGTGTATTCCATAGTGTAAAGTAAGCTTTGGGAGAGAATTGAGGATTTTCTACTTCGGGTCATTGTTCGCCGGCGACGAAGGAGAGGATCATCTGCTTGAACTCGTCGTGTCCGACGAGTGGCTCCACGACCATCTGCTTGAACTCATCAGCCTTGACGTCGCAAGAGCCGCTGCCATTGCAGAACACCCTCTACGCCGGTGCGTCGTTGAGATCAGTTGGTTTGTGTTCGTGCGTACTATTTTTCTTGGGTTTCCCTCCTTTTATTTTGCTGAGGGTATTTTTGGAGAGCGGGTACTAGATGTCCTGGTGCCCGAAAGGAAAATATTCATGTCGTTATGACATAATTAACCTATATACCATGTCCTCTCACGAAGTTGTCAACTTTTGATTATTGACTTTAGTTATTCTACTGCGGATGCTCTAAGTTGCTTAATGAGTTAATCGCAAGTGATTAGCTCTCCGTTTGGTTTAACTAGAATAACTTTTAACTCTCGACACAATTTTCAATAAATCTTTCTCTCTGTCTCTTTCCTCTCGTTATTACTCTAACTCTTAAAAATTACTTTCTAAAATGCTAACCAAACAAAGCTGAGGACTTTGGGGTTCGTCTCTCTTATTACGGCAACATATACGGAACAAGAAAAACGAAGCTCCTTTTATACTGTATATATATTGCGATAGATATTCATATAGTACAAATCTTGCTAGTCTTCGACGCTCTCTTCCTCTCATCAGTTGCCGATTCTAGGTGGGTCAAATTCGATACTCTTCATCTTCTTCTTTTTTTGCTGCGTTTCACTTTCTACCCAACAAAAACTATAATCTGCAAGTTTTATGGATGTATCATCAGTATCCTCTTACTGCTATTATCTCTCATCCCCTTTTCTTCGTCTTTCTGATGCAATGATTCCTAAAACAATGCTTCCTTTACTTTGCGAACCTAAATCTCTTACCCGTGTCAAAATAGATTTAGTAGTTTCGCCTAATCGAAGTATTTCCTCATCATTGCATCTTCAGAGCTCACAGAATGTACCTAGTTTAAGTTGTGATAGCAGCACTCGTACCAACGATGAGCTTTCTTTCACAATGGATGATATAATCGCTTCCTGTGGGTTATCTGACCGATTTCGTGTTAAGTCCTCGGAGAAGCCAAATGCAGTCTTAAAGCTTCTGAGTGACTATGGGTTTGTGAAAACCCAAGTCGAAACCATGGTTTCCAAATACCCCAGAATTCTCTCCTGCAGTGTTGAGAAAACCCTCAAGCCCAAGCTTGATTTCCTTCGTTCGGTTGGCTTGTCCGAAACTGAATTCCTTGGTGTGGTCACCACCTGCCCTATGTTATTTACACGAAGCTTAAAGAATCACCTTGTCCCAATAGTTGAGTTTCTCGTAACTTCGTTTGGTTCTCGGGATAATGCAGTTTTGGTAATTAAAAGGTACCCATTTATTCTGTTCAACACCTCGAAAAGATTGGTGCCTAATCTGTCAACATTGCGGAATCTTGGCATCCCCCAATCCCAGATTTCAAATATGATGGCTAATGTGATAGGTGGCCGTGTAATAACATGTACAGAACCATGCAGGTTTAGTAAGGTTGTGTCCACTGCAATGGAAATGGGTTTCGACCCTTTGTCATTGGCATTTAAAAATGTTGTTTGTGCAATGTTATTCTGCCCTGGATCGACTTGGGAGGAGAAGCTTGTGTTTTACAAAACCTTGGGGTTTTCCGATGAGGAGACCCTTGATATCTTCAGGTTCAACCCCTCTTTCATATCCAGATCAGAGGAGGTGATAAGAGGCCCGGTGGAGTTCTATGTCAATAAGTTTCATTGGAGCCCATCGCAGTTGTCAAGGAGGCCTGTAGTACTTACTTATAGTTTGGAGAAGAGGATCATCCCAAGGTGTTTGGTTGTGCAAGTTTTGTTGTCAAGAAACAAGATTCATGAAAATGTGAAGTTGTCAACAGTTTTGATCTATAAAGAGAACGAATTCTTGCGGAGGTATGTCACTAAGTACAAGGATGAGACTCCTGAAGTGTTGGACGCGTACCAAGGTAAGATGAAATCTGCTGTATGTGACTTTTATTGGGAGGAACTGAGCAGGCTACCGTTTAAAATTATACTGTAGCTCAGAACATAAGGGGAGCAGTTGAGCTCTATGTAAAGGAAGTTTCATTGGTGCCAATTGGAGTAGTCAAAAGAGGAGCTTTGGGATGACGGATTAGGTTTTGCAAGTTTTACTGTGCAGAAACAGGATTTAAGATTCTGACTGTAACCACAATTCCGAAAACCGCATAGAGCAATTCCTTGGTGAGGTAGGTGATTAAGTATGCACGCAGATTAGGTTCCTGAAGTGTTAAAATGGCTACCAAGGTAAGACGAAATCTGATGAATGCAACTTTGATTCTGAGAACATGAGGACTGCTTTTATCTTCCCTTTCTGCCTTACGCTTTGTCGTTTACCATATTCATCTATGCTTATTCTGTTATGAGTATAGTGTACTAGCTTTGGTGCCTCATATTGAGATACTAAAAAATGGGAAGCACTTCGGTGTCTCCCCTCAAAAAGGAGACACCGTAACCGTAACTTTTGGCATAACAAAATCATTATGAGCATAACTAAAACCCATTACAAGCATAACAGAACCATAACAAGACATAATCACCAAGGCATAACAAGACCAACCAAGGCATAACCAAACAAGTTATGCCTTGTTATGGTTCTGTTATACTTGTAATGGGTTTTGGTTATGGTCATAATGGTTTTGTTATGCCAAAAGTTATGGTGTCTCCTTTTTGAGGGAGACACCGAAGTAATTCCCCTAAAGAGTCTAGGGAAATGCTACGGTGGTATGCCTTTGTAAGGCCGTGGTCATACATATCACTGGTCTTGGTTATGCTTGTAATAGTCAGTTATGCCAAAAATTACGGTGTCCCCAAATGGCGGGTGGACACCGTAGCAATTCCCATCTATTTATATGTGCTTTTGGTGTGAAGTTATTCCAGGGAAGAGCTAGCAGGGCATAACATATGGGATAACTGGTTTATGCGAAAAGCAAAATGATCCCTCGTTGGGTCACAATGGTGATCTAGTTTTTTAGTGCATTTTTTCTTTAACTGGCTTCTTTCCAATATGAGATGTTGTTCCACTAATTGGTGTGCCAAATTGCCAATAGCTATTTTCTGCTAAATAGTTGACGAGAGAATGTGGTCTTCAGAACATATACTTGCTTTGTTACAGTCATTTTCCTACCACATAAAAGAAGTTGAAGCACTGAAATAATCAATCAAGGAAATCATTTCTGTATTTTACAAAGGTGCACAAAATGTGGTATTAACATTTTATGTATGTTTTATACCAACAATTCTATGTATAGATATCTCAAAAAATCTGGTGCTTAATCTGTCAACATTAACGAACTTTGGCATTCTAAAAATGATGTCTTGGTTGATGAGCAGGAACCTTGTCTTCATTCTTTGATAGTTCAGAATTGCAGGAAGGAGTGAAGGACTGTCAATTCCTTAATCCTTATGTACATGTTTCTTTTCATTGCATTGTATGAATCTTTTTTCCTTTTCTTTTTCTTGCACCATGATCCATATCTTTTAAGAAAGAATGTAAAGCATTTTTCCATGTCTTTAGATCCACCTTGGTCTAGTCTCTATAAAACTAAAATCTTATGTACATAAGCTGCTTCATCGAGACACCATTTTTCGAAATACAGTAATGTTATTCGATAAACAATCCACTACAAGATGCTTGTTTTGTTTTGATGAACTGTGATTGTTTTGATGAACTGTGATTATGATACACGGGAAGTAAAAATTCAGTGAATGGCTGGTAATGTTAGTTTTCGAAATTCGCTTATATTGCTAGATGAATCCACTTGAACGATTGTTGCTAGATGAGGTGTCATTCCCATAGCAAATAGAACGCGCAAGGGTATTGTCATTAAAAGAGTGTGGACACAATGACTAAAATGAGGCCACGGATGCAATTACACAGATGTAAATTGTGTGTAATTTTTGGTTGATCCTCTCTGATGTTAGGAGAGAAACTCTTGATTGTGTTTTCACATGGAGCAGCAGCAGCTGTGTTTGGTTTCCTTGTGAGTATGGTATCTTTGGGTTGAATGTTTAAGATGGGGGGTTCTTCATGTCCCATCTAGTTGCAATGCTATAATTTGATCAAAATCATCCTGTTGGACAGGAAAATACTTTCTTATTATGTTTCATATACTCGAGTACAAGTGTTGAGTGCAGGTACGTGCCTAAGTGTCGTTTCATCTTGTTCTAATTTCAGTTGTTGCATTCATGTCTATATACTTACTACTGGAAAAACGAAAGAAAAGGGAGAAGATAGGGGTAGAAAATTGAACTAAACGGGTGTGAAATCTATGACCTCTTACAGAGAGATTCATGCATATTAGCCTTAACTCGCCGGGTTATTGCATTAATGCCCTAGGTTAAGCTGGGGTGATGCTGTGGCTCTAGCCTGCCTTGGCTTCTGCTTGCGGATTTTCAGTTCGCGGTCCCCTTGCACTGCAAAGTGGTGATGGTTCCCTAAAAAGTTGATTTTCGGGATCTAATGCTTGGATGTTGGAAAGTGAAAATGAATTAGAAAAGAAAGTTACTTGGATATATTCCCTTCGACAAATGCTATTTTGATCATCTTAAACGGCTCTGGTAGTGTTCTTAATTCTGGGGCTAAAGTGATTCATGGGAATTGGAGAGGTCTTTAGGGCAACAACAGTATTCGCGGAGGCTCCCGATTGCAGATATGGGCTCCATGTCGGCAAATCACACTGAGAGAGAGAGAGAGAGTTCACAAACCAATTCATCCTAAACTGATTGCATACTTGGGTAACTGTGCAAAACAATACAATGAGGGGTGGAAGATTTGAAAGTATCACTGAACAAAAGAAACACACCTACAGAATTACAGAATACTGTTACAAGGAGCAATTTCTCTACAGTAGAGGTGATCACGAAGAGCGGTTCCTCCGATGGTTAACTCGCTTCAAAATGCAATGACGTAGACGTTGGCTAAGGGCCTCAAGTTTTTCAAATTTATCGCGATTGGGCTTCTTTGAATCGGTTGAAGTTTTCTTCTTTTGCTTCTTCGTCGCTTCCTTTTGTGATAGGTCCGTTCGTTCATGTTGAGTGTTTCGAAAAGGTGTGGCAAGCACCTTTAGAGTCGTCTATAATCAACAAAAAAAACATGTTGCTGCTTAACAAGGAATATAAGATCGAGATATAGTAAATAGATAATACATGATCAAGCAGATTACAGAACCACAACATACATATTATTGAGTATAAGCCATCAAACAAGCTAAAAATTTAAGCTAGTGTCACCGACAGTGTGCCTGTAACATGTAAATATGTGACACTTACGAGCAACGAGTTAAGATGTAAGATGGAATATCCAGCTAAGATCCAGTAAATGGTAGACCATTTTAGTACATAGAATCAAAGACAATATACCAGTTTACTTAGGGAACAAGAAGATTCATGAGTTGGGTTCCAATTATTTCCCGAACCACCAACTCAAGTTGGCAGGTTCTGGGTTCGGATAATTTCTGCTTAACATCCACTGTTGACAAGACAGACTAAACCTGTTTAACAGGATTCATACTTAGACCAAGTTACTGCCTACAAAGTTCTTCGAATCTCCAAACAAAAGTAAAAACAAATTTCCTGGTTATGGAGGCAAGAGTTACGGTCAGGCCCTCCCACAACCACCTTCCTATAAATCTTCACTTTTGTCCCCATCCAGACCCACAGTTCATCATCGCCATTAGAACTGAAACCTAACCACTAGGCCTAATCAATTGATTTGGTTATTAAAATCAAGACTTTTTTGAAGTGGTTAGAAGGAAATTACACAGTAAGGCAATCCCCAGAGAGAGAGAGAGAGCATGGCCCGGCTTTAACCTCTTAGAACTTCAAAAAATCCCTGATGAAGGTTGAGAATCTAACCTCGTGGTGGTTGTAAGCAGCGGTGCAATCCGATGAAGGTTCATCATCGCTCCCCAAAGATGAGCATCTTCCCCAACTCTCTCTATTTGAGCTCGTATACGAGCAACATTCCTCATTTTGGACAATCGGTTTACCCTGAGAGGGAATGCAAACTCTGGTGAAAACATTTCATAAAACTACCAACTTTTACTTCACAGTTCATGTTTTGGCATGGCTATATTTCTAAGCATAGGCCCAAATCCAGCAGAAAAATCATAACAAGCAGTACATCAGCAGTAGAGTTGTCTCTTTAGTGGTATGTTTTACTTCCAGAAATAACTATATCCTGGTCAAACCAGTACAGAAGAAACTTCTTTTGGTTTGGGAAGTCAACTAGTAACAAATAATTGCTTTTACGATAGGAGTAGAAGTTGTTGAACTCCATTATAAGAGATCAAGAAAATGCAGGATCTGGTAAATTATCTGAACTAAAATCACCTGGGGTTCTGATGGATCATCACCACCTAGTGTATCAGCTACATTGGCAATTGCATCCTGCAATAACCAAAAGCATTTGAGATACAATACCTCAGTTGTCGAAAACTATTGTTTGGAGAAAAATGCGAAGAAAACCAGGAGAGCTCATACAACTACACCAGCAACTGGAGCAACATCAGAAAGAAGCTCAATGACAGATTTTGTGGTTGAAATCGTAGGTGGAGCAGACGATGAACTAGCAGCATCAGTACCACCAGTTTGAAGACCAGAAATTATCTCATAGAGGAGACTCTACACAAAAAAGAAGCTGAAATGTTAATACTTGATTTCCAGTAGAAGAAGAGAAGATCGAATAATATAAGAAAGAAAATCGGAGAAAGAGAGAGCTTAGGGTTTACTTCTGCCATAGCATTTACACAACACTCTAAACACGGACACATTGCAAAAAGACCCTACAATCACTCCTAATAACCCACACTACCCCCAAAATGGTGAAAGACAAAATGAATGCCCAGCTTGGACAAATTTGCACACAACTTTTTGCTTGGGTGCTGCTTTTGTCGAGGCATCAGAATGTTAATCCATCTTTTGACAAAAGGTGTTCGAATGAGGCTGTTACTCAAATCCTTTAAGCTCCATTATTCAAGTACCCCTCATATATTACACTCCGTCCCATGTCGTTGGTCCACTATGGATGTCCCAACAAATTAGTCCTCTTTGAAAAGTCGAACAAAAAGTTGTTAAGATTTCCACCAACCCTCATAAATTAAGTAAACGCAGTTTCAAAAGTAGATAGTAAGGGGCAGTGTTGGAAATCACATAGAACTTTCTAAGAAGACCTGCATTA
Organism: Rhododendron molle; assembly: GCA_025413875.1. NCBI lineage: Eukaryota > Viridiplantae > Streptophyta > Magnoliopsida > Ericales > Ericaceae > Rhododendron > Rhododendron molle. Next base: position 11,955,918 of record CM046389.1, on the reverse strand, counting down.
AAAGTGGATTTGCATTTCTTCTTATAAGTTTGGAATTACCCATAGTGTACCAGCAATACGGGCGGAGGAAGTACTTATTTGTACTTAAATAACCACCTGTCACATCAGCATCTACGGCAGAAACATTGCCTAAATACAGGGATTCCTCATCATATGAAGTCTGAATCACAGGTCCGGTGCGATTATGCTAACCGCCATTGGGGGTCATCTGTCCCGGAGGACGGCAAGCGTAAAAGTGCATATTACTGACGCAAAGTCGCAAACAACCAAAAGTAATTTAAGAAAACTACATCAGCTCAGTAAGGTCACAGGCAAAGATCGGCATTCCTAGATCATTACATGGATTTTTCTAATGATTCTTGGTCGATCTCATGGTATAATAGGCTGGTCATTGCCAAGTGTATTGTGGCCATCATAACTGACAGTACATTATACACAATGCTGATAAAGCTCATGCTTCGGCCCCTCCCTTGGAGATTTGAATAACATCATGAGAGCAATTGCGAAAAGATCTCATGTGACAGAGCGTAAGCAGAAATTCATGTCTTCGAGTAAACGAAAGAGAATCGAAGCTTAACCAAAAGGAAAGTAAGATTGGAGCTGCTAATTAATAGCCCATCTAAGAAAATAAAGTAAGGTTATCTTGACATATAGTGCAATAGAAATTACCTCATCCATACCAGCGGTGACTTTCAAGTTGCCCAAATCATAATACTTTTCAAGGTTATTTGAATAAGCAGAAGAAACTTGAGGGGGATGAAGGATGTTGAAGAAGAAAATGGATACGGAGTCATAATAGAACTGTGGTCTAGAAGAGTTGTGATCGCCATCAAATTTTATCATGTTTTTATCACCCTGCACAAAGCCAGAGATAATTCAATTATTTCTGTAGAGGTTATTACTTTAAGAAATAACTAAAAACCTTTTGACTAGTTAATACCGCATACGATTGAAAGATGAGATCAGAGTGCCGGGGTTGAATGAACTTGTCATCTTTAGCATGTCCAAATAAAGCCGGAATGAATGTTTTGGGTGCGACCTGCACATGTTATTTAACATTCAAATTGTGAATAATAACAGCTTAAATTATTTGCGCAGTTTCAGATATTATCCAGTTGCAACTATCTTAAGTACCAACTTCTGAATCAAATTTGGTCTTCCCATAATGTGCTCAATAAACACACTTGCCAAACAATACACAGTTGTAATAGGTGTTAGAGTGAAAGGCCAAAGTCTTCATTCTTCAGAATCAAAGCACAAACCTTTATGCAATTAAGGTCCATGATATCAAATTTTGCCTTCTTTTGAATTACCCGCCGCATATACTGTACTGCCACCTTCACCTGGTGGAAAAAAGAAAAACAAATCTCACTCCATGATAAAGGATTGTGATTTTTCACTGGTATGTCAAACTCCATCTTAAAAAGGAAAGTTGGCATGAATGCTAGTTCCATGAATATCAAATTAGTGGCATACCTTCTTGACATGCATATTATTTGCACCTTTTATCCACATTAGATAGGGATAATATTGTCGATATATACATGGACATGTACAATACATATAAATATAAATGTGTTTCGCATTGAACGTTTCCCTAAGGTGTCCGTCTCCTAATTTTTCAGTAAATGATGTGTCTGCAGATTCGTGCCATGTTGTGTCCGTATCCGTGTTGCTTAGGGTAAGCGGGGAGGTTCGAACACAAAATTTATTACCTTCTCTTATACCATATTAGATTTTTAACCACCAACCATCTAAAAACTTAAGCCATTAGAGATAGAGGCAACTCCATTACTTATATTCGCAGCATATATTTGAACAACATATACGGTCATGCACAAATATGCAAAAAGAAACCCATACTGTAAATTTTGGAAGTCGGATCTTATAGACATCCACGAGTTCCATCATGAGATCAAATAAGTTCGAGAAAGCACTATCCAACACCATTCCGGCTATAGATGGGTCTTCTGCTCCATAAAGAAGGCTGCATTACATCCAACAAATCTGGGTGTCACATTTGTATCATGTCATAGTAAAATTATTAGCAACTAATAATATGTTCAGCAGAACCTAAACTAAGTCAGGGGTCAATTCCGATACTTGTCATTGCACATATCACTTTGCAAAGCTTTGAATGATGCAAAAGATTAGGAACGAAGACTTTGCCGGAAGCAAACATTGTAATTGGTTAGAGAGGTGACAAGATGTGATACCTAGTTACGGCACCCATAGACCGACCCCAAAGACCAATGCAAGATATTTGTTTGTTGCTTCTCAAATAAGACACCACAACCTTGAGGTCATCTTTCTGAATACAGATGGGAACAAAGTAAGAGGGTTCACAAACAACACAACAGAAGGTCAAGGATATATCATAAAAAAGAGAGAGAAAACACACCTCATGCCAACCAAGACTCACATAATCTCCATCAGATAAACCAGATCCCGAAAAATCAAGAGTAAATACAGTAATATTCGATGGAAGTAGAACCACAGCAGCCTCATTTCCATCTGCCCTGCATCCACTGCAAGGTCCACAAGAGTGATAAAATTAACTTTCCACCTTTTCATCTGTGAAGCACTCTGCAATAAGCTTCCTAATTCTTCCAGAGGTCAGTGAAAGAAATCTATCGTGTCAAACTAGAAATAGAGAAGAACAAGCAATAGCTATTAAATAATTACAAATACAGGATTTGCTACTACATATGCGTACTCAACAGCCATCAAGCAATATATTGTCTGGAAATGAAACATCCAAGGTGATTGTGAAAACCTGTTTCCATGGCAGTATATAACACAAGGGAGAGGAGTGTCCTCTGGGAAAGGTGAAGGGACATAATGACTGCACCGCAAGGTATGTCCTCTTTGATTCCGAAGCTGCAAAACTCAAATAATACATAGTTTGAAAAGCTTAAACCATATTGGTATAAAATCAGAGGTAGTAAATAGGTATGGCAATTGAAGCTGAAATTTTGGTAATGGATGGCCATACTCGCCTCAAGGTCCTGTCTTTTGTATTTTCTGCCAGCAAGAGTAAAATCAGTTTCCCACAAATACTGATCTGGGTTATATTCTGCCCTGCATATCCAGCATATCGATAGCTCAACAAACAGCCTAGGGAATGCGGAAAATTAAGCAAGGAATGCAGAGGTCATAGCTATTGCAAATTATTCATGTACATGTCATGGCGTGAGAATGTGAGGGTATCAGATGGGAGAATTGGTAAAATCCAATATGATATAAGCAACAAAATCAAAGACTAATTTGTTCAAGTCAACTAAAGCTTTTGAACATGAGGAAGATACAAAAGAATGTGGTTTCGTGGCCTAGCCTTCGCTTTGGTTGCATTTTGTTGAATTAAACAAAACAAAACTCCATGATCAGTCACACAAAGATGTAAAACACTCAAATCAAATCAATAAAGTGAGTTAAATTTAACACAATAGTCAGTTGTATATGATATTCCTTTTGCAGTAAAAGCACTTAGATAAAGTTGTATCAATTGCTTTCTAAATAGAATTGGTTTGAAGAATGTTTTCAAACCTTAGGCGATTCCTGCTTTCCTTCATTCAACTTCAGAAAATAACCATTGCATGGCGTATCGCACACAACCATGTAATACAACTCAGCAATCGTATAACGTGATAATATACTTATAGTGCATACATAACAAGGTTTCGACACAATGAGGAAAATAAGAAATATGACTTGTAAAAGATAAGAATCACGCCTAATCCAATGACAAATTATTATCTTTTAGTGACAATATTTGCATCCATTGGTGGAAAAAGAGATTTCTTTCGCTTTCATAATTCAAGAGAAGCAGAGGAAAAGTAGAGTTGGTGCTAAAATATTGAGGAATGATGACAGAATCAAGGCGCATTAGAATGTCCCTTTCCTTTAGACATCATCTCCACCCAACTGAATGAATGATCACGTAAATCATAGACAAATCGACACGGTTCTGGTGAGGAGTGATTCTACTCACATGGAGAGCCTTGAAAGAAATAGAAGATGCCGAGGAGAAAGATTCTATAAGAAGTGACACTATTCTTAATCTTAGATACGACTGGGAATTGGATTCCTGTAACCCACCTGAAGTAGTTGGGCACGCTTGTTAAGTTGAGTTCAACCCCAATAGGCAACAAACAAGATTGCAAATGGTTTGCAATTGTTTGCTAGCAAATAACAAAAGCTTCTACGCATCATACTGCCTCTTTGAAAGGTTAAAATAGAAAGAGCTAGAAGATCATCGTCACTGACTCACTTGGGTGTTGGAACGATCAAATTGCCTCTTGGTTTACATATAGAGTCATTGACCTGTGGGGTTCCATGATCGTTAAGACAATTCCTGGAGACTCTGAACTTAATATGGAAGCAAAAGCTTCAAAATAACTATCAACACGGCAAATAAAAGTGATCTATAGCGTAGTTAATTAAACAAAATGACTAAGGCAAGTTGACACTATAGCAATGCCCTAGTCGTTGGATATTCATTGGAACCAGGAAAGTGTAGTAAGTATTTTGGAGCTGAAGAAATTTGGGTGATAACTTATGACAGATCTCAAAACTTATGAGAAACCAGTAGATGGTAGGAGCAATTTCAAGGATGTAATCGGCGTATATCATACAAAAAGTGAAGCATTGTCGGAAATCAAAATAGAGCAACAAAAAAAGTACACACGAAAAATCAGCAGGATCAAGTTTCGGTGTGGAATGCAAAAGATAGTGAGACGAAAACAGACTTAACATACCTGGGCGGCCGAATGACGAAATTGATGAATTGATCAATCATCTTCCTCAGAGAGATCTTCAAAACCCAGCTTGACCGATGGAAGATTAACGAGAGTAGAGTCCAGGGAAGCTGGAATTCAATTCTAGGGCATTTCTCAAAGAGGAGCCCCTTGTGGTAAGTTGAAGTTATGCACAGAAGGGAGAAATACAAAATCGCCGAAGACCCATGTCGTCATGGAAAAAAAGAACACATGTTAAGCGTTCCCCCAATACACCACACAATCTCCAATTTCTTTGCGAATAATCCAGTCCCACAAATATCAAATGGAACACCCAAACTTCCACAGCTCAATATGATGGGATGGACATGGACTAATCTAGTTGATCTAAAAAAGAATAACACCAGCATAACCCTCAGTTTCTGGCAGGCATTGCTAGATCCATTTCCAACAACAGCCAAACATTAACTAGTCTTTGTGATAAGAAGAAGGAAAATGTGCAAAGCTGGTAGCTTTTCCAACACTCTCCCTCAAAAGCTGGCAGCTTTTATGGTTTCCCCCCTTGAATAACTGTTAGAAATGGGTAGAATTCCATTAGTAATTACTTCTAAGTATTTTTCCAAATTAATTGGCAGCAGGAAAAAAAAACACGTGCTAAATGAACAAAGAATTTATATCTGAAAAATATGTACTCCATCTTTTTCCATCCAACAAATAAGTCAAAACGCAGAAAGTTCATCTCTTTATTCATTTCCATGTCCTCCCCTAAATGACTACCACAAAATAAATAGAACTTCCCCAATAATGAAGTATTTCGCCAAATTAATCACAAATAGAAACAAAACAAAACCCTAGTACCAAATAACCCACGAATTCCAAATTGAAAAAAGTTTTTTCTTCATTTCAAAAATCAAATATAGAAAGTTCATCTATTTCCAAATTCCAGATCTCAAAATTAGCCCTACTCCAGAAACCCACCTGAAACAACCCACCACAATCCACGTATAACCCATGTACACATAAACAAAAATAAAATGAAATTTTCGAAACAAGGGATTGAAGGGTCGATTTGCGTGACCAAACAGTGAATATCTTAATGGGTTAGCAAAAAGAAAAAAGAAAAAGAAAACAAGATGTGGGTTTCGCAGATTGAGAAAGAAATCAGCTAGAGAAACGAGGAGAAATACGTACCAGGAGAATGCAGTGGAAAGAGAAATGGGGAGGAATTGGAATCGAGATGTACAGTAATGAAGCGGACTCGTGACGCAGGTGGGTTTTTTTTTCAGAGTGAGATGAAAAGGTGGATTGGGTAGTGATTTCTCTTTTCGATTGAATGGAAAGAGTGTAATGGTTATTAGTAGTGGAGAATAACGTTATTTGATATTTTTCCAAGTGGGAGGGTGATTCCACCATCCAAAAAGGGGAGAAAAAAAAAAAATTTCATGGGAGGGTGATTCAAGAGAAATTTTTGTGAATTCTTGGAGACAATTTCAGCACTAGACTATTGTCAGGCATGTGTTCAATGTTGGTCACGTATATATTTTTCGAGACGATTCTGCCACTAGATTAGATTATTGTCAGGCACGTGTTTAACATCGGTCACGTATGTAGCAGCGTTGTTTAGTGACAACCTTACCATTGCGTTAGGGTGCCGTTCGATGTCGATCACTTATGCTATTAAAGTTTTGCTGCAGATATTGCGTTATGACTTTGTTAACAACATAGTTGTTGATTGACCTGTTCAATTCCTCCAAACCTCCATCGTATATGTCATAGTATCTTTTACTGATTAGTCAGAAAAATATATTCTGAGTGCTCCAATTTTTCAATCAAAATGCAAGACGGCTTCAGCAATTGTACACAGAGCTACGTACTAAATTTGTATTTTGGCTTTGGATCCAATAAGACCGGATTCGTGTTTTAACTTTTTTCACTCTCTTCCATAATTAATGTCGGTTGCTTCCATCATGATATCTTCGTTTTATTTACCGTAATTAAACTTCGTGGGTCCCCCATACTATTGTAAAATCAATAACCTATTTTAAATTTAATGTCGTGAATCCCCCAAAACCTGCCTAATATCTTGTTAACTAGATTCGGGTTGGGTTTCCCTACTACTTCCGCACGTAACACTAACCTTTTCTAGTTGTATGCTAACTAATTAAATAACGGTGAAAAGGGTATGATAATCCTATAACACTTGTGTACAAGAAATCGGATACACGGGTCAGCTTGCGCGCACCTTGACTAATTCTGGAGTCTTGAAGGTAACAACTGAGCATATAACACCCAGTGGCCTCAAAGTTTGGGAAGATTAGCCTCCGCAGAATTCGAACATGCGACCTCATGACAAGCACTTATTGTTTTCTCCTGTCCACATTGTCAACCCCTTGGGATTAATTTTCTCTTTAGTAGTAGATTGTTAGCATGGAAAATAAGAGAATTCTCAGAAAGTTCAAAACTCACTCCATTCAAAATCATACCGACCACAACGGCCATATCTCTCCCAACATTCCAACACCTCACCCAACATCGTCCATCTACAGCGACCAAACATTGTCAGGCTTTCAAAAACACGATCACATAGTGTGTCTAACTAAATTTAGGCCAGCCATGTATTTATTTTATTGGGGTAAAACTGGTATAAGAGATTAAGATGGATACATGAGTACATGACTACTCATATTAGTTCGTCGTTGGACACACTCACTAAAGTACTGCAAGGCACTTCTTGTAGTGCATCTTGCAGGACAGATCCGGATCGTCCATCTCGATAATCAATGGTTTAAGTATGTTTGTCATCTTTTACCGGTAATAATTAACTTTCACCGGTAGAAGATAACAACCATATATGAATTATTGATCGCTGAGATGGACAGTTCAGATATGTCCTACAAGCTGCACTACATGGGAGTGCACCACAGGATTTCCAAACCGTGTTTCCTGAAGCCTTTAAATGTGGGAAAAATATTCAGTGCCGGGTGGGTACCACTTGGTGCCCGCTTGGCGCATCCGAGCCATCCATTACGTTTTTGAACGGCTCGAATTTGGAGTGAGAATGTGAAGGGGTGAGAGGAGAGATAGGGTTTCAATCCAAGCCGTTCAAAAGTATATTGGATGACCTGAATGTGCCGAACAGGTATCACGTGGAACATACCCACCAAGCACCGAAAATTTTCTCTTAAACGTGAGTAACTTTTTGTGACCCTCCACCGGTATTTACTTCCAGGGGTCCTACCTAGTTATGTTCAATGAGGTCACGGTTATGAGAGAAGTGGTAGTGGTAAGTAAATTATATTCACACAAAGGTCAGAGGTAAAGTGGTGTTTGCAGTGGTAGATCCAGAAATCTCATACAGAAGGGTCACATCTCGAGCATAAAGCTGATTAAAAAAATTTATAATCTAATATAATGGACCATGCAATCAGGAAAAAATTATAACAAGAACAGAAATGTTTAAACATTCTTCATAGAGCACAATACTTTGAACTTAAACGAACTAACATTAGTGCTTTGTATTTTAATATTTTCATTTGATAAATAAATATAATTGTCTGTGTTGGCATTGCGGTATTAGTTGCTTCTACCTAGCACTTGGTGGTTGGGGTTCGACTCAGCGAGTTTTGAAGAAATCTTTTTTATTTCAAAACGCTTTAGCATCAAAATAAAACAAAAAAGCCACTTGCTAGGTTTCAAACTCGCGATCACACGATACACACCCCACATGGTATATTTTGGGTGATTTTATTTTTTTTTATATATATACACATACACACTTAACTTCTTCGGTTCAAAAAAAGAAATCTCGATAATTTCAGGAGGGTGACCCTCATATGCCTTAGCTGAATCCGCCCCTGGATGTTTGTAATGGGTGAAGAGATGTGTATGAAACAAGTGGTGTTGGTTATATCCATAGAGGCTGCAATTATGAGGTAACTAGCTAGTGTTAACAAGTGGAAGGACCTGTTTCTTGCACCCAGGAGAACTCTTGTATCTCAGTAGGATGTCAGGACTCTTGCATCTCACGTTATTTATTTATCTACCTACTTTTATCCATCTATTATTTAACTACCAAACAAACTCATTCTTAGTAACTAATTGGAGCTAGTTCAGTTGACCAGGACTTTTGCATCTCATTAGGATGTCAGGAGTTCAAGTCTTACCACATGCATGTGAATTTGTTGGGATTATTTACATATTTGAATCTTTTGTCATTCTCTCAATAAAAAAACTCAATTACAATACACGGAGTACTCTATGTTACATGAAATCGTCATTTAACTCATTTTTTGTAATGCACGCAGGTCGATACGATGAGACATGAATATGGAAGGCACAATTTTACGTTTACCATAGGAATATGATGATAAGGCATGGTTTCAAGATTAGCACAAAGAGTTGGTTAATCTAGACACAAATTCATCAATGTCCTTATTAGAAGTTCCACCTTCACTGACAGCTTCTTTAGCCAAATCCCTCCATTTTGTAGCATTCTTCTTCATTTCTTCCCCCCTTTCCCCTTCCATCACTTCCTTTATACAACTCTCAACTTCTTTTCTCCCAACAATGCCCTTCTCATCCATCTTAACCCTAATACCCACCTTCCAAACATCTTGGACAAACTTGGCATTCGTCGTCTGGTCGGTCCATTGTGGCATTACAACCATCGGAACCCCCAAGCTCAATGCCTCGATAGTCGAATTCCACCCGCAATGCGAAAAGAAACAACCGACGGCCTCGCTTGCCAACACTTCCAGTTGCGGGCTCCATCCGACCACCAATCCCCTGCCGAACGTCTCCTCGGCAAAATTTTCCGGTAGCTTGGCTTCCTCGGCGGCCCTAACGACCCACAAGAAGTAGAAATTGGTTCCCTTGAAGCCCCATGCTAGTTCCTCCATTTGCTCTTCACTTAGATGTGCCATGCTACCAAATGAGACATAGACAACAGACCTTTTGGGCTTGTTGCTTAGCCATTCAAGGCAAACGGAGGGGTCCAATTGGAAGACATTGAGGCCATAATCTTTGTCATTTTGGACTCTTTTGTCCAAGTAGAAAGATGGAATTGTTGGGCCAATTGTCAACATTGGGCTGACTTTTGACATTGCGTCCACCACCTAACATGACCAAAAACAAAAACATCACACAATAATCAAGCCCAAGAAATTCCAACTTTTGACGAGTCAAATGAGAAAACCCAAAGAAATTCCAACTCTGATCTTTATCTCTTGAAGTGTTGTTAACAACTTGTAAAGAGGCCTCTCAATGGGCTGGATCCGACAGATCCGAAGTCGATAAGACTCGAATCCGATTTGAAAACTTTTTTACTTCAAAAATTTTAGCAAAAATAATAATGATTTTTTCAATAAAATTAATTTTCCAAAAAAAATAATTTTAAAATAAAAATAAAATACAACTTCTTAAACATTTTTTTTTCAAAATAAAAAATTTTAAAAAAAATTCGGATCGGATTGATAACAGATTTAATCCTATCCGATCTGTATTTGAATTACCGGATTCGAATTATCGGATCGACGGTATCGGATTCGGATAGAATTTTTTGGATCAGATCCGAATCAGACCCGATCCATTGATTGGCCTACTCGTAAACAAGTCTAAAATTTAATTGAAGTACAGTCTTTGGAAAATTCAATTGTTTTTGTGGTACAGAGGAAGATTTTGGCACTACCAAAACCCCTTCTCCTCCCATCAACAAGGATATCATCCTTCCTCTCTCCTTAGAAATTGAGCCTGCGAGTCTGCGACCTCACTGCAACTAAGTGCAGTACAATGATGGAAGTCTTGTGCACTGAGTTTGCCCTTTCGTGATATTTAAGTGATGCTTTTGAAATCGTATAATATGTATGGTTGCATTTTTTTTATTTAAGAAATTGTGATATTTAAGGTTGATTTTGATATATTGTACCATTCAGTTGATGTTATTTGGGATTTTCATGTTAATAAGTAGTACTTGAATTTGTTTTGGGAGAGGTATTTTATCTACTTTGTATTTTTGCTTGTGAAAAATTCGTAGATGCCCTCGTATTTGATTTCTGCTTTAGTTCTCCGAAAAATCAAGATCGGCCCTGGCAATACTATGTAGGGTCCGTACAAATGAAAGTGCAACATGAGGGACCAGGAGTAAATAGGGATCCAGAGTAATAGTCCAAGAAGGTTGGCCATCTCGCCGCATGGGAAAATTTTTCAGTGCCGGGTGGGTTCTACGTGGTGCCTGTTCGGTGGATTCGAGTTGTCTATTGCATTTTTAAACGGCTCGGATTTGAAAAGAAAAAAAAGAGAGAGAAAGTGTTGGGATGAGAGAGGAGAGAGGGTTTCAATCTGAGCCGTCCAAAAATATATTGGACGGCCCGAAAGTGCGGGTACCACGTGGAATATACCCACCCGGTACCGAAAAATTTCTCCGCTACATGGCACATACACTCGAGTCAATAAGGGCAAGTGGTTGCTAAGTACGGCCTCCCTAGTCATTGCGGCCTGTCATTGGAAAACATCCACTCAAAAACAAACTCATCACATATACGAAGGGGAGAAAATTTTGGGTGTTGGTCGGGTACCACACACGTGGTACTGGGTCGGTGATTGATCCGGACCGTTCAAATGTATTTTGGACGGTCCGGATTTTAGATAGAGAAAAAGAAGAGAGAGAATGGTGGGGTGAGGGAAGAGAGAGGGAATAAATATGGACCGTTCAAAGTACGTTCGGACGATCCAGATTGCCGCCGCCGGGTAGGGCAAAGCAGGGTGTTGTGCTCTTTGTACGGGCTCCATCTCGGGCCTACGAGTCTGACTGAAATCGTTAATTTTGTTTGGTCCGCCAAGCTTATCGATCATTCATGCCAAAAAATGAGAACAAATCTCCTGTTTTTTTCTTGAGCTTTATACATAAAATCTAGCATTCATGCATACACCGTACCCATATGTTCATTGTTTTAGACGGTTAAATTTAAAAAGACAAATTCAGCTTAGCCTCCGTTTGTTTGGGCGTAAAATGTTTTCCAGTAAAATGTTTAATCTATTTTCCGGTATTTGGTTGTGTAAAAAATGAGGAAAACATTTTACATGTAAAATATTTTTCATTAATTAAATGAAAATGAATTACCCTTAAATCTTTATTTTCCAAAATGAACCCGCTGTCTTGTACTGCAATTTTCACTGCTCAATTTTCTCGATTGTCACTCTTGACCCACGTTTAATCTCCACCATTTAACCGAGGCAAAACCACCCCCCGCCCCCCAACTCTTGTGATGATTCTTGTGTTAGGATTGTCGAACTAATCAAGAGAAGAGGCGAAAATCACAATTTAAGCTCAGCCCTTAGGTCCATGAATTTGTGTTAGTTATTATACATGTTTCAAGCGTTATATGCTAAAACAGCAACAGTTTCATGAACTTGAATTTGTATCTGCTCAAATAAGAGAAACATAAGAAGAAAGGACACTGACCTTATCCTCCAACTTGTAGAATGTGTTAACAAGAATATAATCAGCTTTCTCCACATTTGAGAACTGGCTTAGAACCAACTCAAAGTAAGCTGGATAAGAACCATGAACATAAATGAATGATGGCATGTCCTCCAACTCAAGCAACGGCATCCCGGGAATCGAGATCGGCAACGACGACATTGGCAGCGTCAGAAATCCGTGATGAGCGTAATAATACACGTAATTAACGGCACAGGGCTGCGTGAAGAAAGCAGCCCCGGCTAAGCCATGCTGTTTGGCTACTTCCAGAGCCCAAGGCAAGAACGCGTCATAAACGACGCAATCAACAGGACGGCCGGCGCTTTCGTGCCTCTTGATGAGCTCGGCCAGGGTTTTTGAGCCGGCGGATTCTAAGCGGGTGAGGTACGCTTGGACGTCACCTGCTTGCATGAAGCCGCCTTCGTCGTAGCCATCGGATATCGTGTCGAATCCGACAGAGTCGGAGTCAGGGTGCAGGGAATTGGAGATGAAAGTTGTGATGGCAAGAGTGGCTTTGAGGCCTTTGGAGGCAAGACGCTTGCAGAATTGGAGTATAGGGTTAAGGTGGCCTTGGCTTGGATAAGGAATGGCCAAGACATGAACCGTAGATGACCTCCTTCCCTTCTCCATCTTTCCCTCACTCTCTCACCCTTTCTATTATCTCTCTCCTATTTAAAGCACTAGAAAACACTCCTTTACCATGCCCTTTCATCAATAATTGTGTTTTGTCTTTTTTGTGTTGTTTTGTTTCTTATAAAAAAACGAGAGGCCAAGAGAAGATCAAAGTTTTTGCGAGTTACAGCACTAGGAGGGTTTTGTTCTCTTCGAAACTCTCTCAAAACATTTTTTCTCTTATTGTAGTAATGATTTCATTTGTTATCTTCTATGATAATGAAATTTCTTTTTGCGGATAAAAAAATTGTAATTTACAACTATTTCAAGTTTTTTAATTTAAAGTATCTTTGACACTCACTAACAAGATTCGTTTTTAAGAATAAATTCTATTTCCTCGATTTTTAGAGGTATAGGTCATAGCTAGGTGCTGTTGTTCCATAAAAGTAATCGTTTTGTGCATATATTGTAAAATATTAGGTCCGTATTCGTCTTCCCCTTCCCATACCCCATAACCCCATCCAATTCCATCGTTATTGTTTTTTTTGTTTTTTTTTTTATAAGAAAAAGGTGTGAATTTGTGTACCACACAATATGGCAAGCAGCCGTTGTCAAGTTACCCAACAAAAGGAGAGGTCTACCAAAGAACCATGGACCACGATGGCACGATGTGTACACTTCCCCATTTGATTCTTCTATTTTTGCCAATTTAGTAGATGAAAAGCCCTTCAGATATTTGAATCTATGTTTGCCAATAAACATTATTCGTACATCGTTCCAAATATGATCTCATGGGTGATTCTCCTTAGACGTCAAAGTAGTTTTGAATCTTTATGCGAATATTATGAATTCGAGACGGTTTTCTTTTGTCAATCGGTAGAAGAGATCGTTTACATCCTATATGAAGTACAAACTACAAACTCGGGACACTACATCGATTGTGACAGTTCATGAGACAATCGAGACCAACAACTCAACCAAATACAAGAAACGAGCCCATTATAGGGTAAAAAAAAAAAAAGAAAGCGAAGAAAAGCTCATTAAGGGAAGAATATCTACACGCAAGTGGAGGGATTCGAACTCCTGAATTTCTAGTGAGATGTAAGAGTCCTGGCTAAGTGAACTGGCGCTTGTTGGTTCAAATGGTGCATATCGTACACAACCAAGTACGGGCATATATTGTACTAGCATTTTAGACATCAAGAAAGATCTTACTATACGCACCCTTATTTGGTTCTGTATATAGGATATGCACCTCCTTGGATCACTTTATTATTATTTTTTTGGATCAAACCTTGAATCACTTTGAATTCATAACAAAGTATATCTGATTGATAGTCACATTTTGGATGAATTTGGTAACATTTGCATACAAATTCTTTAAAATATCGTAATGTCAATGCAATATGTATAAGATAAAATTGGTTTGAATCCAAAATAAATGTTATCTAGATGTTATGAAATTGTTGCACAAAATTAGGAATTCAAGATTAATGTTATGAATTTGTGTGCCAGTATAATGGAGAAGTTTTTGGGTGCAGAGCAGGTACCATGTGGCGGTACCCGTCAGCAATTCGGATCATCCAAACGTATTTTGAACACCTAATAAGCCACTTTGGCTTATTTTTTGTCCTTATTCAAATTTTTTTTGCATTTTGTGGCTTATTGTCAATTTTTTGGGGATTATTGCTTCGTTATGACTAGAGGAATCTAAAAAGTAAAAAATTTCGATCGAAATCCAATTTTTTTTGAATTTCGACGAAAATTGGCGGGAAAGCCACTTTTTGGCAGGAAAGACGAATATTTGGATTTCGATCGAAATTTTTTACTTTTTAGATTCCTTTCGTCATAACGAAGCAATAATCCCCAAAAAATTGACAATAAGTCACAAAATGCGAAAAAAATTTGAATAAGGACAAAAAATAAGCCAAAGTGGCTTATTTGTCCAAACGGGCTCTAATATCTCTCTCTCTCCCCTCACCTCACCACTCTGTCTCCTCTTTTTCTCTCTCTAAAATCCGAACCGTTCAAAACAAGTTTGGACGGTCCGGATTGCTGACAAGGTAACCACGTTTGTGGTACCCTACCGGCACCCAAAAATTTCTCAATATTATGAATTTGAGACATTAATTTTTTTTCAAAGGGTGCATATCGTACACACTCAAGTACGAGTGTGTATTGGGCGTCTACATCTTTTAGAAGACGAAAAGCATATTAGTTACAGCGGGCAATTTGACCTTTGGCTTGGAAATTGCGTAATGCATCCAAGAAGCTGAGTGCTTGGAGAAGCTTAGTCCCCGAGTAGGGCTGTAAATGGACCGGATTCGATCCGAAAAATCCGATTCGAATTCGAATCCGATAACGTCGATCCGATAATCCGAATCCGGTAACGTTATCGGATCCGGATTAAATCCGGTAACGTTATCGGATCCGGATTAAATCCGTTATCAATCCGAATCCGAACTTTATTTTTTTTTTCTTTATATAAATTTTTGAAATTTTTTTAATTCGCTTCCCGTTTTAGTTTTGTTTTAGTTTTGTTTCCCTATATCTTTCTCCAATCATTACCCTATATCTCTAATTATTAATTTCATTTCTCTCTCTATCTCTCTCCAATCATTACCCCTCTCTCCAATCATTACCCTATTTCTCTGTCCACCCACTACCAAAACTAAACTAAACTACCAACCAAACACAATCAGTAAATTTTTTATTTTGAAAAAAAAATGTTTAAGAAGTTGTATTTTTATTTTCAATTTTTTCTTTTATTTTTTTTTGCTAAAATTTTTGGAGTAAAAAAGTTTTCGGATTAGATTTGGATTTTCGGACTGGATCCAAAATTTTCGGATCGGATCCGGATTACCACTATCGGATTTGAGTCTTAACGGATCCGGATCTGTCTGATCCGGATCCGATCCGGCCTGTTGACAGGCCTATCCCCAAGTCTTTATCAGTTTAAGAACGAGTGTCCTATTAGAGCACCAGAGTTTTTATTCATTGGATTATTTTTTTTTTATAACTCTTGTGTCCGGATCAGCGTGTATCTCAACGATACCGGGAGATTAATCCAACCATCCACTAACGGGAGTTCAATAAAAGTCAGAGCAAAACCCATAGGAAACGGCGTTAAGAATTTGATAGAATCTAAGAAGTTTTAAACCTGAGAACTTACGAAGAAGGCAAATGCTAACCAATGCCCCCGGGGCACAAAGTTAACATGCGATGTATATAGAATATTCACAAGTTTTGGTATAATAAATATGGAAGGTGTAATAAATATGGAATATGCACAAATATCACAAGCAAACATTATTCAATGAGTGTTTCATGTAATTGATTTGTATATTTTATTCTCATATGTCCATATTAGCCCGATGTACGTAGATTAGAGAATCACCTTTGTTTAGGAATTAACTAGGACAATCCCTAAACCAAACCCTCCCCACGGCATCTTTCAACAGAAAATGACTAACCGATAGGGGGTTCCACGCATACAACAAGGTCTTCATCTTGTTTGAATCCTATATTTTCGTTGAAGTACTTTGAATCCTATATTTTCTTTTCTTTTCTTAAACATCACCTTGTTTTGGATCCATAATATGGATCCATAAGAGGAACTTTTTTTCTTATAGGATTTTGCGAAAAATTAAATTATAAATGTCGCATTTTATTTATGTACTGCCATAGTATTTTTTTTGTCATTTAAGTTTTATGTTAGATGCTTGGATTGGTTTTTAGTCACCTGCTAATGCTATACTTGATAAATCTAGAGCATGATGAAGTGGAGAAAATGGTCCACGACAAAACTAGAAGACGAAGTGGAAAAGGAAAATGCGGGGAGGGAAATGGAAAGAGATTAAAAAGTAGAAAATGAAGTGGAGGGAAAATAAAATTAATTATTGTTGGACTTTCTTTTAGGAAATGTTGAAAAATATTCCATATTTGTTGTACCTTAACTTGTGCCCGGAGGCACTTGTTAGCAGAACCGTATCACCAAAGAAATAACTTGGAGATCTAACCAAAATTCCAAAGAAATAACTTGGAGATCTAACCAAAATTCCGAAAGACTAACAAAAATACCCTTTGTTTAATTTAAGCCAAATTAAACAACCCATACATTTCTCTTATCTTTCTCGCCGACTTTCCTTCCACATTGGCATTTGACCACCAATTATTTTTTGAGCAATGGTGGGATCGAACAAAACTTTAAAACACAACAGCATCGCGTCGATCAATGTACGTGGGCCCGCATACATTAAATGGCATTGGACACAATTTGCGCCCGGAGTCGTGTCTAGAAGTTACGTTCCTAAACTTTTTGTTTTGTTTTTTTTTTTTTTTCTGGATCTATCATTTGCCTTCTCGTGGCTTGTTTGGAAACAT
Source organism: Rhododendron molle (assembly GCA_025413875.1). Classification (NCBI taxonomy): domain Eukaryota; kingdom Viridiplantae; phylum Streptophyta; class Magnoliopsida; order Ericales; family Ericaceae; genus Rhododendron; species Rhododendron molle. The sequence continues at coordinate 11,938,710 of CM046389.1, read as the reverse complement.
CCAATAAAACTCATCGAATCCATGTCTTTTCTTTGGTGCAACAGAATTACAAACACGAAACACACGCGCACACACACACAAAAGAGTTTAAGGGACAGCGCTCCCAACAAAGGCCGCTCCCAACCCAAGGGGTTTGGCCATGGGCAAGTGGACATGAGATAGCATGATCAAGAGCTTGTCGTCAGTTTGAATTCTAAGAAGGTTAAACATTCTAAACAATGGGGCCGCCTGAGGGAATTTTTTTGTGGAAGTTAAAATTTTATTGACAAAAACCAACACACAAGCACAGGGGCATTCCCCAGGGACAATACAATCAACTCCCCTCTCCCCCTCCAAATACTAACTCAAGCTCTGATGTCAGTGATGACTTGGTACAAGACTGCAGCTAGAGAAAGCTTAAATACCTGCAGGCATTCAAATTGAGATTTAAGGCTATGCCGAATTAATCAACCAATGATAGGGATCAATTCTTGAACAGGTGTAGATGAGTCGAGCCCTTAACGAGCCAAACAAACGAACAGATCATACTTTTTGGAGCTGAGCCGTGCTTTGAAATGTTAAGCTTGGCTCGTTTACTAAACAAGTCCAAAACTAGAGCTCGAGGTGCTCACAAGCAACTCGGTGCAAAAGTTCTTTTGCAGCCCTACTCCCTAGCGTCGGAAAGTAATTTCAGTTGGTTCATTCTCTTTATTATACAACTAGCAAATACTCATGCCCGAAGGCACGAGTTCAAACATGGGTGAACATAATATGGGCTATAGCCTCAATCGACATCAATTACCAAATCCTGCTCGATGAAACCAATTTAGCTTTGATTACATTTCCCTTTTAATTAAGTTATGGAAAGCACAGATAAAATAATTGTATGAAAAGATGTCTTGATTTTTATAAAAATATTACCCGCCAAGAGAAAAGAGAGTAACATGAAAATTTTACTCCTATATTCTTTTCAAAGTTGAAGATGATAAATCCTATTTTTGCTCGACCATATCACAAAAATGGTTAAATGGATTAGCTATATTATCGTGATAGCATGGAAAATTGATTATACTAGCGTAAATAAGTCTTTCGCTACTAAAAATGCCAGCGGTTGGTCTTTGAGTGTTCGTTTCAAATTTTTGCAATGATCCATAATTTGGGAATTGTTGCAAATTTTTGCCCTATTTTATTAAGTTCGCCTTGGACCCAAAGTGTAAGAACTAAGAAAAAAGTGCAGAATTGTTTAGCAATCATGAAATGCATACGTGGAAACTTTTTAGAGCTTGCCAAGTAAAAGGCAAAAGTTTCCATTATTATATCACATGATTTGATTACAAGACTAGCACAAAGATTTAGTTAATTTAGATACAAATTCATCAATGTCCTTATCAGAAGTCCCACCTTCACAAACAGCCTCTTTAGCCAAATCCCTCCACTTTGTAGCATTCTTCTTCATTTCTTCCCCCCTCTCCCCTTCCATCACTTCCTTTATACAACTCTCAACTTCTTTTCTCCCAACAATGCCCTTCTCATCCATCTTCACCCTAATACCCACCTTCCAAACATCTTGGACAAACTTGGCGTTCGTTGTCTGGTCAGTCCACTGCGGCATTACCACCATTGGAACCCCTAGGCTCAGCGCCTCGATAGTCGAATTCCACCCGGAGTGCGAAAAGAAACAACCGATGGCCTCGCTCGCTAACACTTCCAGTTGCGGGCTCCATCCGACTACCAAGCCCTTGTCGGACGTCTCCTCGACGAAATGTTCCGGTAGCTTGGCCTCCTCGGAATCCCTAACTACCCACAAGAAGTAGAAATTGCTTCCCTTGAGGCCCCATGCTAATTCCTCGGTTTGCTCTGGACTTAAGTTGGACAAGCTACCAAATGAGACATAGACAACGGACCTTTTGGGCCTGTTGCTTAGCCATTCAAGGCAAACTGAGGGGTCCAATTTGAAGAGATTGAGGCCATAATCTTTGTCATTTTGAACTCTTTTGTCCAAGTAGAAAGATGGAATTGTTGGGCCAATTGTCAACATTGGGCTGACTTTTGACATTACGTCCACCACCTACCTCAGAGAAACAAACGCAAACAATAATTACCCCAATCAAAAAACAACAATACTCATAGTAGTTACGAGCACACCAAATAATTTCATCCACGGAAGGTTTTAGAGGCTATCCTCACCCTTATCCCAAATGTCCACAACGGGGCTCGAACCCTGAACTCCCACATGGGAAGGACTAGAAGATGTCAATTGGGCTAGAGCCCATTGGGCCGTTCATGTGTTGAATTTGATGAACCAATCAAGAGAAGAGGGCAGATCAAAAAAAAAAAAAAAATCAAGAGAAGAGGGGAAAATCCAGTACGACAAAATGTTTCAACTGTTACGTGTTCAAACAGCCACAATTGATGAGCTCGGCTATTTTGAGCCAACAGCTTCTAAGCGGGCAAGGTAAGCTTGGTTGTCACCGGCTTGTTTGAAGCCGCCTTCGTCATAGCCGTCAGATATTGTGTCGAGTTGCACAAAGTCAGATTTAGGTTGCATGGTATTGCTAATGAAAGTTGTGATGGCAGCAAGAGTGGCTTTAAGGCCTTTGGAAACAAGGCGCCTGCAGAATTGGAGTATAGGGTTAAGGTGGCCTTGGGTTGGATAAGGAGGGCCAAGACATGAACCGTAGATGACCTCCTTCCCTTCTCCATCTTAATTCTCCCACTCTCTCACCTTCCCTATTATCTTTCTCTCCTATTGCAATCAAGACATTTTTACCTTTAAGTACAGAAAAGTGACACTTAATTCCTATTAAGGAGAGATGGAATACTCCACTAGGTCCACTTTTACAAAAATACATTTATCATTAATGAAAGTGTCACCCTAGGATTTTAGGGTATGCTAGGGTTTTGTGGTACCCTAGTGGGTACTCTAGGATTTTAGAGTTTTAGGATACCTTATGATTTTAGGTTTTAAGATATCCTAGGGTTTAGGGTACCCTAGGTTTTAGGTTTAGGTGCTTTCATAGCGCTCTAGGGTTTAGGTTTAGGTATTTTCATAAGGGTTTAGGATGCACTTTCATATTATCGAGTTTTAGCGGTTTAAGAACTTTCATAGGATACCCTAGGGATTTAGACACTTTCATAGGGTGTCCTAAGGGTTAGGCACTTTCATAGGGTGCCTTAGGGGTTAGACATTTTCATAGAGTTTTTATATTTTGTTAATTAAAGAAGACTTGGTGAAAATTACTTTCTATTTTTTGGACCTAAAGGTAAAATGCCCGGCAATCAATTAGTGTGTTATCGTGGGAAGAAATTGGGGATGGAGTGGGTAGGGCCACTGCAATCAATAATTTCAAAAGGTATTGTCGCTACATCTTTGGAGCAATACTAAAAGAATATGGGTTCTTTGCTGCCTGTGTTTGGACTGCAGAGAGCAGCCCGGACAATTTTAGTAGTCCAAAAGTGTTTTCCAACGGTTAGATTTTATCAAAAAACTATTCACGATAGTAGTTTTTTATTCACATGAATAGTTTGTTTTAAATCTGAACCTTGATTGAAGAAATGAACGGACAAGATTGGACTGCAAAGACTTCTTTGCAGTCCAACCGCAGAGAAGCCGAATCCTACTAAAAATATTATACAGTAATAAAAAAATTATTGCAGGGTCCCAATCTCTTTTGAGGAGCAAGTATACAAATCTGAACCTTCTATTAATTACTCGATCAATATTTGTACCGTCGATTGTAGAGATAAACAGTCGGAGCGACTGCTCGGCACTACTGCCAAGGACTTCCCCCTTGCAAGTATCTCCCAATCCCCGAAAGGGTCCTTGTGCCATTCAAGTGGCGAAGATGGTGGTCCAAAAAAGAGTACTTGGGCTTGGAGGCAGCTTATTGGTGTTTGTCTCACCAAAAACAAAAAAACTTTTTATGTTTGTTTGGAACACGAGACTGACTTTTAGAAGCTATCAGAAGGGTGCATTAATTGTGGGGCTGGGAATCCCTGGATTATTAACTACTCCTATTAATTTTAGAGAAATGATTTTGGCACTCTTTTTTTTATTAACGGCATTTTTCTACAAGTGTATTTTTGCACTAAAAATAAACTAACAGGAGAGTACCGTTAACAAAAACAAGAAATGCCAAAATCAGCAGCCTTTATAATTACTAGAGTCGCTATCATCGTTTATTGAGATTTGTGCTATTCATTCATTCCTTTCGTATTGTATACTTCCTTATGTTAATCTATTTCTCATCATATATGAGAAATTTGATGGCGGCCAAAATGGACTATCTAGCTAGCAGGTACTTGGACTTCGGAAATTTTTGGAAAAAATCGGTGTTGTATTTATATTTATGGAGGTTTTAGACCAACTTGTAAGTTGTAACTACGAGAAGATATTTTTGACGAGTTTATAAATTCGAGTGTCACTAGGGCTGTAAACGAACTAAGCAGCTCGCGAGCTTGGCTCGGTTAAGCTCGTTAAGGGTCGGCTCGTTTACTAAACGAGCCGAGCGGGTTCAACAAAAACTCAGCTCGTTAAGGGTGGCTCGGCTCGGTTAAAGAGACTCGTTTAACAAATCTCCGGGCAAGACATGTGACAAGGTATGGTGTGTTGTCTAAGGCTCCGTTTGTTTTGATGTAAAATGTTTTACAATGTAAGATATTTTAAAGTTCAAATTTAGTTTTCAACTTTTATGATGATTTGTGTGTTGAATTGTTGAACTAATCAAGAGAAGAGGGGAAAATCCAGTGCTACAGTATGTTTCAAGTGTTATGTGCTCAAACAGCCACAATTTCATGAACTTGAAATTAAAACTTGGGCAAATAAGAGAAACTAGGTGGAATTGGTAAACTGACCTTTTCCTCCAACTTGTAGAATGTGTTCACAACGACATAATTAGCTTTCTCTACATTTGAGAACTGACTTAGAACCATCTCAAAATAAGCTGGATAGGATCCATGCTCGTAAATGAATGATGGCATGTCCTCGAGCTCAAGCAACGGCAGCCCAGGAATTGAGACCGGCAACGACGGCACGGGCAATGTCAGTAGTTCGTGATGAGCGTGATAATATATGTAATTAACAGCACAGGGCTGCGTGAAGAAAGGGACCCCGACTATGCCATGCTGTTTGGCTACATCCAGAGCCCAAGGCAGGAACGAGTCATAAATGACACAATCAACGGGATGGCCGGCAATTTTGTGCCTCTTGATGAGCTCGGCTAGAGTTTTTGATCCGACGACTTCAAAGCGGGCGAGGTAAGCTTGGGCGTCACCGGCTTGCTTGAAGCCGCCTTCATCATAGCCATCAGATATCGTGTCGAGTTGTATAGAGTCAGACTTAGGTTGCATGGTGATAAGGCCTAACAAACCCTAGAGGCTCCGAGTCCTCTACCATGGGCGGACGAGGGGTCTGTTGAGCAACACGAGAGCAATAAATGCAGGGCACGCCAAGTGCCAGGGTCTATTGGGGTGACTGCCAGACCGAGGGCTTTGGCTCTAGTGAGGGGCCCACCCTAGAGGTCTGGACACCCCAGCATAAGGGGCTCTGCTATGCCCAGAAAGCTCTGCCGTGATCACCAGATTACCACAATGGCAATCAAGCGTCCCAAATTCCATCAAGGAAGGGATCCTCTTTGAGATCCACTTGCCCCCGCGCTGTGCGGATCCAGCACCCCAAGAAGGAAAGTCATACCAAATCCCTCGCGGTCCGAAACGGATAGGGAAACTGCCATACAGAAACCAAACTCTATAAGGAAACGCCAGAGACACCCTAATCTGGGAGGAATTAGGGTTCCTCGATGCCTATAAAGGCATACTTTCGCCACCATTGTGAGGTAAGTGGCTTCAGCACCCATCTTTGTGCTTGAGATCAGATCAGTCCATACCCGTTCTAACTTAGGCATCGGAGGGGCGTTGGCGACACCAACGCCGGTGCCATAGTCAACCCTTGTTTTGCAGGTCAATGGCTGTGCACGCCGGAAACTGCTTCATCAGTTGGCGCCGTCTGTGGGAAACTTCAAAACCCTTTTTCGGTGAACAGTTTTTCTGTGCATGGTGACTGAAACGCGAAGCATGGCCAACAACAATAACAATCGACCGAACATCACCCCGGAGGCGTGGCAAACCATGCAGCGCCAGATCGAGCAGTTAACTAAAACGCTGCAGGAATCCCAACAACAAAACGAGACGCTTCGCGCCCAGCTTCAACAGCGGCAAGACCGGGAACCCCACCGGGATCGCCGCCGCGAAAACAGTGTCCACAGCGTCCACAACTCCGAGGACGGCGCTGCGGGCGACGGAGCTCAGGGCTCCCAAGCCAGGGAGCAACCCCAGCCAGCGGATGTGATAGCCGCAATGCAGGCCCAGATTGACATGCTAACCACGCATGTTAAAGGACAGGCCCCAAAGACGGTCGACAAACTCGTTCAGAAAACCGACTCGCCGTTCACGGCGGAGGTAATGGGGGTCCCCCTCCCAACGAAGTTCAAGATGCCTCAGCTAGAGACCTTCAGTGGGGACACCGACCCATTGGATCACTTGGAGACGTACAAAAATCTCATGATGCTCCAGGCCGTTCCTGACGAGATCATGTGTCGCGCCTTCCCCGTGACTTTAAAGGGAAGTGCACGCATATGGTTCCACAATATTCCCCCGGGCACTATCAGCGGTTTCAAGGAGCTTAGCATGAGCTTCGTCAGCCACTTCATAGCAGGGCAGAAGTACGCCAAGCCGACTGCGCATCTGTTCACCATCAAGCAGGGGCGGCGAGAGTCCCTCCGGGAGTTCTCAGACAGATTCACCCGAGAATCCATGAGAGTGGAGCCTACCGATGACAAGGTCTCCATTGCAGCCTATACAGCGGGCTTAAGCCCTGGACAGTTCCTGTACAAGCTCTCTAAAAAGCCACCAGTGACCATGGCGGAACTAATGCTTATGGCCCAAAAGCATATGAACGCCGAGGACGCCTTGACCGCAAGACGCTCGAGGGACAAGAGCCCAGTCACCTCGCCCCAGAAGCAGGCCCCACAGGGGCAAGTGGACAAAAGAAAGAGAGAGCAGAACTCTGGCCCCAGTAGGGACCAGAGAGACAGAAGACACGACAGAAAAGAGCCTCGGAGTACAGGAGCGGTAGGGAGGGTAAGATCCTACACCCCGCTAGTGGCCACATCAGAACAGATCCTTTCAGAGATTCGAGGAGATCCAGAACTGAAGTGGCCGGGAAGGCTGAAAGGAGACCCTAAGAAGCGAAACAAGGAAAAATGGTACAGATTCCACAGGGACCACGGTCACACGACAGATGAGTGTGTGGATCTGAGGTCCCAGATCGAAGAACTCATCCAAAAGGGGCGTCTCAGGCGGTTCGTCAAGTCAGACCAATCGCAGAGACGGAGGGACAACCGCCCGGGGGGCGATCGTCCTAGAGATCAGGAGAAGAACACCCCAGCAGGGGAGATAGTCATGATCCACGGAGGGTTTGCTGGGGGAGGAGAATCCAGGAACTCAAGAAAGGTTCACCTTAGGCGACTCCGTACAGAAGAGCACTTCGAGGTGCACGCAGTGCAGAAGCAGAAGAGGTCAAACTATAAAGAAGAACTGCCCATAGTCTTCACGGGGGAGGACGAGATAGGGGTGGCCTTCCCCCATGACGACCCCCTGGTAATCTCCATGGTAGTGGCCAATTTTACCACCAGGAGAGTTCTAGTGGACACCGGGAGCTCGGCAGACGTCCTCTTCACCCATGCCTTTGACCAGCTGAAGCTGGGCAGAGATCGTCTGAGACCAGTAAACTCCACTCTGGTGGGGTTTACTGGCCAGCCCGTTCGCCCTGCGGGAAGGATTGCCCTCCCAGTCACTTTGGGAGAAGGGCACAATGAGATTACTCACATGGTGGACTTCCTGGTGATAGACCGCCCGTCATCGTACAACATCATCATAGGGAGGCCACTTCTCAACAAGATCAAAGCAGTGGTATCAACTCACTACCTGAAGGTGAAATATCCCGTGCCCAACGGGATAGGAGAAGTCAAAGGGAATCAGAGATCGGCCAGGGAATGCTACAATGTCTCCGCCAGACCCGGGCCGCATTACGAGCTGATGCTAGCAGAGGACCTCGATGTAAGGGATGAAGAGAAGCTGAAACAGGGGGAACCCGTGGAAGATCTAGTAGAAGAAGAACTAGAGCCGGGCAGACCCGATCGTTTGGTAAGGATAGGGGCTGCCCTAGACCACCGTGTTAGGGCAGACGTCCTGAACTTCCTACGTGACAACAGGGACGTCTTCGCCTGGTCCCATGAGGACATGCCGGGGATCAACCCAGAAATCATAACTCATAGGCTTTCAGTTGACCCAGACGTCTGGCCAGTCAAGCAGAAGAAGAGGACGTTCGCCCTCGAACGAAATCAGGCGGCAGCAGCAGAGGTGGAGAATCTGATCCAGGCCGGATCCATCCGGGAAGTCGACTACCCGGAGTGGCTAGCCAACGTTGTGATGGTGAAGAAGGCCAACGGAAAGTGGAGGATGTGCGTGGATTTCACGGACCTCAACAGGGCCTGCCCAAAGGACAGTTTCCCGCTCCCCAGAATTGATCAACTTGTGGATTCTACGGCAGGCCATGAACTACTCAGCTTCATGGACGCATTCTCGGGATACAATCAGATCCAGATGTACAGGGACGATGAGGAGAAAACGGCCTTTATTACTGACAGAGGCCTCTACTACTACAAAGTGATGCCCTTTGGGCTCAAAAATGCAGAGGCTACGTATCAAAGGCTAGTGAACCTTATGTTCAAAAGGCAGATAGGCCGCAACGTGGAGGTTTACGTAGACGACATGCTGGTCAAAAGCAAGTCAAGGCAGGAGCACGTAGCAGATCTGCAGGAGACGTTTGATGTCCTGCGAGAGTTCGGGATGAAGCTGAACCCGGCAAAGTGTGCATTCGGGGTAGCCTCTGGAAAATTCTTGGGATTCATGGTCTCTCAACGAGGAATAGAAGCTAACCCAGAAAAGATCAGAGCCGTACTGGACATGCGATCCCCTACAACGACGAAGGAAGTGCAGAGGCTCACAGGCTGTGTTGCAGCTCTGAGCCGATTTGTGTCAAGGGCGACAGACAAGTGTCAACCATTCTTCAATGTGCTCAAGAAGGCCTTTCAGTGGACGCCGGAGTGCGAACAAGCATTCCAAGAATTGAAGAACTACTTGCAGTCCCCTCCTCTGCTAAGTAGGACCATACAAGGTGAGGACCTATTTGTTTACATTGCTGTCTCTCCCCACTCTGTCAGCTCTGTCCTCATCCGAGAAGAAGCAGGAGTGCATCACCCAGTGTACTATACGAGCAGGGCCCTGAGAGGGCCCGAAACGAGATACCCAAAAATTGAGAAGGTGGCCCTTGCGGTGGTAATCTCAGCCAGGCGACTCAGGCCCTATTTTCAAGCTCACCCAGTCAAGGTCTTGACGGACCAGCCTCTTCGCAGAGCCCTCCACAACCCTGACACCTCGGGCAGGCTCATCCAGTGGTCAGTAGAATTGGGGGAGTTCGATATCACTTATCAACCAAGGACAGCCATAAAGGGCCAGGTACTGGCAGATTTCGTTGCCGAATATACTTACCCCGATCCAGAGCCACTAGGGAAAGAAAGGCAGAGGCCCTGGCTTCTCCTGGTCGACGGGTCTGCAACCAAGGAAGCTAGTGGGGCAGGACTTGTATTGCAGAGCCCAGATGGCGAGAAACTCAGGTGGGCTCTCAGATTCGAATTTCAAGCAACAAATAATCAAGCAGAGTATGAAGCCTTGACCATTGGGATCCAACTCGCAAAAGCAATTGGAGTTACCTCCCTCGCCGCCATCAGTGATTCACAGCTAGTGGTAGGACAAATCAACGGGGAATATGATGCAAAAGAAGAAGCGATGATCAAATATCAGAAGCTGATCAAGAGATTGGTCAAGGGGTTTAAGGACTTCTCGGTTTCGCAAGTGCCAAGGGAAGAAAACGCAGAGGCAGACCAGCTGGCACGTCTGGCAACGGCTAAAGAGGACCTCATTCCCAGAGGCAACTCAGTTTGGCGTCTTGAGTTACCCAGCATCGTCCAGACAGAAGCAGAGGTCCAGACAATAGACTACAGTGACTCATGGGCAGACCCTATAGTCCGATACATCCAGCAGGGGACACTGCCAGAAGACAGGGATCAGGCCCGCAGGCTCAAGATCAGGTCAGCTCAATGGGGGATAGATCTTATAGGGTCGTTGCCCAAAGGCCCAAGTCAGATTACCCACGCCGTGGTGGCAGTGGATTACTTCACTAAGTGGGTTGAAGCTAAAGCCCTGGCCACGATAACTTCTGAGACGATCACAGACTTCCTCTGGAAGAGTGTTATCTCTCGCTTTGGAGTCCCGAGAGTTTTTGTTACAGATTTGGGGAAACAATTCGATAGCGCGGAATTCAGAGACTTCTGTGGATCCAAGGGAATCCACGTGCATTACACCTCAAAGGCACACCCCAAGGCCAACGGCCAGGCAGAGGTCACCAACAGAGAGATAAAAAAGGGCATCAAAAAGAGGCTAAGGGCTGCTAAGGGGACGTGGCCGGAGGAACTGCACTCAATCCTCTGGTCCTACCGCACTACCCCCAGAGCTTCTACTGGAGAAACTCCCTATGCCATGGCCTTTGGAGCAGAAGCTGTGGTCCCGGTGGAGGTAGAGCTCCCCAACTACAGAACGGCTTCGTCGGAGCCTCAGGACAACGAAGAAGATCTCAGAACTGAACTAGATCTGTTAGAGGAGAAGAGAGAAGCCGCAGCAGCCAGAGCTGCAGTCTACAAGCAGAGGATGGCCAGGTATTTTGACGCCGCAGTCAAACTAAGGAACTTCAGGCCTGGCGATCTGGTCCTCAGAAAGGTAGATCCCACGGGTAAGAAGATTGGCAAACTGGGCCCCAACTGGGAAGGACCCTACCGCATACTCAGCCATTCCAAAGGAGGCTCTTACAGGATTACCACTCTACGAGGCAAGCATGTGCCCAACTCCTGGAACGCAGAGCACCTCAAGAAATACTATCAGTAATTCGTTTCTATTTAATTTTTCGTCTACTTCATTTAAATCCCATTGTCAGTTATGTTACAAGCCTGCTCATGTTGTTGCCACTGGCAAGTTAAGATGTCTTTTTCAGCATTATGGAATAAAATGCCCCTTTGAGGGTTATGCATTTAAGCCCACTTTTATGCAGACGTATGTTCTAAATTTTCAGTCCCTAAGGACTGAGGGCTACAGCCCCAATAAATAACGGGGGTGACGACCCCTGAACGAAAGGCTACGGCCTGTAACTCCCAGACACCCTCAAAAGGGGCTGGGAGAGTCTACGGACAATCGAAATCCGGAAAAGTGGCCTGCAAGCCCAGCCGGTCTAAGGTTCTCACCAGACGAAAAGGGAACTTGGGGTCCTAAGAGCTCAGGACCAAACCACCAAGCACACTTGGTAAAGCAGGATAACTCCAGCAATAGGGCTAAAAGCCCACAAATTGCAAACCTAAAACAGCTCAAGTGCACAGTCATGACCCATGACTCTACACTTGGGGGAGTACAGAGGTGGTACAAGTGCATACAATTGTACAAGTGCCAAAATGCAACCATCAGCCAAAGACAAGTAAAAATTAGCAGCAAGACTACCAGCATCAATGATAAACAAGCATTGCTGATAAACAATAAGGACTGTTTTTTACGAACTAGCAAAAACATCTATGATTGTTCAGAAAATACAAACTAGCAAAAAATGTATCTACAATCTCTCTACAGTAGCAGGAGTGGAGGAGGAGCTAGGCATTTCAGAAGGGGGAGTTGCACCGAGCGCAGAACTTGGGGCCCCATCTCGAGAAGGCTCTTTAGGAGAGGACTGGGCAGAGGGCGGCACGGGACCAGAGGTTTTCTCTGGAAGTGAAGTGACAGCCTCCCCACCGTCAAGGGTCTGCCCTAAAAGCGTCACCTCCTGCGTGGAAGCATCGTCTTTCTGATCCTCTCCCTCACCAGCGGCCACGGACTCTTCTTCTTCCATTGAGATCTCAAAAGCATGGAAGGGGACGTCAGGATAGGCGGCAGTAGCTTGGCGCCTGAAGTCTTCAAACCCATCGAAATATTGCTGGGTGACAATGTTGCTGTAATGCTCAGACGCCAAGAATTCTTCTACTGCTCGTTTCTCTGCATTCTGGAGCTTGCCCTCCAGACTCTCCTGGGCCTTCCGCAGCCTCTCACCCTCCTGCTCCTCAAGCAGGAGTTTCTCCCTCAGCTTGGCATTTTCAGCCAGCAGCTTGTCCCTCTCCCCCGCCAGCTCTGATGAAACTCCCTCAGCCTTGAGCTTAGCGAGACGAGCCTCATTCTCCTGTTTGGTGAGGAGGGAAATCTCGGTCACAGCCTTGCTATTGGCCAAGGCAAGCTCTGCCCTCTGGGTCTCCACTACCTCAAACCTCCTCTGCATCTCTACCATGCGGAAGGAATTCTGCAGAAGCAGGCCATAAGGGGTCAGCAATGAAGTAAATTAAAGCCAGCAAAGCAAGAAACGCAGAAACTCACCTCAATGGAACGGACAACGGTGTCTTTAAACAGATCCCGAGACTCAAAAGTCTCCAAGATCTTCTTGTCTGGAGGGGTAAGCAAACCCCGAAACCTCTCAAAACTGAACCCTGGGTCCAGGAGCATCGTGGGCCCATCGTTGTGAGCCGGCAGGGACTCTTCGGGAGAAATCTTCTGCTTCTTCCCCACAGGCTCTACGTGTTCCTTAACCTTGCCAGGAGGGGCCTCTTTCCTCTTTTTCCTCAGGTCGGCCTCAGCGTCTTCTTGCGAAAGCCCCATGATGGTAACCCCTTGAAGAGAGGGCCTTTTGATGTTGGCATCCACAAAGGAAGCGGTGCTCTTCTCAGCAGCACTCTTCCCAGATTTGGTCTTCTTCGTCGCCACCTGCCCCTGCTGCAGGGCCCCCCGATTGGCCTTTAGCGCAGCAAGCATGGCAGGGTTCATTCCCTTTTTGGAAGCCATCTCCCTTGCTTCCTCTTCTGCAGACAAAGCCAAAATGCAACAATCAAATACTTAGTACACGAGAAAGCAGAGCAATACTAAAATAAAGTATATACCTCGCTCAAAAGCAAGGGACGCACTTCTAGCCTCTGGACCAAGCAGGTAATCGGCTAAAGACTCATTGGTCAGCAAAAATTTGACAGACCTAACGGCGTGGCCCCTAGCCACCTTAATTTCTTCCCTCTCCCCGGGGGTCACCGCAGTCCTATCGGAACCTACAACTCAGAAGCAGGGATATTACTAGCCGCTACGTAATTACCAAACTAAAAGGAAAAGTCACGTACAAATCTCCTGAGAACTTACATGTCCCTGGAGGAGTTCCCCACCTCGCGCTGATCGCGGTGCTTCTGTCCTCTTCAAATTCAGGGAACTCCCAGCCCAGTCCGCCGACAAAAAAGAACCGGTCCTTCCAGCCCTTTACACCAGATGGGATGCCGCTCACCAAAGGCTCTTTCTCTCGCGGAGAAAAGTACCACCATCCCAGTTCCGGGGACCTCTTAAGTTGGAAGAGGTGGAGGAAAGTATTTAGGCCCAGCGACCGCTCCTTATTCGAGCTGGCAGCCCACAAGGCCGCGCACCCTATCAGGAGCCTCCATGCGTTAGGGACCAGCTGGGCAGGGGCGATTGAGAAGTAGTTAAGCACCTCCCTAACAATTTTGGGAAAGGGAAGCCTTAGCCCAGCCTCAAAGCTATGATAGTAGAGGCAGACCTCCCCAGGTCTGGTTGTGCACGCCCTCTCCTCAGCAGTCGGAACCCTAAGGACAACTGAGTCGGGAATCTGGAACCTGGCCTTCAGATAAGCCAGGTCCTGTTCTGTAATGGCGCTGGGAATGGCCTCAGCTGCAAAGGTCCCCATTCCCAAAGTTCTTCGAACCTCAACTAATGAAAGGGGCTCTTCGACGGTTCCAGACCTAAAATCCCTGCCTAATCTGCGGGCACTCCACTCTCTACCCAATAACGGAGTCTCCTCTTCCTCAGTGTCCTCGTCGTCACCTAAAATGACAAGAGGATTAACTTCGTCGTGAGTCTCCTTGCGAATCATGGGCCCAGCTATGAGGGGAATATACACGGGTTCTATCAGACACAGCAAAGCCCTAAAGACTTTGTTTTGAATAAACTCAGAATATGGGGCAATGGGAAGAATGTCGGGGCTGAAGTAGTGCCTAGAAACATAAAAAGCGAATCTGGAATATGAAAAACAACCGGGAACTTCCCACTCGGGTTTTATCGGGTTCGTCGGATCCACAAAATTCGACTCAGGATCAAAATACATGAACGCAAAAACTGAACAAAGGAGAAGGGTGAGAAGGCGTACCTACGAAGAAAGGCTCGGTGGAGGATTTCTGATGAACGAATGTTAGCGGGGTGGACTCGATTTTCTCCAGAAATCGCCTAAGGAGGAGTTGCTTTGTTGCCCTTGAGAGTGAATGCAAGGCGTTTGAGGAAATGAGAAGTCAGGGAGTTGTCCTTCCCTCTCCTCGAAACGTCTCCCACGACGAACGGCCAGGATATTGCCACCTGTCCCGCGAAGTGACCAGCCGACTTTGCATTTAATGCGGCCCTTTCTTCGAAAAGGGAAAAAGTAACCGCCAGAATTTGAAAAGTGTTTCCTCTCCTCTGGTCGACAGGGCCCATAGCCTCAGAAACAGGGGAGTAGCTGATAAGGCCTAACAAACCCCAGAGGCTCCGAGTCCTCTGCCATGGGCGGACGAGGGGTCTGTTGAGCAACACGAGAGCAATAAATGCAGGGCACGCCAAGTGCCAGGGTCTATTGGGGTGACTGCCAGACCGAGGGCTCTGGCTCTAGTGAGGGGCCCACCCTAGAGGTCTGGACACCCCGGCATAAGGGGCTCTGCTGTGCCCAGAAAGCTCTGCCGTGATCACCAGATTACCACAATGGCAATCAAGCGTCCCAAATCCCATCAAGGAAGGGATCCTCTTTGAGATCCACTTGCCCCCGCGCTGTGCGGATCCAGCACCCCAAGAAGGAAAGTCATACCAAATCCCTCGCGGTCCGAAACGGATAGGGAAACTGCCATACAGAAACCAAACTCTATAAGGAAACGCCAGAGACACCCTAATCTGGGAGGAATTAGGGTTCCTCGATGCCTATAAAGGCATACTTTCGCCACCATTGTGAGGTAAGTGGCTTCAGCACCCATCTTTGTGCTTGAGATCAGATCAGTCCATACCCGTTCTAACTTAGGCATCGGAGGGGCGTTGGCGACACCAACGCCGGTGCCATAGTCAACCCTTGTTTTGCAAGTCAGTAGCTGTGCACGCCGGAAACTGCTTCATCACATGGTATTGTTAATGAAAATTGTGATGGCAAGAGTGGCTTTGAGGCCTTTGGAAACAAGGTGCCTGGAGAATTGGATCATAGGGTTAAGGTGGCCTTGGGTTGGATATGGAAGGGCCAAGACATGAACTGTAGGTGACCTCCTTCCCTTCTCCATCTTAATTCTCCCACTCTCTCACCCTTCCTCTTATCTTTCTCTCCTATTTAAAGGCCTTGATCAACAAATTTTAACAACGTTGCTAACCACACAGACAATCGCGTGCAGATTGTGTACAGATTTTGTTCTGGGACCCACCACGGAAGATCCGAGCCGTTTATTAAATGTAAAACATTTTATCAAGGGTCCCCGCGAAAAATAAGTTCAATCCGATACCTATAGGTTCTCGATCCAATCATCTAATTTTTTATTCAAATTTTCAGAAAAGTAAAAGTTAGATGATTGAATCAAATACCAGTAGGTATCGGATTGAGTTAATTTGTTGCGGGAACCCTTGAAAATATATTTTACATTTAATGAACGGGTCGGATCGTTTGTATGAGACCCGTGATGGGCCCCTCAATAAAATCTGTGCACTATTTGTCTATGTGGACAGATTAACCCAAATTTTAATGGTTGTACATTATTTGTACACCCAAGTATGAGTTTGTATTGGAGGCAATGCTACAGTACACACCCTCGTACCATTATAACCAAACCAATGAAAGTCGTAACTGAACCATTGAGGGGTGTAACCAATCCATTGAAAGGCATAACCAAACTATTGAAAGGCATAACAATTGAAGGAAGTGTTTGGTTACGTCTCTCAATGGTTTGGTTATACCTTTCAATGGTTTAGTTATCCCCCTCAATGATTTAGTTACGACTCTCAATGATTTGGTTATAAATGTGCATATAGTACGGAGTGTGTACCGTAGCATTTTCCGCAGTTTAGATATCACAAGTCAAATGGTGGGCGTGTACATCTTTTAGAAGACAAAAAAGCATATGGTTACATCAGGCAAATTGGACTTTGCCTTGAAAATTGCCTAATCCGTCCAAAGAGCTGAGTGCTTGGAGGAGCTTAGTCCCCTAGTCTTTATCACTTTAATTAATAATGAGTGCACTATTAGAGCACCAGAGTTTTTATCCATTGGAGGATGTTTTTTATAACTGTCGTGTCCGGAACAACGTGTATCTTAACTGATACCGGGAGATTATGATGTAGATCAGGTGGGGGCCTAATTTCATGATCAATTGGACCGGTTGAAGCATTCGAAGCCCAAACAATGTTTAATTGCGGATTACTCGATTTGGCAAAATTTGGACAAGCTTAGATTGGGCCCAAATTTAATAGGCTGACTTAAAATCACGCTGCGGAAAAGACTCACCCCTCTAAGGTCATAATTGATGGTGGTTTTCGGCGCAATTCCTTCATTTAGGCCTTCAATTGGAAATTTTTACAATTTTAGGAAAGTTTTAATTCGTTAATGTAACTCTTAGTGTATAATTCCTAAGAAGTTGGTTTCAGTTAGGAAAGTCTTGTTTTTATTTCCCGTTTTCAATTTTGGTAGTTTCCTCATATTCTAGGACTCTTTATTTTTCGACATGCTTTTAGGGTTTCTAGAGATAGGCCTTATAAAAGGGATTGTAACATAATTTCGTATTCCATCAATAATTTACAGAGTTTCTCTCTGTTTTCCTTGTGCCCAAGGTTCGCTCGTGGACTCGAGTGCTTATCTCGTTTGAAATAATACGCTAAATATTCTATCATAAATTTCGATGCGTCAGATTATTTCAACCATCCACTAGCGGGAGTTCAATAAAAGTCAAAGCAAAACCCATATGGCCGGACAAGCATCAAAGGATTAGATCATAGAATCTAGGAGGTTTCAAACCTGAGACTTTGCGAGGGAACAAATTCTTAAGTCTCGGGTCTTGACCACCGAACCATCACGTTGGGGTTTATTGGACGTCATATTATATCACCGAAGAAATAACTCCACAGGATATCTAACTTAAGTCCCGGAAGACTAACAAAAATGCACTTGCCGTCTCCAATCCTCACAGCAACTATACTTATTTGTGTGGCCTAAAAACTCAGGTATACAAATCCCAAATAAATGTGTGATTGTGAAGGTAGTAACGATATTTTTGGGGAAAACATACCGTAAGAAAAGAACTTCATTACGTACACATAGATGCACGTGATGTGAATCTAATTTGTTACGGCATGTCAATGGATCGGATTCAATCCACGTCCGACAAGATCCCAAAAAGTGCCCTTTCCGAATATGATTCTCGCAAATTCGTTGAAGTCAATTCGAATCCAAATCTGAATACAGTGATATCTGGTCCGATAATTCCATTTGATCCGATCCGATTCATTTGTCCTATTCCTAGACTAGGCATACCAACTCAAAAAAATCCATAACATCTAAATATATGTAAACACACTCCCAAAAACCATAAGTAGAACTATGGGATCGGATTGGTAAGCGGATTGGATCTCATTGGACGTATCCAAACCCAATATGTTAGTTTTCGAATTATACACCAAATTCGGATGAAATGGATGGCCAGATTGGATTATGATGATATTGAATCAGATTCGGATAAACCCGGATTGGATTCAAGTGTTATGTGCTCAAACAACCACAATTTCATGAACTTGAAATTAAAACTTGGCAAATAAGAGAAACTAGGTGGAATTGGTAAACTGACCTTTTCCTCCAACTTGTAGAATGTGTTCACAACGACATAATCAGCTTTCTCCACATTTGAGAACTGGCTTAGAACCATTTCAAAGTAAGCTGGATAAGAACCATGCACGTAAATGTATGATGGCATGTCCTCAAGCTCAAGCGACGGCAGCTCAGGGATCGAGACCGGGAACGATGTCACGGGCAACGCCAATAGTCCGTGATGAGCGTGATGATATATGTAATTAACGGCACAGGGCTGCGTGAAGAAAGCAGCCCCGGCTATGCCATGCCGTTTGGCTACATCCAGAGCCCAAGGCAAGAACGCGTCATAAATGACACAATCAACAGGGTGGCCGGAGATTTCGTGCCTCTTGATGAGCTCGGCTAGGGTTTTTGATCCGGCGGCTTCTAAGCCGGCGACGTAAGCTTGGGTGTCACCGGCCTGCTTGAAGCCGCCTTGATCATAGCCGTCAGATATCGTGTCAAGTTGTACTGCAGGGTCAGACTTAGGTTGCGTGGTATTGCTAATGAAAGTTGTGATGGCAAGAGTGGCTTTGAGGCCTTTGGAAACAAGGCGCCTGCAGAATTGGAGCATAGGGTTAAGGTGGCCTTGGGCTGGATAAGGAATGGCCAAGACATGAACTGTAGATGACCTCCTTCCTTTCTCCATCTTCTCTCGCTCTCTCACACTTCCTTTTGCCTTCATCTCCTATTTAAAGGCCTTGATCAACAAATTTTAATGGTCCAATGCCTTTATTATTATTTTTTTTTTTAAGGCCTGCAGAATTGTGATGAATTAGGTTTAATTGGTAGAAGTGTACTGGGGATGGAGTGGGTTGACCATTTTTAGGTTTAAACGAGACTACTAAGCCGTGTTCGGAGCCAATTTTTGCTGACTTTTCAAAAAAGCTTTTTTTGATAAGGGGTGGAAGCCTGACCCCACTTCTGGGCGGTCCCGCAAAAAAGAAAAAAAAGAATATGGGATTATGATTTTTGGCACTCTAAAAATTGATGGAAGGGCTCTAAAACCGTACTATATTGATACACGAAACGACGTGGTTTTAGGGTCATTCCATCAATTTTTGGAGTGCTAAATTAATTTACAAGAATATGTTGGTTACAGTTTTTTTGAACTTTTTTCACTTTCTATAGATCTGAACATATACAAGCGCATATGCAGCAGGTTCAAGTCTAGATTTGCGGCTTGTTTTTCATTCCACTCCCAAACTTGATGCCGACCACTACCAATACAACACCGGAAAAGGAAGAAACGGTAACCAGGAGAGAGAGAGAGAGAGAGAGAGAGCTGTCTCTTGAGGAGATTCGCAGAGTGAGCCGTCTCTCGAGGAGATTCACAGAGAGAGAGAGAGAGAGAGAGAAGAAGAAGAAGATGATGATCGTAGGCTGTTTTTACAGCTTTTTTTTTTTTTCTGTATTTCTCCGTAGAAAAGGAAGAGTAAAGGTGAAGATGAAGAGTAAAGGCGAACTTTTATTACAGTGGAACAGGGGTAGATGGCTGTTGGAAGGCTTTGTTCGGACAAAAAAATCTCACCTGGCTTTCCGTCAAAAGCTAAGGTTTATTGGCTTACTGCCAAAGAGCCATTGGCTGGAATCCCTTCGGACACACACAGCCTCTCCCGATCCCATCCCGGTGTTCCAAAAATACCCCCGCCCCACAAATTCTTTAACCCCAATTTCCTGATTTCTCTTGTAGGCTAGAGCAAGACAAATAGGCAGGGCATTTTGATAATTTCACTCATCTGTAGTCTGGCTTCTTGGGTTGGCCTTTTTAGTCGAACTACTGTGGCTTTTTGGCTCATTTTCTAAGGAAAAATCAGCTTAATTATTTGTCCGATTAGCCCCTTAGAGTAGAGAGAGAGATAATAAATGTCAAAAATTGGAAATGGCCCACTACGGCCCACCATCCCCCACCATCCGATCACACTTTGACAGTTTGTGTTTAAAAAACTCTTTGCAAAAATGGATCCAAACACAGCACGACGAATACTTGGACTTGGTTGGACGAACAATGCCCAGGTTCGAGTCCCCATAACTCTTTGTTGGCTGAACACCACCGAGGCTTTAACATTAGGCCCACCAGCGGTAGTGGGAATTCTACCGTTCCGTGGTGGGAATTCTCCCGTTCCCTAGTCAAAGCATTGGTTGGATGCGGGATCTACTCCACGAGGAGCGATACAGACGTAGATGATATCATCACCTGACATAGGTGTGGTAGGAGTTCTACAAATAATATTGCAATGTGACGGGACAATATTTTCTGTCGAATGTGACGGATACCATACATACTCTCATTTTCATTCTACCAAAAAAATAGTAAAAAATAGCTCCACGCACAGTCATTTTCCTAAACGAAGTATTTTTAATGCTTGCCGTGCCGTGTAGCAGATGTTGCAACTTTATTAATGGATCATATTGCCCTCCAACAAACACATGGTACCCGTGTACATTTGTTTTACAGAAAGTCTACTGGTACAGATTTTCTGTATAGATTTGTTGTGGGGCCTACTACGGGTCCCACACAAATGATCCGAGCCGTTCATTAAATGTAAAACAGTTTTTCAAGGGCCCTCGCGAAAAATCAGTTCAATCCGATACTTATAGATACTCGATCCAATCATCTAACTTTTGATTTAGATTCCCAGATAAAAAAACATTATATGATTGAATCGAGCATCTATAAGTATTGGATTGAACTGATTTTTCGCGAGGGCCCTTGAAAAACTGTTTTACATTTAATGAACGGTTCGAATCATTTGTGTGAGACACGTAGTGAGCCCCACAAAAAATCTGTAAAAAAATCTGTACCGATTTTCTGTACCAATAGACTGGTTCTTTGTTTCATCAAGTCAACACTCCTAGTTAAAAGTATTCTTCAAAGAGAATGAATTCTGTGCAGCGCGGGCAGCTAAGGGGGGTTTTCCGCCATCCTCAGTGTGGGCCCCCACCATATTTTTTTTGGATAATTCAAACCGTGCATTTTGTAGGATCCGCAAAATAATGTATGTACGCAAAAAATCAACTTGTCCGGACATCGCTAGATGTGTCAAAAGTTGAATTTTAAACGGGAAATATGGACGGCATGGATCTGTCAACTGTTTTTTTAAGTTAAACTGTCTATGGTCGTCCATTATTTCGTCTTGAACTTCACTTTTGACATATCTATTGATGTCCGGACAAGCTGATTTTTCGCGTGGATACAATATTTTGCAGACTCTATATGATGAACGGTTCGGATTATCCAAAAAAAATCACGAAAGAGGCCCTGACGGGGATGGCAGAAAACCCCCTTTTCCTCGCCTCCGGAAAGAATGTTTTCTCTTCTTCAAATGAAAAACAAATATACTCTCGTGTAGAAGTAATTGGAGGAGTGGGTGGGGTGGTGTCAGTGGTAGTCAAAACACGTTTTGGACGGCTGAAATCGCTGACGGGATACTATACGTGTGTATCTATTAGGCAGAAATTTTTGGGTGTTGAGCGGGTTCCACGTGACAGTACTCGTTAACAATCCCAACCTTCCAAGCGTGTTTTGGATGACTAATTAATTTATTCACTCTCTCTCCTTTCAACCCTACCACTCTCACTTCTCTTTTTCAATCCCTAAAATCCGAATTGTTAAAACACGTTTGAACAGCTGAGATTGCCAACGGGATGCCACGTGTGCGATTACCCACCCGACACCCAAAAACTTCTCGGTAGCCAAAGGACTCAAAGCATACCGAAGCCTTCACCATTGCAAATTTGCAATCAATGATTTCATAAAGTATTATACTTACATCTTTCGAGTTATACTATAAAACTATTATACTCCTAGATGATTTAACAGAAAGTCTACGTCCGTCCCTCAATATTTTACCGCTTCTTCCATTGTTTTCAATCTCACTGTTCAAAAATTAGGGGTGAGCAAAATTATAAAACCGTGAATCCAGTCCAAACCAAATAGTTTGGTTTGGTTTTTAATGATGTGGTTAGGTCTCGGTTTAAATAAAATTGAAACCGTGTTAAATGATTTGGTTTATGGATTTACGTTAATGGTTCTGGTTCCAAACCAATCCGAACCGTGTGATATATTTACATATAATTTATTTCCTTATCTAATACTCTATTCCACCACCCTATTCTTTTCTTTCACTTCTAATATTAATTTCCTAAACTTCTTATTCCTACAATTTTATTACGCTAAATATACACAGTTTGGGTTTAGTCAAGTGATTTTCTACTACTTTTTCTCGGTAACTTATTTTCTACTTATTTAGTTGGTTGATGTTAGTAAGTTTTGATGATTTTAATATACTAATTTCAATATAACTTTTAGTTTAAGTTATCTATGCAATTTTAAGTACTTAAAATAGTTTATAGTGATGATATCTCAATTTTAAGCGAATCGTGGTTTAAAACCAAAACCAAACCGCCGTTGAATGATTTGGATTGGTTTGGTTTTATGAATTTTATGGGTTGGTTTAGTTCTCTAAATTCATAATCCGTAAGTAGTTGTTTAGTTATTGGATTATTATAAAATCTTACCAATTCGATCCATGCTCAACCCTATCAAAAATGTTTCGGACGGTTTGAATTAGGAAAGAATTCTTGCAACTCTTTCCTGAAAGAATTTTTTTTAATTCGAACCATTGATTGTCGAGATGGACAGTAAGATATTGAGCGAACGACGTAACACCCCTAAATTACACATTTATCCGTCGTCTTCCTTAGTCAAACATAATAATAAAAAATTATTGCAAGGTCACAATCTCTTTTGAGGAGCAAGCAACTGAAGCAAGTTTCCCCAAGTCTTTTATTAATGACTTTAAAGAGATGACGAAGGGAATTGGGCCTTTGCTTCCAAGCTTGTCTTATTGTCTAATGTGTCCAAAAAGGGAGAAATTTTTAGGTGTCGGGTGGGTATATCCCATGTTATATTCGTTCGGCACATTCGAGTCGTCCAATATACTTTTGAATGACTCAGATTGAAACACTCTCTCTCCCCTCAGCCCAACGCTTTCTCTCCATTCTCTCTCTCCAAATTCGAGCCGTCCGAAAATACAATAGACGGCTCGGATGCACCGAGCGAGCAATACGTAATACCCGATCGGCACTGAAAAATTTCCCCCCAAAAAGAGGGCTTTGGGCTTGTTGGATGATGTTATTCCCCAAGTCTTATAGACTGCGTTCTTTTAAACTTAACTTAAACTTAATTTAAAATAAGTTGGTTTATCATTATTTAATTTTCATTTGTATTTGTTAGTTTTGCACCAAATTTTTACGGATTATTGATTTGTCTTGCCGAAAGAAATCGAAAAAGTAAAAAAAACAAAAATACTTTTATCCAAGTATTTTGATAAATAATCACTTTTTAAAAGAGAAAAAAAAAGTGAAATAATCAGTTTATTAGTGTTTGTTTGTCTTACTAGAACACGAGAGTGACTTTGAAAATCTATCAAAAGGGTGCATTGTGGGGCTGGAATCCCTGGATTATGAACTATAAAATTTTGTAAGTTATACCACCTCCGTCCGTGTCCTTTTCACTATTCTATATATAATCTTAAAAAATTATTCATATCTTTCGATGTGAATCTCTAAAAATATATAATATGAATCTAATTTGACCAAGAAAACTAATAAGCTCACCAAAATCGATGCAAGTGAAGCGATTGCACCGAGAGTGAAGGCGGTCTGACCGGAATTAGCACTGACAGTGAAGGCGGTCTGACTGGAATTAGCGAAATTGACGGGATTTCAGCATCCAACCGACGCAATTCGATTTTTGTCCACTCCGTCCATGAATGATAGAAAACAAAAGAGACCTTCCATAGATTATACAGTACTCTCTTGGAGTTGCACGAAGTGGATGTATGAACCTTTTTGCAGCCATGAAATTTCGGAAATTTACAAACAGGAGGAGCTAGATGGAATCCGGCTCCTCTCCAATTCCTTTAAATAAATAGGAGAGAACACTTTCTCTAATCCCGGCTCAGAAAAAAAAAAAATTCAATCACACTTTAATGAACGGGACCGTTCATATTTTTAATTCACTGAGAGCAGCAAGCATGCCAAAATTAGTTTGATCAATGATCGTTTGATATGATTTCGAAACAGATTTGTATTGCAAAAAAAAATTTTAGAAATGGGTTTTGTTCCAGTGTTGCAATATTATATTTTGCAAAATAATGTGTTTCAAAATCATATCTAATGATGTCCAGTAAACTTGATTTTTGGCATACTTCATGTTCTCAACAAGCAAAAGAAAAATGAACGGTTTCGATCGTTGACGTGAGATCGTAAGAATTTTTTACGAATTGGGATTGGAGAGAGTGTTCCCTCCAATAATTGGAGAAGTGCTGCTCTCGATGAATCAAAAATATGAACGATTCCGATCATTGAAGTGTGATTGAAAAAGTTTTTTTCCGAGAGCCGAGATTGGAGAGAATGTTCTCTCCAATCCATTTAGAGGGATTGGAGAGGAGCTGAATTCCAATGTGAGGTTAAATTTATAAAAAATTGGTCTAAGGTCCACTATAGCATGTTTCTAATCCACTAGGTCCACTTATCAAATCTCTAACCCACCAAGTCCACTGTTATGAATTTGGTAAGGCCTAAAGTCCACTGCATTTAAAAAGGAAAATAATGCCTGACAGATTTACCATTCTATTCAAATCCCATCAATTTAGCCCATTATCCTCCCATTATCCCTTCTAGTTTTGAAATCAAAATCCCATCAATTTAGCCCATTATCCTTATAGTTGTGGAAATCACGCCAATCACGTTATATAACAGTCGAAGATTCTCATTTTCTGATACATTATATATAACGTTATTGGACATATATAACATTATATATATATTCTCCTTTTTAAGAGTTACATATATTTTTCTGAATAGTCGAAGATTCTCCTTTTCTAATACACTATATATAACGTTATTGTACATATATAACATTATATATTCTCCTTTTTAAGAGTTACATATATTTTTGTAACGTTGTACAGATTTTGATATATGACCATATATTTTTTTTTGAGTTTCGCTGTACAAAAACTCTTATATAATATTATATTTTCACTTTAATATTATATTTTCACTTTATTGAATTGGTCCAGTTGAATTTTTTTTGAGTTTCGCTGCACAAAAACTCTCATATAACATTATATTTTTACTTTATTGAATTGGTCCGCGCAGCAGCCTCAATGACTTGCTTCTACTAACAATAATACCCACAAAAAAATGTAATACATGTGACAAAAAATAAACATATAACCTTATAACGTTATACGTGAGATTTTGGCATTTCTAACTCTAAAAAAAAAGAAAAATAGGAGATCTCGTAACTTCTTTCCAGTATATTTTCACTTTATTGAATTGGTCCGCGCAGCGGCCTCAATGATTTGGTTCTAGTAACAATAATACACACACAAAATCATTATACATCAAATTTTGTCCTTTCTAACTCTAAGAAAATAAAAAGAGGAGATCTCGTAACTTCTTTCCCTTCGTCGCCGTAGCCTTCTTCACAATCGACTTCGCATGTAACTTAATACTCTTCACCCCTTGAACAACTGCACAAATAACAGCCTTTAACAAAATTAGTATATAACCAACATTGATATAACCATATATACTATCAAGCAAATCCCTAACTTAATTCAACCATACCATAACATTATATGTTCAGGTCTGTTAGGTTGCTGCGCGGACCAATTCATATAAGGTTATATATGGTTATGGTTTATTATTCTTTTATAGGGTTATATGGTTATAACGAGTAAGGAACAATATGGTTATATGGTTATATATTCAGATGGTCAATCCAGTTATATAACAATATATACGAATAGAAAAACATAAGGTGGAAACTGGACTACTCAAACATAAACAACCATTAACATGGTCAATCCAGTTATATAACCATATATACGAACAGAAAAACATAAGGTGCAAACTGGATTGCTCAAACATAAACAACCATTAACATGGTCAATCCAGTTATATAACCATATATACGAACAGAAAAACATAAGGTGCAAACTGGACTGCTCAAACATAAATAACCATTAACATGGGGTTCCTCGGGAGGTGGTGGAAGCTATAATGGTCATGGTAAGTTTTGTTTTTGATTGCCAGTATATATGGTTATATCACTGTTGGCTATATATTTGGATCAATTAAGCCGCTGCGCGGACCATTTCAATAGTCTAATTTAATTGGTTTAATAGATATATATGGTTATATAACTTTTTTTTTTTGAAATCACGCATTATAGCCACTACAACTCTAAATTTACGTTATTGAATTGGTCCGCGCAGCGGCCTGATAGACCTGAATATATAAACATATAATCATATTAAAGTAGTTTATAATGTGGGTATATCTACAAATAAAAATAGCATATATTTATACACGTAAACTAATAAACTACTAAATTTACGTTATTGAACAGATCCGCGCAGCGGCTTATGGACCTGAAACCATATATATTCACAGAACAAACTGATAAAATACCATACATCTTCACAAAATAAAATGACATTTATAAACAACCAACAGGAGCATATATAACGTTATATAATGTTACACAATAACATATAACATTACAATATTACATGTTTACATCCGGGGGTATGGGGGCGAAGCCCCCACGGCACAAAGTGCCGCAGTTCGGGGTGCGACTTTAGGAGCATCCCGAACTGCAGCGAAAACGATATTTTCAAGAACGTGGGGTGTAATTTCAGCCATAGAACCCGACCTAATTATATTGCAGTCGGTATGTAACTAGGGTTATATATAACCTTATATGAATTGGTCCGCGCAGCGGCCTAACAGATCTGAGTATATAACCATATATATTACCTGACAGCAACTAACGAAAGTACAAAAAATAAAACCCTCGCAGATCTGAACATATAACCATATATGTTACCGAACAGCAGCCAATCAAAAGTACAAAAAACAAAACCCTAACATATCTGAACATATAACCATATATATTCAACAACAGCTAAACAAACGTACAAAAAACAAAACCTTAACAGATCTGAATATATAACCCTTCACAGAGAAGGATAAAGAGGAGAAGGATTCTTATGTTTTTACTGGTGTATAAACCCTTTAAATGCAAAGAACCATACCGAGGGACACAAGACGACGAAGATCGAGTTATTTGTTACGATTTGGAAGGGCACCTGATGTTTTGAACAGATATATGATAATGAAGGTGTCGGCGACGGTGATAGCAGTGATGGAGGGCGGGAACTCGGCCATGGTGGTAACGGCCATAGATGGCGACGAAGGGCGGCGAGGAGAAGGAGGAGTACACCGCGGCGAGCAGACGAGGAGGAGGAGGAGTGAACCGGCGGCGGTGAATAATCGACAGGGACGGGATGTGACGGCGACAGGAGGTGGGTGGCGATGGCAACGACAGATGTGACGGCGACGGGAGGGTTTTGTCGCTGTTCGTTCTGAAAATGTGGGGGGAGGGGGGTAGGGGGGAGGAGGGGGAGAGGGGGAGGGTTTTGTACTGAATAGGGAGAAATTTTCGGGAGAGAAATCGGGAGAGATTTTAGGGGATTGGAAATTTCAAATGGATATTTTTGAAATGAATGTAAAAACGGGGCAGGAGGTTTTTTAAAAACAGGGGTATATTAGACTAAACATGATTATTATATCCCTAATAATAGGTTAGTGGACTTAGTGGGTTATAGAATTTAAAAGTGGACCTAGGGGGTTTGGAAAGTGCTATAGTGGACCTGGGAAAAATTCTCCCTTAAATTTAAATGTAAAAACTCGAGTCGTCACATAGTTCCAATACTCGAGTCGTCACAGCGTTCCAGTACTACTGCATATGCCATGAAGTGTTGGCAAACGCAACAACGACCACTCACCGCTAATATTGTCGACCCCGTTCTAGAACATCTTCTTAAAAAATAATAAGTACTTATTTTTACATTTTCTGACTCAAAAATAATGTAAATAAAAAATAATTTTTCAATTTTTTTTTGCATCGTTCATTGAGATCTTTCAAACAAGATTCATATTGCATATTTTTTAATTTCAATAAGCCCATTATTTTTTAGCCAGAAATTGACTTCTTAAAAAATAAGTACTTATATCAAGTTCTGGAACAGAGCCACGGTGTTCCAGATTCCCCCTTAAAAAATAAGTTCTTATTTGCAATTTTTAAGTTTAAAAATAATAGATTTACTGAAATCAACAAATATGCAATATGGATCTTATTTGATAGATTTCGAAGAGATCTATCAAATCTTGCAAAAAAAATTAAAAAATTATTTTCGTAAACCTATTATTTTTAAATAGGTCCTTATTTTTTAAATACTTATTTGAGAACATGTGTATTTGATTTTGCAAGTCAACACTCCGAGCTAACTCTTCAAATAAAATAAAAAAACAACATTAAATAGTCATCTTATTTGGGAAATTTATTTATGTCCACATCATAATGGATTTACATATATAATTATGTTCTCCTCTTGAAATTGGTTGAATGACCTATTATGCCCTTAATAATTAGTTTACTATCTTCATACGTATCTACACATTTCATATAGGCATATGGTAAACGCGTTTTTTCTTTTTTTCTTTTTGATAATCAGATATCCGGGCCAGCTTACGCTCATCTCGACTAATTCCAGATCTCCAAAGGTAACGACCAGGTATAACCTCCAGTGGCTCCAAGGTCTAGGATGGTTGACGTCTGTAGGATTCGAGCATGCGACCTCATGGTCAAACACTTATAATTGTTTTCTCATGCCCATTTTCTCATCGTAAACAAGTTATTACTTTTCATATTTATAGGGGTTAATTGATTTTGTCTCCTTGATTTTAGGGATTTCCTTTGCTGTCTCATGCCCATTTTCTCATCGTAAACACACGTTATTACTTTTCATGTTTATAGGGGTTAATTGATTTTGGCTGCTTGATTTTAGGGATTTCCTTTGCTGTTAAAACTTATGTTATTATATCAGATGGCTGCAGATTTTATCACTCCTTTTTTACTTCTTTTCATAAGTAGTTTTCATCTTCAGCTTCAAAATGTTCAAACGCCAGTATGAAAAATCGTCCTTTTTCCCTCCGACAAAGGCGGCGATAGGTCACTTCTATGACAGCTTTTAATTTTTTTTATTTATTTTTGCTTCAATTAAGGTGGATCTTCCTCTTCCGAATAGATTCCGCTACTGTGGAACCATTAACCGTGGTTGGAGTCAGTCTTAACCCGAGGCGATTCGCTTCGTACCACACACCCGGGCGGCACGACAAGGGAGCAACCCGTGGGTGCTGGTCTGATGCGTGCGGTACGGCTCAATTACATTTTCTTTTGCCTTCTAGTCTAGTAACCAAATTCAAGCGTTTCATTAATAACCTGAATGTGGATATGTATTTGTATGTTTCCAATCATAACGAGTCTTCATTTACCCTAATCTTGCACAAATTAAATCCCGGACCCGAGGGTGCTGTAGTGCACCTCCCGGGCCAATCCAGCTGTCCATCTCGGCAATGGACGGCTCGGATTTTCATCCAAACAATGGACGGGTAGGATTTGTAGAAGTTCAGATTATATCCAACCATTCATTGTCAGGATTAATGGCCCGTGTGCGCCCTACAGAGTGCCTTGCAGGACCTTGCACTACAGAATTTCCCAATCAGAGTACTTCAGATAAACTGAAAATTAAACCTTAGATACATGGAGGAAATTAATACTACAACTCATGGAATTTTGAATCTAATGATAAAAGTACTACTTGTTAACGAAGCGGGACAGGTAGTGACGAGAAATTTTTAGGTGCCAGGTAAGTACCGGGGCCAAAGCGTTGGTGCCCGAGCAGCGCTTTGGCCCCGGTACCTACCTGGCACCCAAAAATTTCTTGAGAGTGACGGCCAACAAGAAACAAACGAGATATATAGATTGAGGAGAAAGCGACGAGAGAACTTGACGTTTCTCGTACACAATGAACAGAACCATAAAATTGGAGCTTCGTGTGTTTATATGGAGTTTAATCGAAGGAAAATAGACTAACCAATGTATGGGAGCTTTGTGTTATTTATAGAGTTTTTTTTTTTTTTTTTTGATCCGCTGTTATTTATAGAGTTTGATTTCAGGAAAATTAAACCAAGCTAGGAAAATAATTGTACATCAGTACTAGTTTTTGATCGATGGAGCCATTTGCTAAACAATAAAAGCTTTTAATATATTCCCTTCGTCCCAAATTGCTCGCCCTTTTTTCAGAAAAACGTACATTTTGCCCCGCAAAAATGAATGTATTAACATGAAATTTTAAGGAAATTTTTTGACACCAATTTAAAGATCTTATCGAGAAGAAAAAAATAGTGTAAATTTAAAATAATAAAAAAAATCACATAAACATTGCGTTCAAAATGCCAATTTCCCAAAGTCAATCACACTAAAGCAGATGCTCCCATGCAACTGACTGGGATTCAAACCTCACTAATTACAACAGTATTGACTTTTGCCGAGAAAAAAAATAATTCCAAGGGTCAATATTTGCACAGGCCGTCCCCAGCAGCGTCTTGATTGGTCTCCATTTTCGTTATTAATGGACTAGGGTTGTGAAATTACTCATCCATTGAAGGAAATTGTAAAAAAAAAATGAAACTTTGGTCAATAAGGCCTCATCTTTTGAGAAGGAAAAATGTTCATGGGATGAAGAAGCTGATATTTCAAAGCAAGGAGACCTGCCGTAGTATCGGTAGCAGATTTCTCTGCCTTAGTCCATTCTCCAAGGTATTACCAAATTAGCTGCCGTTACGGAGTTTTCTTGAATCTCTCTATACTTCCTGCTGGAAGTTTACGGTTTGATCTTTCTCTGTGAGCATTCGTACACTGCCATATGGACAGACGCAGGATTTTACCCGAATCAAACCTAAATGTGTCGCACCTGCTTGGTGGTGGTACGTACCTTGGGGCCCTTCCATAAATGAGGTCTCATTTGGACCGTACGTACCTTTAAAGACTAGTATGTATTTATGTACGTATTGATTATTGTACTATTGCTATCTTCGGATGATTGACTTAATTCATCGCGTCATAGAACTGGTATTGTTCTTCGGTAACCCTGCCGGTTTAGAGTCTTGGACACGACTGTTTGCAGTTAATTTGACGTCTCATTTGAGGTGTTACTTAAGATTAAAGCTGCTTGCTTACTCTAGTAGAATTTTTGCCTTGTATACATTAGGTAATAGGTATTCTCTCTAAATGACAACCTAGGATTTACTGTGAAGTTAATAATGTATATATATAAGCAGCAATTTACAAATGAGAAAATCTTGTTTACAGAGCAGCTGCAAACAAATATTTATGGAGTTCAATCGTAGCCGTCCAAAAGTGTTTTGGACGGTCCAAATTTTAAAAAACTATTCTCGCAAACAGTTAACTATTTGCGCGATTAGTTTTTTTGAAATCCGAACCATTGATTATCGAAATGGACGGCTGAGATCGCACGGCTCAGTAAATAGGCTGTTTGCAGCTGCTCCGGAAAAAAGCTTATCTCTTTACAAATACCAAAGAGATAGATAACGACATATGGGCAGCACAATTTATACTTGCCTAATGATCAAGGACAGTTGTTCAGGTATTTTTGTTTTACGATTTCTTCCAAAGGATTCTTAAGAGAGCAAAGATGGCCACATGTCATTGGCCTAATCAAGGTCAGCTTTTCATTGTATATATATTAAGGGTGCGTTTGGTTGGATGGAATCCAATATAAATTGGAATGGAATAGAATTGAAAAAATTGAGATTCGAATAATTATTCCTCTCCCAGCGTTGGGTTGTGGCTATGAATTAATAGCAAGAATGAAATTTACCCACATACCCAATCTTTTTCTTTTTTCTTTTTCCGTGAGAAAACAATGACTTTATGCGGAATGCAATTTGGTATTCATTTGATGAATGATGACAAACTCATAACACATTAATTAACTTATTGTAGATCATTTTTTATTTTCATAAAGTCTGCTTGTCCTAACACAGATATTTTCTAATGATAGAAAAACATGTTATTTTTTTTCCCAAAAGAAACCAAAATCGATCTATGCAAAACTGTGACTAAAACTAGATTTCAAACTCTGTTTTTCCTTCTTCTTCTTCTTCTTCTTCTTTTTTTTTTCAAAACTGTGTTACTTATTAGTCTTTCATTTTTACCAGTATAGTACCAACGTAGTACATGGTCAAAGTTAAATGTCATTCTAGTTGATTAGCCGATCGATTCATTAATATTGCCGTTAGGAATATAACGAATTAAACAACGTAAAAGTTAATCTAGACACAGAAAGAAAACAAATTTAATCAAATCACAACTAGATATTGCACACTTCATTCAACATGCACTAGATACAGGAAACCGGAAACACATCCATAGCATATATAGCATAAGATCCATGCATGTATCGATCAAGCATGCATATTCTAAAAAAGATTGCATTTATACATATTCAAGATCATGACAATTTGCTACACATGCAACAAAACATATATCAGATCCCATTTGAAGGAATTCACATTACCTTAATTTATATTGTTCCTGTACCACTGGCATGACTACAAGACCATATATCTCAAAATGAATTCAAAACACGTACAACTTGTCACTAGGGCAATATCGTTCCGTGTAGACAGAGGCCCAGTAGGCCATCAATAATATAACTAGGGAGTATCAACAGGCCACTACTCTCGGCTATTGTATCAACAAAGCAAACCTATTGCTTATTATATACAGTAGAACTTTGAATTATCGCTCTGCGAACGAGAGTATCGTACATTACACTAGGGAAATACAAACCACAGTCTTCTTTGATTTTTGTTTTTGAACGTCATCTTCTATGGTTGAATAGCTTTGATTAATCCACAAACATGTAAATACAAAAACATGGAAGGAGAGAGAGACGAGAGAGGGAGGAAGATGTACCGCTGGCCCGCGAGAGACGAAAGAGAAAACGTACTCAGGGAAGAACACGAGGGGTGTGGCGTATCTCCTGTCATGTTCTATCTATAGCTGTGGAATTAGGGCTTATGACATTTTTGGTCCCAAAGTATTCTTCGTGTACCATTTTGGTCTGCAACATATTTTAAAATATTCTTAAAAATTAGATCTAATTTATCTAATTTTAAACTATCATGAATATTATTAGTGTAATAGCTTCATATAAAATTAATAATTTTTAGTTTGATTTAGTAAAAAATAGATTATTTTATATTCACATTCCTTTATTTTTTTCATAAACATAACCAGGCATGCGAACATAAATAAAGGGAACAAAATGATTCATATACTTTTACTGCTTTAAACTAGAATAATTTTAATTTACAGGTATTATACATTAAGTAGCACACACGCGTATATTTCTACTAAACTTTGGAGGTATTCATTTGCAACTGGTTCAAAAATCGAAGATATGGATTACATAAAAAAAGTATTTGTGCACACATAATCCACACCAAAAATAATTACCGGACTTCAGAATTATGAAGGGCCATCAACACAGGAATGTCATTCTAGCAGCTTCATGTACACCAACAATGCAAGCAAGGACGGAGTCATGATTTTAGGCTAGTGGTGGCAAATATGTGAACTAAAACTAAAATGGGCGTAGGAAGGTGTGGGCACACGCCCCTGAAAATCCCCGCATTTTCGGTATGCGGGGTTAGGTTTGCGCCCTTTTTGTTTAAAAGCATGACGAAATGCCGTTTTGAGAGAGTCGCCACCCGGGTTTTGCGGAAAACACCCAAGAAACCGATTTTGAAAAACGTTTTTGTTCACGTTTGTTTGATTCGAAAAGGTTTGTAGACTGGACCGTCGTCACCTTCGATGTCTGAGGTTCGGGAGCCAGGTTACGAGAGGGGAAGGGTTTTATGGCACCCCTCTCGCCCAATCCGAAGATCGGTCTCTACTCAGGCATTTTGTAAAACATTTGCATTTTTCTCTCTTTGATCATTTATTAGCCAGTTAGGGGCCAGCAGTTAATGGGGATTCACAAATGGCAAGTTATATTTGCATGGCAAAATGTGGTGAATGGCATATGAATAATGATAATAGATTGAGAACAAGCGCTTCTGTGAGCGTTTTGGGCGAACTGGAACACACTGACCCAGAGTGAGACACGCAGGAATAAACCAGTATGCACTGGCCAGGCCACTGCATACTAGATCACATGCGTGCGCCACCATAGGATCGGCGTCGCGCCGTGCGCCCAAACTCACGGCTTCGAACTCAACCTCTGGGCTCGGGAAAGGACCGGTGCACACCCAGGACAAACCACGCAGTTGATATAGCAAAATATATACAGTTTCAGGGTACAGCAACAAATCAAACAGTAACAAATAGACTGAAAACCCCATAAACAGAGTGGGGGAATAAAACAAAGGCCAAGGCCTAGTTTCCATGCAAAGGCTAGCCACTAGTTAGAGAACGACCTGCGTGCGCAGGTAAACGACTATAGCACGCAGGTCTGAGCCCTTTGATCAGTGCTTGGCTTTACATTTTCTAGGTTTGGAACAGGACCAGAAGGATCCCAGTGGCCTTATTAAACAATTTAAACTAATAATAGGCTACACAGTTCTCAAATATGGAAAGCAATAAACTGGTTTTAGCATGCTTCACGGTGATCAGAAAGAAAGAGGGAGGAATGAGAATGATCAGTGGTCTCAACGCCAGCCCTGCCATGCAGTCATGACTGGCGCACGCATATAAAAGACTGGCGCACGCCACTGATCTTTCTACATTATTGTTTTATTTGCTAGCTTTGAGTCCAGACTTGGTATTGATTACCAGCCTGGCCTCTGCTAGCTCCCCTCAGGGGTCGAAATAGTTTCCAGAAGCAAAGGTGGTATACCTTTGGTTTGAGATTGATAGATGGTTTGAGCCTTGAGATGGATGGATGGATGGATGATGAAGAAAGACAATGTAGGACCAGAGACTACTCTCTCTTGTCTTGTTTTCAATGGATGAAAGAAAAACAAGAGAAAGAGCTAGAGAGAGAAGGTGGAAGGAAGCTTAGGAGCTATTATGAGTGTTAACCCCTTGCAAATAAATGCAAGGGGAGTATATATAGGCCAATGGACTGGCTGAAATCAGTTGGCCTAAGGGGTTGTTTGGCCTCCAAGAAGAAGGGAGCCTCCCATGCATTAAATGCATGGGACTAGTTGATGGAAGGTGTAGGAGAGAGGGGGAGACCGTTACGGGCGAAACAATCATCAGGGGGACTGTGGCTCACGTCAGGACGGCTCAAAAGTCGGGCAAGTGGTCCCAAAAAGGTGATTTGATCGAGGAGAAGTGGCGACGCCACCCTGGATCAGCGTGGCGCCGCTAAGAATCGGTTCAAGGCTTGATGATCGACACGTGGCAATCGTATCAGCGGCGTGATTGATCACCAGCGGTCTTTGAAGAAGCGGTTTCTTTGAGGCCATTTAGTTACGGCAGGGGTTTGAAGAGGGTTTTGAAGGGGTTTGAACGAGGTTCGGGACGCTCAGAGCTCAAACACACCATCAACCTTGAGAATTCTCGACCTTTAATCATCCTCGGGGAAACAAAAGACCGCATATAAACTAGTCCGGACAGTCCAGGATAGGGTGTCTACAGAAGGTTGTGGAGTTTGGACACGTACGTACAAGAAATAAATTATTCTTTTATTTCTCCAATAATCACTTGTATAATGGAAATACACACTCGCAAAGGAGCACATTCTTGCCTTTTATAGCCCTTTACCTCCTCAATAAACCGCTATGATCATTTTCATCGAACAGCCAATATTCTCCTTTGAGAATACTCTTAGAAAATGTCTTTCCTTCTTCATATCTCCACAATATTTCAGAACTCTCCACACAATTTTAATAAAATAGATGCTAGGTTCCTAATTTTATTTTTATAGATGCATACAATATTAGGATGACACTTATTAAACTTTTCAAAAAACGTTGGGCAGATTTATATAGTTTTAACATTTTAAAAAAAACTATACTATGATTATGGAAAAATTATGAAAATTGGGTAGGGCGGTTGCTCGGGCTCATCCACCCTTCGGTCTGTCCTCAGGAAATATGGACTATCATATGATTTGTTATCGACTTAAATAAAATCAAAATTGCAAACTAAAACAATAATATTGGGCAATGTTTCTTACATACAGGTAGCGTACCAACAAATTAAGTAAATACTTCCTCCGTCCCAATTTATTGCGCCCTTATTCCTTTTTGGGATGTCCCAAAATAATTTTTATGTTTCAAATCTTTCCTTTTTAGAAATCTAAATTACCATTTTGCCCCTCCTTTTCTTTTATACATTTTAAAGAGGCTATGTTTTCAAGAAACCAAAACAGAGCAATTATGATGGACAAATCAGTTTCTGAGCATGGCAGGGAAACTTTCCGCCTCATTCAAAAAAAATTAGAATTTCACTTCTTGCCTGATTTAAATATTCTGTCAAGGGGTAAAATAGTTAAATTGATAAAAAGTAAATTTTTTTTTTTTACAAGAAATAAAAAGTAAATGTAATTATGAAGTTTTCTTAAATTATGTGAAAGTCAATATGGGCGTAACAATCTATCCATTAAATTTGGTTTTGGATCACTAATTTTTGTCGACATCTTATCTTAACAAAAAATGCTTAAGGACTAAAGAATTAGTATATAACAAAAAAAAAATCCTGAAAAAAAATCTAGTGGTGGCAGCCCTATTAAAATTAGGGGTAAAAAAGAATTTCTAATATAGTAATGGCAAGTTTTTAAATTGTTGCGGTGACGACTGCCACCACTTATCGCCCTCTTCTGAATCCATCCTTAAATGCATGCGCTAAAAAAAGAAAAAGAGAGGAATGTTTTCCTTGTTGATAACCAAAAAAATCACCGGAGCAAATGGTGAAACTCGAAAATCAAGAACAAATTATTCTTGGGAAAATAAAGTGGGCAATACAAAAATGAGAATAACTTATTTACGGAGTCCCCGTAAATAAGTATTTACAGTGTTCAATCTCGCGGGTCCAAAAGTGTTTTGAACAGTCCAGATTAAAAATAAATTATTATCGGTCAGAAATATTTATTACTGGTCAAAGTTTAAGAACATATGTCAACCATTGATTGTCGAGAACGAATGGATGCGAATTGCGAAGCTCCATGAATAAGTTATTCACTTATTCACGAAGGCTTCGTGAATAAGTTATTTTCTCTACAAAAATAAGCATGCGTACATGCAATCCATGCCGAAAATTGTCTCCACATCGAAACATGGCATACTTTACGAAGATTTCACTAGGCTACCTACTTCGGAAAATTTTAAACGTCTCCCTAAACTATAATGTCTTACAAACAACTAAACAATAGGAATGCTCAAAAAAATTGTCCAAACCGCAAAACCGGACCGGACCGTCCTATTTGGTCTGATTCTGCGATTCATTGGTAAGATCATGGTTTCAAAAAAATAAGAACAGTTTATTTTGTTCGGTTTGGTTACTGGTTTTCAAATAAAAATCCGTGGTTAGAACCGAATCGAACCGTTTAGAACTAATATATAAAATAATATATACATATATACATAATTATGTATTTTATTTGGTAAGTTAATCTTTTTCTTGCTAAAGTTAATTTATTAAGAGAAGAAATTTCATTTGTTAAAAAAAGTTTTTTTTTTTTTTTGGTACATAATGTTTTTAATATACTAGTAGCATATTTATAGGAACCCAAACCATTAAGAATTCTTAAGAGTATTGAGTTTACCCAATTTTACTTTTTCTTACTCGAATACTTATCCATTTTCTAGATTCCACGAATTACTTTAGGGAATTCATTTCTACACTCAATTTTTTTTTATAACCACATTATCTTTTTTGAATTTTACCCTACCAAACC
The DNA here is from genome assembly GCA_025413875.1 of Rhododendron molle. Taxonomy (NCBI): domain Eukaryota; kingdom Viridiplantae; phylum Streptophyta; class Magnoliopsida; order Ericales; family Ericaceae; genus Rhododendron; species Rhododendron molle. The sequence goes on along the minus strand of CM046389.1, from coordinate 11,900,814 downwards.
CCTAATTTATATTCTTTCGATTCATTTCTTCCTTCCTTTTCTATTCGAACAGAATACCTTAATCCTTACATAATTACCCTACCAAACCCCATGTAAGTGTTAATTTGTATAGAATCGGAATGGAACTAAAATCGGACCAGTTTTGCAGTTTGATTTTGGTTAAGTTCCACACATATATTGGTTAGGTTTTGTTTCCTAATTTTCCAGAACTGTTTGGAATGATCCAGTTACTAATTTTTTACAGAACCAGACCGTGTGCACCCCTACTAAACAATTCAATTAAACATCTTAATGAAATACCAAATGTTAATAAAAAAAGAATTTAATTGGACCTCTGCGTCAACATCCTTTCACGCAAAAAAAAATAGTCGCATATTCTACTTGACACGTGCCTTCATGTGGTGCCACATAGACGTCAAACGCAACTGCACGTGAGGAAAATGTTTAGAAAAATATAGTCTCATATTACTTGGAACCGGAATGAATAATTACTTAATAGCACGACACTTTCCTGCCAAATGTAATTCACTATCCACCTTGACTGCCCAATCTAGTTTCCTGATAATCTCCTCTGAACCTTCCTAAAGTTGTTTGGTGCAACAGCGATATTGCCACACATTGATGTGATTCGTTGATATGGCAGAGCTAGCTAGTGGCAACGACACCTTGTCATGTGTGGGTTCGTCGAGAAAAAGCAAAAAAGTATTAAATTTAAATCAAAGTAAAAAAAAAAAGTGTAAAAATGGCCACACACAAAAATAATTATGACTCAAAAACTATATTGTTGAATTGTTTTCCTAGTTACTAGTAATTTTTTTAAGATTTTGGTTGTAATTTCTCTTTTTAAATTCCTTTCGCCTTACAAAAATAAGACTCTCAGCTTAATGAAGGGAATATATAGTTTAGTTTGATAACACCTTAAGCTTTTCCTTCCTTTTTTTTTTTTTTTTGTAAGATATAGCAAGATTATTCAGTCATACGGAGTAGAATAGAGGTCTCAAAATTTCGAAGCATGTGAAGTTTCTTGTCAAAATGTCAATCATTTGAACTCAGTGCAGCTTGTCTTTGAGTATTCGCTAAATTGTTATTAATTATAAAAGAAAAATAATATAGTTTGGCAAAATAATATACTTGACTCACAATAATAGTAAATAAATATAGGTAAGCAATAGTCTCTTACTTTGTATTTTGATTATTTAATTAGTGTTTGTTAAACTGGCCTAGGAACAGCGAGTAGTGCAGTTTCGGCCTGATGCGAGCATGCCAGAACTGAAATGCAATCTGGATGTTAAGGCCTTCGTGCCTCAAATCTGACTTCTTCTTGATCGACTGTGTACGACCCAAAAGGGTAAGGCCGTATGATGGTTCACGGTTTGCCTTTACAGGATAAGGACTTAGTATTTTCTAACCGTTGTTAGAAAATGGTGAAAGAAACAGCAAGATTGAATGGAAATGCAACTTTGTTAATCGCTTTAACAAAGGGATTGCAAGTAATTGAAGAGGGATCGAAAGTAAAGACTAGCTAGATAGGGCTAGCTTATGACTGAAATATATGTAAAGGCAATTTGAGAGATAAATGAGAAAGCGTTGGGCTTGTTGGTGCAGGGACCGTTTTTCGCCTTCAATACTGAAATTTATAGCAGCAACATAGGTCTTGCATGGCCTCCACGTGTCTTCTTATCAAAGGCTCCTAGCTTGAGCTGCTTGCATGCCTTCCAATGCGTGAGTGCCACATGTCCATGCCTTGCCTCCTACTCCAAGACTTCGGCTACAAGCTTTGCTTGAGGCATGAAATTATTATCTCTTTTTGTCAAAAAGAAGATTTTGGGACCTTTAAAGACTTAAGGCCGAAACTTTTCTGTAAAAGAGAAGACTTTTTGGCTACTTTTTGTCCCCTGTGGACCCTTAAAGGTTCTAAGTTGGTTCCTTATGCAAGAAAATTCAAAACAAAAAGAATTCTTCGGGACTTAAACCCTATTTTCTCGCACAACAATAACCAAACAGGCCTAAGCACTACTAGGAAAAGGCATAAAGATCATGGTTTTTACCTGTGATTTTTTTCATATTAATCACGGTTTTAAAACCGTGGTCTATGGAGCCGTTATTGTTTCCTCTCTTTTTTCTATCACGGTTTTTACCTGTGATAAAAAGAACTTCAAAACTGTTATTAAACTTCAAAAATCGTGATTAATATAGTAGTAATGATGATCTCATTTTTCCTTGAAACCGTGATCTTATTTGAAGATAAGATCTCAGTTTTTTTTATAACCATGATCGTTAGTTGAAAAAGATCACACATTTTAGTAAAAAATGTGATAAATGCATAATTATACACAATCACGCTTGTTTCGAAGAATTGAGGTGTTAACTCCGGGGTGTTAACTCCTTGTTATGTTGTTTAGCTAAGTGGTCTTGGCGAGCAACATACAGAGGGCTTGTGACCTCCTACGTGTTAGATCATTAGTAAAAATAAGTTGGTTTAGTTCCGATAAAGCGCATCTTTCGATAAATGTAGTCGTTAAAGCTAAATCTTCCGAGCATGAGCACGTGGTCGTGACTCATGCTTGAGTTATAATTGAGAACCGATAACGGACTTTGTCAAGAGAAAGACGATCCCTAAACTTGCCTCTTTTAGTTTATAAAACATATTTCTAGTTTTTTTTTCCTTAGTATTTCCACTTACAAAGTAAAACCAAGTTGGCCATCTTAAACGCCGAAATCCACCATATAAACCTACAATCCGATTAAGCTATCTCCAATTCCTTGTGGTACGATCCCGGGCTTACCGGTTTATTATGTTATCGATGACCTAACCCTACACTTGGAGTGTTTCAACCTTATTTGAAGCCAAGGGTATTGGCTGAGCACAACCCCTAGGATACAACAAACAATGACGGAAGCATGAGCCAGCATTTCTACATGATGGCCGCGGCGATCACATCTTTCGCCGTCATGGTCATGGCCACCCATCCCTTCAGTTCCTCCTCTCCCACCCCCAATGCCTTCCCCTCTATCCCTCCAGGCACCCCCACCCCACCCGGCTCTATCACCAGCGCGGTCTTCAGCATAATTGTACCTTTTACTGGCCTGATCACCGTCATTTCTTTTTACTCAAATACGGGTTCAAAAATGGTGTGCGTTACCACAACTGGTTGATCGCACTCCCTCATCCGTGCCAGAATTTCATTTGTCTCGTTGTTACTGTCGCCTCTATGGCAGTACAGTTCATATTTGGCGCTGGCCATTTGCCATCGGGCATTGTTCAGTGATTCCAATGCGATGATCCACAACCGAATGCCTCGCGGTTTTCCTAACTTCCTTCGCGTTTATCAATGGATACCTGCCGCAATCCCCCTGCGAAACTTCTTAGAGGCAATGTTTTCAAATCGGGATTGGTATCGTGTATTGCTTTTTCACTTGTAGTTCGTATCAAGATACATATCGTGTATACATTTGCTGAAAGAGTAAGAGTTTCTATTGTGTAGTTGGACAACATTTTTGAAAGAGGGAGAATACTAAAGACAATAGTGAGGAATGATAGTATTTGTATTGCACTTGAACTCAAACTTTTTTTTGGTTTGGTACAAAATGGTTAGAACACATTCCTATTTATACTACTCTATGGTAGGGGTGTACACGGTCCGGATTGGTCCGGTTCTCTAGAAAACTAGTAACTGGACCATTCCTTACAGTTCTAGAAAATTGGGAACCAAAACCTAACCAATATTAGCGTAGAACCTAACTAGAACCTAACCGTAAGACCGGTTCAGTTCCAGTTCTATCCAATTAGCATCCAAACATTTGTTCACAAAAATTAAAAATTCAAAACACTAAATATTGGGTATATTCACTACGATAAAAATTCTTAGGACTTCGGATTTCTATAATTTTAATAGCATATTAAAACATTTTCTAACAAATGAGATATTTTTTCTAAATAAATTGATTTTAGTAAGGAAAAAATTAACTTACCAAATCCAAATAAATATTTAATTACACTTATATATATTATATGTGTGTGCGTGTGTTATATGCGGTCCGGTTCGGTTCTACCCACGGTTCTTTAATTGAGAACCAGTAACCGAACCAAAATTAATGGTTCTTAGTTTTTTGGAACCATAACCTAACCAATGAACCACAGAACTTGACCAAATAGGACGGTTCGGTCCGGATCGGACCGGTTTTACGGATCGGATCGGTTTCTTGTGGACCCCTACTCTATGGAAGACTCTAGTATAAAGATATTTTCATATACGATAAATTTTGAGGTAATTCTAGAATTACACATGAGACAAATTCTCAAAAAAAAAAAAAAAACACTCTAGACAAGGATATTCTACCGCACTAGATATTTTAGATTTTCTAAGAACTAGATATTTATATCTTTTCGATAATATCTGTCATATTTGAGTTTTGTCAATTGGAGCTTTGTCAAAATTCTAAATTTATTTTATGTTTCAACAAACAAATGAGAAAGCGTTGGGTTTGTTGGTGCAGGGACCCGTTTTTCGCCTTCAATACTGGAATTTATAGCAGCAACATAGGTCTTGCATGGCCTCCACGTGTCTTCTTATCAAAGGCTCCTAGCTTGAGCTGCTTGCATGCCTTCCAATGCGTGAGTGCCACATGTCCATGCCTTGCCTCCTACTCCAAGGCTTCAGCTACAAGCTTTGCTTGAGGCGTGAAATCTTTATTATCTCTTTTTGTCAAAAAGAAGATTTTGGGACCTTTAAAGACTAAAGGCCGAAACTTTTCTGTAAAAGAGAAGACTTTTTGGCTACTTTTTGTCCCCTGTGGATCCTTAAAGGTTCTAAGTTGGTTCCTTGTTTCCTCTCTTTTTTCTATCACGGTTTTTACATGTGATAAAAAGAACGTCAAAATTGTTATCAAACTTCAAAAATCGTGATTAATATAGTAGTAATGATGATCTCATTTTTCCTTGAAACCGTGATCTTATTTGAAGATAAGATCTCAGTTTTTTTTATAACCGTGATCGTTAGTTGAAAAAGATCACACATTTTAGTAAAAAGTGTGATAAATGCATAATTATACACAATCACGCTTGTTTCGAAGAATTGAGATCGAATTTAAAAAAATATATTGCAGCCATAAATACTATCCCAATACTTTATCTAAACAATTCATTTCCACCAATATACTTCATCAATACATAAAATACAGGGTACACATAATAATTGGAATTCACAGAATGAGCCTCAAGTTTTATTAACACAACACAACTATATACGTACAAAGGCTAATACAAAAGTTTCACAGTGACATGTTACTAATTGTACGTCAACTGCTGATCTTTGAAAGCTTCGAGTTCCCACATATAGCAGCACTCCATTCCAATGATTCTTCAAGTACTTGATATGTTTCATCAATCCTTTGAGCATCACCAAACCTGCATGCACACAAGAAACCCAGGAGGCAAACCAATGTATTGCCTATTAATGCAGGCAAAAAAAAAGAAAGACAATATATATTCCCAAATATATTATTGGTCTCAAATTCCACACAAACAATCATCGACCATGACAAAGAAACTTTCAGATAAGCAAGCTAAGAATACTTCATATTAGCCACCAATTAATCATATGAGAAGCATACTACAAAAAATAGAAAGGGAAAACAACAATTGCGATAAACTGTTAATAAATCCAGGTTACTATATTCATTGATGTTCAAGGTCCTTCAAATGTGAAAGATGTATACGTACCTGCATAGGATTGCCATGGAAACTTCATGCTTGATCCAAGTTAACTGGGTAAGAGACCAGAACAGAGCCAACTTAATTAGTTACAATAGTTACCTTATAGGAGAAAGTTGGTCCACTTGTCTCACATGATATCGAGTTCGGTGTCCATGCTTGTTTCATGCATTGAACTGCAACGGAGAGTGAAACAAAAAAAAATTGCACCAGAAAAGCAATATATAATACTAAAAGGTAGCTAGATCGAATATAAACTTACATTCTATTTGTTTAAGATGCTCTGGTCTCTAACCAACTCATTCATGCACCTCATTATATAAAATGTTAGAAGACATTAGACAATTAGTGTTCTGAAAGGTAAACATAAGATTAATTCTAAACCACAACAAATTGAGCAACATCAACTTAAAAAAAAAAAAAAAAAAAAACATTGTAATATAATGTATGGAAATGACGATTTTTGGAGGTACATAGTGTATAGGAGTGGAATCAACAACCTATTCCATTTTTCTTGGTCGAGAACTATCAAAAAAACAAATTGAGCTGCTTGTGAGTAGCTCGCTCAAGCGTGAATGAGCAGCTCACGAGCAGCCGCTTGTAAGGCCTCTTGTTGCTGCCACATGTTTCCCCCAAGGATGGCCCATCAGTTGAAGGTCGTTATTGGAATTTGGGCAGTGGGTCCCATCTATGCCCTAGAGAGTTACTCCATGCATGCTTCTGGTTCCACCACAACTTTGTAGAGACCTCTCTCGCCTTGGGCTTGAGGCATTTCTAACCTACAGCAGCAAAAGTTTTGGGCTTTGGGCTACCTCAGCCCCAGAAGAAACCCCCATTGTCAGGCCCATCTTGCGAAACACCTTGGCCCAACTGATCGACCAAAGCCTTGTCCTTGAAATATAATCAAGCATTTCACGTACTTCCGTTTATTTGGGCCTGAGAGATTCAGGCCTAATAGGTCGATGCCAAATTTTAACTGATTTGGCCCTACTAAAAAGAGTCTGGGATAAACTTGGGAGCTTGGCCTAGAACAAATGTTAATGGAGGCTTGGCAAAATATTCACAAGCCTCAAGGTAAATTACTTAGGCTCAATTAATTTAATTTCAGATTAGGGTCATAAATTTGGGCTACGCTACGCTCTTCCAATTTAAGCATCCAACTCATCTGTCTAGGCTTCTCAACCCGACGGGGCATTCCTCTCCAGATTTCCGCGTCCAAATTTTAGCCATTATTTTTCACATTAATTTCTTTAAATATTTTGGCCAAAATTGGGGGTTAACAATTAGTTACCCTAAGGAATAAGCCACGTTAGAAAATGAGTCCCACACACGTGTAATGGAACTTTAACTTCGGTTCCGATATTGTTGTGGTGGGGTTCTCTTCAAATAGCAGTGTGGTATGGTATGATGTGACAGGGCAATACTAGCTGGCAATACATGCCCTCATTTGATGTTAAAAAAATGAGAGTAATTTTGTCACTCCCCTTTGTGTTTTTATTAGATGATTTATTTTGTGAGAGAATTGAGTGGCATTAACAAAAGGAGGAATGACAAAATCAATTCCCTAAAAAAAAGTCCTTAATTCCTGGAATCCGGGGGTGCCCTACAGGCCCTGTAGGGGGCATCCGGGCCGTCCATCTCGGCAATAGACGACTCGAATTTTAATCCAAACAATGGATAACTCGGATCAGTAGGAGTTCGGATTAAATCCGAGCCATCGGTGCCAAAATGGACGGCCAAATCGACTGCCCTACACATCATGCACTGCCGGCCGCACTGCAGAAATCCCCAATCCTAATTCCCGCACTTCAAGTTCGGATGTTTCCCTATGTAATTAATGCATGTCTCTGAAGGTAAACAAGGATAAATGTAAAATGATTTTCATAATCTCTGTTGATACATATTTAGAATACTGTACATTTAATACATAAAAAAGTGTATTTAAGGAAGAGTTTTAAATAATGACGATGTTTGACCAGTTAGTAGACGGTAAGTTTATAGTCTTTTAAGATATTAGTCAAGGTGACGTAAACTAACCTCAACTGGTTATTAAAAAAAAAAAAATTTGCTGGACCACCTTTATTGCTTTGAAGACAAATCCATTAAAAAAGAAGAAGATAAAGAAAATTTTTAAAAAAATTTCCTCTATTGTTTTGTTTAGGAGGAAGTTGAAGAGGGAAATAGCATTTTCTTTCACATTTCTTTGTCACTTTCCTTTTTAATTATTTTCTCACTTGTATCCTTCTTCTACAAGTTCCAAACGGGGCGTTCCACTTGATCATACTGTACTGTTTTCTTGTTCCCTCTCCGCCCAATTTATCATCAAAGTCTTATCTCTGTATTTGTGGATACAAATTCGTATGCATGTCAATGATGCAAAATTGAGGTACTTTTCAATTTGCTCTCTCAAACCCAGAGGTTGCTTTTACGAATTTCACTGGTTTTTGTGCCCTGTTTGTGTTTGCGAATTATTTCCTGTTTGGGTTTTCGAAAAAGATTCATGCTTTTTCATGTCCAACCAATTATTTCTCAGTTTCTTCATAAAACTGTATGATTTCTTGTGTTTTCTTCTTTTTTGTAGTACAGTTATTTATGGGTTAAACACAACTTCTTTTGGTTTTTTAGTTGAACTGCGCTTCTGGGTTTGATTCAATGTTCTAAAAGTCGCTAAAGCGCTAGTAAGGTGGTCGGCCACCTTCAAGCTTCGTGGCCTAGTAATTGGCGATTAATAGGTGCTTAGCAATTAGTAATCAGCGATTTATTGGTGCATAGCAATTAGTCGAATCTAGTCGGATAGGCCTCGCCAACGATCAATCGCTGATTAATTCCTTTTTTTAGAACACTGGTTTGATTTATTTCTCAGTTTGATCGATTACATGACATCTGTTTTGATAGTTTAAGTGCTTGTGAACTGTTGTGTTTTGGAAGTACTAATCAGTTTTTTTTTTGGTTTATTCTTTGAAGTTTTGTTTCAGATAATAGAGGTATATAGGTTATAGAGGCAGTTTTTTTTTTTTTTTGATCCACTTATAGAGGCAGTTTATATCAATTTTTATACAACTCTGTGGTGATCGCACAAATCTCAAGTTTTAAGGAAGGAGATTGGAAGGCTGTTCATCCCAAGGTATGCTTTTCTTTCATCAGTTGGGTCACTGTTGTCTGAATTTGTTTATATGGATGATTGCTATGCATCAAAGGATGTATAGATTGTTAAATTTTTGCCAAGAGGCCTTTGGCCCAGTGGCAGCAAGAGTGCACTTAAGTGCCGGGAGAAAGGAGGTCAAGAGTTCAACTCCTCTTCCAAAGTCCTAATTTAACTATTCTAGCAATACTGCCCTTTGCCAATCTAAAAAAATAGATTGTCAAGTTTATTTGTCTTGCATCCCTGGGAAAACAACTGAAGCATTTTTTTTTAATCATAATTTTGAGGAGCCTATTTGTTTTGTTTGCCAATTCACAAAAAAATCGATTTTGTTTGCACTTTATTAGCCTCAATTAAATGGCTGGTAGGTGTGAAGTAAGGACATGGAACCTGAAGTTGGTTCCCCTCCAATTTTTATGGACAAAATTGTTCATTTTAGAGTGTGGTATGTGGGTCCCACAGTGTCCATATCTAGCTTTCCTTCTGCTTCTGGATTTATGGGCTTTTAAGGTTTTGCTTCATGGTATTTAAGTTATAAATTATAATGGCTTAAGACTTGAGTCAGTTTAGACCTCTGCCGGCTGGTTCTGGTATTTCATATCTGTAGGGTACTATAGATTGTGATTTGTGCCTTCACTGCAATTTGTTACTCTTTAACAAATGATAGTAAAAGAATTTGGGGCCTACAAGTGTGCCTCTTTTATGTGATATTAAAGATTGCCTATAATTATTTTGATGGACATGAAAGAAGCTTCCGACCGCAAAGTAAGATATTATATTGCGATTGGGAAGTATGCGAGTCATTGAGCAGGGTGTCTTTGTTACTGATTCTTTCCCTATTGGAATCACATACGGCCCGTGAAGATTCTTTATAGGAGCAGTTTCTGGTATTATCATAACAGTTCGACATAATGTATGCGCGGTGTTAAAGATTAGAGTCTGCCACATCCAGATTGATTAACACAGTGCCTACCAAATTCATCAGTGATTCTGGATGTTCGACAGCAGGTTTTATGATCTTATTTTACTTTCTCTACAGGTTTTCTAGAAACATTGTACTTGGTTTTAAGTACACAACCAGTTTATGTCTTCACCAGATATTGATTCCCCTTGGTTATCCCCAACTATTGAGTCCTTTGATGGGTCTTTCAACATATGCATAGACGATTCAGTGAGTTCAGCTTGGTCAGAAGTTCCCTCCTCTGTATGCTATGGCAGTCGTATCCCAGAACCACCTCCACCGCCTTGCAAAATCAGTACGAGAACCAGATTACACAGAAGGCTTGGCGAGTGTTATTTTGTTCCAAAGGAAACGAAAGATATGTGGGACAAGCTCTTCAAAGAAGGGTATGGAGCAGATGTCTATGTAATTACCGAGGAGAGGGAAATTATTCCTGCTCATTCCAGTGTTCTGGTCAGTAAATTTAATTTCATCACCTTCCTGATTTTGCCGTCTTTTGGTTACAGTGAGGGCATAGAGCACAGTAATAATTTCGATTTGATTAACAACAAAAACCATTACCTTGGATGTACAAATTGTTGGGAAGTTTCTTTAGTTGCACGAAGCCGGAGCGGAAGCATGGGAGCAAGCTAATATAGAAGCTTCCAAGGTTGGGAGTGTGAAAGGAACGTGTCCATCTATCACGGAAATTATGAAGCATAGAATATGGCAATATGCACTTTAAAAGTACAATCATTTTAGAGAATAGGCTCCGTTCCAGAAACCTTCTTAAAAAATAAGCAGCTTATTTCACATTTTCAAACTAAAAAATAATGTAAATGAAAAATAATTTTTTTATTTTTCTTGCACCGTATTAAAGATCTTGATGAGATCTATCAAACTAGATCCATATTGGTAGGAAAATTATTTGCGTAAACACACTGGCCTTGTTCGTTTAACACATTTGGATTTTTTTGTTTTGGTAGTGGGTGGAGAGAGATAGAGAGATAAATGAAATTAATAATTGAAAAAATAGGATAATGATTGGAGAAAGATATAGGGTAATGATTGGAAAACAAAGTTAAAACAAAGTAAATATGCTAAACGAACAAGACCATTATTTTTGAGCTTGAAATTGCCTTCTTAAAAAATAAGGACTTATTTAAGGTTAAACATAGTTCAAGTTCCACCATTAGGAAATGGTCTGGTGTTACAATATATGGTTTTCTTTTCAAGATATCATGACATGGGCTATATATAAGTTAAATTGAGGACCAATTTATAAAGCCAAATCCCTGCTTTTCTATACAAGGATTATACATAACCTCCCATCTTCGTAAGGAGCGAGCTTTCATCTCAATGGGAGCGTGCTCCCGTCAAGCTCCTTAGTTGGGAGTGCAGGAGCGCGCTCCTAAGGTGGGAGGGGCACTGTTTTAGAGGCTCCCTGCTACTAAGGAAGTTTCTCCCTCATGTATAACAATACGACGTAATGGAAATGTTGTTTCTCAGGGAAGTAACAAAAGATATACCAACTCTTATGCATGACATTTTTTAGAGAGAGAGAGAACCAACTCTTGATTTCCGTTTTGCAGACTGTTGCATCACCAATACTGGCAAATTATCTTCATCAGTCAGAATTTGAGAGTGGCAGCAGGTTCATAAAGATTCCTGGGGTATCTCATCATGCTGTCCGCATGTTCGTACGTTTTCTTTACTCGTCCTGGTACGTTGGGAACTAAATATTCCGCAAAGTCCTAAAGTCTTCAATTACCTAAGTATGCTCTCAGTGTCAGATAGATCATTATTACGTGCTCCTGTTTTCATCTAGCTGAGATAGAATTTGAGAGTAACATGACAGGCTGTTATGCTATGATTAGCTTAGCTTCTGATAACAAAAGAACTTTTGGCAAGTTCTGTAAGATAATAATTTACAGGGAAGATTAGGTTTGCAGACAACATATAAGATGAACTTGAAAGGTGGCTGAAAAAGATGCTAAAGACTTACAAAATGCTTTTGCACGTATGAAAAGAGGGAAGATGGATTTCCTCTTCCTAATCAGTTTAATGCATGTGAATTCTGCTTCTCACAATTGAACTCTGTTTTTGCTGCATCCTCGCTGTTCTGTCTGGACCCTCTAACTTATGTTTCCATTCATGTCCTGACGCAGTTATGAAGAGGAAGCTATGAAGAATTTTGTCCTCCATTTATTGGTTTTGTCACACACCTACTCAATTCCATCTCTTAAAAGAGTTTGTGTACAGTTTTTGGAGCACGCTTGGCTGACCACAGAAAATGTGATAGACGTGCTTCAGTTAGCGAGGAATTGTGATGCGCCTCGCCTTTCCTTAATTTGTGTTCAGATGATTGTGAGGGACTTCAAAACTATATCTTCCACCGAAGGATGGAAAGTTATGAAGCGTGCTAATCCTGCACTTGAACAAGAGCTTCTGGAGTCGGTTGTGGAAGCAGATTCTGTAAGTTACTGTGTTTATTTGGAGTGACCATCCAGAATGTGATTTTTATGTTATGACTATATTTTGTTCTTGCCTGTTTAACCCGGTTTCCTCCATATATTTGCAGTTTTGTATACCTGTATCATTTGCATACTTATTTGACATTTCTAAGTGAACTTGATATCAAGAACTTTCGTTTCTTGTTTGCTTCTTTAAATTTGTCATGGGCGATGCTGTCTTCTTCTTTTTTCGTTTTATCTTGTTACTTATATAAGTTTGAATAGTTCATTATGGCCGAGGAACTTTTGATTTCTTCTTGATACCTTGTTCATGGAAGTAATTCATGAAAATGATTAATGCCATAGCTTACCGTCTTTGGCACATTTCTTTTCCTTTCGGTCACCTAACTAAGTTCTAGATGCATAAATATTTCGGAACAAGATTGTGTGCTGTGAAGCAAGAACAAATGCATTTTAATTGTTTTAGAAGTTTCCGATACGTGGCCAAAACCGACAGGCCCCAAACACCCCAGGATACAAGGTGGACATGCCACATGCCCTCTCTCATTATACATTAGTTATTTTGGGCACAGATCGTGAAGGGATGTCTTGTGAGTGTGACATAATTGCTTAATGCTTGTGTATGTAAAGATGGTAATTGAGTTCTAAACCAAGTTGTAGAAATTTGTTGTTGAGTTTGTCTTTCTTCTCTGTGGTATTGCTAATTTAGTCAGTTACTCTAGTATGCTCAAATTATCTAGGAATTATACATCCAAAGGCTGATCTTATGTTGTATTAGTGTTATTCTAAATTGTTTTGTACGTTCCATTTACTACCAAATGAAATTCAAAGTACATATATTTGTCCTATCTATGGCTTGTCTGTATCCTGATCTTTTGAATGCCACCATGTCCCAGGTTTGACATGTGTGCGTCTCAGTTTGTATCTCTGCTTCCTAGCATGTGCAATAAGTGTTGTTATTTAGGACGATAAGTTTTGTTGACACACATCAGCATGCCTGTAATGACAAACATGGACAGTAGTATTCTTATGCAGTACACATAACCTACAATATTGGCATTAAGGCCAACTCAGTGATGTAGCATCATTTAGTTCAATATTTTTTACTGTATAGATATCAAATTTTCTTCTCAGAGGGAAAAAGAAAGGCTGAAGAAACTTGAAGAGAAGAAGGTTTACTTGCAACTGGATGAGGCGATGGAAGCCTTGCTTCACATATGCAGGGATGGATGTGGGACAATTGGACCTCGAGACAAGGTGCTGAAGGGAAGTCAGGTTGCTTGCGATTTCCCGGCTTGCAAGGGGGTCGAATCTCTAGTTCGTCATTTCTCCAGGTGTAAGATCCGGGTTCCTGGTGGGTGTGTGCACTGCAAGCGCATTTGGCAGCTTCTGGAGCTGCATTCTCGCATGTGCAATGACCCTGACTATTGCAAGGTTCCTCTTTGTAGGTAAACACAAAACTTTTATTTACAATGAGTTTTTTATACTCAGTTTAGTTCCCATTGGTGTGGGTCTGGAGGGGTTTGGGTTAGGTACAAACTTAACCTATGGAATTATGTACATCGCTAAGTGATTGCTGTTGTGTTTGAACCTGCAACCTCGAGGTAAATAGGCCGAATATTATCCATGGAACTTTTTCCTCCCTTTTGCTTACATAGAAAATGGGGACAAAAAGGTTAACTTACAGACTAAACACGCAGCACACAAAATCTTACGATAAGTCTGTAAAAGCTTCTGTGCGTATGAACATGTGAGGATTAAGTGCATTTTGAATAAGGGAAAATCTGAGAGACGCAATACATTTGGACAATTCATGGTAACTGAATACATCTCAAGGATGGAATCATGAAGTTATAAAATCATTGAAATGGTGGACAAGTTGAGGTGACCGGCCAAAAGCCATAGTAAACAAAATCATTGCTCAAGCAACGCATTTAGCTCAATTGGCGGACAGTGCCTTGAGGCTCATCAAGGTCACAGGTTCACATACAGTCTAACTAGGATAAAGTTTGTTCACAGCAAGCCTGTTACATTCATCTGCTGCAAACCAGGCAGTCCACTATATTTCATGTATTCCGACTCTAGAAAACCAGATATTATTAGTTCCTATCCTTCTTTAATGGAGTCCCATTTTGTTATTCAGCAACACATGTTTTGACCCTCAAATTAGAATGTCTTACTTACCTCTATTTGATGTCTACAATAGGAAAGCGGCTAGTAATGTTTTGCAGATATGATGGACTGTGGTATGTGATCAATTGGTAACATTGGTTTTCCTATATTGCTGATAGGCATTTCAAAGAGAAAATGCAGCAGAAGAGCAAGAAGGACGAGGCCAAGTGGACAACGTTGGTTAGCAAAGTGTTAGCTGCAAAGAATGCGGTTAGGCCATTTTCATCTAGAAGGTCAAGTTTTTCATGACCTGAAAAGCATGGGGTTATGTAGACAAATAATTCAGGCAAATATTTAGCTTGCCTCATTCCCAAGTAAGAATTGTGACATTAAATAAATGTGAAGGACATGTCTTGGGAACATCTTGCCTATGTTCAAAGTTTTTCATGATTTATGTCCTACTTCACAATGTAAAAACAGCAATATAAAGGACAAATTGAGTTATGTTGTTTAATCAACTTTTGGCCAAGCGAGCATCAAAAGGATTGTGATGGCACTTATTTTTCTTTTGGATCATATTACAGAAGGATCTTAACTTCTTCATTGTTTTTCTGTGAGGTGACGTCCTATCTGGATTTCTCGCGTATTTGGAAGATTGAACTTCTCAGAGAACTGAAATAGGTTGAGATTGTCATCCTCTTATTCTTCTGATGTTTGCGGATGGTGTGCTTGTATTCTGTCGTGTCAATTTGAAAGAGCTGTCGAATCTTGTTTATCTATATTACTGAGCAATGGTATGGGCAGGAAGCCCAAATGAAAACCCTGTCCTTGAGCAAGAATGCTTCAAGGGACCAAATCAATTTGGTTAAGCAGGCTCTGGAATGGTAAGCATCGGGAGCTAAAATATTGATGAAAGGCCTAAGATTACGGTTTGAAGAGTAGTGTGAACATTTGCACCAGATTATAACTTGTTTCTCGATTTCAGCTACAGGTGGTTGTGCCCCTTTTGTGTCCGATGGTATGAAAATCATCAATGCAGCTTTTTATATCACAATCATGATCCAAGCAGAACTAATTCATGCAAATTCTGAAGCTGATTCCTATTGGAGTATTGGATCTGAAGATTTCATATGTGCTTCTTCTGGTTTGAGCAGGGGTGTCCTTATTGGACCCTCTACTACCAGCCCTTCGACTAGCACTCAGCCCGACTGCGCCTTGATCTGTTATGTGTTGATAGAGCTTACCCAGCTTGTGCTCGCGTCTTGACTTTGGTAGTTTTGCTTCATTCATGTTCTCTTGTGATGAAATCTTGTATTGCCTTCGGGCTTTTTGATGTTGAAATTCTCTCTTGATCCAAAAAAAAAAACCAAAAAATTGTGAAAGCTGATTCAATGGTTCAAAATTTCAAAACCTCGCACAGTGGGAATCCCTCAACCCTAAGGAAATGTCTCCTGCTGCCTTCTCAGTCGTTTCAATGGAAAAATATCTAGAAGAAAACAATAAGATTTTCAAAACTGAAATTGTGGATCTAGAGATGAATATAGGAGGGAATAATAATTGTACGCTTACGCAACAATGTCCGTATCCAATTAAGTTTGCCCCCTTTTTCTCTACAGGTGAAGCTAAGAAAATAGAGCAACAAAAAAAAAAAAACATCTGTTGTGCGAGAAGTTTTTTATCCGTGCTTTTTCCTCTGAACAAATTTGATATCCAAACACAGTTTTAACCACAAACTTGCATAATAGGACTCATTCAACCAATTGGCCAAGGCCAGAGGAGATGGTTAAAAGAACCCAGACCCATCGACTCCTCATTGCAAGAAGGAAACAATAGCATAAGAATCACTTTCCCTTCAGGGGAATCTTAAAAACAAGATTAGGGAATGCTCACTCCATCAAAACTAGACGTGAGGCATATTTGAGGTTGTCAACATCAAACAGAAAGAACAAAACATTAAACATACATCTAGGGTTTGGGGCTTTTCCAGTCACGTAATTCCAACTCATTGTCACCTCCCCAAACGCACAAAATCTACACGTATTCTCATAATGAAATACATGGCTAAAGATTACACGGGCTTCAAAGAAACGTCACGAAAGCTAAGCTCCATCTCCCAACGTCCTCTTTGCTGTACTTATGTAGAGCACTGAATCAAGAGAATCAAGAGAAACTGAAGTCACCGCCGCAGCTAACAAGAAAACAAAAATAAGGGTATAACCGTGTTGAATATCACTTGCCATTATTTCCTCGAATAAAAGCATCACCGTATTTGTTTTTCAGCTGCCCATTGACATATTCTTCTGTTTGCTCCATAGCTATGTTCATATATCCATCCAGACAGGCTAGAATACCTGCCAAAGAAGATTAACTTGAGTTAAGATGATCGGTTAACTTATGCCTCAATGCTACCTTATATGGAAGTGATCAGGAAGAGGAGCCACCTAAAGCATGTCATGAATTTTTAGAGGATGATAGTAACCCAGATCCTACTGAGAAAAAGAAACAAACCCAGAACTGTACAGCCATCAGTTTCATGTTTCTCAGCTTGATATTGACTTCATACCTCTCCAAAGAATAACCACATTATAATGTCCACAAAACAAAATTAACACGGAGGCATTATGTGGCATACATTTGGTTTATTTCGGTATATAGCCCGAAAGCAGACATGTAGGTATAAGGTTTTAAAAGGGTATCCAAAGATACCAAAATTTCACACTTCTTGGTAAATCGTACAAATTTCAAGTGAAAAGTTATCTGATGATGGGAATGCAAACAAGCTGATTCTGGATGTGCTGCGAAGACCATAGACAGAGGAGTTTGCTGAAGGAGATATAACGAGTGAAAAGGAGACGGTCGGGTTGCTTGCTACCAAATATCTTCTAAATGGATTATGGAAGACCAATAGTGCCCAAAAAACCCTATATATCTGGAAAACAAGGAAACGAATAAAACAAAGACCAGGTGGTACATCTTCTCCCTGGAATGGCTCATGACCCGTTGACGTTGTAATGTCATGTTTGGATGGAAAGAATGGAAGAGAACAAATGAAAATCTCATTACAGAAAGAAGATTGCACCATCAACAGAATTCGAGCGTTGATTAAGTCACTAAATTCAGATAGTGTGGCCTATCCTTCTTTCCTAAAAGAAAAGTCCAAGATCGTGGATTCCCATAGGCTGCGCCTTTGAAAAAAGGAGAGAATGTAATGAGAGATAATGCAAGGTGCCAAGACGCAAAAACTGTGCAAGAAAGAAAGAAGTGACATGCTAAAGATAAATCCTTCACAAACAAATGATGTTTATGTATTTTAGATAGAAACTAGAAAGGAAGTTTATTAACTTATTATGCACATGCCACACACCACAAGAAAGGGGCACCGGACCCGGTCCCCTAAAATGATATCCAATCTCAACCTAACATAATTTAATTACCTCTCCCCAATCCCATTCCTCCTAACCTATTTAAAACCATTCCAAACATACTATCATAGACAAGGCCATTGGGGGTCTAAATATAAGCCGTAACGTATCTGATCGGCCAATACGCAATGGGATTTTGGACCTCTAATACCGTAATTTCCAGATGTATTGGCCGGCACGGTCAGATATCAACCTATATATCGCCATAGATATTGTCTGCTATCGAGCGATACATGGCACTATCACAAATACCGTTATGTATCCCGATACTGCCATTTAACGTCTTCAGTCTACCCGATCTTCAGTCTTCCCGATCATTAAAACCGAAAAAACGGATAGGTAACCTAATTCTCCCCATTGGGGGCATACAACTTAGACTGCTGGCCGCTAGGTGTTCGAAGACACATGCAATGGCACAACATCCACAAACACACAACAAAAATGTTTCTTAACAACCTCTCAGTTTGCAAGTCAAGAAGAGCTCATCATACATGCTTATGCAGCTGCTCTAACCTAAAACTAGGCTCAAGAAGTATTCTAAGAAAAGCATCATGTGACCTACAGAGTCGGAAGAAAAAAAAAAGAGGCAATCTTTATAACAAGAACCAAGAAAATCAAACAGAGGGAAATAACCATAAATAAGTGTGTGGTAATGGAGATTGGAGTGAGTGACTGACCTCGATAATCGACACCGGAATTCAGCTTGACGACGACAGGCCGCCCGCGAATCGATTTGAGAAAGTCGGCCGGGGTTTTCGTGGTTCCGGTCGACCCTTTCTCCGCCGCTCCGCTCATCTCTCCTGTCCCAATTCCACAACTTTATCCTCTCTTTCTTTAGCAAAATATTACATGGTAGTAAAATTTAAACAACAGATAGCATAGCATGATAGCAAGTAGTCCAAAATCAGCACAAGGCAACAACAACAACAAAAATAGCGAATTACCAAAAAAAAAAAAACAACAAAAATAGCGCAACATGATTTGTAAGAAATCCGTTTAAAAGAATACCCACAGGATTAGGGAAACTGTACATATGAAAATTACAAATTCACGCAAGCTATGTGTACACATACATGTACGGAGAGAGAGAGAGAGAGAGAGAGAGAGAGAGGGAGGGAGAACCTGGGGAAGGAATAGTCGTCGAACAAGTAGAGCTCAGTGAGGGGAGAGAGAGAGAGAGAGAGAGGAATAGAGAACGTCGAACTATGGGAAAGCAGATGTTTTTGTGCCCTAGCTCTGTGCTGTCTATTACTATCTCAAACCGGAGCTGGACCCGGTTCGACCGAATTTTTCGGAAGGGAAGGGATTTTTTTTCCCCCCTGAGGTAGGAATGGCGATGAGCGCACCCATCTTATCGGTTGCGTTTTCGCAATATTATTGAATTACACGTTAATGAAAATAGTAAATAGTCAAGTTGTTTTCGCTAAATAGAATTTTAGTTGATGTATATAAGGAGAATGACTTGCTTATAGGCCACGTTCTGATACGGTCCTTATTTTTTTTTAAGTATTTATTTCTCACCTTACGATATAGGTAATAATTATCTCATATTACATTATTTTTAATTCAAAAAATAAATATTCAAATGAGTATTTGTTTTTGTAAGCAGAACGGGGCCAATAAATTTGTAACATGTGTTTTAGTTCAGTTAGTTCATTTAGTTTAGCAGAAACGTCCCATTAATATTCTTTTTCTTTTTCTTTTATCATCAAAGGTCTTAATATTTTTTATTTTATTTTTAGATTATTGCTATATGGTTAAACAATAAAAATTCTAAACTAGGTATCAAGTTTTTATTCTTAATATGTATATGAATCTATTATATGTTATGATTAGCTAGGAAACTAAATAGAAACTTATCAAAATTAAGACCTTAAGATAAGATTTATAAATTTTGTGAATTCATGTGGGAAAAATACATATTTAGTATTAGAGCAAGTGCACCAAGGAATAGGTAATTTAGCTACCTAACAACCCATAACTCTATTTTACCTAGACAATTTTTGTGTCAGAACTACACAAACCATCTCTATTTTACCTATGACTTATTAAAATATGTATTCTTTCATTTTTTTTGTGTTTCCTCCTTCCAAACGGTAACCTGCTGGCTGCTGCAACTTCTTCCATTTACACCAAGGATGATTCTTTCAAGCTTCCAACGGTAAGATTTTCCACCTACAAAATGGGTCCTTGTCTTCTTATTAACCATCATTCAACCTTTGCTCTCCTTCCTTCTTTGAGAAAAAAAATTACTTCCTTGTTCAATACATTTATTCGCTCCTTCATCATCTATCCATGGCGCCCAATCGCCTACGTGATCTCATAATGAATGACTCGGATTTTTCCGACGCTGATGATGAGTTGGAGTTATTAGAAGCAATTGCAAGGTATCAAGAACAGAATGGAGAGGGGAGTTCAAGCTTAAGCCGACGTCACAATGTTATCAATCGTGATACTCTTGGCGGCCAAAAAAGACTCTTTGATGACTATTTTGCAGAATTGCCCGTATTTCCTCCCCACTTTTTTCGAAAGAGGTTTCGAATGAGTCGTTCTCTTTTTCTTCGCATTCATGATGCGGTAGTAGAGCATGACTCATACTTCGCCCAGAAAAGAAATTGTGCCGGAAAGCTTGGCTTGTCATCTCTTCAAAAAATTACCGGTGTACTCAGGATGCTAGCCTACGGCGCTCCGGCTGATTCTGTGGATGAATATGTGAGGATCGGAGCAAGCACTGCAATCAAAAGCCTAAAATTTTTTGTTAAAGCAGTAAATGAAGTTTTCTCTGAAGAGTATTTAAGGTCACCAAATGCCGCCGACATTGCTAGATTGCTAGCGGTTAATGAAAGCCGTGGATTTCCAGGGATGGTGGGGAGCCTTGATTGTATGCATTGGAAATGGAAGAATTGTCCGGCTGCGTGGAAAGGTATGTCTACCGGTCATGTTCGTGAACCAACAATAATTTTAGAGGCTGTGGCATCATATGATCTTTGGATATGGCATGCTTTTTTCGGGGTGCCTGGAGCTAATAATGATATCAATGTGCTTGAAAGGTCTCCATTGTTTACTGAGCTTTCTCAGGGACATGCTCCTCTAGTCAATTTCAACATTAATGGTAACGAATATGATATGGGATATTATTTGACTGATGGTATGTATCCACAGTGGGCGACATTTGTGAAAACAATTCCATCTCTGCAAGGAAATAAGAAAAAACTTTTTGCTCAACTCCAAGAATCCGCAAGAAAGGACGTAGAACGAGCATTTGGAGTGCGTCAAGCACGATTTGCAATTGTGCGAGGACGAGGACAATTTTGGCATCTTAAAACACTTAAATACATTATGAGAGCTTGCATACTAATGCACAACATGATCGTTGAGGATGAGCGAGATCATAATGGAGTAGCTAATCTTGACTTTGATCCATTAGACCATACTCCTCTTGTGGAAGTATCGCACGATAGAATCACTGAACTCATGGAGTTAATCCGGCAACATCACCGCATAAGAGACAGGGCATCTCATTCTCAACTCCAAACGGATTTAATTGAGCACCAGTGGCAAATGTATAGCCAATCATAGGAACTTGTAGTTTGAATTCTCGTTTTTAAGCATTATTGTAATGGCTATGTAATTTTATTTATGTACTACGCAATTTTAATATTGAAATTCTGAAATCTTGTTCGGCAATTTGGAATCTTATTAGTGTGTATGAGGAGTTCCAGCCAACAGACCTTGGGTTAGCCTAATCTGGACGGCATCCAATTGGAGTATCACAAACATTAGCTGCCATAACAGAGCAGAACAACAGCAGTGTAAGCAACAAGGCAGCAACAGCAACAAAAAACAATAGCCATAGCCAAAACCAGCACCAAGTATTGAAGCCCGTCATCGGGATACGATTCCATATTCTTCAAGTATAAAGCTAGACATTCAAGTACTTGAACCAACGAATGGCATGAGTAACCAATTAACATGTGAGCATGCAAGCTTGAAAATTAAGAACATGGAATAGCAGCTGCTGCTGTAACAAAACAGCAATAGCAGAACAAATACAATGATGAAACCATAGCTTGTGATGATAATGCAGCTCCTAACGTAGCTATACACAAAGGAATATAAGAAGCTAGGGACAAGAGTACAAAAGATATGCCAAAAAGTAGGTTCTTTCACTTGTATGGTGGATACATACAAACCACAAAATGGATAAGCCCCACAACCTACCATTCAAGGCTTCCTTTAGACAATTCACAAAATAGAACTCCTGCTATAGTTTTTAAAGCATCAAACCAAGTACCTAAGATATAGCTATGCATTTGAAGATATCAAAAAGTGAGTGCTAACTTCACATTTACAGAGTTCAAAATAAGTTTTTGGTTCCACATTTCACAGATTACTGAACCCTTCTTCTTTTTCCAAGGATTTCCAACCTTCGAAGCCTATAGAATTCTTGTTGCTCTTCTGACAAGCAATCGAGATCCATCATCATTACTCTCTCATCCGCTTCGAATTGTTTCATTTCAAGCAGTTCTTGTTTGATACGAATTTTCTCTTGCTCCTGATCATATGTTTTCCCAAGCATCTCCAATTTCTTGTCAGTCAACTTGCTTTTGCATTATTTTATCTTATCCAAAACACCAGAAATTTCAGTCGAACCTACATTCTCTCCGTTCTTTCGTTTCATCACCCGTGCCTTTGCTGCTTTTTGGCCTGTTGGTCGCTCCAAGTCCACAAAATTATCTGCTACAACATTGTCGTCGCCTAGATTTATCGTATCTGGAGTAGAAGGACAAGATGGTAGCACTTTTCTTGGTTTTTTCACTTCTTTTGTCTTCTCACACTCCAAGAACCATTTTGGTTGGTTCCTCAATAAAACCCAACAGTGATCGAACTTGAATTCTTGTTGTTGCTCGTTGAGTTCCTTGTACAATTTTTTTGCATTTTGTACCTGAACGTACTTCAATCAATGCTACTTGGTATGTTACAAAGCAAATGATAAATGAAAAGTAAACAAATAAATATAACCAGTACCTTTTGTTCCTCGTTTATGCCACTTTGATTGAGTGCTTCAATTTTCCCATAGCAGCTACAAAACTTATTCGTGCAAAGTTGAATAGTTGACCACCGATTCATTAAAGAGATCACGGTACGGTTGGTTTCATATGGTTCGTTCTCTTGAATGAATTCCTTCACTCGTTGCCAGAAAGTAGTTTTTTTCTGGTCATTACCTTGAACTGCATCCATGCTTATATTAAGCCACGCTAACACAAGGAGTTTGTCCTCTTCTACGGTGAAATTGCCACCGCGTTGTGGTTTCTTGGAAATTGACTCCATTGCAACGGTAAATTGAGTTTCTTGGGTGGCGACTTGGTCATTTGGATGAAAACATTGTGACTCCATCATAAATTGTTCTTCATTCGAACCGGATTGAATAAGATTGGTGAAGTACCCATTAGTTCGCCGATCCATCCCTACAATCGGTGTGGAAAGAGATGTTTAGATTCGCTAGGATTATATTTCTAGTAGCCTACCTAAGCACATGAATCACCCTAATTCATTTAGGCAACCAATTAAACAGATGAAAGCCATTCAACCGAACACTTGAATCACGTAATTCAACCATTTATAATTCATTTAGGCAACAAAGACAATACACATGAACGATCTCTTCAATAAATCACAATCATTTACAATTCATTTAGGCAACAAAACTTATGGTTATGCCATTCCTCTATTGCCTCTGGTCGTGAGTTCAAGTCACGATCAGTTCAAAATCTTTTTTCTTACAAGTTCAAAAAACTGTTGCGGCTCGCTAAACGCCCGAAACAGAAGGAGTTTTATCTAAGCTAAGCCGCTGGAACAACTACCAAAACTGGAGATGTATTCTCTGATCCACCGACCGATAACTGAACTAGCTTGACTTAACTATCCCAAGTGCCTACTGTATGACCTTTAGAGGTAAACCGACCAAAAGGAAGACTGACTCTGATCCACCGACCGATACTCCTACTAATGAACATAAGGGGAGACAGACTCTCAAGCGGAGAGGCCTGCCAATCATTAGGAACAGAGAACTACGAGATGCAAGTCCCTGGTTAGGATCGATCAGAGTTACGAACTGCTAACTAAAAAGTGAAGAGGCCAAGAATTGAACTCCCAACCCCAGGCTTAAAACTCGCGCCCCTTAAAACTCACTCTTAAATTTATCGAACAGTTAGTGAGTAGTCTTCTTTAACAATTCTGTTCATCAACATGACTCCCAACAAAAGATCCAATCTTATCCAAGGAAAAAAAGTAGCAGGTATTATGCACAAAAATTAGAGAATTGCGTCTCTCGCACTCATCTATGTCAATCTCTCAGTTGAATGGTTTGGTTTATATAGGGTTTCATATTTTCTCTTAGTGATTACAGATTTTCATGTTGTTTCGTAGCAGATTTTAAGCCCTAATTATGATCATGGATTCATTGTACACTAATTTCTCTATCAAACACGTACAAAAAAAAATACAATAAAAGTTTGGGATTTCATACCTGAGTTGCAAACCATACACAAAATGAGAGAAGAAATTCCAAGGATGAAAGGAAATCTTGCCACAAAGAGAGAGAGAGAGAGAGAGAGAGAGAGAGAGAGAGGGAGAGGGGTAAGAAAAGGCAGGAGAAAATGGAGAAGAGAAGCGCGGGAGAATAAATTGATAGAATACTGGATTGCTCATGAACAGTTCCTCTGTAGAAGAAGCGAGGTCAGAAGGCTGAGGTAATATACCGATGTATTAACAGAGGCTAGTGTGGGAGCCTTTCTCTCATTTTTCGTAGCTAAAATAGCTCAAATGCCTTGTTTGGCTATTCTGGTGTACATGCCCTTAGTATCTGATAATTTTTCCAAAACAGGGCAGTGTTTCATTTATGGTTTAAACCGGGATCAACACATCTCCATATACCTCCATGCTTTCAATTTTCTTCCACATCTCGAACCCAAAATCATGATAGGAACCATTCACCTTGTCGAAAACGCAAAGAAAAATAATCTAGAAAAACCTTAGTATATTGAATACCGATATATATGTGAATAAGTCATTTTTCGTTATGAAATTTGTAAGGTTAAAAAGTAGAATATATTTCATTCATTTTACATAACAATTTGCAACATTTTTTCACGTGTCTCTGAATCTTAATCATACTTATATCTCGGTAGATTGATAGTTCTTTGCGTTTTTTACAAGATGAACGATTTGAATCATAGTTTTGACCCCGAGATGTGGATAAAAATTGTGACCACGGAGGGTTGAGGTATGGGGAGGAATTCATCTAGTTTAAACTAGCAATCCACCAGTTGGTTAGTGAACTCTATTACATAGCACATTGTGCAACATGTATTTCTAGATTTTCTTTTTTTAGGGCGGTAAATGAGTCAAGCTGAGCTTTGTTATGTTTGACCTTAACTCGTTTAGTAAACGAGCCAAAAACTTAAGTGCGGCTATGAACGAGCCGAGATGGATGAATTTATAGTATTTAACTAAAGCAGCCTTTATAAACAAACAAAGCCTGCTTTTTCGAGCCGAACCAAACTTTTGCATGTTAAACTTGTCTGGTTTACTTAACGAGTCCAAAATTCAAACTCGACCTCGATTTATTTACAACTCAAATCGAGTCGAGCCAAATGTTGCCTGAACTAACTGAGCCCTTTCGCGAGCAACTCAATTTATTTATAAGATATTTTCTTAAGCTTGAGCTCGATTTATTTACTACTCGAATCGAGTCGAACCAGTTTGCTGGCAGGATCTTTCCTCAAATTACAATACGGTCCCACCAGCAACCATACAGATGTCAAAGTGGATGCAACTTTGGTCCTGACCATTCTCTCTCTCTCTCTCTCTCTTTCTCTCTCTCAGCTGTTCTCATCGTTCCCAATTCCCAACCTATAAATCCTCGCCCTCTCCCCGCCGTTCAATGGGTTCTTGCCCCCTTACCTGATACCCCAATTTCAAACATTTTCCTTCCATTTTCACTCCGCTTTCGAACTTTCTCTCCTATTTTCTCATTTTTAGGTTTTTCTCTTCCAATCCACAAAATCAAATAATGGGGAAAAATCAACAATACAAAGCTATGCAGAGGGCGCGGTTGGGTGCCAGCTCAACCGGCCACGATGACGTTGAGGACGGCATGGTTTGTACCCTTTCATACTACTTATACCTCTCTCCGTTTAAATTTTCGATTTTCTTGATCTTAACATCAACTAGTTTGGGGCCAGTGCACATGGGGCTTTGTACCAAGATAGGTCGAGGGGCACGAAAGCTGGCTCGGATACATGAGTTATCCAAAAAGAAAAGAAAAGAAAAGCTAGTTTGATTTTAGGTTTTAGTGTGTGCTATATCCTACCTGTGGTTTAGGGCCAGTGGCGGAGCTGCCTGCCCCAGCTCCCTGAGGATCCGAGTTTTAAAATTTTATTTTTGTATATACCTGATTTTGAATATTTTTGATAATTATTCGCATATAGCTACTAAAAATCTTAATAATTTTGGTTCAATTTGAGAAAAAACCGGTTATTTTACATTCTCAATTTATTTCATAAATAAAAATTAAGCATGTGATAGTTGAAGTATCCTAAAAAATCATTTCAATATACAAATGTAATGAACCGGAGAGCAAAAACCTTATGATATAATAAGTATACGTTCCAAAAAAATATATATGTCTGTTAAGCCGGCCCCCTTGGACTCAAAATCCTGGCTCTGCCACTGTTTGGGGCATACGGGGCTTTGCTTCGACTTTAATTAGGCCTTGTCAGTGAATGGTGGGATTGGTATCATGATGACTCGATGTGCACGTAAGTTGGCCCGGATACATGAGTTATGAGGGGAAAAAAAAAGAGACTAGTTTGATTTTAGGTTTTATTTTGTGCTAAATCCTATCTGTGGTTTGGGGCAGTCCATACGGGCCTTTGCCCCGACTTTAATTGGTCCCCGGTAGTGGACAGTGGAATTAGTCGGTGCGTGTAAGCTGGCTCGGGTGCCTGATTTGAGGTGCCCCTCGTTATGAGGGAAAGAAACTAGTTTGATTTTAGGTTTATTGTGTGCAAAATCCTATGGGGCTGGTCCATGCAGGGCTTTGCCCCAGTTTTGATTGGTCCCCGCTAGTGGACGGTGGGATTAATCATTGTGAGCTGGCCGGGAACCTGAGCTATTAGGGAAAACAAAACTAGTTTGATTGTAGGTTTTATTGTGTGCTAAACCCTATCTGTTGTAATCATTTGCGTTTGTTATGACTTTTTCGGTTTCCTTATCTGTTTGGGTTCAGGGAAACTGGAGAGTTAATGACCTAGCTTAATTTTAATGATTGGTGACCCTATTGATAGAGTACCTTTGTTTAATTTGTGTATGTCTGCACATGAGTTCGTAGTGGAATGGTTATAACCCCTTCGTGATCCAATCAATGCTCTAAAGTCTACACTTATGTATTGTTAGTAATCGTTTAGGAATGTTTTTGTACTTGGCAGTCCCATAACGAGAAAATGGGTACTTATAAATCTTAAAGAATGGAGCCAAAATCTGGCATATATTGATTGTGAGGCTGAAGAGAGGAAGTTACCTCCATTTAAATTTTGGAGAAGTACTACTAAGTTCTTATAGTTGTAGTCAGCGTTTTTTGGTAGTCAGCTTATGCGTGCATAGCGATAGTCAATGTGTCAATTGTTGGTGGAAGTTAAAACTGGTAGACCCTGCTAAACAGGACCCGTACTCTTCGTACTGAGAAAATGTTATATGGATAGAGAACTGCATGGACATCATGTATGAGGTCCTTAATGAGTTAAGTGGGAAAATGGGGAGCTAATTGATGATCTGCAATTCTACACGATGCTCTAGGATTTTTGAAGTGGGAAGAGGTTGGTGCTACTCTCAGCTCATGAACTCCAAGACAACTTTGTCGTTGTGCCTTGACTTTGTTACCTTTGAAGGAGTAGAACAGATGCTAAAGAGAATCTACTTTAGAGTTCGGTTCATGGGATTTTGCAATTTTGTAGCCATGCCTTAATGATACCTTAAACTGTTTGTATTATGTTACTGTAAAACTTCCTCTTCTAGTAATTTCGCCAGCTCTGCTCCTAACCAAGAATCCTTGATACTTAGTTATCTGCAAAGGGCCCTTATACCCCTGCTTTTTGGGGAAAGTCTTGCAACTAATATGGATCTGTCAGACTATGATAGGTTTTGGTAGCTTAAACTCAAACCCATCAAGCTATATTTGGCAATGTTCTAAAAGTCCCTAGGTGCTAGTTGGGCGGTCAGCCACCTGCGAGCAGATTAATCAGTGCATATTTATTAGTAATCGGACCTGATTAGATAGGCCCCGCTAGCGATTAATCACCGCTGATTAATTCCTTGTTTTAGAACACTGGTATTTTGTCTATAAGAGATAAGTATGTTCCTATTAGAGGCAATGCCATTGCTTGGTGTTATGGTTAAGCTAACTAGTGCGAGAATGCGGATCTAGTTTGGAGCAGCCATTTGTGAAATACTCCTGTAAAGGTAAGATAATATTTGTGAATTAGTGTAAAGGTAAGGTCTATTATCTATATCCAGTCTTAATCAGTCAACACCATTGATTAAGTTTTTGGGTGGGGGTTTAACACTAGTTAATGCCTCTAGAGATATATTTTGCTAGTCCTATATGTCTTGCCTATAATAGGTGTCCTATTTGTGCACATGTTCTTGTTACAGTTTGTCCCATGTCGATTAGTTATAACCTTCACAACTACTACTATGGGCTCTCTGCTCACTGCCAATTTGTTGCTTTAACATGATATCCAAGCTTGGGTTTTGGAAAATACTCTCTTGATTGATTTCACAATTGTTTGTTCCATAAGTGTACTTAGTATAGCAGGTATCCCAATATTGTGAATCCTTTATTCACTTCTCTACATGCGGGTTGTTGGGGAGAGTTAGAGTTTGTCCCACATCAGTTAATTATAATATCCAAAACTAGTATGTTAGCTGGGGTGCTCTCTGCACTCCTTGTCATTGGTTTGAGTTGGATTATTTGACAGTCCTCTTATTGATGTTTCTTATGCTAAGAAGCATGGAAATGGACACGTGCGCGGACACAGATATATCCAAAGACACAGAAAGTCTGGAAAATAGGACATGGACACCGGCATCCAATCAAAATTGTATCCATTTGCATTTTTTTTTTACATCAGTACCACATTAGTGAAAGTGAGTGAGATTCTAGAAATTGTCTGTTAGGGGAATTGTCTACATTTTGATATTAATTCAGAAGTGACTATTGACATCTTGTGAGTTGAAAACTAAAAATGATAAGGACACGAGGAGCCTGACTCGGAACGACAAGAAAGTGAGACTTCATTGGAACACAGTCCTTTAATTCAACTAAATGAAGATATGATCTTACAGTGAGCATTCCCAGTAACTCTACTTCAAAATGGTTTTGACAATCAAATTACTAGGTAAAGATTCCATAAACCATCAGTCCATCACTTTTGTGGCAGTGGAATACAAGAGCTACAATTAATCAACTGCTTTAAGCTGCGTGGTTAATTTTTTAAATTCCATACTGGATCTGGATAGCATCACTGACCTCTATATTTTCTTTCTTTGTTGTTTTAATTTTTGGGTTTTTGTATAAATTAACTGTGACTTCTGTTTCTGTTTGGTTAAAGTAATTTTTGCTATCTTTTCCTGTTGTAGTTGGAGCAAGTTTTGTCCACATTTAATACTCTGTTCCTGTATTTTCTGTTCCTGTATTTGTGTTCCTCGAAGGTGCTGTTTATACCGTTTTATCTTAATTCTGGTCTTTTCTAACCTTTTTATACTTTTGTCACCTTAATTGTGCTTTTTATCATTTTAGTTTAATACCCGTCTTGTCTAACATTTTATTATGTTTGATGCACCAATTTTATTTCTCATCCTCTCTAATTTCTAGCCTCTGTTGCTACTCGGAGGGATAGGGTAGTTTAGTTGGATAACCAACATACCATCGGTTATATTCTTTGTTGCTGTACTTTTTCTGATGAGGACTGTCACAGGTGGATGGTTCTTTTCATTCACCAGAGTGGCATGCTGCTCGTTTGGCCAGCCTCAACACTTCTCACACAGTTACCTGGGAGGAGTACAAAAAGAAGCAAAAGGTAATCTGTTGGACGCAGTTCCTGATGTGTATGGACAGAACCCTCTTCTTATTTTCAGAATAAACACTTCTATGAACTCTGCACCGCTCATCAAATGTTGCACTTTCTATATTTGAAATTGTGATATATGTTTTCTGAAACTCCTTTGTAGCAAGCTTACCGCCATGGCAATTCAGCATAAATATTATATCTTACTTGGCAACTTGGGAGTGTCCTGGCGGCTGGCTCTTTGGACTATATTACTAATCATCTAAAATTATTTGATAAAGGAGTGGAAGGGAATCTTAACATTCATTTTAGTTGCCTTACATGATGCAGTTGAGTAGTCTAAATGTCCTTTCAATTGCAAAATGGACCTTAAAAAATAGAGAATCCATTTCTACACGCGTTTCGGAAGTTGAACATCATGTGCAAGGCCATGTTCTTTTGAAATGGGTTGGCCATGTGGTGAAGTCAAAGGGAGTAATAATTGGCATTAACGGCAGTGGACGAAGCTTATTGTGTTCCTTTTAGCAATTACCAGTCCTCCAGCAGAATTCCCACTTTATTAGGGAGGTCTGAGGCATGGGGACCCTTCTTGCCTTACTATTCTAGGGATGTCAGCAAAGACTTGGAGGGAATAAGGGAGAATTTTCTGATGGGCTAAATGAGGGATGTCATACAGTTGCCTTTTTCCTGTTAAATGCAGGGTGTACAATTATCTTGAAGGTGCTGGATTGAGGGATATATAAAAGTTTTTAGGAGTTAAGACCTTTGGTTTTCAGCAGTTGCAGTTGGAAGTTGAATTTGCTTTCGATGTGTTAGTTTACATGTCATTATGTCTTTCGGTGCCTTTGAATACGCAACATTAGTAGGTTTTAGAGACTATGACTTGAAAACTGATTTATTGAGATACGGACTTGGGATTAGTTCCCCATTTCTCCCATTCTCTTTCATGTTCTTCTCTGTCTCCAGATTCTCTACTTGTTAGTCCACGTTTTTTCTCTATTCTCTTTCTCTAGAAGAAGTTAATGGTGCTACATCATAACTTTAGGGCATATGGGAACTAGATCAGGTTTTGACATGTGTACTAATGAGGGGAAAAGCCGATACTTATTCTATTTGGTTGGTGACTGACACTGTTCTTTGACTGTCAAAGTGGGTTGCGGAGAGGGTTCTGTGACTTCTATCCTGCTCATGCTCAGGATTATTTATGGGTTTGTTTTTCGAAGCCGAAGCTGTCTGAGGCTCAGTTTGGGGGACTATAGCGGTTTGATAGAAATTTGAGAATTGACATTTTTCCAAGGAGGTTGGAAATGTTTCTTTTTGTTTTCTCGTGGAGAGCAATGGGATTAGAAGCGTCGATTCAATCAATTACAGCTTGGGAAGTTCTTTTGATAAATTTGTTCCTTGTAGATATGGACGTGTAAGGGACTTCAGCGTTCATACTATTGAGTTCACAGCTTTAGTGAGACCTGTTAACAGAAGGGGATTTAGAAGGCAAAATATCTCAGCATGAGGGAGGTGGGATGCTTTAGGTGGACAATGAGTGATTAGCAGTTTTCTGTAGCCTCCTTATTGGGGTGCCATACTTGGAGTTTTTGGGTAGAGTCTCTGTATTTTGTTCTAATGATTGTTCAAGGATTTTTCTTTCTTTGGAGAGTATATGGGATACCATGGTCCTTTGAAGTTAGCGTCCATGTATGGCTAGAAAAAATGATCATAACTTGATTAAGGCAAATGAATACGCAGATGACTTTGCATTTGCAAGATGAAGGCCGAAGTTAGAGTTTGAATTTTCATTTATCATTTGATGGTAGTACGCACAGCCTTTTTTTTTAACACTTTTCGTGGCATAGATGCTTCCAAGCTTGGTGCTTGAGTCTAGAGACGATTACAAGTTAGAGAAGAGTTTGTGATTGGAAATAGTTAAGGAGAAGTGGAGAACTGCTCCCTTTTGCTTGTTGGTTGCATTTGATGGGTGAGCAACTGGGGATCTCTGGTTGCGTTTAGTTTTTATATTTGTATGGTTGGCTTCTGGGGAATCAGGATAATTAGCACATCGGTTGAGTGTTATCTGGATTTTGTATTTCGTGTAGAGGCTTTGTT
The DNA here is from genome assembly GCA_025413875.1 of Rhododendron molle. Taxonomy (NCBI): domain Eukaryota; kingdom Viridiplantae; phylum Streptophyta; class Magnoliopsida; order Ericales; family Ericaceae; genus Rhododendron; species Rhododendron molle. The sequence goes on along the minus strand of CM046389.1, from coordinate 11,868,783 downwards.
TGTTGGACTTGATTTGTTCTCTGATTGCTCTTCTTTTGGTGCCAATTATATCTACAATGACCTTAAACCAAACCAAACCAAACCAAACCGAACCTTATGTCCCAATCACTTGGGGTCGGCTACATGAATCTTTTTCCTCCATTGAGCTCTGTCAAGGGCCACTTGTTCACACAAACCTACTATACTTATATATTTGCGCACCACAGCATCTAATGTCAATTTAGGTCTATCCCTCCCCGTAGCATTGCTACTCAAAGCTATCCTATCCGCTTTCTTAACTACTGCATCTCCTGGTCTATAGTAGACATACCCAAACCATCTTAGCCTATTTTCCCTCAACTTCTCTTCTATAGGTACTACACCTACTACCTCAAGAACCGTTTCATATCTACAATGACCTTACGCAAGAAAATAGGACTTTCATTTCTCCCACATTGTACTGCTAGAATTTTGGAGTCATGCACCATATAACCTATTTAGGACTTGTTGAGAATATAAATAATAAACTTACCCATCTCTCTAATAGCTTAAGCTTTTAAATGAGTTTGTGGTTAACAATCTAATGTGGTAGAAGAGCATGCAATAAATCCTGTGTTTGAACCTCATTGCCTACCTAGTTAAAATATTTGCACTTGTCTAGCCCGCTTATGCAGGAGAGCCTGGATGCACTTAAGGGTGCGTGTTGAGAACATAAATGACAAAGTTAGCCCCCTCTAATAGCTTAAGTTTTTAGATGATTTGGTGGTTAACAATCTCATAGGACTCTAGACTAAATGGATGAAGCTCGAGGGGCTTGGAGAGACAATGTTTGATACTTCTATTTAGATTTAATCATAGAAGAAGTCAATTTAGATTTTGGCCGTCCCGAAACCCGACTAATATTATCTTCGTCCCTCCAAAATCCAAAAGTATTTTTCCCTTGGCCCCCCTTCACCAAATTCATGGGTCTGCCATATCTCAAACCACCATCAGGGTTGTGTGGCAGTATAACCATGATCATATTTTCCTTATTCTTGCTTCCTTAGTATTGTCATTTCAACACGCTGCCTATGGGTACATGCTTGTTTTCTGGTTCAGATCAGTGTTTGTCTTGAATTGGGCTTCATTCTTGCTAGTTATTAGATTTGTATGTGATGAATTTTATTTGTATTTTTTATCCAAAATTTTATTTGTTAGGAGGATGAAATGAGGAAAGGGGAGTTAGAAGCTGATAAAGATAAAATGATGAGGGAGTACAGGGCTCAGCTAGATGCTGAAAGGGCTACCAAGCTTTCCAAAGGACGGAATCACTCGAGCAGTAAATCTAGTCGCAAAAAGGGTATTTACAGAGTATTCCTGTAGGACAAAGTTTGAAATTGTTTCCCTCTTCCTTTCTTTGTTTCTCTCCCCTTCATTACGTTGTATTTTGCTTCTCTTATATTAGTAGAATGTTTGCTTGCAGATAAGGAGAAGGATTTGAAAAAACGCAGCAGCAAAAAGAAAAAGGTGCCCTCTAATCCTTGTGGTGTTTAAATTTGCTTTCTTTGTCCCGAAGGTGTCCTAGAGGGCCGGATTGGTGCACGATGCCATAGTGTGCTTATCAAACCGAGCTCGAATGAGCTCATATCGAGCCGAGTCACAAGCCGCTCGGCTCATTTATAGCCCTTGTTCTGAATGAGTATTTTTGTGTTTGTAACTCATTTTTCCTAAGTAATGAAAAGTTCTTTTTGTTTTTTCACAAGGCAGTCTTTTGGATCACTTCGCAAATAGAAAAAGTAATGTGCAAACATGTAACATGAACTGACATTTTCTGTTTGCAGCGTTCGAGGCGATCGTCCGACTCTAGCTCTGCTAGTTCCTCCGACGAATCCTCGAGCAGTGAGGATGAAGAGAGAGAATCAAGAAAATCGAAATCAAGGTCCAAGAAACGGAAGAAGGAAAGGAAACACAGGTCAAGATCCAAGCACTCTGGGAGTGATGATGACGAGACTGGTGGAGGACCTTTGCCACTTTCGAGATTCTTTGGCAACTTGAAGAGCTGACTATCTTTTCTCGAGGACGATGTGTTTTTCCTTCTTCCTAATATGTAGACGAGGTGGATTCTTCCTATTTCCCTCTCTCAATCGGTTTCATGGTTTATTCCTTCTGAGTTTGATCTACTCTGTAATGTTGTTACAGTTTATTATTGCTTTCAAGAAAATAGAATTCCCTTTTCGTGTCGCATTCGAGTTCTTGGGAAAATTGTAGAAGCTCAAACGAATTCTTTATGAGTCGGATGGCTCTCTCTCTCTCTCTCTCTCTCTCTCTCTCTCTGCGCGCGCGTGTATATGTCCATATCCTAACTGAAGAGAGTTGAAACTTTGATGCTTCTAACTCGTAGCATACTTCATGCTAGAAGTTCATATTAGCAAGGGATGTGGCTACGAGATAAGTAGGAAAATATGGATGCAGTTCAGAAAGTGTGCACTTCTTTTAGGGATGCTGTATGTGCAAATGAACACAGATCACAATATCTGTGGATATTGGACCAGTAGGGAATCCTTGGGTATAGTAACTCCACTGGACATGGTAGGGCCCCAAATTCTTTTATTTTGTTTTTTTTTTTTCGTTTTCCTTACCGTGTTTTCGTGCATTTCATGCTCAAAGAAATGCACACCACGCGCAAGCAAACTCTAAAACCGGTTAAGGCAATCGTCGATAGTTTCCATGAGGCTGACAGACAGGAGACACATTTATGATCAACCAGCACTATGAGGGTTAGATCACTGCGATTGAAAGTCAAGTGCAAGGTGAGAGTTGCGTTGTATATTCTGATAGGGATACAAAAATAACCTCTCCTACTTGTCTGAGTCAGACACAGTGTATCCACAGGACGCGCGCACAGAGAGAGAGAGAGAGAGAGAGAGAGAGAGAGAGTAGGTAGTTCAGCACAAATAAATAGATGCAGAAAAAACACCGCAGCATACAAACAACATTTCAGATGTTCGTCCCTCAGACAGTATCCCAATAATCTAGATTATCTCAATTTCAGAGCCCTCCATGTTTTGGATGGACCATATATACATGAAGAAATAAATCATGGAATCACATAAACACGGATACCACCCTTTTGATGAAAAACCACAGGCGTCGAATGTGAGGCTTAGTTCACATGTGTAGGTACTCAGGGTTAAATGCAACTGCCTCTCTGTAAATCAGCTCTTTCATCTGATCCTCGGACAACGCGTGCTGCTCAAAATCGAAGTTGAAAGGAGTCATGCAGATAGGCTCATCGCTTATGTCATGGAGTGACGTCAAGTAGGGATGTGCTAGTGCGTCCTCAACTGAAACCCAAACATGACAATGTATGAATTCGAAGGCATTTCATGGATATGGAAAAGAAACTTGGTAATGCACAGGTTCAGAAATGATACGTCAACACAAACAACAGTAGTGCTTAGATCAACTTCTCAAAATGGCAAGTCGGGGAGACTAATAACAAAAGAGGAAAAGTAACATGCATTCAATAAAAAGTTTACTAACTAAAAAACGAACACCAGTTATATGGTGTGGCCCAAATCGCCCCTACAGCTCATGTCCAGAAGATCATTGAAGTTTTTAAATGTTGTCAAATGTCAACCTATCAAATAATTAAACAAAATACAAATTACCAGAGGATACATAAATAACCGTAAATCAACTAAGGCTACCAAAAAATGGAGTCATGGTACGATCTAGCCTTAGCCCTTCCTCGAATTTATTTCTTCTTTTGCTCTTCTCTGCCGAATGTTCACCACCACTGGCCTTTTGATTGTGTTACAAATTTCATCTTTTGAATTAAATGTCCACAAGAAGAAAAAAAACAAAAACAGAAGTACCTCTAATAACCAAATGTGGACAAATGTAATGTAGAGGTAATTGCACTTTGACTATAAGGGCCGGTTTGAGCGAAACGGTCCAAGGAAGTATTAGTAGAGGAGTGACCCATAATCGAGGCCCAAATTACACGATTTGGTAGGTTGTTCACGAACCAAAATATTCTACAAATTTTCCAAATCTTCACATATTGGGAAAGATTTGAATTTATTTTCAGTAGGAGAAATTTATTTGAGTATCTCTTTTAATAGGAAACTTCTTTTGCAATGCCGCTTGTTTTGGCAATGTTCCTAGAATTCTCAAGGAATTATTAGGTTCAAGTCATATTGTTTTTTTGGTACCTAGATCTTGTTCTTAATTAGCTAGTATTGCCTTTTGGTTATTTGTTTTCTAGTTGGCTTGGGCAATTCAGTTGAATTTGAATAATAAGAAAAACGGAAAGCTTTCTCTACATTGTGAGTTTCTGAGTTTTGTTCTCTTGTTTGTTCTTGTTTTCATACGCTTCCGTGCACCAAAATGCCACATAGTTTACAGAATATCCCCATTCTGAGACCAAAATAGTCAAACCAACTAGTCACTTGGAAGTAATTTTGGTCACAATATATAGTGCTGGTTAGAAAGCTCAGAGTTGACTATAGGGCAAGGACAAACACTTGCCACTGTACATGCACAAAAGTGAGTGCCCATACTCAAACCGTACTTCTCATGCTTGACAGCGAAGCAATAACTTTGTTGATATGTAGAACAGTTACAATGCAATGCAATAGCGACAATGACTATCAGAAGAAGACTGGGAAAGTTAAGCAGAGGGCCTGGAGGCTAAAAAATTCTCACCTGTAATTCTCTGTCTAGGATCAAATGTTAACATCTTCTCAATCAGATCAATAGCAGCAGGGTTGACTTGTGGAAACTTTTCAGTAAATGACTGCCGACGGTAAGGTTGAAGTTGCTTAAGGTATCTCTTTGCATTTTCATTCAAAAACTCCACTTCAGTCTCTGATGGGGTGCCAATCAGCTGCAAGGTGTGACAGTTGTTAACCATTCTTCCATATTGGTGACAACACATCAATGCTACTAACATATGGTGGTCAAATTCAATGAATGGAATTTAAAGGTGCCAACTAGAAGTAAAGTTGGTACTTTCTAATCATATCAAGACATGGATCACCCTGCATATTAATCCATTTAAAATATGTTGGCAAGACTAAAAGAACAAATTTACATAAAAGCATATTATCATTGTCTGGGTGAATCCCAAGGAATCTTGCAGTCCCAATCCATCTTACTTCCTTAACAGACTAGTAGGCAAAACAAGAGTTGGTTAGAGTAAAGCTTGTTCTCTTTTATTTTCCTTGCAAAGGTGACTAAATCCAAAAGTACATGACTGCATATACAGTGGGAGAACAGAAGGGGAAAAACATGCATCTTTGTCATGTTAAAATGTGAAGATGTTCCATCAAGAAAGAAAAATAGCTTCGTATCAACAACATGCAGAATCAAGTTCAAGGCCTTCAACTCTCAGCAACATATGTTACAGATCCCGTACTAATTGGGAATACAACACATAACATATCCCTAAGTCACTTGACAGAAGTACACTATCTTCAGTAGAACCAAAATGCTGACAAATATAGACAATCAAAAAGGCTTATAATTTCAAACTTCTGATGAGTGATGAGACTACTACTATCCAACCGAGGGGAAATTACCTCCATAAGCAAACGCAGCTGGTGCACATGATCTCTACCAGGAAACAAAGGCTTTCGATCCATTAATTCCATGAATACGCAACCCACTGACCATACATCGATTGCTGCAGTATAATCAGAAGAGTTTAACAACAATTCCGGTGCTCTGTACCATCTTGTTACAACGTACTCAGTCATGAAATCAGTTTCGGAGGTGACACGAGCTAGTCCAAAATCACATATTTTCAAATCACAATTTGCATTCAAGAGGAGATTGCTAGGCTTCAAGTCCCTGTGTAGAACATTTGCCGAATGTATGTATTTCAAACCTCGGAGTATCTGGTATAAGAAATACTGCATAAAAATATAGAGATGGTGATTAGATGTTTATGTGGTCTTAAAAGGGTCTACCACAAAAACAAAGGAAAATTTCCAGTTGAATAGCAAAATTTTGGATAATGAAATGTCCAAATTGTACGTATGTTTCCAAATAAGATTGTAAGAAGCATTTTGGAGAACAAAATAAATAGGTAGATTTTTTTATAGTTTTAGAACCTGCAGCTCAACAAAGTTTTTGGCCCAGCTATTTGGATTGGCCTACTTTCACAGTCCAGATTACCCAAGGCTCAGCTTATTTAACCACAAGCTATCATGCCGTTGCTACTCTCTCATTTGTGCTTAAAGTTTATCGAAGTTGAATCCCACATATTCAGCCATAGTTGATAGTCCTTTACTTAACTGTCCCGATTGTACAGAGCCCTCCGCAACTCCAACTTTACATTTACTCCGGCTGTTTCGTCAGTTAAATCCATATAATCAAGGGGCACGTACCTGGAAACTCATTCTGGATGTGCTTAGTGAAAATTATGTATCAGAATGCCATATAGATTAATGTGGATCCTTGACAAGGGCTTAAAATACTTTACAAAACTCCAAACAGCAGATGGAGGGCGGATCCACACTACTCAATAATCAAAACATTTCAAAAAAGATTAAGCTCCTGACCATTAAATTATAGGTGAAAGTCTCCAATCAGTAGGTGAAAATCTTGAATCAGAAGTCCTTATGTTGCACCATCCCTAAATGATACACATCAAAGCCAAAGCCACTAGAAACCAAGGCTTTTTCCTTCTTTTCCCATTCTACGCCGCAAGAAGATTTGACTATCACAACGTTCCTAGGAAAAACCCACATGAAGCAGGCATGCCAAGAATCAAAGACCAGTCAAATCTCGCCACAATAAGATGGCAGAGAAGGTAATGAACTGGTTCTTTATCTTGATTACACAACATTTTTCATTATTTTGCCTCTTGCTGATCAAAGTAACAGTGGCGAAAATGCTGTTGCGACTTCCACTGAAATCATCACAAAAGGGTTGTTTGATCTACACACCCTTTCCACGAAAAAGGGTCCTCTACAACCCAGCAGTGCTTTTGCAAAAGGCTTCACCTAACCACTTTTGGAGTTCCCTCTCATCCAGCAGAAAACATCCTCTCCCTGTCTAATACATTGAACGGCATAAAGGACACCAAGAAACCCACCAAATCCTCCACCTTCCAATCATCCGGCTCTTTAGGAAGGCAACACCCAACAAACTTGAGTACTGTAGGGCAATCACCAACAGCAGCTCTCCCCTCCCTCAAAAGACAAGGAAGAGGCAGAAAAGACTGCTAAAGGTTCTACTCCCTGGTCACTAAGGTCATTCCCCCAGCCTTGAGTTCCTACTAAAAAATTTGCTTTCAATCATCTAAGGTTAACTGTTCAAAGCACACTTACTCCGTACAAAAGGATGATCCCATTAGTTACAATTTCACCAGGGTGATGACAACCAACAGAACAGGAAAGGCGAAGCCCACAAAAGGACATAAGTATCTCTAACCAGGTGTCAAACTCTTCCTCTCAAAATGTAAGATAACAAAGTTCAATTCTTTTATTCTTCTCCAAATTTATCTCCCCAAAGGAGGCAAATTTTGAAACAAAAATTATCTCACACACACACAGAGGACATACTATCCCAGCCATACAAAAGAATGACATAAATCAGAGCAATGTTCTAAAAATCGCTAGGCGCTAGTCGGGCGGAAAAGGGGCGCCTAGCGCCTAGGCACCGACTAGTTGGCTGCCTAGCGCCTAGGCGGGGACTAGGCGCCCAACTAGTCGGCTCTATAATCTAGGCGTCGGACTACTGTCTAGCACCTAGGCGGGGACTAATCGGCCTACGCAGCTGCCTTTTAGAACACTGAATCAGAGCAATACTGCAACACAAGATCTTTATCAACTCATTTGCAAAAAGATGAAACACCAATGTGTTTGAAGTCTCTAAGGTAATCACAAAGCAACATTTCCAAAAGTTTGCCTGGAAATGATGCTGGTCAGCTAAAACTATACTTGTAAGCAGTAATCATGAAAACTAGTCCATAATATGAACTGTGAATGTGTCTAGTTATTGAGGTTGCAACAGCTCCTTTAATAGTCAAACGATATATGTCAAGGCAGTCCAATTTTGAGGTTGCAATGGCTTCTCTAATAGTTCAAGCGATGAATGCCAAGGGAGTCCAATTTTTCCCTCTACCTTCAAATGCAGCAGTTGAACCCATCAAAAATTCAGCATTTGAGAAGTTGTGAAAGAACTACAGGAAGTTTTTAACGGCAAGACAATGCAATGCCCTTTCAGTTTCACATCTTGCTTGTCGGCGGAATATAAAAGAATGAGCGCACTGGTTCAAAAAGATATGCTTCAAACTTATGTTCATGACAAGAACTGAAGGTCAAAAAGGAAAATTTATAAGATAGTTCCTTAAAAAGAACATGATGGTCCGTGGCGGAGATAGAGTGGACCCATTGGGGGCCCGGGGCCCCACTGAATTTTTTAAAATATAAATTTCGTAATTTTCCTTATGAATTATCCTTCCTAAATTATTCTCTTTTTAGCCTTTCTAATACATTTTATAAATTATTTAAATTTTGAACTTGTTATTTCCAATATATTAGAATAATTCAACTGCATTGATGAAATGAGATGCCTAATTCCAAAAATAACCACCAATTACTATTGAAAATCTCTACTGCATTATACTGAAAACCCAAAAGTGGCTAGACCTACATGCATTATACTCTTAACTATTATTTGCAATTTTGACAGTCTTGTTTCTTTCTCTATCGATATAACCCACAACCTGATTTGAATTTGAGATTTGGAAATAAAAGTTGTAAAAACTTTCTAATTGAGAAAGATTGCTAAGAATTGACATCAATTTATTATTGTGTTAAATTGCTCTTAGACTTGATCTCCCGAGACAATTCAAACAATTGGTTCCTTTTCATAATCTGTGTGGGTGGAATTCGTAATAAATATGGTAGCTCTTTTATTATTTGTAAATCTATTATTATAATTCTAGCATTCAAACTATTTTTTCGTGAGCTTTGTTTAAATAGTGCCCCCACTAATACGCATTCTTGGCTCTGCCACTGATGATGGTCTCTAGAGACGTAATAGGCCATTTTCAGGGCAAGACAATGACCTTTCAATTTCACATCTTCCATTGCTACTCAGGTGCAAAGTTAAAGAATGGTTCCCTACAGTAACTATGTATTACAGCATTTTGAAGGAGGATTTCTAAACAGAATAGCCAAAAAGTGGTAAGATCCGTAAGACCAAGCTGCTTTCGTGTACCTAGTTAGAGGACATGTGGAAAGAAGAAGAATAACTATGCCTTTTTTATTTAATATCGTTTAAACTAAAGTTGCAACAGAAATCGAAAGGAGCTTGGATACTCTGCCCAGGGATATTCCATTAAGGCAAGACATGATGCCTCTCATTTATCAGGAAAATGGCCTTGGATAGAGCACAATATAAAAACAACACTTGTATGGAAAAACATTGATGCATATGATTAACCTCCGTTAAGTAGTATGTCAGACAAGGAAAGTCAGAAATCTAATCCCTCCAGGTCTTTAGCAAGGCAAAGAACAAGTGATAAGACTTTTAAGAATTCAATGAGGAAATAGAACCTGACAATGCTCCTCTGACAAGGATTGATTGGAACGAATAATTTGATGGAGATCAGTATCCATAAGCTCGTATGCAATGTAAACATCATTAAATGACTCCCTTTGGGGGGGTGGTATTATATCTCTAATTGCAACAACCTGCATGGCAATGGCGTGCAGCATTAATAGAAAGGACAATGGCAGATGAAACAATTAGAGACTGAATCCATATCTATCAAAGCAACGGTAGTAAATGTACACCAAGTGCCATACCCATCTATCCCACATTTTCAATGCACAAATGTGTACACAAGGGGTATCAAAACTGATTTATCTGACAAATCCCATAAAAGTCAATTTATATTTCACTTCATTTTTCCTGGTGGTAAGCTGTGGTAGCTCCTACGACGCGTCAAAATCAATCATGTAGCAGGGAAACATGAATTGCTTTATTTGGCCACTAGAGTATTCAACCATTCTGACCACTCTCTCCCAATTCCTGTAAGCTAGATACTCCATCCATCGCATATTGCTTGTCTTGTCTGGAGGACTCAAATATTTAGAGGGACATGCAAACAATGCATACTTTGTTAGAAAGTTTAATTCGGTTTCCAATACTACCCCTTACTCTCTTCCTCAAAACTACTTTTTTTTAATAATTTGTAAGGGTTAGTTTGAGAAAATTTACAAACTTTTTACTTTGTTTTGTCAAAGAGGACAAGCATTTTGGGACATCCCAAAGTATTCTGTACTGGACAAGCAATAAGTAACATGGAACGGAAGGAATATATATTTTGCTAATGTATATAAAATGATTGATTACGAACAACTTGGTCGACTACATCGATAAGACTAAACAAAATACAATTCCTTCAAAGCAAACAAGATTAATGCAAGTTAAATAGATAATAATTATCAAATTACTCACTGACGTTTTCATGATCCATGTGGCGAAGAAGCTTGATCTCCCTAAGAGTCCTCTTGGCATCAATCCTATTATCGAAAGCATTTGCAATCTTCTTTATCGCCACTTGCTCGTTTGTCTCCGAATTCAAAGCCGAGCTAAACCCACACACAAAATTCCACAAACACAACGCGTAAAGAAAAACGCAAATCAAACCCTAAAGCCACGACCTTTATCCACAAAAACATACAAATAAGAACATTGACAGACACACACACACACACACACAAACACACACACACACACAGAGCAAGCAAGAGGAGAGACCAAAAGAAGCCGAGCTACACACACAAATTTCTCAACACAACACAATAAAAAACGCAAATCAAACCCTAAAGCCACAACCTTCTTCCACAAAGATATATATACATATACATATATATATATATAAATAAATATACAGAGAGAGAGAGAGAGAGAGAGCAGAAGAAGCCGAGCTAATTTAGCTAACCACACACAAAAAATAAATACAACACGAAAATCAAACCTTAAAGCCACAAACTTTATCCGCAAACATATATGTATACCTACATACATACATATGTATATACATTAGGAGAGAGAGAGAAGCCGAGCTAAACACACACACACAATTTTCACAACACATCGCATAAATAAATAAAAACGCAAATTTTTTTTGGTAAGCAATAAAAACGCAAATTAAGCCCTAAAGCCACAAACTTTATTGTGTGTGTGTGTGTGAGAGAGAGAGAGAGAGAGGGAGAGAGAGAGAGACCAGACGATGCCGTAAGCGCCTTTGCCGATGGGCATGATGGGGGGCTTGTACTTGGAGGTGACCTCGAATATGTTCCCGAATATGTTGTACTGAATGAACCTCCCGCCGTGGCTCAGCGTCGACGGGATGTTCTCGATTCCGGCCTGCGCCGGCGCCGATGCTGGTTCTGATGCTGCGTCTGACATCACGGCGTCGGAGGAGGGCTCAGCTGAAACGTCCATTCTTCTTCCTCCTGTGATAATGTTTGCTGATTGATGGCCTTCCCCTTGGAATGTGGAACTAACTCTCTCTCTCTCTCTCTCCCTCCCTCCCCTTTTCTCTCTCTCTCCCTCTCTCTCTCTCTCTCTCTGTCTCCCTCTCTCTCTCTCTCTCTCTCTCTCTCTCTCTCTCCTCCCCTTTTCTCTCTCTCGGGTGGAGGTGGTGTCGGGCTCTGTTTGGCTTTTCCGGTCAACACAGATCTCAATTCTCTGGGGAAATGAGAGCAAAACACACGATTTCGTTTTCTTTTTCTGTTATATATATAATCTCCGTCCTAAAATATTTGTTCAATCCGAAAAAATGGGTCCTATATTTAAGTAAACAATTTTTTGCAAGAAAATTTCAAATTTATTTCTTTTAATTTGTAAACAAGTTTAAATTTTTATTATTAAACCGTCGTTTTACTGACCGGACAAATATTTTGGAACGAAAAGAGTAGCATTCCGGTTGGTAATTCATTTATTTTCACACTCCCTTCTACAACCACACTCTTTTTTGCTTTCCTGTGACGTGAATTTACGAAATTAACGTTCCATTCGTATACTCTTTCACACTTAGAAAAATAATATTATACTTCATCCGTCCTAAATTCTTATAGTCGCTCGTTGTGTATCCTAACCAAATAGAAAATTGGTTCTATTTTTTTTATGGGAATTGGCTTCTACACTCCCCTTTTTACCACATACATTCTATTTTTTGTCCTTATTCGTATGAATTTATCTTTTTACCCTTTCATAAGCTCATTTTTTACATATTAAAGGGCAATAGAGTAAATTCACACCAAATAAAAACAAAAAAAAGAGTGTTTATGTGATAAAAAAAAAAGGGAGTATAGAAATCAATTTCCTTTTTTATTTGGTACTTAAGTGCAATATGGATATCTCAACTAATTTTGTTAAATAATATTTTCGAAAAGGTTGTATGCTGCTCCACAACAAAGGAGTACAATTAATTGAAAGTAACACGAATTCCAAAAAAACCAAATAAATTAGGCCAGAGGGAGTAAACACATATCACAAAAAAGGAAAAAAAAAAGTGATTATGAATAAGAGAGTGAAAATCAATGTCCTTTCTAATTTTGTGGTTAATTTATTTTTAACCTGTTTTTTTTTAAAAATTACTCTACCTACTTTGGTTAGGGGGAAGTACTTCTCTGGTCAAAAGAAATGATAGCAATTGGGCTGGCGACCGACCAGTTTGTCTATGGAAAAAACTTCCGGCCAGCTCTTCTTTTTAAACAAATAAACTCCACAAACACAAACAACAATAAAGCCAAGGTTCCCCCCTGAAGGGATACCGACCGGTTTCCGACCGCACGCCAGACCCACTCCAGTCACCGTACGGCTGATCCGAGCCGTCCAAAAATTAAAAAAAAAAAAAATGAGTGGGCTTACGCGAGAATCAATGGCATCCGATATGTGTAGGTGCTCGATCAAAACAAATGGAGTGTTTGGATCAACACCTACACACATCGGATGCCGTTGATTCTCACATAGATCCACTCGTTTTTTTTTATAGTAGAATTTTTGGACGGCTCGGATCAGCCATACGGTGGCCGGAGTGGGCCCGGCGTGCTGTAGGGAACCGTAGCACTGCTACACAAATAAACGCACACTTTTCAGTGCGTGGAGCCCACATCTTTGTGAGTTTGTGTGGATATTTGTGTGTTTGTGGTTCCACCATGTATAAAAAAAAAAAGTTTGTGGTTCTAGACTTTTTGCTTTTTAAAATAGGCATTGGTTTATTCTTTGGGAGGAGGATCCTTTCTGGCTCATGTATTGGATTGTCGGATTGGCCTGTTTGTGGGCTTTTTTCTGGTACATTTTGATTATCGAAGTCATTTACAATTTAGAACTTGTCAATAATATCAAACACGTCAAAAATCAAATTGTTGGAACACCACCGTTTGATATAATGTCGGGATGCATTTGTCTTGAGATAAAGTTAAGAGTTAAATGGGTTCGGATTAAATGTTGCATTCTTATTATGTTCTATATAAAACAAATGCATTCCAAAAGCATACCAAATGATATCCGATCAATTTGATTTATGGCGTGACGAATGCTCTTGACAAACTCTAGAATACGGACATTTGGATCATCTAAGTGAGCCCCAAGAGTAGCTTAAGATCCTAAGCCTATCAACAAACAAGTGGTTCATTAATTTTTTATATTTTTTTTGAGAAATGAGAAACTTCATTGATAGTACTCTCTCTGTTTCATAATGTTTGTCCGATTTACAAAACAAGAACTAAAAATAAAGCATTTTTTCAAAAAAAAATTCAAAATTTTTTTTCACAAGTTAAAAGAACTCATCGAGATCTAGTAAATTGTTGATTTTTTTTGGAACTTTGCTAGCAAAAATTGTATTATTTTTATGTCACTGTTTTGCGGACCAGACAAACATTGTGAGACGAAGAGAGTAACGAAGGGACGATGGTCGAGTTATTGGTATTTTTCTGACTCTTAATGATGGGATCAACTTGCCCAGAATTGCGGAGGCTTTCGCCATTCAGAATGGGTTGAATTTGGGAATTGCTCTAAAATGTCCTAAGGTGAATTGGACGCGGAGACGATTGTGAGGAAATGCGATGATGATCAAGTCCCTCCCTCCGACATTGCAGTAGTTATTCACGATTGCTTAGTCTTGAAGAACTCATTCAGTTCATGTGATTTTGGTTTTGTTAAACGTGATTGTAACAGGGCTGCACATTGTTGTGCTCAAAAAGCCCTTTCTAATGGCATGCCCGGTTTGTGTGGACATCCATTTTACCCCCATGGGATTTGCATCTCTCTGATGTTTAGGCTCTGCCTATTAGATGAATAAAATCCTTCTCACCTTTTGTCAAAAAAACACCCATACAAACCACCCAACAATACAAACGGTACAAACAAACCAACAAAACCAAAAGACCCAACGGATCCGAGATTCCAAGAATTGGATTCAAGTTTCCAAAGTGGACACCTGAATGAGAAAGCAATGGCAAGAATTTTCTGAAGACAAAAACTGGAAAGATTTAACATCAACCACTTTTCATCAGAGTACAAAGGGAGAAAGAAACCCAACGGAAGTATGGATACAGCCACCTAATTGCCATGTTTACAACTGGGACTCGAGCATGTCGTGTGATATTTCCAGGTCCTGGCCAGAAAAAGCTGCATTTAGAAACCAAGTGCATCCTGGTTATGCAGCAGCAATCTTGACCACACACAGCAAAGATATGTAAAAGTTGAATTTGCGAAGTACTATCAACATTATTCAGTAATCATTTTTTACTGAAGCCCGGTTCCATAGTGTTAGAATTTGCGTGCGCTAATTTATTCCATGTTTCTGTCCGCGTTCATCATTCCTTTTGGTGTTCCTAAAAGCGATGAAACCTTCCTACTACCAGTGCTATTTTGATCACCTAAGAGCAAGTCCAATGGCCTAGAAATGGCTCAAGCCATTCCGATTTTTTGGCCAAATCTGCTAAAAACCATAACTCAATGGTTGGCCATTTATGGCCGTGGCCATTTGCCCAGCCATTTTCACCAAAAATGGCCGAAGCCATTTCTGCCACATCACCAAAGCCACCACCAAATCCTTCTTTTTCTCAATTGGACCCACACAAATACACAATTAATTGAAAATAGGGTACGAATGGAATTATTGAAAAGAATGGCCAGAAAAATAGCCATGCACCATCATGCCATTTTTTGGCCAAATGAAACTATTCATGGTCATTTTTTTGGGAATGGCTAAGGCCATTTTGCCAAAACCATTGGACTTTATCTTGATGATCAAAGCTGTTCACTTTGTAAATATTGATTTTTAATCTTTCTTCGATATGAAAAATTAGTTCAATTGGATAATCAATAAGTATATTCCACTTTTGATCCAAAATTCAGGACCAATATCATGAAACAAGACGGGTACTATTTGATGAAGCACTTTTCGTTATGGGGTGAGCTGATTTTTGAAGGAAAGGTTAAAAATCTAGCCCTACAAAATGACAGCTCTAATCATATCTAAATAAGACCCGGGGTGGGGCACATACAAAGTGGGTAATGCCCACCAATATTTTAGGTGGGTGAACAAAATAACAATCCTATAACTGTAAACTGAGAGTTATGGGGTCCTATTCCAACCCTATTTTCTATTCTGAGAGTTAGTTGGGGCAAACGGGGCGAGTATTACAGTACTTACCAAGGTAAGAGACTACCACATGAATGCAGGTAGTACGTAAGACGGATGAGCATCATGCCTCAATGCAAGAGCTTGTACAGAAGATGAGTCTGCTGCATCTCCAAATTTACCAAGTCCAAGTTCAGTTGCATGGATCCCACAAGTTATAAATGCCGATTGTATCCCAGCTATATTAGCACCCTTTATGTCATGGTGGAGAGAATCACCGACAGCAATACAATCGACGGCATCCACACCAGCCATGGCCATAGCCGATTTATAAATTTTCTGAAAGACCGGCAAACAGATATAATATCAAAGACCAAAACTAACAGAAGAAAATTATAATGCCGACAATAGATATTCTAGTTGAAGGAAAATGGCTTCGTAGCCATTGATGTATCATTAAGGAGTGAATTTACCATTGAATCTGTTTAACTGAGGACAGACAAAGTTAATCATGGAACTCGTAACATCTAGTCAGAAATTGGAACAGCCACGAATGCAAGGGTTCATGTTCAGTTCATATACCAGATAAAACACTGTTTGCCTACAATTGAACAGATAGCTAGCTAGTCATTCCAATGGAATAGAACTACATGTGTTCCTCAGTTCAGTAATAGAAGTTTGTGAGCACTTAGCATTGTTGAGCATCATAGACATTTTTGGACAGCTAATATTGCAGAAGAAGGACCACTGCCAAATTTATTTATACTTATAGTCATTGGTGCAACTTTTGAGCAGGGAAAAAAGTGGAATGGTTCTTGCACTCCACTTTTGTACAAATACACTCCTGATACACCTGTTTACATAAGAACATTTCATTACACAATAGTAATTCCTGATACACCTGTTTACATACGGCGAGGGTTGTTCATAATTTTACAGAGTAAGGTCGCACAAGGTCAAAATCTATTGTATTTACAGTAGTGTGAAAATCACCTCTCAAGGACGAATTGCAAACAGTAGCGAAGATATAAACATGAAAAAGGGATATTGCAATCATGGTTTCAAATAATGATATTGGACACAAAACATTTGTGGTGTCACCCGATAATATGGAGTGAATGCAAATGTACGCCGTTTAGAGTAACTCCACGGATACATGCATGGAAAAGGGTGTATCCATTGGTGGGGTAAATGATACTAATGCTCTTGTCTCACCTCATCAGGCTTTCCCATCCATTTTACTTCACCGCCAAGTTTTTCATACTTGGATGCCAACGTACCTAAACATATTGACAATTCTTCTTTCAGGACACAATAAAAGGCAAAGATAAGATCCTCAAAATTTCTATCTGAATGAAATCTTCAATTAACAAAGGATATATGTGTACACATCTGGACATATACAACAACATGCAAGAGGTACAAAACGAGATAAGGACGGCCAGTCGCTCGTCATCATGATAGCATCTATTGATGTGCTTTAATTGTGTTTAAGGTAAAGAAATTCTCAACTGCTAACTTCACAAATTCATATATCAGAGAGAGGGAGAGAGATGATTCAGATGCACAACATAACTACTGCTATACGATGCCACACAGTTCTGTAGAAAAAGATAATCTGAATCAAATAATAAAAAAATTACATCCTATTACTATGCATTTGGCAAAATTTCCTCCATGAATTTGGTAACATTCCAATTAGTAATCGCATGAAAAAAGACATGATTTGAGTAAATATACTTCCCTGCCTTAGCTGCTTAAATAATGCTCTACTTACCACTTTGTAGTGTATAGAAAACCAACTTCAAAGAAGGCAGAAAGTTTACGGCAGTGATCGTACATCTACCTAATTGGCATCAATTCAATGTAAAAGAAGGGGGATGAGAGAGGAGAAAGAGGAACAAAAGAGAAACCCCTGAAGGAAAAAAAAAACATATATACTTCTGAGTGAAATAGAGACCAATAAAGATCACACTTTTTCGATAGCTAAAACAGCTAATTAGGGATTCCATCATGGATCATCCGTTCCTTGTTGTTTATTACTGAGCACAGCGTTCAAGTCTCAATAAAAACTAAGCAATCATTCATGCATAAACATCTTTACCTGGCATGACACGCAGAGCCCTGGCCTCAACTGTTACAAAGTCTGGATTTGCAACAACCATAGGGATATTTTTAACTGCACACTGCGTCAGTATTTCCTCTAGATCTTCGAGTGTCAAAGGAAGTGAAGTACCAGAAGGCAGCCCCAAGGCTTCAGTGCCATGGGCCAGAATAAACTCAGCTTCATCAACATTATCCACCACTTGTAAACCAAGACCCTGCAGAACGAATTTATAGGAAAAAAACTGTAAATTAATAAACTCACAGTCCTCCAAAAGACGCTAGTTACATAGATTGCTCATTCAGTTGATATTATGATAACCAAGGTGTTTTTATTGCTCACCAGTTCTTCTATTATGCAAATAACAATACTAAACAGCTGCTTTCCTTTAGTGTTATTATAACGACCCGTCCCAACTGACCTGTTAACCCTTGGCCTAATCACGTGGCTCAAAAGGTTAACCTCAGGTTTAGTAGCTGAATGGCGTTATCTTATGTACTGATTCATATACAATCTACCCAATGATGTGGGACTGATTGTGCCCATGGGCCTCACTGTTTTACAAGCTTATAGTCAAGACGGACTTCATGGCAATTTTTTAGGTCACAATCGCTTCCAAAAAGTGAACTCCCGTTCTTTGGTCCTTACAAGAACTCTGCAGAATCAGCGAAGTTGCTTCTGTAAAGAAATGTAAATCTCAACCTAAATTTTTAAAAACCTTCTCAAAAGGCATTGTTACTGCCACTACAGCACCTGCAAGTCCAGAGATTATATAATCCACATCATGTAGGATGAGTCCATGAATAAAAATGAAAAAAATTGAGAGGTGCCAGATAGAGGTGGATGGATTAGTGAATCTCATGGACAGGATATAGATGATCCATGTGATCCGGGAAGGAATCGTTGTGGTGGAATCTTGCTTTGTCGGTGGTCCTTCATGGTGAGGATATTTTATGAAGCAATATGCCGAAGTCACAAATCTACCTTCCCCCGGAAAACAGTTTGGATCACGAAAGCCCCACCCAGAGTTGCATTTTTTGTGTGGTGCGGCCCTCGATAAGATTCTTACCATTGTCAACATGATTCTAAGGTAGAGAATCATGGTTCATTTGCATCGCACATGCAACCGAAAGCCAGAGACTCATGGGTAATTCATGTTTGGCTTGGTAGAACTTCTTCATTGTTGGTTAGGGACTAGATTGAGGAAGGGGAGAAGAAAATTTTGGGAAATGATACCACTATGTTGATGTGCCTTAGATGTTGGGAGAGGAATCATTGTCACTTTGATGCCTTGGAGTGTCTGTTGTACAGACTTAAGAGCCTTATTGTCAGTTGCCTGTATAGATGGGAGTTGAAGGAATCTAATCCTTCCCTGAACCAATATCTTGAAAAGGATAGATCTTTTCCATCCTCCTGGAGTGAATTGTCTTGATTTTTTTTTTTGTACACAGGTGGCAAACCCTTAATGCATCTGGGGTGCTGTTTATCTGGTACTCCCCAATGGATCTCGGGTTCCGATCTGGAACGGAGCTCCTCCTTCCGCACCTGGATCTACAAGACAAGAACCACCATTAGTGCCTGACTGGCCAGGGACAATCGGGAAGGCACACCTATGGTTAAGTCAGTCTCAACTCGACGAGAGGAAGTACATAGCTCTGATTGACGTCATGCCTGATGTATGAGTGTCACGGCCATGTGACTGAACCATCTCCGATTAACACCCAGATTCTTCATCTAGATTTGGGTTAGGCCCTCTTCAACCTGGTCCGGTTAAATTGTCCAACCCAGCTCTGTTGATCGAGGCACTTGGGCTTTATGCCTGACAGGCCACACTCTCGTGCTGGCCCGAGATGTTCGTTTGGTCCAAGCACTTAGCCTCTTGGGCTGCTGATTCACTATGCCCAATGAGGCTCAAGATTTGGCCCACTACAATGCCCTTTCTAGATGAACTTTTACTTAAAAAAAGGAAAATGATGTTAAGTAGATCTTAAGAACAGTGAGGACAGAAGGAAACATACTTAGTTTGAGTTAAACTTTGCAACAGGAATTTAGGAGGAGGACGATATCTAAATGCTACCTCAAGAGATATCGCACCCCGGTCATTCCAGGTCATATGAATGCAGGACCTTCCAAGTGCTGCAAACCAGGCATCATTTCTCCTGTTCAAAGTCAATGCCATGAAAACAGAGTGGGCATGCAACTCAAGTAGGAAAGGAATTGACAATTGGGTATGAAACTATGCAGCAATGGCATCAATCTACAATGACTTATTTGTTTCTGCGACATAAGATTAAGACAGAGACCCAAAAAGAACAATCTTAAAAAAGCTCAAAACACATACCAGCCGCTACAGGCAACCCATCACGACAAACAATTAGTGAGTTACTAACTGACCTGGCCTAGCCTATATTAATCCAACCATAACTCAGTTATCTGTGTAAGGTAAAGCCCACTGACCCTGCAAACCTGACGGAGATCACTGCAATTTCATAACCCATAAGGGACGTCCATGAGATTGTCAAAAACCTAGAGCAGAGGTTTCTTCGACTATCCGCTTATATAATTGCTAGGAAATATGCACATCACATTCACCTTATGTTTACTGCTCAACCACTTTTCGGTAGGAATCATAAGAGACTGTAATACTTGTCAACAGTGGTTTTAGTGGTGGCAAATGCAGAGCCTAATCTAGAGAGGACTCATCTTACAAGTAACGTCTACTAGCCAAAGCAGTTTCACAACTGCTTACAACTTGACAATGTAAGCTAAATCTTTCCTTTGTATAAAACTCATCAGATTGAAGGGTAAGGACTAAAATAAGTGATGATGCTTGACGATAGCAAAACAATATAAGTTGATAATAATATGGTGATCAGTCAACCTTTGCAGGTATTGATGAGTTAGTTCTCCACTTGTGATGGCTCCTAAAAAGAGGGAGGGATCAAATCCAAGGGTCTTCAATTTTTCCATGGTTATTGATGCTCGTCTTGAGGAATTACTAATTACCACCATTTTTGCACCGCTGGTAGCTAGCCTTTCCACTGTGAGGAAATAGAACTTAAAACCGAGCACAAGGTACCGAACGTCCATTGGCAAAGCAAACAATTGACACAACCCAACTGAAACAATCTTACCAAAATGCCAAAGCTAAGAGATGAGAACCTACATACATGTGGAAATTGCACCCGGGTAAGGTTGTTTTCCATCATGAAGAACCCCAAACTGATCTAAGAACCACGCCTGCAAGCCATCAACATTGGGAAGATGAAATTTCTGAGATGACAACCTCAATAACAACAACATGCACATAAACAATTGGACATACACCGAAACAATGATGGATCCAAGGGGGCATAGGGGCTGCCGCAACCCCAAATTTCTGAAAAACAAGTAAAATATTATAGTATGGGACAGCAAAAGAGGCTTTCCCAGTTTACTCATTGCCTAACTATTATTAGGATTGAATAGAATTCTAAATTGTGCACTATTTGTGCTTTGATATCATAAAGAATCAGCTTAACAAAACAGACAACTTTGAAAGAAAAAATCAAACACTGAAAGAAAAATCCAAGCACCAGAATCCACCACAACATCAAGGTTGGTTAAACTCATTACATATTAGACAGAATCAAAGAAAACAAAAGGAACAGTTTTGACACAAAGTAAAAATGCACTCCGTCAATTACAGTTAAGTTAAAACAAGGGACCGCTAATTTGGACTTGAATTTCATGGCAAATACAGAATCGGCATTTCATCAGCCATCAATGTCAATAATCTAGTCCCCCATTATACAACAAGAGGGCATGTGATCTGGGTTAGTGTAAGATTTGAATGAGACAGAAAACCAAAACAAACCCATGAAACCAACAGAGAGGTCAGTTATTATCATTACTGTTATGAAGGGTTACTAACTTACTATTATAAAGGGAACAACCCTTTTGATGTGAACATCATTTTTTAGGCTGACTCACACTTCTGGGAAAGACTACAATACACACTACTTATTTGGGTGTGTATTATATGCACCCCTAAAATGTTATGAATTATAGAGAAAATGTTACGAATCATATTGCTAAAAAGTTACGAATCATGTAAAGGTTATGAGATACATCATAATGTTATAAATCATAATGAAAATGTTACGAATCATACTGCTGAAAGGTTATGAATTCTGGAACAAAAGTTACGAAACACACTAAAATGTTACGAATGAACCATAAAATAGGTGCATATGGTACACCCTTTTAAGGGGTGTGCATTGTAGACTTTCCCCACACTTTTTATCTCAAACTACCCTTTTAAGTTTAACTCCATAAAGAAACTGTCAA
Source organism: Rhododendron molle (assembly GCA_025413875.1). NCBI lineage: Eukaryota > Viridiplantae > Streptophyta > Magnoliopsida > Ericales > Ericaceae > Rhododendron > Rhododendron molle. The sequence continues at coordinate 11,846,767 of CM046389.1, read as the reverse complement.
GAAGAAAAAGAAACTGCCACCCCAAAAAAAAAAACTTTCCCTTCTGTCCCACTTTTACATCCCAGATTTCTTTACACATGAATCTCAATCAAGACTTTCCTCTTTCCATCTTTTGCATAACCCAATTGGCACATGCATCGCATGCGCCTAGGAGTCTAGTATATATATTACCTCGGATGCAGAGGGGAACATGTGTGTGTGCTCGCGGGGTGTGGGGGGGGGGTTGGTGTTGGGCGTGTATACACATATGTATACTCCCTTCGTCCCAATTTCTTTGTCTAATTTGGGGAATTCAACTTAGATGCACAATCAATACAATTTAAAAACTTGAACTTTCCAAACATTCCCTTGAATTCAAATTCCACTTGTCACTCCAATTCAAGAGACGAGGATAAAAAAAGTTGAGTAATTCAAAGGATACAGAGCTACTCGTGGAGCTCTAGTCTTCTGAGCTGGTCCCATATGGGGTGTTTGTCTACTCTCAACTGAATGAATCATTAAATCATTTGGTCATTTGATGGAGTGATGGGAACTGCCAGTTGACTATAGAGAGAGACAGAGAGAGTTTAAGTATCAAAATATCTAATCGCTAGCGAAGTCAGTAGTAGGAGTACTAATTATTAGTCTTGGGCGGACTTTGTTCTTGGGTTTTCAAAATGGACAAACAATACGAGACGGAGGGAGCATATATGCATACAAAATACATACGGATATTAGAGATTTGGGATGGTTGTTACCTTGAAACGACGAGTTTCAGCAAGCTGTTGAATCCCCTTCAGCGACTGGAACAACGGGACCTCCTTTGACGACGAAATCGAGCATCTGGACGTCATCTCTGATGAGGGATTTCTTCGATAGGGAGAGAGGGAACTATGAATTGCTTGCTGGAATGTGGACTGCGGAGGAGAGAGAGAAGATTTAACAATCCCATGCATGAGAGGCCTGCACGAAATATCTTCGATAAAATTGCAGGTGGATTTATCTGCCCAGAATTCGTTGATCTTCAAGAATTTCTCTATTTGAGAGATACCTCCGTCCCAAAATATTTATCCCCTTGTTCGGTTTAGAATTTCAAACTCAGACTTTTAAATAAAGTAACTTTTTTATTTTTTTTCTCTTTAACTTTTCAATCATTACTTTCATTTTTCACTCTATCTCTCCCTACTTTTTACCTTTCTCCACAATCATTACTCTCACTTCTCTCTCTACCTTTATTTAAAAACACAACTCAAAACCCACAACCGAATAAATATTTCTCAAAATATTTGTTCGGCAAAACCAAAACTTAAAAATAATAGTAATTTTTTTCGCAGATAAAATTCTTCTTTTTTTCTTCATAAACTAGATGCACTCATTGATATCTAATCTAATCTAATCTAATAAATTGTTTATCTTTTTTTTGAATTTTTCTTGAATTAGATTCGGACAGAGTATTATTTAATGATTTTCAGTATGCAAGTCAAAGTGACAAGGAAAAGAGTAACGCTAGGTAACCCAAAAAATTAACTCAAAAATGTATGGAGTACTAGTAATATTTTTAGGTATGTAAACTGAAGTGACAAGGAGAAGAGCAATGCTTCCATCCCAAATATGAGAGATACCTCCATCCCAAATTTTTTGTTTTTCCCAAAGTATTTGTTCGGCAAAATCATCCTATCACAATATCTAGTAAATTGTTTAAATTCATTTTTCTTGAAATAAATTGGGACTGAGTATCATTTAATGTTTTCCAGTATGAATGCCAAAAGTGACAAGGAGAAGAGGAATACTAGGAAGCCCGAAAAATTAACTCGAAAATGTACGGAGGACTAGTATACTATTTTTCGGTATGTAAGCCAAAGTGACAAGGAGATGAGCAATGCTAGGTAACCCAAAAAACTCAAGTGAAATAAATGACAGGGAGAAGAGTAATGTTCGGTAACTCGAAAATGTCAAGGAAAAGTAACTCACATAAGTGTTTTGCAAAAGAGAGAGTTGCCTACCACTTTGTTATCACTCCACTTGCAAGTTCAAAATTTTCCTCTTCCTCGTTTGGTTTGAGAGAAAAAAAAGAAGAGTAAAGGACGAAATAGAGTATTAGGAATAGTACGACTGTCTCACAATCTTCTCACACATTTATTCTTCATTATTTTCCTTTCCTTTTCTTTCCTCACTTTTCACAAGTTCGAAATAGGGTATATCCAAATCTAAGCAGAAATTTGAGTATTCATCAATGACATAATTGTAAATTCAAGACTGAAAAAATAATCATGCAAAATTTGAATAAAAGTTAGAGTCTCCCTTGATTTGAGTAAAAAAGAGTGGAGTGAGTTTGAGGGCTTGCTTGGATGGAGTAAAATGTGGAGGGGAAAAATAAGAGGGGTATTACGTGAGGGCCCCACCCCTTATCCCCCGTTTGGCATTCCATTTCTTCCCCTTGATAAACTCTTACCCCCCCATCGTTTTCCCCTCTTGTAGGGTTTGTTGGGTGTAAATTTTGGGCTGGTCTGGAGGTGCCCAAAAATAATCCGGCTGAAGAGGGGTGATTTGTGGACGAATATACCCCGCGTTATCCCCTTTTCCCACCCCCAGGCCTCGTCGTTTACCATTTGTGTTGCCGCCCTTTCTAGTCTGTGGAAGATAGGGTTTTGGTGGCGATTTGGTCGATATCTGCTTCTGCGATTTGTCAGGTATGGTTTCCATTCGCGATTTAGGGTTTCTCACGCCCTCATCTTTATCATGCGATGTAGGGTTTGTCAGATCTATTTATTTGCTTGTTCGTACGCGATTGTGGTTCAGATGGCTGAAAAATGGAACCATCTGTGGGTGTGTGTGTTTGTGTGTTTGATTAATGGTTTGATCTATATTTTTTTTTGTTTGTACGCGATTGTGGTAAAGAGAAGGCTTCGTAATGTATAAAGCCAAGTGTCTTTTGTTCTGTGAAAAAAATAAATAAAAAAACGTATATAGGTCTGATCTGAATGAGCTTGAATGGTTCTTCGCTGCTGTTGTTTTATTTGTTACTACATTATGGCTTTTGTTTTTTTGTTCATTCATAGGGGAAATATCTAGTAGAAATGAACAAGCATTCATAAGTAGTTCCTATGGTGTCAAGTGATTTAGAAGGTGTCAAACCGATGAGTTTTGGGAGAGTTGATTTGTACAAGTTCTGTTATAAAGAAACCACTGTTTTTTACTACGTTGGATTACTTCCACTTGTACTAGCTATTTACGGAGCTTACTGTGTGAAATTATTTTCTTGAATGAAAACAAAAAATATGACGTACTTTTCTTCCCTGCTCTGTTGATTCATTTTCGACCAAGAGAAGCGGAAGTGTCTTTTTGGTGTTCTTGAATTCAAGAACTGAGGTTTTACAAAATAGTCCACCAATGATAAGTTGACATATGTCCGCGGACGGAATTTAAAAGTGAATGTTTCGAGAATTTGTACGAGTCTTGGGAAAATTAAAAAGTAGAGTGAAAAAATTGTAATGCATTGACTGATTGATTTTAGTGAGCGTATTTACAAAATCACACTTACTAAGACGATATGTTTTTATGCTTTGACTGAGTGAAAAAAGGTATTGAAGGATTTGAGGATGGAGGATATGTTCTTATAACTAAAAATGTGTTAGGCAAGGGTTTTGAGTCATTGAGTACCGAATTGTTATGATATGTTTTTCTTGTTTGTCAATGTGACCTGAGTATGTAGGGGGTGTGTATGAAAAGTGGAAGTTTTGGTTACTTTTGTACGTGGAGGTTATGGTTGTGTGTTGTGCCAAGTTTTGGCCTCTGTTGGTTTTATTTGGAACTGGTTTTGTGGTCTGTTTGTGGGTTGGAAATGCATGGTTTGGTTTTCTTGTACATGCAGGTTACGGCCACTGTTTTTGGGCAGCGTAGTGTAGGTTTAGCTTATATTTATATAGCAGGTTATGGTTGTGTGTTGTAGCAAGTTTTGTCCCCTATTATTTGGGTTTAGAACTGCATTTTGTGGTGTGTTTGTTGGGAAAAACTATAGGATTTGGTTGTGTTTGTGGCTGCATTTGTGGGTTAAAACTGAAGGTATAAACAAAAGATAAATGGAAACCTTTGGAACTCAGAAACAGAGGCCAAAACCCGCAATTTTTAACCAGAAGCAGATGTGAAAACAGGTTCATAAACTGAAGCTGAACCTGCATGTCTAAACCACTTCGCTACAGGAGCAAAAGTTTGTTCCCAACTGCAGGTTTTGGTTGAGGATAAATGGTGGCTAACACATGCAGTTTTTTGACTTCTTTTAGGATGTTTACACACAAACAGAGGTTAACACATGCACTTTGAACCCACCAATAGAGGCCAGAACATGCATGTATGTATGAACCAAAATGTATAGTTTTAGCATGGTAACATAGGGGTTTTACTGATTGGTGGTGATACAACTAAGAAATGTAAAATTAATTTTGATTAATGTTGAGTTAAGGGCCTTATTGGATAAGTAGTAAAACAATGACCACAACCAGAGTCCTATGCTTCCTTTTAGAGGTTAATTTCAACTGCACTGAACAAGCTACACGTCGTAGAACATTTGTGAGCAATATGAGTTAGAGTGAAACTATGTGCTTACAATGCATGAAGCCCTTTTTTAGGAGATTCATGATATGGCTATACTATGTGTTAGTTCTAAAATGCATAAAGCCCTTTGTTTAGGTTTTTACAATGGCAAGATTAAACAGAACACAAATTAGGAGAAGAGAAGAGCAAGAGGCATTCATTGCGTTAACCATGTACATTCGTGCTGCAATGGGCGTGTTTCGGCTGTATTGCTTCATTCTATCGATGGCACAGTATCTCCATCCCGAGTTGTCTCCAAATCCAAACTACTACCACAAATCCAAATAGATGCCGTGAATAGGCTTGTCTATGGTAATGAAGTAGATTGCCACGAGCAGTTGAGGGTAAATAGACATACATTTTTTAGGTTGTGCTGTCTACTTCGAGGTGTTGGGTTACGAGACTCGCGCAATGTTTGTCTTGAGGAGAGGGTAGCCATTTTTTTGTTTATCCTCGGTCACCATACAAAACAGAGGCGCATGGAAATTGCACTTTTGGAGATCGACTGAAACTGTGAGCAGACATTTCAATGTCGTACTCCTTGGAGTGTTGCGCCTTTTCGACATGCTCCTAGTAAGGCCCGAGCCCGTACCCCCTAACTACCACGACAGTAGATGGAGTTGGTTTCAGGTAAACTTTAATTCAATTGTTTGTAAATCTTCCATTTGCTTTTCTGTACCTGACCATGTTGACGTAGTATTAATCTTGTTATAATGATGTTGTCGTAGAATTGTCTCGGGGCATTGGACGGGACGTACGTGCCAGTTAATCCCCCGGCAGTTGACAGGCCACGCTATAGGTCAAGGAAGGGTGAGATTGCCACAAACGTTTTAGGTGTATGAAGTCGAGACCTAAAGTTTGTCTTCGTCTTGTCTGGTTGGGAAGGGTCGACCACTGACTCTAGGATCCTGGGGAACGCCATTTCAAGACCCCATGGTTTGAGAGTCCCCCGTGGTATGTGCCAATTCCTTAGTTCACCTTTGTTTCACTATATTCCTACTATGAACCCTTCCTTGACCTATAAAACGTCAATTTCGTACAGGACAATACTACCTTGTTGATGCTGGATACCAAAATGCTGAGGGTTTTCTAGCACCGTACCGTGGCGAACGGTATCACATTAACATTTGGAGGCAAGGCCATATGCCGACTACGAAAGAGGAGTACTTCAACATGAAGCACTCCGCTGCTAGGAATGTGATTGAGAGAAGCTTTGGTGTGTTGAAGATGCGATTTGCAATATTGAGGTCTCACTCGTATTACCCCATTAGGACTCAAACACGTATCGTTACAGCATGTTGCCTGCTCCATAACCTCATCAAAAGAGAGATGCCCAACGATCCCATTGAGAACGAGTACACGGCATGGGAACGTGATCACATACACGATGTCGAAGCTGATGACCACATCACTACCATAGAGACTTCCAATGAATGGACCGGGGAGAGGGATGCGTTAGCTACAGCCATGTACACCCATTGGCTAGGAAATGGTGGGGGACAAGAGGTTTTCCCACCATAGAGGAAGTTTGTTTAATGTATTTGTATTAAGTATTTGAAGAACTTTGATGATGTAAACATTCTAATTGCGCTTTCAATAACTTTTAAGGTGTAATTGAATTCTATTTCAATAACATTGTTGTAACTTTATTGTAATTGAATTCCGGTTTGTAGTTCAATTTTGACTTGTTACATAATCATTTATTGTCCAACGTAAAATCCATTTTCAGCAATGGATAATACCCAACAATGTGATGTGCCTACCAAAAAAGCTGCAAAGACCCGTAGGAGCTGGAGGAAAACCGAAGAGGATGCCCTTATGAAATGCATGGTAACTGAAATTTCTGATAAATGGAGGGCCGAGAATGGGTTCAAACCCGGGTTCTTCACCGTACTTGAGAAAGAGATGGAGAAGGTGATGCCGGAGAGCAAAATTAAGGCCTCCCCCCACATTGACTCCAAAGTAAAGTATTGGAGACAAACATATGCAAAAATACACGATATTCTAAAACTTAGTGGGTTTGGGTGGGACCATGTCAACAAAAGGATTGAAGTGGATGATGAGGTGTGGAGAATCTACGAAGAGGTAACTTCTTATGCTTTAATTGATATGTTATGGCATGACGTCATGTTCTAAACTTCCAATGTTCGTGTAGGCTTATCCTAAGAAGGCCAAAGAGGTTGGTGGGAAGCGTTTCCCATACTTTGAAGATTGGGAATTCTTCTTTGGAAAGGATAGGGCCAACGGGGACGGATCGGAGGTTCCTTCGGAAATGGCTCGAGCGGCTGAAAATGAAAATGTCATGGCTAATGACATTATTGAGGAGAATGAGGATTGCTACTATCCAATCTTCGGTGAAGAATTTCATCGGACTCCCACAAGTGGACTGACGGGGATGTCCGATGAAATTCCTTTAGGCTCGACACCTCCACTCGCCACACCTCCGGCCTCCACACCTCCAGTGTCCACACCTACGGTCTCCGCGAGTTCAAACTCCGCACGTCGTACGTCACTCCCGACGTCCACTCCCCGGACCTCCACTCCTCCGGCCAACGCCGGAACTCAAAGGGGGAAGAAGAGGACACGGATGGGTGATGTGGGATCCCTTGCTACAAGCATGGAGGTATGGCTAGAAAAGAGTGATAGCCATATGGAGAAAATGTCCGATGCAATGGGGTATTCCAACAAATTATCCGCTCGCCGCTCGCAAGTGCCTCTTGAGCTTGAAAAGCTTGACCTTACCGATACCCAACGATTTAGGTTGGGGGCCATCATATGTGGGGCTGAAGAGAGATTGGACCTTTTCTATGGCATCAAAGAACATCAAAAACAAGCGTGGGTTGAGGCCGTCCTGGATGGTGTCATCTTTGGCCCCGTTTAGTTGTGCGGGGAAGAAGTTCAAGAATTAGAATTGTGTTTTTTGTAGTGGCCTGATCTTGAAGTCTTATACTTACGGCCCATTTTTTGAAGTGGCCAATATGTACATGTGGTCCCTTGTAAATGTAAGAGCCTTTTTGGTCTACAAACAATCGTAGATAGCTCTTTCAATGTAATGTACGTATGTTGTCCAAACATTGGTAGAAAGCCTTTTGTACTGCTAAAACAATGTCTGTACGTATTTTGATGTTTGTGCTATAGCGTAAACATGTTTTATTGCTTAATCATGTTGCATTGTACTTATTTTCTGGGTATAAACAATGTCTGCAGGTTGTTGGTGGCTATGATTAGACTTTTCTGAGCCAAATGGTTCAGTTTTCTGTCTGCTTTTGTTCAATTTCTAACAGTTGGTGTTGCCTTGGCTGTGATGAAACTTAAACTAGACACAATGGGGACTTAGGCGGGGCAACATGAGATGGTCATTTGGCAACTCATGTTGCAGCCTCGTTCCGTCAAAAAGTTGTCAAATGTACTCTGAGCCAAATGCCTTAATTATGTTCATTTGTTAAAACTGCAACAATTTGGTGGATGATGTTGTTGGTGTTTGGCTCTGTTGGTGGGTTAGGACTGCTGCTATGGCCTAAATCTATTTTGGTGCTATAATCTGTGTTGGTGCTATAGCTGGTGCATATTTTGGCCTTTGTTTGTGTCCAGGTTTTAGTTCAGTTTGGGCTCTGTTTATCTGTTTGGTTCAGTTATGGTTGAGTTTTGGCTGTGGTTGTCTGTTTGGTTCACTTTTGGCACATGTCTGCTACAGTTTTGGTTCTGTTTTGGTTCTGTTATGGACTGCAGAACTTGATTAAGTTTGGTGCAGGTTTTGGCCTCTGTTGTTGGGTTAAATCTGCAGGTTTTGGCCACTTTTTGTAGGTTAAAGCTGCATATTTTAGCCACTGGTTTGTGTGTGTGTGTGCCCTTGATGAACAAAAATCCTGCACACAAACTGAACCAAAACCTGCAGTGCATGTGTTATCTGTTTGGGTGGCTATGATGAAATCTTCCTGAGGCACAAACTGTTTGGGTGGCTGTGCAGGTTCTGAATGTGCAGGTTTTGGTTCAGATTGTGTGCAAGTTATTGTTCAGTTTCTGTGCAACTTATGGTTCAGTTTTTGGTTCAGTTTTTGAACCAAGACCAACTGTTTGTGTGTGTGTGTGTGTGGCTATGATGAAAACTGTTGGGGATTGGTTATGGGTGACCTTGGCGGGGTAACTTTTGTTGCAGCCATGAGCACCCAAATGATTTGTATGTATTTTCTGAGCCCATTCCAGTTTTGAACTGTGCCAAAAAGTAAAGCAGATGTGTGTGTGGCAATGGCTGTAGGTTTTGGTTTTGTGCCTCTATTTGTGACTAAAAGCAGCAGGTTTTGGCTACTGTTGGTGGGTTAAAGAGATGGTTTTGGCCACTGTTGGGTTATAACATGCTGTGAACTGTGAACTGGACAGCCAAGTGTTGCTGTGAACTAGACAGTGTGTAGGTGTGTCAAAACTGTGTCCTACCTCTGTCCTAATGTGTGCTGCTACTGATGAAGGTGTGTGGAACTGTCCAAGCTGTGCTGTGTCCAAAATGTGTCCTAAATGTGGCAATGATGAAATTTTTCTGAGCCAAATGTCATAACTAAACCCTACTGTCCAAGCTCTGCTGCTTCCATGTGGTTTGTATGCTGTATCTGAGTTGGTTTGTGCAGGAACACAGTCAAGAAACTGCTGGTTTCTGCAGTTTTCTATTCTGCTATGTGTGTGTGTGTCTGTGCAAAATGCAGGGCATGCTATTTTTCAGTTGATTGTGGGCTGTTTTCAGCAGATTTGGGCTGTTTTCAGCAAATTTTGGGCTGTTTTCTATTCTGCTGGTTTTCTGATGTCCAGTACGAAGTTGAATTGATAATTTTGAGGTGGATATTTGTGTGTATGTGCAGTTTTCTGAAAATGGTCCATTATTTTTTGGCTATGATGCATTTTTTCAATAAGACACATTTGGCACTTAGGCGGGGTAACATTAGACGGCCAATTGCCAACTAATGTTGCAGCCTTCAAGTGCTTCAAAATGGTGTCAATCTGAGCCATTTGCCTGCATGTGTGTGTCCTGTGTCCAAACTGTGTCCTGTGTCCACACTGTGTACAATTTCAAAGCTATTTCACTACAACATTTCTCCTTTTCATGGCTTCATTTTGGTTTTCAATTGGCGATGATGAAATTTGAGCCAAATGCCTTAATTTTGGTTTTGAAGTCTTCATTAGCGAATAAGAGGCATGTGATGGTTTATTCATGACATTTTGGGAGGTAATCCTCCTGATCTTTTACGAATAAACCTTCATATGTGTCTCGTTCATCTACGGAGACTTGGAATCTTATTTTCGAATAGATTACGGCCATCTTTTATCGTAAAGTTTGTGGTGACTGATAATGTTCTTTTCGAATAGACTATTCAATGAGACGTGAAGACAAAGAATATTATTGGGTGGTTTTTGTTGGCCATAAGCCGGGCATCTATACAACTTGGGGAGAAGCTCAACTCCAAGTTAATGGATACTCAGGAAGCATGGCGAAAAGGTACAATACATTCGATGCAGCCGAAGAAGCATTGTTGAAGTTCCACGAGGAGAGATACGCCCTCAAAAAGTTGCAAGACAAACATTCAACATCCACAAGTGCGTTACAAGTTGAACATAAAATCAATGGGTGGAAGACGTTTGTTGTATTTCTTTTCTTAGGTTTGGTAGGTTGTATTTTGTTGGCACTTGTTGTCGATTCCGAATGAACTTGAACGTTCCAAGATTATGTAAAATATCACGTTTTGAACGCAAACAAGCTGTAACCTTATTTTAAATTGAAAACATCCCAACATCATGAACAGAGACGAAAATTAACACAACATCCTTGGGTAAAGCTATTTATTTATCCGCCATCTTGACCTACTCCTCGGGCTCCTCGGGAGGGGGGATGAAGCAAACACGCCAATCATCAAACAGTGGAAATTGAACATCTCTTGCCTCCCTAGCTTGTTTGGTAACCTAAGTCAAAATGCAAAATGTAAGAACAAATAATAGTTTTAACCTTTAAAAAAATTAATAACACTTTACTAAGGCTTACTTGGAGGAATGCAGCCCAAACATCGTTTTCAGCCACCACCATGTTTTGACTTGCATCCCATTCAAACCCCGAATGATCAAGTAGGTTCACAATGATGAAGCAAGTACGGCGCCACTTTTTTATCTTCGCTTCAATATGCCATTCCTCAATGGCAGCATCAGGAAAATCACTATCAATGATACGTTTCAAGTACCTCAAGTAACCTGGATGAAAGTGTCCACTCCCGGTGGTCCACAAACGGGACTCTACCATTGATTTCAGTACCGAAATCAACAGCATCTCCTCAGCCTGGACCCAATTGTGGCGAGGAGACGGACGACCAGCCATACAACAATAAATAAATATGACACTTGTTTTTGTAATTGAAATTTTGTAATGAGTTTGAAACAATTTTACTTCTAATTTATAAGCAAACATTCAACAACCATTCAACTACATATCCACCATTCAATAATATATCCACCATTCACCATTTAACCAACTTTTACTCTCCATTCAATCCAAAATCATACTTTCCATTCAAATCTATCCTACTTTGTCTTTTCTTTATAAATAAATAAAATTCCCTACAAAAATTTTGATTAATAAATATCAACAACTACTTAAATAAAACGTTTTTTCATATAAATTTCATAGAATATACCTTTTTAAATAATTCCATTTTCTAATACTTCCAATTGTCCAAAATTGTTTAAACAAAAGAGTTTACTCAATGTAGTTTTAAAAAAAATTAAAAAATTTTAAAATAACCGAACATTTTAACATAATAACATAATTATTTTATTTTTTCATATTGTTAAATTAGTTAATTTGTTACTAAAAATAAATATTACCGCTTAAATTGTGAAAGATTAATTATATTTGCAATTATATATATAACGTAATACATAATAAAGTTTGGGACTGCACAAGGGTAAAATGGTCATTTAATAGCTTTTTACATCATCCACCTTTCCTTATACCCCCTATTAATCCTCCATCCAAACGACGTACTATTTAATCCTTCTTTTCTAATACCTCATCCAAACAACCTACTATTTAATTCTCCCTCCATAAACATCACATCAATGTGGGCCATCCCTTATTAATTAATACCCCCTACTATCTTATCCCCCTTATTAACTAATACCCCCAATTCTTTTCCCGCATCCAATCGAGCCCTGAGGGTGACTCTTGAGGAAAAAATTTAAGGGTTAGAGATGCTCTTCTAACTACATGTCCCTTTTTGACTCTTAATTAAGAAGAAAAAAGTTTAGGCTACCCTGCGCCATTCAGAATCTTGAGATTGCCTCCTATGACTATTACCATTGGAAAATGCTTCAAACCTCCCACTGGGATGTTCAAAAAGTGTGTTGAAATGTGTGAATTATATTATAAAAGTGTGTAAAAGTGTATTGAAAAGTGTGGAAGGTGTACTAGAGCGTGTTGTTCTTGTCTTTTTTTTAACTTATTGACAACTCACTGGGAGGACGTTTTTGATATGAGTAATAACTTGCTCAAATTTGGTTTAAAATCTTGACGAGTTTCACCCGAGGTCCAAACTTGATTTATTTGCGCAACGAGTTGTTCAAACAAATTTTGATCGAGTAGAAACCGAGTTTGAATTCAAATATATTGCGTTGTTTATCAGCCAGGTCCCGTTCTAGAATACCTTCTTAAAAAATAAATACTTATTTCACATTTTTAAACTAAAAAATAATGTAAACGAAAAATAATTTTTTGATTTTTTTTCACCATATAAAAGATCTCGATAACAAGATTCATATTTTTAGATTTCATTAAGCCCATTATTTTTTAGCTTAAAACTGCCTTCTTAAAAAATAAGTACTTAAAATCCGTTCCGGAATGGAGCCTGTAGTGTCAGATTTTGTTGTTCGTCTTGATAATCAAGAATAAAACCAGTAAAAACAGTCGTATAAACGATCATAAAAACCTAAAATAAAAAGACCAAATGAGGCCTAACATTCTCACAAAAAGTATGAACCATTTATCGACTACTTTCACAGAAAAAAAAATCACTTGTCCAAATGTCCACAACATATTTTCACCACCAGAGAACTAATCCTCTCTCCATTGGAACGAGATTACTCCAGTAGAATTTGCAAAAACTATTCAGAAGGGCCACCAACGGGCTTTCCTCTCTCTCTCAGCTTCGCGGTGGCGTCCTTCATGGCCTCCTTCCTCTTCTTGCTAGCCAAAACTTTGGCCTGAACTCCGCTCAAATTCGGGTCCTTTTTCTCCGTCGGAGGAGGCGGAGCCGGCCTTCTGGCGGCAGCGTATGCGTTCTTGTTGTTAATCGTCAAGCCGAGCACTGCACCAGCCAAGCCCAAGGCAATAGTCCTGTATCATCAATCCCACAATATATATATACATAGTTATATACACGATTTTGTCATTATTATGTTCTATCGATCCTGCAATTTCGTTCAATTATATGTGACATTTACTTGCAAATCCAAACTAAAGAAAGATATATGCTCTTGAATGATGTGTCTTGATTTGGAATGGGATTGCCTTGTCCTGAGAACAGTTCGAAATGCTCTCTCGGTCGCATGATCCTTTAAAGTGATTGTTCTTTAGTTGAAAAAAATGTCACAAATTGAGGAGATGAGCTGAGACACGCGACAGGATTTATAGAGACGCGGAAAACTAGGCCCAAACCGACCCACATGGTTGGCCATTTTAGCCTTCTAAGGTTGTAGAGCGGTCATCACGGCTAACCACATGCATCGGGTTTGGTCAAGTTTTCAGCCTAAACAGCAATGCTCCCACATATCGTGAATTCGCTGCACCCGTGTATGTGTGCGATTAATGTCAAAATGCAATGCACTTTTACGGTTTTACCACACGCACAAAAAAAAAAAAAAGGAACTGAAAAGAAAGTACACGTACGCATATACAAACCTGCGGTCGACAATTCGATGGTCTATGGCTTGATCAGGACATTGATGATGACAAGCCCAAACTCTCTGAAACCCTAAGCATGAAAAATGGGTCTTCTTCCTGGATGTTGTTGAGATGGGTGGTACATTGGGAGCAGGTAATCGGGTTAATGTTTGAGCCATTACTGTATATAGCTATAGGCTATATGGGTTTTTTTTTTCAGTTCCAAAAAATGAATTCGACAATTTTGAAGCTCAAATCTTGGGTGCAGAAAACAGCTTTGGTGTGAGTGGATAGCGTTGGATGCAAGTGGAAATGGATGTTCATTGGCCAGTTTGAGATGAGGTTCTGATGTCCGTGGGACCCCAAGGATTGCTTCTGTTCCAACTGGTTTCGACGGAAATTTTTTCAGTGCCGGGTGGGTACCACGTGTGCCCACTCTACGCATCCGAGCCGTCCATTGTGTTTTTGGACGGCTCGGATTCGGAGAGAAAAATGAGAGAGTGTTGAGGTAAGAGGAGAGAGAGGGTTACAATCCCAACCTTCCAAAAGTATATCGGATGGCTCGGATGTGATTGGACGGCTCAGATGTACCGAGCGGATACCGCGTGGAATATACCCACCTGGCACCGGAAAATTTCTAGGTTTGGACACATACCTAATGTTTTCTCCAGCCTGTAATTGAAGACAAGAATATGCTCTTGCTTCCACAGAATCCATTTCAATAGATACTGACATCCATTTTATGAAATACATAACTACGTCATAAAATTCTGTGAAGCATATAAAACTCAATGTAAAGTCCAAGGGCTCAGAGTCGGCTTATTTTTATTCATAGAGGTATCTGTATCAGTTTATGCATATTTAGACATTTTAGAACCCTTAAAATAACTACCGAACAAATGTTTTGTAGGTTCGAGTTTTTTTTGCTAGGAATAAGAATCGAAGATGCAGACTAGCAAAAGTAAGTTAATTACTGTTATACTCTCACTCGACCAATGCTTGGATAACCATTTACCGGTACTGTAAATGTATACGGAATCCTGAAAAGAAAAAGATCACCTTGGAGGCAATCTTTTCCTGATAGAACCAACCGCGTACAGAAACATAATAATATGCAATTAGATATCTCGAAAAAGAAAAAATGAATAGGGACTGCATTTAAACTGATAAATGTATTGCAATAATATTAATTGACATTGTGGATCAAAAAAAAAAAAAATTGATATTCGATCATCTAAGTGGGCTCTAGAATTAGAATGGGAGAAAAGTTAGAACAAAAAAAACTACTGCGGTCATCAAGAAAGCGTTCCGTTTTTTGAAATAATAGATTGACACCATTGAGGACATCCAAGATTTTCTGATATACCCAAAAAAAATAGTGCTTTTCCAGGTCTTTCGGGTGGAAAGAAGAGCATATATCAATGCGAAAGTGACGAAAACTCTACTGGCATGACAGAGCAAGCTTGCAAAGCATTTCACAACATAACATCCCAACACTCGGAACATTCAGAAAGCTTAATGTTCTGTTACCATCTACCACAGAAACAAGAAAAACTCCAAGCTGCAAAATTGCCCAAAAGATGCAAATATTATCAGGTTCCATACTGAACTGAAGATCAGCAGCATCTGCACTGAAAACATCACAAATTTGGCTCTCAGATCCTACCACTACTTCGAACATTCAATCCTCGTCTTCATCCGCATCATCATTGGCACCAGCTGCAGAGTTGAGGGCATTGAGCCGTTGAATCAAACTAGCTTTCCTTTCCTTGTATGTCAGCTTCTTCAAGTTGTACCTGTAATAAACGGTAGAGAAATATTGTTGAAGTACCCAGAGAAACAACAGAATCACATAAACCACTTAGCACAGAGATAAGAAGGAAACCATCAGACCACTGCTCTAAATCCAATAACAGTCAACAAAAACACAGCTGGACCAATTATTATGTAATTCAGCCACTGATGTCCAACACAAACGTACATGTGTGGATTTGTTTGTGGCTGTGTCATAGCTTTGTCAAAACAAGTGGTTGTGTCAGACAACTGCAGATTCAAGATTACAACAAGGATAGGGTATATGTGTTATGTTCTGTATAATTTCTGGTGAATATGTATTTCAGGTATTTCATTAATCACTAGTCACTACAACTTATTAACCTTAATCTTTTTGTTTGATTCACGACAGTTCTTGTTGTTCAGTGTTCACACTCCCCAAAAAACATAAATTCAAGAGCTCAGCTCCCAATTCTCAACCCATAACCATTAGGTCACTTGTGAACTAAAAGAGTATTCCTGATTGCTAGAAAATGCATTTACCATGATACCATCTATGGCCACAAATCATCTGGAAGAAATTAAAACAAAAAACGATACCGTCAAAGTTAACTAGTCAATTGAAATAATCCCCTGTTAGAGACAACAGGAGTCAAACCAGAGACCTAAATCAGGTGGAGGCAACCTTAACCTAGTGTAACCCATTGAGGCTAAATAAACCAGTACTTTCTTTCTGCAAAGAGTAATAGGATGCCAAACAGCTACATGCTAGCCCAACTTCCCTTGAACAAACACTAATTAGTAATTACCACACGGCCTTAAACTAAATTTCACGCTTACCTCTTGTGTTCCTTAGGCGGCTGTTTCTCTGACTTCTTCTGAGTGGGGTCTGCACGGATAGCAGCATGAACTTTCTTGTACATCTCCTCAATGCCATCTGGCTCAATTCCTCTCTTGATATACTCACTGAAATGGGTCTGATACTTCTCTGGCTCATCTTCCATCAGAGTCTACATCACAAACAGTAAAGACAAGTTCACGGCTGAAAATAAGCCTTACGCCCCCCCTTGCCCCCAATTATGCAGAGGCATGAAGTCATCTATCATTTTCAACACTTACCCTCATATATGCAGCAACATGCCCGCCATAAAGATACTTTCGATGGACATCAGCATCAAGCTGCTTAGAATCCTTTGCAAAACCCGCAAATCTTTTCTCACTGTGAGGGATATCCAACCCACCATCCAAAGCTCCCTGTGGTTGGACACTCACGCAATCAAACATGTGCAAAGTTAATTGCGGGAAAGTATGGTGAGATCAAGTTTATCCAACAATACTTTCCTAGCCTAATTGCATTGGTAAGAGAGTTGCAGCGTGACAAACAAAATAAAGAAAAAATCACCCAACATCGATATCGCGCTTAAACTATAATAGCCCTATGACAAACCAAAACACAATTAGTGATCGGATCATCCTGCTTGAGTTCTCGGGGAGTGCCACAACTAGTGATTGGGCCGTCCTGCTTGAGTTCTCAGGGTTCCCCCTTGGCACCCTTTGTTATAAGAGGAAAAAGGGAAATGAAACAAATTAACTATCCCAAAATCTATGCAACTTATAGAATTATACACGGGAAATAAAACATACTGAACATCTTTTCAAGCGACAAGTTCAAGTACTTCAACTAGAAAGCCAATAAAAAATGTACATCAACTAGAAAGGTTGCTGTAAAAATGTGGGCATGGCAATACCTTCAGAGCACCAAAGACGCGGTTCCCGGTGGTTGTTTTAACAAGGCCAACATCAAGAAGGGCGCGGAATGGCCTTCTGCTCTCTCCTGGCTCTACTGAAAAATCCTCTCCAGTTGCCTAACAGTACAAAAGTTCATATGCATAGTCACTCAAAGAACACAAGGCAGATGCAAAGGGGATAAAAGGTGGCATTGACAGTGAGCATGCATCAAGTATACCTCCACATTTCCTTCATAGTCAGTGTCCATTTCTAGCATTTTCAAGACACGGCGCGCCAAGAGAAGGCCAGTAGAGTAAGCTGAACACGAGAGTTACAGACATCAAACACATCAGTAGGCACCAAGACGTTAATTGGATAAGCGTAGACCCGTCTACACACAGTACACAGATGTCCAGACAAATGAATGGGAAGGAAGGAGAGAAGAAAAGGTATGATACCTGCAGCATAATTTGTGAGACCCACTTCAAGCCCGTAGCGAGGCAATTCATGGGCATATGCAGCAGCAAGGACGATATCACCAGCAATGCTAGCAGATGTTATTTGTGCAATGATGTCCTTGTTCGTCTATTAATAACATTAAGGTTGAAACATCCAAATATAATCAAGTACTATACAGGTCACCCACCACAAAAAAGTTCAGTGCTTATCATTCATCTGTTCTAGTTCCACAACAGATAAATACATGAAGGAAAGGAAAACAACTTATTTCATTACCAGATAACAATTCCCATGAAAATAACAACCTATGATTTACAAAATAAAGAAAGCCTATTTTGAAAAGAAAGCACGCAGCAACATAGCACAATGGAAGGATACAAATCGAACAACAAACCGATACTTTGGGGTATTGTACTTGTTTTTGTCCTGATTTATTAGGCGAATTCTAGCACGATAATCTGTCTTCCCCTCTGCGATTTAGTTAAAGTAAATACCGTAAGAAAGAAAACAAGAAAACCAAACTCAATCTCAATTAATCGTGAAACGCAGACACCGTACCTCTCCTTCTCTTGAACTTGACCTGAAACCGCTTAGAGTAGGCATTGCTCTTTTGAGATTTGACAAATACCTGCAAAAATCAGGGGAACTATATTAGCCAACATTTCCAATAATAGTTATGAATATCATACAGCAAACATAACAACAGCCAGCGGATTATTAGAAGAATGCCATGAGCATAAAACAGATCTAAAATGTATGGGAAACTGAATAAATTGACCATTGAAATCAACAATTTTATGTCATTGAAGCAAGATTATTCATACCAGCAACACGCACTAACAGAAGGAAAACGACTCGGAGTGAGCTCACGCTATATTTTTCCTCTGCAGGCTAATGCCACAATACCCCCACTTGTCTCCTCTAAAATACAATTTAGTCCATTTAGTAGCCTTGAAAAGTGGGTGAACTCACCCTCAAACGGCAAGGAAACAACTTGTTTTCGGAACGGAAAAACACACATTTAAGAATAAATTTTTTTCAACCAAAGACACAAACAACAGAAGAGTTCCAAATTATAAAATTTAAAGCAAAAAACAAAGACAAAGCTCCCTAAATAAGTGAGGGTATCTGAAACAGTAAAGGTGACATGTCATTGAAAAAACATCAAGTTAGAGACAAAAAAGGGCCAGATTTGAAAAAAAATAAAATGAACAGATAAACCGCATGGCGATCTTCCGAAGACACAAATTATAAGGGAAAAATTACAGACAAAACAGAACCCATCACTCTCAGGAAGATTATATGAGCGTACAAAAATTACAAACTGGATCAATACCCAGATAGCTATCTATTCGTTTCACCGCATTTTCTGAGCTACCGAACGGCAGACAAACTGGGTCAATACCCAGAAAAATTGAGCCACAAAAATTATCATGAAAAGCACCGAGCAAATACAGAAATGGAAGCAGAAGCGATTATCGTAATGAATAAAGAGTTCTGATGGACTCTCACCATTGTTGCAGCGAGATGCTGTAGAGATGCGTCTTCTGCGCAAAGGGGAAAGACGAAGGGGATACCAAAACGCATATATAGCTAAACCCTAGGTTTTGCTTTTACCCTCAAATGACAAGAATGCCCACGGGAGTGTATCCCTGCATGGGCTGCATTGTCTAGACGCGGGGCTAAAATTGTCAATGAATTTAGGGGTTACATAAAACCGTTGAACCGTAAATTAAATGCTAGTAACGAGAAAGTCTAGGAACACGACGACATTTGAACGATATTGTGCAAAATATTCCCTATGTGATAGTGTTTCGTTTGCAATCGGATGGATCATCCATGAGATACTGTCACGTAAGTTTGTTGTGCAAAATGTTAGAATATGATCTTACGGTCATAGACCTTCATTTTCAACCAGTATGCACTTTCTTTTTTTAATAATGCTAAGAACACTCAATTTCATCTATAGTTTGGGGTGTTTTTACTGATTTAGTTTGTGGATTACAACTCTTTTATTTTGTTCTTATTCAAAAAAAAAAATTTCGTTTGTTAGTTTTTGGCTCCAATATTTGTTTTGTATTATTGGTTCGTTCCGATGAGAAAGATCGAAAAAATTATTATCATTTTTACACAAATATGCTTAAAAATATTCAAGAGAAAGTTCCAAAGCTGACTTTTTTTGGGGCTTTTCGAAGGGTGCTGACTTTAAGTTTTCAAATTTGTTGAGGTGCCTTCAAGTTAGTCCGAACATCTAATTAGTGTATTTTTTTTAAAAAAAAATTAGAAAAATGCAAACCTTCGTCCTAAGGGCAAGAGATAATAAGTAAAAGGTGAATTGATATCTGAAAAAAGTGTGTTTATATCTAGAAAAATGTATTAACATCTGTGAGATATGCATTGATATCTGAACTCGTTTAGAATTAGTTGCATATTACCCTCCACCCAGTGGGCGGCGAGAGGTTGGCGAAATTGAAAATACTAGGGTCCGATCTTCTCTGTTCTGAAAATCTCTGTGCATCTGTGCTGATAGATTTTCCGACCATCGAATTGTGTGATTTTTTTTTTATTTTTCAAATCAATTAGCCGAAAAACACTTCGACATAGAGCACAAATATTTTCGGCACAAAAGATTCTGTCTCGAGAAAACTACTAGTATACTATATATACTACTACTAATACTTAGGTGAGAAGAAAGCTTGCGATTGGTAATCATCACACATTTGACTGGGTTATAGCTGACCCAGGGACGGTCAGTGCAATTTTAAACAACTACGGGGGTTGACAGTGATTTCGAAACAATTCAAGGAGCGTTACTGCGATTCACCCCACATACTCAGGCAATCCAAACGTCGTCTTCTCCAATAGGAAGCGATCGAAGAATCGTCCAGACCGTGCTAAGAAAATTCCAGTTCGAGATTCAGTCCCCCCTATTCGCTTAGATCGGAATCCCCAAAAGCCCTAAATTCCAAACATCACTCCACAATCGCCAGCCCCGGCGCGAAGGAATTCCAAATCCGCTCAGGATCCGAGTGGGTTATGTGACCGGATCACGACATGTCTTCCGCTCAGGACCCGTTTTACATTGTCAAGGAAGAGATTCAAGATTCCGTAAGTCTTTTATTCCATTTTTTTCTGGATAATTTCCTGATCAAACGCTTGCTGTCTTAATCGGCCAACACCCTTTATCAACCAACACCCTTTGTGGGTTCTAGGTTAGGGCGCAGTTCGATCGGTCCGCCTTTGGTGTGCATTGTCGTCTTTGTCCCTTCTGTCGAGCGATGCGCTGCTGGCCATAATTGGCCGGGTCATGCCTTGGAGACCTGATGAGGTTATTTGTACGACCTGGCGTGAAAGGCACTCGGTCCTCCGGATTTTCACGCCTACCGATTGAATGGTCCGGTGAAGTGTTCGGATCGTGGCGATGTGGGCGGTTTGCTGCCGGCGAGGTCGCGAGAAGTCCACTGCCCCTTTGGATGGTGGGATTTCATGAGAAAAGAAAAGAAAGTGTTATGGTTTCTTGCCAAATCACTCATTTGGATTGAGTATTTTGGTGAAAGAAGTACAAAGAAAGAAAGAAAATTTTTGATTGGCCCTTCCCCTTTCTTATCTCATCATTTCTCACCATCCAAAGGAAGTTGTGTCTGCTATGACGAGTAAAGCGTGGTATTCTGTTACTGTTAACCGTAGCCACTGTGAATTAGATCTCCTGATGATGTATTGTGAAAGCTAGCTGATTGAGCCACAATTTCTTGAAAAGAAAAACAACTAATTTGTTGGATATGTGGGTTTTTGGTGCAAATTGACGGTTTCACTTCTGAAGAATTGACTATTTATACATCTGTTATATGTTCGCTTTTCAAATTTGATATACGCACTTACGGATCTAAGAAATTGCTACTCTCAAGGATGCGACATGCTATGATGAAACTTATGTAATGGGAAGAACACTCGCTAAAATAACAAGTTGGGGGAACCCTGCCATCATACTCGTAGTGCAATCATGGGGCCATCTTAGGAGAACCCTAGAAAATATGTTTGGATGACAATAACTATAGCGCTGCATTCATGAATGATTTTTTTGGAAACTTTTATAAGGTTCTTGGAGAGTGGAGGAGCTATTGCCTGAATCTTTACTCCTGTGGTTCCTCTTACATTTGGGAAGATCATATAACTAGGTCAACGCGGTAGATTTTATGGAACCCAGAAGTGAGACTTCAAATTGTCTTCTCTCATATAGGTGATTTGTAGAATTTTTTTTCTTAAACCTCTAAACCATTTGCAGCTGCCATTTCTGGCTTATTTGAGCAGATTGGTCAATGTAACTGGCACACTGGCTGAAATTGTTGTTTTTGGTGCTGCCTTTGTTTTGGAGTTTGGTGGATGGTATTTGTGGAATATCATATTTCAACACAAATTATTCAAAAGTAAAGCCGCAAAAGAAGAAGCTAGTTTCTGCATGCCGAATTGAAAAACTGCGGTCATCGAGATGGAATTATATTAAATGAATAGCAAAATAATAATTGTGGAGAGGAAGGTCCTCTAGGACCGCAATCTTTGTGTGTATGTGAAATAAGGCTCGTCCAACTGTGATACTTGTGATTTTTATAACACTAACGGGTCTATCTCTGCCTATGTGTGTGTTATGCCAAAAGATATGACTCTGTCTTTATCTTACTCATATGCGTTTCTTTCTCTTACACACACCACGAAGTCGTAGGTCCAAATCCTACACAGCTTGATTCTGTTCTCACGTACAGACCGACATGCACCAACCCACTCTTTAGATCTTACAACCAATAGCATATTTACACTGTAAACATTATTTGGAATTGCATTTGGCTCCTTGCTTTCATTTACTTATGGATATTTGGTCAATCTTCTATTTTAACTATTTGGTTATCTGCTTCTTAGATTGATAAGGTGCTGTCTTCTTTTCACCAATGGGAGCGTATCCCTGCGGGAAGTCAAGAGCAACAAAATCAGACTAAGGACCTGCTCTTGAGCTGTGAGAGCATTGAGTGGCAGGTATGCTTGCTAGTCTCCCACTAGTTTATCAGGATTTTACCGGACTTATTTACCTAATGTCAAAAGATCAACATCTGGTACACTTTGGCTTGAATGGTTATATATTCCCCGGCATGATGTACTTTTTTGCTATGTTACATGGACTTGAGTATGGGTACATGGCTGTCAAACTCATCAAATTCTTATATCAAGTACACGAGCACACTGCCAAATGCTTTTACGTTCAAGATATATTTTTTATTTTCTACGGTAAGTTGTGTTTACAAGGCGCAATAATTTACTTCTTGCATAGTATGTGAGTTTTATGCACAGACAGTTCTGCGGTAGATTTGAATATTAAATATGCTTCCAATGTGAATGTCCATCTAAAATGTCGAAGAGTATTTCTTGAGTCAAGAATTGATTGTTCGACACACATTATTTTATATATTTTTAAGAGTCCATGTAACATAGCTTTCTCCTGTTATTCTTCAGAGATTATGAAGTTCCAAACTTTCTATTACACCAGCGTTTCTGGTGATTTTGGCTTTCATGTTGGGCAACTGCAATTTGCCATTGCTGAAAACATACTTTTTTGATAGGAAGGTGGATGAATTGGACAAAGCAATTGCTGTAGCAGCTAGAGATCCTTCTTATTATGGGATTGATCAAGCTGAACTTGACAAAAGGAGGAGATGGACAAGCACTGCACGTACTCAGGTACCATTGATCTTATAATGGATATCAGGCATTTCATTGTCAAATTAGTTTCAGATCACCTAAAAATTCCACTATGTAATTAGGTGGGCAATGTGAAGAAGACAGTCGTAGCAGGAAAAATGTTGGATGGTACAAGCACTTCTAATGTAAATGGTATGCGACGTGAACTAATGAGGATGCCAAATTCTCATCAGGGTGGAAGATCCAATCAGTATGCTTCTCCGAACAATGATGATATTGTATCATCGGAATCGGACAGACAGCTGCTTCTCATAAAGTAGTACTCTCTCTCTCTCTCTCTCTCTCTCTCATTTCTTGTAAAACATTGCCATCATATCTCCTCATGCTTTCTGTTACTTCTCTGAGTGTGTTTCCTAACTTCAGTAACTATTTGAGCTGTTCTTTGAGAACTAGGTAGGAAATTATTAGATTATCTGGTGCGTATACGGTATACCCTTATTTGAGCAAATTTCAGGAACCTCTTCGGCCCTTCGGAAGTTTCTTGTAGTGCTCGTATATGGTAGGCCTGAAATCTAATGTTTTGATTCGTTATGCATCAGAATATTATACGCCTACTTCTGTTATTGCAACTTACGAATCATGTGTTAATATTGTCCAATCTTGACATCTGGTAATATTCTTAATAAACAGTTATCTGAGTTAATGGAGGATTAGGGATACGATTAATAGCATTTCAAACTAGTTTGATACTTTGATTTAGGCATTGTGAAGTATCCTGGCAAAACTAAAGGTGACACAGAGGCGTGTGCATGCTATTCTAGACACCTGAATTGCCAAAGAGTACTATTTTCATTTTGATTCTTGTTAATTGGATTGATGCTTGCAGGCAACAGGATGAGGAGCTGGATGAGCTCAGTGCAAGTGTGGAAAGAATTGGAGGTGTAGGACTTACTATACATGAAGAACTCCTTGCACAGGTAAGTAGGGGCCTTACTTATCAGGAAAAAAAAGGAAACAGGTAAATAGGGGGTGTAACGAACTAAACAGAGAATGGAACTCAATCCAATCTCTATTGTTTGGTTTGGTTCTTTGGACTTAAACGTAGTGGAATTATACTCATCCCACATCTACCGGTGATCAGCAGAAGTTATTCAATACTTTTGTGTAAGACTTTGGCTTGGCATAGCGCAGGGGATATTATCTTGATAAATTGATAAGGCTCTTTGCAGCCATGGGCCAACCCTTTGGCTGGCTAACCCTTTGAAAGTGCATTGTAGCCTTTGAACACACTCAACAATCATGCGTAAAATCATTTGCAGATTATTGACACTGACATGGGTATTTTATGGTGCCACAGGAGAAGATTATAGATGAACTTGGTACGGAAATGGAAAGTACATCAAACCGTCTCGATTTCGTTCAGGTGATTGTCTCCACACAGATTTTGGATCAAATTTGTTTTTCTTAGATAACCGCAATATGTCTTGCCCAAGCTGGGAGTTGAAGTTAAGCCTCGGATTGCTTCTCAGGCTGCCCGAAATTACTTAAGCCAATAATTGTGCTTCAGTGAAATGACTTTAGTAGTAACCTGACCTTAAAATCGTGAAATGCAGTTTTTGTGTCTTCCCGTTTCCTTTTCCCCCTGTTTTTGAAAAGGCAATTTTGGCTGCAGAAAAAGGTGGGTATGGTGATGAAGAAGGCTGGGGTCAAGGGACAGATGATGATGATATTATTCTTGGTTGTCCTTTTCATTGTTCTGTTTGTTCTGGTCTTCCTCACCTAGGCCAGAGAGGGAGAAACCAGTCGGCAATTGCATATACGCGGAAGAGAGTTCTGAGGATCAGGAGTAATATGGGACTTAGACGAAGGGGTATAAATGAATTGGTTGGGGAACTACTTTTGTTGAGTAATTGTTACCTAGCAAATACTGCTCTAGCGAAAATTTTACCTTTTTGGGTAGTGTTTTTCCTTATTATCTATTTTGTATCTCTGTGACTGTTTTGAGAATTGGTCTTGGGTTGTGATTGAACAAGTTTGAGTTCTAAATATAGCTATGTAAACCAGGATCATGGATACATGTGTTGTGTCTGTTTTGGTTTTCACAAGAATCATGTAAATTTGCTGGTTTAGAGTTGAAATTTGTGATTCGAACGAGGAAAGTGCTATACAAACAGACAACTTTTACAAACTCTTATTGAGGTATTACGAACAGTTGGATATTTGAAATGGGTCTCACTTTGGATGATATGATAACCAGAAGGAATTGGATACTCTGCCATCTGAATTGTTGATTAGATTTGGTCTGTTCCGTCCAGTTCAAAACATGGACCGGAGATAATCCGAACTGTAACCAGAATGTTCTAGTTTGACCAACTGAAGCATCATTAAATTCAGAGCTTATCAGCAGAGAAGAAGGGGTCATGGATTATAGGAGTAAAACCTAAAAATATTTGGGAGCTATAGAAACAAATACTTGAATCATTAGCACCACATATGAACATTCCTCATATGCAGAGCAGCAGAAACGTGTAGTATAACTTAAGCAGTAGAAATTAGGTTAAGGTAAGACGAAAGTTTGAGATATTTTTGTGAAGGTAGAAGAAATTTTGGTCTGCAACATTAACAAAGAAAATGTAATCCGGTGTGTGGGTTTTGTGCGACAAAGTGAAAATTTTCGCCTTTCATGAAAAAATAAGTGAAAATTTTTGAACTTCAATAACGCTACTAAAATGGAACAAAGACGTCTCAGGATGATGGCTAGTATATTCTTGTGGCTATTGGTTATACATTGGCTATGTTAACTCACTAGTTAAAAACCACAAAGACCGGAAATTGAAAAGCTACTTATTTGTTCGGTTCGGGCTTATAAACAAGAGCTCACAAAAGGGAACAGTGCAGATCTATTAAACACAGATTGCACTAGCCAATCTTGTCATTCGTACGAGAAAAAAAAAAGCACTATTGATTTTGCACAAATACCGTTATTTTTACATTACACGCATTCAGAAGTTACAACGGACAAAATATACATGACAACATCTGCAGAACCACTTGTATCCGGTAACCAATTTCCCAGATCGTGTTCTTCATGCAAAATGTACAATAAAACAGCTGAAGGCTGGCTCATTTTGCAAGCTGAAAGGATTTGTTGCAAAATAAAGGAGACTTGTCAGACCAAAATAAAAAAGGGGGAAAACCAGACTGTGGCACGATAAATTTTCAAAAGAGGTGAACTCTACGGATTTTTAAAATAAAGAAAAAAGGACGGGTTTTCATACGATTTTGGAGGGTAAATTAAGTGTACAACGTATATGGTCTATACTCTATACATATATATTTGAGGGAAAAGAGCAGGGGCAACAACCTCCTCTGGACCGATACAGCTACGCATGTAATCCCGTCCCTTTTTTTTTTTTTGTGAGAAAAAATTTGTGCACAAGCCAGAAAGGATTTCCAAGAATATAGTGAAAACCCCGTCATTTTAATAATCCTCCAGTAGTGTGACCAGATGAGAACATTGAAAAGCTGTCATTCCTTCTCAGCAATAACTACAAAAACGTCCTTCACTGACCACCTTCGTTGCTCATTTTTGGCTGGGGGATTGATAACGGCTTTCTCTGCATTGGCTAGCCGGTACCCTATCACAATCTCTCTCCGTTGTCGTGCACGTAAGAGCACTTCGTAAAAACTGAGTTCCTCGCCCTCCTGGATATAGAGATCCGCTTGCCTTATATGCATCTCATTACCCTGGCAAAGTCAAAAACAACATTTTGTCGAGGGCTTAAAGGAATATTACGAAATGAAGCTTATAATCTGAAATGAAAGTTCATGAGCAATCAATAGGACAGTGCGAATATGGTAAATCAACCTATTTAGGCATCAAACTGAAGCAGTTTACTAGTGAACCACTGAATCTGTTTCTCCATATATTTTTTTTCCCCAACACGTTAGTTAGTTCCACCGTTTTCATGATCTAGTTAATTGGCGAGTCTCCCCCCTAGCGATAAACTTCAATTATTGCATGCGAACTATAACATATTCTTACTGTTTCAGCAGCCTATATAGCTCTCTCTCTCTCTCTCTCTCTCTCTCTCTCTCAACAACAAAAATACAGGAGAGAGAAGTCAACAATGAGTCCACCAAGAAAAAGGGAAAAAAGTACGGTTATATATCGCAGACTGCAGCTTTCCAGTGCTTGTTAATAAAATCAAGGGATTCCCTAAAAAGAAGATGTCACCAAACCAAAGCTCAGAAAGGAATTTCATCCCCGAACCCTCCTACTTCCTGTATCTTACCAACAATACGATATGCATTTCTTTGGAACCCAATTTCCCAGACCAAACACACAATCCACAACTCCAAAGTCCTTGGTCCTTTCCAACGCAGGTTAAAAAACTTATTTCTCTTGTATTATTTAACTTCTTGAAATGTGTTGGTCGTCCATGAAAATTCAGAACTAGAGATTTCCAAAAAATACCCTTTAGTTCCCACTTTTAGATACATTCATAGCCGCTTGTAAGGGATGGTTTTGGAAAACTAAAGGGGTTCATGCTTTGAGTTTTGAAAAAGAACTTATATTATGGATATCCAAAATTGGAAAGTACGAACAATTAGGGCCTAAGGGACTACTATTGGTCAGGCACACTCACAAAACCCTTTACCACCTCAATATTTATGCTTCAAATACTCATGCTGATGTAAGGTTGAAATTTGCAGTTTGCTATGGAAGTAAATGGTGCTGAAATGAGTCAGTCTGGTAGGAACTGAATTTGGTCCAAAATAATTCCGTAATTAAATGATACGGTAGCATGAAATCAATCACATCTAATTAACCAGAAAATGATTACCTCTTCAGCAAAAAGCTCTTCCAGTACATCATTAATTTGACGGTCTTCAGCAACCATTGCCAATGCCATGCTGACCAACTCATTTGATAGAACATAATCGCTGATCTTTGACATGGATAACAAATTTTTAGTCCTTGGGTCTAGAATTTCACTTATAATAACCGACTTATCGGAAGCCTGCTGCATGTCCCCTATCCATGATCCTGGTGAGGAGCTACCTCTGTGTCCTTGGGAAACCCTGGCCTCTCTAAACGGGAGACGCTTAGCCTGCCAAATTTGAAGAGTTATCGTCTGAAACTTGAGGTGTTACAATGTGGAGAGTCTACAAGAGTCACCTCTTCTGAATAACTTTCACAAAAACACTCAAATACTGGACTTGAGAGGTGGAGGAATCTTTCAGCATAGTAGTTAAACTAGCAAAACCAGCTCCAAAAACAAGCCAGATGGTAGCTACAATTTACTAGCAATTTTCATGGTTTCAGTGTCAGGTTTCAAAACTATAATGTTCATTATTGTCCTCAGACAACTGATCCAATTTCCAGTCCTGACGTGCTTGTAAACAACCCATACCATGAACAACGGTATATGCACTTCCAAGGAAAAAGGAAAGCTAAAACATATTTTGAGAGAAAGGTGGACAGGAAATCAATGTAAAGTCAATCATAAATTGAAAACCAAGTTACACACATAAGAATTGACGTTCACCCTTCAGACGAAGTACCTGAATATCTCGAATCAGTAGCAATGTTGCAAGAGATCTAGAATCAGCTTGCATGGCTGAATCTTCCACTGATTCATCAGCCAAAATTAATATCTGTACAAAGCCGGGAAACATATCAACTACTTGTAATTTAGAAATGACTCAATGAGATGGATACCCTTCCTGAACCGTTAAAAAGCAGCTTAGATCTTTCACGTCAAGATATCAAAATAGGATCCATAATCACAAACAACGTCATTCCTTTGGCTTTTAGATGTTTAAAATGATGTTTTCTAAGGACAATTGTTCTATGCCAAATTATTTACCATCTTTGCTCTTTCCTGTGGAAGACCAATTTGGTGATGCCAATCTTTCCATGGAAAATTGTGAAATTTTTTATTGCCATAACTTTTGTATCACTCCAGGTTGTGTTTCTCAGATTAAAATGTAATGATACTTACTGAATCAAAAGATTCTAAGGGAAGGCTTTCAAGATGTCGCCTGATAACAGCATTTCCTTCACGGTTAACAATTGATATATTCACCAACCGGGTGATGTCAAGGCCACCATCAATAAGCTTCTTTTCCCTCTCATTTTCAAGAACTTCATTGAACATCCACAACTCAGAACCAGGTGCTAAAAATGCATCCAGTACCTAAAACAAAATAGAGGAGATATTGAAATCCAAGTTGGGATGGAGTAACCCATTATTCTTCTATTGCTACACCAACGCAGATTTAGGAAGCGAGAAGTTTTGGAAAAACAGGAAACATGATGGAAAGACCCAAGTGGATTGTGGTGATACTGAGAACTGGTCCGGAAGAAGAATTGGGAGCACACAGTGGATCCTTATAACATTACCATAATCATATCCCCCATATCTCGCCGCCAACCACAAAAAAGAATCCTTTCTGAAGACTTTGGAACAATGAAGTCCTTGGGCAGATGTCCTCTCCAAACCTGCAGCATTCAGGTGAAGACAAGAAAAGAATTAGGGGCTCTGATAGATAGAACTTACCGCAATCATATCATCAATGTCCCGTCTCCATCCACAAAGTAGAATCTTCTGTGGCTTTCTTGCTGGTCGGGTAATATCTATGAATGGTGCTTCTTTGACCTGAATGATCAAATTGATTGTACCTTTGTAAGTTTATTTCTGGTATGCCCCGCACACTTAAATTCCATTGTAGGAATCATCCCAACGTGCACAAAGAAGACGATCATTTTTCCTTGTAGAGTGGCCAGGCTGCCGATGTCAAGTAGTTTCTCTTTTCTTTTGCAAGTTTGGACATTAATTAGAACAAGTTGTCTATAACATTTTAGGACCTGCCTTTTCTTTACGAACTTTTCTTTACGAAAAAAGAGAGAGAGTGAATGAAAAAAAACGCACAAAAAAATCCTAACGAACAGCACAAGGCACAAATCCGTGGCTTCAAATGAAGAAGATGCAGATTACTGTTATATCTTGATCAAAGTCGAAATCTAATGTACCAGACTAAGTCAAGAGTTACACATTCATCTAGTGTATTTTTTACATGCTTCCAGTTTTGCAGTTAATATGCATCCCACATCTGGCATGTTCA
Source organism: Rhododendron molle (assembly GCA_025413875.1). Lineage (NCBI taxonomy): Eukaryota > Viridiplantae > Streptophyta > Magnoliopsida > Ericales > Ericaceae > Rhododendron > Rhododendron molle. The sequence goes on along the minus strand of CM046389.1, from coordinate 11,816,514 downwards.
AATGCCAAGGCAATTATCTCTTTTGCATTGAATGGTTAATAGGAAAAATGTGAAAAATAGAAGCAATCTAGAAGAAAACTAAAGTTGCAAGACAAGGAAAAGCACCGTGGGGAATGTTGACGGGGAATAGGTATCATCATCTTCTGCGATGACAAGAATTTCATCGCCTTCTTGTAGAACATAGGACTCATCAGGATTGAGAATAATTTTTCCACCATACGATGCAACCTTGACTCCGCAAGGAATAGCATCAGGGAAGCTGACCAATACATCCTCGAATTGCATGCCATCCAACTGTGGCCATCTTTTGATGTAGAACTCACAATTTTCAAAACCAAGGATATCTGCCCAGATCTGCCATGGTGAAGTTAATAGGGAAGAATCCATTAGCGATATGATGGAAATTGTCATGAAGGATATGAGATCTCCACTTATTCACACCAAACAAAGACTGGCGATAAATTTTAGCAAAAAATATTTGCTCTGATAATAAACTGGAGAACTCAAGGGAGTAAGTATGTAAGAACATTCACTTGATACACTTTTTAGCAGCTGGACTAGGAATTATTAATGTGACCTGCGCAAGGCCTGGCTGCCGAGCACATTGAATCATCAGGCGACCGATGACATCATGTGCTACGACTGTTTCAACAAGATCTCCACCAACAAGTTTAACAAGGACCTCATTGTTGAGATCACTTAGTTCCACCACAATGTGTCCCCGCAGTCCTTCTTTCACCCCAGTCAAGCTTAAGACAGTCCTCAGTGCACGAGCATCGCTCTGCAACAAAAAAAGAAGTTATTAAACACTGTCCAATTTGCCGGTCAAAAAAATAATAATATCAACCACTTTCCAATATCAGGCATTAACATAACCTGGTCAGCATTTCCATCATCAGCAAGGACAATTATAGCACGGGCTTTCGAGACAGATACCTAAACAATACCATGAAGTTAACAAATTGAATAGAGCAGAATACTGTCTGAACAATAATCATAGTAGATTATGATTCCACCAACAAAACCTACTACAACAAGAGGAAAACAAAAGTGCATGGTAACAACTGCTCAGAAACACGCAGCACAAAAACTTAACCAAGTTGAGCACGGTAAATTCTGAATTTAGAAACATTTGGAATCTAAATTTCCTCGACAGCAAAGTGAACAATCAGATTCATGCCACCAAAAAAGAAAGAAGAAGAAGAAGAAGAAGGAAGGAAAGAGGAAAAGTGTTGAAAAGGCTCGAAGCTGTTCCAAAGTATGGTAACTCAGTGGAAAGCAGCAATTGGCAAGACTGTAGTTCCCTTTTAGAAAGAGGCCAATGATTCCCCAGCAGAAGTTAGTACCATCTTTGACTCCAATACAATGAACTATTAGAAAAAGAAAATGAGTAGGAATTAAATTGAACCCTTTAAACAAAGAGTCAGTTGACCAAAATGGTATTCAACCGTCCCTGTGGGAGATTTTCTCTTTAAACCTGTGTGGTATTTGGATCATAAGGTTTAGTTCCTTACTTAAAAATCAAGCATACAAGAGGAAATTGGAATCATGAAAAACTCTATATTCGCTAGAATAACATGTAAGTATGCACACCTTTTTTAGGTCAGCTACAATCAGAGGGCTTCCACTTCTGCATATGACAGATGTTCCTCTGAAATCAAACTCCATTTTAGCAATGTCAAGTTCCATCTCTTCTTTGTCTCTCTCAGCCATCACCACAACAATGCCTCCACCCAAGTTTTCATTGGCTATGGAAAGTTGATTTAATAGCGATCCCTGATTTGACAATAGTACTACCATAGCGTAAGCATACAACATTGTTCAACAAAATCATGTGTTGTCTCACTTTCATGCAAAATTTACAACGATTATGTTGTGAATCAGACCCTCACCAATTTGTCACTCCACCCGAGAATCAAAGTGTGATTCTGTTCAACAACCTCACTTCTTCCTTTCCTCAAGGAGTCGAACTTCTCCGAAATCGCTTCGGAAACGAGTCCAAGCATCATTGCAAATATAAGCATCCCACCAAAGCTAATGGATACTGAAACTAGCCTTGGACCAAGGCCTTCGGAATTAGTATGATTACCCGAGTCCGCTACATACGTCCAAGATAACCAAAGGCAGTCCGTTAAGCTATCTTCCGTCACACCAAAGAGTGCTAGGCCTCCAAGGCAAATTAGTAGTAGGGTTGCAACTAATAATGACATAGGCTTAGCATATGGATGGACTGATAAAAACACGTCTACCCTATACGCTATTTGCTTGTTTAACGACACTTCTTTCGCAGTGTTCTCTGGCCATCTTCTTGATTTTAAGACATGGAGAAAGTATTTGAAGAAAAGAAAAGGGAGGGACAGAATTGTAAGCAACACAATTAGAGCGGAAATTTTCAAGCTTTTGTTGGGTAGATAAACACTGTCGTGTGGTATGGAATTGATAATATCCACAGGATCTGACAAATTGCATGCCCGTAATCTCACGTTGAGCTTGGAAATGTGATCCTGCAAGAAAAACCATCTGGTAATCCAGTAAGATTTAACAATTAAAGAGCTCATCGATGCTTGTAGACCTCTCCAACGGCAGAGCCAGGATATTATAATAGGGGTAACATCCAGCACAATAGAAATGAATATCTCTTAACTAAAAGATTACATATTTATCAAATTAATACACAACCTTGAGGGTTTTCCTTAGTATTACTCATGTCTCTCTTTTCTCCAGGAAAATACAAACCACAAACCAGTGGGCAGCAGCTAATGTGCAAAACTGGATAGAGAGATTTAAAAGGTGAAGGAACTTATGGAAAAGTGCCTTAAATTGTACGACTTAAGAAGTAAAATTGGCACTTGCAAACCTATCTGAAACCCGGGACATCTGATGCTAGTCCACTGATGTGATTATAAACCATACAGAAATGATTTCCATCATCCGATTGAATCGACCGCTTGGTTATTCTAAACAAAATTTCTACCAGAACCTGGGTAGAGAAATGGGTATGCTTATTTGTAAGTTCTACAAGTGTACATGGCTCGAAAGGCCCAGAAATTCACTACAGAAAACACCTGATGTTATTGTTTGCCCAGAGTTCTGACTTGCAGAGACAAAGAAGTGACTTGCAGAGACAAAGAAGTTAATATGTAACTAAGGAGAATCGACTTATCAGAGCATGGTGTAAAATCTCAACAAAGTTAGTTAATTTCCATTCCTGAGACACAGTGCCAAATGTAAAATTGAGCTCAATTTTCCCATACAAGAGTTCAAGAAATTTGGACCTTTCTAGATTGTATGCATTACGTTAGTATGTTACCTGTAGATCAATGACCTGATTGTGTAGAGAAAAGTTCTTATGTAGCAGAGACGAAGACAATGTGAACAAAATCTGCAACCATATACAAAATCACTTCCAACAATTAGATTGGAAACATTGAATTATCCTAACAGAAGCGGAAAAGAAAAAACCTTTCATCACATTTAAATTCTGGATGATATACAATTAGAATCTGGCCTGGGGCTCACGTCGGTTATATTACAAAATTGTCGAGAAATAATCTGTGCACAAAATTCAGATTATAGCGATAACTTATGATATGATCAAGACTACATTTGTCTTAAAAAAAGACACAATATTACACGCGTGATTACTTTATTTATACATCTCGACGAGTCTAACAAATTGAGCCTTCTCGACTAGTCTTACAAAATGAACGCTTTCAATCACCTTAGCGCCAAATGAGCCAAGGCTTTGAGGGGGCAATACTGTGCAACTGAATTATGGACAGTAACTGTCACTGATCCTCTGTACCAAAATTCCTCTTGTACCTCTGTACTGAGGAATTTCCGACCGTTTTTGCATAAAAATTTCAAAAAATAAAAAAAATTCTCACACAATCAAATGACCCCAAATACATGGATATATTTCGTGTGGTTTATGCTTTCTAACAAACAAAAAAAGAAAAGAAAAGAGAGAGCTTATTTTGTCTTTTTCTGAATATCTATTCCGTGCTATCTAGATGAAACTAGCCAAAAACTTATTTCTTGATTTATTACTTTGGAGAACCACAATGATTGAAAACCCAAAAAAACGTTTTTCCGTGTGTCATTTTCTGAATTTCCCAATATTAGGCCATAGATGTGGAAAGTTTAAAAAAAAAAAAACTACCCTCAGTTACAAAAAAAAAATTCACTGAAAAAGGAAAATAAGCTCAATAAAAGAAGTTAAGAGTTAAGACAACCCAAGGGTTGGCTTAGTGGACTTTCGGGTTTGCTAGTTTCTACTGTCTAAGTTCAATTCTCATTGCTAGCAAGTCTTCGCCCTTGGGCCACTCCATCCCATGCGTAAGAGTGTAAAAAAACTACGAAAGAAATTGTAAAAATTAGTACGAGGCGCGGGCAACCTAACTTGAACACCATGCATTACCAAAAAAAAAAAAATTTACCAAAAAAAAAAAGTACTGAGTACTAAAAAAAAGGAAGTTAGGACAGTTATGTTGAGAGAGAGAGAGAGAGAGAGGCAGAGTCAACTCACGGCGATTAAACAACCCAACTGCCACCGAACCTTCAGCCGGCCACCGCCAAACCGGTCAAATTTCTTCCCATAAGCCACTATCTCCCCCAAAACGCCACCGTATTCCTCCGTATTCCCACCAGAGTCCCTTGACACCTCCACCTCTCGTCCCTCTTCCCTCTTCCCTCCATACCTCCCGCGGTCGAATTCAATACGACGCCGTAATCCTCCAAACGACCTAGAGTCCCGCATCGGAGCCGAAATCGATAGGGACGGTGAGGTCTGAAACGACGACGGTTTGGGGTCGGAAACGAAGGTCCTTCGAGTCCTACGGGGGTTGTTTGCGGAGAAGGTTCTGGTGGAGGAGTGGCGGTGGCGGTGAGCGGAGTGAGTAAGCGGTGGCGACTGGAAGAGCCAGTCTCTGCTCGTCGACGGCGGCGAGGAGTCTGGGTCGAGGGACATGATTGGAATTAACTGGATGTTGAGGGGGGTTTTGTTTTGCTGATTAGAAAGTTAAACAGCTATGTTTAGAGTATTATATTAAGGTTGTGATTAGAATATATAAAAGGAAAGAATGTGTGTCTGTCTCCATGATTTGTTTTTATATAACCGGATGTCCGGTAAGTTTGTGCACACTTTGATTAATTTCGGAACTTTAAAGTTGACAACCAAGCAAGTCTTCCGGTGGCTTTGACATTCGGAACGCTTGGACTCCGTGAAATTAATAAAGGCAACATCATGGACGCCAAAAAAAATATATTTGTTGGGTATTGTTAACGTATGCCCTTAGACATATGATAGAGACTATATATTCTTCTTCATTTATGACTTTTTTGCATGGGGAATCTAAGTGTGAAACACTAGCCATAAGCTCTTAATTAAATGTTTTTGAAGGAATCAACTTTTTTTGTTTTGGACAAAAATACCCCCAATCAAACATATATGTTTTCCTCCCAAAAACTTTCGGCATATAAGTAGGAAAAGGAAAAATTTTAGAAATGGTCCTCCTAGTTTGCACGAATTCTCATTTTCGTTCCTCCAGTATCAATTGTGTTACTTTTAGCCCTGTAGTTTGCATTCTGCCCTAATTTGGTCCCTCTCGCTTACGGCGTTAATGAAACTAACGGAATTGGAGGACAAAATTGTCATTTCACCTCACAGAGGGACTAAATTGAGATTTCATGGAAACCAGAGGGACTATTTCTACAATTTTATTTTTTACTTTTGTTTTTGTAAATAAATTTAAAATACATCATATGTAATATATTTCTCATCTCCTTTATTTTGAATAATTAAAATATGTTGAAATTTTTTAAGGTTTTTATTATATATATCACAAAAAATATGAGAAAATTCGAAAATCAACCTCTATGTTAAATGTCTTGGTATTGTATTTTTTTTTCAATTGAATTTTCACTCTCGTTATTTTCTTTGTCACATGATTAAAAAGAAAAAGTTATTCAGTAGTATTTAGAAATCAGAAAAGCGATAGGGACCGACGGGTCCCGTAGGAAAATCGTACCGACGGCCGCGCCGGGCCGTCTCCGGCCACCTGACGGTCGATCCGAGCCATCCAAAAATGATGAAAGTGATGAAGAACTAGAGTTCCGCGGAGTTAAAGAAAGAACTAGAGAAAGTGATGAAGCTGATTCTCGACGAAGACGATTACTCGGTGCAGGAACTCGATAAGGCCATAATCGTTTCTTCGTTGAGAGAATTGAAGATCAAGGAATCGGTTCCGAATGAATCCAAGTGTCCGATGTCGGGAGATATTATGGGTGACCCTGTCGCGGTGGCCTCTGGGCAGGTTAGACTCACGGTTCAACTGCATTCTTGATTTTCTCAATCTAAAATCTTGGTTTGTTTTTTTTCGATTTCGTTTTTCTTTCGTGAAATTAATTCAGTCAGTGTTGAATTCCATTGGTTTTACTTGCATTACTATTCGGGTTTTTCGCGGGTTCATGAGTCCAAGATTTCCTTCACTATCAGCACTTGGGTTTTGTTCCTTCACTTTCTTTCTTAAACTTCGTTTCTAACATGAATTTCCTCTCTGATGTGATCGTTGTATGCAAGATTTTAATTCTTTACTATCAGCACCTGAGTTTTGGCTCTCTCTCTCTCTTGATTTCTGGGTTATAGAGTTTAATTCCCTTCTGTTTGCATTATGATCTGGGTTACGCGTTTCTTTTACAGAAATCATATTCTTGCTTCAATTGGTTATTAAAGATCCTCAATGGCATCAAAGGTTTCATCGACGCCGCAGTGCTGGCTCCCCCGGACCGAAGCCATCTCGCTTCGCTCCTCGACAACATGTCCTGCTCGCTTTCGGATCAGAAGAGTTCTGCCAAGACCCTCCGGTGGCTCACAGACGAGTACCCCCCGTATCGGAACCTTTTCGGCGACAACGAGCCTGTTTCCAAATTGCTCGAGCCACTTGCTGTTCCCGGTGACGCTTGCCTCGATCTCCGTCTCCAAGGAGATATAATCACCACGGTTTTAAACATCTATCTGCCCGATGGGAACAAGAAAATGGTGGCAGAAAATCCGCGTGTGATCCCCTCACTTATTGATGCCTTGAGAATTGGTACCACTATGACGAAGAGGAATGCTGTTGCAGCACTTTCCAAGTTATCAGAGCTCGATTCGAACAGGACCCTCATCGTTGAATCTGGTGCTCTCGGGCCTTTGATTCGTCTGGTAGGAGAAGGGAACTTGGAAACCATGGGCAATGGTTGCGCAGCAATGTACATGCTTTGCCGCGGTCCAATCACCGATATGTATGGAGAAAAAGCTGTCAGCGACGGCGCAGTGAGGGTGGTTTTGAGGAAGGTCATGGACGGCGCTTTCCTTGATTTATTGTTACCCGTTTTGGCAACGCTTTCTAGACTTCCGAGTGCTGCCGAGGAAATGGGAAGGATGGGTGCTGTGGCTTGCTTGCTCAAGATCATGCGGAAGAGGGGTAATAAAGACAGGAACGCCGTAGAGAGTTGCGCTGCGATTTTGTTCAATATTTGCTCGAACGATAAGGATGAACTCAAGGAGGTGAAGCAAGAAGAAGCTGCGAACAATACGATATCGACGGTGGCACAGATGGGGACTCAAAGGGCCAGAAGAAAGGCCACTGAAATTCTTGAGATGGGGAACAATGTTGATTAATGGGAAAATATCGCTGTATAGAGGTACATTCCTTCTGTAAATGCCTAGGAGTATTCTTTTTCTGCTACAAGTACTATTGATCAATCCGAGGTTGGTTACAATGTAAAATGGTCAGATGGAATTGTACAGACATTGCATAGGTATAGCCTGCAATTCTAGGCAGGTTTTTGGTCCATCTTGTTAGGCTTATGGATTAGCAAAAGGGATATTGATTTTCTTCCCATCATCTTCATGGATGGTACATTAGTTTTGTGGTGAGATTGCTTGCTTTGTGTTCATCATCACGTAAGCGAAAGCAAGATCGAGATCGTGGAAATGCCTTTCAAAAACGTTTAGACTACTAAATTCTGTGATAGTGAGGATTGAGAGTTGGAGCGGAGATTCCCGCAATAGGATGATGTGACCTAGGTCCTCTTGGTTAATTTCACATACTTTTTCTCTTTTCTTCTTCCTAGTTGGTTTTGTATTAATTGCCTACACTGATGTTATTGTTTGCCTTGAGTTCTGACTTGCGGAGACGAATAACTTGTAGATTGTATGGATTACGTTAGTATGTTACCTGTAGATCAATGACCTGATTGTGTAGAGAAAATTTCATATGTAGCAGAGATGAAAATACCGTAAAGAATATCTGCAACCGTATACAGAAGAGATAGACTTGTTCACGATGTAAATGAGACATTTGCCGAGACGCCAAATCATTGCAATCCATTTCGGCAATTAACGAATCGGATTTTAATGAAACCTTTCAGAAGAAAAGTCTAAAAAAGTTTCACTAAAATCCGGACCGTCCAATTCACTTTAAACGAGCGCGATCTAGGATCTGTAAACTGTTTTTATCTATACAAAATCACTTCCACAATTATACTTTTTCCGTTAGATATTTTACCAATCATTTTTTTTTTTGAGTAACAGAAGGGTGGGAGGGGGTGACCAACGTAGCGACTCCCCTTGAGTGTGACCATAGGGGCTCCCTACCTGCTGTGGAATGTCCGGTTAGAGCCATAGCTACTGTCCAGAAGGACAGGCCGTCACCACAGCATCACTAAGATGACTAATTGGCCAAATGCCCTCTATGCAAATCCACGCAAAGACCCAGCAGTGACATGGGTGGGATTCGAACCGAGATCCATGGACAGGGAAGGAGGAGACTTATCCCACTCACTTTGGCCAACTAGGCTACCACTTGTTTATCAATCATTTGTGTACATGCTCTTAGGACAGTTATGCTGAGAGAGAGAGAGAGGAGAGTCAAATCACGGCAATTAAACCGTGTTAAACTAAGATAAAATACAACTGGATGTGGGACCCTGGATGTGTGTCTCTATAATTCGTTCTTTTTAATTGAAGAGAAAAAGCAACTGGGAACGTGTGTATTTAAAAAACAAGGGTAAATTTCACTGACCTCTCCTCCTGAGGTTCCTGACAAATACAAGAAGCTGTCATGGTGACCTTACTTTCAATACGTTAAAAAAAAAAACTGGTCTTATTTACCCAAAAATAAGAAACCTCAGGGGAGGCTAGTGAAATTTATCAAAAAAACAAAAAAAATGGTCTTAGGGGGTGTTTCAAAAACCTGAAAAAAACTCTTTTTGAAAAAGAAGGTAATTTTAAATTCAAAAATTATGTATTTATGTAAATAATTTTTCTATCAATATGGATCTTGTTTGATAGATCTCATTAAGATCTTTTAAAAGATGCAAAAAAAATTAAAAAAATATTTTTTATTTTCATTATATTTGAATTTGAAATTACTTGATTTTGAAAAAAAAATACTTTTTTCTAAAGTGGAACACCACCTTATTATTTCATATTCAGGATTTATTTTTTTGAAGCTAACCCATAAAATATTTTATCCATTATGTTAAAAAGAATCTACAAATATTCTACGTGGGCGGACCCAAAATAGCGCACCTGGGGTCATGTGCCCACATTTAATGTTGGAAAATTTTCCCCTACGGTTGGCATAGTAGACTGGTTTGTGTAACGGTCCGTTAGTTTTGTTTTTTCCTCTCTCTCTTTCTACCCCAGTACACACACCCATAAGAGCATGTACACCAATAATAGCTAAAATACCTATTTAAAAAGGTACAAAAATTATTTTACTTATTTACTTTTTCTTCCCACCACACAGCAGTCTCTCTATTCTATTCTCTCTATCCAAATACTTGCAATTAAGAGTAAATTACACTAAGCCCCCCTCAACTAACACGTATTTTCACTTAACCCCCTCATACTACAAAACTCGACATCATGCCCCCTATAACTATCCAGAGTTGACACTTAACCCCCTTCTGTTAGGTCAAAAGGCAGTCAACTTAAATGGGGTGTTTGGATCGAGCACCTACGCACATTGGATGCCGTTGATTCTCAAGAAAGCCCACTCAATTTTTTTTTAAAATTTTTTGGACGGCTCGGATCGGCCGTCCGGTGGCCGGAGACGGCCGTCGGTGGCTTTAGAGCTCTCGTAGGGAAAATGCACCGAAGGTCGTTTTCGGCCACCGAACGGCCGATCCGAGCCGTCCAAAATTTTTTTTTAAAAAATCGAGTGGGCCAACGCGGGAATCAACGGCATCCGATGTGCGTAGGTGCTCGATCCAAACACCCCATTTAAGTTGACTGCCTTTTGACCTAACAGAAGGGTGTTAAGTGTCAACTCTGGATAGTTAGAGGGGGCATGATGTCGGGTTTTGTAGTATGAGGGGGTTAAGTGAAAATGAGTGTTAGTTGAGAGGGGCTTAATGTAATTTACTCTTAATTACTCCCTCCGTCCCTTTTTAAGTGTCCTGCTTCGTAATTTCAACTTATTAAACATGCATCATCATACCTTTCACATCAACTTTTTTCTCCACTTTCTCTACTTACCCATCATCATTACACTTTTGCTAACTAACTTTTCAAAATGGAATATACTTTTAGGGGCAAAATGGAATCTACTTTTAGGGGCAAAATGGAAAATTTACCAATTTTTACCCATTAACTTTATAAAATGGACACTTATTAAGAAACAACTTAAAATAAAATACCGAATTCTAAAAAATGGACGGAGGGAGTATAAAGACGGGGATGAATGTAAAGGGGGGGGGGGGGGGGAATAAATTGGATGAGAGAGACTCAAATATTGATTATTTATACTCTCTGACTGGATGAGAGAGGCTCAAATATTGCTTCTCCATCGTCAAAAGTACCATCGTCAAAATTACCGAGTCTTTGCAGTCGAATGTAAGCTTGGTGTACATGCTCTAATAAAGGCTTTTGATTGGATTTCAGATTGACTATTTCTCTCTCTCTCTCTCTCTCTCCATACACGTCACTGCCACCACTACAACCCATCGCGACTTTTGGTTGGCTTTCAGAAATTTCCAATTGAATGTTATAATATTTGGTTAGGAATGATACAGGAAAGGATTTTGTATCTATATTGTTCAATTATCTTCAAAAAAAATTTTACATTGTTAAAACGTGAGTAAATAAAATAGGATTTTTACTCATTCTTTGTTAAAAATAGACTTGGGCTCTTGATTTATCTTTTGATTATTTGGAAGATTTTTAATTATTTTTTTCACTCAATTATGGGTATATATGTTTAGGGTTACATGATCATGCTTAATTTTGATTTTTTTTTCCCTTAAGGTTATGTGCCCTCACTCTTAGTAAATCCTGGGTCCGCCACTGTGTGTGAATAAGACTAAATCGAATTAGTTCTTCTTTTCCCTGAAAAAGACCAAAACGAAATACCGTGACCCATGAAATATTTTATCCATTATGTTAAAGAGAATCTACAAATATTCTACATGAATAAGACTAAATCGAATTAATTCTTCTTATTTTCCCTGAAAAAGACCAAAACGAAATAGGGTGACCCATGAAATCAGGAATCTCTCCTCTTTCCTAGTCAAAACAGAGTCTAAGCCGAATCCAATCTCCCACTCTAACTCACAAAGCCAATTCCATTTCTCTCCCCTTTCCTAGTCTTTCATCGTCTCTCTCTCTAATCAAGAAGTCGTTTCATGGCAAAACCAGAGTCAAGAATTCCTTTCATGGCAAACCCAGAGGACACCGGCCCCGATTCCCGCAATGCCAAAAAGCCCACGCCCAGGGAGTTAAAGAAAGAATTGGAGAAACTGATAAAGCTGATCCTCAACGAAGACGATTACGCGGTGCAGGAACTCAACGAGGCCATACGCATTTTGTCTTCTCTGAAAGAAAAGAATTGCAGAGGAAATGAAACCACTGACGAGGCCATAAGGGTTGTTTCTTCTTTGAGAGAATTGAAAATCAAGGAATCGGTTCCGAAGGAATTCAAGCGTCCAATGTCCGGAGAGATCATGGGTGACCCTGATGTGGTGGCCTCTGGCCAGGTAGGTTGGACTCATGCACGGTTCAAATGCATTCTTAATTTTTCTTTTATCAAAACTCTTGGTTTCCTTTTTTTGATTATTCAAGATTTCCTGTACTTAGAGGACTTGGAATCAGGAAGTTAGAGCTTTGAATATTTTCATTCTGTTTATATCAGCACTTGGGTTTTGCTTCTCTTGAAAATAACACTTCTACGTCATTTCTTGTGGATTTGCATGTTGCACTGCAAAATTGTGGAATTGTGGGAGTAGTATGTTTCTGTTGGTGCTACCATGCATTAGGATTTTATAATGTGTGCTTTATTTATTTCACTCCTTCCCCCATATGTCAGCTTTGTTGTAGTCAAGAAATTTAGGAAATAAATTTCACAGGTAAAGTTTGTCCCGCCGCGTCCGGTTGATCTAGAATTGCATACCTGAAGGAATTTTATCAGATTTTTTTTTTTCGATTTTTTTCCCAGTTAATGATTTGGGAACCCAGACGTCAATTTCCCTAATTCATTCACCGAGGCTGCAAGGCTATTGTATTCCTTCCTTTTAGCTCTATGGTTAGGTCGCAGTTTCTGACATTTTTGGCTTTTATTTGTTTGGGTAGTGTATTTGTTTGTTAACGGTGCTATGCTTAGCGTACAATTCTCAGGCCCTTATTCATAATTCGGTTAGTGATACATTAGTTTTTTCTTTTTTTATTGAGTTTTTTTATGAAAACATTCCTCAAACTATCACCATTTTTTCTACTTCGTTCTCGAATTACCAAAACCACCTATTTCATCCTCGAACTATTCATATCCCACCTATTTAGTCCTACTCCTAACGCCATCCAACTTTTTGGACGGCAAACCCAGCAAAAAAATTGCATTCTCAACCAATTTAGAGCATCTCCAATCCATCCAAAATCGAGGATGGATTTGACACATTGAAGGAAGATTTTGTAATTTATTCCCTTTTTTCTTCACTTTTTGTACTTTTTGGGAGAATTTTTGAGGGACCCATCTTCCTTTTTTAGAGTATGGAAGAATTTTGTACTCTAAATTTACTTTTGATCCTCCATTTTTAGAGGACCAAATTTACTTTTGGAAATTTTCTACTTCGTTCTCGAATTACCAAAACCACCTATTTCATCCTTAAACTATTCATATCCCACCTATTTAGTCCTACTCCTAACGCGATCCAACTTTTTGGACGGCAAACCAAGCAAAAAACTGCATTCTCCACCAATGTAAGGGTATAATTGGACTTCCACCCCTCCCAACACATCTGGCGCCAAACCAGATGGGTTTACTCCATTTTGTGCTCTATATAGACTCACACATAGGGAAAAAAAACAGAGTACACTGCGAAGAACATGGCTTCAAATGAATAGGGAAAAAAACCCAGTTGGCTCTTAGTTTTAAACCCAGTAAAGAACATGGCGATCAAGTCAAATCATTATTAGTGGAGGTTAAAAAAACCCCCCCTCTGAAAATGAGATCAAAGATGAAGGAACTCTAAATTCAGATCAACATGAAGCGTTCTGCTCCATGACCACTTTAGTAAAGAACTTGATGGAATTCCTTCACGTCTCATGATCCTCCACTGGTAGGAGCATCGTCGTCTCTGTCATTTCTTCCATCCGATTTGGAGACAGAGAGAGTGATTGGCTTTGCAATTTTAGAGCACAAATACGAAACTTTTTCTGATACACATCTGACCTTTGGATCTGCAATGGAGTATGGGGGCAAAATTTGGGTTTTGGTGGAGGAACGGAAGGGGTGTAGTCTGATTTGGGGGAGAAAGAAAACTGGGTGTTGCAGAGCGAGAAGAGATGGGAGTTGCAAATTCAATAAGTTGGACTGGGATCCTCTATCTCATTTCTCTGTCCGAGCTCCCTATCCCAGTTCTAAAAACACTGGGTGTTGCACAGAGAGAGAGAGAAAGTGTGTGTGTGTATAAGCATCCTGGTTTTGTTTTTCGGGACAGAGTATGAGACAGAGAATGAGAGAAAAAGGAAAGGAGAGAATGAGAGAGGACAGTATAGCGTTTAGCCAATTTTGGGAGTAAAGAGATGAAATACCATTTTTGTCCTTCAAAAAGTCACGTGATTGGCATGTGGTGACTTTTTCCTCTAAAATCTTGGATGGAGTTAAGAACTGGACTAAACAGTTGGGATATAGATAGTTTGAGGATGAAATAAGTGGTTTTGGTAGTTCGAGGACGAAGTAAAAAAATGAGCGATAGTTTGAGGGATGTTTTCATAAAAAAAACCTTTTTTTTTTTGGACAGCTCAATTGGCTTTTATAGGCCTTGTTTGGCAACACTTTCACTTTTCTATTTTTTGTTTGGGGAAATTACATTAAACCCCCTTTAACTACCACCCGGACACACTTTGCCCCCTTCAACTATAAAATATGTAACTTTCAGATGCAACTGCTAATACATACATTTCGGTAAATAGTTGTTGAAAAAAAGATTATATTTCGGTAATTGGGTGCTGAAAATGTATCTCAATTTCGGTAACAAACTGTCGAGTATAGTTGAAAATTTTTAGTGGGCTATGAGAGTAAATACGTAGCTGCGAATAGCGCCACCCTTGGCTTTTATAGGCCTTGTTTGGCAACACTTTCACTTTTCTATTTTTTGTTTGGGGAAATTACATTAATCCCCCTTTAACTACCATCCGGACACACTTTGTCCCCTTCAACTATAAAATTCAACACTTAACCCCCTTTAACTACCATTCACGAAATTGCATGGATGGCATTAACAGAATTCGTGAAGTTACCTTATTGCCCCTTTTCTTTTACAGCATATATACATACACTACTCTACATACATATATATTTTTATTCCTCCAGATTTAACTCCCAAACCCACCTAACCCCCAAACCCACCCTCTCCTTGTCGTCTCCATACCCACCAAACCCACCACTCCGAGCAGCAGTGGCGGGAGAGAAAAGACGGTTGAGGCCAGCGAGAAAAGTGTTGAGATTGGGCCGGGATTCTAGCACGCTATGGAGAGGTCGTGTGGCGACGAACCCGAGATCGAACGGCTCTGACGACGGCGAGATCATGCGAAGCGTGTATGAACATCAGCAACGACGCTCTTGAAACGGCGGTGTCAGATGCGACAGCAGTAGCAACCGGAGCTTTCCGGAGACTTTTTCGATCGGATCTTGACTGGGTTCGGCGACCGAATCGACGGGGTTGGGGAGATGGGTAAGGGATTGAAAGGTATTAATTTTCAACAGTTGTTGATTGGGGGTTTTTAAACCAATTTAATGTTTGTTTTGTTGTTGTTTGTGGTGTTGTATTGGAAGAGATCACGAGTGATCAGGTTGTAACGGCCTAGGGTTTCATCGAGCGGTTCGGAGGCGGTGAAGATCATGTCCGGGTGTTGGTTTTTGCCGGACTGGTTCATGCTCTGGTCGAAGCAGGAGAAGAGCTGGGAGAAACCGCTTCCCGTTACATTTGATCTTTTCCGGAAGAGCTGGTTTATGAAAAAAAAACCTTTTCTTTTTTTCTTTTTTTTTAAAAAAAGCACAAGTAAAGTTGATAAGAGGGAGAGAGAGAAAGAAACTGCAGTTGCAGTTCAACTGAGAGAGAGCTTTTTTTGTTTGATCCAGAGAGGTACAATGTTTTTTTTTTTTATGTAAACGGGGGAGATGAGGGCAAAAAAGTCTAATGTTTGATTTTCAATCATTGGACACCACTTTCCGTCCAAAACCCTAACAGATTACAAACGGTAGGCCTCATTTGTGCAGCAAATGGTAGAGTTAAAGGGGGTTAAGTGTTGAATTTTATAGTTGAAGGGGGCAAAGTGTGTACGGGTGGTAGTTAAAGGGGGGTTAATGTAATTTCCCCTTTTTGTTTTCTATTTGCTAAAAACCTCTTTCTGTTTTCCCTTAAAAAAAGTAGCAACAAAAAACATGTTTGTGTTAATTTGTTTTAGAAAAAAAAAAAAAAAACTTCCATTGTCACCACCATCGGGTTCTACCACACTCGAAACACCCTCCTTCCTCCTTCATCCTTCTAACCCAATTTCCAAACTCCTCTTTGACATCTCCGATAACCCCAAATCCTCCACCACCGTCCCCTCTCGCTCTGCCATAAAATTAGCCAAAACCGCTTCTCTTACACAAGTTTTACATATATATATAAATACACACTTCACATTCACACAAACCCAACAAACCCACTTACCAAAAAAAAAACCCCACCAATAGAACATGTTTTCATATGTATATAGGTATCTCCGCCATTAACGGTGAATTGGTAGCAAAAAGATAATCCAGTTGTCACCAATGTATCGTAACAATCTTATGGTCGGGATCCAAGTGGAATCGGAGCAGTTGGCGGGGGTATTGGGGGAAATCCGATAGATAGAAGGCAGGTCCAACTAGGGCGGCAAGACAACACTCAACAGTCTGAGAAGGCGTTTTCAATTACTGTTGTCCGATGGTTGTTTTGCCAATGTGGGTGTTTTTCCGGCTACCGGTGAATTCGTCGGAGCATAGATCTAAACTTAACCATTAAGGACGGTGTTTGGGTTGAGAGGACTTCGTCATGGTAGAGGCGGAGAGAGAGAGAGAGAGAGAGAGAGAGAGAGAGAGAGAGAGAGAGCTTCTCCCGGCATCCGTTTTCTGCTTTTGAAAAAAGTGGAAGCTAAGTTTTGCTACTTCTCTAATTTTTAAAAATTTTGAAAGTCATTCTCTCTTTTTGGAAATCAAAATAGACAACCAAACATACTTCCATGTCTAATTTTCAAAAATTCTGAAAAAGAAAACAGAAAACTGGAAGTGAAATGATTACCAAACAAGGCCATAATAGTTACCTTTCTCATTACTATTTTGTTGTGCTTTATTCTTTCAGATGAGATTTTGATTCAAAGACGTATAATGAGTACTTCTCTCTTTGGATGTTTCAGTAATAAAAACCTAACTAATCTTAACTAAATCAGTCATGAAGTTAGCGTAAACATATAAGAACCCATTCTTTAAGGGTATGTTTCGACTTGATGGAATCCAATACCATCATCAGATTTATGCGTTGTAACCTTTTGGTTTTGGTTATACTTTCATGTCTTTTATTTCAGGCTTTGCTAATTTGAAGAAATCTCATTACCATGAATGACATTAAGAATTCTGCACATATAAGTCCCTTTTTCAATCTTTTAGATAGGCTTCTTAATTTATTAGCTTTAACCCATGCATGCGCTCCCTCCGCATAGATTACTTTTCTCCGAAATGGGGTGGTCTGTGATATCTTGGGCCAAACTACAATAAATCCTTTATTATCCTATTTTCTGCATGTTTTTTTTTTCCCAATTTTTCTGCATCGATTTTTTGTACTTACAAAATATCTCTGTGTTGATATTAATTAAGTTTCAGTTAAGTCAAGCACGGAACGTGGGTATTGTTATCCGTGATGGACACTCAAATGACATTCGTGTGGCGGATGTATACTCTCCAAACTACTCCATTCCTATTCTTCTTACATCTATTTTCACCTCACTGAGTAACTTTATTCCTATATTCCTTGTACATTTTTATCTTCCTAAAAGGAAAAAGAAAAACTTGGAGGAAAGTACAAGGGAAAAGAGAAGGTGACATCCACGAGCAGGGGAAGAGAAAATGCCATTCAAGTGGTATGATTAATTCTACCACACTTTGCTCTCTCTCTCTCTCTCTCTCTCTCTTAATTTGAACCATGACCATGTACTCTTCTGCAAATTCTGTAAACGACTGGGGCCTTGGCCTTCAAGAGGTTAGAGAAACAAAACTGGATTATTTGTTGAATACAGATTTCGAGCCGTGCCATGCACTAGTGCTATCATATTATAGGGAAAGAGAGACAAAATGCAATCAAGTATATTTGTCTTACTTCAATTAGTTAAAGATCCCCAATGGTTTCAAAGGTTTCATCTTTGTTACTCATTCCATGGTTGGGGAAGCTTCATTGTTCGAAACATCAGTGTGCTGTGTTATTGCAATGCTTCTTCATTTTTCATCATTCCTGACTCCTGAGTTTTGTGGTTTCTTCTGTTTATAGCCACTCTTTAATACATCCTTTTGTGGCTGTGTTTTAACTGCAGACCGACGATCGTCCCTCCATTGCGGAATGGTTTCGCCAATGCCACAAGACATGCCCGAATACCAAACAAGACCTTGACCCTGTTGTGGTGGCCTCTGGGCAGGTTAGACTCACGGTTCAACTGCATTCTTGATTTTCTTTATCAAAATCTTGGTTTGTTTTTTGATTACGTTTACTTTCATGAATTAATTCTAAGATAGGGTTTATGCTTTACATTTTGAATTCAGTCAGAGTTGAATTCCATTGGTTTTACTTGCATTACTATTTGGGTTTTTGGTGGGTTTTTGAATTCAAGATTTCCAGTGCCGCACCATTGGAAGCTTGATCTTTTACAGTCCGTTTTTGCAGGAAGAGGAGGATGTGAGTGTGGTGAATGGAGTTTATACGGTTAGTTCGGAGTATGAATCGGCTCTATCAATTTGGCAACAGGGAAGTGGAAGGCGAATGGAACGAGGGGAGCCGAGCACGAGGAATGAGGACGGAAGGGTCTGGAAGAAGGTATGGGCTCTCCTGATTCCTAACAAAATTAAACAGTTCAAATGCATCAATGAATCATTTCGATCAAGGAAAACTTGTTTAGGAGAAAGGTGACTCAGGACTTGCTTTGCCCAATGTGTAGCAACGATTGAGAAACTTTTCCCCACTTATTTTTGAAGTGCCGATTTGCTCAGATTATGTGGAGGATATCGCCGCTTGGGTGTGTCCTGAACATGAATGAGCAGTCGTCCATTCTTGCTTGGTTCGATAACGTGATTGATCGCTAGAAGGGAACAGAGGAGGGCGGTATCATGTTAACACTGATGCCATTGATTTTATGGAGGATATGGAAGTGTCGGAAAGAGGTGGTTTTTAATGATGGGAGCCCCGATCCGCAATACTCATTCGATGTTTGAAACATCAGTGTGCTGTGTTGTTGCACTGCTTCATTCTTCCTCATTCCAAGTGTTAGCATCATAAGGCAAAACCGGTGTAATGAAGAACCAAAACCGAGCCTTAAGTCTCAATCAATTGGGATAGGCTTCAACAATCCGTGTTTTCCTTTGAGCTAAAACCGGTGTAATGAATTAGTGATATATACTTCCTGAGTATTGTAGTTCCTTATGTTTATAACCACTCTTTAGTCTTTAATTCATCATTTTGGGGTTTGTGTTTTAATTGCAGACCTACAATTGTCCCTCCATTGAGGAATGCTTTCGCCAAGGCCACAAGACACGCCCGAAAACCAAACAAGAACTCAGCAATTCTCTCCTCACCCCTAACAACTTGCTCAAAAACATCATCGATTCGGTCCTCGACAACAAGGCTGTTTCCACATTGCTCGAGCCACTTGATGTTCCCGGTAACGCTTGCCTCAATCTCGATCTCCAACCAGATATAATCACCACGGTTTGTAACATCTTGATCTCCAACTTGCTCAAAAACATCATCGATTCGCTCCTTGACAAAATGATGTCCTCTTCGCTGTCGGATCAGAAGAGTTCTGCCAAGAACCTCCGGCAGCTCACCAAGCAGTATGCCCCGTTTCGGGACCTTTTCGGCAACGAGGCTGTTTCCAAATTGCTCAAGCCACTTGATGTTCCCGGTAATGCTTGCCTCGATCTCGATCTCCAACTAGATATAATCACCACGGTTTTTAACATCTCGCTGCCCCAAGGGAACAAGAAAGTGGTGGCAGAAAATCCGCGTGTGATCCCCTTACTTATAAATGCCTTGAGAACCGGTACTAGTCAGACGAAGAGCAATGCTGCTGCTGCACTTTTCAACCTATCAGAGCTCGATTCGAACAGGACCCTCATCCATGTATCCGGTGCTCTTGGGCCTTTGATTCGTCTGGTAGGAGAAGGCAACTCGGAAACCATGACCGACGTCTGCGCAGCAATGTCCATGCTCTGCCGGGACGGTGCCAACACCGATGCACATAGAGAAAAAGCTGTCAGCGACGGCGCAGTGAGGGTGATTTTGAGGAAGGTCAAGGACGGCGATTTCCTTGATTTGTTGTTACCCGTTTTGGCAACATTTTCTAGCCTTCCGAGTGCTGCAGAGGAAATGGGAAAGATGGGTGCTGTGGCTTGCTTGCTCAAGATCATGATGGAGAGAGGTGATAAAGACAGCAACGCCGTAAAGTATTGTGCTGCGATTTTGTTCGATATTTACTCGTTCTATAAGCAAGAAGAAGCTGCGAATGGTATCATATCCAGTGTGGCACTAAGGGGGACTCAAAAGGGCCGGAAGAAACGCCTCCTCTTGGTTTCACATACTTTTCTTCCTCCCTAATTGGTTTTGTATTAGTTGCCAACCCTGTAATATGTTTAGAAAAAACTTCTAAGAACTTCTTTAAAAGGTACGATTTATTATGTTAATTACCTTTGGGAAATGATATTGGCACTTCAAAAATTGATGCAGGCACTCCAAAATCAGTGCAACTCCAAAGCCACTTTTCTTTGTTTTTTGGAGTGCCAATATCATTTCCTTTACCTTTGATTAATAATTAAATTGTCGATTATGAGGAATAAGTATTTGTAACTCCCGGTCATTATATTATGCATTTGAGTTCTTATTATATGCAATGATAAAATTGCATATGTAGTGCACGAGATGATGTTCTGATTTGAAGAGATATTTTGATCAAATATAAATATGGTACACCATACACATATTCTAAGAATAACTTGCATATACTCTTAGTATTTTGAGCATACAGGTTGTTCTTGGTTCGCGGGCAAAGCTTTAGCTGCACACATAGCTTTCCAGAGATCGTTTTATTTTGAGAATCGAATGTCACGTAAATCAGTGCAAGTGGAGACATATCTTCTCTAAGAACAATGCTATATACGTGTCTAGAATCACATAAGTTATCTCTATTCTCCTACATATCTCTACCTAAAATATCATTTCAACATTTTATTATTTTTGTGGTTGTCTTCATTTATTTATATTTACAGAAATTCTAACGAATATCTCCAACAATCTAAAAGAAGATAAGTCTAGAATTTTCAGTAGAAAATTTGAGACCTTTTGCGTGCTGTAGTTAGTTGACTTGGACTATCACATGTAGTTAAAAAGATTAAACTTGGATTCAATTTGTATATGTCATTAGAGTATCCACAATGGCATAACCAAAAGTGCTAGGTTTTTAAAGTTAACAATATTGGTGCAAAAAATGGCTCACAATGCTATAATCAAACTTAGCAACCTCCTTAGAAATAATCAAATTTTGGACTTTCAATAACCAAAACTAACAACCTTTTGTCAATAACCAAATTTGATGAATCTCACATTCTCAATCAAATACACACATCATTAAAAAAAAAAAAAAAAACACATTCTATCTCTTCCCTTTTCCCCTCTTTTTTTCTTTTTCAACAATGTTTTCAAAAACAGTATTATACTTAAATTTTAAAAAAAAAAAACTGTTTTCCCCCAAAAATTATATTTTAACTATTTTTAAAAAACATTTTTATACAAACAAATTGTTCTTTTTTTGAAAAATTATTTTGTACAAGAAAATGTTTTTTTAAAACATTTTCTTATATAAAATCTATTTTTTCAAAAATCGTAATTACACAAAAGTTGTTTTTCTTTTTTTTTTTTAAAATCAAAAAAAGTTCAAAAATTATTGTCTATTTCTAATAAGTAGTTTTTCATAGTCTCAAAATTATTTTTAGAAAAAACTATTTCTATGTTCACAGTTATTAGTTTTTTTTTGTAATTTAAAATGGTGTCGTGGCAACTTTTGATTATTCAATTTTGATTCTGCCATTGTGGACCTCTACATTGCTAACCTTAGCAATCTCTTAAATGGATAATCAAAAGCTGATGTGGCAACTTTTGATTATCCATTTTTGATTATAGCATTGTGGATACCCTTACTTGACTTTTAGCTAGATCTTAATGATTTCAAAAAGGAAGAACAGGTCATTGAGATGATAAAATTCCGCATTGGGTGTTGTACCGAGGAATTTTTGACCGTCGGATCGTATAAAAATTTCAAAAAATAAAAAAATTCACACACAATCTTAATGATCCCAAATACATGGGTACATTTCTTGTGGCTTATGCTATCTAACAAAAACAAAACAGTGCCAAAAACGTATTTTCATATCCAACAAAGTACGCTAAAGATGAGACTAAGCCAAAAACGTATTTTCTTGTCCTAATATTACTTTGGGTTTCAAAAGTGATTTAAACCCAAAAAACCATTTTTTTTCATTTGTCATTTTCTGAATTTTCTCAATATTAGGCCATAGCTGCGGAAAGTTTAAAAAAAAAAAAAAAGAAGCTACCCTAAGTTAAAAAAAAAAAATTCACTGAAAAAGGAAAATGAGCTCAATAAAAGAAGTTAAGAGAACTCAAGGGTTGGTCTAGTGGTTTTCAATAAAACTAAGGAGACCGACCAAAAGGGACCCCGACCTGTTACCAATGGCGTGCCAAGCCCATTCCGGCCACTGACCGGCTGATCCGAGCCGTCCAAAAATTCTAAAAACAAAATCAAGTGGGCCTACTCGAGAATCAATGGCATCGATGTGTATATGTGCTCAATCCAAACACCCCATTTATACATATATATACGAAAAAATGGGGTGTTTGGATCGAGCATTTACACACATCGGATGTCGTTGATTCTTGCGTAGGTCCACTCGATTTTTTTTGGTCGATATCCGTAGCATCTCTTCAGTGGTTTTTGCCTCGGACTTTGGGTTTCCTCGTTTGTGAGGTCTCAGGTTTAAGGTTCCATTCTCATTGCTAGTAACTCTCAGGCAACTTTTCTCTACGCGTAAGCATGTGAAAAAGCTATGAGAAAAACTGTAGGGATTAATTTGAGGTACGAACAATCGGCTTGGACACCATGCATTACCAAAAAAAGTACTAAAAAAAGAATTTAGGACAATTATTTTAGAGAAAGAGGGAGAGTCAACTCACAACGATTAAACTAATACTCCATGTCCCAAAATCTTGGTCTTTTTTGGGAGTTCGTGTCATTTTCAATTAATTATATCTTACGATCCATAATCTTTTAGGTGATTTTAAAAACTTCGCAGATGATGGGAGCTTGGTTCTGCGGTGGTTTAATTTCTGGCGACAACTTGGTTTTAGGGGTGGTTTTAGGTTTTCACGGTAGAGGAGTTTGGTTTAGTGGTGGATTATTTGGGTGGCATTTTGGTTTTTGGAGGCAGCAAAGTCTTGGGTTCCCTGGGTTCTAAAGGTGGTTCAGTAAATTCATAAAATTTTCTTTTGCCGATCAAAAATAAATAGGGAAAATTTTAAAAATGGTCCCCTAGTTTGCACGAATTCTCATTTTCGTCCCTCTAGTATCAATTGTGTTACTTTTAGCCCTATAGTTTGCATTCTGCCCCAATTTGGTCCCTCTCGCTTACGGCGTTAAGGAAACTAACGGAATTGGAGGACAAAATTGTCATTTCACCTCACAGAGGGACTAAATTGAGATTTCATGCAAACTAGAGGGACTATTTCTACAATTTTATTTTTTACTTTTGTTTTTGTAAATAAATTTAAAATACATCATATGTAATATATTTCTCATCTCATTTATTTTGAATAATCAAAATATGTTGAAATTTTTTAAAGTTTTTATTATATATATCACAAAAAATATGAGAAAATTCGAAAATCAACCCCTATGTTAAATGTCTTGGTATTGTATTTTTTTTTCAATTGAATTTTCACTCTCGTTATTTTCTTTGTGACATGATTAAAAAGAAAAAGTTGTTCAGTAGTATTTAGAAATCAGAAAAGAAATAGGGACCGACGGGTCCCGTAGGAAAATCGTACCGACGGCCGCACCTGGCCGTCTCCGGCCACCTGAAGGTTGATCCGAGCCGTCCAAAAATTCTATAAAGAAAAGGTTTTTATTATGAGGGGGCCCGCTCGAGAATAGTACTGTTGTAGGGACCGACGGTTCCATATCGAAATTGCACCGATGGCCGTGCCGGACCACCGGACGGCCGATCTGAGCCGCCCAAAAATTCTAAAAAAAAAATAAGGTGTTTGGATAAAAAATCCTACACACATCAGATGCCGTTGATTCTCGAGCAGGCCCCCTCATAATAAAAACCTTTTTTTTATAGAATTTTTGGACGGCTCGGATCAGCCGTCAGGTGGTCGAAGACGGCCCAGCGCGGCCGCCTGTACGATTTCCCTACGGGACCCGTCGGTCCCTATCGCTTTTCTGATTTCTAAATACTACTGAACAACTTTTTCTTTTTAATCATGTCACAAAGAAAATAACGAGAGTGAAAATTCAATTGAAAAAAAAAAATACAATACCAAGACATTTAACATAGGGGTTGATTTTCGAATTTTCTCATATTTTTTGTGATATATATAATAAAAACTTTAAAAAATTTCAACATATTTTGATTATTCAAAATAAATGAGATGAGAAATATATTACATATGATGTATTTTAAATTTATTTACAAAAACAAAAATAAAAAATAAAATTGTAGAAATAGTCCCTCTAGTTTGCATGAAATCTCAATTTAGTCCCTCTATGAGGTGAAATGACAATTTTATCCTCCAATTCCGTTAGTTTCATTAACGCCGTAAGCGAGAGGGACCAAATTGGGGCAGAATGCAAACTATAGGGTTAAAAGTAACACAATTGATACTAGAGGGACGAAAATGAGAATTCGTGCAAACTAGGGGGACCATTTCTAAAATTTTTCCAAATAAATAAATAAAAACTTTGTATAAAAAAGCTTATTGAGATTTATCAAACAATATCTATATTTGATACTCCTATAATAATCATTATAAATTAGAAAATATAACCAGTCTTTTCTGGAAATAGGAAAAAGCTGTCAGCGATGCTGCAGTGAAGGTTATTTTGAGGGAGGTCAAGGACGGCGCTTTCCTTGATTTGTTGTTACCCGTTTTGGCAACGTTTTCAAGCCTTCCGAGTGCTGCTGAGGAACTGGAAGGGATGGATGCATGCTGTGGCTTGCTTGCTCCAGATCATGAGGGAGAGTGGTAATAAAGACAGCAACGACGTAGAGAGTTGTGCTGCGATTTTGTTCGATATTTGCTCGTACGATAAGGATGAACTCAAGGAGGTAAAGCAAGAAGAAGCTGCAAATGGTACGACATCGACTGTGGCACTGAGGGGGACTCAAAGGGCGAGAAGAAAGGCCACTGGAATTCTTGAGATGGGGAACAATGTCGGTTAATGGGAAAATATCACGGCAGAGAGGTACATTCCTTCTGTAAAAACCTAGGAGCATTCTTTTTCTGCTACAAGCAGTAGTACTATAGATCAATCTGAGGTTGGTTACAATTGTAAAATGGTCACATGGAATTTTACAGATGTTGCATAGGTATAGCCTGCAATTCCAGGGAGGTTTTTGGTCCATCATGTTAGGCTTACGGATTACCGAAAAAGGTATTGATTTTCTCCCATCATCTTCATGGATGGTACATTAGTTTTGTGGTGACATTGCTTTGTGTTCATCATCACGTAAGTGAGAGCAAGAACGAAAGCGTGAAAATGCCTTTGAAAAACGTTTAGACTACTAAAATTTGTGATAGTGAGAATTGAGAGCGAGAATTGAGAGTGGGAGTGGAGATTCCTGCCATAGAATTTGTCTCCATGATTTTTATGTGATAATCAGATGTCCGATCAGTTTGTGAGCATTTTGACTGATTTCGGGATTTTAAAGTTAACGCCCGAGCAAGTCCTCCAGCAGTTTGAAACGCTGGGACGTTGTGGAATTTGAACATTCGACATTATGAGCGCCAAAAGGAGTATTTGTTTTCTTATGCTAACCTTATCGAACCCTTGGGTTGTCTCTGTCTCTATGATCAGTGTTGATCTGTCTGTATTCCTTTTGATCATCAGGTGTCTATAATAATGTTACTAATTGAAAACTCTTGGTCTTATTATTTGATTTTCAGGTTTTTTGTTTTTTGTTTTTTTTTGAAGTGAAATCGAATTAGTTTGACCCATGAAATATTTTCCCTGTTATGTTAAAAACATACGCAATATTCTACCTGCAATTCAACTCATCTGACAAGAATATTTTCGTAAAAGTTGAAATCACAATTTTTATTGTACAGAATGACAGAAAATGAAATTAGAATTATTAGTCCAACTGCCCGTAGAAATTAGAGTGATAAATTATTCATTTTTTAATACATTTTTCTCACTACTTGCTTTGTAATAGACCACACAAATGGGTACAAAATTACCGAGACGAGCACGGAATAATTTTTCCGGGATGGGCATGCAACCTTAAGGATGTTTGCGAAAATGAATTTTAAATTATGAATTGCACTGATTAGTAAAGGAAATTGATATTTGCGCTCCACTTCATGAAGTTACTAGTAACTTCATGTAAAATTGGAGCGCCATCAGTAAAAAGTGGAGCGTGAAAATCAAAGTAAATAATTTTTTTCCCCGTAATTGTGAAATTTCAAGTAAATTGTAACAAAGATCATACTTCCACCATCCCAAATTGTTGTGCCTATTTTCTTTTTGGGACCTCTCAAAATATTGTTTATATTTCACAATATGTTTTTTTTTATTTATGATTTTGAATGATTGTTTAACAAAATTAATTGAGATCTGTCAAACAGATATTCATATTCAATAGAAAAATATTCTCAATTAAAAGATATAGATAATTTTATGAGAGATCCCAAAAAAGAAACATGCACAATAATTTGGGACCGGGGAATAGTGTTTATTTTGAAAAAACACTAAACATCTTCCCAAATGAGAAAAAATTCTTTCCACCTTAGGTGGAAACCCTATGGTTTCTACCACACATTGCGGGTCCCGTTGTGTATTTTTTCCAGTAATCTGAACCGTTCAACTTGTAGGACCCGTATAGTAGTACATTCACACCAAAAATCATATTTATCGGATATCGATAGATATATTAAAAATTAAATCTTAGTTTAAAAAATAGACGGTTATGGATAGTTTAACTTTAAACTTATCTACCGTCAATTTTTTTTATACCTATCCAACTCCGATAAAGCTAATTTTTAGTGAATATATACTACTTTGCGAACCCTACAAGATGAACGGTTCAGATTACTATAATATACACACGGTGGGACCCACAATTAATAGTGGTGGAAAACCCCTTTTTTCCACCTAAGGTGGATGGAAGTTACTCTCCTTCCCAATTATTTAAAGTTTTAAATTTGATTCGAAGACCACTAACAACTCAACTTTTCTAAAGAGCTGTGCCACGTGCACAGCAAACTGTGCAAAGCAGCTGTGCACAGACCTCTTTGTCTCCTGCTTTTGGTCGCACAAAGATGATCGAAAGTGATTTTGGGTGTTTTGTTAACGCCTCTAACGATATCGAATGAAGCTCATTTTTTTCATAGACCTTAAACGGCATATTTTAAACAAAATGAGCAACTCCGATCATTTTTGTGCGATCCGAGGTGGAAGAAAAAAGGGTCTGTGCACAGCTGCTTTGCACATCTTGTTGTGTGCACGTAGCTTTATGGTTTTCTAAAACAGAATTTAGGGGATTTTACATTATTTTTCCATTTTTAAGAATCTCTCTTTTGGCAGGAAATTTTTAATTCAATTCTCTCACTCTAAATCACAAACCCAATTCGTTTTCTCTCTCCTTTGGTTGTCCTTCACTCTCTCTCGCTCTCTAATCAAGGAATTGCTTAAATGGCGAACCCGGAGGACATGCTTTAATGGCGAACCCGGAGGACCGCAAGTCAGCAACCCCGGTTCCCGCAACGCCGAAACCCTCGTGGAGTTATTAAAGAAAGAACGGGAGATTGAAACCACTGAGGAGGCCATAAGGATCGTTTCTTCTCCGAGAGAATTGAAAATCAAGGAATCGGCTCCGAAGGGATTCAAGTGTCCAATGTCCGCAGAGATTATGGGTGACCCTGTTGTGGTGGCCTCCGGGCAGGTTAGACTCACGGTTCAACTGCATTCTTGATTTTCTCTATCAAAATCTTGGTTTTTTTTTTTTTTTTTTCTTATTTCGCTTTCTTTCATGAATTGATTCAGTCAGTGTTGAATTCCTTTGGTTTTTACTTGCATTACTATTCGGGTTTTTGGTGGGTTCATGAATCCAAGATTTCCCTTATTTTTGTATGCAAGATTTTTAATTCTTTCGTTTAGGGTTTATGGAAATTGCTCTTTTTTCCGTGATGTTGAACGTATCCTTTGAATGGTGGTTTTCTCTCTCTCTCTCTCTCTCTCTCATGATTTCTGGGTTATAGAGTTTAATTCCCTTCTGTTTCTTTTGTGCTGCCATTAGGCTATTTTTGACTAGTCTAGTGTGTGCTTTATTTCACTCGTGGCGAATAAATTTTTCAGGAATCATATTCTTGGTTCAATTGGTTATTAAAGATCGCCAACGGCATCAAAGGTTTCATCGATGCCGCAACGATCGCTTCCCCGGACCGAGGCTATCTCAAGATTTGCTCCTCGACAACATGATGTCCTCTTCGCTTTCGGATCAGAAGAGTTCAGCCGAGACCCTCCGGTGGCTCACAGACGAGTACCCCCCGTAGCGGGACCTTCTCGGCAACAACGAGGCTGTTTCCAAATTGCTCGAGCCGCTTGCTGTTCTCCGTAACACTTGCCTGTGTTTGGTTGAGAGTTTAGTTTAGTTTTGGTAGTGGGTAGAGAGAGAAATAGAGTAATGATTGAAAATAGATGTAATGATTGGAGAGAGATAGAGAGAGATGAGAAAGTAATAATTGAAAAAATAGGGTAATAATTAGAGAAAGAAATAAGGTAATGATTAAAAACAAAACGAAAACTAAAACTAAATGGTGAAACGAACAAAGCCTATATCACCACGGTTTTAAACACCTAGCCGCGCGAAGGGAACAAGAAAGAGAGCTACTAATCACCCCCCTGTCAGGGGGGCCTGACACCTTTGCAGCTCTTTCCAATTTTACCCCCATACACCCTCTCTCTCTCTCTTTCTCTTATTTTATTTTTGTTATAAAATTTTAAATGCTAATAACTTTTTTTTCAAGTATTTTTTTTAATAAATTTTATATTTTTAAAATCTATTCAATAAAATCTATCAAACAAGTCTAATATTGAATATGAAATAATATGTTTAAATGAAATGATTTTTTTGGACCCAATATATTATCTCTTTGTTTTTATTTTGTTGTCCTTCATTTTTTTTAAACTTCTATATTTTAGTTTTCAAGTAAATTATGTATGTTGAATTCACTTAAATTTACTTTATATTTCTCTGAACAGTCAATAATGCAAATTTCAGTCAAATTTCATTTAATTTTAATTGAGTATATAGAACTAATACATGAACATAAATAAATACACAAATTTAGTCAACATTTCCACCAAATTGTGGTCGTTGTCCCGAATCTATCTGCATTACTTCATACCACAACTGGAGGCGTGCTTCATAAGGATGGGCCCATCCTTGTGCTTCATGTGATGCATTTGGCGTCCACCATATGATAATGGATGGTACAAGGTAATGACGGTATAGAAAAACTTGCACGAAGTGATTGTCATTAACACGACCAATAGCTATATGTGTGCGCGCTGCGATTGGAACTGGATGGGAGCTCAACGGCAAGTGAGTGAAACAACTCGAAGCAATCATATCGAATGTATGCAGTACAACGTTGTACGCTGATGCGACGACAAGTCCCAATGATATAGAATCCATCCAATAATCCTCTGGTGCTGATGGCAGGAAGCAACGAAATCTTTGTAGCACCTGGGATACATAATTATGTTCTGGATAAATCTGATTGTACAGAACCCAATTTTGTTCAATCTCTTGGATAAGGTCATGTCGTACTTGAGCCCATTCATCTTCAGAACCATAGAGTTGCGCGGCTATCGCCCTGAAGCCACAATGACCGTCGGGTCGAACGTCAACACAGTGGGAAATATAACGCTGATACTGCTGAGGAAATTTCTCAACGAGGTGATCCCTCCCATTGGTCCTTCGCAATGTTGGAATACGTGAGACCCGAGATTCTGAAGTGGATACTGTGAAGGAAGGTATGTGACCTACTCTGCTCATCTCTGCCTGTAGGTCGACCTTTGTGTTCTGTGTTGTATGCTGGGGGTCGAACTGTGCAACGAGATGGATCTGCCATATCGAGAAACCTGTCCATCATAGACTCTCGACTGTCGGAATCCATTTCATTTAATCTTTCAATAAGCTCAGCTGCCCTGTCTGATCGTGCTCCCTCGTCAGTATGCCTTTGGGCGTGCATGGACAACGTACTCCAGTGAGGGTGGATAGAGCTTATAGGAATTGGTCTGTCCACAGAACAGTAAAGTGCGATATCGTGAAAGCATGGCAATTCGTGTGTCCTTTTGATCTTACAACAGCAAAGGCCGCCTTCGTTATCAGTGCGTTGTGCCTGCTTATCGATCAAGTTCATTGCCTATAATGAAATACGACCTCTGATTTCACTATAAATGCCTTCATGCAGATGTCTGTGTCGTGGAATGTTGAGAGATTTCTGGAACGACCCCTGAATATCCCCGAACTGACTAGTTAACATCTTTTCTATTTTCTGAAAAGATGTTTGAAGCGAGGACATGGTATCTCCCAGGTATCGTTTGAGCCTCGCATGCGCAGATTCCGCCTTTGCAATTTAATAATATACTGTGTTAAATAGGAAAGTTACATAAAGTACTCTTTAGTGCAGGACAATAAATATACAATGACTATAGAAAAGTTACATTTGGCTTGAATTGCTCCCGAGGTGCATAAACTGGTTTATATATGCTGCAACAAATCGCTCTTTGTTAGGATCTAACCATGTATCCCAAAGGTATTGTATGGCAGTGGAGTATTGCTCAAACTCTCCGCACATGGCATTCCACCTCTCTTGTAAAGACATCGGTGTCGATGAATGAATAAGCAACTGCCATGCATAGGAAAACTCGTCCCACCTCGTACCAAGTATAGGCCTGCACTTCTTCATTACACACTGGTTTATGTGCCAAATACAAAAAATGTGCTGTGCGAAGGGGAAACATATTCCAATAGCGCCAAGAAGTGTCAGATCCCTATCTGAAACAACCACCGATGGCAACGCTGCCCCTTTTTCAATCATCCATCTTTTTAAGGTATCTAATGCCCATATCAGTCTTTCTTTCGTCTAATTATTCAAATATGCAAACATAAGAGAGTAAGTTTTCATTGTGGATGTGATACCCACAACTTTCAAGAGTGGTATCCGATACTCATTACTCTTGTATGTCGCATCAATAATCAACACGGACGAAAAATTGACAGATAGCTCTAGGCTTTTAGGATGAACCCAAAGAATATCTGTGATTTCGTTGGTGTATTCATTGGTGAGAAAGTCATAAATGTATTGCTTTTTGTTTAATTCATTCAAGATGTACCCAATAGGAGATAGACCCCCCAGTTGCTCTTTCTTATACCGTGCCTTCATATTGTAAATACTCTTGATTCCTATACTAATTGACGAGTCTTGTTGTCTCAGGACATTAAGAATTTCTCGAGGCGCGGTGCTGCTAGACATGTCACGAACTACTTGCTGCTGGATTGGGGTCAGCCTTGACGGGTACTCATGTCCCTCAAAATTTTCAGCTGGTTCATGATTATGAAAACCTTTAACAACCTCCAAACTCCACATGACACCGTCTGGAGGTTGTGGTACACCTCGCAGCTTAAAGGGGCAATCACATTTTTTAGTTCCAGTATTCCTTTGCATTGAATGCCCTTCTCGTGGTGGTTTGTACAATCCTCCCTTTTCACAAATAAGCATGCATTTCGGCATCTTGTTGCCCTTTATACTAGCAGATTTACTTATGACAATCACAAAACCATTTTCCTTACCAACTCTCCGCGCCCAATCTAACATGACAGTTCTAGTTTCAAATATCTATAACAAAAAAAATGAATACGTATAAGTACAACATTATGCAGCCTACTTTCAAAATAAGTAACAAATATGTATAATAACAATAAATAATAACTAACCTGGTCAGTTGTAAATTCGGCTGTGTAATCACGCCCAATGTAGGAGCTCCTCTCCCCACATGGAACATCATTAGCAACATCGTTCCCGACTGACCAACTATCCGAAAATGAAAAATTGTAGTGATCCATAATATTCTTCTATGAATTACGAAAATGAAATGAAAGTTGAGAAAATTGTGAGGATATGGTGAATGAGAGTAAGTGTGAATATATACGCAACTGATTATATAGGCGCTACTGTCAAATTTTCAACGGGCAATAATCCTCTCAATGTTGCAGCGTTAGCCCCCCCCCCCCCCTTCCTTCCCGTGTTGACACGTGTCAGCCCTCTTGACACGTGCAAGACTCCCGTCGTGGCCCCTTGACACAGCAAGACTCCGCTGACACGTGTCACCCCTTTACATCGGCAAGACTTCGCGTTGACACGTGTCGTGGCCCCCGACACAGCAAGCCTCCCGCGTGATACGTGTCGTGCCCCCTTTACACTGCAAGACTCGCTGACACGTGTCGTGGCCCCCCTTTACATGCACAAGACTCCGCGTTGACACGTATCAGCCCCCTCCCCACGGCAAGACCAAGTGCAATCAATTGTTTTTCCTGATAACCTATTTTTGTTATTTTATTTATTTAATTAATAATATTTATACTCTATAACTTTTTCTTTTTTTATTTATTTAAAATTATTTTAGTATTCCGATTTTCAATCCGGTTCAATCGGTGGAAAGATCTTGTTTTTTTTAATCATTTTATCTTAAATGGTCATAATGAATTTACAACGGGCAACAATTCTATTAATGGTCATAATTAAATTTTGACTCTAGGACTCTCGTTCATTAATCCTAAGAGATATTTGATTTTACGACTTTCTTAGGGTTAATCAACGAGAGTCCTATAGTCAAAATTTAATTATGACCATTTAGAATAAAATGATCAGAAAATTAAAATCTTTTTACCGGTTCAAACGGATTGAAATTTGGAACACAAAATTTTTCAACCTATTTAGACAGTTTAAACTACCACAAAAATATAATTTTTCCGTTTTACATCATTTAACCATCAATATTAGGCTCGTTTGATAGGTTTCATTGAGTACATTTCAAAAATATAAAATTTATTAAAAAAAATATGTGGAAAAAAATTTATTAGCATTTAAAATTTTATAAAAAAAATTAAACAAAAGGAGGAGAATGGGCTGAGACAGGTGATTGGTTTGGGGAGGGGGGGCTGGGGGAGGGTATAAGGGGGAAAGGGGGGGAACCGTGTGGCGTGGCAATTTCGAACAAGAAAGTGGCCGGTGGCAGAAAATTTGCATGTGATCCTGTTTACATCCATTTTTGGCACCATTGGACTAAGTGTTAGAAGGCTATTTAATTATTATTTAATTAAATTGAGCAAAAAAAAAATGTATTAGGTTAAAATTAATGGGGCAAGACAATATTTATTGAGCCCAATTAATTTCAGTCTAATCAAGCCATAGGTCCAAAGTTATTTATTTTGGGCTATGTTTATTTGAAGCCCAATGGAGTAGATTCATGGGGATTTTCAACACATGGCCATTTGACTATATCAAAATGCCCATTACTCATCAGGTGGAGAAGCCTACTAACTTCTATTAACTACCCACAAACGAACAAGAAAAGCATGTGGTAAATATGCTTTGTATATATTAACTACCCATGATCCCACGGAGTGGAAGTTACAAAGGACACTTGGCATCATCAGGAGAAGGCGAGAATTCTATTTGCATGCAGAAATCGAAGACCCTTGACCTATAAATACTAGTTCTTAATACAGAAAAAGAGTTCTCATACCAATCAAGCTCAATGCTTAAACTAAAATCTTCCCAGCGAAGCAATTATTTTACTTTTCCTGTTTTCACTCAATTACTTTATCAAGCAATTTGGGTTTTACTTTCCTTGTAGCCAACTTTATTATTCCGATATAATAAAGTTCGTTTTTACTTTTACGTTGCTCTCTTTCCTACACGCGGTTAGGAAATAGCTAAGTCCACACTCGTTGTGGCAAAACCACGAACCATCACTGCAATCTAGCTCTTAGGTTTGCAGCACATTCGCCTTATGGTTACAAAGTCAGAAAAGAGACACTCCCTTACATTAGACACAACAAGTCTTGGCACGCCTGCCCTCAGCCCTTGAGCCATTTCGGAGCCAAACAGATCCCCTTGCTTATCGATGCCTTGAGAACCGGTACCACTATGACAGAGGAATGCCGCTGCAGCACTTTTCAAGTTATCAGAGCTCGATTCAAACTGGACCCTCATCGTTGAATCCGGTGCTCTCGGGCCTTTGATTCGTCTAGTAGGAGAAGGGAACCCGGAAACCATGGCCAATGGTTGCACAGCAATGTACATTCTTTGCTGCGGTCCAATCACCCATACGTATGGAGAAAAAGCTGTCAGCGACGGCGCAGTGAGGTTGGTTTTGAGGAAGGTCATAGACGGTGCTTTCCTTGATTTGTTGTTACCCGTTTTGGCGACGCTTTCTAGACTTCCGAGTGCTGCCAGGGAAATGGCAAGGATGGGTGCTGTGGCTTGCTTGCTCAAGATCATGTGGAAGAGGGGTAATAAAGACAGCAATGCCTAGAGAGTTGTTCTGTGATTTTGTTCAATATTTGCTTGAACGATACGGATGAACTCAAGGAGGTGAAGCAAGAAGAAGCTGCAAACTGTGCGATATCGACGGTGGCACAGAGGGGGACTCAAAGGGCCAGAAGAAAGGCCATTGAAATTCTTGAGATGGGGAACAATGTAGGTTAATGGGGAAACATCGCGGTATAGAGGTACATTCCTTCTGTAAAAAACTTAGGAGTATTCTTTTTCTGCTACAAGAAGTACTATAGATCAATCTGAGGTTGGTTTCAATGTAAACTGGTCACATGGAATCGTACAGATATTGCATAGGTATAGCCTGCAATTCCAGGTGGTTTTTGGTCCATCATGTTAGGCTTATGGAGTAGCAAAAAGGACAATGATTTTCTTCCCATCATCTTCATGGATGGTACATTAGTTTTGTGGTGAGACTGCTTGCTTTGTGTTCATCATCACGTAAGCGAAAGCAAGAACGAGAACGTGAAAATACCTTTCAAAAACGTTTAGTCTACTAAAATTTGTGATAGTGAGAATTGAGAGCGTAACGCAGAGCGAGAATTGAGCGGGAGCAGAGATTCCCGCCATAGGATTATGTGACCTAGGTCCTCTCGTTTTCACGTACTTTTTTCTCTCTCTCTTGTTCCTAGCTAACTTGGTTTTGTATTAATTGCCTACCCTGAAATATTGGTTGGGTTAAATACTTCAATGTACAAGGAGTATAAAGGAAGGTGATAGTGCAGATTTGATGACCAAATCAAGACCCTAGAAGAGTGCCTCAAAATCAACAAATATCAACCACCAACTAGCAAAACGTTGGGCACTTATTAATGTTGGTGAGTTAGGAAATGTTAACAAGATGTAGACTTTTGGACAAGGCAATAACTTTGGGGGTGTCTCAAGTCACTGCATTTGAAACTTGCTTTTGGGAGAAAGCTGTGGGGTGCACATGGTGTGTACCACAGCAAAACGTTTCGAAACTTGCTTTTGGCGAAGTAATTAGAACCCATTCCTTAGAGGGAAGAAACACCCAAAGAGTAGTAATTTGAACTACCCATTTCTTGGAAGAAAACCAAAAGTTATTTTCAAAATATGTACACTCCTATACACATGCCTGCCTTAGAGCCTAGCCACCTCTGCCCATCTTCCTATGTCACTCATTAATGGTAGTCGGCGTTGATGTGGAATCACCTGGGGGTTGTTGGATATCCTTGTTTGTATCATTTATTGTTCAAGAATGCTACGGCCACACACAATTTTACGCAAACGAATGCAAACGCGCTCACATTCTGAAGGGACACGCGCCCTTGTGAGTGTGCGTGTATTTGTTGGTGTAAAGTCATTTTGTGGCTTTAGCATTTTTATTTGTTTTGTACGAGTTCAGAGCAAGTCCAAGAGTCTGGCTATGTAGCTATTTTCTTTTTTTTTTTTACAGCAAAGAAAGATAAATTTATTTAATCAGAGTAAAATTACAATTATTAAAAGGATAGAAAGTACAAAGCCACAGAATGAACGAAGTGCATGACAATCGACACCCAACTCGCCCGCTAATCACATGTTGCTAATTATCTTAAGAGAAAACCACGTTAAACAAATCAAACAGCAGTAACATAGCACAACCATAAAAACCCATAAATATCAGTCCCGACCACCACCCAAGCCGCCGCCCCCAAAGCCGCTAAGCAACCCTACCACCACTAGACCACGAAATGTAGCTACTGTTGCTAGTCAAAAACATAAAAATAGCCTTCCAACAGCCTCAGCAGATGCCTATAATTTCGCCGCTAGGGTTTTCTTCGGTTTCTGTTCTCTGATGTGATAATTGGGCCTGGAATTGTGACAAATTGTGCTTGGGCTTCAAACCCAAAAATAGAATGGGGAAGGAGAAGAAAAGAAATAAAGGGTAAGAAAAAAAATTAAATAAAGGATAGGTAAAATATATTATTACTCCATTGTTGGAATGTCGAAAGAGTAGCGAAAAAAATATATATATGTGCATTGTTCACTGGCATTTTTGGCTTGGAACTGCTGCACATGCACTTTTGTAACTATAATGCTGGAGCGCAATACGTTACGTTCAAGAGTTGGTCGGATGGGAGCACAAATTTAAGCAAGGTCATTGAAGATCCGACTCTCACGATCATCTACAATAAATAATAGTTTCTGCTAAAAAATGGCAAGGTCTTCTGTAGTGCCAGATTTGACATCGGCCTTGCCTTCGCCAAAATTTGTCACCCCACCTAAACCAAACTGATCTGCATCCGAAATTGCATGGGTTCAATGAAATGATCTCAACAGAAAATTGTGCCAACATAATTCGAATTACTACAATGATGGTACTACCCATTTTGTTGACCAGAAAAGATAACACAAATTATATTGATACAAATCAGATACAAATTGTGTGGCTCATAGGCCGAAAAAAAACACAGAAACAACAAGAACAAAAAAACGTAAGGGGAAAGCTGCTCAGCTCCGAGCCGGTATTCTTCAAAAGTCATGTATATAGGATCCCCTCATAAAGAGGTTGTTAGTGCCTCAATGTTCACAAAGGGGAGAAAGTTTTTGGGTGCCGGTACCACACACGTGGTATCCCGTCAACGATTTTAGCCGTCCCAAACTTGTTCTGCATGGTCCATATTTTAGAGAAAGAAAAAAAGGAAAAAGAGCGGTCGGGTGAGGAAAAAGAGAAGGAATAAATTTGAACCGTTCAAAATATGTTTGAACAGTTGGGATCGTGTACAGCCATGTGGTACTGCTGGACACCCAAAAATTCCTCGCAAAGGTTTTTGAAAAAACTAGCCCGAATTGACACCAAGAAGTGGAATTGTTCCAACAACGCTACAGTCACGCACCAAAATGCGGTAGCTTGCCACAGCATGCCGTGTGGAGTGCATTTTGGGTCCCGCACGGATGATTCTAGCCGTTCAATAATTTTAAAAAAAAATCGAGAGGACATCATGAAAAATCAGCTCGATTCGATATGTGTAGGTACTTGGATCCAATCTTTTTTTGAAAAAAGAATCGAAAGACCAATCCCGATTTTCCAAAAATGAGAAGATTAATCCGAGTACCTACACATATCGAATCGAGCTGATTTTTCATGCAGCCCACTTGACTTTTAAAAAAAATTATTAAACAACTCAAATAATCTGTGTAAGGCCCGGAGTAGGCCCCACATGACGTCCGCATTTTGGTGCGTGCGGTGACTGTGGACTTTCTGGGAATCGTAATAAGTCAATTCTTGGTTTTCTCTCCCTCTCCACCTGCCGACCTTTGCGTTTTGGCAATACCTGTTACTTTCGTCACCGAATTTATTGGTGATGCCATCTCAAGTCTCAACTGTGTATACCCCCTCATTTCTTTTATTTTCCAAGTTTACCCCGCATTTTGTTTTGGGAGTGCATAAACAAAAATTCAAGTTTTTTTATTATTATTATTTTTTGTATGTATACACTACTCTGCGACCCCTATAAGACGAACAGTTTACATCAATACAACAAACGCACTCTGAGACCCATAATGACAGTGGCAAAAAACTCACGGTTTCCACCGCCGGCGGAAAGACTCTTTTCTTGGGGATTCTCTTACAACCTGGCTCTAGCTGTTATTTTGAACTTGATTAAACAGTTCTGATTTTTTTGCTATTTTTAATTTTTTATCGGAATTAATAGTTAAAAGTTGTACTAATAGTTTCTTACCTACAGGAGACCAATGTTACGTATAAAGCAAGTATATATTAACAAATCCAAACCAGTCCTCCAGGCTCCAAATATGTAAAAACCAAGGGGCTTTTGGCACTGTTCCTCCTAAACTTTTGCTTTCGTATTAATTAAACCTTTTCCTCAATTTTTGTTAGATTCATATCAAACTTCCTGGATTGGCCATTTGTCTCGACGAGGAGAGTTCAAAAACTAACAATATTGTTAAAAATAAATCACCATGATGAAAAAAAATACCAAACAACTGCTTCTTCTTTTCTTTTCTTTTTTTGTATTTAGTATCGTTCTGCATATTTTTCTCAACCTCCGTTTACATTTTTATACTCTTTCTGATTCCATTTCAACCTTCGTTTACATTTTTACACTATTCTGATTCCTCTCTTCGAGCCAAATGATTAATGCAAAAAATTATGCCAAAAAACTAAGAAAATTACAAGAAATAAATGATTCCCAAAAAAAACCATAACCAAAATTTCGGGGGAAAAAAGGCTGCAAACGAGTCGAGCTGAGCTTTTACCGTGCTCAAGCTTGTTTATTAAATTTTTAACGAACCCGAGCTTGAGCTAGAGCTCAATGAAAACTTAACGAGCCGAGCGGGCCTTGGCTTGACTCAAGCTCTAGATTGTTCACGAGCCTTAACGGACCAACGATATATATACAAATATATATATAGGGTACTTCTAATGAGGGCGCCCTTATTTTCGTTATTTGCGGACTTCTGTTGTCAGCCGTTAGATCGTGATTTCAATAGTTTGGATCTGCGAAAAGTTTATGACCGATCACAATTAACTTTTTCCTGAAAAAAGTTCCATTAAAATCTGGACCATTGAAATCACGATCCAACGGCTACCAACGACGTCCGCAAATAACGAAAATAAGGGTGCCCTTATTAGAAACGCCTATATATATATATTCTCGCATAGACCTAATACAACCAAAAATATTTTGATTGTAAAGGTATATATCTTTTATTTTTCTATACTCTACAAAAAAATAATACTCCCTCCGTTCCAAAATGAATGACCGTTTTGAGAAAGCGTATCATTTTCAATTCCTTATATCTTTTAATATGAGTGTTAAAAAATATGCAATATTGATATTGTTTGATAGATTTTAATTAGTTCTATTAAACAAAGTTTTCAAAATCACATAAAATTTCATAAATCGAAACTTATAAGCATTTTAAAATAATACAGAATTCCAAAAAGACCACTCATTTTGGAACGGAGGACTATCAATTTTAGAATAATAATAACATGTAATATGTTTTTGTAAGGATTCTGCATCATGGTTTCAAAATGCTAATGCTAATTGCAATAATTAATGTAAAAAGTCTACTAAGTTTTGGTTTGCGAGCCAACTTGAGCTGAGTCTCTACTGGCTTGTGTTCGGCTTGATAACGAAATGAGTTTAAAATTTGAACTTGAATTTGTTTATTTATGTCTCAAATCGAACTGAAACGAACTTTTACTGAACCGAATTTCAAACGATTCGCAAGCAGCTGTGTTGATTTGCAACCTTACTCTTGGAAAACCTCAACGAGAACACAGTTACAGGGGCTGAGGGGCGCAAAAACTAGGGGCAAAAACAAAGGGCATTTTTGGTGTGTATTTTATTCAGTATTTAAGTACATGCACACCCCCAATTGGCGTACTTGTCCCACCACCTCTCTCCACCTCTCCCCTCCTCTCTCTCTCTCTCTCTCTCTCTCTCAGACACACATTTTGGCATTCCTCTCTCACTTCTGTGGAGGAAAACAAAGCCTGTGAAAGAAAAAGCTCTGAATCAAGAAACAAGCAAAAGGGGGAAAACAATGGCTCTGAAGCTGAATCCAATCGTCACCCTTCAATCCCACAGATACCCTTCTTTTGCCCTTCCACCAGTGGCCCGTCTCAGATCTCCCAAGTTTGTTGTGGCTTCCGTCCTTCACACCGGCTCCAAGTGAGTTTCTCCGCCCTCATTTTTACTTTCCTTTACACACCCACAAAAGTTCAACTTTTTCATAATGAAGATCTTGTCAGAGTTTAAAGATTGTTTCTTTTAATGTTTTCACGATCTGGGTCTGTGATTTTGACCTCCAAATTGGGTTTCAGATGGTTCAATTTTTATGGTCCTGTTGCGATATTTAGGTTATTGGGTTTTGATGTCTCTATCCTGACATGGGTTTTTTCTCAATCTGAACGCATATCTACGAAAAGGTGGTTTGACTATCAAATGACACACACACACGCACACAC
Organism: Rhododendron molle; assembly: GCA_025413875.1. Taxonomy (NCBI): domain Eukaryota; kingdom Viridiplantae; phylum Streptophyta; class Magnoliopsida; order Ericales; family Ericaceae; genus Rhododendron; species Rhododendron molle. Next base: position 11,775,890 of record CM046389.1, on the reverse strand, counting down.
ATGTTTCTTGTATGCAACTATGCATGATTCAATTGATGCATGCAATTGTGGGTTTGGTTAAATGAATTTGATTTAGCTGCTGAATTTTGTTTTTCTTGAATTTGGCCTTCTGGTTAATTAAAATTTCTAATTTTTGCAACAGACTTGTGTAGTTTTTTTTTTTTTGGGTGCTTCGGAATAAGTGTGGTTTATTGTTACTTGTAGAGTATCGCATACTTTATCGTATCTTTGCATGTAGACCTTATGTTTGTCCTTTTCAATTAGGCTGGGTAGCTAGGATTTTTATCATTTTTCATTCAATCATATGGAGGATCAACAGAGCATTACTTAAAACATGATTTTTTTTTTCATTTTTCACCAAAAAACTTATTGTTTTCTTTTTGAAACTTAGGTTTGAATCATTTATCATAGTAGTTGGTTTTAGCTGTTGACTCATTTATCATAGTTGTTGGTTTCAGCTGTTGCATGTGCATATTTGGATGCTCCCCATCGTGTCTTCATTGTCAAAGGACTCAGAAGTGATTAAACCTTTTCCCTTTTTGGGAAATTCCCAAGACCCTTTTATTTATTTTTTCCTTTCTCCATTTGTGGGTTTAAATTTAATATGCATTTGTAAGATCCAGGGTTGATCTGTAATAGTCATTTAATACTACCACCTTCCCATAATGCTTGTCCCGAATGCAAAATGAGAACTTAAAAATAATACAAAATTTTGTCAAAAAATTACTAGATATCAATGTGTTCTTTTAATTTGTAAAAAATGTTTGAATTTTTTCTCGAAGAAGAGTATTATTTTTAAGTTCTTGTTTTGCGTCTCAGACAAGCATTTTGTGACGGAGGGATTAGAATGGAATAGGTGCTGATTGCCACATTTGTTGTTTTTCATGTGTCATGTATAAATCGTGATGGTGAATCTAGGAAGGTTTTCGAGGCTTGTTTGTCTCTGGGTTTGAAGGGAAGAATCAGGCCAAGATTTGTTAACTGTTTCTGTGTTTGTCATGTGCTTTTTAACTTCTCTCACTTGGCCGGTATCATAGATATTCTTTCTTTATTTTTCTTGATTGTGTCGCCAATCTCTCCATTGCATAATGTGCCTGGTGGGATCTACTCATCTGTTCTTTATTATTTATTCTTCAACTATATTTTGTCCCTTTTAAACTTCTAATAGTGGTTCTGGTTTTGCATTGTCATTGGTTATCTGCTTTGAGTGCTTTCTTGCAACATAATATCCAAGTTGGTGAACCTAGTTCTATTAGTTTGATCATCCATCCTGGCTCCACCTAGAAACCTAAAAAGGGAATAAAATGAACAACTAGTGAAGAAAATGTATCAGTCCTGTTGATTTTAGGTGGTGCATGTTTGACCTTCTGCTGTACTTCATATCCTGTTTGTCCTGTTTTTCTTCTTTTTTAACAACTTTTTTTTATTCTTCCTGGTTTGGTGATCATCAGTCACAGTGTTCTTAAAAAAGGAATTAATAGGTGATTAATCAGCATTAATCGCTGGTGGGGCCTATCTGACTAGTTGCTATGCAGCAATTAATAGCCGATTACTAATTGATATGGGCCGATTTTGTCGCCGATTACTAGGCCTCGAAGGTGGCCGACCGCCCAACTAACACCAGAGACTTTTAGAACATTGATCAGTCGCCTAGCTAACTTTGTTTGGTCCCGTTTAACATTGACATACGCATTTCTTCGCAGATTGTGTTTTCTCTTTGTAATTAGCTACAGTTTCTTTTCTTTTTCTAAATTGCCTGTCCGAAATTCCAAATATACCTAATCATCTTTGCTAGGCACTTTTTTTTTTTTGTGTGTGTGTGGACATCAGTCCTTTTTTCTCGAATTCAATTGTCGAGGGATTTTGTTCTGCTATCCCTAGTCATCTTTGCTATGCATTCTTCATTGTTCTCTTCTTCATTGCATGGCTTTGATTTTCTCCAAGAAGCATTCTATGATGTAATCTGTTTATTGTAACTTGTAAGCGATACCGGGCTGTTCACTTTTTATTTTTAGAATTCTTTTCTTGCCATACAATTTGATCCATGTGCTCAGTTGTCTTTGGATGACATGGTAGCTTGAGAGAACTAGTGGGAGTACTTTACTAATTTCTATGTGTGTCTGTGACTGTGTTACTTCTTTATCACAAAGTGACTAGGCCTTGCCGTGAACCCAAACTGAGTTTTTGTCTTTTTTTTTTAGTATCTAATTTGTGTTCTCCCGTCTTATTTAGGGAGGTTGAGAATCTCAAGAAGCCTTTCACCCCTCCTCGCGAGGTTCATGTTCAAGTAACGCATTCCATGCCACCCCAAAAGATTGAGATCTTCAAAAACTTGGAGAGTTGGGCTGACGAGAACATTTTGGTTCACCTGAAGCCAGTGGAGAAATGTTGGCAACCCCAGGATTTTCTGCCCGATCCTGCATCTGAGGGATTCGATGATCAAGTCAAAGAACTAAGGGAGAGGGCAAAGGAGATTCCAGATGATTACTTTGTGGTTTTGGTTGGAGATATGGTCACAGAGGAAGCCCTTCCAACTTACCAAACAATGCTTAATACCCTTGATGGTGTTCGGGATGAAACAGGTGCAAGCCCAACTTCTTGGGCAAGATGGACTAGGGCTTGGACTGCTGAAGAGAACAGGCATGGTGACCTTCTCAATAAGTATCTCTACCTCTCTGGACGCGTAGACATGAAGCAAATCGAGAAGACGATACAGTACTTGATTGGGTCAGGAATGGTAAGATCATTTAATTTATTTTAACTGTTTTCAGTCTAAATATCCGTTTACCATCAATTCCACACCCCCCACCCAATGAGACTTTGGCTATTATGTGAATTAGATGAGGAAGTGATTGCATAAAATACCACCTAGTTACGTCTTAGGTACCAATGGCTTCTTCAAATGAAGTTTTCCCGACTGTGAAAGATAGCGAGGAACAATTTCACTTTGCTGCATGATGTAATGAGGTTATTATCGTCTTTAGAATGACAACAGAGCTGCAACCCCTACTGATATGCGTCATGCTATCCAAAGCTTATGCTGTATGAATCACTTTCTGGGTCTGGTATTGGCCAGTTATTGTTGTTTTGATTTTCAAGCAACTGTAAACTTTATATGGGTTGTTTATCTCAAGATTTGGGTTGGCGTGAAAACTATGACCCGAAATATCATAGGGGATTAGACGAGTATGCACATCAAACATATGCAGTATTTTTGGCTTTCTGATATCAGTTCTCCTCATATATTAGTTTACTTCCCATATGAGAGGTTGTGAGAAGTTAATTCTCCTTTTCATGAATTATTGTTCTTTTCATTATGGGATCGGAAGGGGTTCATTGTCAGTTTTGAAAGAGCATATGATTACCGTGCAAGTAGACGAAAGATTTGTAGTATATTCTTTGTCCTGCTATACTACTTGGAGTCTGAGACCTCTTGGTAGAGCATGGAGCACACTCTTTCACCTTCAACAGGGAAAGGATCTTATTTTATTTGTTGCATGTCTCCAGGGAATGTACTTGTTTTTATAGCAATCCCGCGTGTGCTTCCCTGAAACAAATCTCTTACGTTGAGGGCAATTGTAAGACAGGTTGAAGGGCTATCAGATTCGGAGTTGTTTGTAGTCCTGCATGACTATCCCTCTACCAACTGTGATTTCTTAGATTGTTAGAAAGTCTTTTAGCGGTACAAATACAATCATGTCTATTCTCAAATATTCTATATTTCTCTGTCTTGTTTCAGGATCCCCGGACTGAAAACAACCCCTACCTTGGATTCATCTACACATCATTCCAAGAACGAGCAACTTTCATCTCCCATGGGAACACAGCGAGACATGCCAAGGAGTATGGGGACATTAAGCTGGCTCAAATATGCGGTACTATTGCCTCTGATGAGAAGCGCCACGAAACTGCTTACACCAAGATAGTGGAAAAGCTATTCGAGATCGACCCTGATGGAACCGTCATTGCTGTTGCCGACATGATGAGGAAGAAAATTGCTATGCCAGCCCACTTGATGTATGACGGTCGCGATGATAACCTTTTTGAGCACTTCTCATCTGTGGCCCAGCGGCTCAATGTTTACACTGCTAAGGACTATGCGGATATATTGGAGTTTTTGGTTGGAAGGTGGAAAGTGGAGGAACTAACTGGACTCTCGGGAGAAGGACGAAAGGCTCAGGATTACGTTTGTGGATTGCCTCCCAGAATCAGACGGCTGGAGGAAAGGTCTCTGAGCAGGGCTAAGGAAGCACGCGTCGTGCCATTTAGCTGGATCTTTGATAGAGAAGTGAAGGTCTGAATTTCAGCTTCACTCACTTGCCAGTAAGTCTCTCTTTGGTTCTACGAGGTCGAAAGTCGAAAGTACGGGGGTAGAAATTTTGACTTTATTTGCTTTTGTTGTTTGCAGTTCTGTTTTCGTCGTTGGTGTTGTGGGAAGAGATTTTGTTTTAGATGGACTCCATTTAGTTGTAGATATGGTGGTTTCTATCTTGTGTGGTGTCATTAGATGGTATTTTACTAAGAGTATGTTTTGTTTCTGTTCTTTTTTCTAGTCTGGGTGTAATAAAAAAATCTCTTTTCCAATTTTGATGTTGATGCTCTCTGTTGAATGCTAAATAAATGGACACTTCCTCCGGGGAGATGCTCCGGTGTCTATCCTTTTTTTGGGGACACCGTAGTTTTTGGCATGACGGAACCATTAGAAGTATAACAAAAATCAATTAAATGTATAACCAAGGCATAACAAAAAGGTGGGATACCTATAGAACCGGTTACTGTTCCGGTAAAAAAAAAAAAAGACTGGTGGGGTATTGTTAGGGTTCTAGAGGTTATTGTTATGCCTTTTTGGGTTATTGTTATGGTCTTATGTGGTATTGTTATGCTTCTTCTACTTTTGGTTTTAGTTATGCCTTTTATGGTTTTTGTTATGCTTTTCAATAGTTTTCATTATGCCTATGTTATTATGACTCGTCAGTTATGTCATTTAATGGTTTAGTTATACCAAATTTGGGTTTAGTTTTATCCGTTTGGGACCCATGTTACGTCATTAAATTCACTTGTTATGCCTTTTTGGGTTTCTTGTTATGTCATTTAGTGGTTTTGTTATGCCAATTCATTGACCTGTTGGGGATATCGGTTTGACCGGTCAGTTTTGGTCAACTTGCATGCGTGGCTAAATCTCATCTATCAGATTGGGAGTTTTGCTTATGCTTTGTAATGGTTCTATTTATGTCTTGTTATAGTTCTGTTATGCTTGTAATGAGTTTTGGTTCCAATGTATTTCTTCTGCAAGGGACCGAAGAATTGAATTAAATTTTTAGCTTCTTCACTTCATAGTATTTTCTTATCTTTTCTTTTACTACTACAATTTTTCCTTTTTCTCCTCAGATCACGCACCAAAAATTCATGATACAAACACAGGTTAGGTAGTAAATTCTTGTTTGTTTTGGTCTGGTTTGGTGTTCGCTCCAGCTAAGAACCAACTCATAGCATCAGCTCGCAGACAGACGCAGCACCTGGTGCAGTGAAATTTTGAGAATATAGTTGATATATGTGCATGCTCCTGGCCTGGCCTTGAGTTCAGTGTTTGAATTGAGACTGTTTATGCTTTGTTTGGGTTTATCCCCGAAAATGCCAATGTAAATCTCTGAATTCCCATGGGAAGTCGTTAGGTCAGACTGTCATGAGTCCCTGTCCCGTCCATATTTTGCAGCCCGGCCATATTTCCACCGCGACCTCACTCCTGCGATCAAGTCGATATGATTCGGGATTTCTCCAAATTCCCACCGGAATATGATGTGGAATTTCTCTGCCGCGACCTTGCTCTTGTGATCGGAGAAATTCCCACTGGAGCTCGATAGGGTGGGACGTTGATTTTTTTTCTTTCAAGGAACATGTAATATTCCGTTAAACCCAATATGTAGCTCCAGCGTTCGTGAATTGGAACTTAGGAGCCGGTGTGCGAGATTTCTGGCTCAAGCGGCCGTGAGTGGGAACTTAGGAGTCGGTATGCGAGATTTCAGATTCAAGTCACTTAGGAGTCGGTATGTGAGATTTCAGATTCAAGTCGATGGAATGACATTGATTTGTCGTATTAATTTAACGCTACTTAACATACTAACGTCTGAAACAAAAATAAAATAAAATAAGGAGAAGCAGCAATGCCGTTATATTACAACAGAAACAAGAAACAGCGTACGCGGCCTTAAAAGGCCCAGCAAGTTACAGGTTGTTTGTGGGTAACGTTGCAATCGCCAATCAACATGAATTTTTGCAGAGTTAAAGTTCTCAAAGAACTCAGCGAAATGAACGATTCTGGTTTTTTTTTTGGCCCGAACAAGCCAAAAATCCACACTGGACCGGACTGAATGTTAACGCCAACTGGACTGGACCTCAACCCACCTTGAGGAGGGACCCAATGATACTGGTCCATTCCCCATCCCCTGGAGAGATGGTTTGGGGAGTTCAGCTTTCCTGGAATTCAACCCAATTGTACCGGGCTTTATCCACCGTTATCATCTGGGGATCAACACATTTACTCATCCGTGGTCTTTGTTGTTGGCTGCCTTGTGGCAGCGGCGGCGGTGATGGTGGCAGTCTTAGTCGGCGGTTTGATTGGTCCGTTGTTTCTCGTAGATTATTATTTTTTTTATTTTGAATTGTTGCTGGTTTTGGGGTTTGTTGTTTCTCATCCCTTGTGGATGTCTTTCTCACCCTTGCGGGTGTCGTTTTTCCTCGTCTGATGAACTCTGTGCGAGTCCCCTAAAACACTTATTCCTCAACCAAAAATTAGTACAAAAGAAGATATTTGTTTTGTTTTTGGATAAATATGTCAACAACCGCACATGATAAGCTTTTGTCTGCTCTGAATTTTGTTGATTTTGCGTTTAACTATTATGCCTTTTTTTTTAATTCGTCTTGATGAGAGAAATAGAAAAGTAAAACCTTATGATCAGAAGTTCTACGAGATCACTAACAAAAGTAATTCGGAATAGACAATCGTCTACATTATTTTTCTCGTTTCGAATTTTTTCAAGTTCGGTGAATGTTTTTTTTACAATTCCCGATTTCCCTCCTCGAGATGAATCCGAACAGTCACATATTTTTATCAAAATCTGGAAAAATAACTTAAAATGACAATAAATTATTCGTAAAATATAGCATAAAATCAACAATAAGTATGTGAAGAAGGGTCCGGATCCTCTTCAGTCCAATGGTTTGGACTATACGAGACAGTCCAGATCGGGACCGTCAAATGGTTGGAATTTGCTCAAAAACTCTTCCGGGTAAGAGTAACTCTTCCATGGATGAGTTTTCGAACAAATCTCGACCATTCATTACAGAAATCAACGGTCCATACATGGACTGTCTCGTCCGTTCCAAATCTTCTGACCGGAGAGGATCCATTTCCTACGAAGAAGTTGTAAAATACTTCATTAGTTTCAAACATTTAAAAGTAATTTATTGCATAACCACTTCGATCTGTTAATAGGGAAAATATTGTGGTCTGATATCTCGATACAGAATTTCAAAGTCAAAAAGATTCGATGATGAAATCATTTGACATTGAGGCTGAAGTCTAAAAACTTTCTGAGTCGTTGGGATTGGAATTGAGATTGGATCCTCTCACGCCGATCAATAGCAAGACGAAAAACGAGACACATTACATTCTTACTTGACGATACGAGCCAATCATTTTGCATACGTCGTAAACTATCCATGCATAAGTTACCTTGATCAAATCAGTACATTTGTTTCGACCGTCCATTGCCGTTAAAATAAATATGCATCATCAAAGTGTATACCAATTAATGTTTGACTAACCAAATATTTTTAAAAAAAATTGACATACATATCGAGAATTTCTAATGATCAATCTCAAATCAAAATGGCTGCAAACATAATTTTAGTACACAACTCCGGATACAACTGTATTTGGAGTTATGTTTTAAAAATCAAGAAGTGAGAGAGACTTACAAATCATAGGCAGTTAAATGCATATATATGTATATGTAATATATATATATATATATATATATATATATAGAAATAGGTACATAAATAATTAAATATAAAGAGGGTCAAAGGGGAACTATAGGTCAGGTTGGCTTAAATTAAGCAAAAATGTCTTTTGATCCCTTTTTTTTTTTTTTTCCTTAAACTTTTGTTAGATTCACTCTATGTTTCTTAGATAAGTCATTATTAAATTGAAAGAATAAATAATTATGACCAGAAACTAAAAAAAAATTCACTATGCTTTGTTCGGTTGTGGGTTTTGAGTTGTGTTTTTGAATAAAGGTAGAGAGAGAAATGAGAGTAATGATTGTGGAGAGAGGTAAAAAGTAGAGAGAGATAGAGTGAAAAATTAAAGTAATGATTGAAAAGTTAGAGAGAGAAAAAGTAAAAAAGTTACTTTATCCAAAATCCTGGGTTTGGAATTCCAAACCGAACAAGGGCAAACGACTAAAAAGGAGTAATGCGGGGACTGCCCATCCCAATTACCCCACACAGGAGTAATGCCAATTCTACGTAATACTACTACGTACTACCACTACACAAGAAGCTTGGGGGGCCAATCTCTTTCTGATCTGATAATTTGGCCCCGTTCTGCTAAGGAAATCAAGTATTTATTTTTTGAATTAAATGCGATATATTGTGAGAGAATGAACGAGAAAGCTGAAGAGGTATAGTTTGGACTTTCTCCTCGATATCGTCAACGCAAATGTTGCTTCCACTCTATAAATATAGAGTCATGCTACTCACAGAGCAACTGTGCGCAGAATATTGCAGTGTAGGGCCCACTCCGGGTCCAATACAAATAATCTAATCCGTTCATTAAATGTAAAATATTTTTTCAAGAGTCCTCGCGAAAAATCAGCTCAATCCAATCATCTAACTTTTCAGGATCGAACACTTATACATATCGAAATGAGCTAATTTTTCGCAGAGACCCTTGAAAAAATATTTTACATTTAACGAACGGGTCGAATCGTTTGTGTGAAATTTGGAGTGGGTCCCATATCACAATAAGTGCACGATTTGTGCACAAAAATCTGTGAGTATCATTTTTGAGAAATATATTAGTATTATATCTTCTAATTGACAAAACTATATTTTAAAAAGCAATATAAATTTTGTTTGACAAATTTCAATTAGTTATATTCAACAAAATATTCAAAATCACATCGAACTTTATTAAAAGATAGTACTCCTATAAGCAATTTAAAAGTCATGATCCTAAAGTCCAGAAAGAACTAAGTCATGATCCTAAAGTCCAAAAGGAACTACGTTTGTACAAGCTAGTAGCTAGGACATTAAAACTACTCTTTAAGTCCATGTTGACGACTTGTTGTAATCAAACTAAGCTTTCGCTGTTATTTAAGGAATTTGCTCTTTATTTTAAGAAATTATTTTGAAAAATTGTTGAATAACGTGTTCGAAAATCGGAGCGTTTCAGGTTTGCTTTTCCTCCGGTTTAATGCCTCGTGCTTGGATTCATTTTGCCGATTTCTAGCGGGTACCTTCAATATCACGTTTTGAACACATTGAACAGTTCGAATCATCAAAATTTGATCGGAAACTACGAGATTGAGATTTGGGATGTTTTTTTAGGTGTCCTCAGAACCGCCCCATCTGTGTATATATATATAGAGAGAGAGAGACACATCAACGGGATCTCACCACCACTAGCCATAATACTAGTAGTACTTTAGCATGTCAAGCCCAAACTCGCATATTATATTAATGTCTTCTATGTAATGTTTAACTTAAGTTGATCTTTGTTTTGAACTTATAAATTGTGACATCTGGTGCATGATACTATACGTATATGCAAACCTCTCTCTCTCTCTCTCTCTCTCTCTCTCTCTCTCTGAAAGAAGCTTTGAAAAGGGAAGAAGGGGGGAAAAATGGCTCTGAAGATGAATCCCATAACCACCTTTAAATTCCAGAAATACCCTTCTTTTGCTGTCAGATCTCCCAAGTTTGTTTGTGGCTTCCGTTCTACTTACCGCCTCCACGTGAGTCCCATTTTGCACTTTCCTTTACATGGTGATGTAAGAAATTAAGCTCGTGAAGAACCTCCAACAAAAAAAAAAAAAACCAAATATTTAAGGGCAAATTTGACTAACACTCACTAGATTTGCATTTTGTGTAGATTTTCTCTCAACGACTCTCTGAAGTTTGTATTCGCATTTCACTTTATCTCATCCCTCTAGTTTTTTAAATCGGCAAAAAAAAAAAAGAATCTTTGAGAAGGAATTAAAAGAAAGCTTAAACGGATCTCGGGCACATCGGTAAAACGCCACCCGAGAACCAAACCAGACGGCAATAAGCCAACCAAGACATCCCAAGCAAATCGAAACCGCGCGCACACCTGCTTAAACACCGTACAACATACAACCAAATCAAACTAAAACCCAAAGGAAACCAAAAACCGCCAGGAGAAACAAACCAAAACACGGTCATATATACCGCGGAATTTTAATTTCAGGAAAGGGAGGCTCCTTCCTCGAGCTCATCATCTTCCTCCAAAAGATCATCTTCTTCCAGATCATCAAGAGCCCTGATTACATTCGCTCTTGTGGCCTCCTCCAGTTCGACACATTTCTTCAAATTAAAGTTTCTTCCCCCCTCTTAAATTTAACGTCCAAAGTTTTCTATATGTCCATCGCCTTACGCGCATTCTTGTAAAGAGAGTTCAAGACACCTTTCTAGCATTGTTTTTGACAGTGCCCGCCGTGATCCCAAAACTCAGAGATTAAGCTTCTTCTTCTTAATTTTAATTTCTTTTGGCTCTATTTAATCTACTTTCCAATTTAAGAATAGCTTCATCTTTTTTTCTCCTTAACAGGAGGCCTCGAATCCGTAGGACCCAAATTCTGAACATGAGAGAAAGGACTTGTAATTGAAGGGCTCTCATGAGGGATAGAAAAATCCCTACTTTCATCCTTCTTTTGATGACATTATATTCCTAGAATTTACAAAATATCAAATTTAACCATCAATGGTAGAAATGATTATTTTACGACAAATTGGGCAAGTTTTTGTGTACCATCGGAAAGTGTCACTCCCGTAGCCGAAATTCTAGCTCTGCAACTGGAGGCAGTGCTACTTGCGTGCCCATTTTTTGAGCTTTTCCTCAACTTCATGTGTGGGCAGCATGCCCTGGAATTTCCGGATTCCAAAGCGCAGGGGCCCGTAATCGAGGGAGCGCGAGCGGAAAAACAGGCGCTCGCAGAAACACAGAGTCGCCACCTGGGTTTGAAGGTCCGACACCCAAGGAACCGTATTTCGAAGCACCTGTCGCGCTATTTGATTTGAAAAAGTGAAGGCACCAGTCCGTCATAACCATATCTGGGTTCGGGAGCCAGGTTACGAGAGGGGAAGGGTTTTAAGGCACCCCTCTCGCCCAATCCGGAGATCGGTCTCTACTTAGGCATTTTGTGAAAATATTGTGATTTGTTTTCTTCTTTAATCAATTTTAAGCCAATTAGGGCGGGGAAACAGTTAATCGGGGATTAAAAACTGTAACAGTTTGCACAATGTGATAGATGGCATGTTTGCTTTATTGAAACAGATTAGTATAGGATGAGAACAGATCGTGGGAGTTTAAGCGGTGAAAGCCCGATCTTGGAGTGTCGTGGCAGGAAGAAACCTGATGCAATCGATCAAGTTAATGCATACGACTAAACTCAAGACGCCATTACAAGACTGCGCACAAGAAGCCTAAGCCCACAGCTCTTATTCTCAAACCCTCTGGCCTCTGGAGACCAGTGCACACCCAGACAAACCAAGCAGCTTGATAAGCGGTTATAATATACAGCTTTAAAGGTGAAAAGCCCAACAAATAGACAAAAACACCCCATAAACAAGTGTGGGGACAAAATAATGGCTTAAAACCAGGCTAAACATGCAAGGCCGACCATCGGGAACAAACAACGATCGCGAGGCAGTCACTGTCATCGAGGGTGCGCCAAAGGCTGCGATGGTGCGCCAGCGCATCATCGCCGATGGAGTCGCCTGTCGCGAGGGACCGGTCCAGATGGTTGGTTCACATGTTTCGGTCCCGAGACATATTCGAAAGCTCCTGTGGGTACTCACAAAGAATGAAATGAATATTGAAATGTAAAACTAGCATTTTTTAACATAGGAAAGCAGTAAACTGGTTTTTATCATGCTTAACAGTGAGTTAAACATAAACAAAAATAACATAGTAAGTACAAACAAGTAACTAGCATCCCAAACCCCATGTGGACTGTCGCGTGCAACCCAGGAGGGTCGCGCGAGATAGTGAGTCCATCGCGCGAGGGAGTACCAGATCCCAAGTTTCTTGTAACACTGCTGGCTTTAGGACCAGAACTGGTATTGATTACCAGTCTTGGCCCTTCCAGCACCCCTCAGAGATCAGAACAGAGAGCAGAACAAAGGCAAGCTATACCTTTGGGTTTGAGGTTTGAAAAGTGTTTGAATTTTTGAATGTTTGAAGTTGAAAGTAGGATTTGAGTGAGGACAAACTATGTTCTTGAGTGCTAAGTAGGAAACCAAAATGTTTCACTTGCTAATGGAGAAGAGATAAACAAAGGGCTAGGGTTAGAACCTTTTTTGCTTGATTTTTTGGAACCTTTTAAAAGATGAACAAAGGGGGGGTATTTATAGGAGGCTTGGAAGGATCTGGAACAAAGAGACGTGCAAGTTGTGGGTTACTTCATGGCTAAGTTTTTCCAGCTGTTAAAGGTGACTGTGACAGATTTGGGACCGTCGCGCGAGTGTGACAGCTGTCGCGCGTGGGTCAACGGTCAAAACTTTGACTTTGACCACACCTGGAAAACTGACCATCGCGCGAGGGTGCGCCTCTGGCGCGCGATGGTGCGCCCTGGCGCACAATTGTTGCGCCCTGGCGCGGGTCAGAAGGGTTTTTTGGCCTTTTTGAAGTGGCTTAGGGTTAGGTTAGGTTCAAGAGTTTTAAACACTCAAAGCTTAAACACTTGACATTCCCAGTGTGTTCTTGATCCGTTTCATCATCGGGGAATCAAAAATCGTAAGTAAAGTAATCTGGAAGCCCAGATTGGGGTGTCTACATCATGATCGGAGCTGTTTATTTTTTTTAGGCTCGGTGAGTTCGTCGCCCAGTCTAAGATTAGACCAAATCTATTTCACCTCACATTATCAAAGTCATTGCAGTGGTTCAATTTATTTTTCTTGGAAACTATGATTGGTTTCGTTTACTTATGTTCGACCAACTTGAATTTTTGCATAGACAATTAATAATAAACTTAATTGGCCCCATTGGGAGATCACGTCAGCCATGAACACAAACTGAATTTTAACTTATTTTATTTAAGCGGGAGTATATATCTATTTTCCTTTCTTCCAATATTGTAGGGTTAATGGAAAATTAGTAGGTTAGTCCACAATCGATTTCACACCCACCCGGCACTGAAAATTTATACTAATTCCAAATGCTCACGACGGAGCTCGAACACTGGCCTTTCACATGGGGAGGACCAGAAGATGCCAACTAAGTTAGAGCTCATTGGCGATTATATATCTAATTGGGAGTGGCAGATTTGTCGAGGTGTAGATATATACATCCACTAAAATATATGTTTTTGAAAATAGTTATTTGTATTCCTGCATATCTGAAAAAATAACTTCTGTTTTTTTTTTTTTCATATCTTTAATAAATAGATGGCTAAGTATCCCAGTAAATAATCCAAAAGTAAATCAACATGAAACAAACTAAAGCGAGAAACCAAAGCAAACCGACAACTGACACCAAAACCCAATAAAAACACGCAAGAAGCCTCGGACACCAAACAAAGAAAGCTAAAACTCAGACGACCGACATACCAAACCTAACAAAAACGCACAACAAACCTTTGACCCGAACAAAGGAAGCTAAAACTCCAAAGAGATAGAAGTATTTTGAGGAAAGTCCACTTTCACCCCCTGTGGTTATCGTCATGTGCGGATACCCCCTTATGGTTCAAAACTGACCACATAACCTTCCTGTGGTTTTGAAAATGTGCGGATAGACCCCCTGTTGTCATGTTTTCTATCTATATTAACGGAAGTGTATCTCACACACCTCTATAATGTAATCTGAGTCGTTCATAATGTATTAAATAAATAATAGAGTATCTCTGTAAAAAATCATCTCGATCAGGCATCAATAATCCAGTGATCTAATTTTTAGTAAATTCAAATTTGAAATTTTAATTTCATAACAAAATTGATTTGACCATGAGCTTTTCATTTTTTGATTGACTTGAATTTTGGCATAGACGTAATACTCGTCAAAATTTACAATATCAACGATTTGGATTCAATTTTTGGTATACGGGATGGTGTGGTTAGATTTAAAAAAGAAGAAGAATCAATGGACGTGATGGGGGTATAACGGTCTTTTAATGTTGTGTCCGTTAATATGGATGGAAAACATAACGGCAGGGGGTCTATCCGCACATTTTCAAAACCACAGGTAGGTTATGTGGTCAGTTTTGAACCATAAGGGGGTATCCGCATATGTCGATCGATAACCACAATGAGTAAAAGTGGACTTTCCTCAACTATTTTCCTCCCAATCAGAAATGTCTCCCTCTTCTAACTACTACTCGATTTACAAACTTTATAGAATGAAAGTCTAAATAATGCCTTACAGATTTCTACGAATCACAAATGAAAGTCTAAATTAAGCAATTAGATTTTCACGGTCGTTTGCCTTCAATTGCTCGTGCTTTCACGTCCCGTGGAGATTGCTAAAAAAAAATACCGAAATCGGCTAAAAAAGTTGCTTGGTACGTAACGGCTAAAAAAGTTTCTGGGTAACGGTAACATGTGGTTACGGTTGATTTTGAAAATAAGCTTCCACGATTAACGAAAGTGCTAATTAGTGTTCTCACGTCTTGTTAAGGGAGGCTCATCGTGTTCCAGTAACGCATTCCATGCCACCCCAGAAGATCGAGATCTTCAGAAACCTGGAGCATTGGGCCGAGAAGAACGTCTTCGTCCACCTGAAACCAGTGGAGAAGAGCTGGCAACCCCAGGACTTTCTTCCGGCTCCTGTGAACCCCGACGAGTTCCACGATTAGGTCGGGGAAATAAGGGAGAGAGCAAAGGAGATCCCGGATGACTACTTTGTCGTTCTGGTCGGAGATATGGTCACAGAAGAAGCGCTTCCGACTTACCAGTCGTTTGTGAATTCGCTGGATGGCGTTAGGGACGAAACAGGGGCGAGCCCGACTTCTTGGGCTGTTTGGAACAGGGGCTGGTCTGCCGAGGAGAACAGGCTTGGAGACCTTCTCAATAAGTATCTGTACCTGTGCGGGCGTGTGGACATGAGGCAAATTGAGAAGACGATTCATTACTTGATTGGGTCAGGAATGGTAAGTAAGATCCATGGCTAGTTCACGTCATATAGTAGGTCTCAATTTGAGAGAAACTTATTGACGGTTCAGCTATGAACAAGGTCTTTACAACAGCAACCAATCACGACCGTCCAAGAGCGTTATAGACGGTCCAAAGTTTCATTCACATCTAGATATTTCAAAACACTTTTGGACGGTCGCGATTAACTCCGTAAACATCTATTCTCGGCTCCGCCGTAAACATCTATTCTCGGTTCCATAATTTAGTGTGTTCAAAGTGAAGATTGTTCATACTTTTTAACTATGATTTAGTTTTTTCATGATTTTCAAAATTATTTACGAAACACTACAAAAATGTTAGGATCCATGACTCGGTCCATGAAACTAAACATAAATGGTCCGGTAATGTGAATTTTTTCACATTTGTTAGTTTCGCGACTCACTTTTTGATTTTTCGGTTTTTCGCAAAAGTTTGAATCAAAATTAACTAACGTAAAAAAAAAAAAAAAATTCAAATAAAAAACAAAAAATGCTATTTAAAATTAAGCGAAACAGGGTCTTCTTCTAATTCCTATTAGAAACATCATAAATTTTTTTTTAGTTAAATTAAAAACACTTAACCTATATCTCAGGACCTCCGGGCGGAGAACAACCCGTATATGGGATTTATTTACACATCATTCCAAGAACGAGCAACTTTCATCTCCCACGGCAACACGGCGAGGCACGCCAAGGAGTACGGCGACATCAAGCTGGCTCAGATATGCGGCACCATCGCCTCCGACGAGAAGCGCCACGAGACCGCCTACACCAAGATCGTGGAGAAGCTGTTCGAGATCGATCCCGAGGGAGCCCTCCTCGCCCTCGCCGACATGATGAAGAAGAAGATCACCATGCCGGCCCACCTGATGTTCGACGGGCGCGACGAGAACCTCTTCGAGCACTTCTCGTCCGTGGCCCAGCGGTTGGGGGTTTACACCGCCAAGGACTACGCGGATATACTGGAGTTCTTGGTCGGAAAGTGGAAAGTGGAGACGCTCACCGGACTTTCGGGGGACGGAAGGAAGGCTCAGGATTACGTTTGTGGGTTGGCTCCGAGGATTAGACGACTGGAGGAAATGAAGTCTCGGAGTATGGCTAAGGAAAAGCGCGCCGTGAAGTTTAGCTGGATCTTCAATAGAGAGGCGAGGCTCTGAAGATAAGTGCATGTTGCAGGAGGTACGGAAGGAGGGACGGAGCTAAAATTTTATCCACGTAAGATAAAATATTTGAATAAGATTGAATTTTAACTATGTAAAGTCAAAAATTTGAATAAGATGCTACACGTACGACGAGTTTTCCCAATGGGAAAGTTGGCCAAGTAATGTATTTATATATATATATATATAATATACCAGCCAAATAATGTATTATGGATTGTAAACAGATGAATTCTAAATAGTCATTGCTAATAGTATATGTGTTTAATGTTTAGTTTAAGGAAGATTCTGATGTTATTTCGTTTTTTTTTTTTCCCAGAAGGCTGTTAACTTCATTAATCCTAACTGGAATTAGGGCCGTAAATGAGCCAAAGCTCGGCTCGGCTCATTTAAAAAATAAGCAAATAATTAGAGTTCCAGTCTTAACAAGTCAAGTCCTTAATGAGTTGAGTTTAGTCATTTACTAACACTACTACAATAAATCATAAAAATCACAGCTATTGACTGTGATTGTAAGTTTTCCATCACACTCCTGCTACCGTGATGGATTTGGGTGTGATTGTAAGTCACTCTCTTTTATCACAGTTTATAACCGTGATTGAAAGAGAGAAAGAATCACGGCCAATAAGTGTGATCGTTTCTCTTTTATCACAGTTATAAACCGTGATCGTTTTTCTTGGCCATGATCGTTTCTCTTTTCTATGTGTGATTATAAGTCACTTTAAATCACGGTTTATAACCGTGATTGAAAGTTCAAAATGATCACACCCATAAACTGAGATGGAAAACCATTGGGCGTGATCTTTTCTTTGTATCTACTGGACCATCTTTTCTTGTCATTGCCAAGTTTCGAACCCACACACCATTGGTTGATTTTCCAAGCCCTTACCACTAAACTAGCCAAGATCTTTTGTTACATCATGAAAACCAAAATATTTATACTTACTTCCTAAAGTAAGAAAACTTTTTTTTTCTTTAAAATTTTCTGAATTTTTTTGAAATGCAATTAGCATGATATTAAAATATATAAAAATACATATATAAACATTGTTTAAAAAAATTTTAAAATATGATAACAGATCTTTTGCCAATCAAAATTAGTTGTTGGTCACCAAAAGATTTTCTTGGGCGAAAAATTTGTTTTTAGCCAGTAAATTTAGTAGACAATAGTGTTTTTTGTTGTAGTGTATACTTTGTATTTTTATGAAAATTATCACAACCCGCATATTGTAACATTATAGACAAACTTTAGATTGTTTTCTTATAAACTAACCATTTCACATATATTTTGTGTTTATATTGAATTTCAATTTCAATGATGGCTTTCCAATTGGATTTTAATCATTTTCAGATAAAACTAAGCCATAATAATATAATTGTTTTTTTACCTAATGTGTCAAACACTTGGAAGATATTCGAAATAACAAAGTTTTACCACTACAATAAATCATAAAGATCACAGTTCGCACACATGAAAATCGGGCACTAGTGGAACAGCTCGCCCGTCGTCGAAGAAACAACTGGGCATTGGTAGAACCCAATCGTGAGATTTGCCTTCTCTCTCTCTCTCTCTCTCTCTCTCTCTCTCTCTCTCTCTCTCTCTCGATCTTTTTGGGCGTGAAGATGAAGATGAAACGTAAAGATTTTTTGGGGTGAATGTAATTAAGGCTTATCTTCTTACATTTAAAAAAAAAAACTTTTCGAAGTCCTCAAATGACATCGTTTCCCACACATAACTTTTCAAAACCCGCCTAAATGAGTATTAACCCGCCCACGTGAAAATTAAGACCGCCTAAATGGGTAGGCTTTTTATCTCACCGCAAGAGTGAGATAATTTATCTCAACTTTTTTTCGTGCTAATGTTTTTTATCACACCATAAGGATGAGGCATTTTCTCTTTTATCTCGGCACAAGAGCGAGATCTTTTATCTCATTTTTTTCCGCCCTCAAATCTTTTATCATACCACAAGGGTGAGATCTTTGCTCTTTTTTATCATGCCACAAGGGTGAGATCTTTTATCTTTTATCTCACCATAAGAGCGAGATCTTTTATCTCATTCTTTTCAGCCCTAAAATCTTTTATCACGCAGCAAGGGTGAGATTGTTTTTCTTTTATCTCGCCGCAAGAGCGAGGTCTTTTATTCCGCGCTGAAACTCACTTTTTATCTCAGTTTTGAACTTAAATTGAGATAAAAAATTTAAGCACCACTTTTTATTATGCTTTCATTGAAAACCGTGATCTTTGTGAATCTCTTTAGTGTGATACATATCTATTATTGTAGTAGTGCGACTCTATTTAATCGAACCGACCTTTTATCGTTTACTAAACGATTCGAAAATTGGAGCTCAAGCTCAGCTTGTTTACCAAACAAATCGAACCGAACTCTTGAGCTGCTCGGTTCGTTTACGGCCTTAACTGGAATTGTACTAGATTGAGAGCAGTTCTTACTTCTTACTAGGCTCTGATCCGCTAGAACAGTAGAGAACCAATTAGGCAACAACGACAAGGAGCTGCATATATAGCCATTACATGGATGATGGATTGAAAAAAGACCCTCGAGCTATCTACCCGTAAGCAGTTCGTCCATTTAGCAACCAAAATAAAACCCAAACAGTCGAGATGTCACGACAACCACAAATCTGTACTATTGCCAGAGAATAGAAAACGTTGGCGACAGCAAAGGCAAACAGAGGCTTAAAGACCAGAGCACAGATATGAGGTTACAAAATATGAACTTGATTGAACACCGAGGGAGAGATAATGCCAGCAATTGGCCCGGGTCAAATGAAGACTCGAGGAGCAGATCAAGAACAATGAAACCCACAGAGCGAATGGAGATGACAGTACTGGCACCAAGTTTGACAGACATAATCTGACGTCGAGGAAGAGGAACGCCAGCGATGGCGCCGAGTCAAAAGGGGGAGTGCATGTATAAAAAAATGGAGTGCAAAAATTACTCATCTTTCTGTAACGGCTTAGCTATTAAATGGGTACCAGCCTGCCCACGTAAAAATTCAGACCGCGCGCCTAAATAGGTGGGCTTTTTATCTCGCCCCAAGAGTGAGATAATTGACCGCGTCGTTCCGTGTCAAAAATAAATTTATAAAAATCAAGAATTAACTACTACTCCGTAGAATAATAGTTAAGACCGAGTATCGTTCCAACGGGGACTGAATGGCTAAGTTACGACAAATTCGATTAGTTTGCAAATTAGTTCGGAAAGAGAAGAGTTGATTGATTTGGTTTGTTTGGAATAATCTAATTGAATTAAAACAATGAATTAAAAAGATTGAAAACGATGGAGGAAAATATCTAGGGTTTCGAATCCACCCCGACCGCGTAACAACAATATGCATAGGCTACGTTTATTTATTCGAATCAAAAGAGATTATTGCTAGGGCTTGCAAACCCTAACGATAATCGTCAAGGAAATAATCGGGCTGTTAAAAGGCATAGGCTATCCCATAGCACGGACCGTCTCTCAGTAGCACAATCTAGCCACCTAATGGCACGATCCGTCTTACGAGCATAATCTATCTCAGAACTCCAACCTCAATCAGTGAAAACCATTGCAAAACTAGGTACTTGAAATCTAGAATACAAATACTCAATCGATAGAAAGAATTAAAATCAATTCATTCAATTGCAATGAAAAGGGTTATGAGTTTTACAATCGATCCGAATATTAAAACCTAAACCCATACATATACAAAGTTACTTGGAACGGTGCTTCATCTTCCCCCTAGAAGAGGGGTTTAGCCGGCCATGGAACGTGCGCAGCTATTGCTTCTATTTTGCTCTCAGCCGAATGGTTTCTCCCCGTCTGTCGTTATGTGCGTGAATTGCTTCTCTTATAAACGTTGCCGAGAACATGTAATAGAATTCCCTTCCTTAGTCAACCTCTCACACTATTAAAAGTTAGAATTCTTTTCTATCTTGAACTCTCCTATTCTGGCATTTTCCATATTAATCCATGAGTTTAATTCCTCGGCTCAAGATTTCTACTAAATCCAAATTGATGCCTTCTAATGAATTAGGATCCCATACAATTGGACCGTCGGCTTGATGTAATTCAATGCTCCACTGCAATTTGTGATTTATTTTCCCATGGCACTGATTTCCCGAGACCAAAATTCACACAAATGCTGTAGATGATCAATTCTCATCTTTGCGGCAAAACTCCGTAAGACCTTTCAAATTGTACGTTTTTGCACCCATCGATCTTTGAGTCTTGCATACATCATAAAACACTAAAACACGTCAAGTAACAACGTAAACGGATAAACAAGGCATAACTTAGAGGGAGTAAATGGGTGCTTTTCAGCACCTATCAATAATTTATCTCACTTTTTTCTGAGCTAAAGTTTTTTATCACGCCATAAGAGAGATTTTTTCTCTTTTATCTCGCCACAATAGCAAGATATTATCTCATTCTTTTCCGCCCCAAAATCTTTTATCACGCCACAAGGGTGAGGTTTTTTCTCTTTTATCTTGCCACAAGAGTGAGATCTTTTATCTCATTCTTTTCCGCCCTAAAATCTTTTATTACGCTACAATGGTGAAGTATTTTCTCTTTTTTATCACGTTATAAAGGTGAGGTCTTTTCTCTTTCATCTCGCCACAAAAGCGAGATATTTTATTTCAATATTTTTTGCCCTAAAATCTTTTATCACGCCACAAGGATGAAATCTTTTCTCTTTTTTATCACCCTATAATCTCGCCACAAGAGTGAGATCTCATTCTTTTCTATCCTAAAATCTTTTATCATGCTACAAGAGTGAGGTCTTTTCTCTTTTATCTCACCACAAGAGTGAGATCTTTTATTCACGCCACAAGGGTGAGTTTTTTCTCTTTTATCTCGCCACAAGAGCGAAATCTTTTATCTCGTTCTTTTCCACCCTAAAATCTTTTATTACGCTACAAGGGTGAAGTATTTTCTCTTTTTTATCACGTTATAAGGGTGAGATCTTTTCTCTTTTATCTTGCCACAAGGGTGAGATTTTTTTTCCTTTTTTATCACGCTATAATCTCGCCACAAGAGCGAGATCTCATTCTTTTCCGCATTAAAATCTTTTATCACGCCACAAAAGTGAGGTATTTTCTCTTTTATCTCGCCACAAAAGTGAGATCTTTTATCTCATTTTTTTCCGCCCTAAAATTTTTATCCCGTCGCAAGAGTGAGGTTATTTTTCTTTTATCTCGCCACAAAAGCGAGGTCTTTTATTCCGCTCTAAAATCCACTTTTTATCTCAATTTTGAATTTAAACTGAGATAAAAAAAAATTAAGTACCACTTTTTATCATGCTTTCACTGAAAATCGTGATTTTTGTGAATCTCCTTAGGGTGCGTTTGGTTGGATGGAATGGAATGTGAATAGGAATAGAATTAAAAATGGAATAGAATTTGAGGAATTGAGAATGGAATAATCATTTCCATTCTCATGTTTGGTTGTACTTAGGAATAATCATTATCATCTCCAATGGAATAGTGTGGTAATAGCAATTTTTGGAGTGGCAATAGCAATTTTTGGAGTGGCAATAGTAATTTTGAAGTGGCAATGGAATAGTGTGGCAATAGCAATTTTTGGAGTGGCAATAGCAATTTTTGGTGTGGCAATAGTAATTTTTGGTGTGGCAATAGTGAATGTTGGAGTGGCACTAGTAATTTTGGAGTGACAAAGAAATGGAATAACAATTCCTTAGTTTTTTGGATGGAATGACAATTCCTTTACTAAGGTGAATAGTGATTCAATTTGGAATCATCATTCCATTATTCAATGGTGAACCAAACATTGGAATAAGTAAGTCATTGGAATAACTATTCCATTCCAACTTTGATTCCATCCAACCAAACATACCCTTAGTGTAATTCATACGAGCCATATCTATTATTGTAGCAGTGTGTGGTGGCTAGGGTTGAGATAAAGAGATAAAGTAGTCTGTTTGTTTGGTTCATGGCCTAACACTTTGAAGAGGGAAGGGAATCTATTACTTGATTCTATCAGTAAAAATTAATGTGCCAATATCTTTTTCGTCTAAGGGAGGAAGAAACAGAAACTACTTTTTCTACGAACCAACCTCAATTACCCCCACACAGTAGTAATGCCAATACCTACTACTACAGTTCTACTACTACACAAGAGGCTTGCGGGGCCAATCTCTTTCTGATTTGATAATTTGGCCCCGTTTTGTTAAAGAAAATAAATATTTATTTTTTGAATTAAATGCGATATAGTGAGAAAATGAACGAGAAAGCTGAAGAGGTATAGTTTGGACTTTCTCCTCGATATTGTCATTGCAAATGTTGCTTCCACTCTATAAATATACAGTCATGCTACTCACAAAGCAACTGTGCTTAGAATATTGCAGTGTGGGGCCCACTCCGGGTCCCACACAAATAATCCGATTCGTCCATTAAATGTAAAATAAATTTCCAAGAGTTCTCGCTAAAAATCAGTTCAATACGATATCTATAAGTGCTCGATCCAATCATCTAACTTTTCATTTAGATTTCAGGATAATAAAAAGTTAGATGAATGGATTGGGCTAATTTTTCACGGAAACCCTTGAAAAAATATTTTACATTTAATAAACGGGTCGAATCGTTTGTGTGAAACTTGAAATGGACCCCATATCACAATCTGTACACGATTTGTGCAAAAAAAATCTGTGAGTATCATTTCTGATAAATACATTATTATATCTTTTAATGGACAAAACTATATATTTAAAAATAATATAAATTTTGTTTGACAAATTTCAATTAGTTATATTCAACAAAGTATTCAAAATCACAACAAACTTTATTAAAAGATAGTACTCCTATAAGCAATTTAAAAGTCATGATACTAGAGTTCAAAAAGAAATAATAAGTCAGTACTCTTTTGTCCGTATCGAAAACATATGTTTTGTACTAGCTAGTAGCTAGGACATTAAAACTTCAGTAAAGATACAGGTACAGTAGTTTGCTGTACAGCAGCGTGCACAGACTCCTTTTGCGTCCGTCTCGCGTCCCACAAAGATGATCGAAGCCGCTCTAAATTTTGAAACAAAGTTGGATGATTCGTAAACACCCTTCCCGATATCGGATTGATGTGATTTTTTACAGAGACCCTAAAAGGCGTATTTTGAACAAAATGAACGGCTCCGATCATCTTTGCGAGACGCGAGACAGGCGTAAAAGGGGTCTATGCACGCTGTTGTACAGCAAACTGCTATACATGTAGCACCACTGTTAAAACTATGAGTACTGCTATCAGTACCAATAGTTTTGTAGGGAAAACGAACTGACAGGCAGCGCCAGGTCATCTCCGGCCACCAAACGGCCAATTCGATCAGTCCAAAAATTTTATAAAAAAAAGTTGAAGGGGCGCCACGAGAATCAACGGCATCCGATGTGTGTAGGGTGCTTGATTTAATACGAAATGTGTTAGATCAAGCACCCTACACACATCGGATGCCGTTGATTCTCGCGCACGGCCCATCAATTTTTTTTTAAAAAAATTTTGGAAGACTCGGATTGACGTCCGGTGGTCGGAGACGGCCTGACGCAGCCAATCGATGAGTTTTTCCTACAAAACTAGCTACTCTTTAAGTCCACGTTGACCGACTTGTTGTAATCAAACTAATCTTCCTCCGTTATTTAAGGAATTTGCTCTTTATTTTAAGGAAACTATTTTGAAAAATCGTTGAATAACGTGTTCGAAAATCAGGGCATTACAGGTTTGCTCTTCCTCTGGTTTAATGCCTCGTGCTTGGATTCATTTTAATCTCTATAATTTGTTTCCAAAGACTAACAAAATCCTTTTTTGCCGTTAAATATATATATATATATCGTGGCGGTTCCAGAGACACCTAAAAAAACACTCCAAAGTTTTAGATCGAATTTCGATGATCCGAGCCGCTCAATGTAATCAGAACGTGATTTTAAGAGTACCAATGAGAAATTATTAAAAAAAATGACCGGAAAGGGCTTCATTGGAAAAGTTTTTTATTGAACGGTTTAATAAAAAAACTGTTCAAATCCAACCATTCCCAGTCTTACTTTTTTTTTGCCGATTTCTCACGGATAAACTCAAAATCATGTTCTGAACACATCGAGCCGCTCGAATTATCAAAATTTAATCGGAAACTATGAGATTGAGATTTGAAAAAAAATTTAAATATTTTTCTATGTGTCTCCGGAACCGACCCATCAACCAGATCCTCACCACCACTAGCCCTAATACTTAATAGCATGTCAACGCCAAACTCGCATATTGTATTAATGACTTCTATGTAATGTTTAACTTAAGTTGATCTTCGTTTTGAACTTATAAATAGTGACATCTGGTGCATCAAACTATACGTATATGCAAACCACCTCTCTCTCTCTCTCTCTCTCTCTCTCTCTCTGAGAAAGAAGCTTAGAAAAGGGAAGGGCGAAAATGACTCTGAAGATGAATCCCATAACCACCTTTAAATTCCTGAAATACCCTTCTTTTGCTGTCAGATCTCCCAAGTTTGTTGTGGCTTCCGTTCCACGTACCTCCAAGTGAGTCCCATTTCGCACTTTCCTTTGCATGGTGATGTAAGAAATTAAGCTCGTGAAGAACCTCCAAAAAAAAAAAACCAAATATTTAAGGGCAAATTTGACTAACACTCACTAGATTTGCATTTCGTGTAGATTTTCTCTCAACGACTCTCTGAAGTTTGTATTTTCATTTCACTTTATCTCATCCCTTTATTTTTTTTAAATCGGCAAAATAAAAATTCATTAATCTTTGAGAAGATATAGAAAGCTTAAACAGATCTCGGGCACACCGGTAAAAAGCCACCCGAGAATCAAACCAGACGGCAATAAGCCAACCAAGACATCCCAAGCAAAGCGAAGCCGCGCACACACCTGCTAAAACACCCTACAACATACAACCAAATCAAACTAAAACCCAAAGGAAACCAAAAACCACCAGGAGAAACAAACCAAAACACGGCCATATATACCGCGGAATTTTAATTCCAGGAAAAGGAGGCTCCTTCCTCGAGCTCATCATCTTCCTCCAAAAAATCATCTTCTTCCATATCATCAAGAGCACTTATTATTTTCGCTCTTGTGGCCTCCTCCAGTTCGACAAATTTCTTCAAATTAAAGTTCCTTTCCCTCCCCCCCTTAAATTTAAGGCCCAAAGTTTTCTATATGTCCATCGTCTTACGCGCATTCTTGCAAAGAGAGTTCCTATTCCAAAATGGAAGTACAAGACACCTTTCTAGCATTGTTTTTTGACAGTGCCCGCCTTGATTCCAAAACTCAGAGATAAGCTTCTTAAGTTTAATTTCTTTTGGCTCTATTTAAGAATAGCTTCATCTTTTTTTACCTTAACAGGAGGCCTCGAATCCGTAGGACCCAAATTCTGAACATGAGAGAAAGGACTTGTAATTGAAGGGCTCTCATGAGGGATAGAAAAATCCCTACTTCCATCCTTCTTTTGATGACATTATATTCCTAGAATTTACTAAATATCAAATTTAACCATCAATGGTAGAAATGGTTATTTTACCACAAATTGGGCCAGTTTTTGTGTACCATCGGAAAGTGTCACCCCCGTAGCCGAAATCTGGCGCAACTTGCGTGCCCATTTTTTGAGCTTTTCCTCAACTTCATTGTCGGAGCTGTTCATTTTTCTTAGGCTCGGTGAGTTCGTCGCCCAGTCTAAGATTAGACCAAATCTATTTCACCTCACATTATCATAGTCATCGCAGAGGTTCAATTTATTTTTCTTGGAAACTATGATTGGTTTCGTTTACTTATATTCGACCAACTTAAATTTTTGCGGTTACAGTAATAAACTTAATTGGCCCCATTGGGAGATCACATCAGCCATGAACACAAACTGAATTTTAACTTATTTTATTTAAGCGGGAGTATATATCTATTTTCCTTTCTTTCATTATTGTATATATCAGCGAGGGTTAATGGAAAGTTAGTAGGTTAGTCCACAGTAGATTTCACACCCACCCGGCACTGAAAATTTATACTAATTCCAAACGCTCACGACGGAGCTCGAACACTGGCCTTCCACATGGGGAGGACCAGAAGATGCCAACTGGGTTAGAGCTCATTGGAGAGTATATATCTAATTGGCAGTGGCAGATTTGTCGAGGTGTAGATATATACATCCACTCAAATATATGTTTTTGAAAAATAATTATTTGTATTCCTGCATATCTGAAAAAATAACTTTCTGTTTTTTTTTTTTCATATCTTTAATAAATAGATGGCTAAGTATCCCAGTAAATAATCCAAAAGTAAATCAACATGGATCTCATTTCATGCCTCAACTTTGTCGCCCCATGACGTTAATTTGTTAGCTTCCAAAATTGATTTATATATTC
This sequence comes from Rhododendron molle, assembly GCA_025413875.1. NCBI lineage: Eukaryota > Viridiplantae > Streptophyta > Magnoliopsida > Ericales > Ericaceae > Rhododendron > Rhododendron molle. The sequence goes on along the minus strand of CM046389.1, from coordinate 11,748,952 downwards.
GAAGTCTAGTTTTTTTTTTTTTCATGAGTAAACGGAACATGGGCACACCGGCATAAGCCACCTAAGACCACCGAAAAAGGACGGCAAGACGCCAAAAAAAAAAAATTACGGCAAATAAACTTAAGAAAAACCTAACTAGAAAAAAACCCAGCAAAAAACCTAAGATAAAACTCCAAACCCAACCCCAAAACCAAAGCTCCACAAGAAGCGAAAACAAACCGACGCGAGAAACCGAAGCAAACCGACAGACTGACACCAAAACCCAATAAAAACGCACGACAAGCCTCGGACACCAAACAAAGGAAGCCAAAACTCCGACGACCGACATACCAAACCTAACGAGAACGCACAACAAACCTTTGACCCGAACAAAGGAAGCTAAAACTCAAAAAAGATAGAAGCATGTTTCCTCCCAATCAGAAATGTCTCCCTCTTCTAACTACTACTTCAATTTACAAACTTTATAGAATGAAAGTCTGAATGATGCCTCACAGATTTCTGCGAATAACAAATGAAAGTCTAAATTAAGCAACTAGATTTCCTCGGCCATTTGCCTTCAATTGCTCATGCTTTCACGTTCCGTGGAGATTGCTAAAAAAGAAAGACCAAAAATGGCTAAAAAGTTGCTTGGTGCGTAACGGCTAAAAAAGTTGCCGGGTAACACCAACATGTGGTTACGGTTTATTTTGAAAATAAGCTTCCACGATTAACGAAAGTGCTAATTAGTGTTCTCACGTCTTGTTAAGGGAGGCTCATCGTGTTCCAGTAACGCATTCCATGCAACCCCAGAAGATCGAGATCTTCAAAAACCTGGAGCATTGGGCCGAGGAGAACGTCTTAGTCCACCTGAAACCGGTGGAGAAGAGCTGGCAACCCCAGGACTTTCTTCCGGCTCCTGTGAACCCCGACGAGTTCCACGATCAGGTCAGGGAAATAAGGGAGAGAGCAAAGGAGATCCCAGACGACTACTTTGTCGTTCTGGTCGGAGATATGGTCACGGAAGAAGCGCTTCCGACTTACCAGTCGTTTTTTAATTCGCTGGATGGCATCAGGGACGAAACAGGGGCGAGCCCGACTTCTTGGGCTGTGTGGAACAGGGGCTGGTCTGCCGAGGAGAACAGGCATGGAGACCTTCTAAATAAGTATCTGTACCTGTGTGGGCGTGTGGACATGAGGCAAATTGAGAAGACGATTCATTACTTGATTGGGTCAGGAATGGTAAGATCCATGGCTAGCTCCCATTTTCGTTAGTTCACATCGTACAGTAGGTCTCAACTTCGAGAGAAACTTATTGACGGCTCAGCCGTGAATAAGTTATTTACAACAGCAATCAATCGCAACCGTCCAAAATCGTTATAGACGGTCCAAAATTTCATTCACATCCAATTATTCCAAAACACTTTTAAATGGTCGTGATTGGCTCCGTAAACATCTATTCTTGGCTCCGCCGTAAATATCTATTCTCGGCTCCTTAATTTAGTGTGTTCAAAGTGAAGATTGTTCATACTTTTCAACTATGACTTAGTTTTTTCATGATTTTCAAAATTGTGTGCGAAACACTATACAAAAATGTTAGGATCCATGACTCTCGGTCTGTGAAACTGAACATGAAAGGTAATTTCAGTGATGTAAATTTTTTTAATGTTTGTTAGTTTTGCGACTCATTTTTTGGTTTTTCGATTTGTCTCGTCTCGACGAATCAATAATCTACAAAAATTTGAATCAAAACTAACAAACGCAAAAAAAAAATTCAAATAATGACAAAAAATGCTACTAAAGTTAAGCGAAACAGGATTTTCTGCTGATTCCGATTAGAAACATCATAAATTTGTTTTTAGTTAAAAACACGTAACCTATGTTTCAGGACCTCCGGGCGGAGAAAAACCCGTATATGGTACTCATTTACACATCATTCCAAGAACGAGCCACTTTCATCTCCCACGGCAACACGGCGAGGCACGCCAAGGAGTACGGCGACATCAAGCTGGCTCAGATATGCGGGACCATCGCCTCCGACGAGAAGCGCCACGAGACCGCCTACACCAAGATAGTGGAGAAGCTGTTCGAGATCGATCCCGAGGGAGCCGTCCTCGCCTTCGCCGACATGATGAAGAAGAAGATCACCATGCCGGCCCATATGATGTACGACGGGCGCGACAAGAACCTCTTCGAGCACTTCTCGTCCGTGGCCCAGCGGCTGGGGGTTTACACTGCCAAGGACTACGCGGATATACTGGAGTTCTTGGTCGGAAAGTGGAGAGTGGAGACGCTCACTGGACTTTCGGGAGAGGGGCGGAGAGCTCAGGATTATGTTTGTGGGTTGGCTCCGAGGATTAGACGACTGGAAGAAATGAAGTCTCGGAGTAGGGCTAAGGAAAAGCGCACCGTGCCGTTTAGCTGGATCTTCGATAGAGAGGTGATGCTCTGAAGGTTAGTGCATGCAGCAACAGGGACGGAACTAGGATTTTAACTATGTGAATCAAAAACTTAAATAAGATCCTACGTACGACGAGTTTTTCCAATGGGAAAGTTGGCCAAGTAGTGTATATATATATAGTTCTGTTCAGGTCCGGACCTCCTATTTCCTTATCAAATTTCGATGATCCGAGCCGCTTAAGAATATCGGAAGAAATCAGTAAAAAAAATGACCGGAAGGGCTTGATTCGAGCAGTTTTTTTATTGAACAGTTCAGAAAAAAAACTTCTTAGATCAAGCCTTTCCCGGTCATTTTTTTTGCTGATTTCTTAAAGTATCCTTAAAATCACGTTCTGAACATATTGAACAGCTCGGATCATCTTAAATCGATCGGAAAATGGGAGCTAAGACACAAATCCGGGCCATAAAAAAATCCAGGCGAGGACCTGAAAAGGACTGATATATATATATACACACACCAGCCAAATAAGGTATTATGGATTGTAAACAGATGAATTCTAAATAGTCATTGCTAATAGTATATGTGTTTACTGTGTAGTTTAAGGAAGATTCCGATGTTATTTCGTTTTTTTTTTCCGAGAAGGCTGTAAACCTCATTAATCCTAACTGGAATTAGGGCCGTACATGAGCCAAGCCGAGCTTTGTAGCTCAACTCGACTCATTTACTAAATAAGCCAAAAATTTGAGTTCGAATCTTAACAAGCTAAGCCCTTAACAAATTGAGTTTAGTCATTTACTAAACGAGTCTCTTTAATCGAGCCGACCTTTAATCGTTTACTAAACGATTCGAAAACTCGAACTCGAGCTCAGCTTGTTTACCAAACGAACCGAACTCGTGAGTTGCTCAGTTCGTTTACAGCTCTGATTGGAATTTTACTACATTGAGAGCATTTCTTACTTCTTACTAGGCTCTGATCCGCTAGAACAATAGAAAACCAATTAGGCAACAACGACAAGGAGCTGCATATATAGCCATTACATGGACGATGGATTGAAAAAACACCCTCAAACTACCTACCCATAAACAGCTCGTCCATTCAGCAACCAAAATCAAACCCATACAACCGAGATGTCAAGACAGCCGCAAATCTGTACTATTGCCCGAGAATAGAAAATGTTGGCAACAGCAAAGGAGCACAGATATGAGGCAACAAAATGAGAACTTGATTGGACGCCAAGGGAGAGATAATGCCCGCGATTGCCCCCGGTCAAATGAAGACTTGAGGAGCAGATCAAGAACAATGAAACCCACAGAGCGGATGGAGATCAGTCTGGCACCAAGTTCGATAGACATGATCTGTCGTCGAGGAAGAGGAACGCGGGCGATGGAGCCGAGTCCAAAGGGGGAGTGCATGTATAAAAAAATGGAGTGCAAAAATCACTCCACTTTCTTAAAAGGCTTAAGCTATTAAGCCAAACCACCCATAAAATTTGTTAAAAAAATGACTCCCTTTTTCAATCTACCCTTTCTTGCACAAGGGTTGCTGCAGTGTACCTCGTGTCATGTAATGCGGCATTACAATCGTTCATAACAAATTTCAACGGTTCAGATTAAAAACAAACTTTTTTAGAAAAGAGAAAATTCTCTTCTTTGAAAGAGGAACTGCTTTTTCTTAATGACTTCCGTTTACCAAAATAAATAATAAAAAAAGGCTATTGATTTTGCCATTCTCTCTTTTTGTTAACGTCACTTCCCTGCAAGTGTATTTTTGATGCAAAAATACACTTGCAAAGGAGTGACGTTAACAAAAAAAAAAGAGAATGGCAAAATCATTTCCCTGAAAAAAATGCCTTTGATTGTTTTGGACTAACTTTTCCCTTTTTTATTTCGTATCCCATTTGAGATCGAATTCATTCTCTTTGGTTGAGATTTCAAATTGGTTGTATCATCTCGGCCCATTTCGCTTTAAATAGCATCTCCAATGGGACGCCAAATGTGACGTGGAGATTGTCACATTCGATGCTGTGTTTAGAACACTTTTTAAAAAAAAGTTTGAAAAAGTAGCAGGGATAATAAGTGAAGAGAGATAAAAAGAGAAATGAATTAAAATAAAGAGAATCTAAGAAGAATTTTTTGAAAAATAATTTTTGAAAAATGCTCTAAAGAATGCATTTTGACACTAATTTACAAATCAACCCAGATGCCTCTATTAGGCCAAAACCTGCGTGGCTTTTGACATTACAAGGGAAGAAACATGCCAATTTTGACATAGATGAACACATATGCCAAATTTCAAAAACTGACTGTTATGAATATGAAAAATTGCCGTTTGACTTTTTTTTTCCCTTTAAAAGCTTGAACTCGCTTGATGTTAAATAAAAAAAAAATTTGGCGTAAGAATTGGAGAGAAGACTTTGATGTCAAATAAAAAATGTCAAAATGTCACATAAGCCTTAAAAAAAATTTGACATATCAAATTAGATATGCCAAAATACCACATAAACTTTCCAAAAAAATTTGGCAATCTCCAAGAAAGGTATTGCCCTTGTTCGGTTGTGGGTTTTGAGTAGTGGTTTTGAATAAAGGTAGAAAGAGAAATAAGAGTAATGATTGTAGAGAAAGGTAAAAAGTAGAGAGAGATAGAGTGAAAACCCTTGTTCGGTTGTGAGTTTTGAGTAGTGATTTTGAATAAAGGTAGAAAGAGAAATAAGAGTAATGATTGTAGAGAAAGGTAAAAAGTAGAGAGAGATAGAATGAAAAATGAGAGTAATGATTGAAAAGTTATAAAGAAAAAAAGTAGAAAAATTACTTTTTCTAAAATTTTGGGTTTGGAATTCCAAACCGAACAAGGCGAATATTTTCATGGTGTGTGATTGGGATTGGGTTCCATGTAGCATGGCGTTCGATTAGGTTTCATGTAGCATACCGCACACGTACTCTCCTTTGAGAAATTTTTCACATGATGCCCACTTGGCACTCCCAATCCGTCCGATGAACTTTTGAACGGTTTAAATTAAAATCCTCTCTCATCTCACCCCTCCTCTTTCCTTTTTCACTCTAAATCCGATGAACTTTTGAACGGTTCAAATTAAAATCCTCTCTCATCTTACCCCCCCTCTTTCCTTTTTCACTCAAAATTCGAGCCGTCCAAAATTGCATCGGATAGCTCAAATGTGCCAAACGGACACCGCGGTAGCATTGAAAATTTTCTCCCCTCCTTGGCTCAGTCCCCCAATTTTATTTTATTTTTTCAATGTCTCGCAAAAAACTTCCCCATTTTCTCTTTCCGTACGCAAACACATACTCCTTCCAGTCCGATTTTTGGTACATCTTCCATTTTTTAGATGTCAATTACTTGTCCATTTCAATTTAACCACTGAAGGGGGAAAAAAAAAAAGTAACAGAATTTTGCCCTTCCTTTCCATGTTCAAAATTCGTATCAGATTTCAAATCACCCGCATTAAGTAGGGGAAATCACGAAACAGTGGTCCCTGGGGCAAATAAGTCACAACCAATGGACTAGTTTTCATAGAATTCTAGAAATATGAAACGGAAACAAAAAAATTCATAATACATGGAAAGGTCATGTAAAAAGACTAATATACCCACACACATTTGAAACCCCAAGCTTCTTCTCTCTCTCAGTACAAAACCAACTGTTGCTGCTCCTTCTTCCTCTCTCTCTCTCTCTCTCTCTCTCTCTCTCTCTCTCAGAAATGTTCAGAGCAGAGAGGAAACAAAAACTCTTGCGCTAAAAAATGTGAATCACTCCAATTACCAACAAAAATGTGAATCATTTTGAACGTGGTTAAAAACAAATGGGAAATTGCTTGCGGGAGAGCTCGAGGATGCGAGCCCTTTTGGCCTGAGAGTCATCAGAGCAACCCAAAACTGCTAGTATTCCACATATGGCTACACACAAATTTCTCGTCTTTTCTAATTGAAATTGCCTTTTCTAATTGAAATTGCGCAAAAAAGCAAAAAAAATATAATCAGAAAATTGCGCAGAAAAGAGAAGAAACATAAAGTCAAGGTCTTTTTCATTGCCGCTCACCGATTACGGAGTTAAGATTCGGAAATGTCGGATCTCTGTATGTATATGTTTGTGGGTAATATATATATATATAGAGAGAGAGAGAATATGGCTTGGTCGATTTCAACAGAAATATTGGTCTTTATTAATACCCAATGTAGTCCGTTATAATTAATGATTTGATCTTTTATATCTCAAATAATAGTCAATTATTTGGGACAAAGTTCTATAAAAAAATATGGCTTGGTCGATTTCAACAGAAATATTGGTCTTTACTAATACCCAATGTAGTCCGTTATAATTAATGATTTGCTCTTTTATATCTCAAATAATAGTCAATTATTTGGGACAAAGTTCTGTAAAAAAAATATGACTTGGTCGATATTAACAGAAATATTGGTCTTTATTAATACCCAATGTAGTCCGTTATAATTAATGATTTGCTCTTTTATATCTCAAATAATAGTCAATTATTTGGGACAAAGTTCTGTAAAAAAAATATGGCTTGGTCGATGTTAACAAAAATATTGGTCTTTATAAATACCCAATGTAATCCGTTATAATTAATGACTTGTTCTTTTATACCTCAAACAATAGTCAATTATTTGGGATAAAGTTCTCTAAAAAAATATAATTTGATCTATATTAACCGGAAGATTAGTCTTTATTAATATTCAATGTAGTCTTTTATAATTAATGACTTGCTCTTTTATACCTCAAACAATAGTCAATTATTTGGGACAAAGTTCTCTAAAAAAAAATATGATTTGGTCTATGTTAACCGAAAGATTAGTCTTTATTAATATTCAATATAGTCTTTTATAATTAATAACTTGCTCTTTTATACCTCAGATAATAGTTAATTATTTGGGACAAAGTTCTCTAAAAAATATGGTTTGGTCGTCATAAGCCCCTCGGTCCACCCCCCGCCACCACGACGCACCGTCATGTCTTTACTTTCATCTCAAAAAGCCCCCAGTTAGAAGAAACGAACATTGACCTTAATTAAAGAAATTGGAAATAGCCCTTCGTTGATTCTCCAAAACTTGAGAATCAATTGTTAAAAATAACCCAAAGCATAAAACAAGCAAATAATCTAATCTGCCAACAAATGTAAAAGAAAAAGAAAGTCATGGATACATATGGGGGGGGGGGGGGGGGTGGGATAGATTGAATGGATTACAGGAAAAATAAGTTTCAGAATCAAAGTTTGTTTCTTTATAAGATTTCGGAATCGGAATCGAAGTTGTGGCGGTGGAAGTGGAGGGGAAAGATGAGGAGCACGGGGGGAGGGGGTTGACGGGGAGAGGCCGGACGGAGAGATGGTGCTGCAATCGTTGCCGTCGTTGAAAATAGGGGCAAGGGGTATGAAAGTGAAATGATTTTAGGAAAGGGGCATTTTTGTCTTTAAAATCATGTTTTGGCAATTAATCTTTTCCTTTCCATGACTTTTTAATTTCGAAAAAGTAGTCCATGACTTGAGGATTATTTGCCCCTCCTTCCACTGTCCCGTAAAAACCCCCATTAAGTAACGAGTAATGATCAAAATCCCTGAAAAAATTTAATTCCCCCAAAAGACGAATTTAATCTGGGGACGGGGGGTATTTTACAAGTACCGTTCGTTGGAAACCAAAAGGATTACCGATTATGCTCTGTTTGGTTGAGATTACAAAATAGAATCTTCGTAATCACCAATCAAATCGGATCTCAACAACAAAAAACACCATTATTTGCAGGTTCATCGATCACCAAAAAATAATCAGAAACCACACAACAAAATCGAGTATTTACAATAATTATCAACATCTCCCAACCAATATTCATGTTTGGGCGACGAGAAAACCGGGCGCAAACAGAGCAAATCTGACGGAAAAGTCAAAGTTTTTTCAATAGAGAAAAATCAAGAGGGAAATTTGTGAAAAAAAACAGAGGGAGAAAGAGGAACAAGTATTGGAATGTAGCGATTTGTTCGAGGCCGTAATCAAAACGAGAGTAGATTTGAAAGGCACGGAGAATCGCTCAACGATGTTGCCAACCTTCAATGCAAGGGATCGTCATTGAATGAAAGTACACGCCCTTGCTCTGCAAATTGGCTTTCTTTTATTCCTCTATATCAAAATTGCACTAGTTACAAAATCAAATACGAAGAACACAAACAGGTTTCAGAAAACAATTGGAGAGAGAGAGAGAGAGAGAGAGAGAGAGAGAGATGGGAGCCGTGCAAAGAAGATGCGAATGGCGGTGTTCTATATATAGGCAGAGAATGGCAGGAGCCCTAGCCCTAATCGGAGAAAGGAAATGTCGGAAATACCCATGGGGTCAAGCAGGATGAGGGCTGGGCTTTGTAACTTTTTTGGTCCATTGAAGACTGGGCTAGACGAAAGCCCAGAGTCCAACCAATATCTGAATCTACTCTCTCGAGTACTCAAACACAGGACTGCTAAATTAAGATAAATAGGGAAAGAAAACGCAAGTTATATTGATACAAATCAGATATAAAACTGCACGATTCATCGGCCGAAAAACATCAAATACAACAAAATAAGAACAAAAAACACAGAAACAACAAGTACAAAAACGAAAAAAAAAGGCCGCTCAGCTTCGATGTTGGACCCAACACGCCGCTCGTGGAGTTGGGTGGATGATCGCCGCTGGATCTGCACAAGGTCGCATGTCGATGCCTTCATCATCGCCGCTGGAGAGCCCAAAAATACCGTCTCCCGAATCCACCTCTGAGGTGTCATGAGCTAGGGGTGGGATTCATTAACAAGGCTCGAACCCAACGCATAGTTAGAGGATCTGACTCGGCTAGTTTTTTTACACAGCAGAGAATATGACACGATTTCGAAGACCACGGAAATTAAATTAGACGAAGTAACTTAGTAAGGGCACTAGTAACCGGTTGTTGTTTTATGTGGACCCATAAATCTGAAATGACACGACTTGAACAGGACATTTTGCGGCACGACACAATATGTCTACTTCAATTATATGCCATGATTTTGCGATTGCTGGCTAAAATTTTTTGGTCGTTTAATTTCCGTGTAAATTATGTGTTGGTATTAAAAATGTGTCCATGATTTTTGCTGTCGCTGGTTAATGTTTTGCTAGTTTTTTTATTTTTGTGATTATTATGGTATGAAAACGTGTTCATATTTTTTAATAAATTATGAGGGTGTTTATGTGTAATATTGTTACGTGCATAAATTTAAATTCTTTTAAAAAATTGATCATACAAGTTAACAGTGTCAACTTGAACATTGTACGATTTTAAACCAGTTGGAATAATGTCAAGATATATAAAATGTTTTAAGTTAGAGAAGGGTTACATACACAACTCTCGACCACAATAATTCTAGGGTTGTAAATTGTGCCTAGATTTGTGGTCGATGCTCATAGGGCACGTAACAATGTTATTAATGTGTTCATTTTTTTTTTATATAAATTATGCGTAACAATATTACACATGAACACCCTCATAATTACATTTAGAATCACTTGATGCACATAAGGTGACTACATACACAACATTATTAATGTGTTCATTTTTTTTAATATAAATTATTGTTTTATGTGCATCGAATAGCTCTGGACGCAATCGTGTCCAAAGTTTATGGTCGAGAGTTGTGTATGTAGTCAGTTTGAGAAAGTTAATAATGTTCGAACAAACGCTCTAGGGTAGTAATTTTCACACTTCCTTTTTTGATAAATGCGCTTTATTTTTTGTCATTTAGTGAAATTTTTGTGTATTTTTTATTAAGTGGAGTGTTTGGGTGAAGTAATAGGAGTAAAGTATTTTTGGAGCACAATCACATGGGGTCCAACGTTCTTTTTCACCACAAAGTCGGGTGAGTTACATATACTTGTTCTGGGCCCTAAGACCACCCAATAAGTTTAGGAATGTAGTCAATAAAAAAAGGAAAAATGACCGTCCATGACGAGCTTTGATAATTAATATCGGTCAAGGACAAGTTAAGAACATTTGTTAATGCTGAAAATATTTTTGGCAGGTATTACTTATCAAAACACGTTTTTGATCGTCATTTTCCCTACAAAAAAGTCTAGGAACACAACATTCAGATACAACTCCTAACACAACAGCGCTTGGAGCAGGGCGATGTATTTGTACCAAAGTGCATCAAACAATTCTGGATTCAGGGTGGATTTGGATTAAAAAGTTGAGTGACTTTTGTTTGAATTGCTTTTTGAAAAAAAAAATTCTCAAGTCAAAAAAAACTCATTACCCTTACTTCTAATCATTACTTAATCCTATCTCTAATTATTATTCTCATTTCTCTCTCTAATCATTACATCTATTTCCAATCATTACTCTCATTTATCTCTCCACTCATAACCCTACAAAATTTCTTAAAAACTCTTCCAAGCAGAGCATTATTTTTTTGTCCTTATTCAAAAAAAATTACATTGCGTTTTGCGTCAAACTTTTGTGACTTATAGAGAATAATCGAAAAAATAAATTTTTTTTATCAAAACTCATAATTTTTTGAATAAACACAAAAAAAGTAATAAGACAACTTTTTTTTACTTATCTTTGTATTTCTTTTTAAAAAAAATGAGTTTCGATCATATTTTTTTACTTTTCCGATTTCTCTCACCGAAACAAATGAATAAATCACAAAAGTTTGATATGAAACTAACAAATGCGATTTTTTTTGAATAAAAACAAAAAAAAGTTACTGTCGGACTTTTTAATCCAAATCACCAATTGTAGGACAGGTCAATAGGCGCGACTGTTGACCGTTTGACTAACTAATAGGCATGCGACACGTAGACTCATCTTTCGCGGGATTGATGACGGTTTGACCGATGAACCCTAGCTTGCCACTTGGCGCCTCAGTCGCTCGACACGTGGCCTAGTGCATAGGAGCCACGCGCTACCCATCGCTATGGTACGCCCATATGAGGATTGCGAGCCCATATTCCTCCTCTAAATGAGAGAACTGTGTTTATTCAAGTGAATGTTTTTCGCCGTCCCAATCTAACGGAGAAGACAACGCAGTTTAATCAAGATACACAAGCAACTTGTCCACGTATGTCTGCTCCGGCCTTTAGGCAGGACTCGATGGGCCCCTTAAGGCTTGACAGCGATACTGGCGACAGAACAGGTCACGACCTTGCCCTAACAGGAATGAAGGGGATCTAGTGGCTATACAAGAAGAAGAGAATCTCCGCGAATAAGAGGATACACTTACCGTCATACTCACGGTCATCGCGACGGTAGTGACACCTCAGCGGCCAGGGGGGTACGGAAGGGACACGTGTCATTTTATTAGCCCGCCACCTGGTGCCCGAGCATTAGCTCGTGTGGTCTATAAATATGAAACGTCTTTTCATTGAATTCCAGATAGAGCTCATTGCGAACATTCCTTAGAGAGAGAAAGTTGATAAGCATTGATTCTAAAGGGGTCTTATCGTCTTTTCAGGGCTTTATTGTCTTTCCTCCTTGGAATTTTTGGGTTAGGATCTTCACTGCCTAATTCCTCATTGTTCACCCCTGCTCTCTTTTTTGCCCTTCTAAATCACTCTTCTCATTCCTTTCCATTGACCATTTCAACCTCTCTGACACATCTATTCATAAACGATATTTATCCATTCAGAAATTGGACCTATCATACACGCATTAGTTGTGATCCGCGTTGTGTTCCTAAAATTGTACTCTCCCTAAAACCAAACTTTGGGGGAGGAATTTTTCAATGCGGAGCAGATATTGCCCACGTGGCAACAGCTCGGCGCATTCGAGCCGTCCGATACACTTTTAAACGGCCCGAATTAAAACCCTCTTTCTTCTCTCATTCTAACACTTTCTCTCTCCTTTTCTCTCTCCAAATCTAAACCGTTCAAAAATAAAATGAAAGACTCGGATGCGCGAACGAACAACATGGTATCCACTCGGCAATGAAAATTTTTCCAAACTTGGGGGCATACAATCCTGGTGGATGCTGATCACATCACATCAACCGCCTCGGTGGCGCCATCTCCACTTTTCCCGAGTATAACTATAATGAAATGAAGGCCTCTGAGTCTGACCTTTCGTCCCTCTCGTTATTTCCTAGGACACAGTAAACGCCAACTTTCCTCCACAGAGGGAGAGAGAGAGAGAGAGAGAGAGAGAAGAATTCAATGAATTAAACCGGACATTGGCGGCTCCGGTTGAAAAATGGGAGAGCAACGGGGGAAAGTAGCTGACTCCGGCTGCCAGCGGCGGCGGAGTTGTCTGGCGAGTCAGAATAATTATCCAAACTTCTGCAGACTGATTGTATCAACCAGTGCTCAAGAGATGCTGGTACGTACGAACCCCACATCTCTCTCTCACACACGGAAAATTATTGCTCCTAATGGGTGGTCGCGGCCCACGAGCATGATGTCCCAACACTCGTCTCCATCGCACATTTCTGTAAAATTCTAGTCGAGTGTGTAGCGGAGAGGAATATTTGGGTACCTTGTGGCGGTGCCCAAGAACGTCCTCTCACACGCGAGAAGTTTTTGGGCGTCGGGCTGATACCACACGCGTGGAACCCGTTGGCGATCTCAACCGTGGACCGTCAGGATTTTAGGGAGGAAAAAAAGATCGAGGAGAGGGAGTAAGGGGAGAGGGAGCCAGACCGTGCCTTCAAAATACGTTTCGACGGCTGAGATCGCACACGGATACCACCACGTGACACTCCGCTCGGCACCCAAAAGTTTCTCCGGCACAATACTTTCTCTCTTCGTAAGTGTTTTTTTCTTTTCTTCATTTGTGTCCTACTGTCTATGAAGCACGAGTACATCTAAAACCTTGGCGTACCTGTAACACAACGTAACAGGTATCGGTATTTTACATGGTACTTCTGTCTACTAAATTCGTACCGGATACGCGAAGAGAGGTGCTAGCACACCCCAACCACACCTGATGTGCCTGTAGCATTTTTGAATACACAAAATATGCGTCATGAAATTTTTTTCCTTGACTTTTGCGCGCGGTACCCCACACAATAACCAAACTAAACATACGAATTCATTTTTCTATGCTTTAACTTAACTGTGTAGATAATACGGAGTAGGGATTTTTGGTCAACAGGTTATTAACTATAGTGACATTAAAATATAATTTGCATTAAGTTTGGCGTTAGACTATTATTTGTTGTTGGATACCTCGTGCCCGAGTCATAGCTATTTGTTGTATATTTGAAGTGTAGTTGTATTTCCACGACGTATCCGTATCGTACCATGTACACTTGCTTCTTATGTCTAATATGAGCTCACTCGTCTGATCAGATATAAGCATGAAAAATATTGGATTTCACTATATGTTAGGTTGATCATAAATTTGGTATTCAGTTCAAAATTGTTAACACTCTGAATGAATATTTATTTATTTTTCGTTTTGCGATATGAATCTCTTCACTATAACTTCAATAAAATTATCTACCTTGTCGCATGATGTATTTTTTCCACTATTAATCTCGTCAAACAAACAGACTGAACGTGTTGGGTAAATTCTGTACCTTTCTTGCTTTGAAGGCTAAGCTAGCTGACTTCTCTATGGAGATCAGTTTCCCCTCCTGTCTTGTTTTCTTTTCTGTATAGAGATGTTTCTTGCCTACATTGCCTGCATTGCTTTTTTGTCTGTCTAGAAATTATGCTTAGCATGCTTGTAGAAGTAAGGCTTTGATATATTGTTTCCTTCATACAATAACATTAAACTCCGTAACCATGTTTTATAGCCCCCTGCTCTGAGTTAAAAAGAAAACTTGAACCTGTTCGGTTTATGTGAAACCCGGGAGTAAAAGATGATAGTCCGATGCAATTTCATTTGTTGTCTACGAGACCCGGACATCAGTACATGTTGTACGCAGTAGATGTACTTTGTACTCTTTTTCATTACGAACTTAGGTACAAAATAGGGAAACCGTGTAAAATCCTCATGTCTTTCGTGTTTGGCTTTTTTACTTGCGTGGTTAATCTTTGCACTGTATGTGTTTGTTTGTTTGTTTGCCTGTTTTTCCCCACATGTAGTTCAAAGGCTCTTATTCCCCTTATGCGGCATAACAAACAAGTCCCAAAGTGTTTTTTTTCCATTGTTGCATTGGTAAACTTTGTTTGGGTGCATATTTGAGCCCTGTTGTCCGATGTATGAAACTTGAGAAAAGGTTTGGTGGTTTTGAAGTACTGAAGAGTTATATTACTCTAGTTCTCATGCAAGTCTAAGTAGGGATTTTAAACAATTCAAGCTGCTCAAGAATACCCTTGTGTTGAGTTCGTGTAAAGCTCGTTGGAGATCGATCAATAATCAAATTACGCTTGAACAATTTTTTAAGCCAGTAAAGTTTCCAAATCAACAATCCACTTCTTGGCTCAAATTGAAAAACCAAGCGTCTTGAAGTCGGCTCAATTAGAAACTCATTTGACATCAACTTGATTGATAAACCAAGATTAATTAAACACGTTTCTGAAACTCTGTAATCTGCCTTGTACATTTCTCCTTGATCTCATTTCCCATTGTGTACAAATCTGCATTCTTTGGCCTATGAGCATCCAATTTAAGATAAACTCGAAATGGAAATATAGAAACCTTTTGTCCCTGGAATTGGTTCTTGAATTGAATTGGAGTCCTTCTAATTAGTCATGATACTAGGTAGACATTTATTCTTTGTGATTGTTTCTCCATTCCCAAAGCCTAACACCAGAAATTTGTAGAATAACCGTGTTTTTAGTGTAAGATTGTAAGGTGAAAAATCCTTTTCAGAAAGTAATATTTTGGACATTCAATACAAGCAAACAAATTTTAACGGACTTGTCTCACTGCAGAGGATCCCGGGGAAGTTCATCAAGAAGCTTGGGAATGAAATTCCTAATGTTGCGACTATCATAACTCCAAATGGTTGTGTTTGCCATGTCAGATTAGAGAAAATTGATGGCAAGTTTTGCTTCACTGACGGTTGGCATGAATTTGTAAACCACCATTCTATCGGTGTGGAGTGCCTTTTAATCTTCACATTCCTCGGGAACTCAACCTTGAGAGTGAACATATATGACATTGGTAATGCTGAGATAAACTATCAATGCAACACTCACAGAGGACCAAGTTGTGGATACCAGGTACCTGTTAAGGAAGACGATTGCGTTGGATTGATGGATCGCCTCCCTCAGCGCCAAGCACCTAGATCTCGGGAAATCAAAGAAGCTGGTAGTGTGTCTGAAGCCAAAGTAAACAGTGCAAAGGGAGATAAGCTACACAATTTCAAGAATTTGGATAAGGCACCAGTTCCATGCGTTCAGTGTGGTTACCAAGAATCCGGTTGTGGATACCGAGAACCTATTGAGGAAGAAGTACAAGATGATGATGATGGTGTTGGAATATTGGATCCCCCTCCTCCCTGCCCAACTCCTAAATCTTGGGAAAGGAAAGAAGCCAATAGTGTGTCTGAAAAAACAGCCAAAGCAAACGGACCAGGAATATCCAACTCACGGTCATCTTTGTCCCATGTAGTGAAGGAAGTGCTGATAAGTGAGCTTATGACATCTGAAAGTAGGTTGAATCAAGAAACCAAAAAAAGAAAAATAGGTATTGGACCTTGCGATCTTGTTAAACTTGTATCATACTACTTTTATTACCAAGATGAATTTATTTAGTATGAGGTAACTGATGTGTTTGTGCAGATGAGTGCGAGGATTCAGCTCAAAAAAAAGTGAGGAAGTCACCAACTCCTCGCGCTGAAACAAGTTTGAGGAGATCAAGAGCCGTGACACCCCAAGAAAAAGTTAAAGTGCAAAATATATCAAGGATGTTTCGTTCGGAAAATCCATTCTGCAGGGTTTTGTTGCGACCCTCATATACACACAAGGGAAATAGCCTGGTGAGCCTTGAATTTACGTGTTTACTTGATCTTTTGGTTCTGCTTCTAAAGGATCTTTCGTTTGTTTTGATGTGAAATATTTCACTTAGTAAAAGGTCGTCACGTTTTGCAAAGAATTACTGTTCTCTACATGTTTTACTGCGAGGGTTGCATTTGGAATTTATACTTTAAAACAAAGTTCACCATGGCAAGAGCTAGACACTCGTCCAAAAAAAAAAACCTCAGCTTCCGATTCCACGTGGCGATGGACCACTCTTTGTATTACAATTTTACAGAACCAATGCTGGAGCAGGAATATTGCACCACCACCAGCAGTTTTGCTGCGTTTATGAGACCTGCCATGAACAGATGAGGACACTTAAAATGCCTGGCTGAGTTTCTAAACACAAATTTTGTTTTTGGTTGATCAATAGAATTCGTTTCTGACGATAAATATTGTTCACAGGCAGTCAGGCATGCTGTCTAACTAACTAACAGAAAAAGGGTAAAAGATAATTTCAAAGGAATATATTTTGCGTTTTAACAAACCGAGCCTAAGTCTTGTTCTTTTCCTGGGCAGCATTTTCCATCGTCATTCGCTGAGAGGTATCTCGGAGGGGTTTCACAATTCATAACCATTGCAGTTTCCACTGGGGAAGAGTGGCAGATCAGGTGCACGTGGCTGGAGAATGGTTCGGCTAAATTAACCACGGGGTGGCATCAATTTGTTCTGGATAACAGGTTGGAGGAGGGTGATGTTTGTATCTTTGAGCTGATCAAGACGGTCAATATCGTGCTCAAAGTTACCATCTATCGGGTCACCCCAGATGCAGAACGACCTGTACCCGCGAGAAAGACGATAAATGAAACAATGCAGAACAGCGAACCAGCCTACGGAGTGACAACTCGGTCCAAATCGGCCAAATCAGTCTCCGGTAATGAGCTGAATGGATGAAATTTATCGGTAAAACTTCCTTTTCTTTGGTAGAATGTGAACTCGACGAACAATTTCCCTTTTGTGTTCAAGAAATTTGGGAGTAGTCTGTAGTCTGTACAGAATTTGGCATCTTGTCTGCTCTTTCTCTTAATTCCTTCTTAGTAGTTGTTTTTTAGTATTTCACTCGGCACATTAAATTTGGCTTTGGAAATTTTGGTGAGTCTCCTGTATTGAAACTAAAATAGAGGACTATTAAGAACTATGAAGCACGGGTACTTCGGAAATGTTGTCGTACGCGTACCGGGTACGGCGTGGGTACGGCAAAAATGTACCAGGTACGGCAAAATTGTACCGGGTTCTTTTGGTATCTTTGGGTACGGCATGGGTACAGCGTCGGTACGCCGTGGGTACGTTTTAGCCTGGATGAAGAAGAAGAGAGAGAGAGAGAGGGACGAAGAAGAAGAGCTGTTGGCTTCGATTCTTCTGGCTGCAATTGAAGAAGAGAGAGAGAGAGAGCTGTTGCTACCGCCGATTACTGCTAGAGCTGATGCGCCGATGACTGGTACAAGACGTACTAGAGCTGCTGGTTTTTTTTTTTTTTTTTAACCGATGCTGCTGCTGTTTGTTTTAGTATGAGGGCTAGGACATTTTAGTATTTTGTTGGGCCATTTATTCTTGGGTTGGGCCACTATTTCTTTTGGGCTCTATTCTTTTAATTTTATTCTATGGACTCTATTTTTTTTTTTTGGATTCTATTCTTTCTATGTCAAAAGTAAATCACAAAAAAAAAGAAAGAACTTATTATCCAAAAAAATGATATATAAATAAATATTTTGGTAAAATGGGTTTACATTTCATTATATGCAATAAAAAATAGTAAAAAATTATGGGGGCGGTTCCGGGGACACCCAACGGGGACACCTAAAAAAACACCCCATGGTTTCCGATCAAATTTTGATGATCCGAGCCGCTCAATGTGATCAGAATGTGATTTTAAGGGTACACGCTAAAAATCAGCAAAAAAAATGACCGGAAAGGGCTTGATCCGAACAGTTTTGAACAATTATTTATTGAACGGTTCAAATAAAACTGCTCAAATCAAGCCTTTTCCGGTCATTTTTTTTGCTAATTTCTCGCGGACACCCTTAAAATCACATTCTGCACACATTGAGCGGTTCGGATCATAAAAATTCAATCGGGAACTGTCAGATTGAGATTTTGGGTGTCCCCGTTGGGTGTTTTATTAGAGTGTTCATTGAACCATTCCCTATATATATATATATATATATTCGCCGTATCCGTACCCTACTTTTTGGGAATTTTGCCGTTTACCGTACCCGTACCTTACCCGTTCCAGTACTCGTGCTCCATAGATTAAGAACTTTAAATATAACTAAAAAAGTAAAAAAAATCTAGTGGCAGGCCCGTATAATTTGGAATAAGTTTTTTTATTTTAGTAATAATAGTTTGTTTTTTTTTTTAAATTATTGTCATGACGATTGCCACCATTTGTCTTCCTTGGCTCCATCTTCTTTTATCACCTTTTTGCTGACATTATCAGTTCAAAAAACTTTTGATCTTTGTTTCCCCACTTCTCTTTTAGAGTTCTTTTGGCATCATTTTAAAGAAGAAAATCTCCTCTCCTTTACTAGTGCATGCTTTATACTAGCATTATTCCTGTTCCTTGCACGGAAACTGTTTATGCATTAAAAATTGAGTGTGAGTAGGGCTGCAAGCGAACTGAACTGCGTGAAGCAGTTTGAGACTCGGCTCTGCTTGACTCGTGAGTAATCGAGCTCGAGTTTTAGGCTCGTGTAGTAACTTAGCCAAGTTCAACACCCTAAAGTGTGGCTTGGCTCGAAAAGGCGTTGTTTGCTTCTTCAAGCTCGCCTTATTTATAGAATGCTCGTTCAATAAATGTACCAGCTTGCTTCGTTTATAAAAGAACTGAGCTTGCTCGAACACTATAGAGCACGGCTCGGCTCGTTTGCATGCCTAGGTGTGAGGTAGTATTAACTCGATTTAATTAAAAATTAAAAAACAAATAGTATGAACAAAACTTTTATGAAGCTCAACTGCCCTCTCCCCACTTCTCAGGAATCTCTCTCTCAAAATACCCAACTCCCTCCTCCACATGTTCTCACTCCACTCTCCTCCCTATGTTCCTCTCTCTCAATTTTACAAAATACAAAAAAAGGCAGAGGGGAGTGATTTTGGCAATCCCCTTTGTGTCTCTATTAGGTGATGTGTCTCTATTAGGTTATGGAAATGGAGAGAAAAGGGGAGTGCCATTGGAGAAAAAGGGAATGCCAAAATCACTTCCCAAAGCGGAACTCTATGAAATTGTTATTGGAGGATTAGAGGCTTGTGGAGACTATATAATTGTATTTGTACAATTTGCACAATTTTCACAATCTTCTTCTTCCCCTTGCTCCTGTTCTCAGAAAAACATGCTTGCAGCTTGTGTGTTTCCCAGGATTTCACTTTGGAAGAATGTCATCATCATATAACTCGTAATTGATGGGGCATAATTCAGTTTCGAAAATCCCAAATCCTGTAACATTCAAACAAACCATAATTTTCTATATATTTATTATTTTACATCAGCATTTTGTGCTTTATCATACCAAACCACACGTTCACTGCTACAAAAAAGTGAAAAAAAGAAAAAAGAAAAAGCCCAATACTTCAGATAAATGGTTAAAAAGAAAAGGCAAATGCAAATGTGTAATATCACACGAACCGGTTAAATGGTTTCCTCCCAAATGCAGCAGGCATGGAAACGGCTGAATCGATACTTACATCCCCAACAGAATGCAAAGACTTGTGTTTTTCGATTACCCTTTGAGAATTTGAGTCCTTGCCAGAGCCTTTGTTCCACTTGAAAGATGCAAAGTTTGACGTTAGCATGAATGAAAACCGTTTCTTGGAATTAGAATCAGCACCCGGAGTCCCCGGAAACCTGTCCTTGAGGATGCTGTCACTTTCTCTGGCTTTAGCTTTAGCCGAAGCAGTTGGTGTCATGTAGTTTGGAACAGAAAAAGGTGGGCAGCTTGTCAGGCTGTCGTCATCCTTCATATCAAAAGCAGAACCGGCATTGCTGGTTCTTGGCTTTGAATACTTCATCTGAAATGAGCTGTTTGTTGGTGTTCGATTTGAAGGGGTATATTGGTACCTAGTTCTCATCGGTGTTGCTGATCTTGTTGACCTCGGTGTTGATCTTGTTGACCTCGGTGTGAGCAATTCAAGATTGTTGACCCCGATATTGGGTTGCTTGTAGTTGAACGGAGAGGCCCCGATATTAGGTTGCTTGTAGTTGAACGGTGAGGGTGTTGGGCTCGGTTTTGGCCTTGGAGGAGTTACTAGAAAGCTCTTCATGGTTTGGCTTTCGGGAGGATTTGCAGGCGGTGGTAGTTGACGATCCAACCAGTTCCACCACCATGGAAAGCCGCCGGACCGGGGGTCCATTGGCGATATTTGAGCTGATTTAGGAATGGCTTTCCACAACTGAGGGCATAGAGATTGTAAGACACAATGAAATAGAAAAGAAACTCAAGAAACTAAAGTATGATAGACCCTTCAGTTGAGCTGTTCTCAAGGATGTCAACAAAGGTGTTTCAGAGAAGTCCGTGCACTCAGACTTTTGTGTGTAAATCCGGATACAGATGTGTACACAACCATCCAATGCACGTGAATCTCACAAGATAATGGAGGCGCCACATGTATCAGACATTTCCGAACACATCTCTGCCC
This sequence comes from Rhododendron molle, assembly GCA_025413875.1. Taxonomy (NCBI): domain Eukaryota; kingdom Viridiplantae; phylum Streptophyta; class Magnoliopsida; order Ericales; family Ericaceae; genus Rhododendron; species Rhododendron molle. The sequence continues at coordinate 11,728,016 of CM046389.1, read as the reverse complement.
GAATCTGTGCACAAGAGTCTCCTCACGTAGCATTGTTCAATGAGTTTTGGGCTGAAAAAAGAAAGGGTATGGTACCTGGTGGGAGTATGAATAAGCCATTACTCTTTCTCTCTTGATCAATGCCTCTGCCTTCCTCTGTAGCCTTGCCTCTATTTCTTCTTTTGTCAGCACACTGTCATCCCAATCCTCATGGAGTCCTGCTTCAGACTACACCAACACAACCATTCAATAACTCTTGCACCTACCTAGTATTTGGTCAGCTGGGAATGATTTTGCAAAGGAATGGTATGCGTTAAGTGTGTGAAGCCTGATAGGTGTTATTTCATTGAGGGCGCATGTGGTTACAATCCTAGCGACAGATATTGTAGCATTAGGGCAACTCCGATGTAAGAACTCATTATTTTTCATACCGAAACAGCCGCAAAGACCTTGGATGCAGATCCCAACAACCATAGTTGGGTGAACCACGTAAAATATTTTGGATTTCTCGTGTGATTGTTCTTTATTTTTCTGCATTTGTAGTCTCGTAGATCCTAGCTAGTTAGCGATCCGCATATTCCTAGCAGTATAGTCAGTGCTTGAAATGGTTTGCCATTCACCTAGATGAACAAATGATGGTGCAATTTGCAGTGTACATCCCTTTTTAGCGATTTGCTTGGAAATACTTGCTAGTATGAATATACAGTAGGGGTGAACAAAAAACCGACCGAACCGAACCGAGTTCAAGAACCGAACCGAACCGAACCGGTTCATTTAATCGGTTTTTTCCATTATCCGGTTCGGTTCTTGAGCTCGGTTCGGTTTTGAAACCGGTTCGATTCTCGGTTTTTGAAAATTTTCGGCGAACCGAACCGGTTTTTAATACATATATATATATATATATGGGGGCGGTTCCGGGGACACCTAAAAAAACACCTCATGGTTCCCGATCAAATTTTGATGATTCGAGCCGCTCAATGTGATTTTAAGGGTACACGCTAAAAATCAGCAAAAAAAAATGACCGGGAAGGGCTTGATCCAAGCAATTTTGAACAATTATTTATTGAGCGGTTCAAATAAAAACTGCTCAAATCATTCCTATCATAATTTTTGCTAATTTCTCGCGGACACCCTTAAAACCACATTCTGCACACATTGAGCGGTTCGGATCATAAAAATTCAATCGGGAACTATCAGATTGAGAGTTTGGGTGTCCCCGTTGGGTGTTTTATTAGGGTGTTCATTGAACCATTCCCTATATATATCTATATAATATATTAAATATTTTTTAATATATTTTAATATATATATATATATATATTAAATATATTTTAATATATATATATATATATTAAATATTTTTAATATATATATATATATATTAAATATTTTTTAATATATATATTAAATATATTTTAAATATTTTTAAAATTTCTTAATATATATATATATATATATATATTAAATATTTTTAAAATTTTCGGCGAACCGAACCGACCATCAAAACTCGGTTTCGGTTCCTTCTACTCCCTGAACCGATTTCATTCGGTTTCGTCAAAATCCCCCTGAACCGAACCGGTTACACCCCTAATATACAGAGTACTTGGTGAAACAAAAGAGGATACCATCAAAATATACCAGGGCGAACAAAAGAATGGGTTCTATATTAAGCCAATCCAAAGTCTGGTCTTGTCGAATCAATTACCGGTTCATCAACTACGAAGGTGGCCTCGACGTCACGCATAGCTATAGAGGTCGTTAGGCCCCTTAGAGTTGTCATAAATCGTACAACTATGGGTCAATAGTGTTGGTAAATTGGTCACTTAGATGGATTTTACTTAACTATGGCTGGCCAAAGTACAAAATTAACAGGCACACAAAAACCGGTCATAGGATATAGCACAAAACAATAAGCCCATGCTGATGTGGATCTGTCTAAGTGCTTATCTGTGTTTTTGTGTGCAGGAGCGCTGCCTGAGATAAGTAGGACAGTACTCACAATTAAGCCGCAGGGAAGATAACTACCTGATTCGCAGTCCATTTGCCCAACGAACTCTCCAATTCCTTATCGTTATTGTAAGCTTGGCGTTGGAGTGCCTGGTTTTCTAACATCTGGATGCGACGAGACTGGATTTGGGTTTGAACCCGCACCAGTAGTTGCATCATTTTCATAGCATTCATAGTCTGTCGCTCCACATTCTGGCCTCTCACCACTCCTTGAAGCCTAACCAGACCCCTTAAAGCTTTAAAGCCCCTCCTTGCCTGTATAATATCAACAAAACTATGTCAATTGCACTGAGAGTCCAATCACTGGATTCAAATCAATCAAACAGAAATACATACTTGGGCCTATGAAAGTGTGACTACAAATGTACTTGTACTTAGTCCGAGATGGCTAGCTAAGTACTGTCTGAAATGCCACAAGAAGTCCATTTATTCTCTCGAAATGGTAGGATATCCAATTTTTAGTTGTCAGAAACACAAGACTGGGAAACTCGAAAACAGTCATCGATTTCATATTGTGCTCGTTCTTGTGTCAAAAACTGTTTTGGGAAATTTAACATCTTTCCGGTGTTCCTGAAAAGTGGTGCCAAAAGCGAACAAGTTTTTGTTGTGTTTTCCGGAAAATGAAAACAGAAAAACCAAAATGATACCAAACAGCCCTCCAGGAATATTCAATTCACATTTTGGAAAGGTAGTAACACTCTCCCATGATACAAAACAGCTGACAAGAACTCAAACTGCCACATTAGTTGCAGATATAGGACTTCATCAAATTGTGCCTCGTTGCCATTTTTCCCACTATCCTTTTTCAATGCATTATGTATAACAAGATAAATTGCTGATCAAAGAAAAAAAAAAGATAAATATTTCCATGGTCACGCCGTTTAGCGATCATATTAAAAGTCAACCAACAAATGATTGACAATTAGTACAATCTTTTTTTTTTTTTAAATGGCTCGTCAGTTACAATCATACCATGTAACCTCTGTAGGCTGCTTGGATCTTGGTGGCCGAAACATTGCGGTGTCGTAGAGTTGGTTCTGGCCTGTAGCTTATTTCCCTATGATGTTGAAGAGCTCTTGAAGAAGCAGCTCTAGGAGATGCAACCCTTAGAGAAGCAGCTTTCGGAGAAGTGACTTGTGGAGAGGCAGCCCTCGGAGAAGCTACTCTCCGAGAGGCAGCCCTAGGAACTACCAAAGGCAGCAGTGTTGGTTGCTCAACAGGTGTGGAAGGCCTAATAAGCAACTGCTGTTGGTCCATTTCCCCCAGTATTTGTTCGATACTGCTCGGTTCCCTGAACAGAGGTATGAATGATTTGGACTCTCCATGCCTCAATATCCCTTGTTTCTTCTTTTCCTTCGTGCTCTTTTTCTCCGACCCCTACAACAACAGAACATGATCATGGCGAAAAATCTTGGCAATATAAGTAGTTCCAAAATTCGTGAAAACCAGCAGATAGTGCAAACAGAACTCGAGATGGTCTACCGTGTGTGGATTTGGTTCAAAGCAAGATTACACCACGTAGCCCATAAATAATTTTTCGTCGTTTGGCATGACGGGTAGAGTTTAGTATCAGTAACCAAATATGATCACTACTAAATTCAAGAAAACTTGGGGTAATTGAACTAAAACCTCAGATGTGTCGGGTTCTTTTGAACAGAAGATAAAACAAGCACTACTAGAAACTAGAACATCTCATTTCCATGGGCCATAAATTGAAACAAAGAATGCGAAAAGAGATCATAGTATGACTAAATTGTCTCCAACCACAAACCATGTTAAAATTTCCACTTACATCAACTGGCTTCTCTTTGGAGTTGGGTGTGAAGACCCTCTTGATCGTGGAAAACCAGCTCCCTTTCCTCCCCATCTTTCTAGTATCACATTTTTTCCCTAAAAGGAATGACAAATTAAACGGCAAAATTAGTAGGAAAATGAGTTCTTATGATCCAGAATCACAGACTATGTTACATGCAGATCTGTTGGTTACGGCCTTACAGATAGAAGATATTTGGAAACATTCCAAACAAAAGAAATTCGTGCTCAATTAAAATACATAAAAGACTGCATCAGGAATTTATGATCATGAGTCCTACATCTTCTTTCTTTAACACCTCTTTCCCATTTTGCAGTGGTATATTTTTCGCGCGCCTCTTATCATCATCTTGATCTAACTTCCATTTCAAACAATAGATAATATGTACACAAGACAAATAATGAGATCAGACAAAGATGAACAATCAAGGAGATTATCAAATTCGCATATCCAAGTTTCATGCATACGCTTCTGGGATTAACAGATCTAAATGAAAAGAGAAAAAAAAAAAGAAAAAAAAAAGGACTAGTTTGATATCGTAGCTTGATCGATTGGCGACAAGAAAATTCCTGTCTCTCCTGGGTTATTCAACCCAAATAATGAAAAAGGAGAAAAAAAGTAAAGAAGAAGAACCATCAAGAACATGTAGTAGAGAAAAACAGACTAGATTGTGGAAATTTCATATGCTATGCAAATTGTCAAAAAGTAAACAGATACTCTGCATGCTTTCACACAACAATATCACCTAGAAACGGTAGTAATCAATCTTGTCTACTCACAAACGGATGAGGAGGTCTAGGAACACGACAACATGCACAACATGCGCAAGTGGCAGTATCTCGCCGGTAACTGAGAACTAAAAATCCACCCAGTCGTCAACGAAACACCGCCGAGTAAGCGTGTTTCGCCAAATGTTGTGCATGTTGTTTTGTTAGTAGAGTTTCTCGAAACAGAAATAAGCTACACAGAAGGAATGGACACATTGTACCTATATGTATATTTATGCACACACACGAAGAAATGGACATATTCGAGAACAAAGCTAGATATAGTTCCTCTGTTGCTGTACAAGCCTGAGAAATTTGAAGATGAAGAAGTTTTTTCTCTAAGAAATTTAAAATCCGAACAAGGTTGATACATTTATACAAATACTTTTGCATGGATTTTTCCGTTGGACAGATTCATGTAATATTTTTTTTGGACAGATTTATGTAATATTGGAAAATCAAGAATCCACCAAGAAAACAACAGACATATTATTTCCAAAAAGGAAAAACAATTAAAACTTTTTAAACCCAATATCAGAAAAGACCAGCCTTTTAATGATTTGCAGCCAATTTCAAATGCATAACACAATAATCAGCTCAAAACCGAACTTGACAATAATATGAACAGAGTTCATTTATTTATATAATGTTTTAACCTTATAGAAATTTTATAGGAGAATTAAGCACAAATTTTTGGTACCCACTAAGGGAAAACGATAAAACCTTCATACCCTATGTCAAAAAATACGACAGGGATGCTGCCAAGCGGCATTCCTGCAAAGCGGGCAATCTGGTCATTCATTTCGGCACGGGCGACTCTGGTTGAATATGAGCACATACAAATCTGAATCATACATTGTTCGGATAAAATTCGAACCGTGAATTGCCGAGGGCCGCTTTGCAGAGGGATACTTCACAGCATCCCCATTCCGAAAATCCCTACTTTTTAATGATTTACAGGCGGCTTCAATAAATAACTCTAAGAACAAAAAAATCACCACAAAACCCAAGAATTAAATCATGCCTAAGTGGCAATAGTATGAGCATATTTGTACCTCGAAGGAGTTTTTCCAAGCTTCCAAAAAGCTGTTGGAAGCAAGAGAGAGAGGGAGAGAGGTGAACTAGGCAGGCCTCTCTCTCTCTAGAACTCTTCTCTCTCTCTCACTAACCGTATACAAATTGACAACATGTTTCTTCCTTTCGCAGCAAAAATTCAGTCCTTTTTAGAGTTTCCGTTCAAACTTAGCTTTTACCCTCTCTCTCTCTCTCTCTTACAACTTTGATGATGAATCTGGTTGTTCCTTGCAAAAGATTTCACCTTTCCTCCTACCTTTCACCTTCCTTGTGGTTTTATAATTTTCTTTTAGTGGGATCAGTGAGAGAGAGAGAGAGAGAGAGTGTGGGGGAGATGGGAGGTTGGCCAATTTGTAATTCAGGAGATGAGGATGGCTGGCCAACTTCCACTTTACTTGGATGGGAAGACTATTTATTGACTGACACAACAAATCCGATTAAACGATTAGGTTGATCTCCTTCTCCCTACCATATTATTCTTTGTTTGTCCGACAATGACAATTTTTATTTTCAAACACTCCGATCTCCGGACCAGCTTACGTAAATCTGGATTAATCCCTTTTCAGGTCCGCTCAAAAGCATCCGCGCCAGGACGATCGATTCACAAGAAAATTTTCCCTTGCCGTCTGAAGCTAAAAATTGAATCCTCTACCGTTGGGTGAAGAGGAAATTCACCAACCAACTGGACCTCTGATAATGACATGGATAACTTACTAATATCCCACAAGTGCACTGTGTTGCACCTCATTTTCCAAAAAAAAAAAAAACTGTGTTGCACCTGGTAGTGGTGGCTGGTGCACTTAAGAATGATTAAAAATGAGACTATAGGTGCCACCAAGGCAAAGCACACTGCCGTGAGGATTTTTTTCGGATCCGTTTTATAAGGTCCATTTTATAACTTTAGCAAAAATATAAATAAATAAAGGCTCCGTTTTCTAAGGTCGTACCAAAAAAAGGATCACACTGAAAGAAGATTCGAACATCAATAGCTTGAATGCTGCCGAGCACCCGGGTAAAGCGGGTGCAGAGCGGCCGATCTGGTCATTCATTTAGGCATAGAAGGTTCGGCTTGAATCAGAGCGCATACAAAGCTGAATCATCAATTGCTGGGTTAAGACATGAGCATTAATTGCAGAGATGAATGGCCGGATCGGCCGCTTTGTATCCGCTTTGTGGGGATGCTCGGCAAAACCCATAGTTTCCACCACCGCCATTTGTGGATTCCACCGTGCATTTATTGTAGTAATCTGAACAATGTTCTAAAAGTCGCTAGGCGCTAGATAAAACTTACAATGTGCGGTGGAAATCAAGGGAGGGACGAAAAGAATTTAATCTATTGTGTTTTAAAATTTAAAAGTTACGTTCTTATTGTTGTTTTGCATGTTTTCTTTTTTCCCGACTTCCAAACAAGATGTGTGCTTATTATCTTTCTTGAGCTCAGGTTAGAGATCAAGCTTTTAAATTTGTTTAGGACTCAGACTTCTCTCTACTTGGGTTGCAATAAAACAACCTCGACGATCAACAATTCAGTTTTGTTGAAGTATCCTGAGGGTTTTCAAGAGGAAAGAAGGAAAGAGTATTTTCTCCGTTGTTTGGATGGCAACATGGGTGAGAAAAGGGCGAGAATCGGTGAGAGTCCAAGTGGAATTTTAATCTTTTGATTTTGTTTAGATATCGATAATTATATCGAAGTGGAATTAACATAGTTGCCTTTCCTTTTCTTTTTCTCGTTAGTGATAACAGACGTGTTCAAGTCAGGACGTTCGGATTTTGTTTAGGTCCGGACTTTTGCTCTCAGTCGTTGGATTGTGTTTTTAATGGTCCGGATCTGCGGAAGCTTTCTTACCAGTAAGTTGAAAACACAATTCAACGGCCGAGGATGGTCCGGATTTTAGATGTCCTGACTTGATATAATCCCCCGTTCTTCTAGTTTCTTTAAAAATGAACTTTTAGTAAATGAATGTAATTTCGAGCTAAAAAATTATGTGTTTACGCAAATAATTTTTCTAGCAATATAAATCTTGTTTGATAAATATTTTAAACAATACAAAAAAAAAATTAAAAAATTATTCTTTATTTTAATTACAATTGAGCTTGAAATTACCATCCATTTGAAAAACAACACACCTAAACCGATTTTGCCGTTAGTTTTGCACCAATTTTGATTTCCTGCTATCTAGCGAACCCTCCTGGAGAAGAACCCTAGAACAGCAAAACCCTAGACGAGCGAACGAGAGGAAATAATGTCGGAGACTGAAACTGAGACCGAGACGGGGAACGGAAGCTCTACTCCGGCGGTGGCGGAGACAGAGGAAGAGCCGGCGATTGGACCGGGCCCGGCCCCTCGCTCCCGGCCGAAGCGCCCTCTCCAGTTCGAGCAAGCTTATCTCGACTCCCTTCCCTCCGCCAACATGTAAGCTCTATAACCCGCTTTCGGATTTGTTAGTTACTGTTTCCATCGAAGTATACTTATACAACCATTGATAAGCATTGTTACTTCTGTGCTATCCTTAGTTGTACACTGCTTAATAGCGCTAATTAGGGGCGGAGCCGGAATTTTCGATAAGGGTAAAAAACTTAAACAATCGCAGTTTACAGCGAACTAGGGCCTCTATTGTGGGGTCAAAATAGCAAATTTTGGGTGCAAGATATGGTGTTTGTTATTGAGAGATCAAACTAAGGGATCCCAATTGTCTCTTAGTCGCTCTGCTCATGAGTGCTATTGTAAGTGGTTCGTCAGAGTTATTAGTTCATAGTTGGAGTTATTAGGGTTTTGAACTCTCGAACAGAAGTAAGAGGGAAAATTATTAGGAATCAGTTAGAAATGTTAGCTGGTTTATTGATCCTTTATAAAGCAAAAGAGTGGAGAGGGTGTGGGATATTGCACTTGAAATTCGCTTCGTTCTTTCTGAATAAGAATCTCTGTTATTCCCTTTTCTTCTCTGTTTCTCACAATTGTGCATCAGGGATGCGTGGCAATTCATGAAAATATTGTCGGTAACGTCTGCTACCTTTGTCATATAGGTATGAGAAAAGTTACATGCATCGTGATGTGGTAACGCATGTTGCTGTCTCCACAGCAGATTTTTTCATAACTGGAAGTGCCGATGGTAAGACATACTATGCTGCCTAGTCATCTACCTTCCTTTTTTTCTTTCTTCCCGTAATGCATTTTCTTAAATTAGTTTACTCCCTCCTCGTATTCTCTGTTGTTATGTCCTGAGTCTTCACTGTTCAGAGGTAAAACATACCTCTGATCGTAATTGGACGAACGTCAATGTAACTTCCACTGCTTGACTCTGGTCGCTGAAGGGACTAGTGGAGATACCAAAATAAGGCCTGTATCCTCTGGTAGTCTGTAGTGCAACGAGCTCCTCACAAATATGACCTTAGGCCATGTTATGATTGACCGAACTAATGAGGCGATATATCCTGCAGGATGAGTGTTCCAACCTGGCAAATACTGATAAGATTACCATTACTACATCCCTCAAGGTATTGTATATCGCATGTTTTGTAGATTGGAACGGATATGTAATCCCTCCTATACCATTTTTTTGTTGATCAAGTGTGTTGAACCTGATACAACTACGCAAATCTTATGTTGCCAATTGAAAGGGCCTTTAGGAGTTGTTCCCTAGAATTTTGGTATCCAAATCCTCCACCAGTTGTTCCATTGAAGCGAACTACACAATGTAACAATGTCGAACAAAAGGGTCTTCAGCTGTTGTTCTAGATAACCGTTCCATTTTACATACCTAAATCTAATGCTTTCTGAGGTGCTCTTTGAGTTGTACACTTACGCTTTATTTGAGTGATCAACCCATATATGCGATAGTCTTTTATGTAATTGGTGGATTCGTTCTAGTCCTTAATGGATATAACCCAAGTGAAAATTCTCTAACATGTCGATCTGTTGACTTCTTGTTCTTTGATTCTTATCGTTCAGGTCATTTGAAGTTTTGGAAGAAGAAGGCCCTTGGCATTGAGTTTGCAAAGCATTTTAAGTCCCATCTTGGACCAATTGAGGGACTTGCTGTGAGTACTTTGCATCTTCATTCAAGCATGTGTGCATGCATGCATGCGCTTACATTTGAGTTCCTACTTGCTTGCCTTGGTCCGTCCTTCTGTATAATGTTCATGCTGAATATGCATGAACGTTTTTTTGTGGCATGAAGTGTTCGTTTATGAAAAGTACATTCCATACTGTCTTGTGTGCCCTTTTGATGTTCACACTTTTTTTCTGTGTATCTTAGGTTTGTGGATTTCTACTTGTTCATTCCATTATGTTCTGTCTTCCATGGAAACCATAACGGTTTCAACTAGCTTACAGTTTGTAGTATGATACTATGGTGTTTTTTGGTCAATACTACCATGTTTACTGTTCACACATTCAGGAAAAAATAATTTTCCTGAAGTGCATGTAGCCTATGTATTTTCTGTATTGCAAAGTGGGGTTAGTATTTACAGTGTTCTAAAAGGCGGCTGCCTAGGTCAATTAGTCCCGCCTAGGCGCTAGGTGCCCCTTTTCTACCCGACTAGTGCCTAGCGATATTTAGAACATTGGTTAGTAATAATGCCCGAAGAATCTGGTGAAGCTTTCTGCATAATGTTGCAAAAGAGCTGCCCTTTGCTTATTTGCGTCATTGGCGTTTCTACAACCTTGGAGTGATCCATAAAGATGTAATCATGCAATGCTTTTGTATGAACCATAAGAACAACCAAACCACCACGTGCCACTTGTGATTGGGCAAACACTAACTTACTGACAAACGGTGGTGTCAAATTTGTCCATACTTCATAGGCCTAATGTAGCAGCTGAGTCCATGCCTTGAGTAGTATTCAAGAGAAAAAAAATGCTAGTGGTTTTATGATGCTTGCGCGTTCTTGTCACAGCATCTTGTTCTTCAAGCCGTAAATATAAAAGTTCATCTGCCTGTATTAACTATAATAATTGCATGAAAGATCTGCAATGTTCCTGGAACTTATATTTTCCTGAAATTGCAGAATCTATTTGTTAGTGCTCCTCTGCAGGACAGCTTTTTACTTAAATTGCTAGTGGGGACGTGTGGACCTTTAGCCAATTAATATTGGCAGTGGAAGATCCTCCCAATTCGATGTATGATTTATGGACTAAGGTTGATTGAGATTTCTCTTTTGTCCGTTTTTTTTTTTGTTTGTTGCATTGTTCCTTGCACCTCCTATATGTTTTGTGTTTTTTTTGGGTAAACTGGAACTTCATTAAACCGAAATTAAAGTATTTTACATCCCTGGGATATTGTTTCCCAATAGCGTCAACATAAAGCAAATTAACAATACATAACAGGATAGAAAAATAGATATGCATGTCTCCCACTATAGAAAGCTTCTGATACTGTTAATGCTTGTTTTGTAATAGGACATTCTTTTGACATGTCAAGTGAACTGTAATGCTGTGCACATGCTTGCCACATGGAAGTTATTTTTTATTTGGTGAAACACATGGAATTTATTAGCGCACCCCAATACTAGAACTTGACAGGCTAGTTGAGTGAAGTGGTCATATTTTCTCCTATTTACTGCTATATTTTCCCCTAGTAAGGTGGGAGTTTTGAATCTGTGTGCATGTGACTGCCAAATATGGGGAGAAAATTCATTACGGGACAGACATAAGTTAGATTCAGAGTATGCGTTTACTATTCAGGATTCTGAGCAATGTGCATCATATATTTTGTTTTCTTATTTGCAATGAATTTTGTTATCTGGGGACTATAGAAATCTCGTAATTGCATCACTTGTCAACAGAGGAGTAAAAAACAGAAGTGTGATCATCAACCATAACTTGGTTCACCTTTGCAGGTTAGCGGTGATGGTTTGCTTTGCTGCACGATATCAAATGATCGTTCTGTCAAAATATATGACGTGGTCAACTATGACATGATGGTCATGATACGTCTTCCGTATATAGCTGGTTCGATTGATTGGGTTTACAAGCAAGGGGATGTCAAAGCCAAACTTGCTATTAGTGATCGTAACTCCTCATTTGTGCACATATATGATGCGTGGAGTGGTTCAAATGAACCCATCCTCTCTAGAGAGGTAGTTGCTGCCTTAAAGCATTGCTCTTACGTTAATTCTGACCCCTGTCCTCCCCTGAATTTCCTTTATAGCTTTAATTGTTGTGATTTTATGTTGTTTCTTCTTTTTCTTTCATTTCTCTCCAGATACACTTGGGCTCCGTAAAAGTTATGAAGTACAACCATGTTTTTGATACCGTAATATCTGCTGATGCCAAGGGAATCATAGAGTACTGGAACCCTGCTACACTTCAGTTCCCCGAGGATGGGTGTGTCTCTGACTCGCCCTGTATTATTAACATGAACATGAACATTCGCACGGGTTTTTAAGTACCATGGAATGTGGTCACGCTGTACAATACTGAACCAATTGACAAAAAATAGTGGTGGATCCCTGAACTTGATAGATGAAAGTCCACTATCATTTTAGCTTAATCTCATCTTAAAAAATACTTCATTGAGTGCTAAAATGGGTGAATTAGACTGACCTCCCCTGAGTCCTTTAGATTCATGAAATGGCCCTGAGTTTCATGTCTTTAATGTGGGTTAGACGATGCTAACATAGCGGGCTTATTTAAATTATTGCCCTTAGTTATTTCTTCGCATCTTCAAATAAATTCAATCTTTTTGAATTCGTGCATGCAGGGTGAATTTCAGATTGAAAAGCGATACTGATCTTTTTGAAATAGTGAAGTGCAAGACAACTGTTTCGACCATTGAGGTAATATATGTAGCCCGTAGAACATTTCAAGCTTTGTATGTTTCAGATATGACTTTCCCAAGCTGGCATTTGGCCACACGAATCGCATCTACTTCAAGTTGCAATCTCAGAAACTGGTGTACTTTTAAGAATAGGTTCAAGCTTCCTATCCTTTTTGAAGTGGTTGAAAGTACATCATTCACTTTGTCAATTGTGTGTTAATATCTAATTGTATGGTTTTTTGGTGCAACTTCTCTAGTTTTCATAGGAACCTTACTTAAATTTATTACGATTCAATCCTCTCCCGCTCATAGCCCATTGATTGGGGATTACAGGGGTATTGTTATTGGTTGTTTGATACTTGTATTTTCAGAAGTTGCGTTGCACTTGTATTTGTTCGTTGTCCTCTGACTAATGATTGCAATATTCTGAATTGTTCCTCAGGTGAGCCCAGATGGTAAGCAGTTTTCTATCACTTCACCTGATCGTAGGATCCGTGTTTTTGGGTTTAGAACAGGTAAACTGAGACGAGTTTATGATGAATCTCTTGAGGTAATAGTAGCTTCCTCTTGAACTATTCGACATATATTTGCCTCTAGCTATCCGCGTGTTAACCATATTGCTTTTAGGTGGCACAAGACCTCCAGAGAAGTGATGTTCCCCTATACCGGCTGGATGCTATTGATTTTGGGCGAAGAATGGCTGTAGAGAAGGAAATTGAAAAAACCGAAAATGCACCACAGCCAAATGCAATTTTTGATGAAAGCTCTAACTTTCTATTATTTGCAACCCTCCTTGGGATTAAAGTAAGACATTTAATTTCCTTTAAATTCAAGTAGATGCATTTCGAGGGCTTTACTCTTGTTGTGCAACTAAGCTTTTCCCTTGTAGATTGAACTTTCGTTGTCATGATACATAAACATGGTGGTTATAAATTCTGTTCTTTTGTTTTTGTTTTCTTCTCTCTTCTGATTCTATATGTTCTTTATGTTTTTCTGTTTGTGCTGGAAGATCGTCAATTTACACACGAATAAAGTGGCCCGAATTCTTGGAAAGGTGGAGAACAATGATAGATTCTTAAGAATTGCCCTGTATCAAGGTGACCGAAGCGGTAAAAAGATCAGAAAAATCCCAGCTGCTGGAGCAAATGCCAATGAAAGCAAAGACCCTTTGACAGATCCCACTCTCTTATGTTGTGCTTTCAAAAAGCATAGGATCTATTTGTTCAGGTAACGGATTTTGAGATGTCTTCATAATTATGTATAGTTCCTGTATGCACTCAAGGTTGCTCTTAAAAGCATGTTTAATGTCATTAAACACGTGTAGAAATTATTTGTCAAATTGTTGATAGCCATTTCACTTGTCCAGCCAATCAACTCATTTGCTATGCCAATATGCAAGCTTGAGACACTTCAGACTACTACTATGTTCATGAACTGAACTTGTGTGGATTTTGGGTGTTTACGACCTAGTGTGGTTGTGTTGCCTGTTGGTCATGTGTTAGTACTTTTGCAGTTACGGTACATATTTCCTGACATATGATAGTGAGGAGCTTTTTTGAGATTGTATTTCACCCCCATGGATTCAAAATTTGAATTGCATTTCTTTTATAGATCATACGAGGCTGTTGTCGAAATCTATGTTAGCATTTTGTGGTTGAAGAGTTTCTGACTTTGTACCTTATTATGGTCTTAATAGTCGGAGAGAACCAGAGGAACCTGAAGATGCAACTAAGGGAAGAGATGTGTTTAATGAGAAGCCTCCTCCTGATGAACTTTTGGCTGCATCAGACATTGGGAAATCTGTTACGACCTCTCTTCCGGAGAATGTGGTAGGTTTTCTTTTTCACTTTAGCCACCTTTTTGACAGTCATTGGAAGGTTCTGTCTACATTATGACAGATGATATTTTGCTGCCATGAACTTCTTATGAACCTTGTGTGGATGATGTAAGCAATCATGTGGGAAAATCTGACCTTCAACTTTTGTTTCTTCTGACACTGATATTCCTCTTTCTATGTGTAAGTAAGGCCCCCTTTTTGGCCTAACTTCTGGCCGTCTTTTTGGCGCGGTCTTTTTGATCTCTTAATTTTTACTTGATTGGGATATAATTTTTAGATAACTTCATGCTGACTTTTTGGCGCGGTCTTTTTGATTGGCATCTCTTAATTTTTACTAGATTGGGGTATAATTTTTAGATCACATCGTTTGGCTCAACGAGATGAATCAGAAAAGTTTAAATTTATAGATCAAAGTTAGAAAAAGTTCACGTAAGACGACGAAAACCCAAAAAGACAGTCTTCGTCTTGTGAACTTTTTTTTTAATCTTTGGTCTGTATTTCTATACTTTTCCAATGCCTCTCATCGAGCCAAATAATGTGATGTTAAAATTTTACCCCAATCTAGTGAAAATTAAGAGAAAACAATCAGAAAGATTGCCAAAAAGTCGACAAGAAGTTAGGCCAAAGGGAGCTTGAGTACTAGAATTTAGGCCTGTACTCCATCTAGATATCCCTAACGTCCTGCGTTGACAAGACTGCCACTGGCAACTTGCATTTTGTATATTTATTAACTCGAAATGGCATGTGTTTGCACATTTGACATGTATTGGGTTATGTTAGTTATTGGATCTACTACATGTTTACTAAACTTCTTTTTTTTTTTTTTCTTGCAATTTTATGTGCTTTGACTACGTTGTACGCACTTTGTATCTCCACTCTGCTATGTTTGGAAACTCTTATTGGAATCTGCCTTGTAGTCTGTCTGTAGAACTAGTATGAGGAAAAATAATTGGTTTGTTTCAGCATTTCCAAGACATGGAATTACTCCCAACAGATGCAGTTTGTGTTTACTTCTCCTATTGACTGTCATTTGCTGATCATGTGGTCGTTTCCTTTAGCTTTTGAGTTTTTTTTTTTATCAGCCTTTTAGCTTTGAGTTTATTCCTTGCGTTTGACATATAAGATTCTAGTCTAATTCTTTAATATGCTTTTCTGCATTTCGATTTTTTCAGCTTGTGCACACTACACTGGGGGACATTCATATGAAGCTCTACCCTGAAGAATGTCCTAAAACAGTGGAGAACTTTACTACTCACTGCAGAAACGGCTACTATGATAATCTGATTTTCCACCGGGTCATCAAAGGCTTTATGATACAGACAGGAGATCCTTTGGGAGATGGCACTGGTGGGCAATCTATCTGGGGTAGGGAGTTCGAAGATGAGTTTCACAAAAGGTAAGGACTTGTGTTTGTAATTATTGAGTCCTTGTTCTTGGAAAACATGCAATGCTTTTTGTCCACTTTTTCATCCACTTGATTGCTGGTCAGTCATCCTCTTAAGGTTAAAGGGAGAATGTTACAGTTTGATTACACTATCTTTTGTAGAAAGAAGGTATTTGTGATGATAAAAATGGGGGATACACACCATCTGTAGAGTTTAGAACTTTTTACTTTCAAAGTGTCTTTGTGTGTATGTGTGTGCGCGCTCGCTTACGTGCATGTGTGTTGTTTTTTCCCGTTTGGGAAGGGGGTTGCAGAAGAGTTTTTAAATCAGTGAGTGGTGGGTGGGTGAGCTTTAATTACCAAGGGGAAGTGGCGGCCCACTGACAATATAGGGAATTTGTTAGGGTATAGGATAGCTATGGGCCAAGTCTTTCTGCTATCGTGCTCTCACGAGTGCTTTTTATAGTTCAATTGTAGTATCTGATACTGGGCCTGGGTCACCCATTAATTGCTATAAGGGATGTGTAACTGCCTCAATTTGTGCTTGAACAAATACTAAGTCCCTTTATCCCATGCTGGAATATGGGTAATGGAGGATATGATTCCTATTCCATTGAAGTGGATTCATTTAAGAAATGTTCATTAAGTGTCTGATAATGGCACTTCTGATTAAACCAAAAGAATTACAGTCCATCCTTCCTGTCCCTACGTATGTTGGTCCTTGGAAAGAGTGGCCGAGTTTTGGCATTACTCTGCTCGTTGTGATCATGCTGTTGGGGTTGAATACATTTCATTTCGTCGAAGGGATGGGCCTCATTCCACTTTAGGAAGCAAAAGATGCAATGTTTGTAGGTTACGCTTTACATACCAATTGTTGTGCCACGGCAGTCAAATATGCACAAAATATGAGGAAAGACTCCGTTTGTATTAATCAACAAATACAAACTTGAAAAATCCTCTCTCCCTCCGGTTCACTCTGGCTCCCTCCCACAGTTTCACACCTCTGTCTCAACACAGTACACACACGTATATACAACCTATACACATGAGAGTAGCTCAAGTCTTGAAGGCTTCCGTGTGAAGTGGGTGTTACATTGAGCTGCCAACACTAGGGAACATAATCCTCTACACTTGAGTTCCACTTGGGAGGACACATTTGGTATCTGATTGACATGTAGTTCATCTGCAACCAGAAGTTTTATTGAAACTCTACTATGAGACTCTGTCTTTTCAAGGTAGAACTGCATTCAAGTTCAGAATTGATATCTATTGTGTGTGCACGTTGTGGTTGGAACTTTTTACTCAATAGCGTTGCCCTTCAAAGTTGTTACCTGCGTAAATCCAAGTTATATTTTGACTAAATTATACTGGTCTGCAGCTTACGTCACGATCGGCCTTTCACCGTATCTATGGCGAATGCGGGGGCCAACTCCAATGGCTCTCAGTTTTTTATCACTACGGTGGCCACCCCATGGCTGGACAATAAGCACACCGTTTTTGGTAGAGTTATAAAGGGGATGGACGTTGTACAGGTACAAACACAAACTCATGCTTTGCTGATGTCTCCAATTTATTCTCTCGTTTATTTTATTTTTTTTGTTTGCTAAGTTTCTTTGAGAACTGCGAGAAAAGTATTTATGCTATGTGGCACTGCACATTACCATGAGGTTCCTTGGTTTCACCCTCTGTAGCCAATGCACTTAACCAAATGGGAATTTAATAATGATTGCTGGGAGTTGGGTTTGTCAGTTTTCTTGATTTGGGTAGTCTATGTGCCCCATGGCCATGCCGGTTTGAAATGATCTTGTGAATAATGGTGTTCTCAATGTGCATGACTTGTTTATATTCCTCAATTAGTCCATTCATCGTAGATTGGCCTCATTTGGAACTCCATCCTTGGCAGGCTATAGAGAAAGTGAAGACAGACAAGGGAGATAAACCATACCAAGATGTAAAAATCCTAAATGTGACTGTTCCCAAGTTATAAAGGCTCTCTCTTGTAATTGTTGATTTGTTTAGATGACATTGGTGACACATACTGGCAGTCAGTGGTGACGAAGTCACAAAAGGTTCGACATGTGGCTTCCTAATCTCTGTGTCTTTCTAGTGCCTTTTGAAAGGGGTTATAAAATTTGAATACAGGCAAAGAGAAGTGATTCCTTCAAGAAAAATTCAGAGAAAACAGGATTACATTATGTGACGAGATCCGTAAGGAAACATGAAATGTCTTTGTGCATTAAGAAGCCCGGCCTCTGCAGGAAACAAGTATTCTGTGCTTTGGGCTTGTAATTTCTGTTAGCTTATGTTTATCCGTAAATTTCATTTTAGCTACTACCTTCAGTACTTAGACAAGCTCTTATTTTAGTTTCTTTACACTGGATTGTCATATGATCTAGTTTTTTCGTTCTTATTCCTTGTTATTTAGGTTAGTATGTAATTGGTTTAGTATTTCTTTGGCTGTTTTACCTAGGAGAATAAATTCTTTACACCACCACTATTTTGACACGTGTCGCAATGCAATTGATTTAGAGGAAACAAATGTTTACACCGGCGGTGTAAAGAATTTATTCTCCTTACTTTAGAATGTTTTGGGAGTTAGGAGTAGTTTTTTAGCTTTAAATCTGCTGAACATGGACTGGTTGGGAAACAGGGGGGATATGCAAGGGCGGCCGCTTACTGCTTCCGAAAACCCCTAATTATGTAGAATTCGTACGGAATTTTTAAAATTTTATCAAGTTTGAAGGGGTTGAAAAACCTCTGTTTAAAATTAAAGTTTTTTGTTTCATGGCTTGTATAGTTGGGACAAGGGAGATTATTATCCTTCTCTTGACCAATTTCTAGATTGGTTTGAGCTTTTTCATTCCAATAGGAGTTTATAGAGCCTTTTTGTCTTGTGACCTTTTTTTATTGGTATACGGGGCAGCATTAATGCCTTCTTATTTATATTATCTCTTTCTTATAAAACAAAAAAAAAAAATTTGTATCAAGTTTATGTGTTTTTTAGAGACATTTTATTTTATGTCCAGTGTCTGAAATAACCTCCAGTGAAGGATTCAGAAAATCATTTCTTAAGGTATCCTAGGTCCTAGTTTATATGGAAGTCCTGGTTATTATTGGGTCCTAGTTTATATAGTCCTGGTTATTACTGGGTCTTAGTTCAGAAAATCATTTCTTAGTTCGCGAGGAGGAGTTAGTATTAGAGCCCACCTCCCATGTTTCAAAACCCCCTTCATGTGCTCTAATAATCACCAACTCCTCGTGAATTAAGTCATAACTATCCACTTTCGTGGGCCTATCTTCTTGGGTCATTCTTGGCGTAAACAGGATTTAGTCAGAATTTGTGAAAGTGTTATCTAGGTAAAGTTCGAGAATATGTAATCTAGTAACTAGATCGTGGGGAATCGATGTCCATATATGCCCCGTGATTCCCCTACACCTTTGTATTATAGTCCCAGTTTCGTCCGTGCAGCTTGCTTCGGATATTTCTTGCCTCCCACTGCAACAATATACTATACCATCTTTTGCAGCAAGTAGAGAGTGAATAAACCCAGATACCGTTCGAAAGAAGAAAAGAAAGGAAGAACCCAGATCGATTCTTTTTTGTTCCCTTGCTTTGTGCAATCATTTTTAGATTTATAGAAATCGATAATTATTGGCTCGTTTAACTTGGATCTTTAGTCTCCAACAACACTTATAGCAAGGGTGGTTTTTATGATCACCGATTCACCGTTGCTGGAGATATCGTAGGTGCTAAATGAGGCTGGTATAGTTTGAAATTTAAATCAAAATTTAGGGTTTGTTTTTGAATTTAGTGTTTGTTTTTGGCTTAATAATTTTACAATGACCCATTCAAAAGGTTTTTTTTTTTTTTTAATGCTCCTTTGGACCATGGCCGCAATTCTCAATCAAGCCAAGAATAAAGCAAGCTGCCAGCCTATTGGTTAGTTTAATTTTCTAAACCATATTCCTTTCAAATAAAAATAATTTTATAGTTGTTTCTCTCGTATCAAATTCCTGAGTTTGTCACTCATGACTTGTCTGTTGTTTTTTATTTATTTTCGGGCTGGAGTAAGTATGCAAATAAGCGCAGGTAACCAACCAAATTATTACTATTTTTTTTTACTCCAATTCAACATTAGTGAGTAAAGTGATTGTGGAGTTGAATTTTTCTTGGAAGTTATTGACAATAGAGATAAACGGGCACGTACGATGAAACATGTTGGGAAGGGACTAGGGGGGTTTGGTTTATCTTCAAAACAAGGTTCATCTCGAGCTTAAAAGTTCAACCAGGATTGTTCATGTCGTAAACCTCGACGAATAGAATCTTCTAATAGTAAAAAATGAAGTCAATCGGATTAAATTTATTTAAAATTACAATACGAACAATTTTTAGATCTAATTTGCAAGCTCAATAAGAACCACTTTAGACTCACAGTAGGACTCCAGCTCCATTTGAAAAGAACAATACCTTTTTACTACTCCCTCCGTCCGGATTTAATAGTTTTTTTGGGGAGTTCGTGCCACTTTTCAATCGATTATATCTTGTAATTTTATTACGTTTTATGTAATTTTGAAAATATTGCCTTATAGAACTAGTTGAAATCTATCAAACAAGATCCATATTTGATATAAAATTCATTACTAATTTAAAGATATAACTCATTTTTATCCGGTTAGTATTAAATTAGGGACTATTAAATCTGGACGGAGGGAGTACCATCTAGAATATTCTAGGCATCACAAGGAAAAAAGTTCATTTTCTTTTTGAGTTCTCACTGCTAAAATAAATACACCCTCACCTGCCACCCTACTCCACCAAGTGATTATTGTCATCCCCAAATCCCATTTTTCCTTTTTATCATATATTGTGGTGGAGTTCACGCACTTTGTCCCCATCACAATATAGAGCACCGAGCCCCCATTTTGCTAAGATTCTTATCATTTAAGCATTTATTTTTTGTTTTACGAGATAGATCATTTTATCATAATACATCATATTTAATTCAAAAAATCAAAAAATAAGTATTTATTTGAAAAATCAAATAAGTTCTTATTCTTATTATTCAAAAAAATAAGTATTTATTCAAGAAATAAGTACTTATTTTAGTTAGTGAAACACAAATTTTCCTCCTCCACCACACCCACACTGTCCAATCAAAACATGCTCAGGGTGTATTTCATTAACTAAAATAAGTATTTATTTTTTGAAAGTCTTTTTTACACACATCTTGTTAAACTTTTCTCGATCAGGGTGATTTAGGGTGTGTTCCCCTATCTCAAATGGATACTTATTTGTTGAACTAAAGGTGATATATTGTGAGAAAATAATCTGTCTCGTAAAACGAAAAATAAATACGTAAAAAATAAGAACCTTAACAGAATGAGGCCTTAATAAATTAACAAATATTCTATAAAATTTGCTGAATAAAAGAAGACAATTCTTAAGAATTGATGTGAAATGTGTAAAGATTTGCTTCCTTAATAGTAAGTTGAAATTAGGAAATTGAACCCCTAAAAATGGACAAAGCGAGCGCGAAAATCAGCTTCTTTAAAACAAAAAATATGTCTGATAAAAAAAAACAAAAACAAACAAACGATTATATACTTTTTGTTTTTTGCTCTTCCAAAATCCAACAATCGATCACTCTCTCTCCTACCACTCAGCGTCGCAATCACCTCTCTCTCTCTCTCTCTCTCTCTCCGGCCAACCGCATTTTCCTTGAACGGGTCCGGCCATGCTAATTTGACTCTCTCTCTCTCTCTCTCTCCAACACACACACACATAAATTATATATACGTATAAACACAATACATTCCTACCTTTTCAACGATTGTCTACTCGTTCTCTCTCTCTCTCTCTCTCTCTCTCTCTACTACGCTCATGGACCTCCACAACAGAAAACCGTAGTAGGTAACGCTAACTCCCCATAGTCCGAACCCTAGAAACAAATTCCAATCACTCAGTGTTTTGCACTTTCGTCAACTGAGAAAAAACACGATGATCGACGCGGCGCACTTCTGTTTCCTCGTGCCGTCCTGGTGGGAGGTCGAGGTGACCCTCGCCGCCGCCGCCTTCGTCGTCGTCGCCTGTTGGTTCTTCACCTACGGCGGCGCCGGCGGAAACCCCGGTGGGTCTGTTCTTGAGAATCCCGGGTTTTCGGGCGACGTCGTGAACGATAAAGACAAGGTATTCTCGATTCCATTTTTCCTGGTCAATTGTAGTGTATTGCGGTTTTTCATATTTGCTGTACTTGATGAAATTGTAGTCTTCGTGATTGATTATTGGTCAATAGGCAGGGGCGGAGCCATGAAATTTTGGTTAGTGGGTCAAAAATTAGATCTTTTTCCATTTGCTTATCCAAAGAGTACTAAATTCAGAGGCTAAGTATAAGGTATCATATACTTCCTCTCTATCCCAAAATGTTTGCCCGGTTTGCAAACGATAAACTTAAAAATATCACAATTTTTTGAAGAGAATAGCAAACTTTTTTCAACAATTTACTAGATAGCAATAGATATCGATGAGATCTTTTAATTTATGAAAAAAATTTGAATTTTTTTTAAAAAAATGTATTATTTTTAAGTGCTCATTTTGTGAACCGGACAAACTTTTTGGGACGGAGGGAGTATACTAGTAAAGGTAATTATTAGTTTTTGAGAAATGATGCATGATAGCCTCAATCCTACTGCTATTAAGGGGGGTTTTGGGAGCCTTTTTTAAAAAAAATAATAATAATTTTGAATTGTAGTTTTTGGGATGATAGCAATTAATAGATGTGAATCTGTAGAGACAATACAGTGTTTCGACAATATGTGCAGTATAGTTTTGTAGAGTGGTGTTTGGAAGTATACTCATCAAAATAGATTGTGTGTTGATTTTTTACCGTGTTGCCCTTGGTTAAGCATAACGAGGGTAGACATTTCGTAAAAGGAAAGTGGTAAGATGTCTTTTGATCTGTAGAAGATGAGAAATCAAAAATCAGAATGCAAAAGCTCCTGGGGTGATTCGCAAATTGTGTCCCTATTGTGTGGTTATAATGCATTTTGGGTCTAAGCTCCTAAACACCCACAATGCATTAATGCAAAATCTGGAATGCATTAATGCACCTCCCAAGTGCTTGAGATTTCCCAGCATTTGAAGCAAGTTGGGGCAATTTAATTTTTTTTGTGGGGGTTAAAATTGTAAAATTTGGTTACATACTGTTAAATATCCTTGTGAGAATCAAAGTGAGTGGGATCAACTGACCGCACTTGTATCGTACTCCCCTGACCTTGTGAATGAGTATGGTGAGAAGTGTTAATTTGGTTAGCAGTGGCTCCAAGAAGGCAAGAATCTTAAATGTTTTAGTAGTTATATATATCAAAAATCAAAAGAGCTAGAATGTATTGATCACAATGTTTGAGAAAATCCGGTTATTTTCAAACCATATATTACCTGCGTCCTGAATGTTTTTTTTTTAAATTCTTGCATAATAGTGTCATTAGTGTTGGTTACATAATTTACTTTTTGTGTATTTGATGCAGTTACGCAAATTGACTAATGATGTAGAATGATAGAGCTATGAACTGGGCCGTGCTGTTAAATAAATCATACGATTGATTGATAAGTTCAATTTTATCATTGGTTTAAATTAGTGTTTTTGGAGTAACGAAGTGTGTTAAGGTAGAAATGTTTTTTCGAGTTATATAAAAAACTCATAGATGTTGATGTATTCATTATTGATGTTGGAGTGTTCAAAGTGTCTGGTAATCAAGAAAAATCAATATGTATAATGTTTTGAAACTTTTCCCCGACTTTAGTGTGGTCAAATTTGTGTTGCAAGAAAATGCTAATACCCATCAAATTACCATTTGTAATGCGTGTTCCGATGTGTGGCACAATTTCATTTCAAAATTGTTACTATCGCGGTCCAAAACAATCTCAAAGTTATTCTTCTTCATCTCCTTAACATTTTCCTTAGGAAAACTCACTTGGAAATATCTAGAGTTTCAGGGAGAGTGGGCCTTTTGTAGACAGTATCAAAATCGGCGACAGTGAAATGTATTCTGGATGAATAATTTGAGAGAAGAAAACAATGGTTCTTTGAATATTCATTGCTTGACAAAAGTACATTTTATTCTTATAATTTGTACCCCTATAGCACTATGATTTAGGAGACATTGCATGCCATGTTTAGGTTGCCGTTTCTCTTGCTGGGACATGTTGCGCAGGGCCGGCCCAAGGGTTTTTAGTGCCCAAGGCCTAATAAAAAAAGTGTGCCCTTAAAGAGTTAATACTTAACAATTTATACGCAACAATCACAATACGAGAAAGCCAAACCAATATAAAGTTCTACTAATCATTACATACGAACACAAAATACAAAGTCTCCAAATAGGCAAATACATATTATCTCAAGAATACATAAGTATATTTTACTCGTGTTGCATTTCTTGAAGCAAAAGTATCAAAAGAGTCCTACTCAAACCCAAGTAGTAAAAATATTGGAGTGCCCCTAAAATTTGGAATTTTTGGGATGCCCGAGGCCCCGGCCTCTTGGGCCTTGGGGGTGGGCCGACACTGGTGTTGTGTAACATGGGGTTGAAGGACCACCCTCACATATCTGTGGTGCTGCCGATGAATTTGGTTTAACATTGAAAGAATGATTATCAAGGCTTTATTTGGTGGTAGTCAAGTTCAAAGTGTGTATGAGCATTTTTTCCCCCTTTTGGAGGCCAAAAATTTAAGAAGGAAATAAAAGATGATCTGTCTTTCTCCCTTTCTTTCTTTTGTATGGGTATTTTAAAATCTGGTTTGAGATGAGAAATTTTTCATTTGAACTGTACATTTTCTGGGAGAGAGAGAGATAGGGAACGATGACTGGGTTTTGTATTTCCATTTGTTACTTCGAACGCGACGAAGAGACTAAAGAAGTGGGGTTATTTCACATTTGGTTGGCGTGAATGTTATTTGTTAATGGGGTAAATTTTGGTCAATTGTCATTTATAGCATAAGAATTAAGAAAAGAGTTATTTATTTTCCCCAATTTAGTGTAGTGGTGCCCCTGCTCGAGGTAGTATTGTTTATGGCTTTGTGTCATGAGTTTCCAGTTTCAAGTAAAATGGTCTAGTTAACCTTTTCTCTTGTATTAAAATGTGTCTGCAAATTTTGTGGCACAGAAGAATTGGCGGTGTTCAGTTTGATAGGGAAATTGAAAGACGCATCCTAATCTGTAATTTAATAATTGAAAATGCCAGTAGATGTACGTGGGTTTTACATGAGGATTTGAATATACTATTCCCTTTTGTGTGAAGTTACTGTAGATTTTGCCATCTATTTCGCTGCCCAAAAGGTAGCTGTTCTTTGGACATTTGGTGATGATTGGCTGGCTGGTATGGCATAAACTGAGTGACCTTCCTTCTAGGATTGATGTCTCCTTGACTTGAACTGTCTGCCCATCAATGATAGGCTGATGCTCTGTCTACTACCTTTCACTTTAAGGCCGTTATAGATATAAATAAAATACAGGAGGAAAAGGTTGCTTATTCGTGATATTCTAAATGCCAAGGATGAAATCGCTTGGCTTGACTTGGAAGTACGTTTTTCTACTTCGCTTGCTCACGTTGCCCCTAGATCCAAGCAAATTGCTATTCGATTGCTTTTGAGTTGGTTAGATCTGCCTTAACTGGATGATTTTGTCATGATTCCACGCGACTAGAACCTTCTTTTTTGTCTCTGAGTTTGAAATTGGGACACTTGATAGTTCTCTATCTGTACTATTTTTAGAAGTCCTTACTCATTAAAGTAGATCTTGTATTTGTTCCTTACTAGCTGTTTTCATGGAGTAATTTTCCACTTGTTTGACATGCAGTTGTGCACTTATTTTGTAGATGTTCCAGCTTAAAGGAGACACTCAGACTATGTCTGCTAATATGATCACGGTAATTCTAGATTCTGTATACATGCACCTGTCTCATATGCCGGTTTGAAATTGTAGTCTGATGCCCTGCAGTTTTTCTAGTGTTTTCATGCACAAAATGTGTACTTTTTGTTTGCAAAGTGATGTAGCATCAAGTTTCTTCGTTCATGTGTGGGCCATCTTTGGGAACTCCTCCCAGTGACAATTGTAAGCTTGCCCCACATCGTTACTTAATACCTTTAAAATGTAGTATATGAGCTTGGGCAATGTCTCCGTGTTGGCTATTAGTTTGGAGTTGGTGCTTTAATAAGGCTGGCATCAGAGCTAGACTTCTCAGTTTTGGACAATGTTCCCTATTTCCTTATTGACCCCCCTTGCCTGGGGCTGGAAATCCACCTCGTTGAATTGTAACTTTAATGGGAATGGATTTGTCTTTGTCTCTGACGTGCGAGACTAGCGGTCGCACGTGAATGGTAATATCAACAACTTGTCTCGCACTAGCTAAATAATACCCTTGAAAACTAGCATATGATGTTGGGCAACCTTTGCACTGTTGACTTGGTTTTAAGTTGGATGTTTATTACTAGTATTTAACTTATGTTACTCCCCCTTGATTACGAAACATGGTGTATGCTTTGTGTTTCAGTTGGAGCTGTTGGCAGCAAAAAATCTTATCAGTGCTAACTTGAATGGCACTTCAGACCCCTATGTAATCATCACATGTGGTACAGAAAAGCGATTCAGGTGATTAGTTTTTATCTTGAGTCATGTACTATTCAGACTGAAGTTGAATAGTTGTGCTTTTTCCCAATTATTTGGTGTCTCTGATTAGATTGGATACGTAGTATATTTTCTAGATGTAGATTTGGGATCTTGATGGAGCTAAGTTTTATCGAAGTAAAGGATATCACTTTGATCCCTAGTTATCCTATTGACTGGAAAAAGGATATCAGGATTTATGTAACCAACCTTAGTTGATTGGTACACAAAGCGTGGTTTAGTTTGCTTATGAAGCTTGTAAGGAGGTGCTATGTCCACTTAGGACACGTATTGGACTCTAACAAAGGTTGCTCACGCCTTGACCGATTGGACACTGGCTCAAGTGATTAATAGCACCTTTTGACTCTTTTTGGAAGCAAAAAAAACTTTACATACTTGGAAAAGCATGTTTCTTTTTCCTAGGCACATGTGTTCTTGGTGGAAGTTTGGAGAAATAGTTTGGTGCTATTGTTTAGAACATAAAATGACCACTCGTTTTGGGAATTGAACTTTCTAAATAAACATTAGATCTTGCTGTTCTCACTTTTGGTCCAACATTTCAAACATGGAAACAGAAATGATATATTTGTATAGTAAAGGACTGATAAGACCTATGTCACCTGGAGTGTGGAACCAATATGCAGTTCTGGCTTTTTGATTGTTTATTGAACATTTCTATATACATTCAATTTATTTTTTGTTTCTAGCGAACAATTTCCCAAACATTTCCGAAATGGTTCCTTTCCTTTACCATGCAACATTTTGTTCCGTTTACCATGCTAGCCAGAACAAAACTAAAAAAGGTTTTCCTCCTGTTCATACTTCTATGATTACCCTCTTCAAAACTTTTCTTTTTGTTTAGATACGAAATCTCTCTAAAGTTATAGACCTTATATGTTTTTGGAATATGGAGTATGAATTAGGCTTCCACAATTCTATGGGTTCCATACATTTAGATAAATGTAAATATGTAATTGTTTCTGAAAGGTTTCGGAGATGTTTCCTTTCCTTTCCCATGCTAGCTGAACGAACCTGAAACAAAGTTTTGTTTTTTTTGTGTTTTTTTGCTCCTACTGCTGCAGTTCAATGGTTCCTGGATCAAGAAATCCTATGTGGGGAGAAGAGTTCATTTTTTTTGTTGATGAGCTTCCGGTTCAGGTAGTTGCTTTGCTTTGGTATTCATTGAGAGTTTAAGACAATTCCCATTTGTACAGCTAAAAGTTGTCAGAATGGTAGTTGATACTTGTACCTTGCAGTGTATCTTTTGTTTTGACTTGTAAAAAAGAATGTGACAGTCACTTTCCATGGTGAAGGATATTTAGTCTTCATCGTGATTGATTTTAAGAAATCTCATGTGTGTCGACCCTTAATAACTACACAACATATTGGCGATGGAAAGATGCACATGTTTTGACATTATTGAAGCATGGGAAACTAACTTATGGGGTCATCCTGAAGTGGGAGGTGGCATCTTGTCTAATATAGAAGGGGAAAACCTCTGTTTGGTATGTCCCAATCCCAAGTCTGTATCGACAGGAAAAGATAATCATTAAAATACCAGAGCTTGCACCAGAGCGAAAGACATAGGAGGGAAATGAGAAGGTACTTTAAGGCAAGTAGGTCGTGAACAAAATCTTCGGGTAGTCGCTCTAAAGAACATATTTTTGAAGTTGTGTCACAAAAGTGATTTCCATGATTGCCCAAAAAAAAAAAAAAAAAAAATTTATATCTGCTCTTTTCTTTAAGTTTGATTAACTGCTTGCGCAAATAAGTAAAACATATACCCAGTAAGTTAACTCTAGGTAACTGCTTCCAAATTTGTAACTGCTTGGGTACAGATGGGCTGTGCGATTTGACTTGAATTCTAACCCAAGATATATTTCTTCTTTATCACCGTTGTGTGCACTTCTGATTCAGAATTATCTAGTTCGGAATTAGTTCTTCTGCTATCTTTTGTAAGTTTTGTCTTTCTACTCTCTTCTGTGTGAACATATGTTTAACTGTTGTGCAATCATTTTTTCATTGATATTATTTGAAGAATTTCTTCTGATATACCTTCACTTTGTGTATTTAATTTTGGGCGGTGGTTGTTTTCTACTCTACATGGATAAATCTCTGATGAGTTCTGCTGCTTCGTTATTGTTGTTTCATTGTAATTTTGCATAATGCTTTATATCTACATATATGCATGCACACAAGCTCGACATGAAATGTCTGTGCCCACCCTTCTAGTCCTGTTAAAAGGATCCTCAAAATATCTCTGATGCCCTCCGCTTTGATTTGGGGGCATGGTTTCACGGCATATGGTCCCTTTGAGTTTCTCGATTTTGAAGGCATAGGAGGGCCGGTGTTATTAGTGGTAAACTTTCTCACCTTGTGCATATATTGCCCAATGTCAACCCATCGGTTGGGGATTACATGGATACTGGTATTGTTGTTCAAATTATGTGGGAGTAATGTTGAAGATACTGAGGTAGCATGAATGTTTCAAAGCTTGACTCTGAGTTTTATACATCAAATTTTCATGAGGGTGGAAAACTTCAGGTCCTAGTGCTTTTGCGTAGTTGAATTGCGGACAAAAAAGCTCAGTGATGTCAGAACTAAACGACGATTCCTCGTAACTCTAACATGATGATTCTCTCACAATGTGTGGAGATTAGCAGTTGGTCATTAGGAATCTCTGTAGTGCGGGGGTATGTTTTCAATTGCTTCAAATTGTTGTGATTGGTATATTATGTGGGTCATTTTGTAAGACAATATGTTTTAGTTGCTTAGCGTAAGCTGTTGAATTGGTTGCCGCGTTGGTATCCAAAATCCATATTACCTCTGCTATTCCAGTTTTAAGTTAAGCTGTATGTCGTCCTTCCTTCTACTTAACTATCAGAATATTAGCAACTAAATTCTTCAGATTTACTCTTGACATTTTCGGATTAAAGGGAACAAATTTCTATACCAAGCAAATTCTTCTTATTTAGCTGCTAATATTCTGATAGTTTCAGCTATGAAGCACGGATACTCTATTTTGGCCTCCGTATCACGTATCGGATACCAATACTCTCCGGATACGTATCCGATACGTTTTTTTTAAAGTATTCTGCTTTTTAGAATTATTTTTTGGTATCCCGATACGTTTCGGATACGCGCAGATACGTGTTGGATACGCTTGGATATGTTTTGGATACGCGGGAGCGTAAATTATATATATAATATGTCTTTTATTTACTTTTATATTCAACGTATCCTCCAATGTATCGTATTCTTCTTTTTGGAAAAAAACATGTATCTGTGTATCCGTATCGTCGTGTCCGCATCCGTGCTTCTTAGAGTTTCAGTGGTAGGAACAACCTTATGTGCCCTTTCACTTCCATGCATGTCCATGAAAAGTTTCCATGCCTCCAGTTTTGGTGGATGGATCGGGACATCAGTTTATCTTCTTAATTTCCTTTTGTACCACGGGCAAAAGCTGGACTGATGGAAACCAAAGACATATTTTTCTTGCTTGCTTCCATATAAGTAGTAGAACTGCAGCCCCAATCATCTGTGGTAGTAGTAGTGGGTTTCTCATTTAGGAAAGACTAGTACAATGGAGGCAGGGTGTATCAAGTCGCCTTTTGAAGTGGGTTTCCAAGGTGAAGCCTACTGTCGAAAGCTTGGACTTTCTCTTTTCAACATGAAGTCTGTTGACTGCACTTCTACAATTTTGGCTGGGAATGGAACTTTGTGTACGTCATGAGTGGTATCTGGATATGTATTCAGGATGCAATCCATCTACATGAAGTCCATGCTTCTGCTCCTGTTTAACTAACCGTATTGAATGAGCTTGTTGATGATTAGTAGTTGCTTAGCATTTTTTGCCAGATTAATAAGCAAATTCTCACCTAATTATGTGAGCTAAGTGCGTTATGGTTTTGCTATCAAAATTGGAGTTGTCAAGTACAGGATAATAATCTCTGAATAAGGCCTGAGATGGTAATATCAAATGAGAGGCGCCACTGAGTTTTCTGGACCATATGCAATGTTAGTGGTTTTGTAGTAATTAAGCAATTGCAGTAGAACATCTCAGGATGTTCTCTTAGTTGCTTGAACCAAGACATGCATCTTTTACCTGTAGAATTCAGGAGTATCTTGTGGTGTATCTATTGGTTCTCATGTTTATGCTCGCATATAGTCATATGTATGCACATCCTTCCAAATGTGTCTCATTTTGTTCAGGTCTCCTGAATCAGTGTATCTTTTATTTGCATTGGCAGATTAATGTGACTATATATGATTGGGATATAATTTGGAAAAGTGCAGTCCTTGGTTCAATAACTGTTCCTGTTGAAAATGAAGGTCAAACTGGTGCTGTGTGGTATACATTGGATAGCCCATCAGGGCAGGTAATTGTTGCTTCATGTTATTCTTTATTCATTTTGTTGGCGGTCTATATTACTCGGCCAATGGTCTCTTTGCCATATTATTTTCTAGGGGTGAAAGTCGGTCGGTTCCGTTTTTGGGGTGTTCGGGACCAAACTGATCGGTTCGGGGTAATGTAGCTGGGAACCGACCTTGACAGAAAAAAACAATGGACCGAAATCAGTTCGGGGTGGTTCGGTTTTTTCAGTTTTTCCGGAATTTTCGGTCCGGCGTTAAGATTGAAATGGACGGCTGAGATTTTTTTTTTTTGTGGGTTTAAGATGGACGGCTTTGGTTGATCAGTCCAAATTGTTATGGTTTTGGGGTATATCGGATTGGTTCGGTTCGGTCCAGAGAAATTTCCAGGTAACCGAGACCAAACTGAAAATTGATCAGCCCGGTTCGGTTCAAACCGAAGCCGACCAAACCACCCTTACCCCGACTGAAAACTGAAGCGATCGGTCAGTTTTTTTGGTCCGTTGGTTTTACTTTCACCCCTATTATTTCTTATGGAACTCCTTTGGTTTTTTGTCAGGTTTGCCTAAATATTAAAGCAACGAAACTCCCTGTAGACTCTTCCAGGTAGCCTTTTGTGTCCCATCCCCTCCTCCTCTTTATTCGTTGCCTTTATGTTTTATTCTGTGTAGTATATCACCATGAAATATACTTGTTTTTATGGAATGGCTAGATACATGCTACAACTTCTGGGTCGCGTGGAATACTTCACGGCAGATATTTCTCTCACACTTTTAATTTTGTCTTGACCGAGTCAGAAGATTGTCTGCCTGTCAGTTCTTTGTTCGACTGGGTCGGGGATTTGGGAGGGAGATTTTGTTGGATGCAAATTGCACTGAACTCCTTGTTTCCTCATCAGGCCATACACCTCCTTGTTCGCTGAATATGTGATGATCTGCCATATTGTAGCAAGATGTAGAAAGAGGGGAGAGGGGTAGATTGGCGAGGCGAAGAGGTTTGAACCAAATAGGGGTCATTTTCCTCTGCTTTTAGTATATCCTCTTCCTTTAAGAGGCTCGTATAGTCAGCCTTGAGGTGGTTGTGTGTCTGGCTCGAAGTGCCTTATAATCCTTCTCCAGATACTCTATAATCCACTATCTTGGTGATTTTGAAATCTCGTTGCAACTTGCAACCTGCCGAGGTTGCACAGAACATCCTTTGCGAAGTAATTGGTCTTGGGCAGACACTACCTCCTCTTTTGGGATGGCTGAATAACAATCTACCCGATCTTTATCCCCAGTTTATATGGGATCACAAACCTGATTCAGAGAGAACCCTGAGCACTAATAAGACCATCTTGCAAGAAACTAAACCTGCTTAATACCCTACTACTCTGCAATATATGTGGCCACTCCATTTTGGTCCCCATGTTCCCATTGCATCAATTAGTACTTGACATGTATTGTGAGTGTTTAAGTGGTCCCTTCACCTCACTCTGTTCCAAATCAATAGAAGGGCCAAGGATAATCTTGGAAATGGCACCGAAATCTCACAAGATGCTTCATTTAGGATTTGTTTTTTCTTCCAAACATATCTGGTACTAGGTTTGACGGTGCAGGCATGAGGACCCCATAGATACCCATTTCATGGGGGACTGAAGTGTTGCAAGGTGTGTACCATAAGGACCATTAGTGGACTTAGTTGGTTGGTCCTAAACAAAATGTAAAATTTGAGTGACAACCTTATTTCTTTGATCTGTAGAGTAGTTCTTTTTTATTTTTATTTTTCCACGGAAAAGGGAATCTGTAGAGGAGTTCTTGCCCACACGAGTCTTCAAAAATGTAAATGGGACTGTCTTGCCGTAGGGAATGAAGCTGATTTGATGACCCACATAAAGTGAAGGTTAGGAACTTGGGACTATAGCAGCAGTTTTTGAATCTTCCATACTCCGTTTACTCTATCGATTCGTTTCCATTATTCTCCTTGTGAAGTAAAAAATTCAAAAGAGGCACGATAAAAGATGTTCACACAAACATTAACTAATCAGAGCCCCTTGAAAAGTCCATATATGGAGCTCTACCTGTCTCAACTGAAACTTAAAACCACCCCCAGTCAACAATCCTGATGTCAGTTAGACTAGAAAGTAATCAAATTCAATCTATTGCGACACTTTTAATTGAAGAAAGAGAGACTTAACTTTGTGATCCGAAAGTAATTTGCGAAATTCACAACCAATTCAAGAATAATTACTAGAAAAGGAAGGAGAGGGGGAGTCCGTGGGCATGATATGCCGTTCTACATGCTTTGAAGGCACACTGGTCAATTTAGCAAGTACCCGGCTGTTCAACTATGGAATCTTTGTGACTGTTACTAAATTGTAGCGCGAGTTCCTGCCTATAACTCAAAGAAGGCGAGTCAAGTGTATCCATTGCACTCTCTCTCAAGGTTATTTCTTTATGTTAATGTGCTTCTTAATTTGTTTTCTGTTTTCATCATGACTTTTGAGATATTTTATTTGAAATTTCCCAAGGCCAGTACTTTATTGTCGGAAGATGTTATTTTGGAATCATTCTGCTTGTCGTACTCTGCATGGTTCTAGGATTTTATTGTCGATGATGTTGCCAAATTTATCATGTAGTATACTTAGTTAGCCTAAAATTACCTCATTTAGAGTTTTGAATGGCTATGCTGGAGCTAAGGCTCGAAGAAGGATTTCAGATAAACAAGGTCCCACTGTGGTTCATCAAAAACCTGGTCCTCTGCAAACAATATTTGATCTCCCTCTTGATGAGGCAAGTTTGTTAACTGTCATTTTTCACATGTTTATGCATTGAGCTTCTGTTTGTATATAATTCTGTCTAATGCTTTGGTAACAGAAGAACTTAAGGCTCTAGACCATTTTTGGCAACTTCAGGTGCTAACTGGATTCATATTTCTTATTCCAGTTTGCTGAGAATAGCTATTCTTGTGCACTCGAGAGGTCCTTTCTGTATCATGGCCGTATGTTTGTCTCTGCATGGCACATCTGCTTCCATTCGAATGTGTTTTCCAAGCAAATGAAGGTTTGTTGTTCTTACTTCTAGTAGCTTGTTATATTCTTTTCAGTTAGGCTACAATCATTTTCAAGAACATGACGACACTACTTTGCATGTAATGCTATGAGAAAATTGCCGTACAGAATGTGTTTTGCCATTTTGGTTGGCTGACTATCATTGTGAAGTGCTTGATATGCATGCGTTGGAGTTGCCTATTTTTTTCCTTTCAAGAGAAGATTCTTCCTACTGTCAAGTTGATTAGGAGAAGGAAGGTGTTTGTGAACAAAAACTTGTGTTGCGTGGACAAGGAGGGATGGCAAGTCAATGTGACAACTTCTAATCTATTGACGAGGCATGTATAGGGCCTTCATGTTACTTCTTACAAGTGCAGTTTAGGCTTTGGACGGTTTGTCCTGTGTAATAGCAAACGAAGGATTGTCATTGACTTCTGTTAAGACATTGATTTGTAGCTGAGTAGCTCTATCTCCCGGTCCTGCCATTGATCTACCCTATCTTCCTTACCCTCTGTACTTTCTTCTTAAACGGGAAGGAACGTCTGCTGTTTATTTGACATAGTCATCATAGAAAGATATTCTTGATTTCGTGCATTACATTAAGTTATTCTTTTGGTTATCTCACGTCAACTGCCCGTATGCTGCCTCTTAGTATGCCATAATTAAAACTTATGCAGTCAGTGCTCATATTGTCTATAATGTGTCATGATTGTCTATAATGTGTCATGATTTGGCAGGTCATTATACCCTTTGGAGATATAGATGAGGTACATAGCTTCTCCCAAGTTTGTTGTACTAATTCCCTCCTAGTCCTGTTAGCTGACTCAAATAGCTTACATGCTGTACAAGGTATTGACAATTGCTATTCTTTTATTTTATTTCATTTATACAGATAAGGAGGAGCCAGCATGCAGTTATCAATCCGGCCATTACAATTATCCTTCGCATGGGTGCCGGTGGTCATGGCGTACCTCCCTTGGGAAGTCCTGATGGTTAGTTTTGTATTTAGAGGTTGAACTGCTGCTAAAAAGCTCTTAATAACGTACTTTGACCTGTGTTTGAGGAGAAAATTCCTATTGTCAGAATTTGATATACCAATGGTGTATTCAAACTATAGAATCGATATTACATCTTGATGAAAGAGTTGCACCAAAAAATACGATAGTGGTAGCACCCTGTTTTTATGGTTTCAACAATGGGATGAGATATAGCTTCATGTTCTCTTGCCGATGAATGTACCTCATGGCTCATAGTGACTGGTTTCACTTTCTTTTATTTTGTTGGATATAATAAAATGTGTGCTCTAAGGACCAGCTGTGGTAGTTACTTATTTGGATTTCAACCTTTTTTTGTGGAGATTATTTTGTTAAAGTTTTAGGATTTATTCTCATTGTCACGAAACTTGAGATCAAGTTGTCTTTCAGTAGTAGGGGAATCGCGCATGTTACTAGTATGGATCCTTGACGATATGAAATGAGTAGGCTTCACTAAGGTCCACTATCCTGAAAATTGTATTTGAGTTAGACTTGCAGGAGGATACGGTAACCATTGTGATTTGCAATTGGCCCTAGAAAATTGCTACCATTATTATAAATAATAAGGAATATTTATTTCTAGATATGACCATTTTATTCTCTTCACGTCATTTAATGGTTGTAGTGTTTGAGAATATTCTTTAACAGGTAGGTTAAATTGTAAGAGACCTATGTTTTTCTAAGTATGGCTAATTAAAGGATCTAGATAGGACAAATCATTAGAGAGTTTATCAGTAACAATAATTGAATGAGTGTCATTGTATTGAAGCCTTTTTCTATTTCCATGTTCAGGTAGAGTCAGATATAAATTTGCATCATTTTGGAACAGAAATCATGCCCTAAGAGGATTACAGCGTGCGTCCGACAAGTATCATTCAATGGTAGAAGCCGAGAAGAAGGTCTGCTCCATGTGCTTTCTGACAATTTTATATTTTGGGCAGCGTTATTTGCGTTCATGACTTCATGTATGCGAGATGATGCTTAAAAGTAATAAAGAGAAAATGTCAAACATTATTTGGATTACATATGGTTATTGATGTCCAGATTCTAGTAAAAGCCTGAGAAAATGTGATGAACTATTCTAACCTTTTTATTGTTCTGATACTTTCTTGTTATGTTTGAGAAAGGAACTTGACATAGCAAGAATTCTCTAACATATCATCTTCAAAGGTATTATTAGTTAGAAGTGAGAAAATACATTGACTCAGGACTGATGTGTGATAGAATCATATTTGGTACTAAGATGACCTGTATTTCATGATACTTATTGTTCTTCTGCTTGAATTAGGTTAAAAGTTGTTTGAATGTCCCTTGACCTTGACATTTAGCTTCTTCTTTTGTTTTTGTTAGGTTCTGACCCTGAACTGTTTTAATAGCTGATTAAACTCTTTTGGTTGATCTATTCCTATTATTATACAGGAGAAGGAACAGTCAGCACTGCGTGCACATAGCAGCTCAGTTAGAGGCAGTAAAAGGCAGGTTAAGACTCCAGAGGAAAGCGTGCCCAAGGCTGTCAAGTTCCAACCCTTCATTAGAGAAGAAGTTCTAGTTGGTATATATCATGTATGTGTTTCATCTTTTTTCCCATCCTTCAGTATATATTTTTCCTGCTGATTTAATGTTAATTTTAGCCAAATTAATGTCCCCCAGGATGTTTTCCCAAGCACAGCGGAGCAATTCTTTGCCTTATTGTTAAATGATGGTTCAAACTTCATAAATGAGTATCGTGCGGTCCGAAAGGACACTAATCTTTCTGTAAGTACCAAGATTTTATGGTGATCATACTTGCGTGTCTTTTCAAGTACCATATTTTCGATTGGCTATGCATACTGATGAATTTGAGAAGTTTTCCCCTTCTTTATGATGGATTCTGGTCTATCAAAGCCTAAACCTTGTAGCTACTTTGAATTATGAGCATCACATGATCAATTGCACGTTATGCATTATCGGGTGCTGTCCTACAGATTGAGCTGTTATGTCAGAAATTTCCTTAATAGGATGCATCATGCATGGGGTAAAGGTGGTTAAAACAGAAATATGTTACTATCTTAGAGATGAATCGTAGAATCTAATTTGGAGCTTTCTTTCACTTTGAAATAACAGCCAGTAAAAACTCTCAATTGTCGGAAGGATCTGTTAATCAGAGTTCAGAGTTCAACTGATTATCTGTGCTAGTAGATTAGCCTATAAAAGAAGATAAAAGGTTATCGGGTTTGTTTGCCATTTTGCTGAGCTCAAGCTCGTTTTGTATTCTTATATCCATTGCATCATAGGAAGCCCAGCCTTTTTTGGGTGTTCTACAAACCATGCCAATGTTTCACATCCAAAATAACTTGGCAATTTTATGTCTTGATTGTTGCATAACATCATAACTTCATACCCTCTAGGTTTTCAAAGAAAGTGTGTTAACTGTTTTTTCTTGAGAAAGATTTGGGAAAAATTTGAGATGCACATGTACATTCTTGGTGCAGAACTCCTTGAGAATTAATAGCTAAACCATCAAGTAGATGATTAGATAAACATCAAAAGATGGCATTTATTATCTAAGATTGTATGCACAGTTGTGTATGTTGTTTAGGAAGGAAAAGTGTGTAGGTTTTTTTTTTTTAAATAATCCTAACATATTGAATAAGTAACAATCCCCCGCCCATACCCCCAATGATTGGGGACTAGATGGGTTATGTTATGTTGTTGTTGTTGTAACCCTAACACATAACAATCTTATTTATATAGATGACTCACATATTGAATAAGTAAACTAAGCAATGTGGGACTACTACTAATACTATATTTTAACGCTCCCCGCAAGCTAGAGACTCTCCAGCTTGTTACATAACAACCAACGAAATAATTACCTCAACTACTAACAGCAATAACGAAAAACAACCAACTTGTTAAAACAATGGAATAACTTTCAATAGCAACTACCAACGAAACAATTTCAACGAACGAAACGACTTCAACAATCAACCAACTTCAACGACCAACGAATTAACGAATGATTTCAACGACCAACGAATCAACGAACTAATTCAACGACCAACGAACGATTTCAACGACCAACGAATCAACGAAATAATTTCAACGACCAACGAATCAACAAACGAATTCAACGACCAACGAAATAGATGACAAAACAATATATGTTACCATGCTCACCAAAAGCATGGCCAAAAACCTGACGACGATACCCAGAATCAAGGCTGCGACCATGACCATGGCTGAATGAAGAACCACACCCACCAGAGACAGCGGAAGCAGAATCAGAATCAATTTTTATTGCAAATATGTCATCGTGCAATAAGAGGCAACCAACGGATCAACCACCAATATTCCACCAACTAAAAATAAGCATCGAACAACTACCAACAATACCAATACGAATATACCTTTGGCAACCAAAAGCAGAACCATAGAACAGTAATCGGTGAATAGTACCGATGATGAACAGTAATATGTGAACAGTGCCGACGGGGAAGAGTGGTTAATGGCTATAGATTTCAGTTAAGTGTCCGATTTGGGATTTCGATGGGTGGAAGAGATTAGGGTTAAGATGATTTGGGATTTCGATGGGTGGAAGAGATTAGGGTTAAGATAGAGGCCAGGATTAGGGTTGTGATTTTAGAGGTTTTGTGGTGAGATGATGATGGCAGTAAAGGGTGGTGGCTAGGGTTTTGTATATCTAAGGTGGATGGTGAACCCGCTTTGATACCATGTTGTTTAGGAAGGAAAAGTGTGTAGGGTGTTTTTTAAATAACCCTAACGCATAACAATCTTATTTATATAGATGACTCACATATTGAATAAGTAAACTAAGCAATTTGGGACTACTACTAATACTATATTCTAATAGTGTGTGCACCTAAAACATTGGCAAACAACAATTATCCGTCATCCTGATTAAGAATCTCAATACAGAGAAGTTACCCTATAGCCGTTGCTTGTGGGTAGTTGCAAGAAAACGGGGTTTACTTTTGATGGGTGGGTCCACAGTTACCTTTGGGGTTTCTAATTAAATATACTCAATGCAAAGAAATAACCAAGTAATTGGTGAACGGTTTTGAATGGCTTTGAAGATTGAATTCCTGGTTCCAATTTTGTAGATCTTCAGAGTGAGTTCTGTTCGTTGAGAAAACATGTTCAACCCTACATGTAGACACTTATGTATAGGTCATTTATCTGTTCAGTCCCGAACTCATCTACTAGTAGTTCGCGGACAGGTGATGCCTATGGCAAGACCTATTGGTCCATTGGCTGGGCAGACATGGACTTTTCTTCTTTTTCAAAGTACATAATATAAGAGTTTGGTCTCCATCAGTAATCCTATTAGGTCTGAGTGGCCTGTTGGGAGTCTGATCCACCTGAGGTCTTTTCGTGTGTGCGTAGTCCCAATCCATTGGGGCAGTATCCACAGAGTCCAAACCACATCTAAGGGACTCAATATTAATTGAATGACCCATATCCACTTAAAAGGCTAAACCTTGTAAGTGGTGAACCATCCAATTGTATATTAAGGTCCAACCCGTTTTCTATTTATTCGATGTGGGACTCAACCTTTCACACATGTTCCTAACATGGCCAAGAAACATCGGCCAAGTGTGTGAAGAAACATGTATAGGGCATCCCGTGCTATAGTCAACCAACGTTGACCCTCAATCATGAGATGCATCTGAATCTATTTACACCCAGCAAAACTGGAATTTTTGTTTATTCAAATGATTTGCAGTAATCTGAAAACTCGGTGTATATTTCTGATGCTAATGATAGATCGGTCCGTGGCATGCTGCTGATGAATATGATGGTCAAGTCAGAGAGATAACTTTAAGAGCCCTTTGTAACAATCCTATGTGCCCTCCGGACACCGCAATGACGGAATGGCAGCATGCTGTTTTGTCATCGGATAAGAAACAGCTGGTGCGACTACTTATTTTGTATCCTACTTTGATTTGTTCCTACTCCCTAGTAATAGATTTTCGTGACTAATTTGTTCTTGTCTGTGAAGTGATGTTACTTTGTTTAATCAAATTGCCATCGTAATTCTCTTCTATTAGGTGTATGAGACCGTCCAACAGGTGCACGATGTACCGTTTGGGTCTCACTTTGAGGTACGAATGTGGATCAAATTTGTGTTTTAGACTTGTTGTAAGTTTGTAACTACATTTTTTCGTGTTTTTCATCAACATTGTGTTCTAGACTTTGCGTACCATGAATTCTG
Organism: Rhododendron molle; assembly: GCA_025413875.1. Lineage (NCBI taxonomy): Eukaryota > Viridiplantae > Streptophyta > Magnoliopsida > Ericales > Ericaceae > Rhododendron > Rhododendron molle. Next base: position 11,688,091 of record CM046389.1, on the reverse strand, counting down.
CGATGTTGAAAACATTCACTCTCTTCATTAATATAGATAGATCAAAGAAGCTAAAGTATGTGGATTCTATTTGGAAGAAATATACTGTCGTTTTATTTCTTATGGGTAAATGTTGCTCATTTGTTTTATGCCAGTCTTTACCTATTGGACTGGCTTTGGGAAATTTTCTAGTTTTAAGATTTCTTTTAATATGATATTTAGTTCAAGTCAATCCGAATCTTTGATTCACAATATGCAATTTTCGAGTTTAAACAAACCCAATTTTGTAGAATGGGGAGATGATAATCCATATTAACTGTCAGGTAGGTGCCAATGCTTTCTGGGATGGTCAAATTCATACAAAATGGAAAAGTAGAAGAGGATTATTAGATTGACGCCTAAATGTCGATAGATTACATACTCACTATTATTTAATGCTCTCTGTTGGAAAACAATTATGTAAGAGGCTGGGTTTTGCTTTCTTTTTGTACATTATTCATCTATTGCTTCTTTTATACACCAGGTACATTGTAAATGGTCTTTGGAGACAAACTCTGAATCCTCTTGCAATGTTGATATAAAAGTTGGTAAGTTTCTACTGTGTATCAACACCCTGTTGAAGCACTACATATTAAGCATTGAATAGGTTGAACCGTTGAAGAGAAATTTGTATCATAGTTTTTTTCTCCCTTGTGCGCTTCATACCATTAATTCCCTATACTGAATTTTTCTACAGTGATCTATGCTTCCCTAATGCTTGTGATACCACTTCCTTGTAAATTTTAGTAGGATGATATTTTAAGACACCTTGCTTATTTTTTTAGTATAATCAGAGAACTTTTGCGTGGATTTAAGGATTCACATAAAAAAAGTGCCTTATCAGATTTAAGGTTTTTAGTAGTGGAAGAAGAGCATATTCTGATGTATAAATTGGTTCAAGACATTTGGGTTAGAGTTTGGGGTGTGATAAGCCTAAGAATGAAAGAGTTCATCGATGTAGCTACTAAGAACAAGCAGTTATAATAGAGGCCTTTCTAGGAGGGGAGGTGTTATGTACGTTACAATCTTTTTGAGTAGAGAGAGATTTTGAGTTTGATAGGTTGCAACCGACTTAGGTTGGATGAGCCATGGGAGGTCTCCCCGTTGCCGGAGATGTTGAGGATGGAGGTTGGTCTTTGTCCTCGTTGGATTAATACGACCTCTCTGTAGCTATGGATGGTGGAGGAGAGGCGATGTTGGAGAGGGAGAGGAGAATTTGAAGCAGAGGAATTTGATCTTTGATGTTTTGGGTAACAAGCCTCTCACGCATTCGTGCATATGCACAAAGCACACGCACTAGCATGAGGCATACCAAAAAGAGAGTTTGGGAAGAATGCCTACATCTACGGCTCGCTCCAGATTTCACTGTGTTCTTTAACGGGGAAGAACATAATATCTGCAGTTGGATCCCTGAAGTACTGAGCCTTCAGTCCAGTCCTAATCATGCTTCACAGACCCACTTGTATTGGTAGAAGGAGGAGAGAGGAAGTAGGCGAAGAGGGTGAAAGAATATTCCATCCATGTCAACCTCTTCCCTGAAACCAACAAGAGCACCACCTTCCATTCCCCAATAAAGGTAATGTGCATCATCTTGATCACTCCCCACAATTTTATGTTATTCTCCAGTCCAATTGTACGAGTGAGGCAAAAGGCTTGGAAAGATAGAGAGACTAGGAGGGAAATGAAGATTGGAAGGATTGGCTTGGGGTTGATTGGCTAGGAAGGGAGATACTTCTTACACAATAACTTTGAGTTACGTTAGTGCTGATCCACTTTTCATACCTCATCACCTTTCCACTACTGATTTTTATTTTTTTTCACTCATTGACCAGCCCTATATTTTCAATTTACCTGTTGACCTCATAATAAATAGAAATTCCACATTCATAAGCATCAAACGTAATAATGTTGCTAAAATACTGTAACTTGGTCCTTTTTCTTTTGTATCCATCTTTGAGACAAACATCAAAGATTTGTTCAACACGTGAAGATTTGAGTTAATCTGTAGAATTCTGGAGTTTATGCAGGTGCACATTTTAAGAAATGGTGTGTGATGCAATCTAAGATAAGATCAAGTGCAATTAATGAGGTATGCATTGCTCTTTACTCAAATTGTTATATGGTTGCGTACCATTCCATCATTTTCCCTTAGAGCTTGAAGCTTTTCCAGATTGCCTTCAATGGTTAGTAAGATGTTTATGGTCGTTTGTCGGATTTTATTCAACGAAACAATGAACGAATTTTCGTGGACTAATTGTGCAGTACAAGAAAGAAGTGGAGTTGATGTTAGAGGTGGCCCGTTCATATATTAGATCAAAAACTGGTGGTTGTGAGGTTGACAATATTGCTTCCCCTGCACCTACAACCAATGTTGTTATACTACAGAGCACATAGCTTAGGCCCTTAAGGCCGTCTTTTCAGATTTTTTTTTTCTCCTAACCTTCTTGTACTCTAATCCTTAAAGTTTATAGTGTATATTTAGAGCTCTGGGTCCATTTTAGTCAGCAAAATAGTCAAAGGGACATTTGTTGTTCGTAAATGCAAACTCACCCTGCCTCCTTGATAGAGAACAAGTGGTGTGTTACTTGTAATGGCTGCTTTAATAGAGTATCTATTTCGGTTATGTAATCATCTTTGTTTCTTTTGTAAAGCTTCATCCAGGAAATCTGTGGACAGGATCATTCTTATCCAATGATCTTGGCTGCCTAAGGGCATCCCAAACTTTATTCCTTAATTTTCCCCTCCATTCCTTTATTTTGGAGAAAGTTCTTCAACTCACCATTTTATAAGATTCAGTTTGACACTCCAAATATGAAATATGGAGTCCGGAAAAAGGAAAAACAAAAGGATCTCTAAAGGAACTTTTTGAAAACAAACAGAGAATCGATTGATGCTAAACCACTAGGAAGTTGAGGAGCAGAAGATTATGCTATTCCGTAGTTGAGATGACTCCTTATAGAGTTGGTCTAGTCGATTTTTCGAGTCGAACTATTATCGAAGCAGAAAAATCACAGGCTAGGGCCTGGTAAACCATTTGAACCCAAATTAAATTTGAAAAAGTGAAAAGAATTTTTGAAATGGAAATGAGAAATAGAGATATAAAGAGCGGTGGTTGGAGGTTGAATGATTAGTAAAATTATTTAAATTTATTATTACTACTAAAATAGTATCTGGATTCAGGATTCTCCAGAAGGTATTGGGTTAGAGATGCTCTAAGAATGAAAGTATTACAGTAAGTGGCTATTATAAATCACATCTCTCTGGAGGAAAATAGATGATGAGAATAGTCACCATACATCTGTATCACAACGAAAAAGCACAAAAGTATTGAGTGAGGCGTTGTAAAAAATGATACGAACATTTTATGGTCATTTGTTAACAACCAAAGTCTAACCTGCCCAAATGGCAGCCCTATCGAAAATCACAACACCCAAAATAAGAATGCATAAGACATTCAAGATTGAAGGGATACTACAATTTTGGCAACATCAATTCATAAACTTGGCAGCCATATTCTCAATTAGATTCTATTTCAGTAACTATTATGATTATTACACAACTCCTTTTCCGTCATTTACAATTTCACTAAGTGAAAAATACATACCCTATACTCTCATACCATTGGTTTGGAACTCCAACTACAACATCAAAGCCTATCAATAATTCCATTATTTGGCTTACCTGGGTTTCTAATCTACTAGCATCTTACCGGAAACTTGTCATACACTTGCAACCGTCTGGACTCTCTCTCTCTCTCTCTCTACAAATCCACTGCATGAAAAAAGGAATCCTACTTTTGAAGAAATGGAAAGCTGTCCAGACCACCAAATCTACCAACTTGAAAGCTCATTTTTGGATGCTTAACTGTGGATTGTACAAGTGATTGAACTAAGGCAGCTGGTCTAATATTTGGGAGAGGTTGTCTTGATGGGAGCCCAGATATCTGCACCGTTGCTGCTATCAATGCCGCTGGTCCATGAAATTGGCACCAGACATAAGCCTTTGCTCCGCAGACTGTATGGTTCGATTTCCTTGTCAAATGAATAAGCAAAACCAGGTACAATACCGTTATTTACTCGGCCAGTTAATGAGAAAAGGAATATCAAGATTCCATGGAAATCAAATCTAGCACAACTCCATCTACTAACGTGCCAATCGCATAAGCATTATTCCTAGTTTCATTATTTTTAATATAGCGTGAGGAAAAAAACAAGAAGTGAACCTTGAAGATTAAATTGAAGGCTATTACACCAGCTAATCCTCACCTGCATATTAGCTGTAGGAATACTCTGCAGGTATGGAGCACTCAGCACCTGAAACCACCAGAAATTGGTTCAACTTTTTGCCCGATCATTTGGATACAAGTGTGTGAGAGAACATAGTGCTCGTCATCTTATTACAATGCAGTTCAATTAGAGCAAGGAAATCTGAACTTCAAAAACTAGCAAATCGGTGCAGATCAAAGCCCCCACACTTAACTATTGGTGGACAACAATAACAATACCAGTATAACACTAACAGGCTTTGATTTGTCAAGGGGAAAAAATAGATAAAGAATTTGGTAGGATTAAGCACAGGATCATTTAATGCTGTAAATGCATAAGCAATGACAGGCACTACGCTTGTGTGTAGCATTTCCCAAACTATAAAACCAATACAACTCAAATGTACAGTTTCTAGGGCTTAACCGCCAAGTTCCCATTTGGGTTCAGAATAGGCAGGAGATAGATAGATCTACAAACTCTATACGCTTGTTTCAAATTTATTCTGGTCACCAATTTTGGCAATGGAAAAAGAAAAAACTAAAGATTGGAAGAAATCAATGTTACCCAAACTAATCGGAAAAAAAATTCATACAAATATTCGACTGCATATACTGTAGGCCTACATGGCTTATAGCTAGATTATAGGCGCCTAAAAGTTCATATCCTACTCCAACAAAAAGTAAAATTGAAAAGGGAGCATATCTTCAAGCAAAATAAAAATGCAGAAGGCCATACCGTAACTTGTTCGTGAAGAAATGTAATATATTCCATTGCCTCTAGAAGGACAGAAGCTGTATCCGTCTGCAATGAATTTAAAATGCTTTCAAACCACAAGGGCATATACTTCTAACATCAAAAACTTTTACAAAAAAGCAACATGTACTGCATCAATGTGTTTAATCCCAACCTAAAACAGTCGCAGCAATTCGGGATCTACATGTCTATCATTGATGGTACACCATCTCAAATGCTACTGATATGTTGATAATATGCATTTTTCCCTTTGTATGGATGCAGAAAAATAAAATCCTATCCTAGTTCAATAGAAATCTCTCAGCTTGGCTTAGAATTTAGAAAGACAATAGTCCTCATACCTTCCCATATGGTGAAACAAGCTGTTGCAGAGCCGCAATTTTTTCGCCAAGCTTCTCTTTCGTCTCCTATCATCCACAATATCGTATTAAGATGGCATAGAAAGCACTATGTGATAAACGGATGGATGCACCAGTCAAATCAGTAGACCTCAAAATACGTTTCCTCAAAGACATATCCGATTTACCAGCTTGCAATGATACCCACAAATATTTGGTTCGGACACTAATAAATGTTTTGGGCTGAATAGAGATGAAGCAACCTAGGAGAGGCACTAAATCAAGAGACAAAAATGACATTCAAGTATATGTGGAATCAGCTCTAAGGAGTAATTATTATTTACGATGCAGGCATAACTCATAAGAATTCTACACTATCCTAGGTGCGGCATCTGGTTTAATTCAATTCTCAATTCCTATAATAACCCATCACAGGGCTTTTTTAGCTATTGACAAGATGTAATATCAGTTTTATCTATACAAGAGCTTTGGTTTGATAATGCAGGAGTTGGAAGCTATACTGGCATATCAGATTTTCCCTGTTTCCATGGATCTTTACTATATTTTCCAGTATAGGTGATCAGAATTAGAACCATCCGCTGGCATTTTAATGGGAAATCTCTTTCCTCACAAAGTTCACATCTTACTTTGAAATGTACTAGTAGAAGCCCTTCCCGAAAACTAACACAAGGTATGGACCAAAGATTTGAGAATAAAAGCAAGAAGCCGAAAGGAAAACTATATTGCAAGGAAAGAACTGCAGAAGTATAGGAGAAAACAAGAAACCTTGGAGGAGATAGACAGATCGGCCTTGTGTCGTTTTGGTGCAAAAGCAGTGTGGCTGCTTTGATCAATGGAGATGGGGCTTCTTTTGTGTTCAATCATCTTTCCCTCTGTTACTTCTCCTCACTAATAAAACCACAGAAGAAACCAATACCCACATCAACCCAAAAAAAAAACCAGAAAGATTTGCACGCAAGCAAGTACAACAACCAAGTGTGTTTCAAAAAATCCCACATACAGAACTCCAAAACAACTAAGCCAACTAAGGTCGTATGAAGAAGAAGACTTGATATATTAAAAATTAAAAATCACATTATAGTCAATGAATCTTCAGTTTGGTCTGATTTAGACAAACATAATGTGGGGAGGTAATTTCATCATAATAAATTCATTAATTTATTGAAAGCCTAAGTTTCAGTGTCACAATCTATTAATGCAAAGCTTACAAACAGAAGGTTTTTCTGATGAAAATGCATAAATAAACCACCAGCTTTGTCATTCATCATTGCAAGTTCATCAAAATATTGAAAGCCTAAGATTCCATGTCACAATTAATAAAAATACCCCAACCTCTGGCTGTGTAATCTAATCAGTATTCTACTCTTCTTTTTCCAGTTTTTTTTTAATAATTGACAACATAATATAAAAGATATACAGAGAGACTAAACAAGTAGATGGTATCGCAAACCATCACCCTCGGACATAAGAGATACCTAAGCCTAAAGTACCTTCACGCAAACTGAGAGGTTATTCTACATTCCAATTGGATTCCACTGGCCAAAAACTACAGGTAAATGAACAATAAGATGAACTAAAATTATCCAGCAATTTGGTGGTTTCAATCAAAACACCATCAAGGCATGTGATCTATTTCTCAGATCAGGGCAAATGATTAACCACATCCTTTTTGTTGAATAGGACCCAAGAATGATGTAAAATCACATCCCTTACTTTGTGTCAAAACATTGTATGGCCACATTCAGAATTGTATAGACGGATTAAGAGACAAGTGGGGTCAATTTGAACCTACTGAATTTCAAAAAATCTCCATTATTGAGATAGTTTTGAAGCTTTTTTTTTATATTCAACCCCGCAAGCGCAAAAAGCTAAAATTTTGTCTTAGGCAGCTCACAAAAGTAATAAAATTCTCCCAACCACTACGTCAAATTATTAAAACGTTTTTGTTTGTTATCTGAATGATAGCTCGTTTGAAATGAGTGAAAAAGACATCTTTAGTTGCATTTCAAATAAGACCTATCATGTGTGACTTTCAGATATAAAATGTCTTGACAGAGGGTATTCTATGATCTATAGATGCATATTCCTATGTTACAGGGAACGCGAATCATGTCGGTTCCTCGTACCGCGAAGGGAAATGCGGTACGCAACATCCAAAAATTGCAATACGGTACGAGTAAGCTTTATAGATTTCATATTAAAATATACATTCTTCAAGATAAAAACATTCAACAAAACAGACTATTAGTTGAACAATTTTCCATTCAATGATTCAAAGACATTTTTAGAACTATTATCACAAAGTTTTCTCATTATTTATCTTGCTAAAGCTCCAATCTCTCAAGCTTTTGTAGGGAAAACTTTGGACAGCTAAATTTACCATTTCAGAACGCACATCTACCATGTTTCAGAACACTAGCTCCAAAACACGATTCGCTAGGGTAATACCGTTTTCTGCTAACCAATCGACGAATACTTGAGATTCATATGTTTTCACCATCTTAAAAAGTTGATTCTCCAAAACATGCCATGTAAAATTCTGATTAAGATTTTGACCCCACTCCTGGACTATCCTCGCTCCGCTCCTACTTGTATATACTTCATGAACCACTCATGTAAGTAAACCATTTTTATAAGGACGGGTAAGAAAGAATACATAGAAAACAAAAACAGAAGTTCGGTCACCATTTGCTTAGGTTATCTTCTAAAAAAACCTTATCACATTACGGCGGTGATTAATTAATAGTTGATCCATACTTTATAACAGAAATCAACGTCAGCATGAGATAAGCATTTAAGAGCACAAGAAATTAATAATTCACAACTCACAAATGTCTACAAAATCACTGTCCACTGGAAATATAATAATCCCAAAATTGAATAACTACGGAACAGTGAAAAACAATCCTTGGGAAAACGGCAATCCAAAGAAGCAAATTTCCCAATTCAGAAGGTTTTTTTTCTTTAATCCCAAAGGAGTTGGCCTGGTGATCAAAGCTTGGGACTTAGGGTTTGCTCCCACAAAGGTCGAAACCTTAAGTTGCTATCAACTCCTTTGGAGCCGGAGCAGGCCATGAAATTGAGCCCATGCTTGTCAAGTTGCGCATAAACTACTTTACCCAAAAAAGTTGGGCATAAACTTGACTCGTACAACTAAGTAGTAATTTAGAAAAAAAACCAAGAGGTTTGTAGTAGTACGAATGTCTAAAGAAATTAGAAATCCAATTTCTTCCGTTCATAAAAAGATTATAAAAAAAGATTGAAGAAAATAGAAATTACCGTAAAATTTTCTCTTTGCTCTTTCATCAACCAATCTCTATCATCAACTGGGAGTAGTCTTTGAAAGGCAGAAACCTACCTCTCTCTCTCTCTCTCTCTTAGGGTTTTGTTTTTAAGTCAAAGAACAAGACATATACTCCGTAACTACTCTTTCTCTCTCCTCTGTAATTGGTTTTCTCTCCCTGATTTCTCTCTCTTGGAACAGAACCGTGGCTGTGAGCGTAAGAGCGCGCGCGCACACACACACAAGCCTTATCTACCAGGAAAGGAAAGTTTGGCCTTTCTCACTGGAAAGCATGCACTTTTCGCCGTAACGGCCGGAAAACTCGCCTGAAAAGCGAACGTTGCACGAAGATTGTTCGTTTCTAAATATGGGTTTTTACTGCCAGTATCTTTTGAGATAAGTTTTGCGTCTTTAGCGGTTCGGAATGCGAGCTGGGGAGGAAAATTTGCGCGAATATTGCGGGAGAGGTTCACCGGAGAGAGGAGAGAGAAGAGAGAGAGAGAGGGAAAGAGGAAATGTTTTCGGAAGTGTTGTCTGTATTTATAGGCTTTAGTACAATGTGATTAATTGACAGCTAATATCCAACCCAATAATTAAGCAAAAATGCTAGAGGCACATCATCTCAGCCACACTCCAATCACACCCCTCTGACATGTAAGTGGGTCCCATTTAAACGGGCTTCATCTATATGTGAGAGGGATGTGGACATATGGTTAGGGTGTGGCTGAGGTGATGTGCCCCTAGCACCTCTTTTAATTAAGTACCCAAAAATTCCAGGGAAATGAATATGCCGGAAAAGGTTTTTATTGGTGTCATAATTTTAGTACACAAAAGACTTGTACTATTTGTAATGTACAAAGACTTTTATGCATTTAAACTTTGACACTAGCAAAAACGATTTTGCTTTTATCATTTTCCAAAATCTACTCCGAAAAGATAAATCAATTGCACAGACTTTAGTGAATTTGTATAGTTGATTAACCTTTTCAGGGGTACTTTTGGGATATATTTTTTTGTGTATCTACCGTTGCTCAGAGAGGTTGAGTCTGAAGACTCAAAACGAATACAATAATTTTCATCTCTTCTTCGTTCACTTTAAATAGTATAAATCGGTGATTCTATTCTCGAGAAAATTATATAGTGAGGAGAAGTAAAAGTAATTGAAAAGTATTCGTGCGTGTGCGTTTATTTGATAATACAATAAGATAAGAAATTTAAGAAAAACTTTATGTCTTTTTCAGACATCAAAAAGTCGTAGTTTAATTATGTAGAAAATAAATTCTCGCAAAATTTCTTTTTTTTTTTTTTGCTGAACAAGTTTGGAAATAAAGTCTAATTTTTAGTGGAAAAGTTTAAGCCGTGAGTGCCACAACTTTCTTATCAATTGTCCACATTAAAGATGTTGCAAAATCGAACATCCATGCACTTTTCTTTCCTTTCCTTGTAATAATTGAATGGGACATTAGAATTTCGCTTTCCTACATCCTAATGTTTAAATTTTTCGGCGGGTTCTTCTCAGCTTGCAATAATACGATCAAAATTATTATTTTTTAAAATTTATCGAGCACATCAGTCATTCTAAAAATTATGACACAATTGGACATGGACATCCATAATTTCGGAATTTGTTAGCAAAACGGAAACTTGTGATGGGCCAGTCGAGCTCCACAAAGACCCTCTTGCTGGGATCCATCCGAATGCAATCCTACATCCATAGTTGCACAAACTAGGAAACTTGCTCTTACCTTTGGATCGTGATGAATTTCATTTCGCATCGCATGAGGAGTCAGATAAGAGGATCTCGTCGTTAATATTTTAATGCACGTCAGCTCGAACCTGACGTGAATAAAAACATTAACGCGTTTTACCATTCGAGCTAGACGTCGCGTTCGCGATCTTGACAGGTTTGTCGTTGACCCTTTGGAAGAGTGAAGGCCAAACGGAAATCGTGGCACAAAACAAGGTTTTCCGTATCTAAAGGAAATCGCAAGGAAAGGGACCGAAGAGGGTGGAAATTTGGGCAAAGGGACTTGTTTTTCATTTGATGACAGGGAAAGGTCATTAAAGCTAAAACCCATCAACAAAAACTTACTAATCAACGTCTTAATCCTCATTTATCGCCCCCATTAAGTCATAAGATAATGCTACGGACACGTCCACCGGCCACTCCCCGACGACTCCTCTCTCGCATATGTGTGGGGCTCATTCCACAATTAAATGCGCGAGACCGACGCATGCATATGTGATAGAGGAGTGACCGGGGAGTGGTCGGTAGGAGTGTACGTAGCATTGTTGATTATAAGCCATAAATTCGTTTTCGAGTTGAACTTTGTTTTATTTTTGTTTTCTAATTATTATCCTGTTTTTCTAATTATTACTTTCATTTCTCTTTATATCTCCTTACTCATTACGCATTTCTCCAATCGTTACCCTGTATCTCTCTCCACTCCTACCAAAACTAAAATACCCAAAGATGAAAATCGAACAAAAGGCTTTCCTATTTTTCCTATTTTTGTTTCTTCCTTTTTTTTTTCTTTTCTTTTTTGAAGGGATAAAATAATCATCAATCTTTTTGTTCGAAATGAGATATAACTGGAAATAATGAAATTGGTTTTTACTTTCGAGACTTGTTTTCAGGAGAATTTTAGTTCCTCGTAATTTAGTCCAAGTTGGAGTTACACTCTTGGCTTATTGTAAATAATTTATTTGTGCGAATTTCTATATATCATTTTTGACTTCCTTATTTTTAGTTTCAAAAAATAAATATTTTTTTTTCCCTCACAACTCTTAAGTCTCAAGTTTGAAACCTTACATGAAAAACTTAAAAGTTCAACAACCACGTGAATATGTGAGATTCAAGGTTCTAAGTTTCGGCCTCCACTCCATGTAAATCCTGGCTCCGTCCTTTAATATAAAAAAAAACCCGAGTCACTTTGTTTGGTTAACATTTTAGAAAGTTATTTTCGAGAGTTGAAGTGGTAATGAGTGGAGAGACATAGAGAGAATGATTTATTGAAAATTGTGCCGAGAGTTGAAAAGTTTTTGGAAAAATAGTAGGAGTAATAAGTGAAGAGAGATAGAGAGAGAAATGTTGGAAGTAAGGAGAATCTAGGGGGAATTTTTTGAAAAATTCTTTTTGAGTTGAAAAGAGAACAAAGCCGATCCCTTAAGCATTTTTGTTTTAAAGGGGGAAAATCTTTTGCAAACAGTATCCTCTAAGAGAAAATCTTTTAAACGGCGGAGCCGTGAATTACGAAGGTAATTGCAACCGTCCATAAGTGTTTTGGACGGTCCAGATGTTAATGAAACTTTTCCAGAGAAAAATTTAACTCTTCCCCGAAAAGTTTCATTCAAATCCGGACCGTCCAAAGTAGTCGAAACGAACGGCCGAAATTAAGCGAAGCCGTGTATAAGTTTCTCTCGTTCTCTAATTTCATAGTAATTGAGAGTGTGACAAATCATAACAGACAGGAATCTATTAGGAATGAAAGCTACTCTATTGAGTCTATTTCACTAGCATTTTGGATGTAAATAGCTGGTTTAACTCCAGAAGTTGAAGGGTCAAAATCATCCTACGTAAATTTCCTCTAGTCTTTCATTTGATTTGATTATTTGACAGCTAGAAGAACGAAAATCTCGGCTATGTTTTGGATGTTGGATTTGTGGGGAGAAAAGCAAGGCAAAAGGATACACAAAGTCTAAGGGTATAGCAGCCGGGTACAGATCCCGTTTGCGTCCGTCTCGGGTCTCACAAAGACGATCAGAACTGCTCATTTTGTTCAAAATACTTCGTTTATGGTCCCTGTAAAAAATCACCTTAATCCGATATCGGGAAGGGTGTTTACAAATCATCCAATTTTACTTCAAAATTTAGCCTCCGATCGTCTTTGCAGGACCCGAGACGGGTGCAAATGGAATTTGTATGCTGCTGTACAGCAGCTGCTGTACCCTTAGCAGCTCTCAAAAGGATAATGGGTCTATTGGTAGACTAGGAGAGAATTGATACTTAATACTTTTGAGAATTTTTAATCTCCTTTCTACTTGTGGAATTTGGCCCGATTTCGGATGCCCCGAACGGAGGTCCTCTGGCCGTCCAGACGACGACGAATTTGTTTCCAGGGCCTTATGATTTTTGTGTCCGAACGGCGGACAAATCCGTACGGACGATCGACTCGTATTTTGGGCGATTTTGGATTTCGTTTGGTCTTTTAAAAGTTTTGTTTCGGGAGGTTTCCTGGTGAAGTTTGGGACTTTTAGAGCAAAAAAATCAATTGCCTTCAGGATAGACTCTTGGGCTATGGATATAGCTTGACTCTCTCCATAAAGGTTGGACTTCCTAGTTCCTTGGGAGACCCCCTATGTGGGTTCTTGGTAGAACCTTTAGATTTCTTTGGTAAATCTTCAAGGCTCTTTTAGATGGGCGCCCCTCTTTGGTGGATTTGGTAGGCTCCAACGTTCGGAAGATCTTTGATTACGGTGTGGCTTCTAATCACTTTAGTGGAACTTAGTTCGTTCATGATCTCATAGAGATCTTTGGTTTCTCTCAGTATTTTTTTTTTTTGTTTCTAAGCTGGTTTCTTCATTTGATTTTCGCATATGTTTGTTTTGTTACTTCTCCTCTATTATGACAACGATCTTTTTTTTCTGAATTAACAAAAGAAAGAAAAGAAAAAGAAAACATAATTATATAAAAAGAAAACCTCTCATTTTACTTTTGTCTCCATAGATTCAAGTTCCAAACATAATGAATAAAGGAAACACCCAATTTCAAAAAGCTATAGGCAAAGTTAAACTAAAGGGGGGAACAAATTTCCATAGGATAGTGCAGTTGGTTCATAATGTCAAAAGGTAAATGGGGTCAACATTTCTTTTAGATGGAGTAGTTTCAAAAGACTTTAATTGTTGAAGGTGCCACGTCATTTTCAAAGCCACAAATTAAGTTTTATTTTTTTGTAAAGAAGAGAAACCTGCTCCATTTGTTCTTTTCCCTATTTTCTTCTTGGGATGACTAGTCCTTCCCTACCAATATTACTATTCAGAACACTTTTTCTTAAGCTTCCATCAATAAGATAACATACCTATCTATCACTTAGTGAAATAGGAATACAATCGGGTTTTGCTAATGTCAAAACAGTTTTTGTTGGTGTTGAAACTGTAGTGCATAAAAATATTGTACATTGCATAAGGTACAAGGCTTTTATGCACTCCAGTTTTTGCACAAACATAAACAGTTTTGATATTGTGAATTCATACAATGAAGACTAATTACTGATAGGAGGAAGATCCTCTCAACTACTGAAAAGGCACCGTGTGGGCAGCATGCTCTGGAATTTCCGGATTCCAAGATGCAAGGGCCCAGATCGAGGGAGCGCGAGCGGAGAAGCAGGCGCTCGCAAAACACAGAGTCGCCACCTGGGTTTGAAGGTCCGTCACCCAAGGAACCGTATTTCGAAGCACCTGCCGCGCTATTTGATTTGAAAAAGTGAAGGAACCAGTCCGTCATAACCATATCTGGGTTCGAAAGCCAGGTTACGAGAGAGGAAGGGTTTTAAGGCACCCCTCTCGCCCAATCCGGAGATCGGTCTCTACTTAGGCATTTTGCGAAAATGTGATTCTTCTTTTATTAACCAATTTTAGCCAATTAGGGCGGGGGAACAGTTAATCGGGGATTAAACTGTAACATGTTTGCAAGATGTGATAGATGGCATGTTTGCTCTATTTGAAACAGTTAGTATAGGATGAAAACAGACTGCTGTGGGAATTAGACAGATCGAAAGCCCTGCCTTGGAGTATCGCGATGCACCGATCAAGTCAATGCATGCTAGTCACACTTGCGCGCGCTATGCGCGCCAAGAAGCCTAAGCCCACAACTCTTATTCTCAAACTCTGGGCTCTGGAAGGACCAGTGCACACCAGACAAACCAAGCAGCTTGATAAGCGATTATAATATACAGCTTTAAAGGCTGAAAAGCCCTACAAATAAACAAAATAGTCCATAAACAGGTGTGGACAAACAGAGACCAAAGGCCTAATTACCCATAGTTATCCATGCAAGGCCAACCATCGGTCGTAACCAAACCATCGCGAGGCGATCCACTCTCTCGAGGGTGCACTGGCGAGGATGCGCCTCAGTGCGCTGACAGTGCACAGCGGCGCAAAGATCGCTATGGTGTCGATGCCTGCGAGGGAATAGACCGACCTGCTTGGTTTACATGTTTCTGGGTTCTGAGACATATTCAGAAAGGTCCCAGGGGTATTCTAACAGAATAGAACGAAGTATTGAAGTGTAAAACTAACATTTCTAACAAAGGAAAAGCAATAAACTGGTTATTTTCATGCTTGCAAGTGATCTATACATAATGAAGACATAAAACGGCAAGACACCAATCCCCACGCGGACCATCGCGCGCAACAGCAGAGTGTCGCGCGAGTGTATGGGTCCGTCGCGCGTTGGTTCTTGCCATGACGGTTTTTGAAACCTTGCTAGCTTTAGGATCAGGACTGGTATTGATTACCAGGCTTGGCCCTGCCAGCCCCCCTCAGAGATCAGAACAGAGAGCAGAACAAAGGTAAGCTATACCTTTGGCTTTGAGGTTTGAAAAGTGTTTGAACTTTGAATTGAGTTGAGGTTGTTTGAGTGGTGAAAATGGTGAGTAAAATGTTGTGCCCTTCCTTTCCTAACCCAAAGTGAATGAAAATCTTGAACCCCATGAAAGATAAACAAAGGGGGGTATTTATAGGAGGCTTGGAAGGTGTAGGAGAGTGGCAAACAAGGCCTAAGGCCAAAACTTAGTGGAGAAGGATTGCCAAAAGGTGAAAGTGAGAGGTTGTGAGGGTGTAGTGCCCAAAGCCTGCACTGCCACTGGCCTGTGGAGAAAAACGGGGTTCAGTAGCCCTGCAGACCCCCCTGGCAAGCAAACCGGCCGGAAAAGGTGAAAGTGGATCGGAGTGGACCATCGCGCGAGGAGTGGGACCATCGCTGAGTGTTCTTATCGCGCATGGGTCAACGATAAAATCTTTGACTTTGACTCCAGCGATTCTCGCGCGAGAGAGTCAGTGCATCGCGCGATGGTGCTCCCTGGCGCGCGATGGAGTGGGTCTGGCGCGCGATGGTCAACCATCGCGCAAGGGAGTCAAACCGTCGCGCGACGGTGCGCCCTGGCACGCAATGGTTGCGCCCTGGCGCGAGACGATTGCGCCTTGGCGCGGGTCAGTAGGGTTTTTTGGCTTTTGGAAGTGGCTTAGGTTAGGTTAGGTTAGGTTCAAGGGTTTCAAGCACTCAAAGCTCAAACACTTGACATTCCCAGGGTGTTCTTGATCCGTTTCATCATCGGGGAATCAAATACCGAAAGTAAAGTAATCTGGAAGCCCAAATTGGGGTGTCTACACACCGGATCATCCGATTTGTTCATTGGGCTCTTCTTGGATCCATTTTGATAATTCAAACGGTTCATATTTTAGACCTCGACGAGGCCTTCCAACATGCTCAAATCCATGTTGATCAGCTACCAGTTAATATGACCACGAAGCACATTTATCTTTAAAAACAAAAAGCTCTTCTTTCGGAATCTCAAATCCTTCTTGGCTGCCTCCGGTCTGGTGGGTCGGTTGTCCTGTAGCAGTGACTCAAAAGTGCGACGTCAACTTTAATGTATCAAGAGCAAGAAAAGATTGAATGTAGAGTCATGGACCAAAAAAGGCTAAAAACTAAATACCGGCCATTAGGAATCGAGTCGGGGCGTCGTGGCTAGAAGCTCGTCATTGTAAACGCCTCTAAACCATCATCACAACTCTCTTTTTTTCGGCTAGTGGGAAGTTTCACCTTAGCTAGTTAAATGTTGAGTCATCATCACGTTGGATTAAACTCATTCATATTAATGATTATAACATTACTGACTTTCTCTGACGAAAAAGAAAGATACACCTATATCGATCCTGCGTGGACAGATATATACGATCAACATAAATTTTATCACCATTAATATTCTTGCCGAACTCTAAAAGTGACACGGTTTTGATCATCAGAGTGGACTATAAAAGCCCCACGAATGAGCAAAACTGGATGCTTCAGTCCATTTTTAGGATCGGAGCGGAGTTACCCCTACCTTTTTACACACTCTCCCTCTCTCTCCAAGATTAACAAAGAGATTAGATTGACACGTGTTTTAGCCGGCATATATTTTTGTTAATTACCGTTTCTTTAATCAAATGTGGGTTATAGTGTGCTATAACTAACACAGTAGCTTAGTATTGATTAGAGGCTTTATAAGAGCATAATCTTGTTGAAAGAGGAGGATGTTTCCTTGACTGGATTTGCTTGCTTGTCCCTGAATTCGCCAACTACTCTGTGTCTTTGCTGCGGGGAGGAGGAATCAGGAAGGCGTAAGCCGTAAACACGGTTCTGTTTTCGTACTGGACGCGATGGTAGTTCATGGTGGCCGCAATTTATTTATTTTGGCCGCAAACATTGAACGTTGGCCGTAAACTTTTGCTTTTCTGTTTACCCGTGCACGCTTTATGTAGAGACGCACCTACGCATCACGTTTTCCCTGCTATCTGAAAAGCGTGAACCAAAAACACGCTTCTGTTCGAGTTTTTGCTTTTGACTGCAAGATTTATTCTTCTGGCCGCAAACTTTTGTACGGTGATTTACCTAGATTGGGAGATGCCACCAAGTTCTGGACTATCCAAAAGTGTTTTCAGCGATCCGAATTAAAAAATCAGAGCCGTTCAATAATCTTTTTACAAAAATTGAGTGAGCCCCGTGACAAATCAACTCAATATGTGTCGATATGTGCAAGTGATCGATTCCATCTTCTCATTTTTGAAAAATAGGAAAATCCAATCTTTCCATTTTTTTTATTTTAAAAAAAAATAGAAACATTTGATCGAATAGCTATACATACCAAATTGAACTAATTTTTCTCTAGCTCAGTTAATTCTTTTTAAATTATTAAAAAGATTCAAGATCATTCTGTGTGAAGGCCGGAGCATCACGCGGTCGGCCTCTCATTTCTGTTAAATTCTGCAGATAAAAAAAATAAAAATTCCTTCCCACCTGGTAGCTGCTTTACATTCATACCGTTCAATATACTTTTGGACGGTTGAAATTAAAATGCACTATCTTATTCCAATATTTCCTCTCCAAATCTTATAGTCAATCAAACACATAATGGATAACTTGGATGAACTAAGTAGGCATCACGTCATACACACCCGGCGCTGTAATGTTTTTCCCAAACGGGAGCCGGGACCTAATGCTAGAACCACTCACAAAATCTGAGGCATTAGGGTTCATGGAAGAAGAGGGTTTTGGGGAATATTTTCAGTGTGTGAAGATCTCCTCTGGAAAACAGGTTTGTTCCTCCTCTTTTGCTTTCCATTTCATGAAATGATGAAGTCTATCTATACGAAAACTTTGCACCATGTAAGTTCTGCTGCTAAAGCTTCTTCTCCAGCCCACAGTATCTATTTCTTTCAAATCCACCCATTTTCCCCATCTCTCAAATCCCTTCAAAACCCAACAAATCAACACCCATTCGCAGTGACTTACCTCATAAAATCATGTGGGTTTTCTCCAGAAGAAGCTATTTCAGCATCAAAGCGTGTCAATTTCGAATCTCCCGAAAGGCCAGACTCTGTGCTGGCATTCTTCAAGAACCATGAATTCACCAAAACCCAGATCTCAAACCTCATTAAAAAGTCCCCTAAGTTACTCTTATCTAATCCCAATAAATCCCTTTTGCCCAAATTCGAGTTTCTCAACTCTAAAGGCTTTTCAGTCGAAGATGTTGCCAGAATAGTATCCACATCCCCACTTGCTTGGAGAAGCTTGGAAAAGGTAATCATCCCGTCTTTCAATTTCTGCCGTAATTGTTTTCAATCCGAAGAGAAAGCCGTAGCTGCTGTTAAACGGGGTGCTATGCTTCTTTTGTTAGATGAGCTAACTCATGTCACACCCAATATTGCAAGACTGCGTGAAGCTGGTGTGCCAAATGCCAGTGTTATGCGTTTGTTGACAGACCAACCTAGACCATTCATGATGCGCAGCAATGAGTTTCGACAGATTGTAGAGGATGTGCAAAAAATAGGGTTTGATCCTTCGAAATACAGTTTTTTTTACAGCAATTCATGTTTTGAGGGCAGTGAGTAAATCTAGGTGGGAGAAGAAGGTTGAGGTTTATAAGAAATGGGGTTGGACTGCGGATGAAATTCTTGCAGCTTTTAAGTTGCATCCGAATTGTATGGGAGCTTCGGAGGGTAAGATCAACCGGGTGATGGATTTTGTTGTCAATCAAATCGGTTGGGATCCTTCATTTGTTGCAAGACGGCCAGTACTCATTTCGTTGAGCTTGGAGAAGAAGATCGTTCCAAGGTTTGCCGTTTATCAAGTTTTGTCGTCTAAGGGTATAATTAAGACCAAAGATATGTGTTGGACGACACTGCGAACTTCTGAAAAGCAGTTTCTAGAGAAGTTTATTATACGTTACGGGGAAGAAGCTCCCGAGCTACTGAAGTTGTATAAGGAAAAGTTAGTACTTGCAGTGTAGTTTAGGATATGGGGGTTATGAGGATAAGAGTGAATTGGTTAAGGATTCCTCCTGTTGATACCGAGGTGACCCACAATCGACTTGTTGTTTTGCTTCTTTTATTTGATTTTGGATAGCGGGTTCTACAATTTCTAGTACAACAAGGTAATCGATCCAAATTTAGTCTTTGGAAGCACGTTTGAGTCCTTTGTTTTCAGTCACTGGCAAAATGCCCGCTCTGAAGTCGGAACTCCAAATTGTTGCGCATTGAGGATTCTATCTTTTTGTAATGGTTGTCTTGATTCGTGGTACAACGTCATCATCTGCTAATTTGGTCAATACATTTTCGTCTATACATTTGGATTTTTGGTCCATACTTTTGCAACATCTGCTCATTTGGAAATTTGACATTTTCTTCACTGTTTGAATTTTAGTTTTGATTAGAAAGATTTTTGTTATGTTGATCTTGGTTGTCTAAGCGGAAACAGTGTAAAGTCAAAATAGTCAATTTGCTAATGACGTGGATTTCATCCGATTGCTACATCACAGATTCACAAGGTTTACGATGATCCAATCCTTTTTTGCAACGATGATCCAATCCTTTTTCTCTTCCTAGCCGCTCATAGTTTTCTTTTTCATCTTCTTAGTCTTAAATCTATTTGAGCGTTGTTGTCCCTTACCTGCACCAGCATACTTTGAGGATTAGTAATTTAGCTAGGCTTACATCCCTTTGGGTTGTTGAGTCACTTCTGGATCTCTGTGAGAGAGAGACAGAGAGCGATCACTATTCTGGCAAAGTGTATCACTCAACTTGATAATAAGTAGACTAAGAAAGGGATGCGCGCCTAATTGTAAGCGGTCAATAGGGGAAAAGCCTGAGAAAGAAAGGAGGATGCAATGGCTACCCAGACGTATAGGAGGATGCTGCCAGAGGGTGGAGGATCACAAGGTTTGCTCTTATCCATCGCCATGAAATTTTCTTTGTATCCTACTTTGAGATTGCTTCAGTTTTCACCCTATTTTCTATGGCCTTCTTGCAATGTTTAAAAAATCGCTAGGCGCTAGTCCGACGGGAAAGGGACGCCTAGGCGCTGACTAGTCGGCCGTCTAGCGCCTAGGGGGGGCCTAGCCGCCCGACTAGTCAGCTGTCTAATCTAGGCGTCAGACCACTGCCAAGCACCTAGGCAGGGACTAATCGGCATAGGCGGCCGCCTTTTAGAACACTGCCTTCTTGATGTGCTTGGGTTTTGATTTTTTGGCAGCTGCCACTCGTTATAACTTTCACCCCAACATAGTAAACATTTCGTACGTGATGGCAATAAATTTTTCTGCAGCTGCCACTCTTTGTAATTTTCACTGCAACATTAAAGTTTTCGTAGGGGATGACAATAAATGTATGAAAAAAGCATTGGAAGTTCAAATTTTATGCTGCGCTCTGATTGTTTGATCTGCTGCTTTCGGCTCAGCATTCAGTTACAGGTTCATCAAGCAAGCTGCATTACATATTTAACGAGTGGCAAGCTGCGAAAAGTTAAGAACAAAACCATGTTTTGTGCAATCACATATTCCCGACAACCCTGGGGGAGGTGGGCGGAGGGAGGATGTTTGGAGCCTGGAGGGATGGGCGGCAATAGGGGAATAGTGGCTGGAGGTGCCTGAGGTTGTGGTCAGATGGCGGAGGGGAAGAAATGAACAAGTGACATGATTCTTTCTTGCTTCTTAAAATACCACCTGGACGTGAGGAATAATTCATTAGTATGATGTCTTCTAGATTCCAATTTTTTTGAAGAAACCAAATAACAGGAAACGAAGATGTTACAGTACAGTTTGTACCAGTCTTCGGAGACTCATGGTTTCATCACATTTCTCAAGAAACATACTGAAAGATAGATTAGTAGAGGTATGCCAACAGGAGCGCAAGCAACAGATGCTTTCGAAAGAGTATGAAATAAGCTCCTAATGAAGAGCTTTCTAAGCCTCAAACTTCAAGTCGGTTGCCCAAGTACCTTGCGCACTAGGGTGCTTTGCGACATGTCTCGCCTTCAGCTTCACCACTTTTCTGCCTAATGTGTCCCTGAGCCTGGTTGCATGACGCAGTATATCATCTTGTGTCAAATTCTACAAACATACGTTACATACCATCCGCTGGTTCTTGTTTTCTGCATTTTGGGTGAACGAAAAAGCAGTTTAAGCTTCTGAAATTTGTTCAACCTTGTGGTTAGCGAGAGAGGCAATGCTATGAAAGCAATTTTGCAAAGAATCAGATATCATTTTTCAAAATGATTCCACAATGGTGTTGGGAACATACTCTATGGCAGGAAAGAATGTACAGGACCTTCAGGGGTCTCGTGGAACTTCAAGTTTGCTGCTTGATGCGGCCATTCGGTGGCCATTTGGTAGTCGTTGAAAATGTCATTTTGTGCTTACTAAAGGGTCGTCAAATTAGATTATTTATTTACATTAACCGAACCACTACTAGAGATTTACATAACATAGTGATGAAGTCCGGATCGATCCACAAGGAAATAAGTGTGTCAATTGCCAAAATTAACTTCTACTTTAGTTCGAGAAAAAGATAAGATGATTTTGGATTTTAAAATACGAAATGCATAAATTGAAATAACATAGAATAAAATGGAGGATAAAGATAAAATAGAGAAGGTCCTGGAATTTCGAATCAATCCTGGCTTTGTAACAATAGTATTGCATTAGTTTAAGGTCTAAATTAGTTCATTCAATTGTGATCCTTGGCAACTACAAGCCCCACAAGTATCGTCAAGAGGATAAATATAATTCATCATCGACACAGTCTATCTTGATTAGGCACGGGCCGTCTCTGACTCTAACTAATATTCTCAGCCAACCTGTCACTAATCGGCTTCGACTACTAGGTAATCTAAGGACGATCCGTCACTAATCGCCTTCGATTCTACACTAAACTACACTAATTTGTCTCGGCAAGATCCTTCTTCTCAGGATAGACTATCTCATTTCATAATTATACTTTTCTGTGAAAACTATTCCATGGCGTAGTGTTTGAAATCACAAAAACGAAACAAAACACCCGATCTTGAATACTTGAGAAAATCATTTAACAAAATGAAAGATAAAATAGCCATACAATTAAATTGAAAAAACCAAAACAAACCAGAAATCAAATACAATAATTAGAGTTACTTGGCCAAGATTTCCTCTACACTCCAAAGATAAAATGGAAGAGCATACAGATTTGAGGAACAGAGGCAGAGCCTCTACTCCTGTTGTGGAGCTCAGCTCCTTTCCTTCCCTTGGCCTTCTGCCCAGTTCCTCCTCCTTTCTACAATCACAGAAATAGCATAAAAGATAGTAAATAACAATAGTAAAGGACATAACAAATATAAATTAGGCGGCCTAAATGTGTACAATTTGGCACTTATCACTACTACAGCCGTTCCAACATGATGTTAGAACGAATCATCTCACAACTGTGCAGTTAAATTTATTCCTCAATCTGTAGGAACTGGTGTATTCTCCTAGGTGTAGTTGTTTGCTGGAGCTTCTCCTGCAGCATGGAAAGGGTAGTTCGGTTGGTTGGTGAGTTTGCTTCGATTCCCCTTCTTGAGCTTCTATTTGATCCGTTAAAGGAGATTCGAGAAAAGATGGAATAGGAAGATGTGTTTCCAGAACAAACAAGAGCTCCCATCCCGCCATTGCGTTTCTAAGGCAATGGAGTAAAGGGATGCCCGGCTCAAAAAACGCGACCCAGCAAGGCAGAAAAAGGAATAACAACGAAGCCAGGAACAGAAGGAAGGGACTTGAACCCTTAAACCTCAGACTTGGCGAGGCTATGCTCTACCATTAAGCTATTTCCGCCACGTCAGGCCACAATAAAATAATTTCTTGTGAATTCCTTAGCTCCGATTTGACCGGATAAAGAAGGGGATAAGTTGAGGTATGCGTAAGCTGGCTCAGACACCCCTAAACGTAAAAAGGAAAAAGAAAAAGAAAAAGTTACTCATAGAAAAGTAAAAATGAAATAGTTAGTATTGTTTTTATCCCCTAAACCATTCACATTTTTGTTATTTCATCTTAAAACAATGTATTTTATCTCTTCAACTTTCCAATTGCATACCATTTGGTCTATTAGATAACGGGAGTCCAGATCTTGGACAGAAAAAAGTTCACGTGACCACCAAACAAAAGACAACGCACGTAGACAATTTGTGGGGTCAACTTCAGGGTTCCACGCAAACATTTCAAAAACATTCATTAGATTTGAAATAATATTTCGAGTTCCTTAAAAAAATCAGCTTAATCGGATGACTACAAGTTCTTGATCCAATCTTTTAACTTTTCATTCAGAATTTAAGATTCTAATTCTGAATCAAAAGTTAAAAGATTAGAGCAAGAACTTGTGGTTATACAATGGAGGTAATTTTTTAATGGACTACTCGAAAAACTATTTTAAATTTGATAAACATTTCGACTTGTTTGTGTGGGGGCCTCGAAATGGGCACGTGGGCATATTCTTTTTGTTCAACTTGTTTTCCGCCCAAGATTTGGACTCCTGATGTCTATTAAATTAAATAGGTTGCAATTGAGAAGTTGAGGAAAGAAACATATCCGTTTTTTAGTTTACGGTTTTGTTTGGAACCCATGAAAAGGAAAGAAAAAAAAAGGAAAATTAAAATTTTTTCCCTTCTATTATTTAGTTGGTAGAGAAAGAGTGAAAAAAATAAGAATTTCAGGTGTGATAAATAGTAAATTTTTCCTCCCATTGTTCTCTCATTTTCCTTATTTTTTCTTTTCCTTTCTTTTCCTTCCCCTTTTTATGGGTTCCAAACAGAGCCTAGCAAAAATGTGAAAATCTAGGGGGGAAATTTCAAAATAACACTTGAACTTTGCATCAAATGTCACAGAGACACCTGAACTTAAATTTATTTCAATTGAACACCTATACTAACAAAATTTCCAAATTTAGACACCTGAACTTAAATTTATTTCAATTAAACATATGTATTAACAAAATCCCCAAATTTAGACCCCTGCCGTTATACTCCGTCCTAAAAATTGCTGACATGACATCTCCAACCTGTTTAAGTTGTCCCATTGCACATGTTTCCAACAGAGGACGATGCACCCAAGCGAAACCCATCATTAGAAGTCTGCCAAGCAGAAAGAAGAATTGTGTTTGGGCAAAAAACCATGATTTGGAGAGAAAATGACCTTAACCTAATTGATTTCCCTCCATTTCTCTCTCCACCATCTCCTTCAAGTCTGCCTATGGTTCCACCATCTCCCTCACTTCAACCCCAGACAAATAATCAACGGGTATTTGTAATCTTAACGTGGGGAGATTAATAAGTATTTAATATCATGGAGCTCGTAATATAATTGAGATAAGGACGGGAGTGCAATTATAATTCTGTTGTGGGGTGAATTATAATTAGTGAAATAAGAAGGGGGCGACTATTCGCAGCCGTCTATTTTCTCCCATAACCCGTTAAAAATTTTCGAAAATTATATTTCGGTAACTACCTGTCAAAACTATGTTCAACCTTCGGTAAACAACTGCCGAACATACATTTCGGTAAATAGTTGTTGAAAACAAGATTATATTTTGGTAACTACATATCGGAAATGCACAAAAAACACGTATTTCGGTAATTGGATACTGAAAATGTATCTCAATTTCGGTAACTAACTGTCGAAAATGTATCTCAATTCTGGTAACTAACTGCAATTATAATTTTTGTAGTATGGTGAATTATAATTAGTGAAATAAGAAATAGAATCCTGGTGGGATTAGGTTTTCTTATTTACATTGGGAGCCCAGACTTATTACTCCTTAGGTCCCTATCGTAACCCTACATATACTCGTTATGCTCTCTAGGTCAGATCAATGTTTTTCTATTATTTACGAAATAGAGGCAGGCTTAAAGAGAGCAAACAGATCACGAAAGAGTCCACACTTGGTTCGTGTTCTAGACGTGCAGGGAATACGATAGAAGATCGTAAGGTACGGTAGAGCAGTATTCGTGGTTTATAGTAAGACATGTTATAACAAATTCAACCAGCGTTCGTGTCACAGGAAGTTGAGGTAGAACCCTAATTCCGCCTTGTAGAGTTTTACAATTTTTGTTGTCTAATCTGTATGCGTCATTACTGGGTCTTGGGGATTCCGTTTCGCTTGGATGCATCGTCCCTTGTTGGAAATATGTGCAATAGGGCAACTTAAACGAGTTGAAAATGTCATGTTAGCAATTTTTGGGACGGAATATAATGGCGGGGGTCTAAATGTGGGGATTTTTGTTAGTACAGGTGTTTAATTGAAATAAACTTAAGTTCAGGTGTCTAAATTTAAGGATTTTGTTAATACAGGTGTTTAATTAAAATAAACTTAAGTTCAAATGTCTCTGTGACATTTAGTGCAAAGTTCAGGTGTTATTTTGAAAATTTTCCAAATCTAAAGAGATAAAACGTAAAATTAACTCAAAACGAAGTACTGTAATACGTAAGGGAAAAATTCAAAAAAACTCCCAACCTTTAGGCCCAAGTTCAATTAGACTCCCAACCTTTTAAAAATTTCAATTTTACTCCCAACGTTATCTTCCGTTAATCAAAATGAGTCCTTCCGTCAGAATGACTAACGGATTCTGTTAAAGACTCCGTTAAATATCGTCTCAATCGAATTTTGATGATCCGAGTCGTTCAATGTGTTCAAAACGTGAATTTAAGGGTACCCGCGAAAAATTAACAAAAAAAATGACCGGGAAGGGTTTCATCTGAACAGTTTTTTATTAAATAGTTCAATAAAAAACTGTTCAGATGAAGCCCTTCCCGGTCATTTTTTTTGTTGATTTTTTGCGGGTGTCCTTAAAATCACGTTTTGAACACATTGAGCGGCTCCGATCATAAAAATTCTATCGAAAAAAGGGAGGTGCAGACCAAAGCAAAATCCGGACGTCCGGACTTGAACAAAATCTGGATCAATCCGCACCTCCCCTTTCCCAATCGAATTTTGATGATCCGAGCCATTTAATGTGTTCAAAATGTGGTTTTAAGGGTATCCGCGAGAAATCGGCAAAAAAAATGACCGGGAAGGGTTTCATCTGAACAATTTTTTATTAAACTATTCAATAAAAAACTATTCAGATGAAACCCTTCCCGGTCATTTTTTTTGTTGATTTTTAGCGGGTATCCTTAAAATCACGTTTTGAACACATTGAGCGGCTCAGATCATCAAAATTCAATTGAGACGATATTTAACGGAGCCTTTAACAGAATCCGTTAGTCATTCTGACGGAAGGACTCATTTTGATTAACGGAAGAAAACGTTGGGAGTAAAATTAAAATTTTTAAAAGGTTGGGAGTCTAATTGAACTTGGGCATAAAAATTGGGAGTTTTTTTGAATTTTTCCCAATACATAATTCTTGATACTTCGGGGGAAAGAATCGTCACTCAAGATTGTAGCTTCAGCCCAAACGGTAACCTAATGTTAAAAACGACTCACAAATACCCAGGATTTCTAGGGTTCACGTAAGAAGAGAGAGGGTTTTTAGGGAATATTTGCACATTCCGCGGTCTCCTCTGAAATTCAGGTTAGTTCCTCTTCTGCTCCTAAAGAATTCCATCATCAAATGATCAAGTTTAACTTTAGGAGCACTTTGCACCGTGTAAGTTGTGCTGCTAAATCTTCTCCAGCCCACAGTATCCATTTCCTTCAAATCCACCCCTTTTCCTCATCTCTCAAATCCTTTAAAAACCCAGCAGATCAAGACCCATTAACAGTCACTTACCTCATAAAATCATGTGGGTTTTCTCCAGAAGAAGCTATTTCAGCATCAAAGCGTGTCAATTTTGAATCTCCCGAGAGGCCAGACTCTGTACTGGCATTCTTCAAGAACAATGAATTCACCAAAACCCAGATCTCAAACCTCATTAAAAAGTTCCCTCAGTTACTCTTATCTGATCCCGATAAAATCCTTTTGCCCAAATTCGAGTTTCTCAAATCTAAAGGCTTTTCAGCCGAAGATGTTGCCAGAATAGTGTCTACATCGCCATTTGCTACGAGAAGTTTGGAAAATTTGATCATCCCGTCTTTTGATTTCTGTAGTAATTTGCTTCGATCCGAAGAGGAAGCCATAGCTGCTATTAAACGTTGTGCTATGCTTCTTTCGTTAGACAAGCTAACTCATGTCACACCCAACATCGAAATCTTGCGTGAAGCCAGTGTGCCGAATGCCCGTGTAATAAGTTCGTTTTTGAAGCAACCTAGGCCATTCATGATGCGCAGCAATGAGTTTCGACAGATCGTGGAGGATTTAGAGAAAATGGGGTTTGACCCTTCGAAGGGGACTTTTTTGAGAGCAATTCATGTGTTGAGAGCAGTGAGTAAATCTACGTGGGAGAAGAAGGTTGAGGTTTATAAGAAGTGGGGTTGGACCAAGGATGAGATTCTTGTAGCTTTTAAGTTGTTTCCGGAGGTTATGGAAGCATCAGAGGACAAGATCGATCGGGTGATGGATTTTGCTGTCAATCAACTCAGGTGGGAGTCTTCGTTGGTTGCAAGACAGCCATTACTCTTTTCACTGAGTTTGGAAAAGAGGATCATTCCGAGGTTTGCCATTTATCAAGTTTTGTCGTCAAAGGGTATAATTAAGACCAAGTATATTAGTTTGAATACACTGGTAATTTCAGAAAAGCATTTCCTAGAGAAGTTTGTTGTTCGTTACAAGGAAGAAGCTCCCAAGCTACTGAAGTTGTATAAGGAAAAGTTGGAACGTGCGATGTAGTTTGGGATATGGAGATACGAGGATTAAGACTTAAGAGTGGATTGCCTCCTTTTGACTCCAAACTGACACAATCGATTTGTTGTGTTGCTTCTTTTGACTTGATTTTGGGTCAATGATTCTACAATTCCAATATAACAAGGTAATTGATCAAAATTTAGCCTTAGTGAGCAAATTTGAGTCCTTTTTTCTCATTATGGCAAATGCAGTTTGAAGCTCCACATTGTCGTGCTTGTGCATTGACAATTCTGTCTTTTTGTTATGGTTGCCTTGCCTTGATACAATGTCACCATCTGTTAATTTGGTCAATTTATTTTCATCGTTTGTTCTTTCAGAAATTTTGTCCTTGTGTTTGCATCATTTGTTCATTTGGAAATCTGATATTTTCTTCACTATTGGATTTTAGTTTTGATGATAGGAAATATTTTTGTTCTGTTGATCTTGGTTGTCTAAAAGGAAATAGTGCGAAAGTTGAATTAGTCACTTTGCTAATGATGTGGATTTCATCTCATTGCTACAACAGAAGGTGCGCAACGATGGTCCAATCCATTTTCTCTTCCTAGCCACTCATACTTTTCTTTTTTATCTTCTTTGTCTTCAATGTTTTTGAGCGGCGTTGTCCTTACCTGCACCAGCACACTTGTGGATTAGTAATTTAGCTAGGCTTGCATCCCTTTCAGTTGTTGACCTCACTTCTAGAACGCTGTGAGAGAGAGTGATCACTATTCTCGCAAGTGTATCACTCAACTTGATAATAAGTAGACTAAGAAAGGGATGCGAGCCTAATCGTAACCCAGTCAAGAGGGGGAAAGCCTGGGAAAAAAAGGAGGCCGCAATGGCTACCCAGGCGTGCAGACGGATGGTGCCAGAGGGTGGAGGATCACAAGGTTTGATCTTATCCATCGCCATGAAATTTTCTTTGCATCCTACTGTGAGATTGCTTCTGGTTTCACCCTATTTTCTATGGCCTTCTTGATGTGCTTGGATTTTGATTTTTCGGCAGCTGCCACCGGTTGTAATTTTCACTCCAACAGAGTAAAAACATTTCAGAGGTGATGGAAATAAATTTTTCGACAGCTGCCACTCTTTGTAACTTTCACTCCAACGTTATAAGGTTATTGTAGGGGATGACAATACATGTATGAAAAAAAAGCATTTGAGTTCAATTTTTATGTAAAGCTCTGATTGTTTGATCCTCTGCTTATATAAGAAAGGATGCTGTTTTTTTCAAAAGAGTGTATCATTCTGATGGTTGTATCGTATGAATAGTTAAGGTCTGAAACTCATTCCTTGCGGAGGGGAAAGAAGCCCACATCCTCTCTCTCTCTCTCTCTCAAAGCAGAGTACAACACAACTTGTGAAGGTGGGGTAGCCTAAGGTGGTGGTCAGATGGCGGAAGGGAGGAAATGTACAAGTGACATGATTCTTTCTTGCTTCTTAAAATACCACCTGGACTTGAGAAATACTATGCAGTAGTCTGATGTCTTATAGATTCCAATTTTTTTGAAGAAACCAAATAACAGAAAACGAAGATGTTGCAAAACAGTTTGTACCAGTCTTCGGAGACTCATAGTTTGATCTCACTTTTCAAGAAACATACAGAAAGACTAGTAGAGGATCACCAACAGGAGTGTAAACAACAGATGCTTTCAAAAGAGTGTGAAATAAGCTCCTAATGAAGATTTTTTTAAGCCTCAACCTTCAAGTCGGTTGTCCAAGTACCTTGCACGCTAGGGTGCTTTGTGACATGTCTCGTCTTCAGCTTCACCACTTTTCTGCCCAATGCGTTCCTGAGCCTGGTTGCATGTAGCAGTATATCATCTTGTGTCAAGTTCTTCACACATACCACCCGCTGGTTCTTGTTTTCTGCATATTGGGTTAACAAAAAAGCAGTTCAAACTTCTGAAAATTTGTTCAACCTTGTGGTTATATAGGATAAATACACACGCGAGAGAGAGCTACAGAAAATTCCTGACCAAAACTCCACTAGAGAAAATGCTATGAAAGAAAAGAATCAGATGTCATTTTCCAAAAAGATTCCATAACGGTGTTAGGAACATAAATGGCAGGAACGAATGTACAGGACCTTCAGGGGCTCTTGTGGAACTTCAAGTTCGCTACTACAACAATTCCAACATGATGCTAGGACAAATCCTCTCAGTTAGCAAAAAACAAGAAGAACAAATCCTCTCACAACTGTGCAGTTACAGTTATTCATCTCTCAATCTATAGGAACTGGTGTATCGTCCATTCCTCATAGATGAATTTGTTTGCCAGAGCTTCTCCTGTAGCATTGGAAGGTATGCCTTCCATGATCACGTACTTCTATTCTTTTTAGTTAGCAAAAAAATAAAAAGTAGGGATCAGATGTGGCCGAAAACGCAGCAATGGATGAGTTGCTTAACAGACTCCCTCCCCCTTTTGTGGGGTTCTATGCTGATCCAGTCTCAGTGGACACAAACATAACAAAATGCCTATTGATCATTTACAACTATGTATGGTACATCAAGTGACTGACTGATCATAAAGTAGTCCAGATGCATGGAAGGCTATTTCGCAACAAGATGTCAAGAAACTGAACTGCTCTCAGTCGTCAGATCACAATTTTGCTTTTGAGTGAAATTAACAGCTAATGTGAGGCTGAGCTTTGTCTAAATTCAAGCCCATAAGTTTAGACGAGAGTTCACATCCAACTGAACCAAACCCATCCAAGTTAAAAGGGGTCAGCAGCCATCTGCCAAACTTGCGGCTTTGTTTGTACAATCCCACAGACTTCAACAAATTAATCCAGTTAAGAAGTGATCAAAAGGTTACAGAAGAAGTAAGGCCTGCTTGAAAACTAGAAAGCAAAGATTTAGGAACCTAGTTAGAATTTGACTCAACCTTGCTTCAAATGGAATACCAATGCTATCATTAGCCATTCTCTTCATCAGAAGACACCAAGCATAAAATCATGTCTTTCCTACTCAATCGAATTTGAAGAGCATGGCCTCAAGTCTCAACAAAATTTTCTGTCAATTCTGACACCGGAGTTGGGTACCACAGACCTAAGATAGAACAGTCTGATAACCTAAACTTAGAATGGCCCAACATAATCAACCAGACAATGCTGTAACTGGCTTCATCACTGCGCCCTAAGCTAAATTTTGTTCACATAAAGACAAGGAGCAGAAGAAGAAAAAGAAGTTGATAATGATTGAAGTCATTTATGCATAATTTTCGTTTTTTGAGAGATAAATTCTTACTGTAAAGGCCCTTCAAATGGGGGTGTTGACCACGGATGAGCTCAGTGACAACTTCTAGCTGAGGATTGTTCTCTTTAAATGCCGGCAAGTTGGATTCCATAAATGCCCTATAACATAAGCACCAGCTTTCGTCACTTTTTTTCAAGAACACAGATTTAATGTGAATAGCAAGCCGAAATAACTTTCAAAGTTAAAGATGATCGAGGGTCACTCTATCCCCCAAGGTTCTGAATACCGTACCGGTATTTGAGCCGGAACAAAATTAAAGGTTTAGGGTACCAGATTTGGTCAATACCGGTACGGTATGAGATTCAAAACCTTGCTTTCCCCCTTTGACTACTACCATTCCTCATTTTTATGGGTGTGCCTAGCCCATTGGTTAGGCTCATTATATGAATGAATGATTCTTTATCATTCTCCAAAATTCCCTTGGTAATAATGAACTTTACTGTCCATCTTTCTACCCATATACCAATCTTTCTATCTATATGTATTTACTACAAATCATAGTCTTACATACTAAAAAAATAATGCAGAAATTAAAGATATACAAAACTCTGCAGCGATTTATATATTCATTCCCAACAAAAAGGATAGTTAAGACCACAATAAAGTAGTCCTCCATCCTCTCGAAAAATGTGAAGGGAGAGAACAAGGCATTCACTCCGCGGTGGGGAAAACCAAAAAGAACAAAAGAATATGAACCAAATTTCAAAAGGGTAGCGCAACTAGATGCAACTATACTTGTTTTACTGGGCGTTTGCACAGCAAAAAACAAAAACTGCATAATTTTGTAGTCAATACGGTTGAAATTACTTACTGTAACAAAGCTTACCTGATACCCCTGCTACTTCCTCCCCAATCACAATAGCTCACAATTAGCTTCTGAAGTTGCCAAGCACCTCTCAATGCCATCTATATTTATATCACAAAAAGGGATTAAAACAGGAGTTTCAACAAAAGCCAACAAAACATATTTTGCAAACAACCCCAAGCCAATCTGCCACTTCTGCATAATTTGCTAAGAAGGAACACTTCTTTTTCGCCAATTTGATACGTCCGGCATGATCTAGTCCTTTGTCTCCTTGATTTCCATCCATTCTACTAGCATTTTCCTACACTTGCAACCAAATACTCGGAAAAAAAAAAAATCTTCTAATAATTGTATCTCCGATTGCTTGGCTTATGTTTGATTCAGCTTCACGTACATCATTTCCCATTTCCGAACCCAAAAATAAAATACTAGAAAAATGTTACACCTTTCGTTTACAAGAACACAAAAATATAATGCTTTAAACATCTAAATTACACATAAGGAGCAGGCCAACCCTTGGCCTCGTGAAATCACCATCAGGCCAACCCACGGCTCAGATTCGAAACCTCTCTGGTATTATCAACTCTTTTGGGGCCGGTCCATAAAAAGCTTTGCTCTAATTTTAATTGAGACCCCGCACGTTAGGCGTGGGATTGGTCTCTAGACTAGTCGAAGTGCACATAAGCCGACTCCACAACTGAGTTATAAAAACAAACAAACAAACAGCGCGCGCGCAGAGAGTGGGGGGTTTACCTGATCTCACCGTTGCCGGAGCCGCTGAACTTTACTCGATTCTCAGAGTGTTTTCCTGGTTCTGATTCTGATTCTGATCGATGAGGAAATAGGAATCTAGCACTCGCACAAGCACACGGAGACGTATTCTTTAGCTTCGTACATAAATTGTAGGGAAAATTTTAAAATACCCACAAACTTTGCTCTAAATTTGAATTAGACTCTCAACCTTTTAAAAAAATCGATTTTACTCCCAACGTCATCTTCCGTTAATCAAAATGTCCCTTTCCGTTCGAATGACTAACGGATTTCGTTAAAAGCTTCGTTAAATAGCATATCGATTGAGTTTTAATGATCCGAGCCGCCCAATATGATCAGAACATGATTTTAAGGGTACTCGCGAGAAATCAACAAAAAAATGACCGGAAAAGATATCATCTGAACAATTTTTTATTAAATAGTTCAATAAAAAAAACTGCTTAGATGAAGCCATTTCCGGTCATGTTTTTTGCTGATTTCGTTGAGAGTACCCTTAAAATCATGTTCTGAATACATTGAGCGGCTCGGATCATTGGGAAAGGGGAGGTGCGGACCGAAGCAAAATCCGAACGTCCTGATTTAAACAAAAATCCGGATCGGTCTATGCTTGATTGGTGTGGAGCTTTGACTACGAACCACGTGAGTTTGTTTACCCTTCTATTGCCCATGCTTCTTCGAATAGCAATATCTAGATATCACCTGTCGAGAGTTAACAACGCTCCCTAAAGCAAAGGCTATTGAAGACGATGAGGTTGCATTTGAGCCTATGAGCCTGCAAGAAAGAAATGTTGTTGCCTTCTTTTATGTGGAAGAATGGTTCAGAGGCCTAGCTCTTCTGTTTGCACCATTTATTAACACTAATTCAGATGATGATGACAAGTGTCATGATTAGTAGTAGTTAATTTGGTTTTATTTATATTTTCGAAAAGTAGCGATTTAGCCTTCTTTCAAATTGCAGTCACATAAATTAAGTAGATGGACTAGATTAACTAGTCGAGTGCATGCTTAACCGTTTGTTACACATGGCAATCCACTGTGAAAGTATATTCGATTACAAGAAGATGCAGAGCAGTTAGATTAACTGCCCAATCCGGAATTTGAAGTAACGAACTGCCCAAATTTTAAATCAAAGGAGGAAAAACACTCCGATTAAAAAAATTCAAGATGAGAAGATGACCTATAAATAGGAGAATCGAAGAAGTTTAATAACACTAATTCAGCACCCATTTCAATCGAAGAAGTTTAATTTGTCCTTCTTTAATTCTTCCAGCACTCATTTCAATCGCCTCCGTTGATTTCGATCAATCGACAAATTTGGTAAACGCCTTCCCTAACAGCAAGAGTGCGGCTTAGGTCAACTAATACAAAGAAGGCAAGATCTACGTACGTAAGATCATTGGAGCATTATTTTAAGAGCGTTGAATACTTATTGGTATCGCACAAATGTCTCGTGGCCGAAGTTTTAGCAAATGCCAAAATATTTCAAGCTGCCAGATATGGGGCCAAGATTTTTTTAGTAAGAGTGTTTCATTTATGGTTTTTGATGGCAAGGATTAAAATTTTCAAGACATCTTCGGGGGCTCAAATTTCTAATAATTAAAGAGAATATTTGGAATTGTGCAGAAGCCCGACCCCCCTCCCGGCACCCCATTTCGTCCGCCCACGGCCAGAACCCTATTTATGCACATCTCAGCAAGGTCATGTGGTCGGCAAATCTCTTTTGAAAATACAGAGATCTTTTGTTTTTTTGTTTTTTTGCCGGACGATATAGGAGGTTAGGAGTTAGTTGTTAGTAGTTACAACGGGACTACGGGAGTCGAGCATCTCCTCCATGCATGAAGCCTCAAACTCAGGATCTCTACGTTAAGAAGGGAGAGTGAGGAACCAACCACACCAGGTGGTGTTCTCTGAAATACAGAGGGTCGCCACATCCGCGTCAACACTAGATTTCCTCAACACTGTGAAAAGTACAACATCGGGAGAAAATAGTTTTTATTATTGTTCTCACCTTGGACCATTCTAACCTTAAAACATGTTTACTAAAATTAAAAAAAGAAAAAAGAAAAACATTAATGTCTTAACAGAACTGCAAATTAAACCAAGAAATTCGTGGGCGGCTTTAGGTGTCCAGAGAAAGGATCTGCTTCTCTCGATCAACGTATGAAAGGAATAAGAAGGTACTCGGCATAGACTAGCTGCAAAATATATAGAATAAAAGTGAAATGATTTAGAATAAAATTAAACTAATAATCAGAGAGAAGAGTACTGGAGTAATTTTTGAGACATTCAGAAACAGATATGTTGCTCTAGAGATTTGATCTATAAAATTGACATACATCAGGGGTTCGCGACTAGTCGATCGAGAGCGACGAGTACACCTCCGCGTACTCTGCTTGATAAATAAAATCACGAATTAGGCCCCGTTTCGCTAAGGTTCTTAATTTTTAAGTACTTATTTCTCGCTTTACGAGACGGGTCATCCTCTCACAGTACATGCATCGCCTTTAATTCAAAAATATGTACTTATTTTAGTTAGTACTTAATTTTTACTAGATCGATATCATACTGTTAAAACTCTTTACTTGACCAGACGTATAATTCGATCACTTGCCTGCCATATGAGCATGTAAAATGAACTTATTGATGCCTTGTTGTCAAGATCGACAGACCGAGCTCGGAGCCAAAGGGTTGAAGCTAGTGCACAGTGGCCTAACACCTGAAACAATAGAAAAAGAAGAAGCCATACATAACCTACGTTATTCCAGACGAGATGATTTTGATTCTCGCAAACAAAAACATAAAGACATGCGGCCTATCGGCCTCAAGCCTTTCAGGGAGGCCCTTAAAAACAGCCATATTGAGAGTATATATAGTAAAGAAAAATATATCTGATTACTGGCATGGCTTTTGTTGAGTTATATGACGTACGGTGACAAACTTGCTGGTTGAGAAGGAAGAAGAAGCTCCGATCACCATTGCACATCCATATCCTATCAGTAGCATGCTAATGCAAAGCCAAAATACCTTTCCAAACCAGCCCACAAAAAAAAAAAAAAGGTGAGAAAATGCTATATTTGGATGCCAAAATCTTGGGTGGGAGGAAAGATGGAGAGGTGGGTTTCAAGTTCATAATCATTTTTGAATGTCCGCAACGGAAACGAGTGGTATGCTACACCCAACATTTGCACAGATCCTATGCCGCCATATATACGTGGGGCCTACATGTACGTGAGGGGTGTGGTTGAATCTATGCAAATGCTGTGCGTATGTAGTAGCATTACTGCGCCTCTCCTTTTATCAGCAACTGTTATGGCAAAAAGGTAAAGAAAATGGACAGAACCCGGTTCGGCCTAGAAAAACTTAGATTAATTTTTTGTTTCACCTTATCGATTCCTCTATCGAGATGAACCCATAATCTGCAAAAATCTGATCCAAAACTAAAAAATGCGTTTTTTTTAATAAAGATAAAAAAAATAATCCAATTTTTTTATTAGGCCAAACCGGAATGTTTTGCTAACTTTTTCTTTCCCAAGGATGACTGCCAATGATTTAATTCCATGCGCTCTATCGCCATCCACATCTTCTATGTCCTGTTGCAAGACAATTTAAATGCAAAATAATAATTAGTTCTACGTAAATAAACCTATCTGTCTATTTTGGTCAAGTAATTCATTTGAATTTTTTTTTGTCCTTATTTAAATTTTTTTCCCCATAAGTTAATTTTTTTCCTTTTTTTTTTTTTGTGAATTATTGTTTCGTCATGACAAAAGAAATATAAAAAGTAAAAAATCGGTTTTGCTATCCTTTGTCCACTAGGCGGGGATAATATACGTACAAATCCAAATATGTTGGGATATCAATGAATATTTCACGGATATTAATACATTTTCACAAATATAATTCACTTTTCTTAGATATCAATGCACCTTTTTACCTTGGACAGAGCAATAATAGTGGAGAACAAGCTCATGAAAGCAACTGCAAATACCAATGATCTTGTAAACACAATCGGTCGGCCGAGCGCATATTTCTGCAGATTAATTTGACCTCCATCAAATCCATCCAGTGTTTCTTGCAAAGAAATCTCCTTAATATAAAGAGTGACAGGATCTTTCGTGCCGAAAATCTCTATGCCAAGAGATTTTTTGGCCGTTGATTTTTAAACACAAGTATAAAATTCACACAATTCAGCGGCCGAAAAATCCCTCGGCATAGAGGTGTTTTCGGGACAGAGGGAATCGGACCGTAATACGAGAGTATGATCGGTAAGTACCTGAATGTGTATGAAGGTAGCTACGTTGTCCATTGCCCTGG
This sequence comes from Rhododendron molle, assembly GCA_025413875.1. Taxonomy (NCBI): domain Eukaryota; kingdom Viridiplantae; phylum Streptophyta; class Magnoliopsida; order Ericales; family Ericaceae; genus Rhododendron; species Rhododendron molle. Next base: position 11,650,968 of record CM046389.1, on the reverse strand, counting down.
GAATCAATATGCATATTGCAGCGAGGAACGCGTTTCTTTTCCATCTGAGTAAGGGAAGCTGCGACAAATTCAAGCGGGTGAGAAATTTTTCAGTGCCGGGTGGGAACGGACCATGTGGTGCCGTGCACCAATCTCGGCCGTCCAATGAAGTTTTGAACGGCTTAGATTTGTTCGGATGCCGAGGGGTATTTTAGTCATTTCACACTTTAAAATTAGCCGAACAGATTTGAACCGTCCAAAACTTCATTGGGCGGCCGAGATGGGGCATGGCATCACGTGGCCCGTGTCCACCCAGCACTTAAAAATTTCTCCAGGCGAGCATAGGTACTTTATCACAGAGCAAACCTAAGTTGTTTTGTTTATAGAGACAGATATTTTTTAGATTCCTATTAGTACATCTTCTTCTTCTTTTTTTGAATTAACACATCTGATTCGACGGAAGGAGTATAAGAAGTAAAAAAGTACCGTCTTACATGAATTTTTTTGGGCTTCGGTCCACATTTTTTTTACTTTTCTTATTTCTCTTATTGAGACGAGGAGTAATCCAAAAATTTAAGACAAAAAGTTCAACAAAAAATTACGAAAAAGTAAAAATACTGTAGAAAAAAGGTGGGAAAATGACAGGACAGTGATGCTCAGTCTAAATATTCACCATGTGATGGTACTGAGTTCTGAAATCACGGAAACTATGGCATATCCCAAAATATTGACCAAAACATGGTAAGGCTTTGCAAGAAGACGATTTTGCCCAATTCTTTCTTGAACAGCCAAGTTCATTATTCTCTCTCTTCATTTACTGCCTTACACGTCTCTCTCCTCTCTCAACATATAACCAAAATTCTTCATTAAATTTTGGAATTACTTTTTAGAATGTCCTATTTAAAAAATAAACAGCTTATTTTCTCCGTTTTCATCAACAAAAAATACTAAAAATTTAATGCATTTTACTATCTCGTTTTAATTAAAAAAACACTAAAAACTTAAAACGCATTTTACCATCTCTTTACTAACTCAACAACTTTTTCACTCACATACCTATCAAAAACTTATTCACTACTGAAAATAACTTAACATTTATTAACAACTTATTCACTATCGAAAATACCTAACAACTTTTCAACCATAAATCTTTTTCTACAATTTTTTCAGTACCAAAAACACCCCTTTGCTAATTGAATTATTTTTTTTGCCTTTATTCATGTATTTTTTTTCGCATTATTGGTTTTGTGTTAATTTTTTTTTTTTTTGAATTATTGGTTCGTCATGATGAGAAAAATCTAAAGTGTAATAAATATTGTTCAAATCTAAAATGAGTATGTTTTAGATTATTTTTTACTTTTTTTATTCTTCTCATTAGAACGAATCAATAATTCAAACATTAATGCAAACAATGAGTATGTTTTAGATTATTTTTTACTTTATTCAAAAAATTTAATTTTGAACATTATTTTTTACTTTTTTTATTCTTCTCATTAGAACGAATCAATAATTCAAACATTAATGCAAAACCAACAACTCTGTATCTTTTATGTGTGTTCTTCTTGTTCTCGACTTGAACAACTTTGTATCTTTTATATCCGATGTAGTCATTTATAATCAAAATAGAAAGATTGGTCTTTACTAATACCCGATGTTGTCTTTTATAATTAATGACTTGCTCTTTTATACCTTAAATAATAGAGATAATGTTCTCTTAAAAAAAATGATTTGGTCCATGTTAATAGAAAGATTGGTCTTTCCTAATACCTGACGTAATCCTTTATAATTAAGGACTTGCTTTTTTATATCTCAAACAATAGGAATAACGTTCTCTCAGAAAGTATGACTTGGTTCATGTTAATAAAATGATTGGTCTTTATTAATACGGGATGTAGTCGTTTATAATTAATGATTTACTCTTTTATACTCGTACTTCAGACGATGGTCAATTATATAGAAGAATATTCTCTCAAAAAATATGACTTGGTCTATATTAACAAAATGATTAGTCTTTATTAATACGGGATGTAGTCGTTTATAATTAATGATTTGCTCTTTTATACTCGTACTTCAGACAATGGTCAATTATATAGAAGAATATTCTCTCAGAAAATATGACTTGGTCTATATTAACAGAATGATTGGTCTTCACTTTAACTCAACGTAGTCCTTTATAATTAATGACTAGCTCTTAAGTTAACGATCTCTACCATTATTTTTTTTCACTTTCGAAATTTTTTCTTGTGTTTTTTCTCCTTCCTGTTACTATGCTTCCCTCTATTTTTCTATTTTCCCAATAAGCCGTGGTTTCTTCTTGTTGCTACACGGTGCTGTTCCAGTGAGGAAAATTAAGGAAATTAGGGTTTTTTCTTTTTGTCTTCGGGAAGTAGTGAAATTAATTGGCTAATTTAGAAATGTGATTTGAGATCTGTTCATTAACCACAACGTGTCCGAACAATTGTAAGAGTACTCTGTCACGATGTGTGTGAGAGAGAGAGTATGGACTAGGAAGTAAAGGGTTTTCTTTTTTTAGAATTTGGGCTTTAACCTTTTTTATTCAAAAAATTTGGCATATTTGCATATGCCCATATGCCCATCCGTTCAGGGTGCCCATCAAATAAATCGTTTCCTGTCTAAAAATGTGATCTAAACAATTTATTTTGCAAAGTTTCATGATTCTTTGTTGAGTAGTTTCAGAAAGAGAAATTGTTGAGTTACAGAGATAGAGGAGAACAGGGGAGGGTTGTGGGCTGGGGTTTGACAAATGTTTGCTCGAAAATCTTTTAATCAAATTGAATGTTGGATTCACTCAATGAGACAACGGATCTGGTTCATCAATTGGGTGCGTGAGTGCTTGTTTTTTCATTTCTGCTCTCACAATTCTTTGAGTTTGTTAGACAATGGGAGTGACTGGTTGGATTTTAGAGTGAGTGTGGGTTTTTGAGAAAGAGAGAGAGAGAGCGCATCAGTAGATTAAGTGTTTCAATTTTCAATCCGTTTGAACCGGTGGAAAGATTTTAGTTTTTTAATCATTTTATCCTAAATGGTCATAATTAAAATTTGAATCTAGGACTCTTGTTGATTAGTTCTAAGAAAATCGTAAAATCAAATATCTCTTAGGGTTAATCAACGAAAGCCATAGAGTCAAAATTTAATTATGACCATTTAGGATAAAATGATCAGAAAACTAAAATCTTTCTATCGGTTCAAATAGAATGAAATTTGGAACACTTAATTTTTAAAAGTAAAACAAAAAAAAACTAGTAAAAGTAAAAAAAAAACTAAAACAGTAATTAAAATCTTTTTTAGAGTAAAAAAAAAAACTAGTAAAAGTAAATAAAAAACTAAAACAGTAATTAAAGTCTTTTAAAAATAAAAAAAAATTGTGAAAGTAAAAAAAATAAAATAATAATTAAAGTCTTTTAGAAGTAAAGAAAAACTAGTAAAAGTAAAAGTAAAAAACCTAAAAACGGGGGGGGGGGGGGGGGGGGGGGCAGGGCGGGAAAAGGGTGGGGGAAGGTGGTGGGGCCCGGATGGGGGGGGTGTCAATGGGCAGGAGGAGAAGGGTACAAGGGTAGAATGGTCTAAGAAAGTTATGTTACCATGTATTGGTCAATATTATTGTAGATGTCATGTATTGGAGATTTTAAAACTACACCCTATCAAAGTGGCAATTAAATCTTCCGTACACAACCTGCCAGTCATTTTCCCAAAAAAGGTTAGGAAGAATGGTGATAACTATAGTTCTGTTTTTGCTTTTTTTATATATGCTAGAACATGCATGTTCCTTGCATTATCATTTAATTTTAGGAAAGTCTAGTGACACTATTGTATTTGTGTGGAACATGCATATTCCTTTTAGTAAAAAATATGGTGTCAAAATGCATTGTCAATGGCATTGCTCTTCAATTTTTCAGCATTCGAGTGATTGCTCACGCTTTTTTGTATGATTCTTGAAATGTTAGAAAATTGAATTTAACACCTACAGTGCGATTAATTTAAATTTTTATGGGACCATTCGGATAATATTTTAAATGTAATCAATGATTAGGAGTAGACCCCAAGACTGATCTGGACACATAGAATGTGCTATGCAAAAAGATTAGGAGTAGACCCCAAGACTGATCTGACCCCGTTCCAAAACACATTTTTAAAAAATAAGTACTTATTTTATATTTTTAAACTAAAAAATAATGTAAATAAAAAATAATTTTTTAATTTTTTTATACCGTATTAAAGATCTCAATGAGATCTATCAAATAAAATTCATATTGTTAAAAAAATTATTTGCGTAATCATATAATTTTTGAGTTTGAAATTAACTTCTTAAAAACTAACTACTTATTCTTTTTTCCCGAACGGGGCCACACAAACTCCTCGTGGAACGCCCGGCAATCTGGTCCGCGTTTGGGGCTCCTGCAATCCGGTCTGCGGTTGGGGCTCCTACAGTGGCTTAGTTCTGGTTTCTGATGAAGGTGTTTCTCTCAGCCTCTTCTTGTGGCTCCTGCAATGGCTTAGTTCTTGTTTCTGATGAAGGTGTTTCTCTCAGCCTCTTCTTGTGGCTCCTGCAATGGCTTAGTTCTTGTTTCTGATGAAGCTGTTTCTCTCAGCCTCTTCTTGTGGCTCCTGCAATGGCTTAGTTCTTGTTTCTGATGAAGCTGTTTCTCTCAGCCTCTTCTTGTTGAATCCATTCACAAGAGAATGTAAGAAACTGCCCCAATCGCCTCTGGCTGACCTCTGCTTTTATGAAGATCCCCACGTTTTTCAACATGGGTTGGGTTACGACTCGTCTACGGATGATTACAAGGTTGTGATGCTCCTTACCCGTCCTATTACTGATTCTAATGGCTTTGATTATACTGTATTAATAATGGGGTTGTCTATTCACTGAAAATTGATGCTTGGAGGAGAATTCAAGATTCACAATTATATACCTGCGGGTCTTCTTCATGGCGTTTATTTTAATGAGCGTCTCCATTGGTTTTGGCGGAGCACTAGTAGTGGGGATGAGGTTTTTAGGGAAGTGGCCCTGCCTACTTCCTTTGATAATTGTAAGTTGGGCCCGTTGGTACTTGGGAGTTGCCTCTGTTTGGTTGTTTCGCCTTTTGAAGGCGACGCAATTGAAGTTCGGATGATGAAGAAGTATGGGGTAAGAGAGTCGTGGACCAAATTTATGATGGCTAAGCACTGGATGGGTTTAGAGGATGTGTTGTATTTGGCAGCAGAAGAGGAATTTGTATTGAGAACATGTGAAATGATAGAAGAAGTTAATGGGGTAGGGATAATAGATGAATCCAGTCTAGAGAAACTTGTAGTGTACAATCCTAAAAAGGAAACACTGTGGGACATGGTGGTTTGTGGCATTCCAACTGACAACTACATCGAAACCCTCATCTCTCCTAATCACGGAGGACGGATTTGGAGACACTGTGAAGCATCTTGAGGTGAAAGTTCAACGAGTTTTCAGGTATATTTTCAGCATAGAAATGACTCTATCCCTTCTTTTGTAGATTATTAATTGTATGACTTGTGTATCACATGAGCGTCTACATTTAAATGGATGCGGACTCATAATGGTTGGAGTTTAACCTATGAAGCATGATTACATGAGTTCTCAAAGATGGGTGTCGTATCTGTAGGTTGGGACAAATATTTGGACAAATGGGTTCCTGGTATGAACCTTTTATTGGCACTTGGCGGTGACGATGTCAAAATCTCCACTCATTAACAATCTTCCCCTTTGGACCCACTTGGAAGGAAAACAATGTGACCTATCTCTTTCCTACTTTAGTTGCCTCAAAATGAGGTTTATTTGGTCCGGCAATATTTTTTTTTGCATCCCTGGCGGCCTGGCCTCAATCATCTCTATCTCGTTGCTAATCATGTGAAGTCTGGTAAAACCTTTGGGGCTTTCATTGGTGCTGCACTGAACTAATAAGTCTGGATACAAGTATTTACATCAAGAGAATTTGCTGCCTCATCGTCCTTAGGTTTGGCAACCCGGTTGGGACATAACATCTAGGATCTTATTTATGTAATTTAACTTCTTGAGAAATTGAAGTCTTATTTTTGAAATGTGTAAGTGGTATTAATGCTTCCGGTAAGAAGGTACTGTCTAGAATGATTTAGGAAAGCGACAGCATCGTCATTCCTTGGCTTGGCAATGGAAGGGAAATTCACGTAAATTGTTGATCGGTGATCCCATTCGTAATGTGCATTATGTCATTTTCTTTTGAAAAACCAAATGATGGATTGAACATTCCATTGTAGTGAACCCAACACAACCTTAAGTTTATTAGCCTCAACTTATTACCTTTACCCACTGTGTCCTACAAAGGTGGAAGGCCCAGCCACCTAAAATATTAAATGAAGATTTGATTCGTAATGTGAATTCTATCATTTTCTTTTAACGAACCAAATGTCGGTTTGACATTCCATTCAAGTGAATCAAACACCAGCTTTTGTTCTTTATCCAGCAGATTAACCTCAATTTCTTCCCTTTGCCCACCGTAGCCTCCGCCACGGTGCCACCTATTTGTCGATGCTATTCATCTCAACTTGTTTAGTAAAGATCTTCCTTCAACTTCGAATTTGATGACAACAACCCCGTTGTGTTTGAAAGATTTTTTGCTGCATTGCCCTCATCCATTTGAACGACAATGATTATTGTTGATCTAATGTTCGAGTTCCAGCTTTCTAGTTCTTGACTCTACTCTTCTACATATGCACGGGGCTTCTAGCCATTTCTTTTGCCGTCTAATGGGCTACTATTCATGTTTTTAGTGGTGTTGAGTACATACACTGATAGTCTGAATTTATTTTTTTGTTGATACTTGATAGCGAAGTAATAACATCCAAGCTCTAATCCTGCAAATTAAACTGTGTAGAAGTACTCAACTGTTTACCGGCGAACCATGTTCTATCTAGACACTCACGATTCAAACTACTATCCGTTTCACTTTGGATACCAAAGCCTGGATGCTCTTCAACGCTTCATCTCCTAGCCCTTTTGAAGGCACTTCTGGCTCTGGGGCTTGATTTCAATTGAAGTTGTTTGTTTCTTAATGTGTATTCTTGTAACTTAAGTTTCAGTTCTTGGCTAGGAGCGGCTTTTTTGTGTTGTGGTGGTGTTATTTTCCGTTTCGCTTTGGAAAATTCCCTGTTCGTCCGGTCCAAGAAATCGAGTGCTTGAAGCTCAAGCTAGTTGTATTGTCATCACCAAATTGTGAAGCTCTTGTGGCTGGACAGCTTTGGAGTTATCATCCCATTAATCTTTATCTAGAATCTTATCTGGCAATAACAATCTTTACAACGAAACTATGTGAGATGCTGCTACATATTCGGCGGGGAACTCGATAATGAAGAATGACTGAGGCCAAAAAATCCTTAATAAAACTATTTTCTTGTATGAATCATTTTTAACCGAAAATTTGCAATAGAGCTTTTCTACCATACAGTTAATTAGTCATGTCTCAATTTGTAGACGAAGTTATCTAACGAAAATGGTATATTGCTCCAATAATTTCAGCGTAGTTGCAATAGCGATAGCAATAGCAATAGCTTTCTTATGTTGTAACAGATCGACGCTCCACATTCATGGTTTTTGTTAATTTGTTCTGAAGTTTTTTTTTTTTTTTTTCCGAACAAAAATTTGTTCGAAAGTGAACTCCTGTGATTACCAATAGGTGAATATGGAGAGAGAAGGGGTGCAATTTACCTGAACAGAATATGCAGTCATCAGTAGAAACCTTACAAAAAGGGCAGACAGCAATGGTGGGGATTGAAACATGACTCCCATTGCGAAACTCTGAAACATGATAAAAACACTAAATCAGCACAACATGAAAAGAAACGTGTTGATAGAGCTTCGAAGAGTATACAAGAACTCTTCGAGTGCTGCTACTGGCAAAAGTCCGGTGGTTGTTTGAGACTTGAACGTTTATCTTCCGGGCAACAGGATTTACGAACCGTTAAGAGATATGTGGAGGTAATCGCTATTCCAAGCTCTGTTGAAATTTCCCCGGAAGCTAGCGGGAGATAAGGTTTGTTCACCTAGATACAGAAAACAATAAGCTAAATACAGGCAACCAAAAGAAAAGTAGAATTGAAACATACTACATGGGAAAATTTATCTGTCAATATTGGATGTTTTGATCTCTCTGTAAGTGTTCAGTTACCTTGTCTATTTCTACATCAGTCAGCTGATTAAGTCCCACCGCGTAGAGGTTCATCAGTATTGATGGCACTAATGCCTGCGATAGGAACCGAAGATGTTCACTACTGTAACGTACAAGGTTTTGAATCCCGTACCGGTAGAAAAACCGATACTCTAGCAGCCCGTACCGTATTCAGAACCTTGATAGTAACAAGTCAAATGAAACTAGGCTTCGTTAACTACTAAAACTTACCTGGAATAAACCCACAACGAACGGAAGAGAAAGATCGGCAGTTGATTTCAACGGAAGAAGAGAGATTGATGGTATTGCTACAAGCTGATCAAACAAAGCGGGTAAACTCATGTAAGCCGAACTCAGAGCAAACTTGTTCTCACGTTTCGTTTGGATGATTATCATCCTCTTTCAAAGACTAATAAATTCCTTATTTTGCCGAGCTAAAAAAAAAAAAAAATCTGATCTACACACCCTGTTGGTGGCGTAGCCAGAATTCTAATGTAGTGGGGCATCGACAAAGTACATGTTTACGTCATTCTAGATCGAAAGTCGTACAAAATGTGTGTTGTGGTATTAGTCTGGCTGTTCATCATGCATGGTCCATAAAACAACTTGATGTATCCAATGCATTTTTACATGGTATTATTGATGAGGAAGTGTATATGAGACAACCTTTGGGTTACAAAGACCCTGTTCATCCCTCTTTTGTCTGCAAATTATCCAAGGCTTTGTATGGATTGAGACAAGCCCCAAGGGCATGGTTTTCTGTCTTTTCTGGCTTTCTTCTTCAACAGAACTTTACACAGAGTAAAGCTGACTCTTCCTTGTTCATTAAGAAAACTGCAACAGATATTACTCCGTACTTTTGTGTTGCTATATGTGGATGATATATTGATCACTGGGAGCAGTACTGCATATATTCAGGATTTGGTTACTGTCCTAAGTTCCAAGTTTATCATGAAAGACCTTGGTCATCTGAGTTACTTTTTGGGAATTGAGGTCTTGTACCATGGTAATTCTATCATTTTATCTCAAACTAAGTATGCCACTGATTTGTTGGTTAAGACTGGAATGCTTGAATGTAAGGCAAGTCCTTCTCCTTCTTCGTCTAAGCCTGCTTATTTTGATCCAGATCCTGATTTTGTTGAGGTTCATTGGTTTAGAACCATAGTAGGTTCTCTTCTATACCTTACTCTTACTAAACCAAAGATTGCTTTTGCTGTTAATTTGGCCTGCCAACATATGTATAAGCCTAATGTTAGATTATATCAGTTTCTGTTAGAATATATCAGTTTACATGTAATGAGACATGTCTCATTTAGTCAGTTTGTTCAGCTAGGGTGTTATTTGTTAGATTCTTTATACATAGGGGTTCTTTAGTCATTTGCATTGTAGAGTTGTATATATTCCATTGTTTCTATGTTAATGAAAGAGAAGAGAAAAGTTCACGATCAATTCTATCTCTCTCTAAATTCTTTCATGGTATCAGAGCATGGTTGCTCCCGTTCTCTCATTGCTTCCATTTGCTTCAGTCGCTTCCGGCGGGTCCCGTTAGACTCCAGCTTCGACGACTCCAGCTTCGACAGCCATGTCGATCAACTGGGTCTGAGATTCCAAAGGTTTTCCTGAACCCTTGCTGGCTGCATATTTTACGAGTAAAGCCCTTGCCTATTCACCCCTTTCCGACCTCTCACGGAGACTGGGTAACCACATACAGGTGAGTTCCTCAGTGTTTTGAACCGTCTGGAGGTATTTCTTGTTTGGTCAGAGGCTGGGTTTGTTGATTTAGGGCTTGTACAGACTCGTAAGTCTTGACTGAGTTTTTCTCCATCTGTTACTTTTTCGATCAGTTTGGTGTTACTTTTGCTGAGTTGTTTGAGTAATAGTTAGCTGGGTTTCGTTTAATTGCACGTACGTCGACTTTCTCTGCTGTCAAAGAGGTTGTTTGGACTTCATCTGTTACTTGCAATACAGTTTGAAGGGTTTGTGCCTCTTTTATTCGGAGTTTGCAGTTCATTATTAGGGCAATTTCGCAGTCCCTGGTTTTGGGAGCTGTTTGGATTGTATTTGCTCTTATTCTGCAATATTGAGACTATTTGGGGCTCCTGATTCTGTTTGTCGACAGTCCACAGTGGTTTGTTTGTTGCCTTCATTATGTCAGAGATGAATCGACATCGATGTGGTCGTAGTGGTGGTTCTGTGCGCTCTGGTGCGTGTGATTCTTTTTCTCCCGAAGAGATGCGAGTTCTCAAGCGGCTCTTGAGTAGCCAAGGCCCTCCATCCTCTATTGCTTCTAATTCCACTCCTTCCAACCACTTTGCCAACTCAGGTATACAAGCTAATAGTTCCACAGCTTCTACCTCTATTCCTTGGATAATCGACTCGGGTGCCACAGACCATATGACAGGTTGCTCTTCCTTGTTTGATTCCTACTCTACTTGCTCTGGTAAGGACAAAGTACGAGTAGCTGATGGATCCCTATGTGCTATTTCAGGGAAAGGTTCCATTCGCTACTCACCTACCTTACCTCTTTCTTCCGTTCTCCATGTTCCAAATTTTACTACTAATCTTATATCTGTTAGTAGTCTCACACAATTTTTGAATTGCTTAGTGACATTTTTTCCCACTCATTGTGTCTTTCAGGAACTGGGAACGGGAAAGACGATTGGTACTGGTAGAGCTCAGGATGGCCTGTATTTTTTGGAGTCTGTGCCTCGTTCATCTTCTACACCCTCACCATTGGGACATGTTCTTGAGGCGAATACGGGTTCAACTCTCTCCTCTTTGCATCAGTGGCACCGTAGACTAGGCCATCCTTCTTTTGGTGTTTTAGAGAAATTTTTTCCTACTTTAACTAAAAAATGTTCTAGAAGTAGGTTCTTTTGTGAAGCTTGTGAACTTGCGAAGCATAGACGTTCTTTTTATGCACTTGTTCATCAGAGGAGTGCTTCTCCTTTTATGGTTGTCCACACTGATGTCTGGGGACCTTCCCCCATTACCTCTATTTCTGGTTATCGTTATTTTGTTACCTTTATTGATTGTCATTCTCGTATCACTTGGGTGTATCTCCTTCGAGCAAAAAGTGACGTTTTCTCATGCTTTCAGTCCTTTCATAGGATGGTGCACACACAATTTGATACCAACATTAAGATACTTCGTTGTGACAATGGGACTGAATATATGAATGGTCCCTTCAAGTCATATCTTGATGGCCATGGCATTCTTTTTCAAACTACTTGTGTAGATACACCGCAACAAAATGGAGTCGCGGAAAGGAAGAACGGCATCTTGCTGAGGTGGCTCGCTCTCTTATGTTTACCATGAATGTTCCTAAACATTTTTGGGGCGAGGCCATCCTTACAGCCTCTTATCTTATTAATCGAATGCCATCCAGTGTTCTTCAATTTCGGGCTCCCTTAGATTTCCTTTCTGGTAACTTTAAGGTCTCCACTCTTCCTCTTAAGATTTTTGGTTGTGTTTGTTATGTGCATGCTCCTCATCACCCCGGTGGAAAGTTAGACCCTAAAGCTCGCAAATGTGTTTTTCTCAGCTACTCCCCTACTCAAAAGGGGTATCATTGTTATGACCATCTTTCTCGAAAGAAATTGGTTTCGATGGATGTCACTTTTTGGGAACATCAACCATTCTACCCTATCTCGTCCCCATCTCTTCAGGGGGAGAGTTCTAGAGGGGAAGAGATGTTGACATCTTGTGAGCCTGAGCCTACCTCGTGGTATTTTTCCCCAACTGCTAGTACAGAGGAGAATGTTTGTGAGGGGGAGAACATTACTGAGGAGAATGCTGGTGAGGGGAAGAACATTGGTGAGGGGAAGGAGGCATCTCCTAGCCCTAGTAATCCTGAAGGGGAAAGAGAGGAACCTGAATCTGGAGAAAGAATAATGCCGGATGCGAGAGAAAGATTGGACATGCCTGATTTAAAAACTTTCACTCGCAAGAACAAGGGCCAACCTGGTGCATTACCACGTACCAATCATCTTCACCAGTCTTAGTTCCTGACGCTTCAGCCGAGTCTTCTGGTAATTCTCCTTCCTCTATATCTCCTCCTTTTGATGATCTTGATGTGCCTATTGCTCATAGGAAGCCTGTTCGTACACATAAAGTGCCGGCTCGATTATCTACCCAACATCCCATTTCACAATTTGTTTCATATTCTCGACTGTCACCTTCGTACTCTGCCTTTCTTTCTTCTCTTTCTTCTATATCCATTCCACAGGGTTGGAAGGAAGCTTTTGCTACTCCTAAGTGGAACGAAGCTATGGTAGAGGAGATGAAGGCCTTGAAGAAAAATGGCACCTGGGAGTTAGTGTCTCTTCCTCGGGGAAAGAATGCAGTGGGGTGTAAATGGGTGTTCACGGTTAAGCACAAAGCTGATGGCACTGTTGAGAGATACAAGGCAAGATTGGTTGCCAAAGGCTATACTCAGACGTATGGCATTGACTATGAAGAAACCTTTGCTCCGATGGCCAAGATGAACTCTATTCGCACCTTGTTGTCCTGTGCTGCTACTCTAAACTGGCCACTTCAATAGTTTGATGTGAAGAATGCTTTTCTTCATGGTGATTTGGAAGAAGAGGTGTATATGGATATACCTCCTGGTTTTTCTTCCTCTGTCACTGAGGGCAAGGTGTGTAGGTTGAAGAAGGCTCTCTATGGCTTGAAACAATCACCAAGAGCATGGTTTGATAGATTTCTCAAGGCCATGTTGAGACTTGGGTATACGCAGAGTCATGCTGATCATACTATGTTCACCAAGAGGAGTGATGGAAAGATCACCATCCTTATAGTTTATGTGGATGACATAATTATGACAGGTGATGATGTGAATGAGCTTCAGAGGCTTAAAGTTCTTCTTGCCAAGGAATTCGAAATTAAGGAGCTGGGGGAGATGCAATACTTTCTCGGCATGGAAGTGGCTAGATCTGGGAAATGGATCTTCATTTCTCAAAGGAAATACATCCTTGACCTCTTGGAGGAAACAGGGATGCTGGGGTGCAAGCCCGCCGATACTCCTATTGACTCACCATCTTGGCAGCGTGGGAGAGCATGCGGATAAGGAAAGATATCAGAGACTTGTGGGTCGTCTGATATACTTATCTCACACACGCCCAGATATTTCTTATGCCGTGGGGGTTGTCAGTCAATTTATGCATGATCCTCGTTCTTCTCATCTTGATGCTGTTTATCGTATCTTGAGGTACCTAAAATCCTCTCCAGGCAAAGGCATTTTGTTCTCCAACCATGGTCATTTGAGGTTGGAATCCTTCACCGACGCAGACTGGGCAGGTTCCATTGATGATAGACGTTCTACCTCTGGCTATTGCACTTTCCTTGGTGGGAATTTAGTTACGTGGAGAAGCAAGAAGCAATCTGTGGTAGCAAGGTCAAGTGCAGAAGCTGAGTATAGAGCCATGGCACATGGTGTGTGTGAGCTTTTATGGCTTCAAACCTTTTTGCATGATTTGGGAATTGTTGATCACAGTCCTATGAAGCTGTACTTTGATAACAAGACTGCTATCAATATCGCTCATAACTCTGTTCAACATGATCGGACAAAGCATATAGAGATTGATAGACACTTTATCAAAGAGAAGCTGAACAGTGGTGTAATATGCATGCCTTATGTAAAATCCGAGAACCAATTAGCTGATGTATTTACTAAAGGTCTTAGTGGTAAGGTGCTTCATTGTATCCTCTCCAAGTTGGGCATGATCGATATCTATGCACCAACTTGAGGGGGAGTGTTAGATTATATCAGTTTCTGTTAGAATATATCAGTTTACATGTAATGAGACATGTCTCATGTAGTCAGTTTGTTCAGCTAGGGTGTTATTTGTTAGATTCTTTATACATAGGGGTTCTTTAGTCATTTGCATTGTAGAGTTGTATATATTCCCTTGTTTCTATGTTAATGAAAGAGAAGAGAAAAGTTCACGCTCAATTCTATCTCTCTCTAAATTCTTTCACCTAAGCGTAGCCATTTTGTGGCTGTCAAGCGCATTTTAAGGTATATCAAGGTCAGTCTACACCAAGGTCTAGTTTTCTCTCCTGGAAATTTGCAGTTAACAGCTTATTCTGATGCGGACTGGGCTGGAAACCCTTTCGATAGAAGGTCAACCACTGGATCCTGTGTTTTTCTGGGCCCTAATCTTGTGTCATGGTGCGCTAAAAAGCAGCACACGGTTGCTCGATCTTCTACAGAGGCCGAGTACATGTCTTTGGCTCAAACAGCAGCTGATGTCACTTGGATTCAACAAGTACTTGAAGAATTGTCTGTATCTTCTTCTATGCCTACAGTTATTTGGTGTGATAATCTATCTGCAATTGCTCTGGCTTCTAATCCCGTCTTTCATGCTAGAACCAAGCATGTGGAGATTGATTATCATTTTATCCGAGAAAAGGTGCTCTCCAAACAGCTTGTTATTCATCATGTTGGCACCTCAGATCAAGGCGCTGATGTTAATCCCTTTCAGTGGCATGTTTTGAATTCCTTAAAGCCAAACTCATGGTTGTTCCCACACCCATGAGTTTGCAGGGGTGTGTCAAACAAGGTCATTAGAGTTTACTAATCTGTAATATGTGATGTAATTAGTTGGAGTAGTTAGGGATTAGTTAAATGTTTAGTTTAGTGGAGGTTGTTAGTTGCTGAGCTGTCATGTTGTATGCCAAGCTGTTGGTTATAAGTGGGGAATCTCCCATCGATTGTATCCAGTGGAGAATTTGGGAAATCAACCATAGAATACTCTTTTTTCTCTCTAGCTTTGCCCTCCTTCTCTCTTCTTCTCTGTTACGGATTCATGGTGTACAGTATTCATGGATTTCTATACCCATTGTATTTTTAGTGTTCTTGGTACAACTATTTCTCTCGAATTTTCTAGTCGCAAAATTGAACGAACTCAGGGAAGTACTCACAGTGTTCATAACAACGTATGGACGCGAAAACTTGTACAAGCCATTCAATTGCTTCCAAATATCGCTCTTTCGAAACGATCCTTCGACATGCTCATCCTCGGGTTCTTCCGAGAGGTACTTGCTTTCCGACAACTTGCACCTTATGATTGTTTTTCTCTCGCTCAAAGGGTTCTTCAAGCTTTGCCTATGTGTACGATTTTGTATCCGCTTGGCAGCTGGGAGTTGAAGTTGTGAGACAGAGCCTCCTCCTGCGTAAGTGCAAGAAATTCAAAGATTGCCAAAGGAGCAGAGACATGGGAATTTGGATACTGTATTAGGGTACTAACAAATGCTCTATGTCGGGCGGAAAATGAGCGTCTAGTGCCTAGGCAACGCCAACTCATCGGCTTCCTAATCTAGGCGTTGAACCACCGCTTAACGCCTAAGCTGGGACTAGCCGACCGACTATTAGAACACTGGGTACTACTATCAGTTATGGTTGGAAATGTGCACACTAGATCACTTAGTGAATACTACTATTAATTAAATACATAAACCAAAACAAGCCATAAAAGTAAGTATTTAAGTTAGCGGCTATGAAGAAAGAATTGTAAAATGCAAAATCCGATAAGAAGGGATGAAATTAGTCAAGGGAAACCTCACCTTGAATGTGCAGAGACGATTTCAGAGGGAGGAGGAATGAACATGCAGATGATTGAGCCATGCTTCTCTCTCTCTCTCTCCCTCTCCACACACACACACACATACAAATAAATTGTTTATCTATATATAGTATACATCACTAGTACTTTGGGACTTGTTCGTTTACAGAACTCAAAACCCCTGCACACGGTCGTCAATAAATTTTTTTTCTCTCTCTCTCCGCACATTACATTTTAAAACCTCTTTCAAAACCCAAACCGAACAGGGTCTTGATGACTACATCTCAAGTACCATGTGGAATGCGTTATCTGATCACCAATGTATTGATAGAATGTGTTCCATCTGTCACGTAACAGAGCACGTTCCTGCAATGCAATTCGTCAAGCAGAGGATCCGTTCTACAACGCAACGATGACAAGTTGTGCGCAAAATGTGCTCACTATAGCATCGCTGGGTACGTACCACCTATCGGCGCGATTCGCTGAAATCCGTATCCATATCTATATTATAATATGGCAACACCAACTATGGGGAGGACCCCGTTTTCGCGTCTGGATTTGACTTTCAAGTTCACGCGAAGAAGATGCTGGCTGCATGCATGAATGAGAACACAGTTTCTCGAACAGCACTAAATTGTCTCTTTCCTCTGCAAAAATAGCAAAACGAATCTCTGTGTCTTTCTTCCCTCTTCTTCGTCTCATTTCTTCAATGTACGTATGCCTTTAATTCCCTGATTCATTTTTAGGTTATTTGAGTTTCGCGCGTCTCGTGTGCCCATAATTGGCAGCTAGTCTATCTGTAGTACTGTGTCGTTTGGCTGTGTGACTTTTCGTGAAGAGAGCCTCGAGAGCGCCGCGTGTCACACTTAAGTTTTTTCGACTTTGAAATCTATCTATCGATCCATCAATCAAATATTATCCATCTATACTACATAGTCAGAAATGGTTACTTCTCATGAGAAGAGCCTTGCGAGTGACACGAGTCACTTGTAATTTTTTTCACCTGTCGGTTTCATGAACTCCAATACTCTTGATTTCCTATTTCTTTTCTTTTTTTTTTTTTTTTAATAAACAGTTGTCCGGACTAATTTATTCGCACCTCGACTAACTCTATGGGATCACAAATCCATTGTCCACCGACGAGGACCTGATCACTTAAAACGGGAGCAATACTCTTGATTTCCTATTTAATTTCTTCCGTTCAATGTGAACTAGTCAACGCAAAAAACCAATTATAAAACCTAAACATCAAACTTGGAGACTCGTACTAAAAAGGAGTATATTAATTACAAACCAACATGTTTTCCAAGTGATTGTATTTTAATTTTCAAAGAAAGTATTTTAATATTGATTTCCTATTTTTCGAAGTCAACACAAAAAAGACCAAACCAACACGAAATTTGGAGACTCGAATTAACAAGGAATATATTACTACAAACCAACACGTTAAAATATTACGTACCGAAAACGCTATGAAATATTACAAACCAACACGTTAAAATTAATCAAGGAAAAAAAAAAGAAAAAAGAAAAAAGAATTCACCATCCAAAAACTAAGATATCTAAAACAGTATCATTATTTTTTTTCCTTGCATATTCTACCGTTACCTTCCTAATTAAACGGACCCTCATTATTCTTACTGAGAATTCCATTCTCTCCACCAACTTGCTCAAATGTAGGAAGATAAGAATATATTTCTTTCTTCATTTTTTTTTTTTGCTGAAACGGAAATATGATAAGAAAATAGTTCACATGCATGTCAATTGCGAGCTTAAGATAAATTTAATGCGTACAATGAAATTTCCATCACACATTAGGTCTTCTGAATGTTCTAATCGGTTCCCAAATGTTAGAATAATATATTCTGATTTATTGTAATTGATTAGGATCAAGGATTTGATTATCGTTCCATAGTATAGAATTTTATTTCCATAGTTTAATTAGCACTCCACTCTTGTATAAATACAAGACCCTATGTACATGTTATTTAAGTTCAATCCATACAATAATTCTTTTCCCATATTTTATCATGGTATCAGAGCTACTGCTCTATACTTGATTTTTCATCACCATCCCTTCCGTCTTGCCATTACCGTCTTATCACAGCCACCGATAACCATCTCCAATTCATTACCCCCGATAATCTCCTCGATCCCTCGATTTCAAATACTACGGGCTTTTCCAATCATCAAAATTCAAAGCCAACTCCACCAATTTCCAATTTGCCGTCCACCATCACTGTTTTTTTCCCCTTATTTCCCCATTACTTACTGCCTCTACTCCACTAGCAGTAAAACCCATCACCCACTGCCTCAAAGCCATCTCAATTCCACTAAAACCAACCTAGCCTTTTTCCAAAAATAAAAAATAAAAAATAAAAAAAAATTGGCCCACACAAACCAAAAATCACCACCTACTCCATTATCAATCTTCCAGGAGTTCAATCTCCACTTATCCCGTAATCCAGCACACTTCTAGCACTCTAACGCGTACTATTGTCACAGTGTGGTTCAAGTTTTCTTTTCCGACTCCAATTCTAGTCCAGTTCCCTTTTGTTTCGCTACTACGGCGCAATTGGACATATCGCTGTATGCCCCCGTCATTTTGGAGGGCCTCAAACAATATCCTCCTTGCAGATCAAAAAAAAAAAAAAAACGATTATCCTCCTTCCACACGCTTTTCCAAAAGTGATCTCCCATCGGTATTTACGGAAATTCTTTCCAACTCAGGTCTTCTCCCAAAGTCTGGTAAGCAATTCTTTCACTGCATTATTTGTCGCCTCTGGTACATCTTCATGGTTCTTCGATTCTGCGTGTTGCAATCACATGACATCAAAGTTCGTTTGGGTTATTTGGGTATTTTTGTTTTGGTAGTGGGTGGAGAGAGAAATAGGGTAATGATTGGAGAGAGGGGTAATGAGTGGAGAGAGATAGAGAGAGAAATGAAATTAATAATTGAAAAAATAGGGTAATGATTGGAGAAAAATGTAGGGTAATGATTGGAAAACAAAGTTAAAACAAAGTAAATATGGTAAACGAATTTCTACAAAATCTTTGGATTTTCATACCCCAGCCATTCAGACTACTGATGATGGCTCTGCAATACCCGTCACTCATATTGGCCGTGTTTCTACTTCTACAATGTCCCTCTCCAATGCATACTTGGTTCCCAAACTTACCTTGAATTTAATCTTAGTTGGTCAATTATGCGAACTCGGATTTAATGTCATTTTTTCTGCCATTGGTTGTCAGGTACAGGATCCATGGATACGACATATGATTGGGATAGGCCGTAAGTTGGACGTCTATATGAGCTTATTAATCTTCACATTCCATCTCAGCTCTCTGCTATACCCCAGTCTCGTGTTTCTATTCCTCGAGTTCAATTTGTGAGTTCTTTACAATGTTCTGTAACGTCTAATTCCTCCACTGTTATCTGTCTTCGGCACTCTTGCTTAGGTCATGTTCCTTTTGGTCGACTACGCACTTTAGTTTCGAGTGGTCATCTAGGCTCTGTTAAATATGAACATGTTGATTGTCTTTCGTGTCAACTCACAAAACAACCAGCATTGTCTTTTACTCAAAGTGATTCTATTTCGTCTACCCCATTTTATTTAGTTCACTCTGACATATGGGGATCTTCTCCCAACATCACTATGGGTGGATCCAAATACTTTGTTATATTTGTTGATGACGACTCCCGTTTTACATGGTTATACCTTTTGCATAAGTGATCTGAGCGACCACAAATTTACATCGATTTTGCAAAAATGGTTCGAACTCAATTTTCTTGTGTTATTAAAGTTTTTTGTGCTGATAATGCCATGGAATACAAAGAAAAGTCATTTTTGGAATACAAAGAAAAGTCATTTTTGAACTTTCTTCGTCAAATGGCACCCTTACTCACCGATCATGTCCTGGCACATCTCAACAAAATGGTCGTGCTGATTGTAAGCACAGACCGATTTTAGACACTACTCGTGCACTTCTTATATCTTCATCCTGTCCAGAACGTTTTTGGGGAGAAGCTGCTTTAACTACAGTGTATACTATTAACCGTGTCCCCTCTCCCATCATTGGGAATCAATCCCCTTATGAACGTCTTTATGGTATTTTGCCAGCATATGTTCTTCATAAAGTCTTTGGATGCGCATGTTTTGTCTTGCTTCGACCTCATGAGCGTACAAAGTTAGAACCCCAAGCTCGTCTTTGTTGCTTCTTAGGTTATGGAATTGAGCATAAGGGGTACAGATGTTGGGATCCACATTCTCAGCGCCTTCGTATTTTCCACCATGTCAAAGTTTTACTTACTGTCCGTTTCCACTTCATCTTTCTTTACTGATCCTTCTATAGAGTTGTTATTCGATGAGTTCGATGCAAATTCTTCTGAGCTAACTGATACAGCCATTCCCAATCCATTTTTTTCGTCCAACGATCCTGCTCCTGTACCAGGCTCTTCTCTTCCCAAGCCTTCGCATTTTGGCTCTAGTCCTAGCAAGCCCCTTACCTCATCCAGCTCATCCCCTACAGAGCCTCCTGAATCAACAGAGCCTCCTGAACCAGCTCTGATTCACCACCTCGTCGCTCCACTCGGGTAAAAAAAATACCTATCCGTCTTCTTAAGTATCATTGTTTTTCCACCATCCTTTCTCAGCATGAACCTCACTCTTATCATGGGGCTAGTTCTAGCCCTCTTTGGCAGCAAGCAATGGAAGAAGAGTTACAGGCTTTGAATAAGACTCATGCTTGGGATCTTGTTGATCTTCCTCCTGGCAAGACTGCAATAGGCTCTAAATGGGTATATAAGATTAATCCTCGCTCTGATGGCTCTGTCGAGCGCTACAAGGCTCGTTTGGTCGCTAAGGGGTTCGCACAAAAGTATGGTATTGACTATGGGGAGACGTTTGCCCTTGTTGCTGCCTCACCTCTGTTCGGAGTTTAATTGCAGTTGCTACAGTTCGCAAGTGGGAGTTGTATCAGATGGATATCAAAAATGCCTTCCTCAATGGTGATCTTATTGAATAAGTTTATATGCAACCTCCACTTAGGTATGATCATCCTCCAAACAAAGTGTGTAAACTTAATCGTACTCTTTATGGTCTCAAGCAAGCTCCACGGGCTTGGTTTGCACAATTCAGCACAACTATCAAGAATTTTGGATTATCTTCCAGTCTATATGATTCTGCTCTATTTATTCGCAAGTCTGAGCGTGGTATCATCTTGCTTCTCCTCTATGTGGATGATATGATTATTACAGGCGATGATAATACTGGTATCTAAGAACTCAAACGTTCTCTGCTTAAATATTTCGAGATGAATGATTTGGGTTCTCTCAATTATTTTTTAGGCCTTAATATCTCTTCTGCTATTGATGGTTACTATCTCTCTCATGCCAAGTATGCTTTTAATCTACTTGCCTGTGCTGCACTCACTGACAACAAGGTTGCTTCCATACCACTTGAGCCAAATGTTCGTCTTGCACCATTAGACGACACACCACTTCCTGATGCCACCCTTTATCGCCAATTAGTTGGCAGTCTCGTATACCTCACTGTTACACAACCATACATTGCTTATGCAGTTCATATTGTCTGTCAGTTCATGTCTGCTCGACGGTCACCTCATTATGCTGTCGTTCTTCATATCCTTCGCTATATCAAGGGCACTTTATTTCATGGTCTACATTACTCATTCATTCCTCTCTTGAGTTACGTGCTTATTCCGATGCCGATTGGGTTGGTGACCCTACTGATTGTCGTTCTACCACAGGCTATTGCTTCTTCCTTGGTGATTCTCTTATTTCTTGGCATAGTACAAAGCAAACTCTTGTTTCCCGGTCTAGTACTGAGCCTGAATATCGTGCTCTTGTTGACACTACTCAAGAACTGTTATGGGTTCGCTGGGTTCTTGCTGATATGGGTGTTATCCATTCCAATGCCAATATGCTTTATTGTGACAATCAAAGTGCTGTTCAGATTGCTCATAATGATGTATTTCATGATTGCACAAAACATATTGAGATTGATTTTCACTTTGTGTGTCAACATGTTGTCTGCGGCACCGTTCGCCTTCTCCCAATTTCCTCATCTAATCAGACCGCTGACATTTTTACTAAAGCTCATCCTCCCGACCGTTTTCATGATTTAGTCTCCAAACTCAAGTTGGTCTCTGCGCTACCACCTTAAGTTTGAGGAGGGATGTTAGAATAATATTCTAATTTATTAGGATTGATTGTAATTGATTAGGATCTAGGATTTGATTACCGTTCCATAGTATAGGATTTTATTTCCATAGGTAAGCACTCCACTCTTGTATAAATATAAGACCCTATGTACATGTTATTCAAGTTCAATACAATAATTTTTTCCCCATATTTTATCACCAAATATCAACTTATCGTGCATGGATGGGTAGACTTGACGGCGTGCTTGAGCTCGGGTCACTTTTTGTTTTTTCCAAAAGTCTACGTCCACCCCTCTCTTTCACGGCTTCCCCCACCGCTGTAACGCCCCGACTTTTCGGGTGCAAAATAAAATAATTTCTAAAGAAAATATTGCTAAATACATATAATTTTCCAAAATAAAGATTTTGCTAATACAATCTCAAGATAGATTTACGGAATCAAAATACACCAACTTCAGAGCTGACTCTAATCTTGATACGAATCCTAAGCATCCTCGATCCTCGTTACTGATATTCGTTCCGTGTCGAACTGCATCATCGTTGAATCTCCTCCATTGAATCCTGCGCCCTCTAGCAAATTGATCGTCGAAGCAATCGATTTGCCAGGATACAGACGTATCCGTGAGTGATAAATCACCCAATAGAATAATCCAACCCAACCACCCCTCTTACATTACGCTAGCAAGCTAACAAGATAATTATGTTGCGAATTAGTAAAACAGAGATTTTTCACGCCAACCGTTCATTACTATCCATTAGCCTAACGTGTGATCCAAAATCTCCCTACGAGATATTTCTCCCAACCGCTAGCCATGCTCGGTCCCATGAGATCACTTCCTTTGTTGTCATAGATAACCTAAGTTACAATACTACAACAAGCGGCATAGCTTATCATGCCCGAATCACAACCAGGGTTCGCCTATCTTATATAACACATCACAATCATCACTGGACACACGCCAGTCTATCAATTCACCACTGGACACACGCCAGGACATCAATTTATTCCACTGGACTCTCGCCAGGACATCAATTTATTCCACTGGACTCTCGCCAGGACATCAATTTATTCCACAAAACATCACTGGACCATCCGCCAGGTTTTATCGTCACAAAACATCGCTGGACCTCTCGCCAGGTTTTAACATCACAAAATATCGCTGGGCCACCGCCAGGTTTTAACATCACAAAATATCGCTGGGCCACCGCCAGGTTTTATCAAAACATCACTGGGCTTACTTTGCCAGGTTTTATCAAAACATCATTGGGCTTACTTTGCCAAGTTTTATATCATCACTGGGCTTACTCTGCCAGTCTTAAATCATCTCCGGGCTTACTCTGCCGGTTTTAAATCATCACAGACATCACTGGACTACCCGCCAGTTTCAAATCACAATCCTAGGTCCATCAGGCTGCCCCCAAGGTCCTGCTCAGGCTACCCCCAATACTTGAGGTCCTGTCAGGCTGCCCCGGTCCTGCCTGGCCATTCTCACAATTCTAGGTCCATCAGGCTGCCTCAAGGTCCCGCTCAGGCTACCCCGATCACACGAGGTCCCGTTAGGCCACCCCGAGGTCCTGCCTGGCCACCCTAGCGACACTGGGTCTTTCAGGTGCCCTCAAGGTCCTACTCAGGCTACCCCCGATCACACGAGGTCCTGTTAGGCCACCCCCGAGGTCCTGCTTAGCCCACGACTTTCATTTGTTTCCTTTTCCCTTAACAATAACAACGTCTGTATACTTTCTCACCACAAATCTCATCATATCTCAGAATCACGCCTGCAAACAATCCTCTAAAAAGAAAGAAACTTCACAACTTATCCATTACTTAGCATTGTCTAAGTGATTTCTATCTCGTATACCACCCCATGTCTCTAGGGTCCAATCTAGCAATCAAATCCAGCATCGACACAATTTTATTCTCAATAATAATCAAAAACGAATAACAGACGGATCAAAACAAATATTAGGCAATGCAATCACATAACTTTTTATGACTGGGCCGTTGCCTTTAATCTTGTATGGCCACAAAATCATTAATAAGGTATGAACTATTTAATAAAGATTTAAAATAATTTTTCTAGGCTTTAATTAATTATTCTTAAGTAATTAGATTAATTAAATACTAATTAAATACATTAATTAGGTAAAAATATTAGAATAATTATCATAACCTTAATAAGAGTCCTAACGGTCCTCTATAACAAGTTTGAGTGCTAAAAGTTGGGTTTGGAGGTTCGTGGTATTATTTTAAATAAAAAGATTAAGTTAATTTGACAAAAGAGGAATAAATAGATAATAAATAATTAAAAAATGAAAAATATATTTACATTAACAAAATATCATATTAGGACTGTAAGAAGTCTAAATAAAATTATTCGGAATTATTAACACCTTTTATAATATTTTAAAGTAATTTTATTAAGAAACAACGCGTAAATAATAATAAATGGTTAATGAAATAAATAAAATATTATTTTAATAACATATCATCCTTGAGATGTCAGAAGTCTAACAAAAATAGTTTGGATATTAAAATCATTGATTGTAAGGTCACAATTATTTTTCGTTTGTATCTTTAATTAAAAATAAAATAAATAGCTAATAACATAAAAAAAATATGAAGTCAGCAAGTTATGATCTCTAATATGTTAGGACTCTAGGAAAAATAGTTTGGGAATTTATAGAGTAGTTTATAAGGTCGCAACGATTTTTAGTTTATAAACTTTTACATGATAACGAATAAAAATTTAATAAATAGATAAATAAATAAAAAAAATATGAATTTAACAAGGTCTGATCTTTGGAGTGTGGGTAATCTAGGAAAAATATTTCGGGGGTCAAAATCGAAGTTTAGAAGGTTGCAAAATCGTTTCGATCCAAAATAACACAAACCGCGAACTCTGATCCGAAGGGAGTTCGCGGCCGCAAGGTCCAACCGCGCTGGTTCTAGCGGCTGAAGCAACCCGAAGGTTGCGGCCGCAAGGTCGGCATCAGTTTTTGTTTTTTTTGATTTTTTTGCACGGTTTTTGATGCATGGGACTACGGGGCCTATTGGGTTATGTCTATAAATCATAAATATACTTAGAGGAGGTTTCGGATCGAATTATAATACCTCGTATTGGGTGGAATTGGTTTTCGATCGGAAACTTGACAATTTGGAAAGAAAACTTCGGTTTCTTCGATCGAGAGACCTCAAATAATTGGTTGATGTTCGTGGATGCTTGGGATTGTAGAATGAGATTGAACGATCAATTTGGGTCTCGAACGAAGGAACTACAAACCCACTTTTCTCTCTCTTTTCTCTCTAGAACTCCATAGCTTTGGTGCTTTGATTTCCTTTCGATTTTCTCTTTTTTGGACGATTGGAGTGTGAAAATTTTCTTGCGTGCCATGGTCGGAGTAGGAATGTATTTATAAGAGAATTGGATGAGTTTCGAATAAAATCGAGTCCTAATGGAATTGGGTTTTGGAACGAACGAATCGTGCTCGGTTTTAGGGTTACGGAGAAGGTAGAGATCGAGTAGGAGAGTGAGAGATAGAAGAGTTGTGCATGCATGCAAGTATTGTAGGAAAATTAAAAAGAAGTTGTGCATGCATATTTGTATCTAAAAGGAATAATAATAATAATTGTATTAATAAAATAATTCTAATAACATTATTATTAAAAAAAAAAATTGGGTCAAAATTCCGGGTCGTTACAACCGCACTCAATTTCGCTGTCTAAAAGTGTTTTGGACGGTCCGGATTTTAAAAACCTCTTCCAAAGAAAAGTTACACTCTTGATTGCTGAAAATGACGGTGAGATTGACCGAGCAGTGAAACTGTGCACTGGAAGTGAACGGGTTGATGTTTTTCCCCAGTCCTCCAATTAGGAAGTACTGATAATCTAATATCTACAACACGTGCTTCCGATTTTGTGGAAATTCTGCAGTTGTCTGGTTCACAGAATCATAAACATGGGATCAACTTACTACACCACAGGCCAAGTGGTCTTGACCTGAGACTTAGGAGTTTGCTCATTCTTATTGTCCCAGGTTTGATTCTTTTTGGCAGCAAATCTTGGGACAATCTCACCCCACGCATAAGCATGTGAAACGGTTGAATGAGAGACTATAGGAATTAGTCCAAGGTGTGCGCAAGCTGGTCCGGAACATCATGCATTAAAAAATATAAAAAAAACCTTTCACACGGCATTTGGGAAGGAGTGGGAGCTTTCAGTCAATTATCACCATCATTCTTGGGGCCCCATAGACTGGACTATGGTGGCTATTGGTCACCTTTGCTTCCCTTGGAGGCCTCTGGGAGGCAAGAAGAGAGGCCCAAAATTATTCAAATGCTTTTAACAGCTATTAGCTAGCCTATTGCAATTGACAACAACAACGTGTAGTGCGGCTGATCTGGCCGTCTGAAGAATGGACGGTTCAAATTTTTGTAGAAGCTTGGATTAAATCTGAGTTGTTCGTGTTGAAATGGATGGCCGGATTTACCGTACTAGACTTGTTGAGCAGTGGATGGCCTGCAACATCCCCAAATCCCCCCTAAGATTTAATTTCCGTTGGAACCCAAAAAAAAAAAAAAAACCCCACCCTAAGATTGGTTGTTAGATTCGGGGGTTTTATTTCCGATGGTCCTTTTTGTTTTGGTTGGTGTGTTGCCTTCCGATTTTGGATCTTGAGTGGCCATTGCCGATGTGCCCTTGGTCCATTTAATTTTTATATGTTATTTTCCAAAGATCAGTACAAGAAAATTCCCGAGTAAAAAAAATAACAGCAAATCCCTGAGTATTTTATTCTTTGTGTGGTATCCACGAGCAAATGAATTGCGATTTGTCTAAACCTTTGACCAGCGACTAATTGAGACCAGCCTAGAGTTTACATACAGTGGTGGAGCCAGCATTTAAATTCAGGGGTGGCATTGCTTGATGAGAGCCTACTTTTGTTGTTACGTTTTATGATTTTATCCGTAAAAGTGTGTAGAATATATAAGGTTGCATGTATATATATATATATATTCATGTAGTTAAATTTTGCCGTGGCCTTTTTCTTTGTTAAAAGAATAAAAGTTTACTCTTAACTCTTTTAGGTTCTTCAAATGAAAGCCGTTATTACCTTACAAACCGTTCATTTAAATAAATAAATAAATAACATTTACCTTATCTGTGTAAAAATATAAATTGTCCAAATACTAATATATATAGGTGACCAATCGAATTTCCTTACCGTAAAAAAAGTTTTGCTTGAAACTAGTTTTGCGGCGGGTGGGGGTGGCACCTACCTCACCGCCTCACTAGTTATCTCCGCCCCTCGCACACACATACTAAGATCTTGTTGACACAGATGACCGGCGAATGTTCATCACAAGCGCAAAAGTTCCTGTTGGCCCATGATGTGTATCTAATCTTCAAGTGTTTTGAAACCTCTTCAAATCTTCTCTTTATTACCTTGTGCTACATTGGTTAGACATTACACTTTAAACATCCTTATATTTAGAGCATCTCCAGGAGCCACGCTCTTGAGCAAAATTGGACAAGAATGGCGAGAAAACCGTGAAATTCCAGACCCAAGAGGCTCACTCCAACCTCACCACTTTGAAGGGGAGCTACTGTAGCTCGCTCGTTCCAACAAGGTTTCAGAGCTCGCTTGCTCTGACTTCGTCGTCTCTCTCTCTCTCTCTCTCTCTCTCTCTCTCTCTCTCTCTCTCTCTCTCTCTCTCTCTCTCTCTCTCTCTCTCTCTCCCATCTCCCGGCTCTTGCACACCATTCATTCTCAGATCCAAAAGGAAAAAAAGCCATACCAAAGCTAAATGCGTCGTCATCTTCATGGAAGCTAGCTGTCGTCGTTGTCGATTAAGCGGTGGTGGAGCTACTATTATGGAATCGACTACCTGAGGATGAAGTTGGCAAAGATCCGGCATGAACGGAGTGGAGGAGGAGGGCGACAGTGGTGGAGATCAGGCGGGTTTGCAGATTTCAGAGAGATAGAGATGGATTTTGTAGTTGTGCATTTGGTTTCTAGGTTCTGGGTTTGCAGAAAATTTCGGGGAGAGAGAGATGGGTTGAAATCTGGTACAGGTGGAGTTTGAATAACTTCAAAAGCCTAAACTGTTGGGTACCCATATGTTAAATGGCTAGCTAATGGGACTTTTCCTAAACATTTTAGCTAGAATTTCCTTGAGGCTCCTGTAGATGCTCTTACAAAACTCTTCCCGTAGGCCAAAAGAATGTGGCTAGACCCAACTAGTTAACTGGGTCTCAAGCTTTGTGCGCATGTGGCTGCAGATCTCTGAATTTTTGCACACGCGTGTCTCAAGCTTTGTACGTACCCCAGACTCTTGATTTTTGCATCTGCTCGATCATTTTGTTCGTTGGGGGTGCTGTTGGACTTGTGAATTGTGATGATCGATGGATATTCTTCTGGACGGATCAAAAAAAAAAAAGAAGATATTCTTCTGTAGCTGTTGATGGATGTCTCTATTTGCCCATATTCGTTTGGGATGCTCTATGCTCTCCTACTTTATAGCCTTGGGTTGCTGATTTGCTATATATTAACCGTGGTCTCTCGATCCTTGGTTCGCCCAGTTCTGCTAGCTGCTGCTTGGTCCCCGGTGCCCTGGTTCTCTGAGCAGCTCCGTCCTATTCTTTTGTCTGTCATTTTATCTCAATCGAATAAAAAATTGATTATAACTTTTAATTGGTAATACAACTTATATGCAATATAGATCTTGTTTGATAGACCTCAATGAACTCTTTTAAACGATGTTTTCAAAATCACCTAAAAGATTATATATTGCAAGATATAATCAATTGAAAAGTGGCACGGACTCCTAAAATGGACTAAAGAATTGGGACAGAGGGAGTACTTGTTTATCTAGTTGAGCAGTCCACTTTGCAAGAATAGTGATGTCTCTCCCTTGCAGCAATCCAGAAGTGAATCAACAACCGAAAGGATGCGAGCCTAGCTAAATTACTATAAACCACACACTAGGGTACTTGCTGGTACCTTAGGAGGAAGAAAACCTCTAAGTGTTAAGACCTTGATCACTAGGCCAATCTCTTGGGATTTGTGCGTGAATGAGTTGCTCATAAAAAAACAGTCCCAAGGGTAAGTCCGGTTGGTCAGTGGGGTTCGATTCTTAGGGTTAGACCGTAATAAAGTAATTTTTTGTGAATTTTTTAATCCCAACGTGGATGATCTGTATTTGACCAGATTAGGAAGGATATAAACTAGTCCAGACAGCGTGATCGTCAGACCCCAAAAAATGGAGTTACTCATAGAAAATTAAAACGAAAGGCCGCTTCTATTAGCAACCCATTATTTACTAAATACAACACATTGCAAATAAAACCACCCCTCTTTTGTACTTAAAAAACAATTTTTCAAATTCCCAACTTACCCCCGACTATTCAAGACCATCGCAGTCACTAGCAAACTCCATCGCCACCACCACCAGCAAGATGAGAAATGGAAGAGGTGGGTGATTTGAAGTGTACAAAACTAGGATTGGTAGTGTGAGGAGGAGGAAGATGAAGGGTTGTAGTGTTGGTAGAAAATTTCATGGATAAAATGGTCATGACACATGAGAGTATTTTTGTCTTAAAATTTGTTGATTTTTATTTTTTAATGGATTATATTTAGAGCGTTTGCAACCCATGCTCTAATCTTTCATTTATTCTTCTATTTTTTTATTTTGGAGGAAATCTTCATTTCAACCCCTCATCTATTTTGGAAGATAAAATTTGATACCCCATATATAGAGTATAAGAAAAAGAAATAGAGAATCCTCTAAAACTACTTTTTGAATATAAAATGCAAAAAGTATTAGATTTGCATTGAGAGTGAATAAAGATTGGAGGAAAAGTGAGGAAGTTTTTGAAATAGAGAAGAGGTTTGTGATTGGAGTGTGTATGAAAAGTAAAATTCTCTATCTTCACTTTTTCATTGAAAATGACTAATTCAATCCTCTCAAATGAATTGTTGAGACTCGTTGGGTTTTTTAAGGTATTTTGGACGTTTTCTTTTTGAGAAACTTTTATGTATAATGGGGATAGGAGGGGGTGGTGTACCCTCCGGTCGGTTTTTAATTTTTCAGTCATTTTTCGAGCACACTTTGATGATTGGCTCATCTCATTTTGTAGATCTTGACCGAAATATTAATCTTACAAATAATCGTGTTCATTGGATTTCAATAAATATATGATCGGCACATGTGAATATTGAAGAAAACAAAAACTAGATTCAAAAACACACTGAATCACAGCCCAATTTTTATTTTTATTTTTTACGATTTTCATATGTGCTGATCATATATTTACTAAAATTCGATAAATAAAATTTTTGGTATGATTAGTGTTCTCGCTGAGATCTACAAAGTGAACAGAACCGATCATCAAATATGTTTGGAAAATGCTCAAAAAATTGAAAATGAACCGAAGGGGACACCGCCACCCCTTCTATCCGTTGTGTGCATAAAAGCTTCTCTTTGTTTTTATAGCTTGTAAGCTTCAGCACAAATAGAAAAATTATTCAACACTCGGTTTATATTCTTTCTCATCGCATAATATGTGGGCTCATACAAAACTCATATGTAGACTACCCATATTATATGAAAAAAAAAAATATTACCGAGAGTACTGAATAATTACCCGTCCAAACGGGAAACTAATGCCAAAAACAAATCATAAATTCTCAGCGTTTTTAGGGTTCATGGAACAAGAGGGGTTTTACGGAATATTTGCAGATTCTGGTTTGTGAGATCTCCTCTGAAATTCAGGTTTGTTCCTCTTCTTCCTCCTAAAAAATTCATCAAATGATCAAGTTTATCTTTACAAACGCTTTGCGCCACGTGAGTTCTGCTGCTAAATCTTCTCCGGCCCACAATATCCATTTCCTTCAAATCCACCCCTTTTCCTCATCTCTCAAATCCCTTCAAAACCCAAAAATTCAACACCCATTCACAGTCACTTACCTCATAAAATCATGTGGGTTTTCCGCAGAAGTAGCCATTTCCGCATCAAAGCTTGTTAATTTTGAATCTCCCAAAAGGCCAGACTCTGTACTGGCATTCTTCGAGAACAATGAATTCACCAAAACCCAGATCTCAAACCTCATTAAAAAGTACCCTCAGTTACTCATATTCGATCCCAATAAAACCCTTTTGCCCAAAATCGAGTTTCTCAAATCTAAAGGCGTTTCGGCCAAAGATGTTGCCAGGATAATGTCTACATCGCCATTTGCTGTGAGAAGTTTGGAAAATTTGATCATCCCGTCTTTCAATTTCTGTAGTAATTTGCTTCGATCCGAAGAGGAAGCCATAGCTGCTATTAAACGTTGTGCTATGCTTCTTTCGTTAGACAAGGTAACTCATGTCACACCCAACATCGAAATCTTGTGTGAAGCCGGTGTGCCGAATGCCCATGTGATAAGTTCGTTTTTGAAGCAACCTAGACCATTCATGATGCGCAGCAATGAGTTTCGACAGATCGTGGAGGATGTAGAGAAAATGGGGTTTGACCCTTCGAGGGGGAGTTTTTTGAGAGCAATTCATGTGTTGAGAGCAGTGAGTAAATCAACGTGGGAGAAGAAGGTTGAGGTTTACAAGAAATGGGGTTGGACCAAGGATGAGATTCTTGTAGCTTTTAAGTTGTATCCGGATTGTATGCGAGCGTCGGAGGATAAGATCAATCGGGTGATGGATTTTGCTATCAATCAAATCGGTTGGGAGTCTTCGGTCATTGCAAGACGGCCAGTACTCATTTCGTTGAGCTTTGAGAAGAGGATCCTTCCAAGGTTTGCCATTTATCAAGTTTTGTCGTCGAAGGGTATAATTAAGACCAAAGGTATTAGTTGGACGGCACTGTCAACTTCTGAAAAGCTGTTTCTAGAGAAGTTTGTTATACGTTACGGGGAAGAAGCTCCGGAGCTACTGAAGTTGTATAAGGAGAAGTTAGAACTTGCAATGTAGTTTAGGACATGAGGGTTGTGAGGAGTAAGAGTGGATTGGTTAAGGATTCCTCCCGTTGATACCGAGCCGACACACAATTGACTCATCGTTTTGCTTCTTTTATTTGATTTTGGATATCGGGTTTCTACTATTTCTAGTAAGACGAGGTAATCGATCCAAATTTAGTACCATTTGGAAGCAAGTTTGAGTCCTTCGTTCAGTCACCGGCAAAATGCACACTCTGAAGTCTGAAGCCCCCACATTGTCGCGCATTGAGGATTCCATCTTGTCGTAATGGTTGTCTTGACTCTTGGTACAAGGTCATCATCTGCTAATTTGGTCAAAGTATATTTTCGTCTATTCATTTTATTCAAAATTTATGTGTTTACGTAAATAATTTTTTCATCATCTGTTCATCTAGAAGTATGGTGTTTTCTTCGCTGTTTGTATTTTAATTTTGATGATTAGAAAGATTTTCGTTATGTTGATCTTGATTGTCTAAATGGAAACAGTGTAAAGTCGAATTAGTCACTTTGCTAATGATGTGGATTTCATCTCGTTGCGAAGACACAAGCTGCCTTTTTCATTAACTGACGTGAATCGTCTGTCTTTCATTTGGAGTATCCTCATTTGCTTTTGTATTCTACTAGTATTTGCCCGTACCTATGGTACTGCACATCATTTGATGGTATATTTGTAATATATTTGTAAGGGTGTGGATATTTTTTTAAGAGAGTTGTGGAGCACACATCAGCCCTTGGATCAAATGAATCTCAGCCATTGAATCAACTTATATTTGTGTTTGTGTGGTCCCCACACTTTTATGTTTTATTAGGTAGACTAGTGTTTGCCCGTGCCTACGGCACTACGCACCCCGGTTGGAATTGTCCGTGCCTACGACACTTGTTAGCTAGCGGCTCAAACATTAATGTGTAGTATGTGATCCTCTTCTTAGTGGCACAAAAGAAAAAAGAACTATCAATTTGCTTATGGAATTCCAGTAAATACCAGGTAAAAAGTTAATAGCAGTACATCAGTTAGTGCTCTGCATCACTTTAGATTTTATACATCACTTTCTGTCCTGTTGATATGTTTTGATCATTTTGAACCTTTCTTCCACTATTTTTCTGTTTTTTCTCGGGCCCTATTCTACTTAATTGGCTTAAGAATACTTCATGGTCATTTCTCTTGCACCAGAATTGCCAGTAAGTACCGATCAAAAAAATAATGCTGGTAAGTCTTTTTCCTTTGAGTTCTTTTCGTCTACAATTTGCTGCTTATTTGGTTTTTTTTTTTTTTCAAAAGGAATGGGAAGAAATGCCTGAATGGAAAAAAGAGCCTATAAGCTGGAGAGTTTTGAATGATGCTTAGAATTTGAAGAGCTCTGGTTTTAGATTTGTGTTCTACTAACAAAATATGGAAGATCTACTGCAAACTTGTTTCCTTGCCCCTGATGTAAAGTTACCAACAAAAATATTAGGAAGCCCAGAAATTTTTTTGTTTATGTTTCCTTGCCCCCGATGCTAATTATTCAGTTCTATAATTCAATTTTTGTAAGATGTCTGAATGGAGTTCTCTTTCTACCATGCATTTTAACAAACACATTGAATGCAATTAATGAATGTATGTCATGTGTGATTAATAAGAAACCAAAAACCAGCAATAATTGCAAACTTCAGAACAGAAAAGGGTACTGAACTAATAAAAAATCGAACTTACAAAGGTTGTTTGATATTTTGGCAATGAATCGGAGAAGGACTGCAATGGATGGAGGAGGCTAGGATGGACGACAAATTGGTGGTCGGGCTGCTCAGAGACAAAGGAGGGTGGACATAGAAAGTTGGAGGTTAGGGATTTTTCTGAGAATAAGAAGGGAGTGGGAGAGAGGACGATGGTGATGGAGGTGGTGCCTTGAGAGAGAGAGAGAGAGAGAGAGAGAGAGAGAAATTCTGGCGTGGGGGTTTCAAAAGACGAAGTACGGTGAATTCGGATTTAAAAAAAGTACGGTGAATACGTTTTTGGATGTGGTGGCTAGGCATGTATGGCAGTTGTTTAATTAGCTAAAAAATATGGGCTCTTTAATGAGGTGAGGAGAATGCCTCTTAGCCCTTGGATCAAACTAATCTTAACCATTCCAACAACTTGTCCCCACACCCTTCTGTTTTATAAAAGAGATTGTGGATAAAATTTTCAGTGCCGGGTGGGTATCACGTAGTGGCCTCTCGGCGCATCTAGGCCGTCCAAAAGTATTTTTTGGACGATTCAAATTTTATAAAAACTTTTCTCCCGAAAAGTTAAAATCTCTCCTGAAAAAGTTTTTTTTTTAAAATCCAGACCATCGAAAACACTTTTGAAAAGTTTGGATGCATGAGTAGGCACCAGGTGGAATATACCCACCCGGCACTGAAAAACTTCTCCCTATTGTGAGATTGCTTTAGGTTTCCCCATATTTGCTATGGCCTTCTATAGACCCTTCTAAAAATTCAAAAATAATTTTACGTTGCTGTTAAACTTATAAAAGTTTCCCAAGTAAAAATTTTAATTTTTAGGTCTAAATGAATCATCTTCAACATATTTTACATTTTCAAACTCAAAATTTATGTAAATGAAAAATAATTTTTCAATTTTTTTTTGTACCGTTCAAAAGATCTCAATGAAATTTATCAAACAAGATCCATATTGCTAGAAAAATTATTTGCATAAACACATAATTTTTGAATTTGAAATTACCTTCTTAAAAAATACTACGTACGTATTTTGAGTTCTAGAACATGGCCTTTTTTGAACGTGGTACAAATTTCTTTTTTACTTTTACAGGAAAACAAATAATAATAAACCAGTGGGGGCCTTTGCGTCCATTGGCCTCAAGCGCCTCGAGAAATTTTTGGGTGTCAGAAGGGTATCACGTCACCTGACCGATATGGTGCCCGAATAATACATCTAGGCCATTGAAAAGTGTACTGAACGGTCCATATTAAAACACTCTCTTTTCTTTTAACCCAACACTTTCTCTCTCCAAATCTGATCCGTCCAAAATCAAAATAGACGACTTGGATGCACTGAGTGGACACCACGTGTACCCACTCCGCGCTGAAAATCTTCTCACCTCTGCCTCCCTGTTCCACCCTCTCTCTCTCCTCTCCCATCTTCACACCACCATTGCAACCTTCCCCACCTCACTCCTCAACCTCCATCCGCCGCTCTTCCCGACCCGTTGCTGTTATTCTTCTTCCTCTTCTCCAATGGTGGATGGTGAATCCCACGCGCCTCCGTCTCCTTCCCCTTCCATTACTCTGCACGAGAAACAGTTCCAGCACTTCCACCACCTCCTCGATGAGACAAAACTACAGATTCCTCTCTCTCTCTTAAGAAAAACCTAATCACAGCCTCTCTATTCGTCGCATACTTGTACCATTAGTTGAGATGCGCGCAAGCTAGTCCGGACATCCGGTTACAAGGAAAAAAAGAAGAAGTGAGGGCGTTGGGCCATGAATTGTTCCCAATTTATGTACTTCTAGAAATTGACACTTTTATTGAAATTGACACTTTAATAAATAACTATAAAATGCAAACTACAAATGCAAGTACGAGAGTCTTTTAAGTGGAGTATATTTTATGCTCATAAGCTCCCAAGTACAATGTGGGGTGGGAAAGGAGGCCTCTCGGAGCGAATGCTCATGAATATTTCCCCATGTGACACGGTTGGTCAATTGGGACTAGCGTTGTAAACGAATCGAGTAGTTCTCGAGGTCGACTCATTTACTAAATAAGCCGAACTCGTGCTCGGATTTTTGGCTCATTTAGTAAATGAAACGAGCCGAATTGTTTGACAAAAGCTCATTTCGTTAAGGAAGACTTGACTCAATTAAAAAGGCTCATTTAGTAAATGACTAAACTCGATTCATTAAGAATGGAGTTGTGCTCGAGCTCAAGTTTTTGGCTCATTTAGTAAACGAGCCGAGTTCGAGCTCGACAAAGTTCGGCTCAGCTCTTCTTTTTTTTTCTTTTTTTTTTTTCCATTCGTTATTCCTAATCTAAACTATCCTAAGAGAATTGGGCTGAGGGGATGGGGCGAGGCTCATTACAGCCCTAAATTTGAGACAACACCGCAGGGTCAATCATATAAACTTTTAAAATTCTCTGGTGTCAATCTTTTATATCTTAAAGTTCAAGGGTTTAATTTTGTGAAGCTCATAATACATGTATACTGTAGTATTTGTCAGTATCAGTACGACCCAAAATCTTTATCTCGAATCGAACAAAGCCCGTAGCAGCTCCGGCGACGATTGGCGGCTCCGGCAACTATAAGAACCGAACAAGTGCCCACTCTCTCTCTCTCTCTCTCTCTCTCTCTCTCCCTCTCCCTATCTCTCCCTCTCTATGGAGCATATGGCTACAATGGTCTCTAGGTTTTTTGATGCATCCTTCCATGGGACCTGATGTGAGAGACTGAACAGCATTAGGAAGTCTGTAAATCGCCTTGGGGAATGTGGATACCTACTTCTGGTCACTGTTTAGGTCTTTCTTTCACCTCTTTTTTGTGTTTGTGACTTTGTGCCACCATTTTTTGTGTTTGTTTCTTGATTTTGTCAATTTTTTTATTTTTTATTTTTTTGCCGGGGAGGGGTATGGTTGAGACCTGTGGCTCCATGTATCCTTTTCTTTTGGCCCATCGTTTACTCGGCATGTTGACATTTTGTTTAATCGGCATTGCAGTTGTATTGTGCGAGCAGTAATTTCAACGTCACAGGCCACGAATTGGAACTCATTTCCCATGAAATAACCTGCCAAAATTCAGCGTTATAGTATCTGGAAAAGCTGGCATGAGTGCATGGCATGCCATCATTTGTCAAATTATGTCATTCACTTGTTTTCCAGGAGTCTTTCTTTCCATGGGAGGAACTTTTTAATGATTCAAAGGGCTGGAAACTTGTGCAACCTTGTGAGACTGAGGCCTTATGGGACTCGTCCGCGAGCCATATGTTTTAACAAGGTAGTACTCTATAATGCATTGTGTGGAAATGGTTGAAAGCAATTGCTTTTTGTGACAGTATTTGTCATCCTTGAGGTAGCGGCTTGTGAAATCAGGCTATCAGGCCACTAGAATTCACTGATTTCACCTTTTCTGTTGCATTTTTAATGCTGAATAAGAAATAAATTTATTTTTTGTGTTACTGATACATTGGGTAATGAGGTATTTCAGCAACTGCACAGGAGGTCAGTGTCGTTGCTTGTTATTGCTGAAACTGAAAGCATGGATTACCCCCCTCCAAAAAAAAGAGAGCAAAGACACACACACACACACACACAAATCCCCTCTGTGTGTGTGTGTGGTTGGTTTGCTAGCTAGCTCTGTTGTGGTTTTCATGTTTCTTGTGCCAGCCAAGTTGTATGTATTCTATGGAGAACTTCAAAGAATTTATGCGCTTCCCCACCCTCATCTGTTTGCTAAGTCTCTTACCTGGAATACCTTGTGTTTCTCACAAAATACGGGAAAAGAAATTCCAAGGGTTCAACCCCCTTGTGCGAGTGATATGGAGAGGAATCAAAACTTGAGAATTCTTGACGACTTTCACTTTAATCTGGACACTGTTGAGATTCTCATCTATTCTTTTTGATAGCTGACAGAAGATTTTGCTCCTATAGCCCATTTACTCCTTCGACTTTTGGATGTTAATGGAGAGCAGGCAATGAGAAAATTTAGCCGCAGTTTTGAGATTTCCCAACCATGGCGGTGACACTTTACTAGGAAGGCATTAGACACCTTTTTACAGATTTAGATTCTGATGCTCTTGGTGTCAACACTATTATTAAATCCTGATGATGTCGACCCCATTTTTTAATGGATCTTGAATGTGTGAGAGGCAATTCTACATCATTTCTTCCCATCGTCTTATTTTCTATTGTGTATTTTTCGTATATTTGACAGCCATAAGAGATGAATCATCATTTCACATGGAAATACATTCTCATAATTGACAGGCATAAGCGATTAATTGTTGATGCACTTGTACAATCTTTTCTGGTCTTCCTTATAAAAAATAACTCAAAGTGAAGGCAGCAGATTGGACTCAAGCTTTTCCTGCGAATTAAAGAGAAAAATGGCTTAGTGATGATCTGTGCCGTAGCTAATGTATTATGATATACTGTATCACATGGACGTATCATGTATGTGGAAATATAGTACAATACAAAATGTCGAAAGTATAGACACCCATGTTGCCTTTAAACAGATAAGGATTGAGCTTTGCACTTTGATTGAGGTTACCATTCGACAGGCTTAGTATGTTTTTCTCTGACTATCCAATCTGGTGCTTGTCTATCAGGATTCCTGCAAACTCTCTGGTAGTTTGGACTCGGATTTATTTGGAGTTCCTTTCAGAAAATATTCAACAAAGCAGGGGATATCTACTGAAACTGAAGGAACAAACTGTGAAAACACATTTTCTGACTCCGTTAAGACTGTTGAAAAATCAAGCAATCTTGATTCTTCAAATGGCAGAGTTATGCTTATTGATGGCACATCGGTCATTTATAGAGCTTACTTCAGGCTTCTTGGTACATCATGCAACCTTGCCTATTTTGTGTGTATGCATATTTAAAGTGTTGTAGGTTGGTGGTCTTGATGTATCCACAAGTAATGGTGTATTAATATCTCCCGTTTTTAGACGATTCTGTAAGGATGAACATTCCTATTCAGAGGGCAATAATGAATTTTGGAGAAGTAATAATCTGTTTCACTTGTAAATGAGACCATTTGAAATTTGGTTGATGCAAACTTATGCAGGCTATTGAGTATTGACCATCAACTTGATTTTTGTTTTGGTTTACCAAGTTATGTACCATCAACTTTGATGAAAACAGTTGCAGGCTGGTGTAGAGCAGTTTTCTATTGGAAGATGATGCCAAGAAAGTCCAAACAACAAAGAAATATGATAACATGACTAGTAGCTCTTTAGGGGCAAATGTAATAAGTTTGAGATGTTTTGATGATAACATAATGCTGTATACCTCAAAATGGCAAAGTAGTACATCTTCCATCCTTAGTGGCTGAATTAGTACTGTCCGGAACTGTACCAAAACCGAAGCACACCGATCCTTAAATCCTGATCAATTAGGGTTGGCTACATGAATCCATTGTCTCCATGAATCCATTGTCTCCATTGAGTTTTCAAGGGCCCCATGTTCCATGGTATCCAAGAAACCTAGGTTTTTTGAACTAGAGCCTCCAAATTCTTGTTTGGTCTACCCCTCCCCTTAGTGCCTACCATTTACCGTATCCATATCACTTGACACTCCTCCTAACTACCGCATCGATGGTCTATGATATATACGTACAAACCATCTTAATCTATTCTCTCTCATCTTATTTGCTATCGGCTATCGTCCCACAAAAGTTTTCTTTTCTAATTCTATTTTGCAAAGTTTTACCACACATTTATCGCAACATTCTTATTCATTTACTCTCATCTTACTCACATGTTGTTTCGTAGTGGCTGAATTAGTACTTTACTAAAGAGGTATGGGTGCAAAAAGTTCTTGCTTCTCTTTTGTTCTAGTGATTGAGCAGAGACTAAGCGATGCACATGTCTCCGAATTTGCTGGTGAACACTATTTTGTTAACTAGTCTATGATTTGATATTCATCCAGTATAATTTACATGAGATGATTCCTACCTTACTCATTTCCCCCACCTCCTAGATAGGTTCCAGGGTACTCAAATTGAAAAGAAATATGTAAAAAGTGGAAGTAAATACTTTTGATACTTGACACTTACTAGTAGTAAGAAAATTTTCACATCGCTGTGAAAGAAGCATAATGGATTTGTCAATTGCCTATTTGGTAATCTAGAGACGCATATAGGGATCAGAAACCACTTGGTCTGTCTCAGCATTCAACATAGTATACATTGACATTGTGTCTATAACTTTATCCATTTATATCGTTACCTCCTAACTAATTCAATTGCTAATGGTTGTTCCATTATGTTGCATTCTGAGTAGCAAAGTTGCACCATGGTCATCTATCAAACGCTGATGGCAATGGAGATTGGGTCTTAACTATATCTACTGCTTTATCTCTTGTAAGTCATGTTTATGTTTGTTTCGTTCTTCTACTAGCTAGTAACCCATTCTTGCAGTGAGTATACAGAGCCATAAAATGCACCACAACTCTATATGGATATGTTAAGGAGAAATAAGCTTGTATTATTTTCTACTTTTGTGGTTGAATGGAGACTTGATGGCACCTCTTTGA
Organism: Rhododendron molle; assembly: GCA_025413875.1. Classification (NCBI taxonomy): domain Eukaryota; kingdom Viridiplantae; phylum Streptophyta; class Magnoliopsida; order Ericales; family Ericaceae; genus Rhododendron; species Rhododendron molle. The sequence goes on along the minus strand of CM046389.1, from coordinate 11,610,869 downwards.
GTAACTTGAGCTTCTTATGTTGCTTCAATTGATTCCTAGAAATTGTTCAAAAAAAAAAATTGCCTCTTAGAAACAGGACTAACTGAATAATGTAATGAATTGTGCCACTGGCTTCTAAGTTCAAACTCAAGTTTTATTTCTCTCACAACTAGGGTAGTTTTGTGCGAGAAAACAATTGTAATTCCTATCTCTGCCAATTGCCTTTGCTTTTGGTAAGCTAAAATACGTTCATTTATATAACTATCTACAAAGAATTGAGGCACACCTCATGAAACAGAATATTAGTGTAATTTTTTGGGGCATTTTAAGGTATTTCTCATTTGTGTTGTTCTTGCAGATAATTGATGTCCTGGAGTTTACTCCTTCACATGTTGCGGTACGTATCTATGCCAACAAATGTCTTTCTCTTGAAATACAGAAAAGCCACACTTATGCACCATCTGTGCTTTTTATCTTTTCACTTTCCTATGCTGGTATTACTATCCTTGTTTTAGTTTTCGATTTCTATTAGTTGGCATGGCCTTGTTATGAACTTTGTTTGGTTACTATTCCTGTTATGACAGTTGGATGGAGAGATTGACTTAGCTGGGCATCTCCAGCTACATTCCTAGTTGAAGGATTTAAACTCAAGCTTTTTTTATTTTACCCCATTTGGTGATGATGCTGAAGCAGCTAGGCTATATTTTCCGCATAAGAGAGATGGTTTTCAAAACTTTGATTTTTTCATAATTCTTTCTTCATTTACGTATCTACGTTTATTAAAAAATGAAAAGGAAGATAATTGTTTCATGTACTCTTTTTTTTCTTTGTCCATCTTTTGATTGTTGCCCAGATGGGAGATCTGGGTGTGTTGACAATTCTCTTCAATAGTATTTCAAATGCTTGGGACTTTGAATTTACCAATTGTTCTAAAAGCTTAAGTTGTTAGGAAATGAGCCCAACAACGTATATCAAGCTATCCACCTTCCCTCACGTTTTCCAATACCCCCTCTCACATGCGAGACAGCTTGCACGTCGAGATGCACACATCCATGCAGAGACCGAAACATATTGTAAACGGGAGAAGAAGAATGCAAACAAGCAACAAATATAAATGGAGAGACTTGAACCTAAGACCTTCCAAAAACAAAAGCCCTAATTCATGCTAAGTTACCAATTGTCCCAAAAGCTTAAGCTGTTAGAAAATGGACTCAAACAATGACAACGACCACCTGGTCATCCGGTGGGTAGATTGATTAATAGGGCTTGGTCTTATGGATATCGGATTGTTTCTCCACTAATTACCAGAATGGTCTCCTTTGTCTATTTTTTTTATTTTTTATTTTTTATTTTTAACTTTCTCCACTTTGCTCCCGCAATATGTCAAGTGAGGGCCATATGTGCAATTTCCATCAGAATGACAACGATGCTTTTGATTGGACTTAGTTCATGCAGAAGTCATAAAACTAAGGGAAAGATCGATGAACTTCATAGTTGAAACTAGGAGGACCAATATTCTCAAAAGATAAATTAGAACAGCTTGTGTAACTTACCCATTACAAGTGTTATGGCTGTTCGTTCCTCTTCTCTCCTTGTTTTTTTTCCCCTTGTTTTATAATTAAAACATTCTAGAACCTGAATGAGCAGTTTATATGGTTTATGTTTGTAGTAGTAATCTACATAATCACAATTGGAAATATGAACTTTCAAATTTCTGGTATTCGTGTAATTGCTCTTTCTGATTCGAAAAGCCATATTAATTTCGCGTATTCTTTCTTTTTTCCTCTTTTTTTAATCATCAGAAACTTACTATTTATAGTGCAACTGTTGATATTGCTTCTGTTTGATTCTTTTTTTTTTTGGTTTCTTGTGCAGGTGGTGTTTGACCATGATGGTAAGACTTAATAAGCTAGTGAGTATTGGCATCTTCTATTTCTACTTCGATTACCAATGAGTACTTGCATCTATTTTTTTAATCCCTTTTTTTGATCTTCAATAAGCTTCAACAGAATGATCCTGTTCATGAGTGACCTTATTTGAAGGGGAAGTCTTTCCAGTTATGATGGGACTCATTGTCATTTGTTTATATCTATGGATATGGATATCTTTTCCAGAAACATGTTAGTTCCGCAGTCTCATAAAAACTGTTAACATCTGTGTACTGAATTCACCGTGCCAAATTCTCATTCCTTGGAACCTTTACTCTGTGGCTGTCCTTTTTTTTTTTATTGGCTGGAGTGGTCAAGGAAATACCCTAGTTAAAAGGGTAATACCCTAGTTTAGAAGGAAATACCCTAGTTGATGTAGGACAGCAGTTAATAAAATCCGTCCAACTATCGAATTGATCACAAAACCACAGAAGGTGGAAAACCGCTCCAGAAGAGGAGCAAATAGTTAAAGAAGAATGATAATTTAGGAAGATAAAGAATGAGGGCCAATACCCTAACAAAAATGTCACACATAATCTCAAATTCTCAATAACTCATTCCCCGATAACCTAATACATGTAGTCTATATGCAAGACAATTACCATAATTCAGAAAGATAAATTATAAATAGGATTCTAACAAATATAAACTCCCTAAATAGAAAAGGTACAGGATAATTTATCCTGGCAAATCTATACATTCTAAATAGCATAGTATACTCAAATACAAATACAACTTGTCCATATAAACCATCACTCAGGATCCTATGAGGGATTCCTTACGGCCTTACCGTAAGGGACTCCCATTTCCTGATTGAATTGCGACGATCCGAGCCACTCAATGTGTTCAGAACGTGATTTTAAAGATGCAAAAAATTGCCCAAAAAAATGACCCGGAAGGGCTTGATCCGAACAGTTTTGCATAAAATGCATTTATAGTGTTTTTATGAAAAATTGCTCGGATCAAGCCCTTCCCGGTCATTTGTTTGGGCGATTTCTCGTAGGTACCCTTAAAATTAAGTTCTGAACACATTGAGCGGCTCGGATCGTCGCAATTCGATCGGGAAATGGGAGTCCCTTACGGTAAGGCCGTAAGGGATCCCTCATAGGATCCTGACTGTATAAACCATATCTAGACAGGATCTTTTTATTGCCAAGAATCTTCAAAGTTTTCTTTCCATTCCCCATCACTAGTCACATAGAAACTGCAAAATATCATCTTCTTATCTTAATGGAATGAATGGTTGGCTGAATCCTGTTTAATCTAGTTTTGCTCAATGAAGATGGTTAGGCAATTGTAGTCTTTTGTGGGAGAGACAGCTTTCTTTCTTTTATTTTTTTGATAACCAGGTGTCTGGGCTAGCTTACGGGCACCTTGACTAATCCCGGGGGACCATAAACCCACCATCCACTAGTGGGGGCCCCACTTAAAGCCAGCTCAAATGCTCCTTATGAACTGGCCCCAAAGGAGTTGATAGCATCTGAGAGGTTTCGAACCGAGACCTTATGAGGGAGCAAACCCCTAAGTCTCAGGCCTTGACCACCAAGCCACCCCTTGGGGTTGGCAGAGACAGCTTTTGGAAATCCTTTTCTGTTGTGTTTTCTGGAACTCAAAAGCCATGGAACAAAATGAAATGATGTTTTGGGGCAGCCTGTGATTTCTGCTGAGGTCCTGATTTTTGAGAAAAAATATTCAGATTATAGCTGTCAAGTTGTAGCTCATATAACTACTAGTAGAACTCCTTTTCATCAGGAGTCATGATGGACGCTGTCCTTCTCAATTTGTCGAATACCGGTTTAACAACGAACTGCAGGTGCTCCCACTGAGTAGTCGAAATGATTTGTACTAGGAATACTAGTTTAACAACAAACTGTAGGTGCTCCCACAAACTAGTCCAAGGCATTTGTGTTTCTTTAACTTCAGCTTACCCGGGTTTTACAGTACGCATCTTCATTCTTTTACCACACAACGTCTTCCTTCTCAACCTTTGTGCTGCTTTTGTCTTCTTTTTTCCTTCTATCACTGCAAGAATACTCTTTCACTCTTGACTGAAGCTAATATAAATTCATGCGGCCGTAAAATGGCTGATTATTCTTCCTAACCTTATTTATTTGGGGTCAACTGCCTTCATTCACTCATTCCCAGTTCTGCATCTTACGTGCAAGAGATGCAAAACAGGTTGCAGAGAGGGTGTTGAATAGCTTGATAATATATTGTTGGGCCTAATAAAGGGCGAGACTTTTTTTTTTGCTCGGCGAAAGACAGGAGTGTTAGTTGTAGTTAGCGAGTCAAATGGATGGGATTACATGATGCCTACCACTTGACTACCACTCCACTTGCAAGAAAGGGTGCGACTTCCTCCTTATGTTGTCAAACCTGCAGCCTGCCTCCCTTCTTTACCCTCTTTGTTGAAATCAAACTTAAACTCTGTTCCTTTGTTTATTAACTTTATTGAGTTAGTTACGCACAGATAATTGTGCATTCTACGATGGGCTGTGATGCATAACCATAGTTTGTACCAATTGGGAGGATTTATTGCAGTTATCTTGTGAGCTTGTTTGTTTTGGTCTTTTCAGGATGGCATTGAGTGTTTCTTTGCATATTATCCCTTGTTATCGATTGGATTTCTAAATGGAGTCCCATAGTACTTATTCCATGTTTAGGTTAGTGATTACTAGTATTTCTGAGTCTTCGAACTATTTTAGGTACTTTACCAGTTAGATGCCTTCATATTATTTTTACAGGAATGATCCTTGTACTGTTTAAAGCAGATTCACGGGACTTTTTATTATTTTAGTAATTAGTTGCCTTTTTATATTAGTTTTTCTAGGAATGATCCTTGTATTATTAAAGTAGATTCGCGAGACTTTTTAGGATGGCTGTGATGTCAAAGCTCGACTAGATGCTTATTAATTTCGAGGTAGCCATAAGATTTTTTTGCATTCGTGTAGGTTGAAAAACATTGGTACCTACACTAATCTTCCACTTTGTAATCAATGGCAAGCAATTGCTAATTATTGGGTTTCATTTATGATGATGTTTAGGCAATATTTTGATAAAACAAAACTTGTCTTTACAGGAATTCCATTCGGTAATACGTCTGTTTCGTCCAAACAAAGTTTTGTGGGAAAAGGTATGTTGTTTGAGTACCTGTATTGTGTAATAAACTTGAACTGTAGGCTCGAGTAAACGAAAGATAGATCTAAAGATAACTTTTTTACACAGGAAGTTACGAACTTAAGAGTGCTTCTTGCGAGGATAAAGGGTTGTAGATTTCTTGGTGCATAAGTCCTATTTGCCTTGTAGCTTGGGTGGCTTATTTAGGACTCTGCGATTTCTGTTGAGGTAGAACATGTTTCTGTCCTTCAAAGATGTAATGCACTTCTCCCTCATTGTTCTGATGAGAGAGAACAAGAAGAGGGAAAAAAATTGGACTAAACAAAAATGATGATATAGCTCCACATATTCTCTGAATAATCGTTATGACTCTAGATGCTTTCCTGTTGATACAGTATGCACAGTCAAACCTTATTATGCTACTGTAGTGTCATTTCTGGGATGCTCACTTGGGCATCGACTGCAACAGCAGTTTTATGCATTCCTGTCTAAAAATGGGTATTTTAAATTTCCAATTTTTTCGTGCTTTTGTTAAGAAATTTGAGGAAATGGAATAAATTGATTCATATAGCCGACCCTGTGTGATTGGGATAAAGGCTTGTTGAGTTGATTTGGATGCGCAGTTTTGGACTCAGTAGTTTATGGCTGGCCCTGGGCATAGGCCCACCAAGCCGCAGCCTATGGCCCCCACTTTTGGGCCCAAAAATAGGGCTCCAAAGTAAGAAAAGTATTACATATTGTATGCAGCACAATTCTACACTAGGGCCCCTGTGGCCGTAGGAAGGCTGCATTGGTACCCTACCGTTGAACCTTCTTGTATCTGTTTGTGAGTCCAAAGCAATTTTTCACACGAGCTATATCATGTTATAAATGCTGTTGTTAAGTTTCAAACTCGAAACCACTGCTCTTTCTGGTTAACTAGTCAAGTATCTTGAAGAGGGGGGTGTGTATGTAGATATATTAAGCTTACAGATTTCAATTACTCCACCATACTACAGTTTGTATGCTTTTTTATTTTTTTTTCTTGATTTGTATTATGGTATCTTCCTTTTACAAGATTTATTTAGCTAATAAATCAAAAATTACCTTAGTTCTTAAATTATTATAACAGTATTTTGAAAATTGGTTAAAAGAAATTCATAAGCCCCCCTATTATAAGCCTTCAATTGTTGTATCACGGAGCTTGAACATGGAAAAGATGTATAATCTAAGATGCAAAACACATGTTCACAAACTTATGGCCTCTACATGAAACAGATGCATAGTCCAAGAAGACACAAGGATACCTAGAAGCTATTTTGTCAACAATCTGATAATGGCTTAAGAACGCCTCACATTTTTTGGTAGGATTTGTGTCAATCTAGCATTAGCGGCTCAAGTATGTGTATTAAGGAGATAAAGGGCCCCCATCTTGTAGTTTCACCTATAGCCCCATGAATCTCAGTGCCGGCCCTCTGTAGATATGGCCCATATGGGTTTTTTCCTTGTTCTTGCTGGAACATTGACATAGTGTTTCCTTCCCTTTTCTGTGTTCAGTATTATTTCAAATTTATTTTCCTTCTTCCCCTGCGAATTATATTGGCACGTACGGGGTTCCATCTGGAATGCTTTCCATTTCTGATATATTAAAGCAACAGGGTATGTACACTTGTGCAGTGTGCTGCATGGTTTGGCCATTTGACTCAACATCAAAAGTTACACTGGTGTATGCTATTTAGTTGATAGTTATATATATGTCTGCTTCTTTTTGTTCTCTTTTGTTTGTTGGGTCACAGGTGGTGGTGGTGGGGTTAAGTTATGTCCTATGATATTGCTTTCATCTGAATCACCTCATTTCTTGTCTGTGACATTAGTAAATGCATTGTTCATCGTTGTAGGTTAGCTATTTTTTTCTTTTACCCGTAAAGAACTTGTTTGGCCCTTCATTCCATCCTTCTTATGTCTGATTGGTACCACTGAAGAATTATATTATTAGTGCTCTTGCATGTCCTAGTTTGGGAAAAGATTTCTTATATTCTTTGTTCAAGTTGAGTGTAGTCTACATTCATGCTTTATTTCTAACCATCTAGAGATCAATTGCTTGTCCTCGTAACCATGTCTTCAGCACATACCACAAGTTTGGCATCACCATGGTTTGGATGTCGTCTGTCTAAATACCCATATCGAGCATTATTTACGCTAATCTAATTGTAAAGTCTAGCATGAGCTAGCAGTTCACCTCTTTACATTTACTATCGTAATGATACAGTCATTTGCTGCACATGAGAATATGTTTGACTTGCCGGATGGTTGAATTTTTACTCCAAATAAAAATATGAAGAGTGGAATATTGGACATTTGTGAATATAATGAAAGTCATTATGGCCATTGGGTTGAATGTAATCCTTTGTTCCCTTTTTTGTGTTTAGGAAAATGTGCCATAATGTTTGATGCAAACCCTGATGTACTAAATACTAAATACACCCGTGATTGTTTTAACATCTGAACTCTGCATATTAACCTCATGCCACGAAACAGAACTCGGTCATGCTATTAAAAAGGTTCCAATCTAATTGCAGAACATTTACTGGGAGAAATAAATATGCCCAATTGTCCCCTCATACCATTGTAATTGGTGAGATTGCCCGAGTTTAGCATGAGCTAGCTGTTCTCCTCTTTACATTTTCTTAGTGTACTGATACAGTCATTTGCTACACGTGAGAATATGTTTGACTTGCCGGATGGTGGAGTTTTGACTTCCAAATATGAAGGAAGATTGGACATTTGTGAATTGAAAAAGCTATTGGGACCGATGGCTGCGCGGGGCCCACTATGGGTCCCGCACGGAAAATCCATGCCGTTCAATAAATAAATAAATAAACCGAGTAAAAAAAATCCGAGTGCACCTGTGAAAAATCAGCTCAATCCGACACGTGTAGGTGTACGATCCAATCTTCCCATCTCTCCTTAAGATCGAAAAGTGGGAAGAATGGATGAAAAATGAGAAGGTTGGATCCAACACATACACATATCAGATTGAGCTGATTTTTTGTGGGTGCACTCGAATTTTTTTCTTAAAATTATTGAATGGCTCGGATTTTTGATTTTCCGTGCGGGACCTGTAGTGGGCCCCGCGCGGCCGTCAGTCCACCATCGGTCCCAATAGTAGAGTTCTTTGTGAATATAGCAAAAGTTAATTATTGCCATGGGGTCTAATATATTCTTTCCTTCTCTTCTTGCAATTAAGGAAAATGTGCCATAGTGTTTGATGCAATCCCTGATGTACTAAATAGTAAATGAAAATCAGGGATTGTTTTAACATCTCAATTCTGCACAATAAACTCATGCCACGAAACAGAACTCGTTTTGGTTCGTGCTATCAAAAAAGTTTCCTATCTAATTGTACAAGTTAGAACATTTAGTGGGAGAAAATATGCCCAATTATCATGAGGAAGACTGGACATTTGTGGATCCCCTATTGTCATACTTGCTCCACCAAGGGAAATGATATAGCTTGCAAAATGATATTGCTTGCATATGTTTATGTTCTTTTTTTATATTCTTTATTTTTTAACTACATTAATGCTCTCTAGGCGCTCCCAACCTTCGAATCTCACACTTGATTATTCAGAAGATTTTGTATGTTTAAACAATTCTTGCTTTAGGAAAAACCCGAACATATAGAGCCTTGTCTAGGTTATGTTTTGCCTGTGTTTACTGACTGGCTGAACTCACCAGTTATCTTGATGGTTACTGTTTGGTAGGCACGTAGGGTCCGGTTTTGAGCCCCAAAGTCTGGAAATTCAACCCAACCTAAGCTATTAAATCTAGCTTTCTGTTCTTCTGACTTCTTGATTAAGGCAAAAAACTAGAAGAGAGACGAATTCCATGATAAAAATATTGGCAAAAGTACATAAACACCCCCTCAACTTTCACTTTTTCTCATAAACACCCCCTCACATTTAAAATCGCCCATGGAGACCCCCTCAACTACTCCCGTTACCCAAGTGACACCCTTCCGTTTAAGAACCGTTTGCTAGAAGGTCACATGTTAGTAATTTGGACTTTTTTTGGACGAAAATGCCCCTCTCTCTCTCTCTCTCCTTACAAGAAAGCCAAAGAATAGATCAAACACAGACATTGCATCATCCAAATCTTCACCAGGAACCAATTTTTCTTTAGCCAGCGGAATTGAATTCATCTCATTGAATTCATCTCATCTCTTTTCAGCTGTTACCAAATTGTATTTTTGCTGAATAGCCTTGAGATATTGTCAAATGCATGAAACGTAGATTCGACTAAAGCACCCATTTGCAGGATACCATCCTGTATCTAAACCTGATGAGAAATCAGATTCTTCAAAGGCCGCGTTTGGATGAATGATTCGTTGAGGGAAAAGCAAAGACAAGGGTAAGCGAATCAAAATGTTCATCCAAAGACAGCCTCATGACAATCAGATGGACAGAATAATGAACAAGTATCAAGATTCTGAATAACTGGGTGAAGAAGAAACTTTCAAAACCTAATAAAACATAAATTGTCTGCAAATAGCAACAGCCCATATGTGTATTTCTTCATTATATGGCATGATTTTGAATGACAAACAAAGAACTCATAAAGCAAAGGAACGAAGAATATGTTAATACAACCAAATTGACTCTTCTAACTAGGCAGGGGAACCCACACAACACCGGAAAATGGCAAAAGGGCGCTTACTCTCAGATTTAGGCGGCGGGAGGGGGACCGAAGGATTAACGTTATTCTCAGAAGGCTGTGGGGTGGCGGTGGATGATGGAGGATTGGGAATTTCCCTCTCTGGTTGGCTTTTGTCGAAAGCTATGGAGGTGGCATGGAGCTCACCGGACTTCGGCTGGTGTAGGTTACGGAGCCGATCGTCCCAAATGCGGCCGGAAGAGCCTTGTCTCCGGAATGAAACAGATGATCTCTGCAATGTAGTCATGGATCTTGAATCATTTGACTCTCTCTCTCTCTCTCTCCGAACCAGAACTCTCTGATTTCCATCTCCTCCTCCTCCTCCTCCTCCTCTCTCTCTCTCTCTCTCTCTCTCTCTCTCCCTCCTAACCAGAACTAGTGAGAGGGGTGGGGTAAATAATTTCAGGTTTTTTTTTTTGAAATTATCATGTAAGAGTATAATAAGGGTATATTCGTCAATTTACCCATTCCGTTAACGGAGTTTGTGTTTATTTCGTTTTCAGTAGTTGAGGGGGTCTCCATGGGCGATTTTAAATGTGAGGGGGTGTTTATGAGAAAAAGTGTTAGTTGAGGGGGTGTTTATGTACTTTTGCCAAAAATATTAACTAATCGTACTATGTCTAGCAAAATCAAGACATGCTGCTTCCGGCGGTATCTATGGGGAGGTGGGTTGGCATCAGTGTCTGGCTGCAGGTGATTAAGGTTGTTGAACTTAGTAAATGAGTGTTTGGGTGAAGTTATTTCGTGGCAGGGAAAATTCATCCGTGCTCCTAGGCATGCCCCATCACCTCCATCTAGCCACATAGTTCTCCGGGACCTACCACTAGACACATGAGTCCAATGCAAATGTGTGGCTAGATGGAGGATTTCGGTCATGCCTCAGGAACTGAATAATTCACGTGCACCATTTAATGATTTAATTACTATAAATGTCTGCTGAGATGCTTTCTACCATCCACTTCGCTCTAGCCTACATGTGCCCGCATCCGTGTCTGTGTTCACAGGCATAAATGTCTGCTTTCCTGTGTGAGAGTGTAGCACATGCTAGGATTTGTGCAGTACATAGCTTTCGTAATAGTATACTTTTGTCATATCTGCATTAGTTATTTTCGTAAAAAGACAAATCACAAGATTTCCACTTAAAGCTCCTGCTAGCGCCACATGTGAGTGTGCACTTGCCAACAGTGGAGTCATGACAACTTTGCTCTTGGTCTGGATACTATGGATATCTGATTTCAAATGGGAATCTTCTATAGATATTGACAACCAAAGTGAAGACATCTTACCAGTCCTTTTATTGTGGTTTTGGAAGTTCTCTTTTCTGGTGTGTGGGTGTTAGAAGTTCGAAGACTCCATCATGTCCTCTCGGGGTGTGTGTGTGTGTGTGTGTCAGTATGTTGCAGATGAAAATTTAAAGGTTTAGTTACTCTTATGTATTTGTGGCTCTAACACTCTGTCTTGAATCTCATGAAGGCCTAAACTTTCGTCATACTCTCTACCCTTCATACAAGAGCCACCGCCCTCCTACTCCTGATACCATAGTTCAGGGACTTCAATACTTTAAAGCATCTATTAAAGCTATGTCCATTAAAGTAATTGAGGTAACTAGCTTTGAAGCACACATTGTATGATCAGTTGACTAAGGTGTGGTTGGAGGAGGCAATTTGAACTTCAATTTAAAGCAGGTGCCAGGGGTTGAAGCTGATGATGTCATTGGTACATTGGCTGCAAGAAGTGTCAATGCTGGGTTCAAGGTATTTCCTCAAGCTATATTACTGTTTACTGGTACCAGAAATTAACTTGTTATCTATCTGAACATAGTTCTTTGGAAATAAGCACTGTCTACTGTTTCATGATTCTACTTGAATTTTTACCTTTTGTTGTTGTAAGATTTATAGAAACCGGCTAATAGAGGATCTGAGAAAAATTTGACTCAGTTGTTTGCTACTGGGATGGTGAGTGAGACACTGAATCTACCATTCCAACTATCATGGATGCCATGTATCAAAGAATGTGCAACCTTTTACTGTTTAAGAAAGGGAATAAATAGTAGAGTTAGAAAGCACGATAGAGCTGTTATTATGCAGGTCTTTTATAAAAAACTTGTTTGGCAATATCCAACTACCAGATTTTATAATGCTAAACCTTATACAACTTTTTGGTGAAAAATGATGTGTGGATAAAATGTTATCCTTCCCTCTAGTTTTAAGAAGTTTATCGTGGAAAACCAAGTCTTAGTTACATGCCTTGATTTGGAGTTTTAGTTCAAGGTTAAAGATGGTTTCTTCCGATGAGGGACTTGAGGAAGATATACAATTTGCTCAGTGATGCGGTTGTCTAGAAATCGGAACAGTTGTTTCATGTAGAAATGGATGTCTTCCAACAAGGGATATTGGCTTCCGCATAATGCTTCTTAGACTTTTAGATGTTAGTAGAAAGGTTTTACAGATTAATAAAGTTTGGTGAATACATAGTCTAGCTGGGCTATTGATCCTGTTGAATGAGCCTTATCAGATCAAGGCTGGGCAAGGGATACAAGTTAATGTTTGGCTTGAAGTATATGTTGATCATAGATAGAGATCTCATCCATTGTATTGTTTGATTTGTTTCTATATGTGAAAGGCATGTTACTTGCTAATACTGACTTTGCATTTATGAAACAAACAAAATATTTCTTCCTCCATATTAGAATGAAAGATTTAGGAGTGCATCTTATGTCAGTGGGTAGAGACTCAATGGATACGGATTCAAAAGGACATACGTTTTGTGTCATGTGTGGCTGATCTTGGCAGAAAAATGTCTTTTGCTCCTACTCATTATTAGTAGGTAAGTTACTTGTGTTACTTTATGATTTCGTATATAGCAAAAAACCAGCAGATAGTTTTCGTTTGCATTCTGTTTCATTCGGGAAATAGGGTGTTCCTCGCATTTTCTGGCATCCTTTTGGATGGTTCTTAAGAATGTTCTAGACAGAACTCGGAAGTTGATGCACTTATACGTCTAAATAAGTTCAAATAGAGAAGTTATTACGTTCACCTAGGAGTTTTCTGTAAGGCAGAAAAGGAAATTGAAAAGAAGAGCGAATATAAGCTTTTGTGTAATTTGATGAGGTGGAGTATATAGTAAACGCAATAAGGATTGAGTGGTTGAAAACATGACATCAAAATATTTAATTCCTTGTTCTGATGGGGTAAAAATATGTAGTAGGGAGACTATCTCCCAATTTCTTCCTTTGTTAATGAGCAAAAGAGTTTGGTAAGTCGGTATCTTTCCAACGATTTCATACGTTTTGGCTTGATTCCCTTAGTCCACTTTCCTAAAAAGTTTTGGGCACCGTAATTCTGTGACACATGATTACACAACTTAATTTCTGCAAGTTCTTACTCATTCAGGAAAGTAAGTTCTTGTCTTTGCTACTTATTAAGATACTTGCTCTGTTGTAACGTTTATTTGCAAAAATATAGTGGGTTTTATACTCATAATTTGTAGTCACTATTTATATTGCCTTGGTCGCAGGTACGAGTTGTCTCTCCTGACAAAGATTTTTTCCAAATTCTGTCTCCTTCATTACGTCTCCTTCGAATTGCACCTCGTGGATCAGGGTTAGTATCATCGTTATGTTGCGGAGTAACTGCTTTTCTGCATCCTTTTTTGTTAGCTAGCATCTATTGTCCCTTGGTTTTGAATTTTGAGTACTTATTTATTTTTTACATTGTCTCGTTATATGACCCATAGTAGAGATGGAGAGATTGTTGATGATGTGACCCATAGGATTCAAGGGGGTGGCTCAAGTGGAGGAGCGCTACTGGTGTACTATGTGACAAGAGGTTACCCACAAAATTGAAGAAAAAATTCTATGGAACTGCTATAAGACCAACGGTACTTTACGGGATAGAATGTTGGCCTATTAAGAAACAACAGGTGAGCAAGATGAGTGTAGCGGAAATGGGAATGTTGAGGTGGATGTGTGGTTAGACTAGACGAGACAGGATTAGAAATAAAACGGTTGGTGAAATGGTAGATGTAGCCCCCATAGAGGAGAAGTTGAGGGAAAATAGGCTAAGGTGGTTTGGGCATGTCTATCGTAGACCAGGAGATGCAGTAGTTAAGAGAGCGGATAGCATAATTTTTGGTAGCAATACTACGGGGAGGAGTAGACCTAAATTGACATTAGATGCTGTTGTGCGCAAAGATATGAGTATAATGGGTTTGTGTGAACAAGTGGCCTTTGACAGAGCTCAATGAAGGAAAATGATTCATGTAGCTGCCCCAAGTGATTGGGACATAAGGCTCAGTTTGGTTTGGTTTCTTCTTTATTTTTTACATGGATTTATTCTTGTTGGGGCTGCTTTAATGTTAGTCTTTACGTTATGGTTTCAAGATGTGCAGCATCTGAATTAAACGGCCAAAATGGTATTTGAATCCTAATGGTGGTCTAAAAATTAGGTTATGTGCCAAATTTAGGTAAATAATGCTCGGGTTTTTGAATTATATACTGCCGAAAACTTAATGGATTTCTGCCTTATACAACAGCATGTTGTGTAAACATATGTCAGAGCTGATGCTAAATTAATTGCTTGGCTTATGTAGAAGACACATAACAGTGCATGCTGCATTCTATAATTTAGTTCACCTTCCAGTACAGATTTACAGACTTGCATTCAGTTTAGCAGGATTGTAGTTGTTTCTTAAATGTTTATTGTCAGTTAAAACATGTGATTGGATTTATTTTGGTTGTAAGGACTGTTGGGATTAAGCACCCAAGAACCGAGATTCAAATACAACCACAATCGCAACCAATGGAAGTACGATGAAAAATAAAATAGAGAGACACGCAAGAATTACGTGGTTCAACAATAACACGCCTACTCCACGGAGAGGATCCCGTTCTTTCACTATGAGAATTTCCATACAAGTACACTTGAGTATAAAATAACCCACACCCAACCCTTATACACTATCTCATACAAGAGCACACTCTCACCAAGTACTAGACTTGACCCTTGCACACACTATTTTTCACCTCACTCTCTGCACCGAAAAACACTTCCTCATTTGCCATTATATACACCCACCAACCCATGCATTAATAACATGTACATGTTCCCAGCAAGAAGATGGAAGGTCACACCAGCAAAGAGAAAATCAGCTAGCACCAGCTAGTACTTTGGTAATCCAGAGGCTAATAACCATATGCAAGACATTTAATTAATTTGGAATTTGAACCATCCCAACAAATCTCCACCTTGGTGAAAATTCCACGCATCACCGCGCCACCACCAAGCCTTGAAAAACGACAACTACACTTCCTGAATCAAATTAAGGTCCAACATTTTGATTCAAACCACACGGCGCCAATACACGTGTGTAGCCGCCCCGTGCCAATAATCATCAATTGACAAGAGAGTAGGACCTCGACCCGTCCTCTCCACCAACACGATTTACACTCTCACAAGCATTGGCAACTTGGAAACATGACTTTGTCTTCGCCGCAGAAGACTCACACCTTGCGTACCCATTTCCTTGTGCACACCATTTCCAAACCTTCGTCGAGTAAACAGTTTTGCCAATCGACCGATACAACCCTTTGCACTTCTCTCCTTTCATTAGGACCTTCCCGCCGCGTGTGATTTTCATGGCTCCACCTCCAACAAAGTACTTGCACCCAATGGAGTCCATCCGGCTAAGTGAAATTAGATTCCTTCATAACTTCGAGACATAAGCCACACCACCCTAAGTACGAACCGCTCCATCAAACATTTTTGCCTTTACATTCCCAAAACCTTGAATTTCACACGAAGTCCCATCGCCCAAAAACAGTGACCCACCATCTTTTGCTTGGATTGTATCAAAAAATTCTTTCTTGGAGCAAACATGCATGGTGCACTCCGAATCTAAAATCCACTCATCACGAGAAGAAGTGTTTATACCTTCGGAGACTGTGAGAAGATCTCCATCATCTTCTACCACCAAAGAACTAACACTCGAAGCATCATCACATTTCTTCCCTTTGTTCTTGCGCAAAGGACATTCACGCTTCACATGGCCAAATTCTTTGCAACTGTAGCATTGTAGACCATTTCCTCCATCAGATGTCCTTCCCCGATTCTCACTTTGAACTGCAAGTGCCGAATTTTCTCCCTCCTCAGAACTTGATTTTTTCTAAAATGAGAAACCAACGCTGATTGCACCTACTCCAAACTCACTCTATCTTTCCCATACAAGAGAGTCGTCACCAAAGTATCATATGAACTCGGAAGCGAAGTAAGAAGCAAAAGGGCCTTGTCTTCCTCTTCTATCTTTGCATTGATTTTCCACAACTGATCCAAATAACCATTGAACACGTTCATGTGCTCCATGAGATTCCCGCCTTCGTCCATCTTCAGCTTGTACAACTGCCACTTCAGATGTAACTTGTTGGTCAAGCTCTTCGCAAGATGGAGCTTTTCCAACTTCTCCCAAAAGGCCGGTGCCGAATCCTCATCCATGACATGGTTAATAATATTATCAGCAATACAGAGCCGAATAGTGCCCACACACTTCGACTCCAACTCCTCCCATTCATCATCTTTCATCGTCGCCAGCTTCGCATCCTTTCCTTTCAACACGCTAGCCAAGCTTTCAACACGCTAGCCAACCCTTGTTGAACAAGGATATCCTTCACCCCCTTTGCCATAGGGTAAAATTGTTGCTTTCGTTAAATTGCTGAAGAGAAAACTAAGAGTTGATTGTTGCCTTCATTGTGAATGTAATGGAACCCGAATCTTAAACACCGGTCAAGAACCAAGCCGGCTCTGATACCACTTGTTGGGATTAAACCCGGAAGCACCCAAGAACCGAGATTCAAAC
This sequence comes from Rhododendron molle, assembly GCA_025413875.1. Lineage (NCBI taxonomy): Eukaryota > Viridiplantae > Streptophyta > Magnoliopsida > Ericales > Ericaceae > Rhododendron > Rhododendron molle. The sequence continues at coordinate 11,594,304 of CM046389.1, read as the reverse complement.
ACAACCACAATCGCAACCAATGGAAGTATGATGAAAAATAAAATAGAGAGAGACAAGCAAGAATTACGTGGTTCGGCAATAACACGCCTACTCCACGGAGAGGATCCCATTCTTTCACTATGAGAATTTCTGTACAAGTACACTTGAGTATAAAATAACCCACACCCAACCTTTATACACTCACTCATACAAGAACACACTCTCACCAAGTACTAGACTTGACCCTTGCACACATTGTTTTTCACCTCACTCTCTGCACCGAAAAACACTTCCTCACATGCCATTGTATACACCCAACAACCCACGCATTAATAACATGTATATGTTCCCAGCAAGAAGATGGAAAGTCACACCAGCAAAGAGAAAATGAGCTAGCACCAGCTAGCACTTCTGTAATCCAGAGGCTAATAACCGTATGCAAGACTTTTAATTAATTTGGAATTTGAACCATCCCAACAAGGACTTCACATATTGAAGTATAAGTTGATGTTTGGCTTGATAATAATGTTTCGGTCATTAAAACCTGGACGTATGTAATCACTTTTCGTCTGTCTTAATGAATGGATGACCAATGCCATTAAACAGGAACTTCTGTAGGTACCTAAGACAAATTGGCGTGTTTTTGTGTTTTTTTGTATTGCATCTGTAGTTTTTTGACTTAGGGTTCCATAAGGTAGAAGAAGGCCTTCTAGATAGAAAATTGAGATATTTCCTTTTCATTTTAGATGTTTTGGCTTACTGGAGTTTCGGATGTGTAATCAGAGGGCCTGAACAAAATTTGTGGTTGGGGGTTTAATGGTTAAGTAGCTGAAGCGGATCGCAAATTGGCCTGCAAGGGGTTGGACTTGCCAGTGCTTGGCTTTGAATGGTATAGGAGTCTATTTCAGCTTGTGGACTGTAACCAATGAAAGATAATTGGAGTGACTAGTATAGCATATAGTTCTACAAATAAAATATAAATGCTTCCATAGGTGCTCCTAATCTTAACATTTTGCTCCCTCGCTCCTGTTTCCGCTTGGTGCAACTAGCACATGCTGGTCTTTTCGTTCTTGGCAATTAGCCTTGTTGCCATTCTCAGCTCTCATCTTTTGGTCTTTTCTTTCGATCAACTTCAATTACAGATCTTTCGGTTGATCTTTCAGGTGATAATCTCCATCTCCTATGGATGCTTCCAACCTTCTTGTTGCTCTTAGAAAGATAGTCACGGCTTTTACGTAGCATCCTGTATTTCTTGATATAGTTTTGTCTCCCTTTTTTCCTTGAACTATGTGTCTGTTCCGCTGTGGTGGAAGTTATGTGTCAACGATCCTTAATTGCACATACTGTAGCAAGAATGATGCTTGGAAGTTAGTTTCTTCTCTTCCTGCTTGACCAAGGCTAGTGGGGTTCTAAATGGGTGGCCGTTGTGTAGATGAATGCAGACATGACAGTTAAAAGATGCAGGCACGACTTGTTTTGAAGGGATTTAATCGAACCCGAATCGACAATTATTAGTTATGAATATGCCACCTTGCACTAGTTCGGTCATGGAAAATCAGAATTATGCTCATGGGGACATCCATCGGGCAATGCATGCAGTTGTTTGCACAGTTGGGTTGGTCGAATCATATACCTAGTGAAGTTTTCATCTCAATCTATCAGTTTTGAATATTTGGTTGAATCATATACCTTGGTCTCCCCTGGATTTTGGTCTATCTATTGCTTTGCGTCGGATATGTGGGGATTTGACATGTTGGTGTTGCTTCCAGGTTGGTTTCGTTTGGAATGGAGGATTTTGCTAAGAAGTATGGATCATTGCAACCTTCTCAGTTTGTTGATGTGATGTCACTTATGGGGGACGAGTCCGACAACATACCAGGTTTTTAGTGATTCGTTCAAGAATGATGTTTCTGTCAATCCTTTATCTTGATATCTGTATTGTTGGTTAGTAAATTCAGCTGGGAGGTACTATATTTTCGTATCGAAAATGAAACTGTGAGCATATTGCAATTAGCAACTAGATTTTGTGCTTTTGTGCATATTCAAGTAGTACCCTTCGCTCACATCAAACTAATTCACTTCTTAGCATCCTGCATGGTACTGTTGTGTACTTGGTTTTTTGAATCACAAAACTGTTCGGGGAGGTTGTGTACCGCAAATGAGCTGACCATCTTGAATGGAAAAGGAAAACTAGGTTACTAGAATGCTCAAACTACTTTGGCTGTATGCTTGAGCTGTTTAGTTTGCACTTTCTGCTCTATGAACTTCTACTTTGTTCTGAAAGTCCATGAGTTTTTTATCCATATTTTTTCTTTTCAAAAGTTGTATCTTGACTAGTTGAATTTAAGAGGATTGAGTCTTTGTATCTCAAGTCCCTTTTTATGCACAGTGCCTGTGAGTCTGTTGAACATTAAATAGAAAGCAGGAAACCAACATGGCCTATCAGGATCACCATCCTGTTTATGCCGTACTCATGGACTTAAGGGCCAATACACCGTATGATTGTATTGGAGAGGGCGGGAGTGCAACCCATGTGTTTGAAGATCTAGTCCCCCATGAACTCCACAAAAGATTCTAGGTCATTGAAATGACTCCAATAGCCAAATACTACCTATTTGACTGCGAGGCCATATGTGGAATCTATTATTTTCGGTTGGTGCAAGATTGGTCTGTCATTTTCGTACCAAAAATATAATTTATAAACAAGGAATTAACTATTATTCCGAAGAACAGTGGTTAGTGGTTAAGTCCATGATCGTCCACGGAGAGTAAAAAGCTAAGTTACAGTACTTCCAATTAATTTCTAATTTAATTTGAAAAACAAATAGAAGTTGGATTTGTGATTGATTTGATTAAACTACAAAAGTAGATTAAAGCTTCGGGAAACTAATGAGAGAAAAGGGACTAGGGTTTCGATTCAACCTCCCCTTGCAATATAATTGTGGTGAAGTCTAAGGTCTTATTAAACTTGTAAATGGACCACCAATAGGGTAGCAATTCCTATCGATAATCCCCCAAAATATTCTTAAGAATTAGTATAGGCTATCTTAACACGGTGTGGATCGTCTCACTAAATTTAACCAACGGCACGACCTATCTCACATCGCATAGTCTATCTCAAAGCCTATCCCGAAACAATGAAAACAATCGTATGACGGTGCTTGATAACATGAATACAAACGCAAAAGATATATCGGAAAAATATTGGCCTTGTTCGTTTGATAACTTTGGGTATTTTAGTTTTGGTAGTGGGTAGAGAGAGAAATAGGGTAATGATTGGAGAGAGGGGTAATGAGTGGAAAAAGATAGAGAGAGAAATGAAATTAATAATTAGAGAAATAAGGTAATGATTGGAGAAAGATATAGAGTAATGATTGAAAAACAAAGTAAAACATCAAAACGAACAAGGCCATTAACTTTCATAAAAACTATGAATCATCCAAAGTCAATACAATAAATTGTTGAATAAAAACCCTTGAAATCTAACAATCACATTACTTAGGGAGATATCCTCGTTACCCCAGCCGAACCGCTTAGCCAAACATGGAGTTTTTTGCCTTTGCTGTATCCACGTCTGTTATGCGTGTCAAAAGTCCCCCAAAACAAAACCCTTGCTGGCCTATATATTTCTTTTCCACCGTTGAACCTGAAGTAGCAAAAGAATTCCAGTGTTGGCCCATTGATGACTAAATTACTCCTCGGCCTCAACGTTGCCTTTGTGTCCACAAGCCATATTCTAATTCTCCAAAATCAGCTCAACATCATTGGCCCATAATCATTTTCTAAAATAAATGAACTCCTTTAGGAATTGAATTTCCTTTTTAGGTGGGCCCATTTCTTAATTAGCTCCGTGTACCATTTAATTGCTCCTTCAGTCCTGAAAAGGGAAAACAAGTATCAAACTCCAAGTAATATAATAAACGGACGTAACAAGCCCAAGTTAGGGGGCGCAAATGGGCGTATTTACTTTTTTTTTATAAGAGATAATATTAATAAAAAGGCATTAAGGGAATGCCGCCCCATGTACAAAAAAGGCCACAAGACAAAAAGGCCCTATACACTCATATTGGAATGGAAGAGCTCAAACCAATCTAGAAATTGATCAAGAGAAGGATAACAATCTCCTTTGTCCCAACTATACAAACTATGCAACAAAAAACTTTTAACTTTAAACAACGCTTTTCAACCCCTTTGAAGCATCTTGAATTTCTTTCACGCGAAATAATCCACAATCCACATCACACAAAGTGAAATCATGGTCCAACTCGCTTCCTCCGCTTCCCCACTCTAGCGGCTTTCCACGCAATCAAGAGTTCCATAACATTCCTCGACGTTACCCACTGTAATCCAAACCAAGAGAACACCAAAGTCCAAAGCTCCCAAGTCACCGGACAATGAATAAGGAGGTGATCAACCACCTCTGCATCCCTTTTGCACATACAACACCAATTTACAATGATTCTCCGCCTTCGAATCAAATTGTCAATAGTAAGAATCTTCCCTTGAGCCGCACACCAAGCAAAAAAACTCACTTTTAACGGTGCCAAAGTTTTCCTTGCCAGGGAAAGGAAGGAAAACCCGTCCCACATAGTGATTGATAGTAGGATTTGACGTTAAAAATTCCAGAGGGAGAAAGATTCCAACGCATCGCATCTTCTCCTTCTCCAAACGCTCGACTATCGTACACTCTAGATAACAAGGTCACCAAAGCTTCCTCTTCCCCTTCCTATACATCCCTCCGCAAGCGGATGTCCCATACAACAACCCCATTAAGAAATTGGAGGTAATCATGGACAATTGCATCCTTATTGCAGGCCAACTGATATAAATTCGGGAAGGCATCTCGCAAGCACACATCACCACACCACACGTGCTCCCAAAACTTCTCTTCTCCCATCACCTACCATGAACCGAGTATTATTTACAAAAGGATCCCACCCTTACGTAATTCCTTTCCAAAGAGCTACCCCATACAGCCCTCTCACAGCACGGGAAGACCAATCTCCCCACCCAGCTCCATACTTCGTAACTACGACCTTCCTCCACGGTCTCTCTCTTTCACACGCAAAAACCTACCAAAGATTATTATGCGTTCTTCTTTAGGTTTTAGGAGAATGATTGCGTTTCTTCTTGTGGAAACCTGAAAGCTTGATATGTCTAGCAAAGTGGTTTAAAGGACACAGTTATCCACAGATTGAGCGAATCTGTTTCCAAGTTGGTTGGATGATTCTATGATGGAAGCAAGATTTAACAAGTTAGGTTGTTTACTAAGAGCAATTTAAAAGCACCTCAGTAGCATCTGTAATCCAAAAAGACATGTCACTAGTTTCAGCTTGTATCCAATTTAGGGGCCCGTTTGGAAGAATGTACAAGTATTTTCCAAAAATACCAGTGCTCTAAAAATCGGACTTAATCGGCGATTAGTCAATAGCGGGGCCTATCCAACTTAATCCGACTTATTGCTATGCGCCGATTAATTGCCAATTACTAATTGCTGAGTCGATTAATCACCGAGACACCAGAATTCTTTCCCTCGATATTTTTTCGTTGTGCTGCTAAAATTACTTTAAGATGCCTGGAAATAATTTTCTTTGCTCTTTCTATAAATTACATCTGAAAGCTAATCTGGAAACTGTACCAAATCTTTATCTCGACCTTATTTCTGTACCAAATCTACTAAAATCTTTTAGCCTTGCGTTTCCCTATTTCTTTTGATGTACTCGTATTGGTTCCATCAAAAGGGTTTCTAGGCTTTTTTAAAGTCCACTGCTCCAGATCTTTATCTCGAGCTTATTTCTGTGCCTAATCTACTGAATTCATTCAGCCTCACGTTTCTCTATTTATTTAGATTTACTCGTATTGGTTCTATCAAACTAAAGGGTTTCTAGGCTTTTTATACGTCCCATGTAGTCCATATAGTGGTACCGCTGCATATATTTGTGGAGTTGATGAATCCATACAGCAAGGGTTGTAGATGATGCGAGATGTTCCCTTGGTGTCAAAGTCTTGCTTGACATACATTATCGTTACTCTTTTTGTTTTCACTTCTGTTTTTCTTCGAATTATTTTTAAGACAATTGTCAATTTCCTTCAAAGTTCAATCTTAGTGATATGTAAATATATGCATATATCTATTTGTTTTATTGTGATTCTTTGAACTGCCATTGAACTTTGATATCATTTCTTCTGCGACAATAAGGATCTGGATAAAGTAGAGTATATTGATGAGTTGATTTTTCAAATGCAGGCATCGAAGGAATCGGAATTGTGCATGCTGTTAAATTGATTACGAAATTTGGTAGGTTGAGATGTACTGTCTGCTATTTGGTTGAATACCTGCATGTGTTGTAATATCAGTTTGAGCTGGAAAATGAGTATGGAAAGTTCTGATTCCTTGTCTCCCTATCAGACACTTTAGCGCAGCAGCTCTGTTAAATTCTGCATACTGATAGGGTAACAGTTTGGTTTGGGTTTAGTATTAACATGGGGACAGAAGAGGTACAAGGAAAACATGAAGAAATACTAAAACTGGGAAAGAACATATGATAATAAAACCTTGGAACCATCCCCCCGGGGACCAAACATGCCAAACCTTGGGCCCACTAGAGGGTTTGTCCGGTCGTTAACTTTGGGGCCCAGAATTAGTCGAGGTGTGCCCAAGCTGACTTGGACTTCCAATTATCAAAAAAATAAAAATAAAAAATAAAAACAAACCTTGTAATCCTTATTTGTTGAATGAAAATAACCTAGAGTTTAAGCTCTTTCGAATTTTATATCTTTATTTTTTGTTGCTTCATGAGGCATACTCAGATTTATTATGATCTCTATTGAATCATAATAAGCTTTCATCCACATAAATAAATATGCCTTCTGATATATGTGATATTATGCTGTTGCAAGACTAACATTTGTGTTATCCTCCATCTCTCTATGTCAAAATGAAGTTTGTTACATACGTAGCACTCACTTATATGCTATAGGCAAATCTGATTTGCTACTCAGTTTCTGTTGGTAAGTTTCTTTTTGTTATTTAATTGGTAATGAAGAAACATTTTCGGTTAAGAAAAAAAAGGGATACAGAAAGCGTACAAAGGAGGTCAACTCCACCAAAAGGAAAATTAAAAGTAACACTACATATTAATCATAATAATACCGCTAACTTAGGGATTTTCTCATTTTATTGAAGTTGTTGCTGCAGCATGAAATGTAAGTTATGTGCTTCGTCCACAACCTCGCCTTTAAATGAGGTTGAAGTACCCCGAGCGTAGGGCTAAGTCGAAGTAAGCATAGATACCGGAAGTCCGGATCGTTCCCACAGAGAGAATCTCAATAGCTTGCTAGGATTTTTAGAAGTATAAGGTTTGCGGCGTTTAAGACGGCCAACTGTCGGTTTTGCTTTGGAGAGTGATGAACACTTATGAAAATGACTAGAAAATGAGTTTTAACTAGATTAACAAGCGGCAAGGCATTGGGGCTATTAACGCCCGTAACTTAAGCAATCAAACTATTCTCAACGAAAACTCGGTTGAATCGCACGGCTTAGGCTATCAACCGGAAGATTTAACTATGAAACCATTAAAAGACTTGAAATGAAATATAGAAAATAAGCGAGTTCTTTTGGTTCTTTTGGCAAACACAAGGCGAGACATAGCTCACGAAACCATATGAGCAAGCATATGATCACCGGAGGTTAACATCGACTAGTTTTGTTACATAAAAGCGAACCCTTTTCATTTTCCACATCGAACCTCAAGTCATGAGTTGAGAAAGGCAAGATTAACGTACGTCACGAGGCGCTAGTCACCCCGTTGCCAAGCCTAAGCGACTACTCACATACCATGAGAAGACTAGAAAGCAAGCAATAAATGACAAACATTTTTAACCGATAGAATTTGAAATAAACTTGATTTATATAGAGATCCAAGGATTACAAGCAACTTTAATACTCAAGAAATTAACGTAACACAAATACCTTAACGCGTTCTTGAGGAATTACAACTTGAAAAGCTTGAAAAGCTATGGAAGATCTTTTTAACTAAAAGACTTAAAGTGCTTTGTATCTAGGTAATGAATGAGAGAGAGAGGGTGTATGGTATTTATACAACCAAGCCCTCATCTCACAAAAAATATCCCAAAATATACCAAAAGTGGAAAGTATTCTATAAATGGAAAGTTGAAAAAGCTGGAAAAATCTGCAGTAAGCAATCTGTATCCATACAACAAAAACGGTTGTATGGATACGGAGCTGTTAAGCCTGTGTTGGGAATGCTCCGTAGGGAGCTGTATGGATACAACCAAAACGGTTGTATGGATACGCTGTTCCCTGTCCAAAAAGATAAGGCCACGTATGGATACAACCAAAACGGTTGTATGGATACAGCTTTGCTAACTGCAGAGTTGGCTTCTAGCTTCAAGGCTTGGCACCCGACGCTTCCAAACTTGATCATTGGAGAACGGTGGCACTCCGCCACTTGGCCTTGGAAGCTCGGGCTCCCCCGAGGCATGTTCATGGCGTCAAAATCACCCTTGTTAGGGCATAAAACCTGAAACATCCTCAAACAAACCTTACGAGCAAAAACATATTAAAAGCTAAATAAACACAAGTTAATACAACATAAAACGGGACTAAGCGCACCAAATATCTACAATATTGGGTGCTTATCATTATGGGTCTCCTATAAGTTCTTGCAGTTGTATATGGTGTCTTATAATTGCCTTTGCATGCTGTATACTGTATAGTCCTGATAAATGTATACTGTATAGTGCTGATAAAGTTACAAACTTTGCCAGCAGTAACTAAAACTAAGTATTACTCTGATCTAGAATCCCATAATGGTTTGGCAAATCTCTCTCCAACTCAACCTTTGTGTTTGGGGAGCATAAATTCTTCTCCGTAGAAAGTTTCTATTCTTTTGAGTGAGATGCAATTAACAAGAGGGGCTTTTTATAAGTGATTGGAAATCGAAGGTTCTTATATACTTAATTTGGTAAGTTTGTTTGCTTCATAGTCACCTACATGTTCTTCCTTTCTTGTTTTTCTAGATGGAAAAGGCACTTTGTGAATAAACTGTAATCCCTGTTACTCATCAAATACACTATAGATCGTGTTATGTGCTACTATCATTCAAGTCGCTCATGTTTTGAATCTGTATAGTTTAACAGCTTGGTTAAGTAGAGAGTTGTCTGTTGATTAACTTTTTTGGTCTTGAATGGTAAGATCTATCCAAGGTCAGATGTGACCAAGAATGGACTTACATGTATAAAATGAACATTTTCTTAGCGACATGTAATCATTTTGGACATGAGGCGACTACATAATGTGCTTGATAAGAGAATTGAAGCTGTGTTGGAAATGATGCTTCATATGGATATTTAGAAGTCCTTAACAACCTTCTTGGCTGTGCTATACTTGGTTGACTGTCTGAGATGCATACTTTGTACGCACAACTATACATTGCCCCCTTGTTAGACACTTAGACTTAAAGGGATCATAATTTTCTTTATCCTTTGGGTGCATGTTTCCAATCGTGTTAAAATCATGAAGTCAAACCGTTGGCAAGGTGGTGAGTACAACCATAGTGTCAAGGTGGTGAGTGCAACCGTAGTGTCAGGAACGTACCTCAGTTACAGCACATGTTATTTTTAATCGTCAATTTACTCTAAAGCTTAAGCTTCTAGGAAATGGGCCAAACATTGTATATCAAGCTATCAAACACCCTCAATCATGTGCACACCGTTCTTGCACCTAGAGATGCAAACATCCATAAATAGAGGGAAATAGATCGCGTTGTGGAAAAGTAGAATGCAAAGAGGGAACAAAGGTAAATTGAGAGACTTGAATCCAACAGCTCTTAGAAATCAAAGCTTTGATACCATGTTAAAATCACAAATTGTTCCTAATGCTTTAAGTTGTTACGAAATGGGCCCAACAATGTTTATCAAGCTATCTAAGAAGTATACATTTACAAACATGGATGGCCATTGGTCTCTGTTCAATAAGTCATTAGGACGACCAAATATGTTATATTATGGTTGAGAGTTTAGTTAACTAGTTTTGCATGACGGCCGATCAGTTTCTATTATTCTTATTCCTGGGTCCCATTTATTTTATTTGTTCTTCCACTTTGTGATTGTTACCCTTTGTTGATTTGGCACTTATCCTCCTCGATATGCACAGGTTCATTGGAGAAGTTGTTGGACCAAGTAGACCAAGTTGAGGAGGAACGATTCAGAAAGGTTGGTAATAGGTTAGAGAGTTCACATGTTTTCAGTTAGCTTCCCCATATGAAGCTGAATGGAGCGCATTTAGTCTGATCCATCCAGTTGGTCCTTGCAATGGATAGAATTTTCTTTTTTCTTTGCTTTTGTCCTTGTATCCATCTGTGGTTCTTAGCTCTTACCCAAGTGTTTCAAACAAGATCAGCATTCTTTATTTTAGGGCCTGATTATATTGCTGATTTAGTTGTGTTAGATTATGGATCTGCATGATGTGGATCTACTTTCAGTCTGGTCCTTTTTATGTGCCACTTGGAAGCTACTATCTCACAGCTGCACGTCATGTTTGTCATTGCATTTCAAAAGTTGTTATATGAGGAAACATGGATACAAAACTAGTTCCTTTTGGTTTTTTAAAGAGAAATGAGTACTGTGAAGAGCAGAAAGAAATGGGGCGATAAGATGTGTGTGAAGTAGTGTAGTCTTTTTATTACCTACGTATGTTATTGAATTGAAGTAGATTGTGTTTTCTTTTTCCCATTTTTTGTGGGTTGAAACAGTAAGTACACCTTTTTGGTTTTGTATGATAACCAATAGAAGATAGTAACTTCTTTCAACTGATTTTCATTTGTAGGCCTTGATATCAAATGCTCATCAGGCTATCCTAAGCAAGAACTTGGTAATCCTCTCTGCCTTCTGCTATGTTTCCTCCTTGCCACTTTGTTTTTTTACTTTTTATGTAATTTACAATGCTGAGTGTTGAGATATTGTCCTACTTAACGTATAAAATGAAATGTGGCGAGTCTATATAAGCATCTGTAAGTACCTGGTTACAGGATACAAGATAACAATGGAAAGATCTCTTTCACTTTAAGTCATTCTGTGACTGTCGCTGTGAGAATATTACATTTTCTGTTTTAGGTTCTTCTTGGAGATTCTGTTCCTTTTCTAGATCTTAGGTTTGGATAATGGTATTCACCCTTCACTTTTGGACTCCCACACTCCCCATTCAGAAGGCTAAAAGGGAAAAGGGGGCATCTGAGAGGCTTGGAGTGGGTTGTGAATATCATCTCCCTTATGTTATTCTCTTTCTTGCTCTCTCTGTGTGTGATGGATTTGTCGGTGATAGGCTACGTGGAACCTTTAATCACGCAGTCTGATGGTGTGTTTACAGGGATAATGAACTCAACAGCTTGCTTTATAGATCTTCTAGGCAATATGCTGTTGAAGACCATGTCCTCTGTTTTGCTAGTTGAAACCATCAACCTCCACATTTGTCTCTCAACAGGGTTGCTGAGTTTTGACTAAGGTCCCAAGGGGTTGATTACTTGTCCTATTTTATAAGTAGAAAACCTTGGTGATGGTATGACCGGTACAAGACCTAATAATACACTAGTGAATTCTTGAAAAGGTGGCGAGGGAAATTTTCAAGAGCTTTAATGATGTAGCTAGAAGGTTGAAATAACAGCTAGGGATAAAACTTATGTACGAAGTACTTTGGTTTTTGGTCTGATAATTTCACTTATTTTCGTAGTGGACGAAATTTTTTGAGACCGTGGGAGTATCTAGTAATTAGATGTTTGAACACTCTTTGGATGGAATGTGATGTACAAAGGTTCAACTTTGTTGCAGGCAATGCTACGTTCAGATCTTCCATATTACATGGTTCCATTTGCAACTGAGGATCTCAGATTTACGAAACCAGAGGTTTGTACATACTGTTCTATGAATCATGTCCAACTGACTATTTTGGGGTACATCTCCCTGGGCAGGTGGCACATTTTTTTGTCCGTTTTAACTATTCTGGACATCTGAAAAATCATCTATATTTTGCATCTTATTTTTCTTTGGATAATTCGAATACATTGTCAACAATAATTAATTTTGATCATCTGAGTGGAAAAAAAAATAAATTAAAACTCCATTGAGTTCGTTACCTGGAGGACTTATCACTGTTATGATCAAGGCTGTCTTTGCTCTTTACTTTAACTGGACACTTTCGTGTGGCTTCTAACTTGCATGAGTTTATTTCTTTTTTCAAAAAACAATAATAGGTTGATTGGCAAGAATGAAGTGCGACATCCCTTTTGGACAAGAATGAAGTACCTTTTGAAAGCCGTTTGCATATAGAACTGACAGCAGAATTTCTGAGCTTGGATCTTGTGGATACAGGACAATGGGGAGAAATTTACAAGTCTCTTGACAGCAATCAGTGCTTATGCAGAAGGATTTTCGGCCGACTCACTAATCAGAAGAGCGATCTATCTGTGGAAGAAGCTTGAGACGACATGATTCGAATGTTTTCCAGTTCCCTAACCTGGCCAAGAATCAAGTGCAACTGTTTATAGTTTTGCTTATTCAATGGGTATAGTTGTAAAGCTGGCTATTCCACCCTTGTAACCAAATGGTCCAATTTTCCCTAGTTCTTGAACTTGTCCGTTTAGGTTTTCAAACATCAAGTTTTTGGCATTATTTTGGAATTCAAAATGAATTATGACGGCACTATTGCAAATAGTATGAGAGAAGAACCCATCAACCGAGTAAGAATTTGTGCTATTTCTTGAATCTAATATGGCAGATTTGACGTTCATTTCACAATCGGATGGATTGCATATTTCTCGAAAACTCTTGTATTAGAGTTGGCATACGGTTGAGATAGCTCTGAACCTCGTAGACTTGGAATTCAGTATTCATAATCGGGAAAGACGGAATATGCAATTCAGTTGGTACTTCTTCTTTTTTTATTATGAGAAAAAATGTTGTTCTTACTCCAACAATAGTAATTAGAAAATGGATCTTCCGTCCTTGTCAAATATACCTTGAAAACAAAAAGAAAAAAGAAAAAAAAAATTAGGACATACACTTCAAGTATGAGCATGTTGGTACCCTCTTTCGTATTACTTGGAAGACTTAACAAGAGAAATAGAAGAATCAATCAAGAGCCCGAAGGATATATCCTTCACGTTTTAGATGATCATGAACTGCTGGTTTCAACTTAAAAAATTTTCGAGCTCCAGCGTGACATTGAAACCAAATTCTTTTCCAGGAGCGAACGACGATTTGAGTTCTTCTGCGGTCTGGACTGTGTTGACCGTCGAGTCCTTCACCTTCAGTTTTTCCTGGTGAATGCCGGATCCAAAATGGGTTACCAGTCAAAAGCCTTTATAAACAGGATAGAACTGAGAAGTAACAATGACTTGCCTTCTTCACATAATCACACATGGTTGAAGTAACTATTTCGTTCACGACAAACTCCGTGACGGTGTCTTTACCGAAGACATCAAACAGGAAGCTCTTTGGAATCTGCAGAGACATACAAGGAAAAATAGCTAATTTCAAGTTGAGTTCCCAAACTGCAACGTAAACGGCTACATCCATTTCATGTCCACAATTATAAAAATCCAAAGCTGGTTATAAGCTTTCTTATGAGTTCAACCAATTGTAATTGACCAATATCTCGATATATTTGCAGAAGTAAGCGAATAGAAAGGGACACAAAAGGCGGTTTACCTCTGAAGTTTTTCCTGGCGTGGCATCCATGCAAAATAAGATATGTCAGAAGGTTAAAATGCCTTGATTAACAAGTCCCTGGAGTTTCTAAACATAAGGTACAAGTAATAAAACATATGAACACAAGATCAAAAAATTGGTGGGTAGTAGCATAAAGAACAAGGGCAGCAAATGACAAAGTTCTTTTGAACACACTTCCGTGAGCATGAGTATTGCAACCGTCTAATTCCTATTTCAGATCACTAAGGTTATGGTCTTGCCAAGAAAAAGCAATCCCGCAAGCTTCACCTCAGTTGTATGGAATTACGCATAAGAAAGAACAATTACAAACATGGCTCATAGTACTACATGGAGGATATACATTACCACTTAATTCAAACGAAAATGGTATATGCTATGGTGAGCTTTGGAAATCCATGAGACACTTGGAAACAAGAAGCAAGAAATCCATGACTGTGCATGTATTGATGCCCATTTTAAACAGCTCAAAGGGTATATGCAGTTAGAGATGGTTTGATTAAAACATGTAAGAAAGAGAGAAGCGAAAAATAATTCCACCTCTACGTGGTTTCCTATTTGATTTCTGAACATTATTAACCATAACTACACCAGATCTTCCAACTATTAATCTGCCACAATCAGAACAATTTCTCTTTTTCAAAAATAGATTAGGAAGAAATTATACTACTCATAAGAAGTCTCGGACACTGACAATCCTTGGACACTCCTAAATGTCTCTTAATTGAAAAATTGCAGGTGAAATCATTATACGATTGAAGTAAGTGTGCAAGACAAAGTCTAGTTTTGAAATTTTACTACAGCCATAATGGACACTATAGTCCCTAGGCCTAAAGCAAGCATTCAGTGTCACGTGGGGCCTCCAAATTTGATTTCGTCAATTCCATCCCACGAGTTTTCCATTTGTACCTAATTTGTCCCAGTGCAAATTTCCTCCAAGTCAATGGAGGAAACACTAGAGAATGACACCTATGGTCAATACGCACTTCGCGGTTTTTTGTTCCCAGAAACTTCAACTGGCAATTTCATCGCTAGACACTATTAGCTCTGTTTGGCTGGCCCGAATCCAGAGGGAAAATAGAAATGGGATCTCAAGTCCTCACGATTCCATCATTTGGAATAAATTGGAATAGGAAGTCCTTGTTAGTTCTACTCAAGCGGGAGCTGTTTTCCCAACTAAAGTTTACCAACTTTGTCAAGTTGAAGGCTAAAGTGGAGTTTCCACGATAAGGTGAAGGCTTAATTTGAATTCCTCAGGTAGTAGACTACTTGGTAATAGACTTACAAGAACATGATTCTCGTCATCCCCGGGGTGTCCAAATGGAGAAAAGTTTGAAAAAATATGGAACACTTCGAATATGAGTGTGACTGATTCCACTTTCCATCGGTGCAGATCAAGTCTTTATACCTAGGGCTGGCTGCATTGGTGGTGTTAGAGAATTATTCTCTAACAGGTGGGACACCTGTTTGGAGAGTATAGGTGTTCCACAAGTGTTTGACACTGGTACGAGACCTCCGGCGAAGCGTCTGTACTTGATTAGCAAAACGTTGAGCAAAACAGGAAATAAATTAGATGGCTCACCTCCTTTTAGTTTTCGAAGACCTGGGAATGGAGGTGCTGAACGGGCCAAATTTTTCAAAACCTGGTCAAACACTCTTTGTGTCTCCTTCCCAGTCAAGTCCACTCTTAGCTGAAAGCAGAATAAGTTTTCAAAGTTTCAAAACAAGCCACAATATAGACAAAACACAAACCTAAGAAAATGATTATAAAAAAAAAAAAAAAAAACAAAGTGCATTATGAACAGTCATATTCATCTCTCTGATGTCAAATGATTCTAAGGAGTTCCAATGGCTATAAACCTGTATAACATGGAACATGTAATATCCGACCGAATTTGAATGGACGTAGATGTGCCAAGAGGGGCTCAGAATACTTTTACCCACGACAGTCATGAAAACCCATTACTACATGACTTTGGCGGACAATCATAAAAAGCTAATTTCTAAAAACCGACACAACTCTGTTCGCAGTACTCCATTAATTGGTTCGAAAATCAACAAGGACAAATTTACTACCAGCACCATACTGCTGACAAAAACAAATATTCACACAAGTCAAGCAAGCAAACGTACTTTTATATGATCAAAATCTTCAGACTCCACCATTGTTTTGGCAGTAGATATGGTTATCGCATTGTCCTTTGGATCAGTAGAGACCTCAACACCTACAATACAAAAGTTTGAAGACACTTTATCCAGGAAATAGACATAGACTATGATGTATGAGGTTGCAACATGAACTTGTACATTCAAGGTAAGATCACCTGAACCAGCTGCAGATTTTGGCTTCAAACGTTTAAGACTTCTTCTCGACAAGGTACAGATGTTTATTAGTCTGAAAAGGGAAAGAAACCACTCACGTGAACTCCAATGGTGCAGGCACTCTAAACTTCACCAAATAGCCAAGGCCATCAAGCAATGCAAGTACCATTCTTGTTTTACGTGGAACATGTCCATTTCATGTGAATTTGTGAGGATAATTTTGTAAATTTGGATCATTAACTGAAAGAATCGTAAATGTATTATTAATCCAAAAGAATGAACGGTCCAAACTCGTTGATCAAGCAAACGTTCCAAGTACACGGCTGAATCAACAATCAAAGCAAAGGAGACATGCTCAAACAAACAGTGGATCCAAGTGTACCTCCCATGTGCATCATGCTGTGCAGAACATAAATTGATTCTGGTTGCATTACGACTAGTTTCGAGTTGAACATGCTTCTGCAGGCTTCTAAAGGCAACCTGCCGTAAAAAAAAATAAAAATAAAAATACAACAGGGAGCAACTCAAAGGAATCAATGGTCATGGAAATGGAGCAGTCGTATATCAAAAGCTATTTCAAGACATAATGCAATAGAAACTCCGATTCCATGTATTCTTTAAGGAGAAAAGTCACTCATGGTAAGTATGTTACTAAAAAACAAGGGTCCTTTAAAGGGCCATAAAGCATCTATACTAGGATATTCTGCAGCAACCATTACCTTCTGAAAGACAAGGCGTCCTGGTGAAAACCCATATCCTACATATTTCAGACTAACTTCCTGTTTTGGTTGGGGATCTGATGACAAAAAGAAACAGAAAATAAAAAGGGGAATCATGTCTCCTCGATTGTTACCGAGAAAGCCAGGAAAAATTAAGCTACACGTGAAAATCAATTTGTCACATTCTTTTGAACTGCGGGTGCAAATATGAGGGAAAATAGTTTTCCTTTTGATTTTCCTCCCCTTTCCCCAATCCATTTTCCAGCACGAACAGAGCTTCTAAGAATTTAATCTCTAAATATCATACCAAAACATCAATCTTGTCAGCTCATATTCATCCCATTTAAAAATCAACATTTGGTCCTATGAATCTCAAGTTTGTCCGGAAAATTTTCTCATTATGCTTTGTCGTGACCAACGAAATGCAGAAAAACTAAAAAAAAAAAAATTGCACATATAGAGATTCCATATATCCACCATTTTCCATTTCTTGATAACATAGTACCCCCATCCCGGCCCAATTGGGTCCTAGAGACTAAACTAGGAGTTTTGAAGTTAACGATTAGCCAAACCAACTATTGCAAGTTCACAATTGGGTCAAAAGACTAATCTAGGGGACCCTGAAGTTAACGACCGGACAACTCTCCAGTGGCCTTTGAGTGGAACTCGAAATGGGTATTCCTTGAACACAAAGGCAGAGTCTTTACCAGACCAGCAACCCCCAAAGGGCTATATTCACAACATGGGCTCTACTTTTTTGCAGTGAGTGAACACCATGAATTCAAGAAAAAGTCTACCTCAAAAAGACATAACTGAAGGAATTTTTTCGCATCAAAGACAGAATACATTGACGAGTATACTAAGTATACGGGTGTGAATTATCAGAGATTACAATTCTTTAGCTATACAGTTGAGGTTTTTCTTACATTGGAACAGTGAAACTGAGACATCATCGTGATAGTCGCCATGCTTTTCTTGAATGAAACAACTTGAGCTCCCGGGGAAGGAGTGAGTGAATTACAGTCTCAAAAACAGAGAGGTCCTAATCTCTTCGTAATACTAGCAAAGAAGCCTGGGCAATTTTGGTAATTCAGAAAAGACAAGGTCCCGGTGCCTCAAAATGTATGAACAGTACCTGTTTTTTAGGATGTGTTTGGAACTCCGGAAAAGTGAAAGGAAAAGAAAATGAGAGAAAAATAGGAGAGAACTTTTATTATTGACAAAACAATTGGAGGATTTTTTTTTTTAATTTCCTTTCTTTTCTCGTTTTCTCTAAGTTTTAAAAATGAATACTTATACATATATTCCTTTGTCTTCGTGTAACTATAGAATTTATGATTGCATACTCTAATTTATAATAGTAGGGATGATCAATTTATGTTTTGTTTACTTTAGAAAAATAAATGTAATAGTGGGACGGACTTAGAAAATGAAACTTCAAGAAATATTAAATAAAACCCAATTATAAATGGCCAGGACTTGGGCATGATGTATGTGCACCCAGATTGTAATAATTACTCGTAGATAGTACTGCAATTTTATGTAACTTGATTTTTATATTTAACATTCTTTTTGAGATAACAATTGCATATATTAATAACCCCACTAATATAAAGGATTCGAGGGTCCGGGAAATTCAAGAAACCAAGAACAAAGACAAAAAGAATAAGAAAACCAAGCGATGCTGGAATCCACAAATCTGCTCATCTCGGTGGTGGACAAATCATATATTACCTTCCTCCCAAAATGTTTCTCTAATTCGCAAAACGAAGACGTAAAAATAATTCAAGTTTTGCAAGAAAAATTTAAATTTTTTTCAATAATTTACTAAAGCTCGACCAGTTTTTTGAATTTATAAAAAAAGTTTTAATTTTTTTTTTAAAAATGTATTATTTTTTAATCTTCATTTTACAGATAAGACAAACATTTTAGGAGAGAGAAAATTGTATAGAAAGAAATAAGGCCCCGTTTGATAAATGGTTGAGATTCGTAAGGAGATGTGATTAAGATTGTGATTGGTAATAGGAAGTGATTGATAAGGAGATGGGATTGAGGATGAGTATGTTTGTTTGAGATGAAATTAGGTGATGGGATTGATAGTATACATTCCCATTTTTGCTAGAGGCATCTACTAATACCCCTAATACCAAGTGCTAGAGGCCTCTACTAATACCCCTACACCCTGTTTGGATGGAGGAGATGAAGGGGAATATGTGAATCCCCCTGATTTGTACTCTGGGAGTCCACCAAATCCGGTGTTTGGCAACGATTTTTGGAAGGCGGAGATGATTACTGTAGAGGTTTCATATCCGGGTGAAGGGGGATTGTGAATCCGACCTCCGACCCCGTCGTTGGCAAATCCGGGAGGATTTGGACGATTTTACCCCTCCAAATCCGGCTTCCATTTAGTCTCTGTCATCCCATTTCTGCTGTGGTAATCAGTTCATTCCCATGGATTCCAGGTCTGGGTTTTGGATCTTCATGGTCGAGAGAGATATCGGAGAGAGAGAGAGAGAGAGAGAGATACCGGAGGGCTGTACAGGCGGCGGCGGAAGGAGGCGGCGGCAGCCAGAGAAGACGATCGTGGGTGAATGGTGTGCGTGGGTAACTGGGGTTTTCGGAAAGAAGAAGAAGAAATGGGAGTGGGAAGAGGTGGTGGGCTGGTGGGTGGGTTTTTTTTTTTTAACTTTTTCGGAAAATAATTTTTTTTAATACAAAACATGTTTACAACATTTGCATTCTACTAAAATGAAAGTATTTTCCTAAAATTAATGATAAATATCAATTTATTGTAACTAATATGAAATAATCCAATTTTGAGCATTAAAAAATCAAAGTGGGGGCAAATAAGTCATATAACACCTTATTCCATCATATCCACCTCTCAAATTCCCCTCCTCAAAAATTCATCCACACCTCGTTACAAATCCACCTTTCTTAAAAGGTGGGGCCTCCCATTTTTGCTAGAGACATCAACTAATACCCCTAATACTAAGTGCTAGAGGCCTCTACTAATATCTCGAATGCTAAGCTCTCAAGCCCATGGGATTGTCTTTTCAAAAAAAAAAAGAAAACCCCATGGGATTGTTAATACACCCCTTTTTTGCTTACTAAACATGTTATTATGAAACCATGAAATTGATAGTTGAATCCCCAGGCTTAGCATCGTTATTAAACGGGGCGTAAGAGCATAGCTTGAGAGCGGACGAGAATAATGATTTTGGTGTGGTAAGAGAAGAGGGGTGCCAAGAATATTCCCTCACTTCCGCGTCACTTGTGTGAAGAGATATATTTCGTGGACAAATCTGTCCTCCCATCTTCACCAGTTCCTATCCGTCAATCTGTGTTGAGAGAGAGAGAGAGAGAGAGGGCGAGAGGGCGAGAGGAAAGTGGATATGGATGTAGCCGTTAAGACACTCTTCCTGGGTTTAAGCCCTAATGTAACAGTTGGGTATTTCAATAAATCTTACATTTTTCTCGCTTCCTTATTCTAATCTTCGCTTCAATTATAAGTTTTTTTCCTTTAGCCGTGAAGCTTGAATTATATGTTGAATATTCACTGCAAAATGGGTATCAGTAAATGTTCAAATTGAAAGAAGACCCACCTGCATATCTGAATTTATTCGTACTAAAGAGATGCAAGTAGTGATCTTATGTATGTTTCTGTTGATATCGTAGGTACGCTTGTCTGTTATTGGTTTTAACTAGTACTTCTATCTTTTGAGAATTCTTGGGTTTTCCCTTTTCATGGTTTCTTGTACGGTCTTTTCTTCAGTAAATCCTTGTTAGTTATCCTTTGGGGTTTCTGTCTTGGTTGGTTTCTTGCTAGCCTCGGGTTGTTTTTCTTTCCCTTTTGGGTCCTCGCAGCATGTGATTGTCGGGGTGAGGAGGTGCCTTCCTTGTGGTATGTTTTTCTATGGTGTGTTGCCTCGCGCTTGGATCCCTTTAATCTTTGTAATTTGTTCTCAAAGAGTAATAAAATCTTTTTTTTGCTGTTCAAAAAACGGTAAGGTTTGCATAGTTTTCCTCTATTTAATCTCAAGAGGGTGGGATGAGGTTTTTAGCTATGTTTTACTCTCATCTAGGATTCTGTGGTGAGAATTCTGCATCAGGGCAATATGGAGTACTTTTTTTAGTAGTGTACTTTTTTGGTACATAGCCACATTGCGGGTTTTTTTTTTTTTAATCCTTGCTGAATTGTGGTATGTTACATGTTTATTCGTTCATCATTGATACTTAAAGGGTTGTAGTTTCGGATGAGTGGGCTGCTTTCTGGGTATTCTCGTTCTTTTCCCCGTTATAATTTAACGCCTGAAAATTTGAATTGCTGGGTGGATTTTCTTGGTTTGTGTTTTTTCGTCTCCTGGTTATTCATTATGGTAACCAGTTTGATGGCTTACCTTGAAGAACAGGCTTAACTTCTCTGTGTAAAAATATCCTTCCAAAGTATATGGCTTGACATTTCTGCAATACAGAATAAAATTGTGGTAATTTTTTATTGGAATGATGCAGAATTGTGCCAAATCACGTCAATACATCGTATGGTTGTGCATTTGTGCATTTTGGTTGATACTTTGTTGCAGTGGTGTGGGTTTAATGTTAATATTCCGTTAATTGGCAAAATATATGGTGCTTCTGGTCATTAATTGCATTTGTGTTATTTCCATGGACTTGCTGATAGGAAGTTCTTGGCTTGATGAGGACTCACAAACTTAACTCATTTTCATGCAGATACTAACGGTTAACCAAAATTCAGATGTCTTCATTCCACATCTTTTGTCAAAAAGAGAAAACTTTCCCCTTCAAATCAGATACAATGCCAAAGAATTTCGCAACAGGTACTACTTTGTTTATGAACTAACTCTTTTGAGTTATTGGTTGATTTTTGTGCTCAAAATCTCTTAGAATACTGATTCTCACTCGGAATAAGCTACACCAGTTCCTTACTTCTTGTCACTTGTCGTCCTATTTTTGAGGATGACAACTGTTTGCAAACTGAGGTGACAAAGGCTTTTTTCTCTGCATCCAATGCGTTCATTGAATAACACGTTTAAATTGACCAAAGTTTCTCCATACAAATTCACTATGGTTTTGACTGAATACAAGGAACTATGGGAGAGTAATATGTTGATTTTGAGGTGGCTGATGGAATCTGTAAAAGAGTTTCTAAAATCAATCGGAGGTGTTTGTTGATTTGAAGTCATACAACGATATATTTGTTTCTGTTCGGTAATTAGTAAAGGTGTATGCATGAGAGAATGTCAAAACCTTAATCTTGATCTTTTTTGCCCATTTCCGTACCTAACCATGTAGTGTTCACAAATTCACATCTCTAGTATCTCAGCATCCAATCAAATTGATTATATTTTACTGTCTTAACTGTTTAAAACCCAGGCAATCTCACCAGAAAGGTGAGCATCTTTTAGATTTCCTCCTATATGGCTATTGCAGTATAGTCCTCGTATGATTAAATCTCTACCCTTGTCATGTGTTAACTGTTAGTTACTAACAAGTAAAAACACTGCCTATTTACACTACTTTACTCGTAGAAAGTAAAGCATTTCCACCCTTCTCTTTACTTTCGAAATATGTCTTTTTGAGAATTAGAAATTGGTTGGGTACTGTATATACCTTATCTTTGTGTATTTTTTTTTCTACCGTTGTGTTGCAGGGCATATCCCAAGATTCAATTTGCTGTTTCTGCTGTGGCAGCTTTTGCAAAGACAAGTAATTTCTCTCCCAGTTGCTGTTCTTGACTTTCTAAGTGCTATTGCTGAATGTCGTTCCAAATGGTACCACTAAAATAGGTGTAGAGGATATTGAAGGTTCGTCTTCGCCATCTCAAGATTTCTCAGTTACTGCAAGTGGTACTAGCGAGGCCAACGAACTAAGGGTATGGAAATCTTTGTTTTGGGAACTAAAAACAGCTTATTTTTGGGGAGTATAGGTGAAGATAAATCATAACATGTTAAAAAGGGAGAATAAAAGACCATAATAGAGTCCAAATACACAATATTGCGGGACAATAACCTGTAATAAAGATATCTTTTGCAAAAACTGATGTATTACACGTTAGTGTCGTAGCTTGAGTGGGTGATGTTTACTTATCAATGGTTAGCTTTTTGTTGTGAGATGAATTAATTACAAAATTTTGTGGCAGTTAAGTGTGGAGGTATCCGGAGCTAAAACTGAAGCAATTTTTGATGATGTCCTCTCCAAAATGGCTGTTGCTGCCCAGCCAATTCCAGGCTTTAGAAGAGTGAAAGGAGGTGAGATTCGTGAAATCACTACATCTGATTTCTCCTGAAACTACATAGGTTATCTGTAGTTGTTCATTTAGTCAATCAAGTGGCTTCAGAAATTACCTTCCTAAGCCAGTTTTTGTTCTTATTTGCTACGGATAGTTATTCAATTCAGTAACGTCTTTCTTTTCCTCTTGCCTTTCCTCTGTCATACTATTGACTAACATATTTTGCTGATTTCTTTTGTTCGAATTGTTGTCACTGATGAACAACTTGGAGCTAACAGGAAAAACACCCAATGTAAGTTTTAAGCTCCTAATCTTCAAATGCATTCAGTTTGTTCACGTCTTTTAGGTTCTCCACTTCATTATGCATGTCTTCTTTTTATTCTTTTAAGTCCGTAGGATATGTCATCGTATCTTTGGCAGTATTTTTGTTCGTCTGTCTTCCGGTGGTGGGTTGTTTGTGTATGGGTGGCAGAATGGTCGAGTTACAGCTCAGATGCGGTCGCATTAATATTGGAACCATTCTATGGCAAATTTCTGATCCCACACCTGCCATTCCCTCATGACATGAATCCCCACAAAATGAACTCACATAGATGTCTAGCATTCTATTCATGCTTGTATGCAGACGTATGTATGTGTATATTTCTTCTGTTTGCTTTATAACAGTAGTCTTCTCTTGTTTATTGCATCTGCAGATACCTCAAGACGTTCTTTTGCAAATTCTTGGACCGTCCGAAGTTTACAAGCAAGTGATTAAGAAAGTAATCAATTCTACTATAGCTGAATATGTAGAGAAGGTAAATGTTATTACTCTCTTATGTTCCATTTTGTTAACCGTAAGCTTCTTGCAAAAAAATATTTGCCTGTGTTTCATTACCAATCTTCATGTCGGAAATGCTTGCCTTTTCTGTTATTTCTGCATCATCGTTGTCTTGTCCATGCTCAATTGGAAACAATAGATGGCTTCCTTTAATTGGTTTGGATATCAGGAAATTGATGGGTTTTGGACACTATCACTTGGTTTTCAAGTTCAAAGGGATTGGGAAATTAACATGTACTCACTCACCATTTTGAAAGCTTAACACCTCAAATCTTAGCAGGTCAAACCTACAGTGGGCTACACGAGCTTTTTTTTTTTTTTTAATAACCAGATGTCCGGGCCAGCGTGTGCGCACCTCAACTAGTTCGGCTATATGACCTATTACCCTACTATCTATGCGGACTCCGACTCTTATATCATGTTTCATGAATTTGGGTAGAATCTAACCCCAGAAACTAACTGTTGAGGTGAGGTACCCTTATGTGTATATACTGCTGATTACTTTTGTGTTGATGTGGGACTTTGGTTCACAGCACTAACCATTATTGGCCTGGACTAAAGAAGACATGGTGATCCCAGACAAGAAGATGGGAGTACCCTTTAAACTAGGATACTTGTGTGACATTCTCCCTGTAGTAAAAAAAATTCAGGTGCATATTTGGTAACCCTGATTTGCGTTTGTTGGCCCAATGTTTACAGGAAGGTTTGACGGTGAGTACAGACTTGAGAGTTGAGCAGAGCTTTGAAGATCTTGAAGCCAAATTCGAACCGGGTGGTAAATTCAGCTTTGATGCCGTTGTTCAGCTCCGAGAATTGAATTGAGACAGAACAATAAACCTTGTTATCATTTTGTTTGAGCCATGTTTCATGCATTTCGAACCACTTGGTACAAGGAGCAGATTAGGCCATTTTTTCAGTAGGAAATTTTCGGACAGTTTATGCAGAAGCGCCGATATTTGTTTAATTTTGCTCTTGAAAATCTTGTGGAATACGCATTTTGAAATTACAATTTGGAAGGCACGTGCTTTTTTGGGTTGTTGAAAACAAGTAGGAGGATTATGAGCATGGTGGGAAAAGTGGCTTAAAAATCTCGGCTTTTATACGCATAACATCCAAAACAAAATCAACAAACTTCTTCCGTCCAGTGAGGGTACAAAGCTTGCGTTTTCCTCGATGTTGTATCCATGTGTTAACAATGCCTTCATCTATGTCCAGGTTTTCAAAGCCATAATTTTCGAGCAACCTAATCTTAGAACAGGGGATTTTTTTTGGAAAATTAGGGCAAACTGACTTGTATTAAAATCAAAGAAATCTACGGAAGAAACAAAAAATGGGAAGATTAGTAGGGGAAAATGAGTGATTTTGCCTCTTCAGATTAAGCCTTCTTCGAGATTTTGACTTCTTCAAGTTTCATTTGATTTCGTGGAGACAGTGTAACAATTAGATTCGATTTTGTGGAGAGAGAGAGATGGGAGTCGCTGATGGTGGTCGATGGTGGCGATGGTCACCAGTGTCGATAGGGATAGGTGAAAAATGGTGTCGATGGTGGGAGTAATAATCTCGGGGGCGTTGGGTTTGAGTCGGTAAAGTGGGTAAAACTCTCGGTCAAATTTTGGGCGAAAATTTTGAATTGCAAATAGAGGGGGTGGGCCCCATTACTTAACCAAGGCAGCTACCATGTAGACCGTGTACAGATTTGCAAATAGAGGGGATAGACCCCATTACTTAACCAAGGCAACTGCCGCGTAGGTGTTTGAGGCTGAATTAGCTCAATCAAATGGCAAATGATTGTGTGCGGGCGTGCCAGAAAAGAACTAACTTCACAAAAGAAATTATTCCTTTCAATTTGATTTGAAACAACTAATTTATATCAGGCAACTGTGTTATCCGTTCAATTACCTCAATTAAGAGGATTTTTCCTAAAAGTGTCAACCAAAACAAAGAATTGACTCTCCTCAAATCAAAAAAGATGATTGAACACAAACGAACCTGAATCTAATCAAAGGTAAATTTGTATACAAACACTCTTGAGATTTTACTAAGACCAATGCAGGAATATAAGCACGCTGAATTTAATCAAAAGGGAGCTTATAAACGATTAAGATGTTTGAACACAAACGAGCCTGAATCTAATCGAAGGCAAATTTGTGCATAAACGCTCTTGAGATTTTCTAAGACTAATGCAGGAATATAAGCGCACTAAATTTAATCAAAGAGAGCCTATAAACGATTAATCTTTGGTAAGAAGAAGACTGAAAGAAATAAGAAACTTGAATTTAATCAAAAGCAGTCTTACATGCAAACTAGCCTTGGACTTACAAATTAAACTAAACTAAGTCCTAAACTACGATAAATCTCTGAGCAATCATATTGAGTATGAGTTGTCAGATGATAAGATTTTTGTCGGGAGTCCTTTCTTCAACTCCTTCGTCTATTTATAGACGCCGAGCCTGCCTTCGAACTCCACATTTCCAATTGATTCCCATGTTTCCATTCGAACTGTGCACGATTCCCTCAAAAGCGGCTGAGTGGAGCCTTCGAACGGTTACTTGGATTGATTTCCTCAGAATTCTTCTCTCTCCACGTTTGCTAATGCTGACCATGGCTGTCTCCTGGATCATGGGCTTCCTGCTTTTATGCAATAGTGTAACACGACTGTCTTTCCGAATGATTCCCTGCATGCACTCCTAATTGCCTCATAAAACGAGGGATTAATCATCGTTCGATGGTTTTAATGAGCAATCAACGGCTAAACCTAATTACCGTATTAATTACCCTTAATTGATGCTCAAAAGCTGTCGTTTCCCATCAAAACGATACCGTTTAGTACTAAAATAATATCGCCATTAACTCTATGATTCCCTGTATCTCGGGTCCAAATGGGATATGTTCTGATAGGCCAAAGCACTATTTGATGCCACGTGTAATTTTCTCATTGGGTGGCGTATTTTAGGATGTAAACAGTAGGCAATGTACATATGGTGTGTACATTCAATGAGTGCAAGTGTGGTTATATGGGGTGCCATGCATGAAATTGGAATTGACAATTCATTATTGAGTATCTATTTAGGAAAATGATTTTGCCATTCTCTTCTTTGTTAACTTCACTCTCCTGAAAAATACACTTACAGATAAGTAACGTTAACAAAAAAAAAAAAAAGAGCGGCAAAATGAGCAGCCATCAATTTATAACTTTTGGGCAACATAAGGAGAGAGGGAGAGAGAGAGAGAAATGTAATTACTCAAAAATTTTGGGGACTCGAATTAGTACTGCCTCCACCGCCTCAGTAGTATTTTTGGGTAAATTCGCCTCAGTAATTGGTTGTACTCACTAACGTTAGGTACCTCGGTGTAATTTACGCTCTTTTCCTTTACCTTCCTTTCTTGCACCTATAAATCGGAAGCAATTCTTCACTTCTCTCTCTCCCTCTCCTCCGCGAGATTGAGAAGTCGATCGAGAGAGTCGGTTTCACTAGGGTTCTGCCGCTGTGATTTCTGTCTCGATCTGGGTTTTCGACATGGTAGTCTCTCTCTCTCTCTCTCTCAAAATACCTAAGAACTTATTGTACATATAGTTTTCGTTTCCATATCTGCTTCCAGTTAAACAAGTTTCGAATTGGTCACCAATGAGCTGAGTATGTTCTGTGGTGAAGCCAGGATTTAGATTTAGGGTGTCGTTTATTGGGAGTTCACTTGTATTGTTATATATTTTTTTTTCGTAAAAGGATGAAGACAAAGGTTTTTTTTTTTTGGCAACTGATGAAGACAAAGGTTGAGCGTAAGGGATTTATCTTCTTAGTCCATTTTTTTGGGTAAAAAAAGAATAAAGGATTGATTCACTTCTTATGTGGTCTTCAATGGAAGGGACATAATTTTTTTATAGCCCGATCAAATCATCTTTTATATCGCTCTTTTATCATTTGTGTGGAAAATTAAGTTGTTCGGATACCGGTTAGTGCCTATCTACACAACAACAATAGCAGAACTCATCTAGTCCCAATTATTGGGGATAGGGGTGGGGGAGGATTACCACTAAAACAATGGCCCTCCTATACCTCCAAGAACCAAGGAGCTGAAGGGACGGTTTGTTGCTGAATCATGCCCCCAAATCAAAGCCAAAAGACATGCGTAGAGATGCAAATCGATTTATGTGCCCATGCTTCCTTAATTCCTAGACCAGAGCATCGGAAAGAATAAATTGTGTTATATATTTTCCTTATTTTTTTGTTAAAAAAGAATAATGGCTTGATTCAATTCTTTCATCCTCTTTAAATGAGGATGATCAGAACAATTCATCGTAAATTGCTAGCTTTTTATTATTTGTGTGAAAAATCAAGCTATTGGGGTACCAGTTAGTGCCTATCTATTAGTGTAAAAGAATTTCTTTGAAATCGGTGGTGGCGTGTGCAACTCCCCCTCCATAATGCTCCGCCTCTGACTGTATGTTGATTTTTAATGTATAGACCCTTTTTGTGATTTGTTCATTGTTTCTATAGGTACTTCTACAGCCAGACCCGTTTCTCAATGAGTTAACTAGCATGTTTGAGCGCAGCACAGAAAAAGGGTCTGTTTGGGTTACTCTCAAGCGATGTAAAGTCTTAACTTATTTTATTACATTTTCTTTGTTATTCGCCATTGCACAGTAAAGAAGGTTGTTTTGATTTATGCTATGCTTTTTTGTGTTGTTTCTTTAGCATCCCTGAAATCTAAGGTTGTAAGGAATAAGATGGCGACTGCTGGTGAAGAAATCGATCATCGATGCCTTATTCGGGCAACTGATGGGAAAAAGACTATTTCCACTTCGGTAATTATTCTTATTATCTTCTATTTTAGTTTTTGGTCTGATTTCTAGGATTTTTTTGGGGTTAATACCTATGTGAACTTGGTTTGTGGAATATTTATACTTGTCCTTTGGCCAGAACGTACCATTGCTTCACCTTCTGTACCATTGCTCACCCCAACATTTCCATTTGTTAATGTATTCGAACACAACATTTACAAGTCCACAACCCTCATAGCTCACCCCAAGACCAGCCATGATCTCATAAGATCCGAATCCCTTCCTCACCTTGGCACTACCACTGCCAGCACCACTACCTCCGGCCACCATAGACAACCTTGTTTTCTCCTCCTTCCCTAATGGCAAGTGGTAACTGGATTGCCAACCATGGTGAGGGGTTTTGACTGATGACTATGTGAGGAATGAGAGCGGTTTTCAGTGGTGGCAAGAAGGCAGAGGAAGGAATGAGTAGGTAAAATTGCTTAAACATTTTTTTTTTGCTGATGGATATGATAGGAATGAGTAGGTAAATATTGGTAAGCAACAATTGTGTATATCCCAGAAACCTTGCCAATACCATGTTGGTTTGTGCGGTCTGATTTTTTGGTATCTATTTGTATCCATTTAGTGCTATATAAAGTGTACTCAGGTTTTTGACTGTGTTTTGGCATAAGATTCCTTAAAATATAATTAAGTAAAGGTTCACTCCTCGTGTTAGGATATGTTTAGGTTTCAAACTGTGGTCTGGCATAGTATGCTTATCTCCCTTCTCGTTTTGACAATTTGCTATGATATTGTTGTGGGTCACATGCTATGAAGTGTTTCCTGTCCATGTTATCGCTGTGCCTTTATTTTGAATTTGCTTAGATCAATGAATAGTTGCTATGATATTCCGTTACTTGTTCTGCAACATAACAGCAGGACTTCTTTCATGTTTTGGCTATGCTATCTTTGGATGATGTTTTTGGGGAATGCTACCATTGAGGTTGCATTAAAAAAGTAGCATATCTGATTGGCAGTTTTGGATGTGTACCCCCAAACTGACTTTCATCGTGTGATTCGAAATCAACTGTGGTGTATTTTTGCCTTGGTCGTTTTTTTTCCCGTTTTGACTGGATTTAGTGAAAGATAGTATTAGTACCCTCTTTTATGAAGCGAGGCTATGATCCTTAAATATAGTGTTTGCTTGTTTGTTCATGTTTTGTTATCTTTCTTGGAATAAAAGGTGGGAGCAAAGGATCACCAACGCTTTCAAGCTTCTTACGCGACTATTCTCAAGGCCCGAATGACTGCTCTAAAGAAGAGGGAGAGGAAGGACAAGCGAAAGGCTACTGATGCAGATAAGAAAACAAAGGTTTCCAAGAAGAAGCGATCTCGTGCTCTTTAGTTCTTAAACTGGATCATTTGGTTCTTCATTCATTTTTGTTTCCGTTCACTTTCTTTATAGAATGCCAGGATTTTCAACCGTTATGTTGTCTTTGTAGATCTCATTGTTTCTTCCGCAACTATTAGCTGCTACGGGGATTCAAGAGAATGCAGTTTATTTTTATCTCTTTTTATCTGCAATTTTTATAGCTGCGTTTTATATGGGTTGCTTGCAATGCCTTGCAGAACTGCATTTTTAGAATGCCAAGATTTTCAATCGTTATGTTTTCTTTGTAGATCCTATGGTTTCGATCTGCAACTATTAGCTGCTACGGGGATTCAAGAGATTGCAGTTTTTCTCTCGTTTTATCTGGAATTTTTCTAGCTGGGATTTATATTGGTTGCTAAAGCCTCTATCTGATGCAATGCTTTGCAGGACTGCATTTTTCCACCTGTTCCATGGATTAATATCATATTCACATTCCCTCGTCGTTTAACAGCGAATTGCTATAATCTTAAGACGAAATTATCTAAAGGTCGGATTTACTGGTGAAGTTGTACTTGAGGCTCCTTGAACTTATTTTCCAATACAAAGATGACCAAATCAATCTTTTGTTTTTTTTGGAACATCATAATGTAAATAGGTTAACCAAACGAAGTTGGAATGGAGGTTGTGGTTGCCCTTGGTGCCTTCAGCGAAGTTTCCTACGCATAGGGCCGATGAATGAACCAAACGAATAGAATAGTTGATTGTTTAAGTTTGGTTTCAAAACATAATAAAACACATAATTCTCTGTATAAAAAACACTTACTTAGAAAGTTATTTTCACCCTCAAACACGTCAAAGATTCTGCTGCCGACCGCGGATTGTTCCAATTAATGAGCATAGTCTTCATAACCAAGCGATGTTTCAGGGCCAAAATGGACAAAACCGTAAGAACCAAACTGTACGTAGGGGTTGCCCCATGCGGAACTCCAATATAAAATGTACGTAAGATCACAACAAGAAAATGTACGTAGGGGTTGCCCCATGCGGAACTCCAATATAAAATGTACGTAAGATCACAACAAGAAAATGAGCCCGACAATACTTAGTTAAATCCAAGTTCGAGTCCAAGAGTTTTGCAGCAGTTGACAATCTGAATATATATGGAAGTCCATTGAGGTTACACATGAACAAGGTATAGCCTAGGTGATGTTATGCAGACGTACACTTGGATGTAGTGATAGATGGTGCCAATATGATTTCATAATTGCACCTTGGCCTATTCTACGATGTTTGTCATTCATATCCACTTAACTTAAGCCTATAAGGTGTAGGTTAAAGCAATATATATTAAAGACCAAACTTATTCTTTTTTATTCAAGGGCTCTAACATGTCTTATCAATCTCCAACATAGGTGAACCCGCTGTGATTTGTACGTTACAAGTAGGGTTGTGGCGACTCCACATAACAAAGTTATA
Source organism: Rhododendron molle (assembly GCA_025413875.1). NCBI lineage: Eukaryota > Viridiplantae > Streptophyta > Magnoliopsida > Ericales > Ericaceae > Rhododendron > Rhododendron molle. The sequence goes on along the minus strand of CM046389.1, from coordinate 11,562,861 downwards.
CACCATTCTAGAAAATAGAGGAGAAGATTTGAATACCAACATGCTTTATCCAGCATTGAATACTCACTTTTTAAATATAAAACTTCACTCCTAAGACAGGACTGGTACAGGAAAAAGATGGTAGATTCAGTCAATTAGAAAGAAACCCAATATAAACAAACGGGTACCAGTTATGAGTTTAAGCGAATGGAGTCGGACTTGCTCCACACGAAGCCAAAACCCAAAAAACTTGTAACTTAAACCGGCTAATTTGTGGTCACTTCGCAACAAGGGAACGAAAGCCCTAAAATTCAACACCCAAAAATGTTGAGTAATTTCATCGAACAATTGGTGTGCAAAACATCAACAATTGAAATTCTTTTAAGGGATAAGTCTGATGTAGGTGTTGACACTGTTGTTGGGATTATGCCAGGTAATTCCATCGGCAACAGAAGCGAACAAAAATAAATCACACAACGAGATAACACAACCAAAATAAGTGGTTCCCCAAACTCGGGTATGTCCACAGGAGAGAGATCTTCCACTGTATGAAAAATAGAGATTACAATGTAAGATGTAAAACCCTCTCTGAGCTCCTAACACATAGTTGTATACAATATTTTACACTCACCCCCAGAACTCTATTTTTCCTCTCAACTATTCTCTCTCTCACACAAAACCTCTCACGGTGGGGGAGACCCCCAAAGGAGTTCCCGGACTGACTCTCCTCTCTGCTTAGTCTCTCTTTCTTTCTCCCCACACTCTACACACATGCATCACTTCACTTAAATAGGGACAGGAGAAAGATCTATACACTTGGCTCTTCAAATTCCAAGCATCACAAATGCTCTTGGAATTGCTGGCGCCCATTCAAGAGGATTTCCAATGACTATATTTACATGGGCCAATTAAGTACTCAACAACCCATTATTCACTTTTTCTTTTTCTTTTCAAACTGCATTTAATGCGGTAAAAACCCAACAAACACCTCATTTTCCCACAAGATATGCACCGCTATACTCGATTAGGTGCCTCGCACCCTATTGCCACCTAAACGTCTAGTCGTCAACGACTTGCCTATTCACCGAATCAACCATAGAGCCGGCACTAGTTCCACTGTTACTCTGGTAAAGTGCTTGTGTCATTCTCTTGAATGTATCATTGCTCCACCAAGAGTCACCATGTAATTTTTCTCTTTTTTCTCCTTGTCTGCCAGTCCAACACACCACTCAAATGCTCACTGATGCACTCTCTTCACAAAACCCATGGACATACACATACACATATGCACGGCATCTCCATGCCACATGCACACATGCCATCACCATGAGCATCCATACCCATACACACATACATGCTTGCACTGTGCACTAACATCTTCTTTTTCGTGGGCCCAACAAAGCAGCACGCCGTTTTGTGTGTTCCTCCCGATAACTACAGTCCGAATCTGCAACTGTTGACTGCTCCCAGGATCGCTAACCATTAGCTCTGATACCAGTTGTTGGGATTATGCCAGGTAATTTCATCCGCAACGGAAGCGCAACGAACAAAAACGAATCACACAACGAGAGAACACAACCAAAATACGTGGTTCCTCAAACTCGGGTACGTCCACAGGAGAGATCTTTCACTATATGAAAAATAGAGATTATAATGTGAGATGTAAAACCCTCTCCAAGCTCCTAACACATAGCTTTATACAATGTTTTACACTCACCTTCACAACTCTATTTTTCCTCTCAACTATTCTCTCTCTCACACAAAACCTCTCACGGTGGGCGAGACCCCAAAGGGGTTCCCGGACTAACTCTCATCTCTGCTTAGTCTCTCTTTCTCCCCACACTCTACACACAACACACATGCACCACTTCACCTAAATAGAGTCAGGAGAAAGATCTATACACTTGGCTCTTCAAATTCCAAGCATCACAAATGCTCTTGGAATAGCCGGCACCCATGCAAGAGGATTTCCAATGACTATATTTATATGGGCCAATTAAATACTCAACAACTCATTATTCACTTTTTCTTTTTCTTTTCAATTGCATTTAATGAGTGATAAGCACCCAATAATGCATATTCTTGATGCTTAAGTCCTCTAGTATGTTGTGTTTGTACATATATGTTGTCGTTTTTATGCGATATTGCACGTAAGGTATTTTTGTAAGTGTTGTAGGAAAAACGTGCCAATCAAGTGGTTTTGTGGGCCAATGAACGTTCCGGGATGTATCCAAGATGCCAAGCGCTCGTCGGTACTACATTCACGATCATCGGGTCTCAATAGCATCGCATGGAGCTCCAAAGGTCAACTGTTGCTCAAGATTTGCTTTGGACCACACCAAAGCATGGCTAACAAGCAAAATGCATCGTTAATTATCCTCGAGGGTGTCCAAGTATTCGAGGTCATGAGGAGTGGTGTCACCGAGTCTGGGAGTTCATGAATGAAGTGTTTGAGTGAAGCTCGGGGGGTGGCATGGCATGGAGGTGGTCTAGCAGGCTGAAATCTGGAATTTCTGCAGTGGTTATCCATAACAAATGAAATGTTATGGATAACGTTTGCCCAGTCTTGGTCCAGCAGTCAAGTGTTATCCATAACCTTTTCACTGTTATGGATAACAGTGCGACATTTTTGGTCCAGAAAGTCTCCAGCCTTGGGAGTATGGATAACGATTGTGATTGTTATGGATAACATGGTGCTACGGGGAAGTTGAAAGGCAGTGTTATGGATAACCTTTCCACTATTATGGATAACGTTTGTGCTGGTAGATATTTTTTGTATTGACTTTCCGTTTCTACTTTTGGTTTGTTTTTGGGATATTTTGGGGGGCCTTTTGGTCCATTTTATGGCTGGTTGTAAGGCTTATAAATAGTCTCTTTGGCCATTAATAGCTATTATGTACATTTTTCCATTTTAAGTCTTTTATGTTTTAAGAGCTCTAGTTTATTTTCCTTCAAGTGCTTGTCTTTAATTCCTCCATAATTCAAGTAAGTGTTGTTGTTACGATTAAATCTCTAGCATTAAAGTTGTTTGTGTGGTTGAGATCTTCCTTAATATCAAGTTTATTTACGCTTTTATCGGTTAAACATGTTTCCTTCCTTAAGCATAATTTCTAGTCTTTTTGCTATGTGTGAGTAGTATATAGATTTGGTCATGGGGTGAGGTTCACCTTATGAATTAGTCGATAAATGGTTTCTCTTAAACTTTAGCTTAATCTCAAAGTTTTGAACGAATTAAACCCATGATGTCTAGCTTTGATCATGGGGTCGGTGGCTTCTTTGATCAATGAAGTCTATCGCCTTATGCTACGTGCTTGATCATCTTACGCGTGCGAACGATCCATTTTCGTCTCTCACTTGCGTTAAATGAGTTCAGTTTGAATTAGAGCTTTGAGTCGAGTTACAAGTAGTCTTCAGCTTTTAATTCTTCTAGTGGAATCCGGACGGTTTCGGTCCACTCATAAGTTAGATGAAGAAACTGTTTAACGGCTAAGTCGTGGGTTAATCAATCCTTATGACTTGACCGCCTTTAATCTAGTTTAATCTCAAGTTCAATTTCGTAATCTAAACCAAATTCCAAGTTGGCCGCTTGAAAGCCGAAGCTCGATACTCATCTTCTAATCCAAATACGCTAAAGAAGATTTCTCTGTGGGAACGATCCGGTCTTACCGGTTTATTTGCTATCAACGACCTAGCCCTTTGCTTTATTCAGAGGGTAGTTTGCGGAGTTAAGCAACGTGGGAAAAACCCAACAAGACACTTGACATCCATTAAAGAGCAGAAATATACTTTGGCTAAGTCTCTACTAATTGTGAGATTGTATTTGATGAAGATTGGGGAAAGAGGATGGAAAAGTTTGAACTTAATTTGCAAATATAGTTGGTAGCGAAATCTTTGGCAGTCCCGGGAGGTTTGTTGTATCAATGAGAACTGGATGAAGGGCTAGACATGAAGATGGCTGAACACAAATACTGAGTTTTGGTCTCATTGATGAATGTTGCCTGGGCAGGGTCTTTGTAAAAGTCGACAATGCATTTGAAGGTCGGAGAAGAAGATGGGGGAAATCAGAGAGAGAGATGGTGGGGTGCTTGAGAAATGGAGGGTATTTGGGCTGTGTCGTTTGGATGTGCTGTTGGCCCGCTCTTTGTAATAGGTGCGAACTCCCAACCTTTCGAACCGTCATCTAACTGGTACCAGCTGTCAGTATTCAAAATTAACACTTCATTAAGGGTATTTTCGGAATCAAAAAGTAGACAAACACGGGTCTCTTTTAAAAGGAAGTAAGATAAGATAGATTATGGGTATTTTCGGAATAAAAAAGTAGACAAACACGGGTCTCTTTTACAAGGAAATATAGATGAGCCACAATGATGAATTTCATGATTTGAAATGAAACGGATCGGAAGATCTCAAAAAGTCATGCATTCTATGCAAGAATTCTGTAAAATCGACGGTTAGAGAGGAAACCGCCAAATCAAGAACCTGTTGTTTCAGTAAATTGGTGCTTTGAAACTCCAAGGCAATACGGTGATCTCCTTCGGAAGAATGTGACGGTAGGAAAGTAAGCACTCCTTTGGAGGAATCCACTGGCTTAGGATTACTTATCAAGCATGGACACTCGGACGCGATTAGCGGCTCTGTGATGGTTCATCCTCGGGAGCAGTGATGATTGCGGGATCACAACCAAATTAGTAATGGGGCCTGCGAATAAATGTGAATGGCATTCTTGATTGTAGATTTTTTTAGTGATAGATAGATGAAAGCACGTGGTAGATTCAACAGATAAACTAGCAGAAAGAATATACAAACCTCCAACAATTGGAGTTGGACAACTTACTGGATATCAAGAAAAGCAAAAGATTAAGATCTACTTGCCTCGTCGATGGTAGAATATTCGAACGATGCATAATTTACGACATCCCAAAGGCAGGCAGTGCAGTCCTCAGATGCAGAGATCAGACCCGCTCCGCAGAATACCAAAGCAGTTACAGATCCGCTACATGATCAATGAATTCGTCAATTCGGCATTTTTGGTTGGTGTACTTGTAATCGATCATACATAAACAAAGTGTCCCTGCAAATTACTAACATCATAAAGGATTAGCTTGGACTTGGTTACTTCACCAACTGCCGATCCACATCTAAAACAGACTATTTGTGTTCTATAAAGCATTGTGAAAATTCCAACAAAGTCGGCCATTACTTGTGTCCCTACAGCACAAATGGTTCATCCTCTGAAACGATAGATGAATCTTCCACTAGTCCAACATCCAGCGTGCTCTTGAAAGTTCTCCCATCTACACTTCCAGAAAACAACATATTTTCTGCTGGATCAAGAACACTTGCAGTTATGGGCAGCGGAAAAGCTAGATTCTGCAACTGCTTTCCCGTTACTAGGTCCCATACCTTAAACGAATAAAAAACCTTATGAGCGAGGAAAAGTTGGCAGTTGCGATGATAACTCTGAAACATTACACAAGCTAAGAGACCTTGCATGTGCCATCAAGGGAGCTAGACACAAAAAAAAAAGAACTCGAGCTGCTTAATGTTGTCAATATACTGGTTACTGAGGCAGAATGCTCCGACGACAAATTCAACAGAGAAGGCGAGTTCCAACAATCTGCCTCATCTAGCAAACTTCCATCAAACAGACCATAACAATGTCATTACGGAGTATGTCATTTAGTTTTCTTGATATACAAAAGGACTAAACAGCGTTGAAGAATGAAAGATATAGCTTTTACCCTATCATAGGCCAGACAACGATCGTGCCATCTACTGAACCAGAAATAAGAAAAGAATCATCACCAGAAAATGACAAGCACGTTAGTGACTTATGATGCGCGCACCAAGTCCTGATCGAGCAACCTCCCACTTAAGACCTGAAAATTAGACAATACAGACAATTCAATGGGTAGAAAAATATTTGACAACTCTTTGTTAAAAAGGTCTAGTAATTTCAAGAATTTCAAGAGTTTATTGACCTCCCAAACATAAGCATCTCCAGAAGGAGCTCCGCCGACAAGATATAAGCCAACCTTTGTGCTTGCTAGTGGTCCAATGGCCTCTATTGGGTAGCTCCGGATGGTTGCTTGAGACTCTAGATGTCAATGTCGCATATCAATAGAATTAGTCTCTCTTTCAAATACTAAGAAGTTAGTTTTCAAGATAAAAATGGTCTATAAGCCCTATGAACTTTTGAAAAGTGAAAGCTTAATGGATTTCGGCAAAATTCGTTGTAATAGATGAAGGTGACAAAGTAGTGAAAATATGCTTCAATCTCATTGCCATTATGCCAATCTTCTCATAGCCCAAATCAAGACAAAAAGGACCAAATGGTAACAAACAAAATGAGAGATTCTGGTAAGCCATATGAAACACAGAAACAATGGGCCGACCACAAAACTACTTCTACAATACAAGTCATGAGCGATAGCGAAGCCAAAGCCGGGTAGGCATTTTTATGTCATTTTTTAAATAATTTTCTATGTGAGGGAGCTATGAATGGATTATGATTACCTGCCAAAACCTATACTGACATAATGATTCTTTGGCAACCTGAAACAAACTATCTTATTCAGCAGGGTTGTAAGTTATAACTAACAAGGACCTAGGCTTCGAATCCATACCCAGTAGATCGAGCTTCCCGAGTCCAAGCACAAATAGCTGGGATAGCAGTCGGAAATACAGGAGCAGAAGCATTCGTTGGAGATACAGACCTAGCTAATAGCCCAAGGTAAAGAGCTTATTGTCATCTCTGCTAGTAAGTTGCAATATTCTTCATTTAGACATTGATCGAATAAGTACATTTTTTCAACACATCACGTCAGGTTTGGGATAAGGAAAAAGGTGAAAATAAGCTCAAGCCCCATAAATCACGAATCGACGCCAACTGAACATTTAGTAAAAGGGCGATCCACGAGAGTCAGCTAGAGAATAAGGCCCACGACTTTGTTTTGCTAACCAAAAAAGGTGGAGGGGGGACGACCAGTTTAGCTACCTGCCCTGGGCGAGACTCGGTAACTCTAGACCAGTGGATCGGTCACCCCGTAGGTTTCTAGCGCCCTACCATGGCACGAGCAGAACAAAGTCTCCCCCATGTCTTTTACACAGCATCTGGTTCATAGGACTATATTGCAAAGGGGGCTCGCCTTTATATAACATTCCACTCATGGGGAAAATATCTTCAAGCTCTCCAACTTCTAATTAGAGAGAGAGAATTCCCAGTAATCCAACGGTCAATTATGAGAAGTAAAGAGCATATTCATTGCTTTGCAGTTTTAAAGAGCATATTCACTGCTTTTGCCACTTTGGCAATGCCATTGCCAAGATTTTGGCTGGCTACATTGTCGTTTTATCGTTTTTTTTAGCGATGTTGCTCTATCGAGTGTGATGCTACGCAGACACAAATACTCATTTTCTAATGTTCAATCGAAAGCATTGGTGATAGAAAGCATTGACAGTGATGTGGGAATTTAGACATTGACAAAATTTGGCAAGAACATTGGCTCAACCAATCGAGCTCCTATTTTGGTGAGCTGTAGCCAAATTTCAGCTTTGGCAAGGAATATAGCTCGCCACTGGAGCTGTTCTAAGGGGTTTTGGCAAAAGTTTGTATATTAAGAAATTCCGATTTGCAGATTTAAGTGGTGTCTTCTTTTGCCCAGGGGATATTTCTCAAGCAGCAAACTTAGGCTCTGAAGGTATACCAGTGTGTCGGTTGCTTAGCTTAGAAGAACTAAAGGAAGCTACAAACAACTTCGACAAGTCTTACATAATGGGCAAAAGAAGACACGATCGTGAAGAAAGTGAAGAAAGTTTATTTCCATTGCCTCTTTTTTGTTAGTCATATATAGCATACCCAATGAAAGTAAAAGCATTAGCCACCACTGTGTATGTTTGTTACAAGCTACAAGTTAGATAGCAATTCGGAAACTCCATAACTTGAGTACTTAGGCTTTCTATTCCTGTAAAACCTCCTTAACCCCGCGCTTCTGTTTTGCCAGATTCACAAAGGAAGACTAGAGAATGGAGCCCAAGTAGCTATTAGATGCCTAACTGTATCAAAAAAATATACTGTCCGGAATCTTAAACTCAGGTTGGAATTGCTTGCAAAGCTTCACCACCCACATTTGGTTTGCCTCTTGGGTTTCTGCATCAACGGCGGTGGAAGAGATGAATCTAATGCAAATGAAGTCTATCTCATATGGGAATTATCGTGCACATCTCTCAAGTAAGCTGAAATCATGAAAGAGTAATAGTTGGAACCATAACCCCAAAGGTTGTAACGTTGGTCAAATATATCAATTGGATCTGAATTCTAGCCTAATTTTCTGATGGGTTTGCGGATAATAGTCCAGAAAAAACTCTCAAATGGCAGACAGATTGTCAGCTCTGATTGGCGTGGCGAAGGCAGTGCACTTCCTACATACTGGAATTATTCCCGGTTTCTTCAACAATAGGTTGAAAGCAAATAATATACTCCTGAACGAGCATCTGATGGCAAAGCTTAGCGACTATGGGCTGTCTATTGTTATTGCAGAACATGAAGATCATAATGAGGTATGTGAATGTCTGATGTCTCCCTAGTCTGTAGTATGTTAATTGGTTGGTCGCCTTTTGCTGTTTTTGTGTCTTTTTGTTGTGCTCACTTGCTAACTGAATCACTCATTTTCTTGGTCTGTAGGCAAAAGGACAGGGTCTTAATTCATGGTAAGTTTTTTATTTTTTATTTTTGGTTTCCTCAATAAAAATGAAACTTCAGTGTCAACAAAGTGGAAGGTCTGGCGAAATATAAATATAGTCGTTTGGATTTTGATTGAACTTGCAGTCGTTGGACCTTTAAGTATCATTTTCCATCGTTGCAGGCAAATGAAATCCTTAGAGGATGATGTGTATAGCTTTGGGTTCATATTACTCGAGTTGATTGTGGGGCCAACGGTATCTGCAAGAAGGGAAGCATTTCTGCAGAATGAAATGGTATCCACTAAATATCCTTTTTAATGCAAATCATGTTTACTCTATTCATAATGCAACGCCAATCATCAGTACCTACTAATGAAGGGTTTTTTCTCATCCTAAAAGCAGCTGAGTTAGGGCATGTTTGGCCTAAATCAAAGGAGAATGATTTGGCGGATTTTGTGTTGATTGTAATGATCTCGTAGTAGGAGGAGATCTGCGTAGGATACATGTATTTGATTTTCTAGGAACATTGACTAAACGTGAAACTATACTCAGTCCCTCTTACGCTTGTCTACCAACTTCCACTAATATCTCGATCATTTTTGTCAGAGATTTTGATGTTGGTGTAATCTACCCCTCAAACGGCTAGCTTCTGCATTTATAGGTGTCGTTTTGGCAGCCAGGAGGGGCGGAGGCGGATAGTGGATCCGCTTGTGCTTTCCTCTTGTTCACAAGAATCGTTGATGATCGTTATCGACATAACAAACAAATGCCTCTCTCCTGATTCATCTACTCGTCCATCTTTTGAGGATGTTCTCTGGAACTTGCAGTCTGCAGCCCAAGTACAGGCAAATGCTGATGGTGACCAAAGATCTTAAATACTGTCTCACTTTGTGGTTATGTGAACAAGGGAACATGCCTCGAATCTTTTCAGCTTATTGGGAATTGTAATGTACAGGATAAGACTTTTCATCGACAAGTTTAGATAAATTTGTTTATAACCTTTGCACTTCGAGAAAATGATTCCTGTCTATTGGTATAACTACTCCTGCCATTTTGTTGAAATGAATCTCTCTCTCTCTCTCTCTCATCCACATACGTATGTATACGCACATTATCAAATATATTCGTCTCTGCAGACAGCTAGTGAGTAGCTGCAACTCACTGAGTCTAAAGGAATTAATGAAGGTATAAATTTCAATGATGATGAAACCAAGCCTAATATTTAGAAAAGGTTATCATTACAGGTTTCTCATACCCAGAACAAATTGTTAAGTTTACGGCTCCGATTGTTTGGGTATAAAACATTCTACATCAAGGAACATCCTCTTGATCAAGTAATTTGTATGTAAGAATGGAATGCACTTTCTTCGTGCAATGGTCACAGATATCCTGACAAGTCAAAATACTGCATACATCATAAAGAATATCAGGAATTTCACAGATAAAAAGATTATACTAATTAAAGGAAAAATGGATAACTATATGTAGTACTAAAACAAACAAAACCTTACGTTTCGATTTAACTACGAAGCGAAAAGAGAAAACTAAAGCATAAGGAACATCCTTCTACTAATACGAAACAAGTCTAGATCGAAAATAAGAGAATTAGGGTGTTATTAACTTAAAACAGCAAATCATCAATCTTGATTCTCAAGCATTGCAAAAACCCTCATTCGAAGTCCGCTATTAGGTGTTTTTAACTTAAAACAGCAAATCATCTACCTTGATTCTCAAGCATTGCTCGAACCCTCATTGGAAGTCCATAAAGCCGGATGAATCCAGCAGCATCAGCCTGATCGTAAATCTGCCCACTCTCGAATGATGAGATATCTTGCCTATATAGACTATTAGGGCTTGTACGTCCCGTCACAGTGACACAACCTTTGTACAATTTGAGAGTCACTGATCCAGTGGTGGTTTCCGTTATCTTCTCCATGAAGGCGTCCATCGAGGTACGAAGAGGGTCAAACCACCTTCCCGCATAGACCAGCTCCGCGTATGTAAGGGCAAGAGAGTCTTTTACTTGTATGGTTTGACGGTCGAGTGTCAGAGACTCCAGTTCGCGTGCCGCGGTGAAGAGGATGGTCCCGCCCGGAGTTTCATAGACCCCACGGCTTTTCATCCCAACGAGGCGATTTTCGACCATGTCGACACGTCCAATTCCGTGCCTCCCGCCAATTTCGTTAAGCTCTGAGAGAAGAGATGCAGGGGAGAGCTTCGTTCCGTTGAGGGAAATGGGAAGTCCGGAATCTATCCCGATTTCTACGTATCTATGTGGAAGTGAGACCATGAAAAGAGAATAAGGTAGTGCCTGAGTAAATTAAGGCCCTTTTGGGCAGGGAGAAATGGCGAGAAAAGAAAGGATTGAAGTTTCTCTCCATTTTGGTGAGGGAAAAAAAAACGGACAAAGAACATTCCAGCATTTCTCTTCATTTATCACCATTTCTCACCTCTTTTATTCTGTCCATGCACACAACCGAATCATCCATGTCTTTTCTCACCGTCCAAAAGGATTATAAAGGAAATGAAATAAATAGCATAGCAAACAAGTAAACTTACTCGGGTTGGTCGGGTGCATCTTCTGGGTCGACACTCATCATGTACATATCCTTGTTCGGCTCATTTGATGGGTCTTCCAGAATGTCTCCCTTCATTGCCACAAACCACGCACATAACCAGAGAGAGGGAACGCGAGGAAAGACATTAGTGTTTACTACGTGGAAACGATAAATTAAGAAGTTGATAATATATTCACTATCCATGGCGAAGGAAGAAAAATAGCCAAGGGAATAATTACACAAAAGATAACACTATGTCCAGATATCATGCAGCTGACATCAAGCACATTGTATTAGGTAATTCAGCAAAAGGTACAAATGTCAATATTAACTTTTTGTAACAAATATGCTGCCAAAGGCACTTAGTTTCTCGTGTGTGTACAATATTCCATTGTTTCACATTTCCTCCAATTGTTTCCCCTTAATTGAGAGTTCCTACCCAAAGGTTATATTGGCTGAGCCTGGTTTGTGCTAATTTGTCTCTATTTTGATTACCCTATCAACCTAGCAAAGGAGCTTCTACCCGTGGACCTATCCATTTTGAAAATGAGTCTTACTCGACTTGCTCTCAAGTCCCATTCCACATGTCAATACCCATATGATCTCGATGAGTCTCACTTTCCTTTGTTTTAGAGTTTGGTATCTAATCGATCCCACTCCTTTCATCTCCCGTGCAACAACTCAAGGATGGTGAAGAGTTGACTTCTAATAAGATTGTGGGTTGCACCATGTCCACTTGATGATAACCAATTCTATTCAGCTAATCAATGTCTGTACATTAGTCAATTTAAAAGAACTAGAAGTGACAATGAAGAAGCGACAGGGCCCAATCTGTCTTGGCACGTGTACCATAAGCAACTTGGAGAGTTCACAGAAACCATCATTCATGAACCTGCGAGGGGACATGGGCTCAATGTAAAATGAGTGCATCAAGAGAAATAAATAATGATTTTTACCTCGTGACTAAGGTGCCATAAGTTCCTGTCTCTGCTGTAGATGGATTTTTTTGTCACAGGGACTGGCACATTGTGTTTCTTGGCATACTCAATAGCATCTTCTCTCCCTCTGATTTCCCATTCCCTCCAGGGAGCCACAACATTGAGTTCAGGATTTAGAGCAAAAAAAGTTAGCTCAAAGCGGACCTGCATATATAAAGGTAGAGCAGACGAAACCGTCGTGTAATTAAAGAACTGCAATGGTAACTGTCACAAATAAGAATTGATCACTAAAGGCATACTTGATCATTTCCCTTCCCGGTGCATCCATGAGAAACAGCGTCAGCTCCAACTTCTCTAGCAACATCAACCATGGCCTGCCATTGCAAGTAGATATGAGAGTTCATATACGTGCAAAACTTATAAACTATATCCGACGAATGTAATACAAATCCAACTTGAGAGATCATATAATGCCACGCCGCGCCACAAAGGGGATCATTCTTCAAATGAGAAAACTTTGCCTCATAAGTTGCCTCATGCTTTTTTGACACTGCTAATGGTTTTGAATGGGGCAATCTTATAATATCCAGACATGCATCTAGGAAACTAAACTACACCTGGAAAAGAAGAAACTATCACTCTTGAGTTTCATCTTGTTCCTTCTGCTCACCTTTGCAATAACAGGGCGGGCCATTGAGGTCCCCAGCAAATACTTCCTTTCATAGACAGCGCCAGCTCGCAAGCAAGGAAATATGTAGTCTTTCACAAATTCCTCCTTCAAATCCTTGACGACTAATTGAGAAGCTCCACTTGCCTTGGCCTTCTGTTCTAAACCTTCTAATTCAATCGTACCCTGCAGAAAATTAGCATTGCTATCACGTGGGTGAAATGGAGACCTGATACGAGTTCCTCAGGTTTTAGACAAAGTAAAAAATATCACGCTATCTTCAACTATTTTTTTCATAAACATAATTCAACACAACGTGGATGAAAAGAAAACTTTATGTCAATGAGTCATTTAACAACATACTTGACCAACATCTGCAGTGAAGCACACAACCTCACAGCCATAATTCTCCCTGCATCCAGAAGATAATACGAAGTTAAAAAAAACAACCAAGAATTATCAACAAAAAGTAAAAGCGATACATATCGAACATGTTACAAGCATCATCAGAGGGACGACCCAGGCGCAACGTAAAGTTGCCCTTACGTGATATGGAGGTAACCAATACAAGTCGCGGAAATAGTCTCTCCACTCATGTGGGTAAAGCTGTGTACATCCAACCCTTCTCCAGAAAGTGTAGTAGTGTGAGCCTTGTGCACTGGGTAGCCTTTTTTCGCGTATATGTTACCGGCATCAATAAGAGGGAAGAGAAATGCTATTTGCAACATTCAACTCAGGTATATCCAACACTTTTTTGCCAAGGCCCACACTATGAAGCGGTCCTCTCTAAACTGCGGCCTTTAAATTAAGGACTCGCTGTCCTCCACAAAACAAGTAGTTACTACTTAAGCTTCACTTTGATAAGAAACATTACCCAAAACATGACATGTGCTATCGTTGTCTCATCAGATGTAATGGAAATCAGCATTACATTAAGAAGAATAAAGTTTCTGTATGACAGCAGCTCTTTGGAAAGGGAGACCAATGTGTTTGTATCTTGTACATACTACACATATCCAGTTACGACACAATATAGTAAGCATGCCTTGATCAAGCAGAAAACAGCATACCTTAGCCATGGCACAATGACTGAGGTATCTAAGCCACCACTATAGGCTAGGACCACTTTATTTAATTTTTTGCGTAAAACTCTCCCATCCCCTGCAGAAGAGGCTCCTGTCTCTTTTTCATCAGTCAAAGTGGCTTTAATTGCTGCAGTTTTTTTCAAGGCCATCAGAGTAAAGACAGTGCGTAAATAAGCACAAACCTAAGTTACCTGCCTTCAATAGGCTATAGCAAAAAACTCCAACTTTGGAAATTTCGAATGGAATGTACAAATAATATGCAATTAAGTAACACAATACGATACGGATCAATAGGAAGAAAAAAAAACAATACAATACAATCAATTCCGAGATTGGAATATTTCCCAAAACTTAGTTCCATGTTAAAATGGGATAACCACAGAACAAAAAGAAGAACTGGTTTAAACTATAGTTATAACAAAATTGAAACATGTAGTCAGTATTGTAACTTTTTTTTTCCCAACATGGACTGGTAACTTCAAAATGAAGGTTGACTCTTGATGAATGAAATGCAAAACACAAAAGGTACTTTTTATTCACAATCACAGCGGAAAGCCCAAATAACAGGATCCTGTAACAACGACCTCCAAGCGCGCGGGCGCATACACACCTGTTTAAGTGTACAAGTTGCTCTGCAATTATATACATGAAACATAACCAAGATATGATATAGCATGGCTTCATATAGGTTATGGAGTTCTAGATGTAATTGGGAAATAGAAAGCAAGACCACAAGCTTAAGGTTGATACCTTGATGGTTATGAGCCTTAGTAAGGTTCCGATCTTTATGAACAATTACGTGCCTATGGAGCTCACTCCCTTTCACCCCTAACTGCCATACAATAAGAAGTTAACATAATCCCATCATTTAAACCCCAGGAATGAAATATAAAAAGAGATGAAAAGAGATCGCACAAACCTCTTGGAATGAAGACGACTTAATGGAACCGCAAACTCTATCAGGACGAAGGAAGGGCACTGAAGACAAAACCAGTTTCACACCAACATAGTTTGAAATTGTTAAAAATTAGAATCTTACGAAATGTGAAAATGGCCAAAAAGCATGTTATGTCTTGTCTCATAATTTCGACATCATGAATTTCCAGGTAGCCTACGTTTCTATTGAGCAATATTTATCCCCCCCAAAAATAAAACATACTTTTACAGGGAAAGAGAACCCAGTTTTTCCATAAAAATTATGATAATCAATACAGGGTGGCCCTCAAGTTTTCAACAAAGTCCTTTCATTATCTCTCTATGTTTACGAGTATTCATCAGAAAACATATCATAACTCGATTCGCTCCCACGTTTTGCATAGCAATTACAAAGAGTGTCTGAAAAAAATATCAACTTGTAAAAGCTAATTTTGTTGATTTTCCTAACAAAATCACACAAATTCCTCATCACCCTCTCCGCTTCTCACATTCTTTTCTTCCTCCACCATCCCACTATACTCATTTTATTTCCCACCCCAAATCTCGTCTATGTGCGTGCAGTTTAAGAAAAACTATTTCAAAAAACTACATAATCTTGTCCGCTCTCCCGCGCATAGTACGGCAACCGTGCTTGTTTATCCTGTGTATGAGAAATGGATATCCACGCATGCACAAACTAAATGAAAGAACAATTACCTCGCCTGGATCCATTGAAGATGAGATTGGTCGACGAACACGACGGAGCTATTGTCCTTAACTGAGCCATTGCTGTCACAAAGCTGAATTACAGGGATTTACTCTCTCTCTCTCTCTCTATCTCTAGGTTTATACAAGGGCCGACAAGGTCGAAGAAGAGCTGCTGAAAAGTTGAGGAACAGTAACAAGTAGGGCTTTAGGATCGTTGGGGGTTTTAAATAGTAGTAGAGAAGAATTACCTATACAACAGATATTTTAAAAGTGAATAGATAAAATAAGAGTGCCGCTATTCGCAGCTACGTATTTTCTCTCATAGCCCGTTAAAAATTTCTAACTAAACTCGACAGTTAGTTACCGAAATTGAGATACATTTTCAGCACCTAATTACTGAAATATAATTTTTTTTTCAACAGCTAGTTACCGAAATATATGTATTAGCAGTTGTATACTAAAGGTTGAACATATTTTCGACATGCAGTTGCCGAAATATAATTTTGTTCTCAACAGGTATTTACCGAAATATTATTTATGATTTTCAACAACTACCTACCGAAATATAGCGGGCTATGAAAGAAAATATGTAGCTACGAATAGCGCCACCCTAAAATAATAAAGTGACTATGTGCTTTCTAATTTTGTCCAAAATTTAAAGATACTAGTAGTAAACTGTGCAGTCCTCTCTTCGTACTACTCCGTACTATATACGAGTAGTATATACTCCATGACGATAGTTTTAAATTATTACTACTAATATAAAAGATCCTCCTATGGGTACACCATTTGCACATGGCGTTACACAAGATTCATTTCGGAGTAGTGAAACTCCATGCATGACCATAGCTTTAAATTATGAAGTCTAGTATAGTATATAGTATATACTCCATGACCATATCTTTAAATTGTTACTACTAGTAATATAAAAGTTCCTCCTATGAGTACACCATTTGCAGACGGCGTTACGCGAGACTCATTTTTGGGTTTCACACTAATAATTGGAGCCGTTTAATTTGTTCAAAATGTATTTTTAAGAAACTCGTGGAAAAAAAAATCAGTTCAGTTAGATATCGGTAAAGACTTGATCGATTATGTGCACGATTTCCTGTCAGAAAATTAAGCAAAGAACTGATCAAGCTTTTACTGATATCCGATTGAGTTGATTTTGTAGAGGAACACTTCGAAATACATTTTGAATAAAATTGAGAGACTTTGATCATTCGTGTATAATCCCAGGATGTGTTCTAAACAACGCGATGTGTATTTGGTGTACCCTAAATGGTGTACCCATAGTTATAGGCAGTGTTCTAAATGGCGGCCGCCGGCGCTCGGCGGCGGGTCATGGAGGCTTTAGCAGAGCTAGGCGGCGTTGGAATAGTCAGATCTGGTTTGTATACAGAAATAGAGTATCGTTCGAGGTTGCCTACTGATCATTGGAGGTTCGCCGGTGGTCTGGGTGGTCTCGCCAGTGGTGTTCAATGGTCGTCAGAGTAGTCGGAGGTCTAGTAGGTGTGCTTGTCGGAGGCGATCAATCGATTCACAGAGAGAGAAGATATAAGAGAACGACGTGTTGTTTTTAAAAAAGAAGAAGAGAGGCGATCAGCTTTTCTATTAAAAAGGTAGCTTTTATATCTACCTAATAAAATACAAGGGTGTGGGGACCACACAAACACAAGTTGAAAGAAGGCCTGAGATTTATCTGATCCAAAGGCTGATGTTTGCTCTTCAACTATCTTAAGTAAACACTTACACTCTTACAAATATATTACAAAAATGCCATTGATTCTTTTTATCCATTCCTCGGCTTTTGGCATTAGCATAAAAAAATAAAAATATGGCACTACTCTAGGGTGCGTAGTGCCATAGGCACGGACAAACACTAGTCCATCTATATAATATGACAGGGAAGTATTTGAATCCGAAAGACAACCAACGCTTAAGATTTATTCCCTCATTCTGCATAAATCTCTACCCTCCATTTTATATTCATTTTTTAGTCTTAAATGTTTCCCTGATATAGAATTAAAGGAATAATAAGTAAAAAACGGAATTATTAAAGGAATAAAAGGAATGAAAATCTGAGCCCATCTATCCCGTGCAAATCATCATGTTGGTAAAGAACGGAATCAGAGGAATCTATATATAGAAGGAATTAAACTATATGGGAACCATTTTAGGGATAGTTGTACCCTAATGTTATTATTTTAGTATAAAAAAGATTCGGAAATAATGAGTAGCCTATATACTTTTAGACTAAAAAAGTAGTATTCGTTAACCATTAAACCGATCATATCCATTACTCGGGCAATTATAATCCCACGATTGAAGGATTTTACAAGGAAGGATTTACCTATAATTTATATGGTATCGGAGAGTTTTGTATTTTCCCATTCCATTCTCTCCCCCGTGAAAATCCTAGAACTTAGAATGTTCATGAATGGATCATCAACAGGTATATGCATCCCTTGCGTCGTTTGTGGGTTTTTAAGCTATTGCTATTACGTAGTTCTAAGACATATGATGGTTTTTGTTGTCATTTTCATGCTTTTTTTTTATGTTTTTATTTTTTTTTATGTTTGCGTCTCCAATCCCTCTCATGTCGATGAAACCAAAATTGGTTAGTGTTTTATGATTAATTCATTGTTTATGTATTTTTGGTATAGTACTTCTCAAAAAATATCTTATGTGCAGACATACATTGATCAAAACTAACTAGCTATTAAATAGAGAAATCTATGTAGAAGAGGTTTTTTTTTTTTTGGGTTTCTTTTAAACTCTGCTGACATAGCAAAAGACAGAGGAGTGCAAAATTAATTAACACCCTATTATTTTTTACCTTGATAATTGTTGCAGCACCACTTTCTCACAAAATTAACACTTGGAGTTGTAAACCTTGTCCCATGTTTTTTGAAACTTCGTTTCATTAGCCGTTCTCCATTACATCTAAACGAAGTTCCATATTATCCTTTGTGCCGATTTCCAATTCTACAACATTATATACCTTATGCAACCTGATGAAACATTGACATAATTGGGTTTAGTGGACCCATAATGGATATGCATCTGCATGCCTTTTCCATATAATCAACTTTGTTTCCAAACCATTGATTTGCAAATTTCTGAAGATGAATCCCTGCCATAATAAAACACGTAATTCTCTGTATAAAAAACACTTACTTAGAAAGTCATTTTCACCCTCAACACATCAAAGATTCTGTTGCTGATCGGGGATTGTTCCAATTAATGAGCATAGTCTCCATAACCAGGCGATGTTCCAGGGCCAAAATGGACAAAACCGTAAGAACCAAATTGTACGTAGGGGCTGCTCCATGGAGAACTCCAATATAAAATGTACGTAAGATCACAAGAAAATGAGCCCGACAATACTTAGTTAAATCCAACTTCGAGTCCAAGAGTTTTGCAGCAGTTGACAATCAGAATATATGGAAGTCCATTGAGGTTGCATATGAACAACGTATAGCCTAGGTGATGTTATGCAGACTTACACTTGGATGTAGTGATAGATGGTGCCAATATGATTTCTTAATTGCACCTTGGCCTATTCTACGATGTTTGCCATTCATATCCAGTTAACTTAAGCCTATAAGGTGTAGGTTAAAGCAGTATATATTAAAGACCAAATTTATTCTTTTTTTATTCAAGGACTCTAACATGTCTTATCAATCTCCAACATAGATGAACCCATTGTGATTTGTATGTTACGAGTAGGGTTGTGGCAACTCCACGTAATAAAGTTATACAACATTCTAGAAAACAGAGAAGATTTGAATACCAACATGCTTTATCCAGCATTGAATACTCACTTTTCAAATATAAAACTCCACTCCTAAGACAGGACTGATACAAGAAAAAGATGGTAGATTCAGTCAATTAGAAGGTAAACCTAACATAAACAAATGGGTAACGGTTATGAGTTTAAGGGAATGGAGTCGGGCTTGCTTTACACAAAGCCAAAACCCAAAAAACTTGTTAACTTAAACTGGCTAATTTGTGGTCACTTCGCACCAAGGGAAACGAAAGCCCTAAAATTCAGCACCCAGAATTGTTGAGTAATTTCATCGAACATTGGTGTGCAAAACATCAACAATTGCTCTTGTGGTATTCATATGAAACTCGTTGAAATGATATTTTTATAATCCAAACTAGTCAGTTTTCAAAATGCAATCGTTACCTTATTAGTACAAAATATTAAGTTGTTCATGTACCAATATAATAAATACGTCGTTAAACCACGTTAGTGCATAACAAAATTTCTGTGTTCGAAAACCAACCCCCTGTGGCTTGCCGTCTCCGTATGTGTATATATGTATATTCTTGTACATGTATAGACTTAACAAAATTTCCCTAAACTAAATGTTGTATAGAGAGAGAGAGAGACAATTTCGTTTTGTCTTTATTCATATTGTTTGTGTTTGTTAGTTTTGCACCAACCTTTTATAATTTATCGGTTCGTCTCGACGAAAAGAATCGTAAAAGTAAAAATTATGACATTTACCCAACATTTTTTTGGAAATATCCAATAAGAAGTAAAAAATAAAGTCAGTTTTAAAAAAAAAAATTCTTGGATATTTTCAAAAAATGTGTGTAACAATCTGACTTTTTTTGAAATTTTCTTGGATATTTCCAAAAAAAATGTGTCCATTACCTCCAGATAGGAAATGAAAACCAACGGCAACTGAAATGCAGTCATCGTGATGTGAGTGAATGATGTGAATACGAAGTACTTTGAAATACTTGGAATTCTTTATCGTCCTCAACAATGAATTTCATCCACTTCAAGTGCTGGGAGTAAAACCCGAGAGTACAGAAATCCTACTCAATGTATCACTACTCACCAACTACTAAATTGAAAACTACTAGTAGGACACTACCAGATCCAGAAATTGAGGTGCTGAGGTGAAACTAGGGTGACAAATTGAACCCAGACTCATTAAAAAACTAAAACCCATCTATTAAAAAATAGACGCGACCCGACCCGACCCATTTATTAGTTGGGTTAGAATTAGTCCAAATCCATCTAACTCATTTATTATTGGGTCTTAATTGGGTTTTAATTGGGTTAACTTAAATGCCCAATGGGTTATGATCATTACCTAACAAAAAAAATAGAACTATCACAGAAATGAAAAAAAAAAAAACAAAGTAAACATGTTACGTGAAGCGAATCTTTTTCTTGGTCAAATCAAGAACTGGTGACTCGGTTTGAACGGTTTCATGTTACGAATTCCAGTTATCCAAAGTACTTCTGAGCTTGGCTTGGTGATTAAGTATATTATTTTGATACTCTCAAATGGAGGAAGATGGGTTGGAGATGCTCTTATGAGACTGAACGAATGTCAAACAAGTTTTAATCGATCCGATCACGAGTAGTTTGAATTTTCTAAGCATCATAAGTTGAACGAGTCGAGTCGAGTAGTTTTTTGTTTGAGCTTGGTTCAAAAGTTTAACGAGCTTTAAAAAGATGTTCAAGTTTGTTTTATTTGAGTAACAAATCGATCTCAAACGGAGCTTTTAACAAGCGAACACGAACTCGAGACGTTTGGTTCGTTTATCTGCACTATCTACATGATGCATGACACGGGAATATTAGAATGAAAGAAACTACTACGTGATAGTTGGAACTTTGGAAGTATTCTAGTATCCCCATATTAATTAATTATCCCCAAAAAAGAAGAAGGAATAAATCAACCCCGTTCAAAAATAAGAAGATTAATCACCCACTAACATCGCCAAAATAATCTATTACCCCTTTTGGGGTGGGTGTGGGTGGTGGGGGGTGAGGATTTCAGTAATGTGATTGTTGAGGGATTTTTCACCGTATCCGATCAATTTAATTTTTGACGTGACCGATGTTTTCAACGAGCTATAAAAAGTGAACAATTTCGATTATTTTCTGTAACTGGACCAAGACCGGAGAGGAGGAAGATTGGACGGGAGTTCTTTTTCCGTTTTCAGAAAGGCTAGAACCACAAGAGTAAAATACACATATACTCACACACACTCACAAAGACGTGAGCCCCACATGGTGTGCGGGCCTTATATGTCTACGAGGATGTTTAAGTGTTTGTGCGTTTGCTACATCTTGTTCGGTTTGGAATTTCAAACCAAAAATTTTGAAAAAAGTAACTTTTCTACTTTTTCTCTCTCTAACTTTTCAATCATTACTCTCATTTTTCACTCTATCTCTCTCTACTTTTTACCTCTCTCCACAATTATTACTCTCATTTCTCTCTCTACCTTTATTCAAAAACACAACTCAAAACCCACAACCGAACAAGAGCTTAGTGGTTATAGTGGGCCCACAGGCACACCGGCCAGCCAGCCCATTCACGAACCTTCCCACAGCCCAATTCCCCGTAAATATGGCGGCGGTCTTGCGAATATAGTACTAAAGTGCAGTAGAAATATCTCAACCCCTAGAGAGAGAGAGAGAGAGAGAGAGAGCCCAACGATTCGACGAAGGTAAAGTGCTACTTGTTGATAGAATTCTGATATACTATAAACATTGAGATGTTCATCTATCTCTATCTAAAATGCATCATCTACATGCTTGCTTTCAGAAGTTATATATATATGTATGCATGGATTTGAATGTTTGCAGTCGTATAAGATGCTATTGTGGTATTTGACAATTGGAAATATAATGCCAATTCCTCTTCTTAAATCTTGGATTCTTGGTATCTGGTGTGTACATGATCACATGCTATCAATTCGAAACTGCTATTAAATCTTTCGGGTCCAGTCCATATAGAGCTCTACCCTAGCTTTAATTTGGCCGAAAGTGAGCGAAGGGATTGGTTACTCAAGATTAGTTGGGATGCACATAAGCTGATTCAGACACATAAAGACTTTGAGTTTGTACTCTTGGGGCCAGTTTGTTTGACAAGATTAATAGAGAAGAATACATAGATGGTGTTCCATTAGCACTTTTAGAAAAAGTGTCATTTTGTTCTTATTTGAATTTTTTTTTGCATTTGATCGTTTTGCGCCATATTTTTTTTTTACCTTTTGATTCGTTGAGACGAATTGGAAAAGTAAAAAAAATTTACTTTTACCCAAATATTTTGAACAAGGACCACTTTTACGTAGAAAACGTTTTAAAAAAAAAAAGTGAAAAAAGTTTTCTTAAAAGTGATCATTGTTCAAAATATTTGGGTAAAAGTAAATTTTCTTTTACTTTTTCGATTCGTCTCGTTAGGTCAAAAAGATTTGGCGCAAAATGATCAAATTGGTTAAAAATATAATCACTTTTTTATCTGGTTAGATTAGAACGAGGGATAACAGACGGGGACGAAGAGAGTAGTAAAATGGGGTTAAGAATACCGCATCCCCATGGTATTGTATAATTAACCAATCACCGGATGTGTGGTATCCTTGCTTATATAGTCCACTATGTTACACTCATATTCAGTCAAACTAATGGACCCTTAAGGGATTGTAGATTTAGAGCACAGTGGTTCATTGTTCTTGAGTACTCGAAACTGAATAATTTGATGAAACTAGAACAAATCTTTGGATTGGTTGCTTTTCTTTTTCTCTACTTCATAACTTGGGTTGTGGTGGGTATTGGTGATAAACTCAATTGAACTGCATTCGAATTTATCGAAAATTTTGGGGTTGTTAAGCAGTTGTTATGAAGATGGAACTCAGACTAGATATCAGAAGTTTTAGAAGGAGCAAATGCAAAAGAAAAAGCAAAGGTGGATTTGCTCCAAACGGGATTAGATTTGAGAATGTAAAGAGCACTGATGATTTACGAGAAATTTATCAAAGTTCACCTTTTCGGTAGGGCCACCTTGATCACGTCTTTTTCCACTACGTGATTACTTGGGAAA
The DNA here is from genome assembly GCA_025413875.1 of Rhododendron molle. Lineage (NCBI taxonomy): Eukaryota > Viridiplantae > Streptophyta > Magnoliopsida > Ericales > Ericaceae > Rhododendron > Rhododendron molle. Next base: position 11,539,470 of record CM046389.1, on the reverse strand, counting down.
AAAGGGTACTTAATCTAGTTTTGCTGAGGGAGTCGGGCCATTTTTCACATAGAATCTGTCGAAAATATGTGGAGTTTCTGTTTGGCTTTTGACTAACATCCTTACTCTTTCGGGTTATTCTTGAAATGCTTGGGCAGGTCGATGTTTTTCTATATAAATTACAACACCGTGACTTGCTTCTTTTCGTTCAGTATGTCAGCGTGGATTGTTTCATTGCAGGCAGTCTGGTTTTTGCTTTTGTAATTTGCTACTTGGTGTATTGAAGCAAATTCTTGCTCTTGTGCAGTTGAATTGTGTTTTCTATTCTCCTATGATCATTGGATTATGCTCCTACGTATCAACGGAATAGCTGGAAACTAACTGGTTACCCTCTTGTGGTACAGTTTGTATTATCCGTCAATTTCTTGGAGATATCTTGTCAGGTTTGATTATTTTGAACGGTTTTGGCGTATTGAAGGACAAGAAGTGGGGATGATTTGGGGTCCTTATTTGTTAGTTAATCATGATTGTTGTTACCTGATTGACATGGTCAGCCAACTAGATATTGTGAGAAGAGATGAGTTTGTTCGAGTGCTTGACCAGACTTCGTATTTAGGCATACTAATTTTCTGAAATTTGGCTTGTAAAACTTGTGGAATAGGTTGTGTTGGGCCACTTTACATGAGGATTATGCGCAGGTTTTCGCCAGAAGAGCCTATCTGAGAGGGTGTTCCGACTAGCTTTTTTCCCAGGTTAGGAATCGAAAATTTAGGCTTTTGGACTACTTCTGTTCCGCATTTAGTTTAATGGTCACATAATGGTGCCTGAACTTCTCTCATACCTCCAAACTTTCTGGCTTTTCTCGCTACATAAAGTTGATGATTTGGAAGTATCAGACAGATTAGTTCGTGGTCTCTCCATACCTGAGCAAACAAAGCAATTTGTGTTTGCCATTTCTGAACCTGAATCCCAGTCCGTAATTTACATACTAGCAGCGCAAAACTTGTCTGAGCAAGCAGCTTTAGATGCAGAGTGTCTTATTAAAGAGGTTCGCCCAGAGGCGGTCGTGGCTCAGGTTACTCCTTCAGTCCTCATCGAGATTTTAGCAGAGGAAGCAAGATCGAAGGATAATATGGTGAAACAAATGCCAACTTCTACCTTTGGGGTACTTAAAGGTTGTACTATTGGCAAGTTAAACAAGGCAACGTATGAAAGTGTTGCTGGGAATCTCGTTTTGCAAGAAATTTTTGGGGTGGGTTTTCACAAGCATTACTTGGTTGCCAAAAGGGCTGCAGAAGATGTCGGGTCCGTTTTCTTTTTGCTTAGTCCTCCTTGTATGAATGCTGAGGGTGACTCTTGTCGTGAACTCAGTTTGGGAAACAAGCTTCAAGCTTTAGTCCCACAACAACCTGTTTTGGTCCCAAAGAATGTGGATTCTGCTTTGTCAAACAGATTCTGCCTCTCTGATGATCTGCAATCCGAGCTGGTCAGTTGTTTGTCTTCATTTCTTGAACAGTCAGATTTGAAAGTAGCTTCCGTTTCTGAATTGCAAATTGGAGAGGTTCAACCCAGATGCAATTACCAGGCCCCACCATTTTCTCAATCCATTTATCCCTTACTCACAGACTTCAATAGCATTTTTGTTGATCAACCATCAATTGGGAAGGCTTTGTCTTGTGCACAAAAGATGCTTTTTGATATTGACAGAGGTGACGTTGTGGATGCCCAACTGCTATCTGAGGTTCATACCTTCAGACTTGCAGTTGAAGGGCTACGAATTGCAGTGAACAAAGCCGGTCGAAGCCCTATGGGAAAAGTCCGAGGCTCAGCTACTAAGGAATTCCCCAAACTTCCTATGAGTGAGAAGTCTCATGTTGTTCTAGCACAAGCTCTTCGGAGTAAAACCAAACATTTCAAATCCATAGTAGCTATTGTGGAAGCTAGTAGCTTAGCAGGCCTTAGAAAATATTGGAGGACTCCAGTGTCCTGGGATTTTGAGCATTTGGTGAAACAGTCGATTAGAAAGTATGACGATGATCAAGAGAGGCTTGCCATTGGCTCTGTCGACAAGAAGTTACTCACAGAAAATCCAATGGTAGCAGTTGGAGCAACAGCAATTTTAGGAGCTTCATCCATTTCCAAACTTGTCTCTTTATCAACTTTCATTAAACTGGTTACATTTAAATTCCCTGTGTCATTTAAATTGCTTTTGACATATACTCAAAAGGCAGCAGCTCAAGGAATTACGGCTTATGGAGCTAAAACCACTTCTGTGTTGAAAGCAGCTGCTTCTGCCGGGAAAATTCGTGCGGTGGCCCATGGGCTTATAGCCTCTGCTGAGAAAAGCAGTCTTTCGATCATGAAGACAGCATTTTATCAGATAATGAGGAGAAAGGGTGTCCAGCCGATTGGGGTTATGCCGTGGACAACTTTCTGTTGCAGCGGGGCTACTTTTGGAGCTTTGTTCATGTATGAAGAAAATATCGAATGTGGTGCGGAATCTATTCCTACAGCTTCCTCAATTGCCTGTTTGGGTCGTGGGATTCGAAATTTACATCAGGCGTCTCAGGAAGTTAAGCAGGCAAATGCATCAACAATGCATGGGAATATGGAATCCATAATGTACAGATGCAAAAAAATGAAGAAGTAAGGTAATATTAACCTTTTTTCCTCAGCATACCAATTGGGCCCCTTCTTGAATTTATGTGTAAATATTGCTTACGGTGCCATTCATTTGGACTAGTAGTTTTCAAGATCAAGGAATCTGTGAGAAACAAAAATTTTGATCCTCTTTTCAGATTTTGTGAATTTGGAAACTGAAGATTATGATCTAGCATGACTGAATAACCTACTGCTGGTGAGGGAAACCAAATAAAATTCTGCCAATTTGGGTGTGGGAATTCCAACTGTTTTGTCTCAAAAACCTTGTTGAACTGGGCACAAAATACATCTACTATTCCTGTCCACATTTTTCTGAAAGTTTTTGAGAGTGTGGCGTGTTACGTTCTAGGTGTCCCGGGTATAGATTTTCCAGTTGCAATTTGAAAATCTTTGGTTTCTCCATAATTTTGGCACATTCCCAACTTGAGGATTTTGCTCTCATTTTCACAACTGCTTGCTTGCACTAAACTTTCGCACCAAGACTTGGTGTAGGACCAATTAGGCTATATATATACCGCCATTGATATTATCCTAACATTGGAAAATTTTGCAGTTACGCATTTCCATACCATAGGAAAACTGATAAGTTTTCTGGTGATTGTGTTGAATTTTCGTGGCACAGCTAAGGATGGGAAAGTTGAGCTACGAATGATTGTGGTTTAAGTTATGAATGTGGTGGTTTGATTACGTAGTTTTCTCATCAGAAAATGTATGAAAATTCGCTCTATATATATGTTATGAGTTTTTGTGGTGTAGTTTGGAGTCGACGTATATTGCAACCCATTTTGGGGGTGTTGTTTGGAGTCGACGTATATTGCAACCCATTTTGGGGGCGTTGCTTGAAGCCATTCGTCGGGCTACATATCATCTTGTTTCTCAAAGCACCAATATAGAAGTCACGCATATGTATGTGTTTGCGTTTGCCAAATCGTGGCACGAGCTTGATAAAATGTCTGTTCAATGCTCTGCTATATCAACTGCTATTTCACAAGTGCCAAACATCGTACTAGGTTTGGCACAAAGTTTGTCGATTGGCGAAATTTCGGAAGGCTTCTCTCTCTCTCTCTCTCAACTGATCGAGTTGCATTTGGCATTGTGGGAAGAAAGTAGTAAGAAATGGCAATTGCATTCTTTTAGCCCGATTGTCGATATCTATCACGTTTTTTTTTTTTATTATCCAGAATCGTCCCCACCAATCGCAACCTTAGATCGCATAGTCACCCCGTGAACCGGAGCCCACTTTCGCAATTCTTTTGCAAAGCATTTTGCTTTCAGTGGAGATTGAACTAGAGACTTGTACTTCTAAGAAAATGTCAAATTTGTACTAATTGGTTTTCAATCCGGACCGTCCAAAACACTTTTAGAAGCGCGCGATTGAGCACCGTAAACTTTATCTACGGGTTGCTCCGTAAAGAAGTTAATTATTCTCTATGACTATATGGGTTGCAATATTTTCGAGGCAATATTACAAATCTTGTGGGCCTTATTATACAAATTAAGTTTCACAGTCATGCCAATATTCACATACTTATTTTGTTTTAACTTTGTTTTTCAATCATTACCCTACATCTTTTTTCAATCATTACCCTATTTCTCCAATTATTAATTTCATTTCTCTCTCTATCTCTCTTCACTCATTACCTATTTCTCCAATTATTACCCTATTTCTCTCTCCATCTACTACTAAAACTAAAATATCCAAAGTTTCTAAACGAACAAAGCTATAATCTTTGACGAATTTGACTTTTCATTCCACGCTCTGCCATATTATCTGTTTTTTCTACCGAAGACTTTTAATACGTTGCCATCCATGCATTGCTGCAACATGAGCACGTTTAACTGTGAAGTTTTAGAGGGCTTTTACGATCTTACGGTTTTAAAAGATCTTGTACAAAGCATCATAATAAATTCTATTCGATCATGAGGTTTCCATTTTCCTGTCCACTTAAATTTTGGTATGGGTGCAGTATTTGTCAAACTTTACAATATCAACTATTCAGATCCAAGTTTTTGATACAAAGGATGGAATGATTAAATTGACGGAAGAAAAAGAAACAAGGAAGAAGATGATGACATATTGGATTTTTCATTGTTTTTCGTTAGTTGATTTTGCATTTTTTTGTTTTTTGTTAATTGGGTGCGTTTGCATGTTTTCAGAGGGGGCGCATATGCACAAAATTAAACCTGAGGTGATGTATCTGCACATGGCCCAACCCACAAAGGGTATAAGTGGACTTAACTGTTTATTATATAAAGGACTGAACTTTGTATTGACCAAGCGATGTGGAAATTGAGACCAGCAGCCCAGACGTCTACCGAAACTCTCTACTCGTGCCCGAGCCTGAAGATAGGGCATGGCAATTGTTGTGGTCTTTGAACGTATACCGCCACGTAGTGCCTCAACACCACCCCGACACTGCTAATTGTTGGTGTTGGATTATGTGATTATTATGTCCTAATAATACTCGGGTTCGGGCTTCCGCTTCTGTCCGCTTGTCTCCCGTAGGATTAGATGCAAGGATTTGTTAATTAAACGGAAGTGATGCAATGGTAGATTAAATAGGTGTCACTTCCTTGCTTTCCATTTAGATCAACACATTGAGTATTTTTTTTGTCTTCGATCTTTGCTACTACATCTTACGTGATTCCCAGCCTTACCGAGGCTCAAATCGATCGCGGTTCTTAACTGGGACCAACAGTGGTATCAGAGCGGGGATAAGAAAGAAGACGAGTGTGCGTATTCGGTTCATCGGGATATTTTTTTTTAACAATCCACATCTAGCTATTCGGTCAGCAATCTACTTTTGTTTTCAATTGTTCGTATGGCTTCAAAAATTTGTTTCCATTGACGCTTCTAAGAGCAAGTACACCAGCTAACCTAAAATACCTTTTTGAGCTATTCTACCGAAGGAAAACCAAAAAACAATGCTGCAGCAGCTTAGTTAAAAGGGAAGGTAAAATAGATTTGATAAAATGGTTAGGTATTAATACCTAAGCTTTGTTCATCAGCCAACCTTTAAATAATTAGTTTCTCTCACCTCCCTCTCTCACCCAAAGCACTGTTTTTTTCTCTCTCACTCACTCCATCTCTCTAAAAGTAATTATTTTAATAAAGAATAGGTAAAATATATAGTATTGATGTAGTGTTGAGAGAGATGTAAGTAGCTAAAATGAAAAAAGTGCACAGTTGACTAGCATTTTTACCTTTTTATTGGTGTACATGCTCTAAGAAGGAAAAACTGAATGGGCTTAACTACCCCATTTGGAAAAGACATACTCCCTCCGTCCCTTTTTTATTGTCTAGTATTCCATTTTGGGCTGTCCCTTAATAAGTGTCCATTTTGTAAAGTTAGTGGGTAAAAGTTGGTGTATTATCTATTTTGTCCCTAAAAGTAGATTCCTTTTTGAAAAGTAAGTGAGTAAAAGAGTAATGATGATGGGTAAATAGGGAAAGTGGAGGAAAAAGTTAATGTGAAAGGTATAATGATGATGTCTTTTTAATAAGTTGGAGTTACGAAGCAGGACACTTAAAAAGGGACGGAGGGAGTACTGTATATCTTATTTGTTGATACAAGACAAAACAGTACTCTACGGGCTTGTTCGTTGTCTCCAATAATTTTTTTTCTATTTATCTCTTTCCACTTATTACTCTTAAAAACTTACCTGAAAACCCAAAACGAACAGGATCGTAACGGGACTTTGGCCGAAAAGCCTTCCGAAAATGATGATGCCGCCAAAAAAAACTGCAGCAAAATGGGAGGAGAATAATGAACTTGCGAAAGCCGCTCTTCTGAGTCACATGCAAGATGATTTGATTCCTTTGTTAGAGAACATCAAGGCGGCCAAAGAAATTTTAGTAAGTGCTTCAGAGCAAAAAAGTGGAGGGAAATTTGACACCTATGTGCAACTTTTGCTTGATACTTATTACGCCAAATATTGCCTTTAAACCGTCGGCAAAGAGTGACATTAACGGCGGCAATAAAAAATCGCCACAAAAGGTGCTTATTAACGACGGTAATGATAAACCGCCAATAAAAATAACTATTAACGGCGGTTAGAAAAAACCGCCGGTAATAATTGCAGTATGATACAAATACTATAATTTTCTTAATATACAAAACACAAAATTTCATGTAGCTCAGTGGTTAAATGCTTGATTACCATTCTAACAGGTTACGGGTTTGAATCTCGACAATACCGCTGCTAATATAGTGTGGAACTTTAACTGGCAGATTTTAGACTATTAACGGCAGTTTTTTCATGCCGCTAAAGTTAAAATTTGGCATAGTATCAATGGCGTAGTATCAGAGGATTCAAGTGCATGCGGTGGACCATGTGAATCACATGGCTCTCATTTTGCTAGAGATTTATCGGTGGCTGGAACTCTGACAAAATGCAAGTTTACGTCTGCCATACTTAATAGTCTCCCCTCCCTAGCTCCGAGTTGGGACCAACAGCACTACTGGTAGTACGTACCGCATCAACTTGTTTACACCCATTTTTGGCCAAAAAGTAATAAATAACTTTGTGTGATAAAAAAGACCTTGGAAGTTTGTTCTCGGCGTCCTAAAGCATTACAATCGATTGCTTGCGACATCAGGCTCGGGCCAAGTTAATATTATAAGTCAGGCCCAAGCCCAACAGCGGCCAAACAGTTCAAATTAGCCCACTAAGGGTGATTGGTTTTATTGGAGTCCAGCCCAACTCCGAAAGATTTCCAGGCCTGCAAGTAGGCCCAAATCAGTTAAAGCAAGGCCTGTTCTCCAGATCTAGGCCCAGAAGGCTTACAATGGGTGAAAGCCCACAAGTTGTTACATGTTCAAGCCCACTCAAATAGGCCCGTTACTTTCAAAACGTGCCTAAAGGCCTTAATAAGCAGTAAAAACCATAAGTTGCTCATAAAACAGTTTAAAGGCCTTGAAGCTGCTCACAAGCAGCTCAAAGGCCTGGAAGCTTCTTACTCAGACAAGTTTGGCAAGCTGCTCACAAGCAACTCAAGGGCTGGACCAGTGGGACCCCTTTTCTTCAGCATTAAGCAAAACCATTGACAGGTGGCGTGCATGCAACCAGTAGAGCTGATGGAAGATGACTCCTGCAGACCTAAGCAAGCTGCTCACAAGCAGCTCACCCAGGCCTGCTTGTTCATTATCCTTCTTGCCTAAGGAGTCAAGCCCAGAGTGTTTTGGGGGCCCACGAGGGATGAAAGGTCCAGTAAAGTAAGGGGAAGGCCTGAAAAAGTGTTGGTCTTCAGCTGTGGTGGGCCCAGAAGAAGTCCATACTAGTAGAAGATTGAATACTGAAGCAGCTCGAACAGGCCTGGATGCTGAAAAGCCTGATATTCTTTTTGCCCCTTTTGCAAAGTCCCATGCAAAAAGAAGACCTTCTCAGCCCTTTGCCGATTTCTTGGAGTAAAAGACACGTTTTCCTCAAGAGATAGCTTCTCATTGGAGCATTTTGAAACTGCTCAAACTCAGGCCTTTGCTGAAAGGCCACTTGGCAGTCATGCATTGGAGCATTCTGAAGCAGCTCAAGGCCTTCTGCCTATAAATACCAGTTTTGGAGGCCTTGGCAAGGGTCCACGACCAAAAAGCTCACAGCTTATGCATTTCCATTCCTTTTAAAGCTTTACTTGTACTCACTAGCTTAAGTTTTATCTCTTTCCTTGTACCCAAACTTCATTAAACCGTTAATGGAGTACGTTTAGCTCTACTTTAGTCTTTGTTTTACTTTCTTTCCATTTTCTAGCACCGGCTAGGAAATTCTCAAGTCCTTAGCCCGCAAAGGCAACCAACGAACCTTCACGAGGCCTTACCCTTTGGGCCAAGCACAATCACTTGATAAGAGTCAGATCTCGAGGCTTCCAGGCCTTGACAACTTTTTGGACAGCAGTACTGTCCTGGCACGCCCGCAATACCAGGCCGATTTGGTTTGACACTTTTTGTGGAGAACATTTTGGCACGCCCGGTGGGACCCTAGTCGATAAAGGGTGATCATGGCAAAGAAAGACACTCAAAAAGGCGCTTCAGCGTCTGATCCTCAGGAGGATCCAAGCGTTCAACAACCAGTTCATGGTGAACCAGGCAGAGGCATTGAGCAGCCTCTCCTCAGCGTCCAAGACCTGAACGAGTCTATGGGCAGTGTACGAAATTATGTGCTGGAGACCAACCGTGAGATGTCACAGGAATTTTCTCAATACGTTGGTTCAGCAATGACCGAGATTCGAGATTCAAACCTACACCATGCATCCTCCATGGGATCGCTCAACACCAACATGAATGCAGTGGCAGCGTCTGTGAATGACCTGGTGGCGATGATGAAAGAGGAAAGGGATGCGAAAGGTCTTGATGTTCCTCCCCAGCAGACTGTGGGCAGCATGCCCTGGAATTTCCGGATTCCAAAGCGAGCCTCCGGGAATTTCGTTTCCCGGAGCAAGGGCCCGATAGATCGAGGGAGCGCGAGCGGAGCAAGCAGGCGCTCGCAAAACACAGTCGCCACTGGTTTGAAGGTCCGTCACCCAAGGAACCGTATTTCGAAGCACCTGCCGCGCTATTTGATTTGAAAAAGTGAAGGAACCAGTCCGTCATAACCATATCTGGGTTCGGGAGCCAGGTTACGAGAGGGGAAGGGTTTTAAGGCACCCCTCTCGCCCAATCCGGAGATCGGTCTCTACTTAGGCATTTTGTGAAAACTTTGTGATTCTTCCTCTTCTTTAATCATTTTTTAGCCAGTTAGGGCGGGGGAACAGTTAATCGGGGATTAAAACTGTAACAAGTTTGCAAGATGTGATCTAAACATGGCATGGATGGATGGCAAATATGAAACGGGATAAAACCTAACCCTCTGATGAAAGATGAACCAAGCTGCTCAAGAATGAGTGTAACACATGATAGCCACCTTTGCATGCATGGATCAACGTGCATGTAAAGCAGACCATCGCGCGACACACTCACTCTCTCGCGCGAGTGTTCAAATCTCACCACAGGTTGAATTTTATCCCTTTAGGCTCTGGAAGGACCAGTGCACACCAGGGAGGCAAACCAAGCAGTTTATAGATACTGAAAGTAAATAATTATTACAAATTATAATAAACAGGGGCTAAATTAATTGAAATGCAACCCCTAAGCGGTGGGGTGTTAAAGCAGAGGCGAGGGCCATTTGCTCATGCAAGAGCGATTCTTGGACTCGAAGGACCCTCGCGAGACGGTGAGTCCATCGGCGAGTGTCTGGCTGGATTTCGAGGAAGCGCTTTGCATGCTCGAGCTTCTGATGCAGGTCGAGATGCAACCGAAGCATTCCAACAAAGTAAATAAGCAAGAAAAGCTAGTCTATGTGTTTTAACATACTGAGAAGTGAGCTAAAAGGCCTATCATACTTCAAAACAATGAATAACATGATAAAACAAGAATAACCGCACCCCAAACCCCACGAGGGTGCCGCGCGAGACAGTGGACTGTCGCGCGCATATGTGAGTCTATCGCGCGAGGAGTGCTTAGCAATTCTTGTATTTACTGGCGACTTTAGGGCGAGGTGGTATTGATTACCACCTTGGCCCCGCTGGCCTCCTCAGAGATCGAGCAGAGCAAAACAAAGGTAAGCTATACCTTCGACTTTTGGTTTGAAAAGTGTTTGAACTTTGAGTTGAGTTGAGATGAAAAGGGGGATTTGAGTGATGGAGGAGGAAGAACAAGCTTTGTTCTTGAGGTGTAAGCCTTTGAATGCCAATTTTTTGTTAACCCTTTGAAAGTGAACAAATGGGGGGTATTTATAGGGGAAGCCAAGGGCCAAAGGTGGTGGCAAACACCCCCTCAGGACCAAACTTGGTGACTAAGCTTGGTGAAAAGGTGATGGGAAGGGTTGTGTGAGGGTGTGTTCCCAAGGCCCTGCACTGTACAGTACCTATGGGGAAAAACGGGGTTCAGAAGCCCTGTAGCCCCCCTGGCAAGCAACCAAGTGGCTGGCAAAAGGTGAAAGGGACAGCCTAGGACCATCGCGCGAGACAGTGAGACTCTCGCGCGAGTGTTCCACCTGTCGCGCGTGGGTCAACAGTCAAATGTTTGACTTTGACCACACCTGGCAAAGCAGACTCTCGCGCGAGGCAATCACTCCCTCGCGCGAGGGTCAACTCCAGACCCAGTGTTGACCATCTTTAATTTCTTGGTTTAAGGGTTCAAAGGGTTTCAAACACTCAAATCTCAAACACTCAACATTCCCGAGGTGTTCTTGATCCGTTTCATCATCGGGGAGTCAAAAACCGAAAGTAAAGTAATCTGGAAGCCCAGATTGGGGTGTCTACAGTAGCCCCTCTTTGACGGCACTTGAAGCACCATTGACTTGGTACAAGTAACGTCAAAGAATTCTAGACACCCCTCAAGGCAATCCAGAGCAGAACATAGTAAAGTAGACAAACATACTTACAGAACCTGATCGATTGAATGGATGGATGGACCGTCGCTGGGGATGGAAGTAGAAGTGGACAATTGCATCACCGCTTGTTGATCGAATTTGGACAGGACAGGCTGTCACTGTAGATTTGGACGGGACAGGCCGTCGTTGCTGGGGATCAAGCTATCCTCGGCACAAAGTATTCCAACAAACACGGGTAGGTCGTGTCGCGAGTTAAATTCCATCTGTTGGGAATCAGAGCCAATCTCCTTATCAAAGACCATCCGAGACAGAGCAATAAGCTTGCTGGAAGATGCACTTGCGGCTAGACTGAGGGTGATTGTCGTTAGGGACAGGCCAAGACGGACTTTCCTGGGGAACAATCAGTTGCGGATGAACAGACCATTTGGACGATAATCTGATCATCGTTGTGGCTGAATGCGGACGATACAATGATCGCCATCGATGGATTTGACAGGACTGGCTGCCATGAAGGCGGACGGGAAGATCAATGTGCTGATTGATCAAACCGCTGGGGAACTTTGACAGGATCGGCTGTCGTGAATGCGGACGGGAAGATCAATGTGCTGATTACAGGATCGGCTGTCGTGAATGCGGACGGGAAGATCAATGTGCTGATTGATCAAACCGCTGGGGAACTTTGACAGGATCGGCTGTCGTGAATGCGGACGGGAAGATCAATGTGCTGATTGATCAAACCGCTGGGGAACTTTGACAGGATCGGCTGTCGTTGAAACGGCTCCGCAGGATAGCATCCTTTGGTTTACGAACCGAGAATTGGACAGGAGAGAGTTCCATCGCATCCGCTGACCAATGATAACAAAACCGCAGGAGATCGCATCGCATCCTTTGGCAAACCAAATCGAGAGTTAGGGAGATTTCCATCGCATCCACTAACCAACGATAACAAAACCGCAGGAGATTGCATCGGATCCTTCGGCAAACCAAATCGAGAGTTAGGGAGATTTCCATCGCATCCACTAACCAACGATAACAAAACCGCAGGAGATTGCATCGGATCCTTCGGCAAACCAAATCTGTATGACGGCAACCATGCTGGACCATCTTCCTGTTTCAACATTTAATATACACAATATGCAATGATGTATACGAAATTGAAAATGCAGATGCAAGCTAAGGGCGGCTCCTAGGAGGACAACGACGCCTAAGGACTACCACTGAGCCCCATTATTGTACCGTCTGTTACTTCTGAGATGCGCACCCAGATAGAGAGACAATGGACTGGCATGCCCCAGTTGACGAATTTGGGCTTGTGTGCCCTCTCTTCAATGCTTGGGCGGACGTGCCCTAGAAATGCTTTGTTTGGCCTTGGGCCGAGATACCCTTGCTGCTTATGAGACTTCCACAGCTCGTGGATTACAGGAGCTAGGGTAGCACATGTAAAAATTGCACTTTCTAGCCGCTAATATCTAATTTGCATTGACAATTGACACACAGACATGCGCACATGTACAGACTCGCCTAGCTCAAATGAAAAGGGAGAAAGAGTCCCAGGGTACAATGCGAACCCTTAGGCACATAGAACATGATGAAATTTTGGGTATTACTGTGCCAAAACTCACAACATTCCTTAGACAGGTGAAACTGACACTTATGAAAGAGACGCAAAAAGGCACAAAGACCTGTACAAACAAAACCGAGAAAAGCATCCCGATATTACAATTGATTGAAAAACTAGAAAAATGCCGCAAAGATGGACATAAGACGCAAAAGATGACTCATATAGGCCCGGACTGAAACCGACACCCCCGTGCAGTCACATTAAGTCCATATGACTTGCATGGTATGACAAGACTTGGCAAAAGCCCCTGGAACAACGTTCGAGGGCAGCAGTCGGCTACCGCTGGAAATGAAAGAGCACGTACGGGACTGAAGTCAATGCGAATCACTTCGAACAAACGCACTGCGGTTACTTACATCAGACTTCGCTAAACTTAGAATAAACTGTGAGTCATTAGGCTTCTAGCATTTCGTTCTGTTTTTGATGCTTCAAATATTTTTAAGACTTTATGCTCAGCCTGTAAATTGAAGAAGCAGTTTGCAATAAAATTGAAAGACAAAGGGTTTCCCCCTTCTGATTCCTTCATCGCAGCTTGATCTGATCTTCGATCCTCTCCAACCTTTGATGTGTACCAAGATGTCAACCATGGATCTAATTGATAGATTTGTGACCGAGTCTCAAAGAGAGACTGCCTACGTATCCCAAGCTAGGGAATCAGGTCAAAACGTAGTTCAGGCTAAGGGTTAACTCTCGAGTATTTACCTCTCCTTTTGCGCTCTAACTTTTGCCTAGTACCGCCCATTCGGGTCTTCGGTCTAGCGAGCTTTCGAATATTGCCTATCACTTTTGCCTAGACCCCCTTCATAGGTTTTCGGGCTAGCAGGCTGCTCTAACTTTTGCTTGGAACTGCCCACCCTCGGGGTTTTCAGCCCAACGAGCTTCTCTCAGGGAAAAGTTGCTTTTGAATTGATCCAGGTTGACCATGGTATTGAATTTGTTGCTGTCGAGGTCATCGATCTTTGGCCGCAGCCCCAGGTACAACGGCTTTAATGACATAGAGTCAAAAGTGCTTCAGTTGACATGCCTTACTCCGGGCCGTTTTGTGCATTTTCTCATTTGTACTCGGCGGAACGCCACTGTTGTTGCTTTTGAACATGGTATGAGGCCCGGAGCCTTCTTGAGCTTCTGTTTTCTGGATTGGCACCCGGTAGCAGGAGGATTTCATACTTCTTTTTCTCAGGATCAACGCCAGGTGCGTCTTTTGTGAGACCACGCCAAGACGTCGATGAATTCTTGAGCCTGTTTGTCCAGGCGCAATGCTCCTCTGGGGCGCTGTTTGGACCAACTTTGAACCTTTCAGGAGGTTATACTTGTCTTTCAAGTTTATTGAAAATTACTTCTTCTTTTAATAGCTTGAGCATGCCTTTTATCTTCCCTTTCGAGGGAACACATTTCCTGGGGATGATCCCATCGAAATCTATCCGTTCGTCGTCAGGGTCGTTTATATAAAAGCCAGTGAAGTACTAAGAAACAAGACAATGCATATCATAAAACCCTCGGGTTTGCCAAGTACAAGCAGACTCAAGACTTGAAACAAAAGCTACGACGTGGAGGCCAAGAGGCCGAACTACGACTGAGCTAGTTTTTAGACAAGCGCAAAAGACTACGTGGTCGACTCGGACATATCGCTAATGCAAACTAGACGCGGTTTTGAAAACGTAATATTTAAAAAGCTACCCATAGCTTTTACAAAAGAGGTAAGATCCAGCGGGCGTCAGGCCCAAGCAACAGCACTTCGGCTTCCTTTGGCTTCTCGACCAAACCTACTCGATGCTCCTTTGATCAATGGACCTCAACTAGTCAATCTTCTCATTTGTAAGCCCTCATCACTATCAAACCAGATGTCAGCAGTGAAAACCTCTATTGCCCAACTTACAACCATCATGTTAACCTCCGGCTCGGACGGGATGGATACGATGGGTTTGGGTTGATTTACTGGGATGATATAGTGGCTAGGGTTGAATATGGTGGAGTTCGGGTTGATTCGAGTGGAGCTGATAGATACCTGACCAACCAGAGGGTCAGACCCGTGTTGAGGCAAGGAGTTGGAAATAATGTTGGGCTTTGGCGGAACTTGGACCGTGCCATCATCAATAAGATCTTGAATCTCATGTCGAAGACGATAGCACTTGTCAGTGTGATGGCCAGGCATTTGGTGGAAGGCACATAAGAGGTTAGGATTATAACCAGCAGGTAAGACTTTGGGAGGGGAAGTTGGAGTCAAAGGTTTGAGATGCCCAGACTTGACAAGTTTCTCCATCACCGCGGATAGAGATGCCTCAAAAGCAGAGAAACTCCGAGGTTGGGTTCGGGCCCGGTAGCTTTGGGTGTTCTGAACCTGATTGACATCGGTTGTATGATTAGGGGAAGCGGCGTTATCCCCACTTGTAGCCGTGTTGGCATAATTGCTACCGCCAAACAGTGTGCTATTGTTTCCCGAGTAAGCCTTCGACTTTGGTTTATGAGGTTTGGAAAAAAAAAAGACTCCCCTCTTGGCAAAATCCCACTTTGCAGCGTGCATCCTCGATGGCAGGCCAGATTCAAAGAAAGTCTCGAAGTTGGCGGATGCTTGAACCAGTGCACGAGATGCTTAGCATAGTCGAGATGCAGGTTGCGTGGAGATAATGTGGAGTTGATCCCTCTCGCTCGGGCGCTCAATCATTAAAGCGGCTTTGGCTCTCCACCTTTTAACAAAATCCGCAAAGGACTCTTTGGCTTCCATCTTCGTGGATTCTAACTCTCGAATAGTCATCTTGAGCTGGGAGTTGTAGTTGTATTGAGCAATGAAGGCAGTCCCAATGTCTTCCCAAGTCTTTCTCTTGGAAATGTCGAGCTACAGAAACCAGTGGAAGGCAGGCCCTGAGAGAGTTTGAGGGAAAAGCTGAGACATGGCCTCACTTTCTACTTTGAGTAGCTTCATGGCGGCATGATAGCCATAGAGATGAGTCTTGGGATCACCGCTCCCATCGAACTTGACCAAGTCAGGCATCTTGAATTTGTCTGGCAGTTTAGCATTAGGGTACAGGCAAAGACGATCCAAGTCTATTCCGCCCGTGCTGATCTTTTCAGATTTGGTGACGGA
The DNA here is from genome assembly GCA_025413875.1 of Rhododendron molle. Taxonomy (NCBI): domain Eukaryota; kingdom Viridiplantae; phylum Streptophyta; class Magnoliopsida; order Ericales; family Ericaceae; genus Rhododendron; species Rhododendron molle. The sequence continues at coordinate 11,523,763 of CM046389.1, read as the reverse complement.
TTCCTCTAGCTTTGCCATTTTGGCCATAAGAGCAGCTATGTCAGGGTTTTGAACAAGTTCCCTACCCGCAAGATTCGGGTTTGCAGCAGGCGCACGAGCCTTCCTAGGGTTGGGCTGAACAATGAGACGCCCGTGATTCGGATCTGGGACCAAGACAGTGCTTCTGGTCGTCCTCATCGTCCTCGCCTTCTTCTTGAGTGGAGGTGGAAGGCGAGTGTTGATAAGGTCATTGAGGCGAGTGATGTTAGCATCGGTTTGGATGGCCTTTTGCTGCATCGTAGATGATCCTGTTCTGGAGGTTCATGAGCATGTCTTCGGAGAAAGTGGTTGAACCTCTGGTGTCAAATCTCCCTTCGTAGCACATATTTACGAGACCTGTTGGTTGCCCTTCTGTATAACAGGTGGTGATCCCCGATCAGTAGAGCAGCCAATAAAGAGCGCGGAGAGCCTTCCGTTGTGACTGATTGGGATTGTAACCTGACCAACCTTTGAACCGGGTTCTGGAGACGTTCCCAAGTAGGTTTGGCTCTTCCTTTCGGTACTCTCTTGCTCGGTGCAATGGCTCAAAACTAGACAGTAAAATACGTGAAAGCTCAGTGGTGTTCCTACAGCAATTAGAATGCAACGTACACGTCGTTGTCGGTGTCAACCATAGACTCTAGAACTAGAGACAAATCTGTCTCATGATGTTCGGACACTGCCAAAATCCTCAGATTTCTTTTCGAGGGTGTATCCTTTGAATAGATCAAACTGATCCTAAGAGATGCCAAAACAGACTAAATCTTTGGTTAGTCCCTTTTGAAGATTCGACTTTGAACTTGAAACAACTCGGTATTGATGGCGTGACACCTTTACCGGGGTGGCTTCAGCGACAACGCGCGTTAGCCGGGCGGTGTACGTGCTTAGCACGATAACCAAAATGACATCAATATCACGACATCAACACTTTGTGGTTCCCTATTTTTGGTTGAATCCTCAATCGGGCATGAGCCAAGGACTTAATAAGGTTTGATTTCCCAAAGTCTCGTTGATCTAGGGACTTTGAAAAAATAACAACATGCACCATCGAGATGCATGACTCTTCATCGGGTCTAGCAGCGTCCAAATTAGCATAAGACAGACTCGAAAGCGAGTGACAACCTAGAAGCCGCCCTAAACATGCTCTTATGCAAAATAACATGTATGTATGTACAGTTCCAGAGACAAGTTTGCCTCACAAGTTTCAGACGTTGCCAGAATCCTCAGAATTCTTTTCGGCGATTTGTCCTTGAGTAGATCGACAGATCCTAAAAGATGTCAAAATAGACTAAATCTTCGACTAGTCCTTTTTGAAGATTCAACTTTGAATTAGAAACAACTCGGCATTGATGACATGGCACCTTAACCTTGAACAACGTGGTGTATAGTGACAACGCACTTCAACCTGGGTGGCACCAGTGACACAGCATCAATACTTTGTTGTTCCTTATTGTCGGTTGAATCCTCAATCAGGCATGAGCTGAGGATTTAGCAAATTTTGATTTCTCAAAGTCTCATTGAACTAAGGACTTTGCGATTGATAACGAACATTCGACAGAATGAACGACTCCTCATCGGGTCCAACAACGTCTTAGACAGCGTAAGACAAACTCGAAAGAAAGAACTGCCCTAAGCATGCTCCTATGCAAAACAGTATATGTACAGTGCATATGATAGGGAAAGCAGTAACACGTAGACAGTATATAGGGTTAGATGCAAGTAGATCCTACTGTAGACACTATTCTAGTTTGGAGAGTTCTAATGCTTTGTATATGCAAAGGCCGGTTTTGGTTAGGTAACGAGTTCCTCGGACTAGGGCCCGCAGATATACCTCCCGTTGCCGCGATATCGCTGAGCAACAGTCAAGCGGTAGCATGACCCATCATCGTCGAAGGTTGTTGGTCATTCGGGGTCCCGGGCTCCGGTAAACCGTGCCGGATTGCCAAAACAATCCAACGAGGCTTATTCCACATCGATGCAAATGAGATGCTAGAAATTGATTAAGAAGAAGAAGAATCACAAAATCGCAAAATGCCTTTTCAAGCTCGGCTCACTTTATTTAGTCCATCTTTAGAAACTACGCAAGTGAACAATCGAAAAAGTCCCGGATCAGTTGGCGGGACGAGGTCCTGTTAAATCACCAATCTAACCTTCGGCAGCGCGAAGCTTACCGTTTTGACAGACTTTTGAGGGATTGTTAGTAAGCGTATTAAACTCTAAGTATGAATTAATATTGGTTCGATTTATCCCGTGAGTCGCCCTTTGTAGGCGTATGCCACAAATTTCCAGATTCAAGCGAGCCTCAGAATTTCGTTTCGAACAAGGGCCGATAGATCGAGGCCTTGCGGCGAAACAATGAGCGCTTCATAAAACAGTCGCCACACAGGTTTGAAGGTCCGTCACCCAAGGAACCGTATTTGAAGCACTGCGCGCTATTTGATTTGAAAAAGTGAAGGAACGATCCGTCATAACCATATCAGGTTCGGGAGCCAGGTTACGAGAGGAAGGGTTTTAAGGCACCCTCTCGCCCAATCGAGATCGGTCTCTACTTAGGCATTTTGTGAAAACTTTGTGATTCTTCCTCTTCTTTAATCATTTTTTAGCCAGTTAGGGCGGGGGAACAGTTAATCGGGGATTAAAACTGTAACAAGTTTGCAAGGTGTGATCTAAACATGGCATGGATGGATGGCAAATATGAAGCGGGATAAAACTTAACCCCCTGATTAAAGATGAACCAAGCTGCTCAAGAATAAGTGTAACACATGATAGCCACCTTTGCATGCATGGATCAACGTGCATGTAAAGTAGACCATCGCGACACACTCACTCTCTCGCGAGTGTTCAAATCTCACCACAGGTTGAATTTTATCCTCTGGCTCTGGAAGGACGATTGCACACCAGGAGGCAAACCAAGCGGTTTATATGGTGCTGAAAGTAAATAATTATTACAAATTATTATAATAGGAGCTAAATTAATTGAAATGCAACCCCTAAGCGGTGGGGGTGTTAAAACAAAGGCCAAGGGCCAGGCTGCTCATGCAAGGGCATTACTGGACTCAGAGGACCCTCGCGCGGACAGTGAGTCCATCGCGCGAGTGTCTGGCCGGATTTCGAGGCTGCTTTGCATGCTCGAGCTCTGTACAGGTCGAGATGCAACCCGAAGCATTCCAACAAAGTAAATAAGCAAGAAAAGCTAGTCTATGTGTTTTAACATGCTGTGAGCAGTGAGCTAAAAGGCCTATCATACTTCAAAACAATGAATAACATGATAAAACAAGAATAACGGCACCCCAAGCCCCACGAGGATCGCGAGACAGTGGACTGTCGCGCGCATATGTGAGTCTATCGCGCGAGGAGTGCTGGCGATTCTTGTATTTCTGCGACTTTAGGGCCGGGGTGGTATTGATTACCAGCCTTGGCCTGCCAGCCTCCCTCAGAGATCAGAGCAGAGAGCAAAACAAAGGTAAGCTATACCTTTGGCTTTTGGTTTGAAAAGTGTTTGAACTTTGAGTTGAGTTGAGATGAAAAGGGGGATTTGAGTGATGGAGGAGGAAGAACAAGCTTTGTTCTTGAGGTGTAAGCCTTTGAATGCCAATTTTTGTTAACCCTTTGAAAGTGAACAAATGGGGGGTATTTATAGGGGAAGCCAAGGGCCAAAGGTGGTGGCAAACACCCCCTTAGGACCAAACTTGGTGACTAAGCTTGGTGAAAAGGTGATGGGAAGGGTTGTGTGAGGGTGTGTTCCCAAGGCCCTGCACTGTACAGTACCTATGGAGAAAAACGGGGCTCAGCAGCCCTGTAGCCCCCCTGGCAAGCAACCAAGTGGCTGGCAAAAGGTGAAAGGGACAGCCTAGGACCATCGCGCGAGACAGTGAGACTCTCGCGCGAGTGTTCCACCTGTCGCGCGTGGGTCAACAGTCAAATGTTTGACTTTGACCACACCTGGCAAAGCAGACTCTCGCGCGAGGCAATCACTCCCTCGCGCGAGGGTCAACTCCAGACCCAGTGTTGACCCTCTTTAATTTCTTGGTTTAAGGGTTCAAAGGGTTTCAAACACTCAAATCTCAAACACTCAACATTCCCGAGGTGTTCTTGATCCGTTTCATCATCGGGGAGTCAAAAACCGAAAGTAAAGTAATCTGGAAGCCCAGATTGGGGTGTCTACACAGACCCCAACAATGCCACATTTTGGAGTCTTCAACGGATTCCCGGGGCGTCAACCCCCGGGGGGATTCACCTCACCTCAACCATTCGGATTTCAGGCCTCTAGTTCCGGTGGAGGCCTGGCTCACAGTGGAGTGCACCATCCAGTCCAAGACCCGACAGGCCAGAATCCACCAAGGCCTGTGGAGAACTTGGAGAGACGATTCATGCTTGGTGGAAGCTCCACTCCTCGACCTCAGTTTGGGAACCAAGGTGGAGGGCCTCTTCCGATGGGAGGCCATAATCCTCAAGTAACGCCAAACGCAGGGTTCATGCAAGATGCTCGGGGGGCATGGCAAGGCCAGCAACAGCCAGCCCACGTCGGGCAGGCAAGGCTGCCACATCCAGAGCCCGTTCCAAACAGAGACCAGATCATAGCGTTACTTCAGGAGCAGTTGGGACCGGAGTTCAGACCTATGGGAAGGCCTATGTATACGAAGCCGCACTCAGACGAGGTCGATCAACTTCACTTCCCCAAGGGCTTCCGGGTCCCCGAATTTCATACTTTTTCAGGGGAGGACGCGAAGGAGTCAACCGTGGAGCACGTGGCTCGGTTCTTAGTACAATGTGGAGAAGCAGGGACTAAGGATGAGTGGAAGTTGAAGCTGTTTCCAAATTCCTTGACCGCTACTGCCTTTACGTGGTACATCAACTTGCCTCCCAACTCTATCCAGACCTGGCGATAAATGGAGGAGACCTTCCACCAGCAGTTCTACAGAGTGGAGCCCGAGGTCACAATGGCAGACCTTTCAGGCCTCAGCCAGCTGCCAGACGAAGGAGTGGAGGCTTATCTGGCCAGGTTCAAGAAGGCTAGATTCAAGTGCAAGGTCTCCCTACCGGAACGGGAGTATGTGCGTCTGGCCTTGAACGACTTGAGCTTCGAATTGAAGAAGAAGTTTTACGAAAGCGAGTTCAGAGACCTCTTCGAGCTATCGGCCAAAGCAGCAAGATACGAGCGGATCTTAAGGCAGGAGCAAGACCGCATGGCCGCCTCGAAAGGAACTTACTATAAAGACCCAAACTACGAGGTGGCCACAATGGAACCCGAATATGAAGCAGAGGTAGCTGTGGCGGAGTTGATCAATAAGAAGCCGTATCTCTTGAAGACGGGCAGGTTGGAGAGGTCAGACCTTGCGTCATCATCAGGCAAGTCAAACCGGGTTTACACGTTCGACATTACTAAGGCTGAGGCGATATTTGATCAGCTCATGGCCGATAAGCTTGTAAAGCTTCATCCAGGCCATAAGATCCCTGCAGCAGAGGAGATGAAAGGAAGAGAGTATTGCAAGTATCATAACTCGTGGAGTCACGCCACCAATAATTGCATGGTCTTCCGGAATGATATTCAAGATAAGATCGAATGGGGCGAATTCAAGTTTGACTCCAAAGACAAAAAGGCCATGGGGGTGGATGCGAATCCATTTCCATCAGGCCTGAGTACCAACATGGTGTCCTTCAACGTAAGGGGTATGCCTAGGAAATCCCCAAGACCCAAGGTCAGCTTGGGAGAGCCATCTCGGCATGCACGAAGGCCTGTCCGTGAAGACCCACCTTCTGAGGAGAGGCCCACAAGGCCTCATCATCAGGGAAAGTATGAACAACGGCCATCACGGTGGAGTAGGCCTGCCTCGGAAATCAAAAAGTTTTTCCAACCAAGGTGCTCCTTGGTCTGTAATGAGTGTGGGCAAGCAGTCGAGTCTTCAAGGCCTCAGTTGAAGAGTGTCATAGTAAGGCCTTATGAGGATAGGCCTTCCCAGGGGCAAGGAATCCATCAACGCTCGTCCGTTTTTTCTCGCATCCAGACACACCGACCCAGCGACACGAGGCGCAACGTTGAAGTGGAAGCCTCTTCCTCAGCCGAAAGGAGGCCTCGGACAGTGAAACCAAGAGTCACCCCACCAAACGAGTGGTTCAGGGCTGAGCATCATAAGTTCCCAGCAGAGAGGTCACCTTTGTCCAGGTCACAGAAACGGCGTTATCAAAGGTTTAGGCAGGCCGCTAGAAGGGCTCATGAGGAAACAGACCTGAAAGAACCGACGGAAGGAGAACCTCTTGAGGAGCGGGAACCCTTGGATCAAGGTAACATAGAGATGGGCTTTCACGAGTCAATAGGATCTTTGGGCAGTAGAAAGGGCAAAGAGAAGGTCTTCGTACAAAGAAGCCCATCATGTTCAGAGGAAGCTGAGTCTTCCAGGCCTAGAAGGGAACGCAAAACCAAAGAAAGAGTGGTGGAGGAGGCTTTAACTGAGCCTCCACGCCAGGTAAAAATCCTTCGAAGGCCTGATCCGGTACCCACTGCTTTTGGCCTGAACCAGAGCAAAGAGTTGGTCTCGGGGGGCAAGAAAGGCCTAAATCCTTTGGCTAAGGAGTTCAAACCCGCCCAAGGCTTCTCAAAGCCATGCAACATGGTCTTCATTTTGCCCGAGGAGGTCATGGCCAAGGGAGAACAGGTCTCTGTCATGGAAGGTGACGTGGAAGAATTGGGGGAGACAGCACAGATTTTGGGGCAGTCATCCAGGCCTGCTGAAGCCGTCTCATCAGTAATCATCCTGAAGGAGAAGGCCGAGAAGGAATAGGCCGAAAAGGCCGCTTGTGCAATTTTTGAAAAACCAACTCCAAAGGCTGCCAACCATATTAAGCCTTTATACGTCTCGGGTTGTTTGGATGGAGTACCAACCAATCGTCTGCTGGTTGATAATGGTTCAACTGCTAACTTAATCCCAAAGTCCATGATGTACAAGCTGGGAAAAACTGATCAAGATCTCATTGCTTCTAGTGCAAGCCTAACTGATTTCACAGGAGGAGTTACAGCTTGCCAAGGCATCCTGGTCATGAATTTGACAATTGGTTCCAAGACCCCTTTCTTTGTGATCAACTCTCGAGCGTCGTACAATGTTCTTTTGGGAAGAGATTGGATTCACGCTGCTATGGCGATTCCCTCGACACTTCATCAATGCATTGTCTTTTGGAACCAAGAGGAAGTGGAAGTAGTTTGGGCGGATCGAAGGCCTTTCCTCGCTTCTACTAACCATGCAGAGGCCATGTTATATGATCCGGATGTAGGCCCAATGAAGGTGACGGGCCTGGACAAGCACGGCCGCCATAAATCAGTCTCACTATCTCCACAGGCCTCTACAGAGGAATTGAGGATGCTTTTTCAGCAGCTCGTCGGCCCAGAGAACAATAGGCCGATTGCTCCTACCGTTAAAGCCATTTCCAATGTCGATACAACCAGTTGAACACGAAAAGGCCACGGCCCTTGAGGCCATGATTGCACGGTTCAGTTCGTACTTATTGGAGGAGAGGATGTCGGGGTTATATGAGGATGAAGGATCCTCGTCAGTTAGGGCAGCGAAGTTTATTTACGAAGATGAAGGCCTCGTGCAGGGCTCCGATGTAATACAGCTCGAAGACCTGGATGCGGCGCCGGCCAAAATGGATGATTTGAAGGCCGACGTCCAAGATCCATTGGAGGAGGTCAACTTAGGCGACTCCGAGCATCCAAGGCCTGTGTACATTAACCAGCTCTTGCCCGACGACATAAAAGAGAAATTCATCCAGCTCTTAACTGAATTCAAGGGTTGTTTTGCCTGGGATTACGATGAGATGCCAGGCCTGCCGAGAAACTTGGTCGAACATAAGCTGCCCATATAGCCAGGCTTTAAGCCGTTCAAACAGCCGCCAAGGAGAATGTCAAGCGAGGTCGAGCTTAAAGTCAAGGAGGAGATTGAAAGGCTTCTCAAGGCAGGTTTCATTCGAACGGCGAGGTACGTAACGTGGCTTTCTAATATTGTCCCGGTGGTCAAGAAGAATGGCAAGCTTCGTGTTTGCATAGATTTTAGAAATTTGAACCTTGCATCACCAAAGGATGAGTACCCAATGCCGCTAGCAGACTTGATGGTGGATGGGGCGGCGAAACACAAGGTCTTATCATTTATGGACGGCCACTCTGGTTACAACCAGATTTTCATCGACGAGGCCGACACCGCCAAAACAGCGTTCAGATGTCCGGGAGCTTTGGGGACATTTGAATGGGTTGTGATGGCATTCGGCCTGAAAAATGCAGGTGCCACGTATCAAAGGGCCATGAACGCCATTTTCCATGACTTTATTGGCCGTTTTATGGAAGTCTATATCGACGACGTGGTAGTCAAGTCCCAAGCCTATGATGAGCACTTGGAACACCTCCGAAAGGCCTTTCAAAGGATGCAAGAGTTCGATTTAAAGATGAATCCCTTGAAATGTGCTTTTGGGGTATCCGCGGGAAATTTCTTGGGATTCCTAGTTCATCAACGGGGCATCGAGATTGACAAGAACAAGGCAAAGGCCTTGATCGAGGCAAAACCTCCTTTGACAAAAAAGGAGTTGCAGCAACTCCTTGGTTCCCTTAATTATTTAAGGAGGTTCATCTCAAATTTGGCGGTAAGGTCAAGGCTTTTTCCCCTTTGCTGAAACTAAAAGACCAGGAAGGTTTTGTTTGGGAGGCCTATCATCAGGAGGCCTTTGAAGAAATCAAGGGCTATCTGGCAAAGGCCCCAGTCTTGATGCCTCCAATCAAGAACAAGCCGTTGAAATTGTACATCTCTGCGGCTGAAGATTCGGTTGGAAGCTTGTTAGCCCAAGACAACGAGCGAGGCATGGAGCAAGCGGTTTACTACTTAAGTAGATTGTTAACTCCTTGTGAAAAGCGTTATTCGCCTATCGAAAAATTATGTCTTGCATTGTACTTTTCAGCAATAAAACTGAGGCACTACATGCTTCCCGTTTCTGTGTATATCTTGAGTAAAACGGACCTAATCAAATACTTGCTAACTCGGCCCATCTTAAGAGGCCGAATTGGAAAATGGTCCTTGGCCTTAATGGAATTCTGTTTTCAATACGTCCCTCAAAGGGCGGTCAAAGGCCAGGCCTTGGCGGACTTCCTCGCTGACCATCCATGTTTGGAGATCAGTGATGAGGTTTTTCCAGGCTTGGACACATTTGAGATATCTGTAAGGCCTTGGAAGTTACTCTTTGATGGGTCAAGAACACAGGAGGTATCGGGCTGTGGAATTATCCTAATTTCCCCAGAAGGCCTAAGAACTGAATTATCATTCCAATTTGATTTTCAATGTACAAATAATCAGGCCGAATACGAGGCAGCAGTAATAGGCCTTGAGATTTTGAGGGAGTTAGGAGCTAGAAATATCGAGGTAATAGGAGATTCAAGCCTTGTGATAAACCACTTGGCAGGAACGTTCAAGTGTTATAGCGAGGATTTGGCGCCTTATTACATGGCCGCAATGCAACTCATACAGGACTTCGATGATGTGACAGTGAGGCACGTGCCTCGGAGAATGAATGAGGAGGCCAACTGTTTAGCCCAGGCCTCGACAGGCCTGAGGCTTTCTCCAGGGACTTTATCCAAGGTGATAACAGTCCAGAAAAGGCTGCTGCCTTCTGTCCGGAGGAGAGGCTTAGGCCTACCAGCGTTTATAGTAGAGCCTCTTGAGCCCACGATAGGTGACGGCCAGGAGGAGAGTGAGCAGCAGCGGATTGATTGGCGTGACCCCATTATCTCTTTCCTTAGAAACCCCCGGATCAAGGCCACCAAGAAAACTAAGAGAAGGGCCATTAGCTATCTTTTGGTAGGCGATGAGTTGTACAAGAAGAGCCTGGAGGACGACCTACTCCTCAAATGCCTTGATGGGGTAGAAACATTGAGAGTCATGGGCGAAGTCCATGAGGGTGTCTGCGGCGCCCATCAATCAGGTATCAAAATGAGATGGTTAATTAGGAGGTATGGATACTATTGGCCTAGGATCCTTGAAGATTGCATCCGGTACTCAAAAGGATGCCAGGCCTGCCAGGCCCACGGCCAAGTCCAACACGTCCCAGCCGCCAACTTCCAGGCTGTGATAAAGCCATGGCCTTTTAGGGGTTGGGCCATGGATTTAATTGGAATGATTCATCCTCCTTCGTCTAAAAACCATACCTTTATTTTAGTGGCCACGGATTACTTCACTAAGTGGGCCGAGGCCATCCCATTAAAGTCCGTCAACCAACAAGATGTGATCAAGGCCATAAGAGAAAGGATAGTCCATAGGTTTGGAATTCCTCAACACTTGGTGGCAGATAGGGGGTCAGTCTTCTTTGGTAGAGAAGTTCAGGCTTTTTGCAGCCAATACAACATCTCCTTGTCCCATTCCACCCCGTATTATGCCCAAGGGAATGGGCAAGCGGAATCTACAAACAAGGCCTTGATTGGAATCATAGAGAAAATGGTGGAGGATAATCCAAGAGTTTGGCACGAGCTTTTGTCCGAGGCCTTGTGGGCCTATAGGACGTCCAAGAAAGAGGCCACTAACGTTACCCCTTATATGTTAGTGTATGGCCATGATGCAGTGCTGCCAATGGAGGTTACTTTTCGATCAACAAGGTGGGCTTACCAGAATGGTCTCACTCCAACAGAGTAGTCCCAGGCCATGCTTATGGAGCTAGAAGACCTTGATGAAGTAAGGCTTGCAGCCTTAGACCATATGGTGGTTCAGAAGCAAAAGGTGGCCAAGGCCTACGATAAGAGGGTCAGAAGGAAAAGCTTCTCGGAGGGAGACTTAGTTTGGAAGACCGTGTTGCCATTAGGAACAAAAACTCCTAAATACGGGAAATGGTCGCCTACATGGGAGGGGCCTTACCAAATTTGTCAAGTTTGTAGAGGTAACGTTTACCTCCTTATGGATTTGGATGGTGAGGTGCATAAGCATACGACTAACGGTAAGTTTTTGAAACATTATTACCCTACCATGTGGGAAATGGGGGATTTCGGTGAAACACAAATATCGAAAACATAGCACATGAATAGAAAAACAAAAGGCCTGGGATTCAACGTCTAGGCCACTTACACAATAAGCAAAAGGCCTGGGAAGTAACCAGTCAGGCCAAATAGAGTCAAAAAGGCCTGGAGACCAACAGGCCATTGAACAAAAACAAACAGGCAAGCCATAAGCCTAATAGAGAGAGTCTAAGGCCAGGCAATTCCAAACGTAGCAAAGTGGGGCATCGTCTAAATCTATTACATGCTCTTTGAAGTTTAGAGCTCACTTTCCAAACTAGTTTTGAGGCCGTCCCAGGCCATCACAGCGTCGTTGATCAGCACCTCAGCCTGATCCCTCGAGGTTTCTGCTGACGATTTCTCGCCCATCAAGACCTGGAGGGCATCTAGAGAACCTGGGCAGTAGTCAGCAGTTCTCGTTTCCTCTGAGCCAGTGATGCTTCATGCTGTTCGTGATCTGCTAGTTGCCGGCGGGTTTCGATCAATTGCGTCTCAAGCGTTTGGATGGTGGACAGGAGGCCTTGGCGTTTGTTTTTGGCTTCGCTAATCTCCATTTTTAGCTAGTCTCGGGCCCCAACCCCTTGTGCGAGCTCTTGTTGCAGATCATCAATCTTGGTAAGCTTAGAGTTGGCAAGGTTTCGCTTCTGCGTGGCAGACTCGTAGTTCTTCTTCATGCTCGGGAAACTTCTCAGAAAAGCTTGAAGGGCAGGCTCAGCATTGCCTCCCAAGACCTGGGATTTGACCAGGACATTCATCGCTTTTCGAACTGAGGGATAATGGTATTGATGAACTGCGAAGTCAATACCCAGGCTTAGGGCAGCCTTTAAAGCTTCTTTGGCTAAGGTAATTTCCTCCGGGGTAAACGATGCCGGGGTTGATGACCCGATGCCACTACCAGAGGCGCCCGAAATGGTTGGTTTAATTAGGTCTTCCACGGTTTGAAAGAACTTGTCGAAATCCTCGTCATCAAGATCGAGAGGGATAGGCTTCTTTTCGACAAGGGGCTGCGTTCTCGGCGTTTCAACAGAGAGAGAGGTAGTTTTTATCTCTCCAGATGCTGGAGATTTTGGCTCATCATCATCAGATTGGTCAGATGACTCATCTTCGTCCAGCTCCTGTCAAAAACCAAGGACGGATCAATATCAGCTAAGGCCATAGTAACAGGGCCAGGCAGAGTAAGTCCTTACGTGAACTAAAGGGATGCTAGAGTCTGTCCCCTCATGAGAGGCAGTGTTTGTTGCCTTTCGTTGTGAAGTTACCTGCAGATTTTTAGTCTTGGCAACAGCAGACTTCTTTCCTTTGCTGCTGCCTTTGTCTTTGGCCTTATTCATTGAAAATGAGAGGGTTAGGCCCAATGGAGAAGGGAGAGATTTAAGACGCTAAAAGTAAAGAAATTACCATCGAAGGGGGAGATCTTTCCGGTGGAGATTTGGAAGCACTAGCCCGGGTTCGGTCAGCAATGGCAGTTTTGGGAACCTAGGTAGGACAGCATGAAGCGTTTAGTTACAAGGCCTAAAAAGTTAAGCGGAGGCCTAGTAAAGAATATACCTTTGCAGGCTGCCCTTTTCCAACAGCCGCCTTGGGGACTGGAATGGAGGTTTCTTGGCCTTTTTGGCGGCTGGTCTTTGTTCCACTTCTTCGTCATCTTCTTCATCAAGGCCTGTAAGCGATATCATTGTCAGAAAAACAAGTCGGAATGTGAGGCTACTAAGAGCAGGTGAGAGTAGTCTTACCCTTCCGTTTGGAGGAGGTGGCCGAAGCAGTCTTTGCTTTACTGCCCTTCTTTGATTCAGGAGGAGGAGGAAGGGCAAGGTCTTTTAGGACTTTCCCCACAGACTTGGACAGCAGAGGCTTGATGTAGCCTTTCCACCAAGAAGCAAAGTCATCTGATTTCTCGGGGAATTCGGAGTAAGTCTTGAAATCAAATTCAGCCTTTGCCTTGTCAGAGTCTTTTTTCGCCTTCTCCAGGAGTTTCAAGTCGATAACAGGCCTCAATGTGAAGTTAGTATTAAGAGACTTATAAGGGGGAAGGGGAATAAGTTGGAGTAGACCAAACTGTTGGGCAAATTGAGCGGCGTTATAAAATTCAACTCCGACTTTATCATTCCTTGACTGAGCACTGAGGCCAAACAACAAGTCTCGAGAAAGGAGGAAACTTGCCCAAATCGCCTTGTGCTCATGATCTCCCTCTCCAATTTCTCCCGGGGAGGCTTTCAGCCAAGCGGGAACCGTGTCTCTCTCAAAGGGCATCCAGCCCTCACCCAATGAGACCAGGTCGGACTAAAAATACTTAAAACAGGCCTCGAACGTGTGGTCTCGAGGGGACAGGTCACGGTAGTGGAGGCCATAGCAAGTGTTGTCAGAGACCTTGCTCAAGGCTGGGCCTAAGGAAGGGAAATAGGCCCATAGCCACAAGGTCATGACCCATAGGGGCCCCGCAGCAAAGACATATTGATTCTCTAGAAGATCATGCATGCCCCTATAAACATAAGCCAAAACTAATGGGGCCATGGCTACTTCCCTGCCAGAAGCTAAGGCCTTGGCCAAATCAGTGAAATCTTTGGTGATTCGGCTAGAGGAAACGCAAAAGATGAATTTATTCAACCAGTAAATTAAGAACGCTACGTGCTCCTCATCAGTCACCTCCCCTTTTCCATGGTAAAAGGGAACAAAGCGGGTATAGGCCAAGTACTCCGATGCGGGGTATTCGTAAACAGGGGTCGCTTGGCTCAAGAAACAGTCGGCCTCGACGCCGTGAGCACGGAGGCCAGTAAGGAAGCAGACATCTTGTAAAGTCGGTCCTATCATCCCGACTCTAAAATGGAAACTGTTAGAGGTTATAGACCAAAATTGGGCCGCAGCAAAGAAAAGGGCTTTGTCCATATTTATGGTAGACCTGCTAAGCATAATGGCGTCATGTATCCCTATTATTTCCCACAGATCGCCTTTGGCCTTGGCAACTCGGTCCAACCATGCAATGTATTCTTTGTCAGGCCGAGGCCATAACCGATTAGGGTTTGGTTTGTAATAGCAGTTCCAGTTGGGTTCCACCGAGTCAAATGGCAAAGAATCCTCGGTAAGAGGATAATAAGCGAAGAGAGCAGAAGGAAACTCACCGTCGAAGGCTGGGCCGAGGGCCATTTCTGATTTCGCTTCCTCCTGCGGAATCATGATCTCGGTACAAATGGGGGTTTCCTCTCCTTCGAGTATTTGCACCACCTGGGTAGCAAAGCTTGTTGCTTTCGGGCTTTGCTTGGGAGCCATGGTGGAAACAAGAAGCGTGAAGATAGGGTTCCGTTTACCCTATGGAGCGAAGGAAGAAGAGAGGAAAGAGATGGGGGTAACTGTTTCGGTGGAAGGGAGAAAGAGAAGTGGGTTTTTGAAATTAGAAGTGGAGTGATGAAAGGAAGTAGTGGGTTGGAAGTCATAACCGCCCACGCCCCTTCATTCTCGGGAAGTGGAGATAGCCCATGTGGGGTAATCATTCCTCCTTTTTTCTAAGAGTACACTCTTCCTTTACTTCTAGGCAACAAGAGCATGCCTGGAGAGGACAAGTGTCCTTGAAACTGAAAGTTACGGCTGAGTGGGACATTGGCAGTTCCAAAGGTCTATTGAATTTAAAATCAGATGCTTGAGGAATACGGTGGGTACCATTGTTTACCCGAACTCTTTTTGAGTGGTTTTACAGAGGCCAAAATAGGGCTCGTACACGCCTGGGTCTTGGAACAACACCGAGGTGTGGGGGGGCAATGTTTACACCCATTTTTGGCCAAAAAGTAATAAATAACTTTGTGTGATAAAAAAGACCTTGGAAGTTTGTTCTCGGCGTCCTAAAGCATTACAATCGATTGCTTGCGACATCGGGCTCGGGCCAAGTTAATATTATAAGTCAGGCCCAAGCCCAACAGCGGCCAAACAGTTCAAATTAGCCCACTAAGGGTGATTGGTTTTATTGGAGTCCAGCCCAACTCCGAAAGGTTTCCAGGCCTGCAAGTAGGCCCAAATCAGTTAAAGCAAGGCCTGTTCTCCAGATCTAGGCCCAGAAGGCTTACAATGGGTGAAAGCCCACAAGTTGTTACATGTTCAAGCCCACTCAAATAGGCCCGTTACTTTCAAAACGTGCCTAAAGGCCTTAATAAGCATTAAAAACCATAAGTTGCTCATAAAACAGTTTAAAGGCCTTGAAGCTGCTCACAAGCAGCTCAAAGGCCTGGAAGCTTCTTACTCAGACAAGTTTGGCAAGCTGCTCACAAGCAACTCAAGGGCTGGACCAGTGGGACCCCTTTTCTTCAGCATTAAGCAAAACCATTGACAGGTGGCGTGCATGCAACCAGTAGAGCTGATGGAAGATGACTCCTGCAGACCTAAGCAAGCTGCTCACAAGCAGCTCACCCAGGCCTGCTTGTTCATTATCCTTCTTGCCTAAGGAGTCAAGCCCAGAGTGTTTTGGGGGCCCACGAGGGATGAAAGGTCCAGTAAAGTAAGGGGAAGGCCTGAAAAAGTGTTGGTCTTCAGCTGTGGTGGGCCCAGAAGAAGTCCATACTAGTAGAAGATTGAATACTGAAGCAGCTCGAACAGGCCTGGATGCTGAAAAGCCTGATATTCTTTTTGCCCCTTTTGCAAAGTCCCATGCAAAAAGAAGACCTTCTCAGCCCTTTGCCGATTTCTTGGAGTAAAAGACACGTTTTCCTCAAGAGATAGCTCCTCATTGGAGCATTTTGAAGCTGCTCAAACTCAGGCACTTACTATGATGGAAAAGCTCTCTGCTCCAAAACACTGCGAAATCAATCTTAAGGCCTATAAATACGATTTTGGAAACATAGGCCAGTGCAACGACCAAAAAGCTCACAGCTTATGCATTTCCATTCCTTTTAAAGCTTTACTTGTACTCACTAGCTTAAGTTTTATCTCTTTCCTTGTACCCAAACTTCATTAAACCGTTAATGGAGTACGTTTAGCTCTACTTTAGTCTTTGTTTTACTTTCTTTCCATTTTCTAGCATCGGCTAGGAAATTCTCAAGGTCCTTAGCCCGCAAAGGCAACCAACGAACCTTCACGAGGCCTTACCCTTTGGGCCAAGCACAATCACTTGATAAGAGTCAGATCTCGAGGCTTCCAGGCCTTGACAAATTTCTGGACAGCAGTACTGTCCTGGCACGCCCGCGCATTCCAGGCCGATTTGGTTTGACACTTTTTGTGGAGAACACAACTTCATCCCAGAAGACTTTGCGCCTTCCAACTTGATCCCGGAAAAACGGCACACAATATCCTACGCATGCGATTGCCGTGTGCTATCAGGAGTCCTGGGAATGGGCCGTTTAAATCTATCCACCGCATTATCTTTTCCTCCACAGCAGATGAAGATGAATGTGGTCTCAATGGTGGTCTTAGAGAGAGAGAGAGGGAGAGAGTAAAAAGACTACCCATGTACACTAGCAGTTGGGATGAAAACACTGAAACCATATAAAGCATGGTAGATGGACCCCACCAAAGCAGGCACATGCAGGGTGGTTTAGGCGTAGCGAATGAATTTAGGGAAGAAGGCTGGCTGGCAGATCAGCTACGTGGCAATCACCCACAGTTGTGGTCATTCCCAGCGCCAATTATGTGCATTCGGAGAGTCTCTAGTCCCTAGCCGTTGGTCAAGTCTAAGACTTAAGGGTTTGCACCATCTTACTCACTAAGATTTTATCGTAGACTCTTACCTTTTATAGAGCGGTCTGACTTGCTCTCTCGTACTCACAATATTTTGACCGACTGGGCTCACCGTTTTCTTCAGAGACTCCATGTGTGGTTCCTCTTATTCGGTATATAGAACCTTTACTCTTTCACCTTCCATGAAGTTGGCCAAACACCGTTCAAGTGATTTGGCACATGATCGAACAATCACGTCTCCCTCAACGGCTCAGTGCACGGCACCGATCATTATTGACCCGAGGTATGTTAGGTGTGGCCTCGAACCGCCCCTTCCTACGCTCCTTCGGATTGACTCAGCCATGGACCGAACATCGATTCAAAGGTCATTGGGCCACAAGTTGGACCTGGGCTAGCCCACTTACTCTTGGCCCCTATAACCGAAGTGTTATATCTCTCACACAATAGTACCACCAACCGTAGAAATAATCGAAATAATGAGCACTTACTTCCATGTATCTAGCTAGATGGTTCCCTAAAATTATATTATTCTCAATGGCAACATATTTAAAACAGCCAACAAAAACAGTAAAAACCATGAAGGATATATCCATGGGCTGTTTAGTAAACTTGAGAAACACAGGGTGGTCCAAGAAATTAAAACAAAAATGACTGACTACCAATTTTAATGCAAAAGTAGGCTACAAAACCGAACCCCCCCAGCCTGCCTAACTCACCTTAAAGCTCTTACTAACTTTTTATTTTTCCTAATATTTTTAGGTCATCTCTCGGCGTAGCGCAGCCGAAAACACAAGGGACATCCTTGATATTCGAAAGTCAAATCCCCTCGACCCTAGATGCTAACCGTAGTTTTCGTTGACATTAGAAAAACTATTAATTGGCGAAGATTCTTAAATTGTCCCACAACAGGCAAGGCAACAAACGATTCGTATCGTCATGGAAGATTTGTTCGATCGTTAACTTTTAAAAATCTGACATTAGTTGAATTGTAGATAACTTGCCAAACATCCCGCCACGAAGAAAGATTCACCATTCACCGAGGCATATATAATGGTAGCTGGTCTTACATATCACCTGTACGTCCAAACTATTAATAGCCAACAACAATTAATAACACGTCCCTGTTCAATCTTGATGGGCTAGTGACTTCACAATAAAGGCTGGCCGTCCAAGGAAATCAATGCCTTGTTTGGATGGTAGTTTGAAATTTTTTGAATTTGTCTTTTGGGTAATGAGTGAAAAGATAAATTCGAATAATAATCGGTCTTACTATTGTCAGCCCACTAGACTGACGATAAGTACACGAGAAGACAAGGAGAATCCGTATTTCTTTGTACTTTTTGCACCATTTAATACATATTTATACACTTATTATTGTCAGTCCATTGGCTAATTTTAGAATTTTTCAATAATAATTGGAGATAGGGATAATGAGTATAGAGAGATAAAAAGAGAAATGAAAATAATAATTGAAAAGTGGAGAGAGAAATGAGAGTAATGATTGAAAGTAAGGGTAATAAATATTTTTGGAGTTGGAATTGGAATTTTTTTTTTCCCAAAATACCATCCAAACAAGGCATAAAACAAAATGGGTACTTCTAGTGAAACAATTCCCTATAAATAACAAACAAATTAATGCCCTTTCCTGCCTATAGCAAACTGTCCTATACTCCAATCCATTCCAAGAACAAGATACTATACATGGAGGTGTTTGGGGATGAATTAGCTCAATCAAATGACAAATGATTGTGTGCGAGCGTGCCATAAAAGAACTAATTTCACAAACGAAATTATTCTTTTCAATGTGACTTGAAACAACTAATTAATATCAGGCAACTGTGTTATCTGTTCAATTACCTCAACTAAGAGGATTTTTCCTTAAAGTGTCAACCAAAACTAAGGACTGATTTTTCTCAAATCAAAAAAGATGATTGAACACAAACGAACCCGAATCTAATCAAAGGTAAGTTTGTATACAAACACTCTTGAGACTTTACCAAAACCAATGCAAAAATATAAGCACACTGAATTTAATCAAAAAGAGCTTATAACCAATTAAGATGATCGAACACAAATAAACCCGAATCGAATCGAAGGCAAATTTATGCACAAACACTTTTGAAATTTTCCTAAGACTAATGCAAAAATGTAGGCGTACTGAATTTAATCAAAGAGGGCCTATAAACGACTAATCTTTGGTAAGAGAAAGACTGAAAAAAATAAGAAACTTGAATTTAATCAAAAGTAGTCTTACATGCAAACAAGCCTTCAACTTACAAATTAATCTAAACTAAGTCCTAAATTAAGATAAATCTCTGAGCAATCATATTGAGTATGAGTTGTCAGATGATAAGATTTGTCGGGGGGGCTATCTTCAACTTCTTCTTCTATTTATAGACGCTGAACCTGCCTTCGAACTCCACGTCTTCAATTTCTTCTCACGTCTTCATTCGAACTGCCCATGATTCCTTGAAAAACGGTTGAGGGGAGCCTTCGAACGGTTACTTGGGCTGATTTCTGAGAATTCTTCTCTTCCCACGTTTGCTAATATCGATCATGGTTGTTTTCTGAATCGTGGGCTTCCTGTTTTTATGCAACGTGAGTTAATGCAACACGATTGGAGCTTATAAATGATTCCCTGCATCCACGCTCAATTGCTACACAAACAAGAGATTAACCACCGTTAGATGGTTCTAAATAAGTAATCAACGGCTAAACCTAATTACCGTATTAATTACCCCCATATGAGGCCCAAACGCCGCCTCTTCTTGTCAAAACGATACCGTTTAGTACTAAAATGACATCGCCATTAACCTTATGATCCCCTGTATCTCGGGCCAAAATGGGATATGTTCTGATAGGCTAAAGCATTGTTTGACGCCACGTGTAATTTTCTCATTGGGTGGCGTATTTTAGGATGTAAACACACCCCCCGCATTAACATCTTATTTAAGATAATTAAATAAGTGTTAATGGTGCACGCATCTACGCACGTCCCCTAAGAATACGGGTGCATGGAGTCATGGGGAGAAGGTCTGCTTTCATGCACATCCCCTGAGCTTCTCAAGGAAAGCTGTATTAATTCTTCTATAAATGGCGATTAGAGTTAGGGTTTAATGAATCACATAACTCCTTAAACCTCTTCGACGTACAATCCCTTTCTGTTAAGGAACCTTCCAGTCATGGACTCTCTCCCAGAAATCAATCTCGTTCTTGATAATCTCGATCATCAATCCCATTCACCTCATACATCTCTTCCTAACTCTCCCCAATTGTTGACAGGAAAAATTCTTTCTGACCGAACCTTTCACACTCCTGTCCCCTTACCCATGGGTTGGGAATCTGCCCTGACCCGTTCGAATTCGGCCAATGGCTCCAACTGGAGCGCATGGGAAGACAAACCTGTCCATATCCGTCCGAACACTATTCTGGTCAAGTTTGACCAACCCGACCCGACTCCTAACAGGTTTCACCACTTTCAAACCCTGTTTGCGAGTCAATTTTTGCCTCTGACTAGTCATGACACCATCCATATGGGCATGCTAGAGTCAATTTACTCATCCCTCAAGTTTGCTCCCTACCTGAAACAAAAGGAAAACTACCTTGGGCCAGCCCCTTATTGCGACTTCAAACGCATGGCCCAATCTCAGAGAGCCTTTTGGCTTAATGAGGTGAAAACCATTTACTTCCCTGCTAGTTTCGAAGAGTCAAACAAATTGGCTCCTCTTCCAGAAGAAGTTGATTGGTTTAGTGAGGTGAACAACCTTGCTGTCAACCCTCCTCATTTCCAATGGTATTATGGCTTCTCCATTTATCCATCTGACAAAAGCAAAGCTCTTCAGCTTCTGGCTGCTTTCTCCTTTCTGGATGTCTCCATCCTGGAAGAACAAGTCCCATTGACTAACTTTAAATGGGCTTGTGAAACAATCCTCTTGTGCACTATCCCGTCCACAGTTTCCTACCAGATTCACTGCTTCTTGGACTTCTTGCCAGTGATCAAG
Organism: Rhododendron molle; assembly: GCA_025413875.1. Lineage (NCBI taxonomy): Eukaryota > Viridiplantae > Streptophyta > Magnoliopsida > Ericales > Ericaceae > Rhododendron > Rhododendron molle. Next base: position 11,503,075 of record CM046389.1, on the reverse strand, counting down.
ACATGGCTCGAAGCAAATGCAGCAGCTTACTGTTTTGACCAAGATCTCCAAGATTATGCCCTGGTCAAAGATAGGATTGAGAAGCTTAAGAATCAGATTCACAGCTTCCAATCCGAATCATTCGAAGTGGTGCCTGCTCATGCTGACAAGAAGCTTCGAAGGTGCTTCAAACGAAAACAAATGAAGCGCCCAGCTAAAGAGGCCAAACTTCGAAAGAAAGCCAAAGCCCTGGTGCTTAGCTTTAGGCCACTTTTGGAGAAGAAATTGGAATCAGATGCAAATGAGGACATGAGGAAGATGGAACTGAAATTCCTCCAGTTTGCTTGGAACACGTTTCACAGCCTCGTCACTTGGTCCTTTCCACACTACTTTGAGAACAAGAAGGATGTTACTCAGCACCCAGACCCTTCGAAGGCCTAATTTGCTCTTTGTGACTAGCTGTCAGTAGGAATTAGTATTCCCCTTTTATTTCCTTGTAATTATGCAAATCTCATCCATGTAACCCTGGCAGTTTAAATGAAATTCCTTTCGCAACCGTGTGTATTTGTCTTTAAGTTATTTCTAACTCCGGGTCACGATAATAATAACGAATCCAAAACAAGCCATCCCATGACTTGGGCTCACTAAAAGTCTTGGCCCAACTACGAGGGTATAAAGGCAAAAATAATTCAAACTGACCCCCTACGCCTAGCACATTCAAACTGCCCCAAAACTGAACCTTTCTCTCTTTCTCCCCTTTCTGCGAAACCGTCGAACCAGACCGAATTAATGGCCTCATTTAGCCGACCAGTTGTCGTGGAGCATCCAACCCTTCGCTTGCTCTCAGACGGTTCATCGAACAGAACGATCAGGAATCAACTGAAAATTCCTGTTTCGACAATCGAGTTCTCATCCCAAACCCTAAAGAAGAAGGTACATTTATTTTGGGTCCTCAATTCATAGGGGAAATCCCGGCTTTCCTCTCTCTTTATTACCCTCGATTAGGGGACGCTGACATCAAAGCCTGTTCGCCCTTAAACTGGCACAATGTCCCGAAGAGATCATTCCCCTGCTGGCCAACCCTAGACAGAGATTGGAAATTTTGGACTACTCGCATGCTGGCCGCAAAGTCGGATGATCTTGAAAGAGTAGGTTTGAAGAACATCATTGTTCTTCTTCGAAGGGGGATTCCCCAGAATCCGCCTCTAATCCAGGCTGCCCTAGCCTTTTGGGACTCCTCCTTCAATTTCTTTAGATTTAACTGTGGCATGATGGCACCCACAGTTTTAGATGTATCTCAAATGTTGGGACTCCATCCTTATGGCTCCCAATTCGACCCTACTAAGGAGTATAACCCTCCTAAGGGTTTCACCCGTTTAAATGCTTCCAATTGGGCCTTTTCCCAATTCTATTCCAGAGAAGGGAAGTTGCAGAGAGAGGTGTCTGAGGCAGAGTACTTTTCCTACGTACTTTACACCCTCTGCAAACATATCCTTTGTCATTCTGGGAAAAGAGTGATGAGCGAGTTCATCCCATTGGCCTTAGCACTATCCAAGGGCGAGGAATTCGATTTTGCTTCCTATTTCCTTGGCCATGTGTATAAAGCTGGCTCCGATTTCTGCCAAAAGGGTCCAAACTTCTCTCAAGGGGGTCCTCAATGGTTCATACAGCTATGGCTTCATACCTACTTTCCTGAGTTAGGTTCATTCAAGGCATACTGATGTCTCAGAAGCACCCAATGTCCATGGTGACAACTATGTTCAACCAGAGGTTAGTGACACCCAGTCCTTGGTGTACTATCTCTGCTTCTTTTCTGGGCTTACTTCTGACAGAGAATGGTACAGCCCTTTCCAAGCCCCAATTGGACCATCATGGCTTTTCGATGTTCTAACGGACAAGCAAGGAAAATCCTCTCGAGCCCTTCAAGCATGGGGCAACATACTCACAGGCAGAGAGATTTTCATATCCTCATAAAACATTGCCAGATTAGTGGCACATGCAGAAGTATACTACCCTGCCCAATTTGCCAGACAGCTTGGTTTGGTTCAAGGCATACCTATCCCTTATTGTGGTTTTCTCAACATTTCCATGTCCGAGCGCTCAAGCATCTCCGTTGAGCACTTCAGAACATGGTTCACCAAATCGAGGGATCTGATAAGGCGAACAATTGCTCAAGACTTCCAAGAACCAACGGTGCATACCACCCTTGAGTTTGACAATTGGTGGCATACCAACTACTCTTTTCTTGTGGGATGCCCCTCTTTCAAGAAATTCCTTGCACACATTGGGTATGCGAAATCTGAATTTGGACATCCAACTCATGATGATTCGTCCTCCTTCTCCTCGGATGGGTTTAGAACGATTGGAGGAATTAAAGATACCCCTGAAGGTGAGGTTGAACAGAAAGCAGTTCCTATCGAAGCCTCTCCTATATCAATGATCATCCCTTCCCCTCCTCCAAGGAGACAGTCCTCAAGAATACCCCAGAAAAGAGGTAACCTTCTTGGCTATATTTATTTCTGCCTTCAAGAAACACTTCTGATGGTAATCAAACTCATGAAGGTACTAGCTCCCCTCCTCCAATGGCTTCGAAGAGGAGCAAAACGACTTCTCAGACTGAGAAAATCATTCCTACCAAGCATTACCTTGAGCCTTCGAGCACACCACCAGGTTTGCTTCTTCTAAACAATTGTCTTTTTATCTCTATGCTTTCTCATTCATAGGAACAGTGCCTTGTTTGCTTCTTGTCTTGTAGCCCCAAGAAGAACTAGAGCTTCCAACCAGCCTGAACCCATACCTTCTCCAAATGATGAGGAAGCGGAAGATGATACTGAGGCTTTGGCTCCTAGGGGTATAATCCATTCTTTTAACCTGACAAAACAGAAACCCCCAAGAAGGCTTTACTGTCCTAACCTGTAACTCTTTCAGGTCGAGGAAAAGACACGTCGAAGGCATTGGTATATGAGAGAAAGGAAAAAACTGTTAAGAAGACTAAGACACTGGACGAGCTTACTCTCTTTGATCAGGTATACTGCTTGTGTTCCTTATATATCTCAATTTTATGCATATATGACCAATTGGATCCTTCTCACAGCTCCAAGGGCCATCATCTAATTTGCTCAACACTTCTCAACAAGAGGCTCCCAGCACCATGCCTGTCATTCCTCATCAAGAGACTCACGACAGCATGCCTGCTCAAGCGACACATACTTATCAAGACTCGGCCAAAGTGAGTTTTGACATAACAACGTTGCTGCTATCCCTTGCTGAATCCATCTCACCCACTCCTTCCCAGGTGAGAAAGGATTCCTTAGCACTATCATACGTTAATTGCTACATTAAGCTTAACACTGACATTGGATTCCCACAGGACTTTCCAATTTCTGTTACACTGCCTACCCCTAGGAGTGTTATGGCCAGCCAGTTGAAGGTTGCCGGGCCATTGGGAGTTCGAAGTTCCCTTCCATACCCCTTACAAGTTTTGGAACAGGGTTCTCCTTCACTTCCCTCCACTCCTGTTCTGCCAGTCTGCTTCGAGAAGCAAGGCCCTGATACTCTCGCGTCTTCGAAGGATCAGGTATTTTTTGAATCTAAACACCCCTTTGAGTGTTTCAGTTGCTTCGATGTATTTATCCATACTCCTTATTGTGATTCAGGTAGACAATACTACTAATGACATGGAAGCAATTTCATCCTTGGAACCCAGTCCATCCAATCCTCCTGATGAAACTTCTTCCTCTTCGATAGACCTCCCCTCAGTGGCTTTTGATATTTCTCTTTACCGACATCAGTTGGGACTATTCTGTGATAGGATTGCCGACCCCATTCCTACCACTCCCTCTAATCCACTGGACAGCCTACAACAGCTCCTTAATCCATCCTCACTCCCTAATTCTCCATCCTTTAGAATCAAGACCGTTCCTACAGGGGACGATGTTCTATCGTTAAAACATCACTTAAGAGCTTTAACCCAGCTAGGACTCGCAACTCTCCGTGAACATGACTTGATTCACCATTTTGAAGTGTGCCTCAAAGCCTTGTTTCTTTCGAACGAGCTTCCCTTACCCATCAGTTCTACTCTTCAAGAAAACTTTGGCCGGTTTAGCGAATTGCTGGCTCACAACCAATTCTTATCCAAAAGCCTTGAGAAAACCACTCTTGAAGAAAAAACACTGGAAGCTAGAGCTTTAGAAATTGCTTCTCACCTTTCCTTGCATAAAACTCAAAAAGACAAGCTAGAAGAGCTCAACAGAAAAAAGAGCTGGCTAGAGGGAGAACTCCAAATGATCACAGATGAGATTAACAAGGTTGCTGCAGAATCCCATGCACTTGAAGATGAGGTTTCGAAGGGTGAACAAACGTTGCCGCAGCTCATTCCCTCACTTCGAGCTGTGCGTAAGGAAAAAACTGTCCAAGTTTAATTGTTAGAGGCTAATCTCCATTCCCTTCGAACAATGATGTCCAATATTGGTCACGTGATTACACAGTACTTATAATATAGCATTTTTTGTTTTTTTTTATGCTTAATTATCTTCGCACAGTAATACATTAATCCAATTACTGGATAGTCATCACTGCACCACTGGATAAGTATCACAATGCATTAATTCGGGATAACTTGATAAGACTCCTTATCTACCTCCCCTGAAAATATTAAATGACCAACTCCCCCTTTCACCATTATAAATAGGGGCTGTTAAGCAGGGAACTCACAAATCTTCTCGTCTTCTGGCGTCCTTTCCCTCGATCTCAAAATTTTCCAGCTTGAGTTACTTGGTTGAGATCTCAAAACTCAACCCAGAGAGTGAGAGCCATGATACGCCTACCAGTATTAATGGAACATGGCTTCGACATATAGCCACATCAGTTCTCATGACACCTTCCTCTTGGGCTATGACTCCTAGGTATAGACACATCAGTTCTCATGACGTATTCTCGTCAGGCTGAGTCTTCGAAGACCAAAGAATCTAACGAGATGGTCTCGGAGCATGTCTACCTATCAATGGAGCTTTAGATCAAGTTTTTGTATCTTAGCCTGTGGAGATCCACTCTAGGACTGCTGGGATACTTCCATGCTTAATTAGGGTTTTCCCTTCCATTTTATTTTCCCTCGTAAATGTAATGGTTAGAGAAAAATTCCTATTATTGTAACCCTGTCCAGTTTCATGGCATGACCACCAGGTCAAATGTGAATTTATTTATTGGTTTTGAAGCCTGTGTGTTCTAAAACCAAATAATATCAACTGAATTTGTGATTGGTTGTAACAAACGGAAATCTTCCTAAAAAGTATTTTTCCGCTGTTATATTCATTCTGATGCACCGATTGGCATTCCAATCGCAAATTCATCACTTTAAAAAGGAAAAACTCCTTTCATGTCATGAAACATGTTTAGTGACCGGCCCTGAAAATCCAAATGACGCTTCGAGATATCATAACTTTGGATTTCATGTACGATTCGCTCTTGTAGGATTCCCAACAGTCTCCTCGTTAGCTGTATCACTTATTACTATGACTGCTGACGGCTATCTCTCTTAGACGTTTCGTTCTTCGAGAGCTTTACACCTGCCTTTTATTTAATACCCGTAACAATTGTAAGGAGATACACTGACGTATACGGGATTATAAATATAAGCCCAAGGTTATTGACATCCATCCTATCTCCTCTCTTTATTACCTTCACTGCTGTCGGTCAAATTCTCTATGGCCTCCAACCCTCAAGCCCCTCAACTTGCTGAACTCATGGAGGAGCTTGCCCGAAGGATGGCACAACTAATAGAAGAACTCAAGAAGGACCAACAAACTGAGCTTCGAGCCCTTCGAAGCGAGATCGCTCAGCTTCGGGCTCAGTTGGTGGACGTGGAGACATCTTCACGTCTTTGCTTGGCCAGGACCTGGGACGATCTCACGGGCGTCCTTACGGCCCACGAGGCCAAAAGTCCTCTGGAGGGTGGGTCTCCCTAGAGACTCACCTTTAGGGCTATGAGGGTCACCAAAAGACCTTCATTTTGGCTTCGAGGCCAGGGTCTGGCCATTTTTTTTTCAATTTTTTTTCATTTCAGATCCACTTGGGTCTGTTTAACCCCCTTGGGTTTCTCTTTGTAATGGCACCTATTTGGGTGCTTTATGAATAAATAAAAACTTTTGTTATTGGGGTGTTGTAACTTATGTACCCTAGCTACTAATAAACATTTTGAAGTAACCATGCGTCAAGATCGAATAGGTAGCCACACACGAAAGCCTTTCCTCCTGGCTGCCTCTCTTACCCTCCGGACATGGGGGTACACAAAAGGTTTAACGATTATAGCTAGATAAACACCTAGAGAACACTACCCCCCGAGCTAGGTTCATCTTTTCGAAGATAGCTGTCTTCTATGAAACGACTCCCATATGAAAGGGACATAGGACTTTAGGTGTCTCCCATTTATTTTCCTTCGATGGATATAACCATTCAAATCCTTTAAATGATAAGCCCCACCTTTCAGGATTCTATGAATCTAGAAAGGTCCATCCCACGTTGGGGCCCATTTCCCTAATCCGTCCATCCTGGCTCTTCGATCCCTGACGGGTAAGATAACTTTCCATACCAGGTCACCCTCATCGAAGCTTCGAAGGGCTACCCTCTTGTTGTAGCTTCTGGCCACTCTTGCCTGTTGTAGCATGATCTGATTTAAAGCTTTTACCCTGGTTTCATCAATATCTTCAAGTTCCATATGCATGGCTTGACGATAGGATTGAGTATCCAAATCATTCTGAAAAGCCACCCTTTGGGATCTCACAGTGATCTCCATCGGTAGGACTGCATCGTGTCCATAGGTTAAAACAAATGAAGTAGTGCCAGTGCTAGTTCTTTTCGTATTCCTATAGGCCCATAATGTGTCCAATAATAACTCATGCCAAGTTTCTGGGTTTTTATCCACCATTCTTTGGATCCCCTTTTTGATAATCTTGTTGGTTGATTCTGCTTGGCCATTCGATTGGGCATAATATGTGCTAGTGTATATCAAAGAGATTCCATGGTTATTAGCAAAAGCTTTAACCAACTTCCCTTCGAATATGGAACCGTTATCTACTGTTATAGTTTGAGGGCTTCCAAATCTATACATGATCCCTTTTATAAAATCAATAACGTGGGTTTGCTTAACTTCCTCATAAGTTTGAGCTTCTACCCACTTAGTGAAATAATCAGTTGCTACCAAAATAAACTTATGATTCTCTGATGAAGGAGGATAAATCATCCCAATCATGTCCATAGCCCATCCTCTAAAAGGCCATGGTTTTATGACATATTGCAAATCTGTAACTGGTAGATGTTTGAGTGGCCCTGTTCGTTGGCATGCTTGGCATCCCTTGGCATAATCGATACAGTCTTTAAGAATAGTGGGCCAATAATACCCATATCTCCTTATTAACCATCTCATCTTTATGCCAGCTTGATGAGCTCCACAAATTCCTTCGTGGACCTCGGCCATTACCTTGAACGCATTCACCTTGTTCAAACATTTCAAAAGGAGACCATCCATCCCTCTTTTGAATAATTCATTATTATACATAATGTAATTCATTGATTTCAACCTAGTTGCTTTGTCAGACATAGCATCTGGTTTAGTTAAATAATCGATGAGTGCTTGCCTCCAATCCTCGTTCTGATTAGAAGGAAGGTTCACTTCCAACACTTCGAAATCAGTCAACCTAGTGCTTAACATAGGTAAAGATTTCCTTAGAGTTAACTGACAGAATTCCTTTTCATTTTCTGACAAAACTTTGTACCCTGATGCCTTTTGAGCTACCTCAGCTTCCTCATTGAAGAATCTAGGGATATAAGTTAGAGTAACCATGAAAAATTGGTCAATCAGCCTCTTAGCATATTGATAGTAAAGTACAAAAGTTGGACTGGTGCATCGAAATTGTCCATTCAGCTGATTAATTACTAATTGAGAATCTCCAAAGATCTCGGTAGCATTTACCCTTAATCTATGTAAGATCTCTAATCCTATGATTAAAGCTTCATACTCTGCTTGATTATTTGAACACAGTCTCTCATTGAGTCGAAAGCCATATTTGGTTTTCAGACCTTGGGGAGATTCTAGAATTATACCTACTCCAGCCATTTGAGCAGTCCTCAACCCATCAAACCATAACTTCCACGGTTTGATGTCAGCCATGCTAGCTTCCAGAGTCTCATGTTCTTCGATTTCACTAGGATGATCAGCCAGAAAATTGCAGCCTGCCCTTTTACTGATTTTTGTGGTATATATTCGAGACAAAACTCAATCAACGATACTATCCATTTCCCGATCTCCCACTAAGCACTGGCTTGGAAAGCATGTGCTTAATTACATCAGTTTGAGAAATAACATAAGTCACTCTAGGCAGCATATAGTGCCTGAGTTTTTTAGAAGCATAAAATAAAGCTAAACAAAGCTTTTCTACTGCAGCATATTTACATTCACAAGAATTTAAAAATCTGCTAAGATAATAAATTGCTCTTTTTTTGCCTTCTTCATTGTCTTGAGCCAACAATGCTCCTATTGAGTCGTGAGTTGCTGCTAGATACAGCTTCACTGGTTTCCCTTCAATAGGTACCATCAACACTGGTGGATTGGCTAAGTATCTCTTGATGGCTTCGAAGGCATCATCATGCTCTCTAGACCACTTGAACTCTTCTCCCTCCTTTAATTTCAACAAAGAAGAGAAAATTTTAGTCTTTCCTGCAGTATTGGATATGAATCTATGAAGGAAATTTAATTGACCAAGAAACCTTTGCAATTCCTTCTTGTTCGAAGGAGGTCTGGCCTCAATAATGGCCCTACCTTTGTTCTTATCAACCTGTATTCCCTTTTTGTGGACTAAGTAGTCCAGAAATTTACCAGCTGATACTCCAAAAGCACATTTTTCTGGATTCAACTTTAGTTGGTAAAGTTTCAATTGTTGAAATGTTCTCTCTAGATGTTGTAAATGATCATCATCAGAATCTGACTTCACAATGATATCATCTATGTAACACTCTAGAAAACCTCCTACCAAATCATGAAAAATGGTATTCATAGCTCTTTGATATGTAGCACCAGCATTTTTTAACCCAAATGGCATCTTGACCCATTCAAAAATGCTGATATTTTCAGGGCAAGCAAATGCTGTCTTATGTACATCCTCTTCTGCTATGCAGATTTGGTTATATCCTGAATGCCCATCTAGTATGGATAACATCTTGTGTCCGGCCGAACCGTCCACAAGCATGTTTACATTAGGCATAGGGTACTCATCCTTAGGAGTTGCAGTATTTAAATTTCGAAAGTCAATACAGATCCTAATACTTCCATTATTTTTAGGAACTGGAACTACATTAGATAGCCATTCGACATACCTGGCTGTTCTAATGACACCAGCATCTAGAAATCTCTGAATCTCTTTTTTGACTCCTGCAATAGTTTCTGGACTCATCTTCCTGGTTGGTTGCTTCACAGGCTTGAATTGTGGCTTGATAGGTAACCTATGTTCCACCAATTTCCTGTCCAATCCAGGCAGTTCCTTGTAACTCCATGCAAAGCATTCTTTATTTGCTTTCAACAGTGCTATTAGCTTAGCCCTCATATCTGATTCGAGCTGTTTGTTAATAAACACTGGATTGGGACTTTCTTCGTCTCCCAATTTTACTTCCTCCAGAAGATCTTGAGCTTCGAACCATTCTTGAGACGTTGGATGGTCTTCCTCCTTGCGAGGCTTGTTATCCTGTAGAACGTCTTCCCACATGTTGGCTTCTTGTATCTTCTGCTCGATCCCCAAAGCAACATATCTTATCAAAGCCAATGAGTTGACCTCTACTTCTACCTCTCCCTTGGATTTACATCCAAGCAGCATCATCTTTTGGGGTGTCTGATTCATAATCAACAGCTTGTTTCAGCTTCGATTTCAGCTCTGCCAATTCCCCCAATTCCATCTCGTTGGCTGGGCAGGTGGCTGCTTGGAGTAGTTTGCTCAATGGAACTACATTTGACTTGTACATTTCTGCTTCAGCAAAATTTGCTGTGGCACTGAATGGATGTGGATCAGCTTTGACTCCTTCAACACCCACTTCTTTGCCTTTATCATACTTGACAATCATCAATTCCTGATGGAGAGAAGAAGGAATACATCCATTAACATGAATCCAATCTCTTCCTAATAAAGTATTATATTTAGCATACGTGTCCACCACGAAGAAAGCAGTGTCTGTTTCTATTCCACCTACTGCCAATCTAATGGAGATTATACCCCTGGCATGTTGGCTTTCCCCTGTGAATCCTGCAATGGACGTGCTGGTTGGAATTAATTTTACTTTCCCTTTTTCTAACTTTTTCAGGGTTTGGAAAGGCAAAATGTTTACCGCAGCCCCATTGTCCACCAAGATTCTATTAAGTGGGATTCCATCGAAGTGGGTAGTAATATATAGTGGACGTAAATGTTGTCGCATAGCGTTGGTAGGCAATTTAAATGGATACGAAAGCTTAACATAATTTAAATTTATTACCAATGGGTATTCGATGTCAAACATTGAGTCTGGTACAAAATAAGCACTTTCTTTTGAGCTTACCTCCAAACTCTCTTGATTCTGCTCAATTTCACATACCAGATTCTCGTCCATTTCGATTTAGGCCACTTCCTCCAGATCACAATCATTGCATATGACATTCAGTTCCTCATTACTGTGTGTTTCTTCAGAGGTATCTGCTTTAACCAACCAAGTGTTATTCTCATCTTTAGACGCCTGGCCAATTTTGAAGGAGTTCATCGAACATGGATAAACCATGTTAACCTGAACTTCTGGCTGGCTTCCAAACTGGATACTTGTTGCTTCTTTAGTTGGGTTAATTGCTTCTTCTTTCACTTCTTCGGATTCGACTTCCTGCGCTGATACTTCCACGGGAGAAGAGCTTCCTTCTGCCCTTTCTAGTTCCACCAACATGGCTTCTAGCAGCCCAGACTGATAGCTAGCCAATGAGTTGGGGGAGGGTACATCGAAGTCTTCTTCGAGCATCGCTGAAGCTACTTTCTGCAAAGTTTCTCCCTCTTGATTCTGGATTTGAAACTCTTCAGGGTCCCTTTGAACCCTATTGAACCTTGAATTAGGCCTTGTTCCCCTTCCAGACTTTTCTCCAGTTGAGGATTCTCCCAATTGAAAGAGTGAATACTTTCTTTGGAGTTTCCTTTTCTGCGTCCCTGAGAGCAAAGGAACCATCTGTGGGATTTTGGACTTGGGATCTCTTATCAACACCCAATTTCCAGAATTTGAGCTTGGGGGTTTAAAAGTTTTGTTTCCACCTCTGGTCGGATTCTTATATCCTTGAAATAGATCAGGCTTAACCTGCTTCAGAAACCAATTAGGGACGCCTTTTACCAAAGTGAATTCGTCTTGCTTAGCTTCTTCTTGTACCCCTGAAGCCTGGCCAATATTGGCCCTCTTTAGAGGAGGTGCTTCCCTTTTCTGAGCATAAGGGACTGCGTTCGAAGGCATATCCCTCTTCGAAGCCAACCAAGGCTTACTCTCGTTCGGTTTAGTTGGTGCTGGAGCAATTCGTTTCATCCCTTGCTCTTTAGGAAACAAACTGACTCCGTTCCTGTCCAGATCCTTGAAGACCAAATAGTTGGCTCTGCATCCCACACATAAACACTCCAAGAACGAGGCTTCGATCATGGGCAGATGATTTGGTCCAGAATTCTGTGAAGGAAAACCAGCATTGCTTGATTTGTGATGGCTTTGCCTCATTCCCATGTCTCGATGATGTCCGGCATATAGCTTCCACCTTGTAGGCTAAACTGAAGTCATATTCACTGGCGTTTCCTTGTCTTGCCAATATTTCTTGACAGTTCGAGCCAATGAAGTTGGCACGTTGGTGTTTACCTCTTCAATCTTTGGAAAAGGAGTGGCATCGATTCTCATTGCCTTTTCAGGGAACTTGATCCTTCCTTTCTTGATTTGTTCCTGAATTCTGTCACGAAAAATATTGCAAGACTTAGTTGAATGAGACCAACAATTATGCCATTTACAATATGTTTTTCCATACTTCTATTCTGCAGTCGGTAGTTTAACTTCTGACGGCAGTTTAATGATCTTTTTCCTTAACAGATAATCAAGATTTCATCAGCCTTCGATATATTGAAACAATAAACTTTAGGAATTTCCTTCTGCTTGAATTTATGTCCTATGGTAACGTGTTTCTGGATTAAAGGCTCACAAACACAAGGATCATGCTCTATAATTTCTGCAGCATCTATTTCATAGTTGGGATCTCTATAATATGTAGAGTAAGAAGAATTTTGTCTATCAGTATCTTCTTCCAACAATGATTCATATCTAGTAACTTTGTAGGTTAGATCTGCGAAGCCTCTAAACTCAGTGGAATCGAACCTCTTTCGAAGTTCCCTTTCCAAACCATCTTGTGCTAACCTCACAAATTCTGCCTCTGGCAGTTGGAGTTTACACTTGGTCCTGGCCATTTTAAACCTAGATATGAAGTCTGCTACCTTTTCATCTGGTTTCTGCCTTAACCTAGCCAAGTCTGCCATCGAGACTTCAGGTTCTGCATGGGAGAACTGTGCATGAAACACCTCTTCCATCTGAAACCAATTGGTTATTGATCCTGGTGGTAAATTAGTGTACCAAGCAAAAGCTGGCCCAGACAAAGAATTTGGGAATAGCATCAATTTCATGAAGCCATTTTGAGCCAAGTTCTTACATTGGGCAGAAAATCTAGCAATGTGCTCTACGGAAGACTGTCTCCCATCCCCATAAAACAAAGTGAAATCAGGGATTTTAAATTCCCTAGGAATTTGAAACGTTGTGTCTATCCATTCTGGGTATGGTTTTCTATAGATCTGAGGCTGTACCCCCCGAGTTCGAGGTCCACAAACTTCTTGTATGAGACCCATAACTTGGTCTCTTAACACTGGATTGTCTACGAGGAGATTCTGCCCTTGATTTGCTACAGGCTGATCTTGACCTACCAAATCATCTTCGTAGACCCCACTAAAATCCCCTTGTTTTTCCCCGGGGAGCCTCCCATGTGGTGGCTGCTGCATCCTCTCGGGCGCCACAGGGATCTGTGTGTACCTAGAATTTTTCTCTCGAGAGGTTGAGAAGGGATTCCTAGCGACTGGCAACTCACAAGGGTCTTGTATATTAACATCCCTTCTTTCTGGCCTATACCCTTGTTCCAACTCCACGTCATCCCCCCATCTCCCCAAAATAGGTTCGAAAAGTGGGTTGACACTTTGTCTGTTCCCAGAATTTCTTGGGACTCCTATAGTAATACCATGAGATTGCTTTGGAATCTCCAATGGCTTTGTTGGTTTCATTGGCTCATACCAAGATTGTGGTATTTTCTCAGGATACATTTTCTCTTTTCCTGGCCTAGACTTTACCTTACCCTGTCCAATATCCTCTCCAAGCCTTCCTTCGAAGGGGCTTTGGTGAGTGCTAGAGTTAGCTTGGTTGTTTAGTCCAATATTTACTGGACTGTTTTTTGCTAACTCTGGGTCAGGTAGTTTAGTTTTTATGCTTTTGATCATGGCTCTTTGAGTTTGAGCCATCTCTCTAAAAGCTATCATCATTTTTCTAAACATCTCATCCTTATCGTGGTCTCTACCACTAGCCTGCCCCTCTTGGAAATTCGAAGGGAAAGTTGTAGGCTCTTGATAGGGAGGCATCTCATAAGAAGGCTCCTCCTGCAGAGGTTCTTCAATTTTTAAAGCCAATGGCTGAAAACCTAAACTAATAGACGTGCCTGGCTCAGCATCCTGCTCTGGCACAGCTTGCCTCTCTGGCTCCAACACGCCAATAGGTGTCCCTATCGCTTTCTTAAGCCTTGGCATTTTAACACTTTGAGTCCCACCGGGCGTGCCAAAAAATTGTTTGGGGATAAATTAGCTCAATCAAATAGCAAATGATTGTGTGCGGGCGTGCCAGAAAAGAACTAATTTCACAAACGAAATTATTCTTTTCAATGTGACTTGAAACAACTAATTAATATCAGGCAACTGTGTTATCTGTTCAATTACCTCAACTAAGAGGAATTTTCCTTAAAGTGTCAACCAAGACTAAGGACTGATTTTCCTCAAATCAAAAAAGATGATCGAACACAAACGAACCCGAATCTAATCAAAGGTAAGTTTGTATACAAATACTCTTGAGACTTTACTAAAACCAATGCAAAAATATAAGCACACTGAATTTAATCAAAGAGAGCTTATAACCAATTAAGATGATTGAACACAAACAAACCCGAATCGAATCGAAGGCAAATTTATGCATAAACACTCTTGGAATTTTCCTAAGACTAATGCAGAAATGTAGGCGCACTGAATTTAATCAAAGAGGGCCTATAAACGACTAATCTTTGGTAAGAGAAAGACTGAAAGAAATAAGAAACTTGAATTTAATCAAAAGTAGTCTTACATGCAAACAAGCCTTCAACTTACAAATTAATCTAAACTAAGTTCTAAACTAAGATAAATCTCTGAGCAATCATATTGAGTATGAGTTGTCAGAGGACAAGATTTGTCGGGGGGGCTATCTTCAACTTCTTCTTCTATTTATAGACGCTGAACCTGCCTTCGAACTCCACGTCTTCAATTGCTTCTCACGTCTTTATTCGAACTGCCCATGATTTCTTGAAAAACGGTTGAGGGGAGCCTTCGAACGGTTACTTGGGTTGATTTCTGAGAATTCTTCTCTCTCCACGTTTGCTAATATCGATCATGGCTGTTTTCTGAATTGTGGGCTTCTTGTTTTTATGCAACGTGAGTTAATGTAGCACAATTGGATCTTAGAAATGATTCCCTGTATCCATGCCTAATTACTGCACAAAACAAGAGATTAACCACCGTCTGATGGTTCTAAATAAGTAATCAACGGCTAAACCTAATTACCGTTTTAATTACCCCCATATGAGGCCCAAACGCCGCCGCTTCTTGTCAAAACGATACCGTTTAGTACTAAAATGACATCGCCATTATCTTTATGATCCCCTGTATCTCGAGCCAGAATGAGATATGTTCTGATAGGCTAAAGCATTATTTGACGCCACGTGTAATTTTCTCATTGGGTGGCGTATTTTAGGATGTAAACAGGAGGCTCTCTCACTAGCCCTAGCTTTTCTCATCATATTTCTCACACTTAGTTTTTTTCTCTTCAAAAACGGATCCGATGCCGATTCGAGGCTTCCGCCGGGGGGCACGAGGTTGCCCTTCGTGGGCGAAACCCTAAAATTCTTCATCAACCCCGAGAAATTCATCACGGACAGGATGAAGAAGCACTCTCCGGACATATTCAGAACCAATTTTTTCGGGGAGAAGATCGTGGTGATATGCGGCCCCAACGGGCACAAGTTTCTCTGGTCCAACGAGAACAAGTACTTCACTACATTCTATCCGCAGGCCATTCAAAAGCTCTTCCTCACCTCCCAACCGAAAGTCGAAAAATTAGTACGCGAAGAGGCTGTCCAGGCGATAAGGGGACCGGCATTTTTGAAGCCCGAGGCGTTGGTCCATTACTTGGCAGGTAATGCTATACAAACATAATCATGTTTCTTTCTTTCTTCAGTTTAATTAGGCCCCGCTAGTGGACGGTGAGATTTATCCCTCAAGATTAGGAGTGAGCATGATCCGGATTGGTTCGGTTTTATGGTAAATCAAGAACCAAATCAATACCTACGGATTATAAATTTACAGAACCAAACCAACCCACAATAGGCATATAACCAAACCAATCTAATGAACTACGGTTCGGTTTCGGTTTTAACTACGGTTTGCTTTGAACTAAACTATCATCTTCAAAAAATATTTGAAGTACTTAAAATTACAAAGATAAATTAAAAAAACTTATATGAAAATCAATTTCATTCAAATTACCAAAACAAACTAACATCAACCAACTAATTTAAGAGTAGAGTACCAACATTTGCCTCAAACTAATAAAATGAAATACAGGTAAGTCACTAAAATGAACCAACTAAAAATACCAACTACTAAACATCTTAGGATAATTTAACCAAATAAAAGGTCACAGATAATTTCTAAAACTATAGAATTGAAATGAGGCAGCAAAATGGCAATAGTAGCAACATGGTAGCAACCAACTTATATTATATATATATATATATATATATATATATATATATATATATATATATATATATATTATCTTAGTTAAAATGAAATAATAACCGTGAACATGAATCGACAAACCAAACCATATAATACGGTTTCTAATTTTTTTAAACCATGACCAAAGCACACTACTAAAAAACCGAACCAAATCTTTCGGTTTGGATTGGATTTATAGTTTAATGGATTTTTTGCTCACCCCTACTCAAGTTTAGTCGAGTCACGTGTAAGCTGGTCCAAACACTTGAATTATCAAACAAATGTTTATCTTTTGCTTGCTTTGAATTTTCAAAAATTTTAACAGAAAATACTGGTTCCGCTCCTGCTTGACAGGTATGGACTCCATCATCCAGCAACAACTGAAGACACACCTGCAAGGCAAATCTGAGGTGAAGATCCACCCTCTCTCAAGGGCTGTAACCTTGACGCTCGCATGCAAGTTCTTCATGGGCACCGACAATCCGGAGCGGATCGCGAAACTCATCCGCCATTTCGACGACATCACCGACACTCCCTCCCTCTCAACTTTCCCGGTACCGCCTTCTACAGCGCGAGCAAGGCCGCGGGCGTGATTCGGAAGGAGCTCGCAACCGTGATCAAGGAGAAGAAAGCCGCCGTGGCGGCCGGATCACCGAGTCAGGACCTGTTGTCGACGTTCATCTCCACCGGGTCATGTCGGACGCCGAGGTAGCTGACAAGATAATGGGATTGCTGATTGCTGGGTATAGCACGGTTGCCACCACCATGACTTTTTTCATGAAGTACGTTGGAGAGAGACCTGAGGTTTATCACAAGGTTCTTACAGGTAATAACACCACCTTTTTGTGTCGCATACATGAATTTTTCTATGATGTCCGAGTGTGGTATTGGGGCATTGAAGTTCGAGTAAATCTCTGTCATTTAATCAAAAATGGGTGAAGCTGAGTCATTGGATCAGAACGACACACACAAAAAGTAAAGTGGAATTTCTAAAAACAAAGGGATTTTGCGGTTTCCCCCCCCCCCCCCCCCAAAAAAAAATCATATTTTTACTTACCGCGATTTTTTTTTTAAATAGCAAAAAGAATTGTATGAATATTTGAAAACAAACTACAAAAATCAAAAGAATCCAAAGCAGGAGGCATTAAATCAGAGCAAGAGCGAACCCACAAAAGAAGGCACCTCAAACTACGACAATTATATGCTGCCAGGAACCGAAAGGAAAAAATCACCCAAGAATGGCAAGAAACGAACCAAGGCATTAAATCCAAAGAAATTACACCACACCCGAGACTCACCCACATCAAACAAACCTAAACCACAAAATATAACCTATTGGTCAGTTCGGTAACAGAAGGGGCATGAAAATCCAACGTTTCTAATTAAATTAGGAAAATCCAATGATTCAGAACAATTGAGGGCATTCATATCCCAATACTACTGTGGGGCATCACAGCTGGACCCTGCATACAAAGGAATGTTGTTTATCTCTATTGGAATTTGGGATGATTATCTAACTTGCTCCACATGATTTGTGTTATATTTTTTGGATTAATCATTTATTTTGACAAGATGAGTTCAAAAAGTAAAAAATTATGACCAAAAGCAAAAATAAATTTACTAATTAAAGACGAAAAAAATAAGAAATTGTTGTCTTTTTTGTCTAAAGTATCGTTTTATATCAACGTTTTTCAACATCGGTCCATATTTTTATACTTTTCTTATTCATCTCGTCGAGACGAATGATTAGTCCCAAAAATTACGATGAAAAACTAAACCAAAAAGTTACAAAAAGGTAAAAATTATCAACAACAAAAAAAATTATAGACAAAAAAGTTAGAAAGAATGGAGTCTAAATCACTAAATGTAATAATGGTTATCTTTTTTTTTTTTTTTGGCAAACAGAAAAGTGATGCATTAACTTAGACGATCATAGTCAACGAGCCAAATAAACGGTATACAAAAAGTGTTCAAAAAGACTACAAGAGTCGTAGTCTAGGTCCTAAGATAACCAACACCAATGGCATCGGCCAAGGCGAATTCCCTAGCTGCAAAAGGAATGGAGTTAGAGACCACTAAATCTTGATCCTGTTGCGATCCAAGTCTAGCTAGACAGTTGGCTGTTTGGTTGGCTTGACGATAGACGTGGGCAATGGTTGAGCTAGTCCGGGCAGCAAGTCTTCGGGCTTCTTCAATTATGTGAGAGTGAGGGTGATCAACATGTGGTCCTTCATTGCAGGGTAATAATGGTTATCTCCCCTTAATAAATTGGATTTCTTCAATTAATTAGACAAACAAATGGGGAGGGAATGAGTTAGTGGATGCAAAAGGAATCGACTTTCACTCTTGGGTATAGGGTTGGGGCGGAAAAACCCAATCCCAGCGAGAATTGGGTACGTTAAATATTGTTCAACTGGGATCAAGGCGGATTTATAGGTAGAGAATATTTTCGGATTTTGGGGACGAAAAAAGTGAAATCTGACTCCGATTCACCCCATTGTCATTCCTACCCAGAACATTTCAATGCACTTACATTTCAATGATCATCAGATTATTTGATCATGTTTTTGGACTCATGTAACCCTAATGGGTGTGTGTGGCGATAAAACTGAGCAGCAAGAGATCTCAAAGGCGAAGCAACCAGGAGAATTGTTATGCTGGGACGACATGCAAAAAATGAAGTACTCCTGGGCTGTCATCTGTGAAGTGATGAGGCTGGTTCCTCCACTTTTAGGAACTTTCAGAGAAGCCATGACTGATTTTACCTATGCTGGTTACTCTGTTCCAAAAGGGTGGAAGGTACATTTTTTTTCTTTTTCTTTTTTTACTCTCCCGGACTTATGTATCCGGCGGCATTAGTCTGAGGTGCGTGCAAGGTGGCCCGAGACACCTTGCATTAGCAAAAAAAAGAAAAAAAAAACTTAGTATCTGGCTCAAAATTTTTGAGAGAAAAGAGGTTGCACACCTAAATTTAACTTAGTTTCTTTTTGGTCGTCTAGATATTTTCTAAATTTTGTTAGATTGGCATTAAATTTAGGGGAGTGATTTTAGCACTTCTAAAATTGATAACCACACTCAAAATCAATTTGGAGAGTGCCAAAATCAATCTCTATATAGAACTGATTTTGGCACTCCCGTGGAGAGTGTAGTTATCAATTTGGGGAGTGTCAAAATCAATTCTCTAATTTTAATGGATTGATGATTCTCTTGATGAGCGGAACCCGAAGAGTAAAAAAATCTTGATCAAGATAATAAAAAATCACTAAAAACAAAAAGTTTAAAAAGTGAGTTTCACTGTCATTTTGTTCTACTTATCTTAAATTCTCGATGCATTTTTTTTTTATACTTTTCAGATTTCTCTCGTCAAAACGAATGATTATTATAAAAAAGTTGGACAGAAAAGAAAAACAAAGTTTACTGAAAACCAATAATACCGGATGTCTTTGAAAATAACTTATTTAGCCCGAACTCTCACCCTGAATTCACATTATTTCAGGTATTTTGGACCGTGAACACAACACAGAAGAACCCCGAATACTTTCGAGAACCAAATAAATTTGACCCGTCAAGATTCATGGAAGGTGATGCGCCACCAGCCTTCACATACGTGCCGTTTGGAGGTGGACCTAGAATGTGCCCTGGAAAGGAATACGCTCGATTAGTGGTACTCGCTTTCATCCACAACGTGGTTAAAAAGTATAAATGGTCCCTCGTTGATCCTAGAGAGAAAATTGTAGGCAGCATGATGCCATTGCCGGAGAAAGGACTTCCAGTTCGCCTATATCCTCGCTAGGGTTTTTGTCGATATATCCATACTTAATTTACTTCATCACCACATGCACAACTTGGATTAATTTCTCCAAAAATTGAAGTTAATTCCTTTAAGTAATACATACACATGTATTTGTAAGGATGATCAGTATATACGAGTTTACTTTCTATCGTCTACTTGAAGGAAATAAAAGTATTTCATCCTGGACGGATATACCCTCGTATAAACTGCAACGATTTTAATGAGGGGAAAGCCTGTTATGTATTAATAAAAAAAAAATTTGCCGACCGAAAAAAAAGGCCTGTTATGTATCATTTCTGTAACACAACACTTGATTTGGAATGCCGGCATTTGTTCCATTTTGAAATGCTTAATCTATGCTACCATCTTCCCTGCAAACGATTATCTGGAGCTCAAACCGACACTTCCTTGCGATTATGCCGGCCAGCATTATGTGAATGCCGTACGCAACTCTTGGAGAATCACCACAGCCTTCAAACATACAGGCTGCATACGTGACTCTTGAATTAGCAACATTGAGGGAAACAAGGGAGCATGTTGCCGTCTGATGCCATATGCAATTTACACGTCACAAATAGTTGTTTGTGATTAGGTAATTTGATGTGGTTATTGATCTTCCTGTTATTGCTCTTCATCTTCATCCTAAAATCATCGACAGTAGATGTAATGCCTCAATTTTCAGATGTGTTAATTAAATATTTTCCAAACGAATTGATAACTTTTAAATTGAGTTAATGTCAAATAGTTCTTTAAATAGAGCTTAGCAGCGAAAGTCATAAAATTCGAATTAAAGATAAATATAATATGAGTCTTACAAAAGAAGAAGTTAATCATTTAAGCTTATATTTCTTGGAATCTGAAATTAAGTACTAAAAATAAATCAGAGTATCTAAAGGTACAGGTACAGAAGTCTGACAGCTTTTATTTAATAAAAGGACATAGCATGACTCTAATTCCTATTCGGATTTCAAGCTTCTTCGTGCTCAATTTCGACAACCGGGTTCTCTTCTTGAAATGTTGACCTTTCGTCTCATGAATACCTAGCATGAAACATCAGGCCAAACAACAGTAAGGAGCCGTTCCGCTTTCTCCCAAAATCTTCTTTTTCAAAAAGAAGGTAATTTCAAACTCAAATATAATGAAAATAAAAATTATTTTTAAAATTTTTTTGCATCGTTTAAAAGATCTCAATGAGATCTATCAAATAAGATCCATATTGATAGAAAAATTACTTGGGTAAATACATGAATTTTGACCTTGAAATTACCTTGTTTTTCTTAAAGTTCTTTTTTTTTTAATTAAGTGGAACGACCTCTAAAATGAGTTTTTACACTCAGTAGATAAATTTTACCCGTTAACCCTCACTCTACAAGTAATCACATTTATTTATAATAAATGAGGTAAGAATTGAAGAGTACAAAACTTTGTTTCATTATCTAATCACTAACTTAAGTAAATCCGAAAATCTCAACTTCTATAATCGTTTCTACACCGCAGTATTCATCACATTCCAAACTCATAATATCACTGAACATACTATACAGGCCCTGTTAGAATACCCTCAATATCATGAGGTCCTAGTAAGCTATCCTCACAATTCTAGGTCCTTTAAGTTGCCCTTAAGGTCCTGCTAGACTACTCTCAATATCTAAGATCCTGCCAGGCTACCGGTGAGGTCTTGCTTGGCCACCCTAGTTACACTGGGTCTTTCAGGTTGCCTTCAAAGTCCCATCAGGCTACGTACCCCCAATAACATGAGATCATGTCATGCTGCCCCCGAGGTCCTTCTAAGCCCATAACCTTTTATCTGTTTCCTTTTTCCATTAACCATAACAACGTCTACATAATTTCTCTTAGTCAAAAACTCACCCAATGTCCATAATATCATTTCTACGTTCTCAGTTCAATCGACAAAGCAATTATTTCGAACGACGAGTAAATAGATCATATTATTACCACATACACAGGATAACTGAATCACCGTACACTCATCTCCAGTGAACTTAAGCCCAAACTAACCTCAAAATGATTTCGATATACTTCAATACTAGAGTAATTGCAAGTGGATCAATAATAACAATAGTTCATAAACAGTCAATGATACATAACATTATCGATAGTTCAAAAGACAAGAGAGTTTCACGTAAAGTATTCGGATTTGTCCTTGTGACTTTTGGATTTCTTTATTGATTTAGCACAAAGGTTCATTTTAGTAATTTGTAGCACTTTGAGGTTTGATGAGTCTTTTCGTAAACCATAGGGTCACTTTAATTAGTAACTTAATTAACTAATCTTAGCGATTGTCTTGTACGACCATCCACAGTGGTATAATCAAAAGCTAATTATTTTTAAAGTTAACAATGTTGGCGCTAAAGATGGCTCACAATGGTATAATCAAACTTAACAACATTCTTAGAAATAATCAAATTTTGGGCTTTGGATAATCAAAACTAGCAACCTTTTTCAATAATCAAAATTTGTGGACTCCACACCACATAAGTTAACTACTTCCAAAATTTGCATACACGCGTATTTCAATTGGTATTTTTTTCTTCTCTTTTTCGCCTACTCTATATTTTCTTCACTTCACCCACAAACTATTTTTCTTTCTTACCCTCAAAAAGTGAAGCTCATATTTCTCAATTATCTACAATTCAACCCATCATTGATGGCTTAAGGTATTTCATTTTTTTTCCCTGTTTCTATTTTTTCCTCCAAAAAAAATCATAATAGAAGAGAATAAAGTCACCGATTTTTCTCCAAAAAATTAAGAGAGGGAATCAATATATTTTTGCCAAAAAAAAACGTGAATGAAGGGGAGTGAATGACAGAAAACAAAGGGGGAGAGAGAGTGAGATTGTAGTGGACCCTTATTTTGATTATGGACCAGAAGTGACCATTGTGAAACTCAACATTGTTAAGCTTAGCAACCTCTTAAGTGAATAATCAAAAGCTGATGTGTAAACTTTTAATTATCGTTTTTTGATTATACCACTATGGATATTTAACCTTAAGGTAAAATTTGTAGTTTTACTAAGTTAAAATCTTACTAGCCGATATGTCCTAATTGTTTTAATTTAAACTGTCACTTCAAACTATTCTCCTAAACACCATCTAGTTTTATTAGACTAAATTACTGAAGTAGTCAATTAAGTTTCACTAAAAAGACGTTCATTTTTATTAACTAAAATGATGCATGAATCATCTAAACCTCACACTTTTATTACTAATCTGACAATATATCCATATAGTTTTGTTTAGTGAAGTATAAACTTTTTTTTTTTGGTAAACTGAAAAAATAAAACAGATTACACTCTCTCAAAAGTCACTCTTCAATGAAGTATAAACTTTACTAGTTAAACAAGTAAATTAAATTAATTATTTACTACATTCGTATAATATCTTAATCAAGTAGCTCCAAAAATCTTCTATTTCTTTTAACTTCTTTGCACTTCAAAATATTAAATATTAACAGGGCCGGCCCAATGGGAAGGCCCAAGAGACCGCCGCCTTGGGCCTCATATTTTGGGCCAAAATGGGGCACTCCTTCCTAGATAAGTAAATATATTTTCTATGCGCAACTATAATATAAACTCCTTTGGTGGTTTAGTGATAAAGTGTTTGTTTTTCTACATAAGATACCTGGATTCAAGTATTGGTAAGATACTTTTTTGAAGTGTTTTTTTGCCAAAAAAAAATTCTCTCGTCACACAAATTGAAGTGTCTTTTTGCCACACACAAAAAAAACAAATATCTTGACACATAATCAGGGGCTACTATGATTCAAATCTGAGTCCAGTGAATATTAGTATTGCAACCGCACAAGCCATAAAGGCCAGAATATTTACCATGTTTAATAGTACGAACGAAAATGATATCTAATAGTATGAACAAAAATGATATATAGATAAGTATTTCTATTTATTATTTTTAAATTAGAAAATTTATGTAGAACACAATTTCGTTATTTGGCCTAGGACATCCAAATACCTTGGGCCGGCACTATTTCGTGCCTTACGAATAAATACTACTTGTTTTGTTCTATAGATCAGTAGGAATTACAGTAACTTAAACATTTCAACCACTCTGCCAAAACATCACGCATTAACAATTATAAGGCCTAAGCTAAATGTAGGTCATTAATTAAGTCAATAACAACAGTACTATTACCCGACTGTGTGGTAACTAAACAGATTGCTAATAAGGCGGCCGGCCGCCGTAAGGCCATGACTCGCGGATGCGAGGTACCAACTGGTTTGAATTGTTTTTTACAGTTTCAGTTTCTCTTTACATTGGTTCAATTTGAGCCGCGAAAATACTACGAAACATATTTGATATACTTAGAGTTAAGGAGTAATGAAAAAATCTATCTTAGTTCTTGGAGTTGTAGCTAAGATCTAAAAAAAAAAATGGAGATGAGCGGTGGCGGCAATGGTGGATCTCCTCTCCTCTCCTCCTTTCTTTCTTTCTTCTTTTTCCTCCTCCTCTCTTGGGGTTGGAAGGATTTGTTTCTTTCTTGGTCAGGGATTACAAACAAGAAAAGGAGCAAAAAAAAATAAAAGAAGAAAAGGAAGAGCAGAACAAAAGGTTAAAGGCTTAGAAATCTCTCCCTCCCTTTGCCGTCTCCTCTCTCTCTCTCTAGCTATGTGTGTCTATAATGGTCTCCCTCTCACTCACTCGTATGTAGAAGCCAAAGGAATAAGGAATAAAAAGCCCCTAAACTTTCAGGAATTTTACAAAAAAATGTTTGAACTTTAATTAATGACAAAAAGACACATAAACTTACCATTCTGTTAACAAAAAAGCCCCCGCCGTCCAATTTTGTCAAATTGTTACTAAGGGAGTTAACGGAAAGCGTAAACCTCCCCCTTCTTTTCTTTTCTTTTTTTTTTAGTTTTTACTTTCAAAATTAATTTCAACTCTTTTTCTTTTTTTAGTAGTAAATAAATAGGCAATAAAGTTCTTTTTTCTTACTATTTATCAAAACTTATTTTAACCTTATCTCTTACTATTTACTAAAATAACTTTAACCCTCTCTTTCTCTCTCTCCCTCTTTGTTTTTTTTAAGAAATTCAACCCCACACAACCAACCACCAAAGCCCTAGCCCCAATTTCTTAAATAGTTAAAAAATGGTAGTGAAAGTAATTTTTAAAAAATAGTAAGAAAAAAACTTTATTGCATATTTATTCATTACTAAAAAAGAAAGAGTTAAAAGTAATTTTTAAAAGTAAAAAATAAAATGAAGGTTAAAAAAAGGGGAGTGATTTTCACATTCTCATCTTTGATAGCCACACTCTTTCTTTTTATTTTTTTTAGTATTGAAAGTATATGAAATATTTTTGCTAAAAGACAAAAAGGGAGTGTGTTTATCAAAAAGGGGAGTGTGAAAATCATCTCCCCCAAAAAAAGTAATTGCAAAATTCTGAAATTGGGGTTACGACTTTGGCGGTTAATTGTGGGATTGATTGATGGTGTGGGGTCGAATTTCTGGAAAAAAAAAATGGAGGGGGGGGGGGGGGGGTAAAATTTGAAAGTAAAAAAAGGGGTTATTTTTGTAAATAGTAAAAAATGGGGTTAAAATAATTTTTGATAAATAGTAAGGAAAAAAAGTATTTAATTGGTATATTTATTTATTACTTAAAAAAAGTTAAAATTAAAAAAAAGAAAAAAAAAAGAGAGGAAGGTTAACGCCTTCTGTTAGCTCCATCCGTTACAAATTGACGGAATTGGATGGCGGAGGCTTTTTTGTTAACGAAATAGTAAGTTTAGGTGTCTTTTTGTCATTAATTAAAGTTTAAGTGTTTTTTGTAAAGTTCTTAAAAGTTCAAGAACTTTTTTAAAATTTTCCCAAGACAATATGGAAGAAGAAGAAATAAATAAGGGTGGTACGTAGTCATTCTCCCTCCCTCTCCCCACGTAGAGCACACACACACTCTCTCTTTTTCTCCGCCGAGATTAAAGGGGAAATGGGGGTGGGTGATTTTAATTTATTGGGAATGGATTCGGCTTCTCAACATGCAGTCAACTGCAGAGAAGGTTGCGCAGTTCAATCTGAATCATTCATTTTGATAATCAATGGTTTAAATTTGCTAAATAGGGTTATTACAGAAGAATAACAACGGCCTCCAAAATTAGGGTTATTATTCAAATCAATTAATAATTTAGGAGTGATTTTTATTTATAAAAAAAAAAACTAGGACCAAAATTAGGGTTATTACAGTAGAATAACAACAGCCTCCAAAATTAGGGTTATTATTCAAATCAATTAATAATTGGCGAAGATTGTTAAATTACCGCACCACAGGCAAGGCAACAAACAATTTGTATTGTCACAAAAGATTTATTCGTTCATTAACTTTAGAAATCTGACAATAGATGACGTGTAGACAATTGGCCCGAACGTCGCCCTGACATATATGGTAGTCTACATCATCGTTCCAAACTATTAAGAGAATAAATTCTTTACAACGCCGGTGTAAACATTTGTTTCCTCCAAATCAATTGCATTGCGCCACATCGCCATGTTTTATTAATTGGGACCACTGTTTTGACATGTGGGGTAATACAATTGATTTGGAGCAAACAAGTATTTACACCGATAGTGTAAATAATTTATTCTCAACTATTAATAAGCAAACAACTATTAATAACATGTATCAATGTTCAATCTTGATGGGCTAGCTATGACTTCACAAATAAGGGCTGGTCCAAGGACATTAAAGCAAAATGGAACTCCAAGTGAAACAATTCCGTAAAAATAACTAACACATTCTCTCTTTCCTGCCTATAAAAGTAAACTGTCTCCATTTCATTCCAAGAACAAGATAATATACAATGGAGGCTCTCTCACTAGCCCTAGCTTTTCTCATCGTCTCTCTCACGATTAGTTTTTTTTGTCGTTAGAAACGGATCGGATGTCGGTCCAAGGCTCCCACCGGGTGGCTCAGGGTTGCCCTTTGTGGGCGAAACCCTAGATTTCTTCCTCAACCCCGAGAAATTCATCAGGGATAGGATGAAGAAGCACTCTCCGGACATTTTCAGGACCAATTTTTTCGGGGAGAAGATCGTGGTGATATGCGGCCCCAACGGGCACAAGTTTCTCTGGTCCAACGAGAACAAGTACTTCACTTCGTTCTATCCGGAATCCATGAAAAAGCTCTTCCTCTCCAACCAACCGAAAAGGGTAATACGTGAAGAGGATCTCAAGGCGATAAGATCAGGACCCGGTGTTTTGAAGCCCGAGTCACTGGTCCACAACTTGGCGGGTAATGCTTTACAAAAAGAATGATATGTTGCATGTATATGTATTGATGATCGCGGCATTTCAAACTAAGACACTCAACCAATAATTTAACTAGTTCTTGTTTGCTCATGTATTCAGTATTGGGAAAATGGCGGCCCAACATGTGTTTTGATAATTAATATCCGTCAAGTACATGTTAAGAATATTTGTTAATGCTGAAAATGTCCTTGACGGATATTAATTATCAAAACACGTCCTTAACCGTCATTTTCCCTTCAGTATTTGGGGCTGTTCTCAGTTATTTCATTGCTTGACTCTTATATATATATATATCTACGTTGTCAGTAAATTTTATACTCCCTCCGTCCCTTTTTTATAGTCAAGTATTCCATTTTGGATTGTCCCTTAATAAGTGTCCATTTTGTAAAGTTAGTGGGTAAAAGTTGGTGTATTATCTATTTTGTCCCTAAAAGTAGATTTCTTTTTAAAAAGTAAGTGAGTAAAAGAATAATGATGATGGATAGGTAGGGAAAGTGGAGGAAAAAGTTGATGTGAAAGGTATAATGATGATGCCTTTTTAATAAGTTGGAGTTACGAAGCAGGACACTTAAAAATGGACGAAGAGAGTAGTTCTTAGTCAAAATATTTTGCTTTTTGACTCATCTCATCAAAAACAAGAAGTAACAAGCAAAAATGTATCTACTTTGAGCCAAAGTAGTACCTTTTTGGCTCATTCGTAGATACACGTTAATGACGCTGATTTTGGCACTCTATTTTTATACATAGGCGCTTCACTTTTAACGTGAAGTTACAAATACTTTTATGTACAAACTGGAACGCCTTCGTACAAAAGTGAAGCGTGAAAATTAATTTTCTTTAGAAAATTCTTTAGCTTAGTTTTTTTTTTTCCTGTCTACTTAATTTGGCTCATACGTGAATTCATTTTCCTTTGTCAGATATGGATTCCATTATCCAGCAACAACTCAAGATTCACTTGGAAGGCAAATCTGAGGTGAAGATCCACCCTTTTTCAAGGGTAGTAACCTTCACACTCGCGTGCCGGTTCTTCCTGGGCACCGAAAATCCGGAGCGCATAGCGAAACTCATCGGCCATTTCAACAAAATCGGCGAAGGGATTCACTCTCTCCCCCTGAACTTCCCCGGGACAGCATTCTACGACGCATGCAGATCGGCGGATGTGATCCGGAAGGAGCTCGCGACTGTCATCAAGGAGAAGATCGATGCTGCATGCGGCGGCGGTCGGATCACTGAGTCAGGACATGTTGTCGGCGCTCATCTCCGGCGGATACATTTCGGACGCCGAGATAGCCGACAAGGTGATGGGAACGCTGGTGGCCGGGTACGTCACGGTTGCTACTACCATGACTTTTTTCATGAAGTCTGTTGGAGAGAGACCTGAGGTTTATCATAAGCTTCTAACAGGTAACATAACAACCCCTTTTCATGTTGGATATGTATGGATCTATCTTGTTTGTCTCTCTATTGAGATTTGGGATGACAATCTAACCCGTTCCGCTCCACCTTAATTTGTCTCAATTGAGTCGGGCACATCGGGCCGGGTCTATGTATCTCCCACTTACGTGCATGTCCTGATAGGTTCTTTATTGCGACTATACAACCACATATTGATATTCTTTGCTCTATCTAGACTCTAATAGTATCTACTCTTTCCATCTCATGTTGTTTATTCACTTTTTATTCTTTTAATGTTCTCATTTGTTTGTCCATTTTGAAAAAACCACAAATAACATCCTATCGAAATACTCTTGTACCCTTCTCTCTATGTAATGCAATTTGAACTCAAAGACTCTTTTTACAAGTGTGATAATTATGTTCACTTAGAGGTGTCAAACGGGTCGGGCTGGCACGAGCACAGCACATCCATGTTTAGCGTCGAGACGGCACGGCACAATATGTGCCTGGCACGGGGCACGGCACGAAGCAGTACATTTGTTTTTCTTTTCAATTTGAAGGACCCTTTTTGCCCTATTAGTTTGTCTAATAAATTAATACTAGTATAATTTTTCCTGCCTATAAGGAAAAAAAAAAATCATCTTTTTTTAGATTCGTCCTCAGCAGATTCGTCCTCAGCCTTGCCCAGTAGCAAGGCATTTCAAAGGGTGTTCATCAGATTTTATGATAATAAATTTGTTTTGCAAAATTCAGAGCAATTGGAAATCTCAAAGGCAAAACAACCTGGAGAAGCCTTAACCTGGGAGGATATGAAAAAAATGAAGTACTCTTGGGCTGTGGTCTGTGAAGCGATGAGGCTGGTTCCTCCACTTCTAGGAACTTTCAGAGAAGCCATGACTGATTTCACTAATGCTGGTTATACTGTCCCAAAAGGGTGGAAGGTACATAAAGAAATTGATTTTGGGGCTCTACTTTTGCACGCAGGCACTCCCGTTTGTAGCTTCTTGAACAAACTACAGTGCGCCTGCGTACAAAAGTGGAGCGCTAAAATCAGCATCCGGTACATAAATATATATATATATATATTATTTGATAGTAATTCGGTATCAGGTCCAATGTATTTATGAAAAGAAAAAAAAAACCTTATTTGTGGAGGGTTCCGTAAATAAGTTTTACAGGGATGAATCTGGACCGTCCAAAACATCCAAGAGTGTTTTGGATGGTCCGGATTTTAAACTCTTCCCCAGAAAAATTTGTTTAGAATCCGGACCGTTCAAAACACTCTTGGACGATCCAAATTCACTCCGCTGTAAATAGCTAGCCAGCCGTGAATAGGCCGTTCGGCTAAATAAGCCAAAATGGCTTATTTTTTATTCTTAGTCAAATTTTTTTCGTACCACTTGGCTTATCATCATTTTTTTGGGGATTATTACATCCTCATGACAAGATAAATCTAAAAAGTAAAAAAAAAATTGTTCGAAATTCAATTTTTTTAAATAAAGACGAAAATAAGCGAATATGTCACTTTTTTCGTCTTTATTCAAAAAAAAATTGGATTTCGATCAAAAATTTCTACTTTTTAGATTCCTCTTGTCATGAGGATGCAATAATCCCAAAAAAAATGATGATAAGCCAAGTGATACGAAAAAAATTTGAATAAGGATAAAAAATAAGCCACTTTGACTTATTTAGCCATCATTTTTTTTTTTTGAAAATATGAGGCTGCAAACCTTTCTTTTGATTTGACCAATATTTTTGGCGGCCTCTTTGATGCAGTTTATTAGGCAAACAAAATTCAAAAATGCTACTTCCACAACCATTTTGTTGGTTGTATGCTTAATTCTGACCTTCTAGATGTATTTGGACGATCTAGATTTTAAAAAAATTCTTTCAAAGAAAAGTTTAACTTTTCCAGGGAAGAGTTTGAGTGGAATCTGACCATCTATTACAGCAATGGACAACTAAAAATTGGTTGTGTGTTGTGTTTTACACCACCGTTGTATGTGTAGCACTTTCGAACAAAATTACCACTGGCTTTTTTGAGTTTTAGATTTGCAAACAAACCCTTTTTGGCTTTTGAGCTGAAAAAACCTATGATAATAAAGATCGCTAAAGATGATCAAAAAGTTGAAAGATGGCAGTTTCACTGTCTTATTGTTTGTATTTTTTTAATATTTTTTAACACTACAAGAAAATGCAGATTTGGCGATGCAATATAACGCATAGGCAAAAGTGTAATTGTGTCGGCGAAGGTTTTTGCCAATGAAAAACGTTGTGTCGGCAACTTGTCGGTGTTAGTATATCGGGAAAGACATTTGCCGATGTGAACTGGCACTTGTCGGCAAAGGTAATAGCTTCAGCGATGCAGACTTGCATCGGCAAATTTGGTCGGCAAATGTTGCTGCATCGGCAAAAGTGGGTCAAAATTCAAGACCTCCAACACTTTTGCCTACAGGATTCTGCATCGACAAAAGTAAAAACAATTGGCGATATGCTATGTTTGCCGCCGAAAGTCACCGTCACTGCTGTGTATTTTCCTCGTAACCTTCACTGCCGACCAACTTCGTGTCGGCGATAGTATTTCAATATAATTTTTTTTATTAAAATTCATATTTTCCCAATAACCTGTCCATATGCATTTATCCCATCCAAGCTCATTTAGAAATTTATATATATCACAAATGTACAACCTGTTTATATATTCAATCCATCTAAACTCATTCAATAACTCAGACAAAAGATACATTCATTCCAAATCATACGAGAATTTAATCCATTCAAGTATACAATACACCAAATTACACCAACTCACTGATCAATAGGACTCCAAGACCAAATCTTTCCCCACTCAATGTCTCAAGCTAGTCATGATCTTGTATATGCTCCTTGATAGCACGAGCCAGGAAGTTCAATACTCGACCTCTACCGCCATAGTTTCGTGATTATTATCAACCGCAATAGAATGACCAAGTATTTTCCTTATCTCATCCAAATTCTTCCCCAATGTTGAACCCCGAACACGCTTCTTACTCGAGAGTGACGTGGACCCTGTAAAGACCACAATATCTCAGGTACTAATAGGTGAACAATCTAGCACATAAATAATATTTCCAACACGCGAGCTCATAACTAGGAAATGCAGTAACATAAAATATAACACTTTGAAGCACATATTTTAGTATTTTGTTTTCAATTGCAGCTTCCACTCTCTAGGTTTCAGCACACACATACAGACTTTAAGCTTACAAGAGATTTCTAGCATGTAAGGATCAACATCTAAGCTCATAAGTACATAATTCAGCATAAAATTATAATCCGAACATCTCAACCGCAAATTTTCTTTTTTGTTCGTTTTGGTAAGTTAACCTTTCATTGAAGAAAACAAACCAGATGCAATGGAAGAAATCCAAACAAGCACAGTCAGGCCAAATAGCACCTACCTAATCAACTAAGGAAAACAAAGCAACAAGAAGCAAAAGAGCACAGAAATTACCTGAGACAGAAATCATGGAGCTTAGGCTCCAAGCGCTAGCTAGAAGCCTATTCTAGATCTCTACGTTTCAAATTCCTCAGGGAACATAAGCATGCCTTCACTTTCTCCACAATCAGGTTACACAAAGCATGAGCAGGCAACACTAAGCAAGCTCTCATAGAGTTTCAGCACTAGATATCCAACTAATAATGCAACAATGTGGAATTACCGTAATATTTATCAAAAGAATCTCACAAGTTTCTTTAAGGTATGCTCTAGTTTATATAAAGTCTCAAAGTAATATAGTCATGTTCTTTTGCACTCAAGCTTGGCAAATATTTTTAGCATATTACACTTACAGTCATACCCAAATTATGTCTCTATAAACAGCTTTAACAGTCACACCAAAAATACTCATTTAGCACTAAACTAAGGACTAGTCATAGTGATTGTCCAGAACTGTACCCAGAAGTTACTGCAATAAGTTGGGGATGCAGCTCTTCATCTATAAGCTTCGATATGGATGAGCACGACCTACTAATTGATTCTTTCAGACATACTATATCAGATTGCAAACTCTCAACACTTGATCGAGTTTTCTCTTTGTCCAGTCTCGGTCTTCATCCTCTTGCTTTTGCAGGAGCAAGGATTTCTTCTCATGCTCCAATTTAGTGAACCCTTCATCCTACAGGACAATATAATAATACCACGAGAAGTATAGGATCAAAAAAAGGACAACAAAGAAAGACAAAAAAGAAACATAATACACCAGTACTCTTCCTTCCATCCTTGTTTTTGGGATCATTGCTGCTAGGTGTGGATATTTCTTAACCATCTCCAGTATAAACATGACTTTAATTTGAAGATGTAATCGTCAGACTATGCCTAATTGGTTTTTTTTTTTCTCGGCAAAAGAGACTACGCCTGCCTAATTGTTGTTATTGGGGATGCATG
Source organism: Rhododendron molle (assembly GCA_025413875.1). Lineage (NCBI taxonomy): Eukaryota > Viridiplantae > Streptophyta > Magnoliopsida > Ericales > Ericaceae > Rhododendron > Rhododendron molle. The sequence continues at coordinate 11,470,078 of CM046389.1, read as the reverse complement.
GGCTGTTGACCTATTAAGAGTAGAGCTGTTTAATTTTCCTCCAACTATCTATAAAATGCAGTAAAGTGGTAAGAGTGGAACTTATGAAACAAAAAATGTAAAATAGATAACAAAAAAGAAACGGTCAACGGCCTTCCAGGAAGCTCAACAAATAACGGAAAGCACTAGTAAGATGGGTTTTTTTTTTTTTCTGCAAGAGGATTCCCATGCCACATCAGCCCCTAAATATGAGACCAATATGCATTAAAGAACCTGCAACTACAGAGGTCTCAGGACAATCACTTTGCTACATTGACTAAGCCTGTACAACTTTAGGTTCCTGCCTTGTATGCATTGCACAACCAACACAAAAAATCCTAAACCTACACAACTTCACGAAAAGTTCAACTTCACACCTAGTTTATGAAGGTTCACAATATACATGAAAGATCATTATCAAACAGGAATACATCTTTGCTAGGGAATTTATCACTTTTGGAATACCATAGATACCTTGATGTCCTTGTAAAGTCTTTGGTCTTTAGCATATAGGTTTTCAAGCATGACAGAATGAGCACCTGGGCGGCATGGTTCACTTGGACCACGTACAAAACTCTAGAGCATTTCTTGTACATTGAAGTGATTTAGATGACCAACTCCACGAAAATGAATTAAAGACCTTTCCAGAACTGTACCTCCCCCTGTAAACAATACTTACTATATGCTCCTAGACACAATTGAATTGGAAGAGCAACTAAATGTCGATAAATGTGAATAGAGGAGATATTTAGAGACCCGTCAGCTATATCCTTCACCAAAAAGGTAATTAGAGCTATGAACAATGAATGTGGAAGTTAAACTCAAGAGTCAAGATACTTAGGACAGAAATCGTGTATTCAGCTGGCATTGGCGCTGATCAAAAAATAGTGTTGTAATAGCTTTCTTGAAACGAACTGAGTTGAATTAACTTTGTCAAAATGGTACGGTCAATACCAAATAAATACAGCTTTGTTAGGGAAGACATTAAGGAAGTTCAGCAACGAATACAAGACAATCTATTTACTGCCCCGTTATTGCATTTGTCTAGCTTCCCTATATTGAGACACAGAAATACCACAAAAGTGAAAAACAGTCCAAGTTTCTCCTCAAGTAAAATTGAGAAAACAAGAAGAGATCGCATAAAATAGGGTGTCAAAAGTGAGAACTTCATGTGATGGTGTGTACCTGACATTTTGATCGAATGCACCTGAGGAGAGGGAGTGAGCAATGCCATGACACTTTAAAAATTTGCATCTGATGTGCTTTGACTGGTTGCAAGTTGAGAGCCTTGTAAGCAGTAAGTTGAATGTTAGATGCAATGTACGTATATTTCGAAAAGCGAAAACCATATCTGCACGTAAGACATTATGGCCAAAATTTTAGAGCAACAAAGGGAGAAAACACAAAGGAACTTGTAACTTGCATTAACATATTAAATTTACAAAGTGAAAGACAAATTGAGAGAGAGAGAGAGAGAGAGGGGCAGACCTGGTAACGACAAGGTGAGGGGTCGGGGGCTGCACATCACCTTGGTAAAGGAGATGGGGGGGTATAAGATAACATGATTCCCCGCACAAGCAGATGAGCTTTTACAGTATCATATTTATGCTTATAAAAGTTACAGCAATTAATACATGGACACTTAATCTCCACCAACTCACCTGAATTTGCACTGGCAAATTCAATGAAATTGTCCACCCCGTCGACATAGGGGACTAAATCTGTCAGAAAGAGACATCCAACTTCTATCCATATCTGGTCACAAGCAATTTTAAGGGCATGTCACCCAATGTCCCACGTATATAAGTTAGGAAAATAAACCTTTATCCTCGAGTATTTTGGTGCTATTATATTTGGTTACATTTTTATGGCACTGAAAAGGTAACTCGCAAGTATGACAGTTTCAAAAGATAAAGTATGATGATTGCATTAAAGATATGAAATGTAAAAAATGGAGGCCATGGAAAGAAATGTATTTCTCCCAGAAAAGTTCCCTGCCTCAAAACAACCAAGCAAAAAGGTTAAAAAAAAGAAAACAAAGGGAGGGGAAAAAGAAGAATCTATACTTTATGCTTCCATAATGATATCTAGTTAATTATATAATGTTATTTCAGTTGGAATCTTTTCCAATATGTTCCGACCATATGAAATAAAAAAATTGTTTTAATTTGAAGTATAATAGTTTTAAATACTACTTCTGCTCGCCTACCAAACATTAAAAATACTTCTATACTTCTCAAATGCTTCTTTAATCACCAATGCACAAACAACATAAATCAAACTGTGGGGTTTAATCATTGGAGAAGCTCCCAAATCATGGAGAATAGGGACTGAATAAATAAAAGTGAAAGAGCACGATACCTTAAGAATATGACACCGACGGAGGAAAATGCTAGCAACAACTGTTGGAGAACTTAGGAATTGATTCAGTAATTTGTCTACGATGAATCACTGTTGTACAACAAAGTCACCATAAAAATGCACTTAAAAATACATACATGAACACATAATTACAGATTCAAAGAAACGACAAAGCAAAATCTCATAAAAACACATAAATTGAGCAACGGAAAACGATTGAACAGTTCATAAATATTGTCATACTCTGTTGTCAATAGCTGTAAGTATAAGAATGGTACGAAACTCCACCAAATTCAAAGGAATTACGCAAGATGGACAGAGAATCGATCTGTGATTATTTTAGAAGCTCCTAGTCTAATCTCAAAACCCCCCCATCTAAATCAAAATACCCAATGCCTAGAAAACAGCAAAACCACATACATAAATCATTAAAAAAAAATACGCATGGCTGGTTTGGCTTTTGCTTTGAAAACCCCCATTTAAAATACCTTTTAGACCTAGTAATTCAACTATTCAAGCAAAGAGAACCAGATTGTGAAAAGTTTCTAGCTTTACAACCAACAGCCCCTTAAAAAATTAGTAGTTAGTTTGGCTTTTGCTTTCAGCCTCTGAGATTTTCCATGTACGGCAGGCAAATCCAAAAATGGCGCACCAAAACCTACGACATGCAACTACAAAAATGGCACACCAAAACCTAGGATAGGCAAATACAAAATGGTGCACAAAAAAAAAATTACCCTGATAAAGTGAGAACCCTAAACTCGTACCAAAAATGGCATATTGTATCAATACAGAGGGAAAGAGAGATCGAGAGGGGGAGAGACAAATAGGGAGAGAGAGAGAGAGAGAGAGAGAGAGAGACCTGGAAAGGAGATTGAAGGAGCTTCAACTTCGCCATGGTCGTAACGCTAAAGAGAGAGAGAGAGAGATAGAGAGAGAGGGGAGGGGAGGGGATGCGGCAGACTGATCGAAGAACTTGGGTGTTCTTTTTAGTTCTAGATTATAGAAAAAGAAAATTGAAATACAAAATATAAATTGGATACCATTACCCAATACTACGTCGTTTTATAAGCCCTCCTTATGCCAACCAATCAACTTCGTCGGTGAACCCCTGAAAAGAAGCGCCAAGTGGAAATTGGGGGGCGCGAAAACTCACTCCTAAAAAATTGGATTTCGGCAATGCAATTTGTGTGTTGCCAAATGTGGGCTTTTCGCCGACAACATTTTCTCATCGCTGAAAGTATAATTTTGGTCGCTAGAAATAGACCCACCAATGGACCCAATTGGATTATTAGCGGCCACTCAACGCCGATGCATTTATCAAAGCGTGTCGCCATTGCATACCCAACAGCAACTCAATTTTTGGTTCATCGCCATTTGGGTCACCCTTGCTGTATTTTCTTGTAGTGTAACTTCGGTCCATAATTTTATACTTCTTCGATTTTACTCATCAAGATGAATTAGCGATGTGATAAATATTGTTGAAAACCTTGAAAAAAATTACTAAAAACAACTAGTTACTTGAGGAATTATTAGTTTAGTCTAAACTCACTCTAAAATCACATTATTTCAGGTATTTTGGACTGTAAACACCACACAAAAGATCCCTAAGTATTTCCCTGAACCAAACAAGTTCGACCCTTCAAGATTCTTGGAAGGCAAAGCGCCACCAGCCTACACATTCGTGCCGTTTGGAGGTGGACCTAGAATGTGCCCTGGAAATGAATATGCCCGAATAGTGATACTCGCTTTCGTCCACAACGTGGTGAAAAAGTATAAATGGGCCATCTTGGATCCTAGAGAGAAAATTTTAGGCAGCATGATGCCAGTGCCGGAGAAAGGACGTCCTGTTCGCCTATATCCTCGCTAGGGTTTTGTCCATATATATATCGATCTATATTTAATTTACTTCATCGCCACATGCACAACTTGGATTTCTCCAAAAATTGAAGTTAATTAATACTTTTTTCTTGTTTTAAAAAAAATAAAGGGGTGCAATACGAGGACTTCCGAAGGGGTCACCCATCCTAGTACTACTCTCCACTAGGTAATACTTAAACATGTATTTGTCATGCTTCTTAGTTTAGTCCCATGAAACTGATCATGAAAGGATGATCTTGAAGTGTATACGAGTTTACTTTCTATCGTCTATTTGAAGGAAATAAAAGTACTTTCATTCTGGATGGATATACCCTCATCTAAACTGCAACAATTTTAATCGGCAGAAAGCCTGTTATATATGTATTAATGAATAAAAATTTGCCGATCGAAAAAAAAAAGCTTGTTATATATATATATATATATATATCATTTCTCTATCACGACACTTGATGTGGAATGCGGTCATGTGTTCCATTTTGAAATGCTTAATCTATGCTACCATCTTCCCCTGCAAATGATTATCTGGAGATCAAACCGATACTTCCTGTGAATATGTGAAGCATCCTATCTGCATATTCATTTTTTCAATCAATTTCTTCATATTCTAATTTCATTTGATCATCATGATTAGTTGCTTTAAAAAAGAGTTTACGGGGTTTTTTTGACCGGTGAAAAAAAGGAACTTTATTAATCAATTGAAGATTACAAAATATAACAGGGACAAGAGTAAAAGACATCACAACGAGAGAAAAGAATGCCAACTAGGTTGGCACCCAGAAACCCTCGACATTCATGTGTCACTTGAACCGAAAACGGAAAATTGTTGGCAAGGAGACAACCAAGACCTAAAAAGAGCAAATCAATTATTACAACAGTAAAGATCTAGCTAGTTTGGCCCAACATGACCGAGTCCAATAAGGGGGTTGTTCTACTTTCTAAATAAAAAAAAAAAACTTTTAGAAAAAAAAGATAATTTCAAATTCAAAAATTATGTGTTTACGCAAATAAATTTTCTATTAATATTATGGATCTTGTTTGATATATCTCATTGAAATCTTTTAAATGGTGCAAAAAAAATTAAAAACTTAATTTTTATTTTTATTATATTTAAGTTTGAAATTACCTTCTTTTTAAAAAAAAATTTAAAAAGAAAGCGGAAGGGCCCGAGCACCACTCAGACCATCCCATCATTAATGCACCTATTAATTACAGGCTATTTACGACCACTTACATTGTGGCTTCATTAATTTCACTAGGTGGAGACATACAAAATATTGTTTAAATCGGCGAAAATACTATATGTTGATTTTATTTGAGTCCGGAAAAAATTAAATTTTTTCCGTATGGTGCTGATATCCCGAAAAAACTGCGGTTTGGTGTAGAGGGTACTGCGGTGGAGGTTTGGGGCTATGGCACGGGTGACCAGTGGATGAGTGAAGAAAGAAATTAGGTTTAGAAGTTTTTTTTTTAAAGATGAATTAAGATTTTGGAAATGTAACGCCCCGACTTTTCGGGTGCAAAATAAAATAATTTCTAAAAAAAATATTGCTAAATACATATAATTTTCCAAAATAAAGATTTTGCTAATACAATCTCAAGATAGATTTACGGAATCAAAATACACCAACTTCAGAGCTGACTCTAATCTTGATACGAATCCTAAGCATCCTCGATCTTCGTTACTGATATTCGTTCCGTGTCGAACTGCATCATCGTTGAATCTCCTCCATTGAATCATGCGCCCTCTAGCAAATTGATCGCCGAAGCAATCGATTTGTTAGGATCTGACGATATCCGTGGTGATAAATCACCCAATAGAATAATCCAACCCAACCACCCCTCTTACATTACAGCTAGCAAGCAAACAAGATAATCATGATGCGAATAAGTAAAACAGAGATTTTTCACGTCAACCAGTTCATTACTATCCATTAGCCTAACGTGTGATCCAAAATCTCCCTACGAGATCTTTCCTCCCCAACCGCTAGCTATGCTCGGTCCCATGAGATCACTTCCCTTTGTTGTCGTAGATAACCTAAGTTACAATACTACAACAAGGGGATAGCTTATCATGCCTGAATCACAACTAGGGTTCGCCTATCTTATATACCACATCACAATCATCACTGGACACACGCCAGTCTATCAATTCACCACTGGACACACGCCAGGACATCAATTTATTCCACTGGACTCTCGCCAGGACATCATCACAAAACATCACTAGACCATCCGCCAGATTTTAACGTCACAAAATATCATTTGGACCACCGCCAGGTTTTATCAACGGAAAACATCTCCGGACTATCGCCAGGTTTTATCAACATAAAGCGTCAGCTGGACCACCGCCAGGTTTTATCAACGAAAACATCTTTGGGCTCACTTTACCAAGTTTTATATCATCACGGGACTCCTCTGCCAGTCTTAAATCATCTCCGGCTTACTCTGCGGTTTTAAATCATCACAGACATCAACTGGACTACCCGCCAGTTTCAAATCACAATCCTAGGTCCATCAGGCCCCGAGGTCCTGCTCAGGCTACCCCAATACTTGAGGTCCTGTCAGGCTCCAAGGTCCTGCCCTTCTCACAATTCTAGGTCCATCAAGTTGCCCTCAATCTGCTCAGGCTACCCCCGATCACACGAGGTCTTGTCAGGCCCCCCGAGGTTCTGCTTGGCCACCCTAGCGACACTGGGTCTTTTCAGTGCCTCGAGTCCTACTCGAGGCTACCCGATCACACGAGGTCCTGTTAGGCCACCCTCGAGGTCCTGCTTAGCCCACGACTTTCATTTGTTTCTTTTTTTTTTTCACTTAACAATAACAACGTCTGTATACTTTCTCACCACAAATCTCATCATATCTCCTAATCACGCCTGCAAACAATCCTCTAAAAGAAAGAAACTTCACAACTTATCCATTACTTAGCATCGTCTAAGTGATTTCTATTTCGTATACCATCCCATGTCTCTAGGGTCCAATCTAACATTCAGATTAAGCATCAACATAATATCAATCTCAATAATAATGAAAACGAATAATAGACGGATCGAAATAATTATTAGGCAATGCAATCACATAACTTTTTATGACTGGGCCGTTGCCCTTAATCTTGTATGACCACAAAATTATTAAATAATGTGTGAATTATTTAATAAGGTTTTAAAAAATAATTTTCTAGGCTTTTATTAATTATTACCAATTAATTAGACGAATTAAATACCAATTAAATACATTAATTAGGTAGAAATATTAGAATAATTATCGTACCCTAATAAGAGTCCTAAAGGTCCTCTATAATAAGTTCGAGTGCTAAAAGTTGGGTTCGAATGTTCATGGAATTATTTTGAATAAAAAGATTAATTTGATAGACAAAACAAGAATAAATAGACAATAAATAATTAAATAATTGAAAATATATTTTTATTTACTGAATATCATTATAGGACTGTAAAGAGTCTAAATAAAATTATTCATAATTATTACTGTCTTTTGTAATATTTTAAAGTGTTTTTATTAAGAAACAATGCATAAATAATAATAAATAGTAAATCAAATAAATAAAATTTTATTTTAATAACATCTCACCTTTGAACTGTCAGGAGTTTAGGAAAAATATTTTCGATGTTAAAAATATTTTTTATAAGGTCGTTATTAATTTTTGTTTATAACTTTAGTTAAATATTAAATAAATAGCTAATAATTTTAATTAACCACGAACTTAGCAAGTTATGACCTTTAACAAGTTGGGAATCTAGGAAAAATAGTTTGGGGATTTATAGATTAGTTTACAAGGTCGCATTGATTTTTAGTTCACAAACGATTACACAATTACAACTAAAAATTAAATAAATATAAGATTAAATAAAAAAAATATGAAACTAACAAGGTATGAACTTTAGAGTATGGGCAACCTAGGACAAAAAATTTTGGGATCAAATACGATGTTTAAAAGGTCGCACGATCAATTCAAAACGGAAACAAAAACACGCGCGCTGGGGGAAAACGGAGTTCGCGGCCGCGAACTCCGGGCGACTGGTTCTCGCGGTGAGGGAACCCGCACCTTGCGGCCGCGAGGTTGCTGACTGCTTTGTTTTTTTTTCGTTTTTCTCTCGGTTTTTCATGCATGGGGGCACGGGGGACGTTGGGTTATGTCTAATAAACATATTTACACTTAGAGGAGGGCTCGGATTGAATTATAATACCTTGGTTTGGATTAAATTCGTTTTCGATCGAAAACTTGAATTTGGGGAAGACGACTTCAATTCCTTCGATCGGGGATCTTCGGGGCCGAAATGGTTGATCTACGGTGATCCTTGGGACTGAGGAAAATACTTCAAACGATCAATTTGGATCTCGGACGAACGTAACCTCGAAACCCACTTTTCTCTCTCTCTTTTTCTCTCTCTAAAATTCTATGGATTAAAGCTCGGTTCTCTCGGGTTTTTCTTCTCTCTCTGGCTCCGTGGAACGTGATGGGGTGATGTGTGTGCCCTAGGGTCGGAGTAGTGTATATATATAGGAGAATTGGATGAGTTTCGAATTAAAACGAGTCCTAACGGTATCGGGTTTTTACATGGACGAATTACGCACGAATTTTGGGTCATGGAGGAGGTAGAGATTGAGTAGGAGAGTGAGGGAGAATATAGGCGTGCATGCATGCATTTATATGTATGTATATAATGACAAAATAATTTTTAAGAGGTAATTAGATAGAATACTTATTTTTTTTGTAATTATCTACTAATTAATAAATAAGGAAAGTATTATTTTCAGAATTAATTGATACCTTTTAATATTTTTATAAAAAAAAATTGGGTCGAAAATCCGGGTCGTTACAGGAAATAGATAAAGAAAAGTATTGACTGTGCACGGGAAGAAAATAAAGAAATTGAGACCAAATAAAATTATTTAAGTTCAAATAAAATCAGTGGTTTTGTGCACAAGACTACAAGAGTATATGGTTCTTACTACTGGGTTACGACTCAACTCAAATTCCAAAGTTAACACCTCAACTATATAGTGGTGTATCCACAGTAGTCTACCTAAAACAGTTTTTTTAAGAATTAACTTGCTATTTGGCCTGATGAACCAAACTAATCTTGAGGGGACCAATCTCATGTTTATTTGCGGAGGCTTGATTAGAATTGGGCTAGAAGTTGAGTTAATAGCATGCGGGTATATATATATATACGGGTCGAACCAAATGTTTTTTTTTTCTCGACCAATTAAACTTTTATAAACTCGAAATGGGTACATCGAGTTGAACCACACGTTGGTCTTGTAATACCTTAGTTTGGTTTTTTAAACAATTGCCTCTATATTGAATGTCAGCATTAAAATGTATGTATACATGAATACTATATACTAAAAGAATGTAGTTACCTAAAAATAAAAAATAAAAAGGAAGCTCTTTCCTTAGTTTCCTACATGGAATTTTCTCATTTTTTTAATTTTTTTATTCATTGGTCTAAATTGTTCACAAAAACTAAAATATATACTTTATTTGCTTGAAAGGAAACTTAAGTACAATTAAGAGAACACAACAAACATATACTTCATATATTTTTCTTGAAACCTATCTTCTTTCTATTTTTTGGTTTTTATTGTTCTGGAATTTTCCTAGTTTTTAATTTTGCGAATGTGTGTGTGTGTCAAGAAAGCAAATTCTTCCATAAAGAGGAGTAAATAGAAAATGGCGTCAATTTTTCAAGAGCAATATATGCTGACCCGCTGATGCACAGAACAGCAGAAAAGAAAAGAAGCCCATACTGATATTTTTTTTTTTGCCTTCCCATGCATCGAACAGGTACAACACTATATTCCCTATCTCAGTGAGGATTGAATTCATTATCTATTCACGAGTCCAACTCTTCGAACCCATTAGTTTACCTAACTCTTCATAATTTTGACGATATAAATTAAACCCGCCAATTTTGACTATCATTTCCCTACTTACTAGTCTTCAGAAAAATATGACACACACAAGTATCGTTGACTTGAGTGATGGCTTGAAGCAAATTGTTCGTTGGTCGTAGTTTACGTGTCATTAGCTAAACACACGCAGAGTGCTAATGGTCAATGATGCGAATGTCATCCTGAGCGAGACTGATACCCACACCCACGTACATCTACCTTACGTGTGAGGCAAACCAATTGATTTAAGGGGTTTCCGTGGATATATAAACCACTCTCAATTTGGGAGTTCATGACTCGGGATTGCCTTAATATACGGCAGTTCCTTGATTAGTGCTAGTGACCTTGTTGGATATGTAATGTAATTCTTATGCTCCGCTCATCTTTTGCAAAACTCTTTGTTCGTTTAGTTTTATAACATTTCGAAGAACCAAAAGAAAAACAAGTTTGTTGTCAGCATGTATCGGTTAGTATTCGATTCGTGGTTTGTGCTCGACTAATCGTGCAGGTCTAAAAATTTATGATTTCAAAAAAATAAATAAATAAATTGCCACCGATCAGAAATTTTATGTGCCATTGGATAATTCAGTAGGGTTACACTTCGACTGTTACTGGTGCATATCTCGATATATTACTATTGTATTTAAACTTATATTTCACATACACGAGCCAAGCATGCATTCTCGAACCCTTCCCAAATGGTTGTGGCGCATTCGTCCTTTCAGAAGTCAGATCAAGGTACTACATACGTCATTCCTTGTACGTTTAGAACACGCCACAGTTTTGGTACGCCCGTAACAACTCACACTCAACGTTCCCTGACCGCAAGCCACGTTACGTTTTTCGGAGGTCACATGCCCATAACCGACTCCAGATATGTAAGGTGATCATATGAAATTGTCTCAAATAATATTGGACTAGTGTATTTTACACAAAAGTAAATCATACAACCATAAAGCCCATAACACCATGTATACACTCAAAGAAATTTTACTTCTGCTTTTTTGACTGGCAAAATTTTTATTAAAAACGGGGAGAGGAGTGTTAAAATATAAGAAAAGAGATGTTTTATTGAATTCGATATTAACATGTACATAGGCTCTTGTATATATACAAGAGTGGAATCCTAAAATATGGAAACAAAATCAAATCCTATACTATGGAAAGATAATTAAATCCTTGATCCTAATCAATTACAATCGATTCTATCAACTATAATCAATCACAATATTTTCATTATTCTAACATCCCCCTCAAACTCAAGTAGATCTACCAACTTGAGTTCGAAAAAAAAATCCCAGAGAAACCAAGGACAGTCAAGCCAAACTAAGAGAAACCAAGATCAACCAAGCCAAGAAACTAGGAGTAGCCAGGAACCAAGAGAAGCTGGGAAGAAAACCAGGAGAAACCAAGAAAAGCCGAAAAACAAAAAAGCCAGTAATCAAAAAGCCATGAGCGCTGGTGGAGAAGAGGCATAGTGGGTGCAGGCAACTGGAAAGCGTGAAAGAGATTGACAAACTCCGTAACTAAGTGCCCGGCGGACGGGAGCGAGACTTTAGCCGCCCGCCAAGAGGCGAATATCCATAGGTCCTAGATCTTATAGCTCTGATACCATGTTAAATATAAGAAAATAGATGTTTTATTGAATTCGATATTAACAAGTACATAGGCTCTTGTATTTATACAAGAGTGGAATCCTAAAATATGGAAACAAAATCAAATCCTATAATATGGAAAGATAATCAAATCCTTGATCGTAATCAATTACAATCGATTGTATCAACTATAATCAATCACAATATTTTCATTATTCTAACAAGGGGAAAGGGAAATCGATTCAACAAAAAAGTTGGACAGTACATCACATGCGACCTAAACGATGCAATATCGTTTCCACAATAGATTGTGGAAACGATGCAAAGCTCTTCTAATTTTGAGAGAGAGAGAAAAAACAAAAACAAAAACAAACTATTCGACCTAAAAACCGCATACGAGAAAAAATTAACAAAAGAATCAGGTAAATACATATAAAAGAATTTCGTATATGGATTTACATTTAATGTATTATCCATCCTGTTCCTATTTTCTACACTATGAAGAAAAACCAACTCGACGCTTCTCGGGGTTAATTTGGCTTCAAAACCTCTACTACTTAGTGACCTGGGCCTTTCGTGCTAGGACCGTCCGATGCCAGCCGCTCGAGCCAACAAGCCATGCTCAGCTTCGCCTTCTCGTACGCTGACGGGTATGTCGCAAGGTGATTTGCATCGACAAAATCCTCCGCCAAGACTCTCGCTGCACCGACATGGGCGTGGCACAGAATGGCAACAAAAACAACCAAAATGACAAAAAGGGTAGTTTTTCGCACGGTATACATATTCGATTCGATCGTTTGTGATATGATCGGTCGCTGGGAAAATAATTGGAGGGAGGGGGTTTTTTGTTGGGGGGGGGGCTAGTGTTGTGGTAGTGTTGTGGTATCTAATGAGAGCTGGTTTTTGGTGTTTTGGAGATGTGTATGAGAAATAGGATGCATGGGTTTGAAGCATATTTATAGTTGCAGTTGCAAATTGAGGTTACGTACGTATGCTGGTCTACTTGGACTTGGAGAAAAACTTGGAAGAACGTGTTGACCAAGCTTTACACATTTTTCAAATGTGAAGGAGACTTGGCAGGTATCACGCAAGTGGTAGCGATTCTAATCATCCAGACATATTTTGGACGGTACAGATTTTAGAGAGAGAAAAAAGAAGAGAGAGTGATGGGATGAGAGGAGAGAGAGAGAGAGAGAATAAATCCCAACCGTCCAAAACACATTTAAACAGTTGAAATCGTCGACAAGTACCGCCACGTGCTACCGGCTCGGCAGCCCAAAAATTTCTCAATATGAACCTTGAAGTATTCTTTCCTTGTGTAGTCAACGGTGTTACATCATGGGTGATGTTCATTAAATATGGGAGGGCTTTGTTTGACATTTCGTTGTGGGCACTAGTAGTGGAGTACTAGATACGTCAGTTTTATGGGGTAGGTGAGTTTGATCGTATCAACGCGCTACGTGTGAGGTTTGAATACCAAGAAGTCAAGAACTATGGGAGTAAGGGTCATCTTTTTAGCAATAAGGTCCGCGACCCGCTTGAAATCTGTTCGGCACGATGGGTTATTGCCCGACCCAAGCCAGTTCAACAGGCGGACTAGCCTAGTCCGAAATTTGTATGGGCTGGGCTTGGGCCTATGAATTTTTTCTCAACCTGCCCGTTGGCCCGGCTCGAGAGCCCATCCACGAGACCTGCCCGTTGCAAGTCCGACAATCTCCTTGTTTTTTGGAAAAAATAATTTATTGTTTTCAAGTTGTCTATCCATTTGGGGACCAAAAAACCAACTTTGGGGAGTTTTAAAAACTGTCCATACACGACCTTTTTTTTTTTGCTCGGCAAAACGAAAACTTTATTAGCTCGAAAAGGGTACATTGAGGGAGCACTCAATAAGCAACAAACGCTTAAAGAGCAGCAGAAACAAAACAAAACAAAAGGAAGAAGGGACTGACCATCCAACAGAAAGTTGGATCGTATCCATCCTCACGGAAAAAGAACTTACACTTTGACCTTCCTCATTCCATCAAGATAACCCTTAAAATCTTCTACCGAGTGTACCTTGATATCGAACTTCACTTTGATCCACATAGCAACTCTGGTTTTAATTAGCTCCCCAAGGTTCTCCACTCGCCAAAAAGCATTAATTGTTGAAGACAATATCATTTCTTACCAGCCATACGAACCAAATAGTAGCATGGAAGGTTGTTTCCCACAAGACCTTTGTGAGCTAGCCTCCCCAAATGCTGACCCGCTGGCCCGTCCGATTCTCGGCCCGCCCGCCCGTTGATTGGGCTAAGCCCTAGGTGGGCCTAGCTTTAAGTTTTCAGAGATAGCCCGGCTCGTCCGGCCCACAAAAAAATAAAAACCCGCTAGCGGGATTGGGTAGTGACTTGGCGGGCTAAGCCGTCCTGGGCTGATGATGATGTAACGACCCGGAATTTCAACCCAATTTTTTTTCGAATAAAGAAATTACTTTTAATCCAATAGTCGATAGTAATCGATTAATTATTTAAAAGTGTAATTAGATTAAACTAAAACCTAGAATAATTTTTGGTAATTAAAATTAGTTTAGCATAATTATCTTATCATGTCTATTCTATTTTAATTTATTTTTCTTGTTATACATATATATAATTGCATGTATGCACAACTCCTCCCATCTCTCCATCTCCTATTTGTTTATACCTCCTCCGTAACCTTAAAAACGAGCTAAATTCGTCCATGCGAAAACCCGATTCGATTAGGACTCGAAATCATCCTTCTACATCAAAATTCTTCTATAAATACATAACTATTCCGACCCTAGGGCACGCACGAAAATTCTCACATTCCAATCGTCCAGAAAAGAGAGGAAATCGAAAGGAAATCAAAACTCCAAAGCTATGGAGTTCTAGAGAGAGAAAAGAGAAAGAGGAAAGTGGGTTTCGTGGTTTCGTTCATCCGAGACCCAAATTGATCGTTCGAGTTGTTTACTACAGTCCCAAGGATCACCGTAGATCAATCAATTCGGTCCCAAGGTCCTCCGATCGAAGGAATTGAAGTCGTCTTCCCCAAAATCACGTTTTCGATCGAAAACGAAATTAATCCGAACCGAGGTATTATAATTCGATCCGAAGCCTTCTCTAAGTATATTAAGTGTTTATAGACATAACCCAATAGGCCCCGTAGTCCCATGCATCGAAAAAGTACCAAAAAAATCAAAAAAACCGAACTCCCTTAGGCCAGACGCGCGCCTGTTTCGTTTTTGAGATCGAATTGGTTTTGCGACCTTTTAAAAATAGATTTTTACTCCGAAATTTTTATCCTAGGTTACCCACATTCTAAAGTTCGTACCTTGTTAGTTTCATAATTTTTTTATTTAATCTTATATTTATTAAATTTCTGTTTGTAATTGTGTAATCGTTTGTAAACAAAAAATCAATACGACCTTATAAACTAATCTATAATTACCCAAACTATTTTCCTAGACTCCCAACATGTTAAAGGTCATAACTTACTGATTTCGTAGTTAATTTATATATTTAGATATTTATTTAATTTTTAACTAAAGTTATAAACGAAAATTAATAACGACCTTATAAAAAATATTTTTAATATCGAAAATATTTTTCTTAGACTCCTGCCAGCTCAAAAGTGATATATTGTTAAAATAAAATTTTATTTATTTAATTAACTATTTATTATTATTTAAGTATTGTTTCTTAATAATAATCCCGTAAAATATTATAAAGAAGGTTTAAAATTCCAAATAATTTTATTTATACTTTTTACAGCCCCATAATGTTATTCTGTAAATATAAAAATATTATCAAATATTTAATCATTTATTGTCTATTTAATCTTGTTTTGCCTATTAACTTGAATCTTTTATTCAAAATAATTCCGTGAGCATCCAAACCCAACTTTTAGCACTCGAACTTATTATAGGGGACTGTTAGGACCTTTATTAAGGTTACTATAATTATTCTAAAATTTTTACCTAATTAATGTATTTAATTAGTACTTAATTAACTTAATTACTTTTAATTAATTAACAAAAGTCTAGAAAAGTATTTTTAAATCTTAATTAAATAATTCTTACATTCTTAAAGACTTTGTGATCATATGAGATTAAGGGCAACGGCCCAGTCATAAAAAGTTATGTGATTGCATTGCTTATGAATTGTTTCGATCCATCTGTTATTTGTTTTAATTATTTTTTTTTGTTTATAATTGATATTGTATCGATGCTTCAGTTGACTGTTAGATTGGACCCTAGGGACATGGGGTGGTATGCGAATTAGAAATCACGTAGACGATGTTAAGTAATGGATAAATTGTGAGGTTTATTTTCTGTTTAGAGGTTGCCTGCAGGCGTGATGTTGTGATATGATGAGATTGTGATGAGAATTGATACTGGCGGGTGTCCAGTGATGAATTGATAGATGGCGTGCGTGATGATTGTGAAAAGAATTGTGATGTGGTTTATAAGATAGGCGAACCATAGTCGTGATTCTGGCATGATAAGCTTACCCTTGTTGTAGTTATTGGGGTGCACACTCGGTACATAACTTAGGTGTTCTGCGACAACAAAGGAAGTGATCTCATGGGGTGAGCATGGCTAGTGGTTGGGGAGGAAAGATCTCGTGGAGAGATCTTAGATTTCATGTTAAGTTAATGGATAGCAATGAATCAAGTTATGTGAATTATCTCTGCGTTTTACTTTTTCGCACCATATATAATCTGTTTGCCTCTGCTAGTTGTAAAGTAAGAGGGTGGTTGGGTTGGATTATTTTATTGGGTGTTTATCACTCACGGATACGTCAGTATCCTGGCAAATCGATCGCTTCGCGATCAATTTGCTAGAGGGCGAGATTCAATGGAGGAGATTCAACGATGATGCAGTTCGATACGAAAAGAATATCAGTAATGAAGATCGAGGATGCTTAGGATTCGTATCAAGATTAGAGTCAGCTCTGAAGTTAATGTATTTTGTTTCCGTAAAACTATCTTGAGATTGTATTAACAAAAGTTTTATTTTGGAAAATCATATTTATTTAGCAAATTTTCTTGAGAAATTATTTTATTTTTCTCCCGAAAAGTCGGGGCGTTACAGATGACCCTTACCAAAAACGCCCTTGTTGCGGAGGGGTCTGTTTCACTGCACATTAGTGTGAGACCTATGCATTTATTCGAGGAGCCCGCTGCAATGTGTGGCGTAAAGGTCTTTGGAATTTGGAGTAGCACGTAGCGCTGCTCCATGAGCAATTTATAATTTTCCAGATTTTAGTTTGAGTTTGGAATGAACTAAAATTTCCCTTTTAAGAAAAAAGTTGTTAGTAAATGATCTTTTGTCAAACGTGATTGTAATCGAGCCGTACATTATTGTGCTAAGATGGCTCTTTCCAATGGTTCGTCCGGCTTGTGGACAACCTCTTTACCCCTATGGGGTTCCTCACTCTCTGATGTTTAGACTTTTGCCTTCAGATGACACTATTCTCTTTTTGGAAAAAAAAAAAAAAACTTTCGTTCAAAATGTTTTTCTTTTTTGATTCATCTCAAATTCTCAATCATAGGAATCAAAGGGCGAAAAAGCATCAATAAAAACTTTGTGAAAAAGACAAATTAATTCAAAAAATAATCTGCTTTGAATTCTTTTGGTCTTTATTCAATAAAAACTTCATTGTAATTTTTTTATTTTAAAAATTACTGTCGTCAAGAGGAGTCGAAAAAGCAAGAAAATATGGTGCAAAACTTACAAAAGTTAAAAAAAGCAAAAAAATAATTTAGTCCAAAATCCGCTCTAAATTGGTCTTGAACAAAAAAAAAAAACCAAGATATTGATTAATGGGCAGTGATTATAAACCTTTTTTTATAATCACCTCCCTTTTTTGTCTTTTTATGATGTGAATCTATGATTTTTTTATTTTTTATTTGGCTCGGCTGCGAATCTACGATGTTCTCCTTTCAAGTATGAAAGAGAAAACAAATGATAGATTATTTTTGTAAATTCACATCACAAGAGTACACTCTTATATATATATATATATATATATAAAAGAGTGGAAAAATCATTTATTGTAACTTAGTCCACACCTCTCCTAATTTTGGTCTTTCGAGTAAGAAAGCGGTAGAATTGTAATTTAAGGGCCACTTTTGGGCATTCTGCTGCTCAAATTTCAGGATTTGTGGATTTTTGGAGGTTTTTTTTTTTTTTTTTTTTTGGGCATACGGTAATATGTTAGTAGTTACAAAATGAGCCGGGCTCCTCTTCCACGAGAATTCGAACTCAAGACTAACCACACTTGGTGGTGTTCCTGTGGATTTTGGAGTTTGACCAACTCTCTCATACGGACTTGTTCTGTGTTGAATGGGTTGCGCTAAGGAGGGGTAATTTAATTAGCTGATGAAGCGAAGCCACTTAGTGTTGCGGGGTGACCTAAGAATGCTTCAGCCTTGAATGACTATACTGCCCTTCCATGAAATTCCTTCAAATAATTTGATGAAGAGGAAGAAAAAAAATCATTGGGTACTTTTGTGCGTGAGTTTCAAATACTGTGAGCAATGCTCCTCCCTCGTATTAGGGTGCGTGTGGGAAGCGGGTGGCCTACTGTGCAATCCATTTGTGTTTTGGACGGTCCGGATTTAAATAAAAAAATTTCGGGGAAGAGTTAAACTTTTTTCCGAAAAAGTTTTATACACAAACGGACGGGCGAGATTGCGCACAGCACCTGATGTGCAGTACACTACACAACAGGCCCCCGCTTCCGTGTGTACATGTGAGTTTCACGTACTTTTGTGAAAGAAAGGAGCATTGCTTCTAGTCTCTAGAGCACCGAATAATCCATCTACGAAAATGGTGTTTCATGTTTTTTTCCTCTCTATCAGTGAATGTGAGTATTGTTAGTTGCAGTTAATGAGGTTTGAACTCCTGTAAAAATGCATATGAGACATGGTGCCAATCACTTGGCTACCGTTCCACTTGCAAGATGGTGTTTTCATGTTGGTTAGCTTTATGCGATGCATGTTATAGGTTGGATGAGATTCGTAATGAGGAGAGGATAGGGGATGAAATTGGCAGTGAAAAGTGATCAACAGTGAAATCGGTTGTTTGGCTGGAGACAAAGGATTGTTATAATCACACATTCGATCTTTATTGACTTTCAATCTCTCAAAAAGATATATACTTACATAGTAAGAGAAGCTAAAAGCTAGAGTGTAGCTGTTTTTTGCCCTAAAATTACAACCACGTACAACATAAGCTAAAAATTCCCCGTTTAAGAACTATCTAAAGTTAACTTAGAAATTAAATACTACAACTTTTAAAGAATTTTGGTTATTCATGCACAATATATGCATTCTATCTATACAATAAATAAACTAATAAACCAAGTATCTTCTTGCGGCTCTCATGTCCTTCAAGAACTTCGATGAATTAGTGGCCTGGACCTCTGGGACTAGGTCCTGATGCCAAGCGCTCGAGCCAACATGCCATGGTCAACTTTGCCCTCTCGTATGGTGACGGGTACGTCGCGAGCTGGTTTGCACTGGCGAAATCCTGCGGCAACACCCTCGTCGCCTCAACATGGGAGTGGCACAAAACGGCAACCAACATAACGAAAATGATCAGACTCGTGGTTTCTCGCCGGAAATACATTTTTGATGTGGAGTATGAATTACCCAGAAATATTTAATCGATGAAGGTGTGAATGGGAGGAGTTTTCTTTGGTATAATGAGAGCTTTTGGTGCTTTGGAGATGTGTATGAGGAAAAAAGTGCATGGATTTGAAGTATATTTATAGTAGCATAGGGTTTGTTGTATGGTCTAATTGAGACACTTTGAATAGGAGCTTGGTGCTTTTTGTTGACCAAGCCCATTTTGAATTATTCTTTCAATGTTGTGGTCACGACTCACATGTGATGATCTAATAAAAGGGGCTTGTTTTGGTGGGGCCATGTGAAAATTCTGAATTTTCCAATGCTCGTGGATTCAGGCAAGCTACTGAATACCCAGAATACCCTCGTTGCTTAGATGGGCTATGGTTGTTCACAAGGGGTAATTTTGGTCTTTTTCATGAGGAAAAGGGGGAGTGGGTGATGTTTTTTCCTTGGAGTCCAAGGTTTTGAATATTGGAATAGTTTGCTTATATTGTTTGACCGTTTGCTTAATTGACTGCGTGTTTCCTCATTGCGTGTAGTCTTGTGTTTGTTGCACCTACTTACAATTTCGAGTGAATAAGTACGAATTATTTTATTTTATTTTATCCTCGTACGTGGAATTAGCGGGGTAAGCTCCCCTCCATACCTCAATTCCTCTCCTCCATACTCCCCTTCTGTGGATCCATCTCTAACCCACGTTAATAGTCCAAATCATTGATCTCGAACACTCTTAAGAAAAATGATTATTCGTTTAAATTAAACTGTTTGTTTTGTACGAGTGATTCGCATATCTGTCGATATACAATCAAGTTGATTTTTTACACGAATGTTCTTCTCCGTGAAATGTTCGAGGCATATTTTTTTATTTTATCATTGTATAGGACTACCTTCTTTTCTTTTCTTTTTTGTGGATAGACAACAAAATTTATTAGAACTCAACCAAAGGGTACATCGAGAAAGCCAAAACTGCTGGACTAGCTGAGGAGGTGGTATTGACTTGTTCCCTCATTGCCTTTTTTAGACTATAATTCGTGTTACCTCATTTCCATACTCAACCACCAACTATTTACTAGTTTATTACCCAACTTTTAAACCTTAACTGAGTGAAAGTGTACAGTGTACACTAATAATGCCTATTTTGACATTTTAACATCTATTTAAAAAAATTAGCATCTCCACATATAGAGGATGCTCTGTGAGTGTTATTACTAGAGGTCTAAGTGATATTTCTACCAACTAGAGTGGGAGTGGTCAGTAGGTGGTGTTAACTCGTTTCATACCCAACCAATGCGGGACTATAAGTGTTTTTTGCATAGTGATATCAGTACCAAGTGCTAAAATTTCATATTAGCACCTGACCTTTTGTGCAAATCACACATGGACACTTGACCTTAACAAAATATTACATAAACACCTGACGTATTAAAAAATTCATCAATTAAACCCCTACTATTAACCTCCGTCCAACAACTAATGGAAAACATATGTTTCTCTCTCCAATTTTGCTACCCACACAAACTTTTTTCACATATTTTGCACAAAATTTTTGTGGGGTCCATTTTTGGGTTCCACACAAATTACGATCTGTTCACTAATTCTAAAATATTTTTTCAAGCATCTTGCAAAAAATAAATAAATGTAAGTGTATGATCCAATCGTACAGCTTTTCATTTAGGATTCTGGATTAAATTTTGAATAAAAAGTTGTAAGATTGGATTAAACACTTACATTTACCCCGTTGAGCTGATTTTTTTACAAGGTCATGCAACAAAAATATTTTAAAACTAATGAAATGATCGGATCATTTTTAGGGACCCCTAAGGACCCCACAAAAATCTATGTAATACTAATATGTGTCGGTACATTGGCTAGTGTTGGTTGCTCCGGCGAAAAATAAATTTAAAAAAAAAACACAACTCAGCACTATGCGGGAAAAAAAAAGGAAAATAATAAAGCAGAATAAAAGATTTATATTACAAATTTTTTTTGTGGGGACCCAAAAGTGAACCGATCCGCTCATTAATCTTTTTTTTTTTTTTGCATGACCCTATAAAAAATCAATTCAACGGGGTAAATATAAGTGTTTGATCCAATCTTACAACTTTTCATGTAGAATTTTAATCCAAAATTCTGAATAAAAAGTTGTACGATTGGATCATACATTTACATTTATCTAATGGAGCTGATTTTTTTCAAGGGTTCTCGAAAAAATATTTATGACTTAATCAATGGATCGGATAATATGTGTGGGACCCAAAAATGGGCCCCACAAAAAAAATGTACAAAATCTGTGAAAAAAAGTCAGTACGGGTAGCAAAATTGGAGAGAAACATGTTCTCCATTTGTTTTTGGATGAAAATTGACGGTAGGGGTTTAATTGTTGAGTTCTTTAATATGTCAGGTGTTTATGTGATATTTCGTTAAGATCAGATACCCATATGTAATTTATGTGAAAAATTAGGTGCTAATATGAAATTTTCCCTTACCAAGTACTCCGGTACTAAGTGGTCTTAAATCGTTCCATACCCAACTAATGCGGGACTAATGGTTTCTGAATGGCGCCTAGCTTCTATTCCTGGGGAGGTGGTATTAATTAGGCTCCGTTCCGTAACGCGAAAAAACTTCTTATTTTTTAAGAAGGTAATTTCAAACTCAAAAATCATGTGCTTACGCAAACAATTTTTCTATCACTATGGATCTTGTTTTATAGATCTTATCGAGATCTTTTATACGGTGAAAAAATAATAATTTTTTAATTTTCTATTTACATTATTTTTGAGTTTGAAAATGTGAAATAAGCTGCTTATTTTTTAAGAAGATTTCTGGAACGGAGCCTTACTCCTATTACTGGGACTAAGGGGCTGTTTGCCCAAATAAGTCATTTGGCTTTCCCGCCAAATTTTTTTTGTCCTTATTCAAAATTTTTTCGTATCACTTGGCTTATCATCATTTTTTTTGGAGATTATTGCATTCTCATGACAAGAGGACCTAAAAAGTAAAAAATTTCGATCGAAATCCAAATTTTTTTGAATAAAGACGAAAAAGTGATTTTCCCGCCAATTTTCGTCGAAATTCAAAAAAAATTGGATTTCGATCGAAATTTATTACTTTTTAGATTCATCTCATCATAACGAAGCAATAATCCCCAAAAAATTGACAAGAAGCCACAAAATACAAAAAAAAAAATTGAATAAGGACAAAAAATAAACCAAAGTGGCTTATTTGTCCAAACGGGCCCTCTAGCGAAGTATTCTCGCTGGAAACCCCAGCGCCATGAAACAACGCAGTAACGCCGTGTTTGGATGGCGGATATGAAGGGCGATATGTGAGCCGGGTGGATTTGTAATCCAGGTTCTCCTCAAATCCGGTGTTTGGCTGAGTTTTGGGCAAGGCGGAGATAAACACTGTTGCGGATTCATCTCCGCCTGAAGGTGGATTTGTGAAGGAGAGGTTGGACCCCGTCGTTGGCAAATCCGGGGGCTTTTCAGACGATTTTACCCCTCCAAATCCCCCTTATCTTTTCTCAGACCATTTGTTTTCGTTTCTGAAAAGCAGACCGACGAAGAGAGAGAAGAGAGAGAGAGAGAGAGAGAGAGAGAAGAGAGGAGGTCGCCGATCTACTCTGGTGACTCCACCGGTGGACCGCAGGTTACAACTCTCCCTCGTCTTCCTCCTTTCACGGGCTGAGGTATGGTTCTGGACTCCATTTGTGATCGATTTGGTGGTTTTTGATGTTTGCTGTGTTACGGTTGGATTGGGTTTGTGATCGATTTGGGGGTTTTTGATGTTGGCTGTGTTTTTTCACCCACGAATCGAACAGAGTACTCCATATTATGATCTGAGTTGCCCTTAATCTTGAAACTGCATCAGAGGTGATGTTGCCCTAATTTGTTGTACGATTTTCTGATCTGAGTTGCCCTAATTGCTGTTCATTGCCTTAATTTGCTGTACGAATTTCTGATCTGAGTTGCCTGCTGTCCATTTCGAAGCACGATTTGGACCGAATACTTATTATTGATATTGTGATCAGAGTTACCCAACTCACGGATGTTTCAATACTGGGTTTTGATTTGCAGCTTTCTTCTCTGATTAGCTTCGGATTGTTTGCTGTAATGGGGGAAACTCAATTTGGAGTAGTAATTATGGCCCTTTTTCATTTGCATTCTGGGCAGTCTTTTGGTTGTCAGTTGTGACAGTTTTTCCCTGTTTATTGGCTAGTCCTTGGCTGCATTCTGTTTTGTTTCTTGGCAAGGTTTGCATACCCTTGTTTGAGCTGGTCACTCATATGGTTGTCTTGTCTGAGATGCTATAGTTGAAGTCATTCTTTCCAGATAAATGGAGTTTAGTGAAGTTATAGGAAGTTTGTTAGTTGGTACCCTCTCAGTTTGAGTGTTAAATTTTTGACATTACCATTTGCCATGTTTGAGAAAGAGAACACAGTCGTTGCTTGTAAGTGATCAAAATGAACTTTGAGCTTCAAACCAAACAAGACTCCATCTAAACCATTTTGTACCTAGTCAAGTCAGGTCTAGACTTTGAGACGATTAATAAAGGTTCATAACTGTATCTAAACCATTTTGTACCTACTAACTGAATTTGCCTAAAACATGATGTTTATTTGAGGGAATAGGCCCCTTTTTTGGCGTTGTAATTAAGCACTACTTGAAAGTTGTTAGGGCAACGATGATGATCCATGTGATACGTTGAGGGGTAAAGGGCACTTTTTGTGGAATGTTATAGGGCAACAATGATGATGCGTTGTAATTAAGCACTACTTCAAAGTTCGTACTGATATTGGCAACAATGAAGGCCTTTTTTGTGCTATATATTCTGCCCAGATTCATCTCTGTTTTCTAGTTTTTGATTGGGCAATGATGAAATCATAAATGCAATGTATTAGTTGGTATTGCTTTTGTTAATTTTGACGGCCTTGATGGCAGCTTAATTGCAAATGGTAGTGCTACTTTGACTATGATACGATTGTCTGAGCCCAACACTTAATAACTTGTGCAACTTCCTGACTGTTTTTTGAAAGTTGAGAAGACCCTTCTGTCTACTGTGTGTAGTCTCCTGGACAGTGCAGTTTTGTGTGTCTGTGTGTGTATGCAGGAATATGGGGTGTTTTGAGCATGTTTTATTCTGCAGGTTAATGGGTTACTTGATGGTTTTTGGGCTGTTTATGGCCTGGTTTTTGGACTATTTTTGTGCAGGTATATGGGCTGCTTTGTTGCTGGTTTTTATCAGCATTATGGGTTGGTTTTTTCTGCTTGTTGGCCTGCTATATGGGCTGTGTTTATGAGCTGTTTTTTTTGAATTTGGGGCTACTTTTTGGCTGGTTTATGGGCTGTTTTTTGGCTGGTTTAAGGGTTGTTTGCTGCTAGGGCAATGATGATGCACTTTTAATTGATTACATTGTGTATTAGGTGGCACTTGTATTGGTAACTATGATGGCCTTTATGGCAACTTAGTTGCTTGCTAGTGCTTCTTTTATTAGGTTGAGTACATCTGAGCCCAACTTAGTTGCTTGCTAGTCCCATTTTTGGGTTTTTCTGGTCACTGGACAATGCAGGTTTCTGTGTGTGTGTGTGTGTGTGTGAGTTACTGTTGAGCAAAATGTAGTCATATGCTACATGGCAACTTAGTGGCTGTTTTGTTCATGTATTTTTTAGAGTTTTGGTTCTTCATTGTGGCTATTTTGTTGACAGTTTTGTGGCTATTTTTTGGACAGTTTTTTGGCTGCATTCTGTGCAGTTTTTTGGCTATTTTTTGGCCAGCTTTGTGGCTGTTTTTTGGACAGCTTTGTGGCTTCATTTTGTGCAGTTTTGTGGTTGGTTTTCTTGCCAGTTTTGTGGCTGTTTTTGGACAATTTTGTGGCTGATTTCTGTGCAGTTTTGTGGCTGGTTTTTGGACAGTTTTGGTGCTGCATTCTGTGCAGTTTTGTGGACAGTTTTGGACAGTCATGTAATGTCAATCTGGGCAGTTTTTGGGCTCCTTTTTGTGGCAGTTTTGGTGCTACTTTTGTGGTGTAATGTGGGCAAAAATGATGGTACTTTATGGTGCTACTATTGGGTGGTTTTCGTTAGCCGTAGTCCGGGAATCTATACAACTTGGGAGACCGCGGGACTGCAGGTTAATGGATACCCGGGGAACTTGTTCAAAAGATACACAACGTTCGACGAAGCGGAAGGAGCATTGTTACAGTTCCATGAGGAAAGATACCGGCTCCTTCAAATGTAGTTGGTTCGAACTCAACAACAATCAACTCAAAATGGTTCCACATCCGCAACTGCTTTGGAAGTTCAACATCGAACTAGTCTAACCACAAAATTCGTTGTAGTTTTTTTCTTAGGTTTCTTATGTTGTGTAATCTTGGCACATCTATTCGATTCTGATTGAACTTGTACGTTTTGTTTCAACATTATGGAAATTAAGACTGTAATATGAAGACTAAGTAATCATCTCAATTAAATTCAAACATTTAGTTGAGGTACATTACAAAGGGTATAAATTTATTGTCCAACATCTGTCTTAAGCTTCCAGCTTCTCTATAAATGGTCAAGAGATATGGAATGAGATTCTAATATGGAATGTGTGCCTTTTATAGAAAAAATTACCAAAAAAATTTGGTGAACATGTGTTCTCAATTATCACACACCCAACAAATTTGTTGACCATGTGCTTTCACCTACCCAACTAAATTTAACAATGAAACAATTTTTTGGAAAAATTCGCTTTTTACAATTTTTCCGAAACTTGTTTATTCTATTAAAAAAACATTTTAACATTTAACAGATTTATATTCTTCATTATTAAAAAAAAACGAAATCTATTTTTCTATATAATTTCATAATAATTGAAATATTTTACAAATATTATACTATCATTTAATCCGTTTTTCTTTTAAAAAAAAATTATGTCGTTTCAACATTTTGAATATAACTTTGTTTAATTTTCTCCAGTTTTAAAAAAAAAAAATTTATTAATTTTTTTAATTAAATTAACCTATATTACCCATTAAAATAAAAATATGGGGGCAGTAAAGTCATTTCATATCTTATCCCATCATATCCACCTTCTAAATCCCCCTTCTAAAAAACCCATCCAAACACCTCATTACAAATCCACCCTTCTTAAGAGGTGGGCCCACCCTTCTTAACAT
The DNA here is from genome assembly GCA_025413875.1 of Rhododendron molle. Classification (NCBI taxonomy): domain Eukaryota; kingdom Viridiplantae; phylum Streptophyta; class Magnoliopsida; order Ericales; family Ericaceae; genus Rhododendron; species Rhododendron molle. The sequence continues at coordinate 11,443,516 of CM046389.1, read as the reverse complement.
ATCACCCCTCATTACATATCCACCTTCAAATCCCCCCTCATTACAAATCCACCCAAAACAAATCCTCCATCCAAACGGGCCGTAAAGCCTGATTGAATGGGGTACAAAGGAGGGGGATTAGTTACGTGGGGAGATGAAGAGGTGGGGCCATTCTTATTCTTGATTTGGGAAGCATTTGGACAAGGTTGATGAGTGTGGTGGGGGATGAGTTTTACGTGGGTGAAGGGGGGCGCGGGGGATTATTTATAGATGGGTTTTGGAGTGTTATTAATTTATACTTTCGGATGAGGCCGAAACAATACTCCTTTCCCTCCATTTCAACTACAAAATAACCTTTGCCTCCAATTTTTTCTCTCATTCAAACTAAGGCTCCGTTCCGCAACGCTTCTTAAAAAGTAAATACTTATTTTCTCTACTTCTAATTCAAAACACATCCAGCCTTCTTATTTTTCCCAAATAAAAAGTTCCTTTCATTTTTTCAAACTCAAAAATAATGCAAATGAAAAAAAAATAATTAATTTTTTTTGCACCATATTAAAGATCTCAATCAGATCTATCAAACAAGATCCATAGTGATAAGAAAATTATTTGCATGAACACATGATTTTTGAGGTTGAAGTTGCCGTATACAAAAACAAGACTGTTGCTATTGTGTTGGGCGCCGGCGGAAGGAAATCGTACCGGCGGCGGCGGCTCCCGGCCGGCTCCTGCCACCGGACGGCCAATCCGAGCCGTCCAAAAATCAAGGTCATCCGAGGTGTGGAGCATGTTTGATCGGAGTACCCCTTTTCCGTGTGCATATGATATTGAAATCGTACACGAAAAAGGGATGCTCGGATCAAGCACTCTACACACCTCAGATGACGCTGATTCCCGCGTAGGCCCCTTTGGTTTTTTTGTTTTATGCTGTGTTCGGATGCCTTTTTTCCCACTTTTCAAAAAAAAATTCTAAAAGTTTTTTTCAAAATCCGTCTAGCCTTGGACCCACACTTCTCTAAGGGGGGACCCCTAAAAAAAAAACAAACAAAACAGAAGATGAAAAAACCAAGCGAAACCAGGCCGTCATTGTCAAACACGCACCTGTAGATAAAAAGAGAGAGAGAGAGGAGGGGAGACGGAGAGGGAGAAGAACGGTCCCCTCCACGGCGACCACACCACCGACGAGGCCTACACCAACGACCACCGCCTCACCCTCTACTTCCGGCGACCACCATAAGTAGCAAATATCGACCACCAAAAACTCACCGACACCATGGATGCCATGTACGACCACCAAGGTATCTCTCTCTCTCTCTCTCTCAAGGTGAATCCTGATTTGGCTCATGACTTTGAAAACCCCCTTAAATAATTAGGGTTCAATTGTAAATTTATGCCGTGATCTGTTTTTGATAAATTCAATTCAGAATAGGAAACTCGTAAAATTACCAGATGATTGGTAACCTTTCCTAAAAAAAGGAAACTGAAAATCTGCAGATCTGTTTTTGATAGCAGCAGAGGCTAAAGTTGTAACGACCCGGATTTTCAACCCAATTTTTTTCAAATAAGAAATTATTATTTTAGTCTATAATAATGGATTAAATGTAATTGAAACCTAAATTTATGTTTGGAGATTTAAATTTCTTTAAATATAATTACCTTGTAAGCATATAAGTGTTGTACTGTCCGAAAATTTTCATTATTTATAAGATCATTAAAAAGTATTATTAGTAATAATAAAATCGTTACCCTTAAGAGATTTATACAAAAAATAATTATCTATCTTATCCTATTTAATTTTATTTTCTTTCTTTCTTACTTTGCATACAAGTAATTGGATGCATGCACACTTCTCTCGTCCCTCACCCTCCTAATTCGTTTATGCTTCCTCCGTGATCGTATCTTCATTCGTATCGCGTCTCAATTCAAGTTCTAGAAGGATACAACTTCTTTAAACCCATTTTTAATCGAAACCCTTCTCAATTCTCTATAAATACTTCATTACGTCGATCTTAGAGTTCCCTACGAAATTTCTTACACCCTACCAGTCCATAAGAGAGAGAGAATTCGAAGAAAATCGAACTCCAATCCATGGAGTTTTAGAGAGAGAAAAAAAGAGAGAGAAAAGTGGGTTTGTGCTCTAGACCCGACCAAGATCCGAATTGATCGATCCAATTACTTCCCTCGACCCCAAGTATCTCCGAAGATCATCCAATTCAAGCCCAAGGTCCCCCGATCGAAGAATCCGAAGTTTTCTTCTCCAAAATTCAAGTTTCGGTTCGAAAATCAATTCGAACCAATTCAAGGTATTATAAATCGATCCGAAGCCTCCTCTAAGTATATTTAATGTTTTTAAGCATAACCCAATAGCCCCCGTGCCCCCATGCATCGAAAACCACGACGAAAAAGCAAAAAAAACCAAAACAGCGAGCAAGGTTGCGGCCGCAACCTTCGGGCTCCCCCAGCCGCGAGAACCAGAGCATCAGAGTTCGCGGCCGCGCACTCCATGCGGCCAGACTGCGCGCCTGTTTTGCTTTCGTGCCGAATCGATTTTTCGACCTTTTAAACATCGTCTTTGACCCCCGAATTATTTTTCCTAGGTTACCCACACTCTAAAGATCATACCTTGTTAGTTTCATATTTTTTTTATTTTAATATTCTATTTATTTAATTTTTATTTCGTAATCGTGTAAAATTTTATAAACTAAAAATAATTGCGACCTTACAAACAATGATTTTAACATCTAAACTATTTTTCTTAGACTTCTTACATCTCAAGGATGATATGTTATTAAAATAATATTTTATTTACTTAATTAACTATTTATTATTAATTACGTGTTGTTTCTTAATAATAATACTTTAAAATATTATAAAAGATGTAAATAATTCCGAATAATTTTATTTAGACATCTTACAGTCCTAAGATGAAACTTTGTTAGTATTAACATATTTTTTAATTATTTAATTATTTATTATCTATTTATCCTTCTTTTGTTATTTAGTTTAATCTTTTTATTTAAAATAATTCTGTGAGCATCCAAACCCAACTTTTAGCACTCGAACTTATTATAGAGGATTGTTAGGACCTTTATTAAGGTTACGATAATTATTATAATATTTTTACCTAATTAATGTATCTAATTAGTATTTAATTAACCTAATTACTTATAAATAACTAATAAAAGCCTAGAAAATTATTTTTAAATCTTTATTAAATAATTCATACATTATTAATGATTTTGTGGCCATACAAGATTAAGGGCAACGGCCCAGTCATAAAAAGTTATGTGATTGCATTGCCTAATAATTGTTTTGATCCGTCTGTCATTCGTTTTAATTATTATTGAGATTGATATTGTGTTGATACTGGATTTAAATGTTAGATTGGACCCTAGAGACATGGGGTGGTATACGAAATAGAAATCACATAGACGATGATAAGTAATGGATAAATTGTGAAGTTTGTTTCTGTTTAGAGGTTGCCTGCAGGCGTGATGTTGAGATATGATGAGATTGTGATGAGAATTGAAACTGGCGGGTGTCCAGTGATGAATTGATAGACTGGCGGGTGTCCAGTGATGATTGTGAAATGATTGTGATGTGGTTTATAAGATAGGCGAACCCTAGTTGTGATTCCGGCATGATAAACTTACCCCTTGTTGTAGTTATTGGGGGTGCACACTCGGTACATAACTTAGGTGTTCCTGCGACAACAAAGGGAAGTGATCTCATGGGACTGAGCATGGCTAGTGGTTGGGGAGGAAAGATCTCGTGGAGAGATCTTAGATTTCATGTTAAGTTAATGGATAACAATTAATCAAGTTATGTGAATTATCTCTGTTTTACTTTTTCGCACCATATATATTTTGTTTGCCTGCTAGCTGTAAAGTAAGAGGGGTGGTTGGGTTGGATTATTTTACTCGGTGATTTATCACTCACGGATACGTCTATATCCTGGCAAATCGATTGCTTCGGCGATCAATTTGCTAGAGGGCGCAAGATTCAATGGAGGAGATTCAACGATGATGCAGTTCGACACGAAAAGAATATCAGTAATGAAGATCGAGGATGCTTAGGATTCGTATCAAGATTAGAGTCAGCTCTGAAGTTAGTGTATTTTGATTTAGTAGATCTATCTTGAAATTGTAATGGTTAAACCATTGTTTTGAAAAATTATATTTATCTAGCAAAATTTTCGCAAAGAAATTATTTAATTTGCACCCGAAAAGTCGGGACGTTACAAAAGTAGACTCCTACAACTGGAAGTGGTGGATTGTAATAGGAGTCGATCCCCCATGTGCGCAAAATCTGTTGAGATGATATTTTTTTTAGGAGGATTAACAAGGCAGAAGCAGAAATTGAAGCTTGCAAAGTGAAAAAGAGGAAGTTGTGCGAAGGAGAGCTCGAAGCAAGCAAGGCAAGAGAGAAGAAGCTGCGGGTTTGTTTGGTTGTTTGTGTGGTCTAGATTGGGATATTGTTGTTCTTTTATAATTTGGCTATGTATGTGGGGATAATGGTGCGAAGAATGTCAATGTTTTTCAGTGATGTAACAGTAGGGGGAATATCATCAGTTGCTATTTGCTTACTGTCGAAACCTTGCCTTCAAATATAAGGTTGATAGAAACCCGAAGCGTAGGGCTAGGTCGTCGATAGCATAATAACCGGAAAGTCCGGGATCGTACCCACAGAGAATTCGATAACAGCTTGATTCGGATTGAAGGTTTAATATGGTAGGTTTGTGTCGTTTAAGACGGCCAACTTGGTTTTGCTTTGAAAATGGAAAAACTAAAACGAAAGACTAGAAATGAACTTTATGAACTAAAAGAGGCAAGTCTAAGGATCATCTAACCCTTGACAAAGGCCGTTACCGGTTCTCGATTATAACTCAGGCGAGAGTCACGACCGCGCGCTCACGCCCGGAGAATTAAGCTTTAAAGACTACGTTTATCAAAAGATGTGATTTACCGGAACTAAACCAACCTATTTTTGCTAATGTATCTAACACGTAGGAGGCCACGAGCCCTCAATATGTCGCTTGCCAAGACCGCTTGACTAAACTTCACATTAAGGAGTTAACACCCCTCGCTTAGACCAAAATGACTAGATTAAGCCAATTCCGAAAACCATGATTTTAAACCCAAAGTTTGAGAACCAAATAACAACCTAAATCATTGGAATAGATTAGCCCACGACTTAGCCAAACAACTACTCAACCATACTAGAAAGATTAAGCATAAGGCTAGAAATGACAAACATATATAACCGACGAAAACGAAAACAAACTTGATATTAAGGAGAATCTAAAGCATAGCTACAACATTAATAAACGAGAAATTAACAAACGAGAAAGACTTACAAGTGTTCTTGAAGAAATTAACCTAGAAAGCTTGAAAGACTTTAATGGAGGAAAACTAACCTAAACTAACTATCTACTCCTTCCTTACAAGTGAGAGAGAGAAGAGTATTTATACAAGAGGGCACTCTCTCTCCACGAAAATATCCAAAAAATATCCAAAAAGTAGTAACTTGCTACTTATGGAAAGTGAAAAGCTGTCAAAAAGTAAGTCGGTAAGCCTCCCGTATCGATACTCCGAAAACCGTATTGATACGGTTCTGTTTTGGCTGCATTCCAAAGTTCCCCGTAGACCAACCGTATCGATACGCTGAAGCTTGGATTCTGCTCTGTTCTACGCTCTGTTTTTTGTATAAATACTCCAAAAACGATCGATCTGGCGAAGGTTGGGTTTCTCTGCTTTTGAAGCCGTATCAATACTTCGAAAAACGTATCAATACGGATGCTTCCTGGCATTCCAGCTCTTGGGCTTTGTTTTGACACCCAACGGCCCATGGCACGCTTCGGCCACTACGGTTCTTCATCTTTAAACCCCGACGGCTGAATTCTTCAAGGTCCCGCCTACTCGCTTGCCTTCAAGGGTTGTTCAAAACACCAAAACAAACTCTCTTATTCGCGTATTACCTGAAACGCTCAACAGATAACCTTACGCGCAAAATCACTATAAAAGCTAAATAAACGCAAGATAAAATGACATACAACGGGACTAGTCGCACCAAATATCTACAATATTGGGTGCTCATCACTATTCATTCCCATGGTAATGTGATGGATGTAATCAGTTGCTTAACTCTATGGTTTGAATGAATGAATGATCTTTTGATTGGATGTGTGACTGACTTTTTGTTTGAGTTGGATGAATGAATGAATATGGATGTTTCAGTTGATTAAACTCTATGGTTTGGCACCCATAATAGAGAAAAGAAGCACAAAAAAAATAATTGAGAAAATTGAAAATTCATTAGTAGCAAAAAACAACCCTGCTTGGCACATGCCATATGAGAAACCATAGCCCTAGCCTTGAGCCTATACCAGCAATTTGGGGTTACGAGTATGAACAACATAAACAGCAACACAATAGCAGTAGAGAATCAGTGTTGGCTCAGCAACAGAGAGCCATTCTAGCAGTTAAAGAAAGAACCAATCGTCAACAGTAACAGCATATAGAATTAGCAATAGAGCACCAGACTAGGCAAACATGAGGAAAAAAAAAGAGCAGTATAACAAAACTGGTGCAGACATAGCACTTGACTTGTTCATTAACACAAGGCTCAAAAGCTGTTCATTTACACAAGGCTCAAAAGCAGACAATTGACTTGTTCACATAAGCCAACAAATTATGGACATCAAAAGGTTGCTATCCAAATTCCTTTTATAGTCCACAAATAAAAGAACAAAAAAAAAAAAACAGCACTTAACTTGTGACATAGTCTTGACCAAAACAAAAGTTAAACAAACAAAAAAACATCAGAGTTCTTGTTCTCATAGGTTAACTACATTCCAAAAAAAACAGCCCTTGCACAAAACAAAAAGCCCTTGCACAAATTCCTTATAGTCCACAAAAAAAAAAAAGGCCCTTGCACAAAAAGAACAGCACATAGGTCCTGTTCATTGCAGCTAGACATGACGAATGCCTCCAACTGATCAACTAAATCTGTCTCCTCATTTATAGCATCATTTGCCTCCAGCTCCAACACCTGATACCATATGTTGAATTGAAGTATGACACCTTAAGGCGAAGTAATATAGTATAAGCAATGAAGTAACAAAGTTAAAATTTAAAATCCATCTTGCGGCTCTAACAGAATACACAAAAAACTGATGGCTTTCATGGCTTTGGAAAATGCAGATGGTTCTACTACTATGTGACAATCAAGCTTGCTATGCTAAAATATGGAAATGCCACCAATTCAATAATTCATGCACCATTTCAAAAATAAGAAAGATTAATAACTAGTAGTTTTCACCTGCCAAACCAGAAGCTGTTTCTGGTATTGTAGCTTTGCCACCCATCTTTCAGCTCAGTGACATAAGTTTTGATGTTTCAAATGTTCTCCTCGGCAGCTGTCTTAAACATCTATTGCATTTTCTTCACAATGACTGTGTTGGATTGCCGTGGTGCAGGAATACCATCCCTCGAGGATACATGGTTATTATTCACATCTTTCTTTGTTGGAGTAAGTTTATTCCCCCGCAATGTATCCCCTCCAGAGGCACCATAACTATTTTCTGGGGCCCTGTTCTCGCTATCATGTTCCATTAATTTGTGAGAGGAGGATAAAGGAGTGCATGGAGACCGTATGAGATTCGGCATGTTGGCGAAGTTGCTTAAGGTGAAAGGGAGAATTTTTTTCTTCTTCAATTGGTTCTTGGAGTCTAAACTATCCTCACTACTTGGCAAATACATGACCAGCTTGTCTATTGACTGCTGGACGTTCTCAAGCTTCTCCTCTAAAGAAGCAATACTGCTTCCTTGAGTATTCAAGCGGTTTATCTCTTCCTTCAAACTGGTTTTATCTCTAAAATCAAACAATTCCGAAAGAGAAGCAACTGCTCGCATATCCTTTATCTCTGACAAAAGCTTTTCTATCGTTTCAGATGCATGTTGACTACCCAGCTTATTTGATGAAAACTCCTTTTGAAGGACTTCAAGTGCTCGATTAGCTTCTTCACCTAGCTGCCTCTGAAGCATCTCAAGCTTTCGGATTTCATGGACAAGCATTGATGGATCCGCTGAAGTAGCAGACTGCCTCACTATCGTCTTCCTTCCAAGTGCCTTTCTTTTGCGAGATTGGACTAGAGATGTACTCTCATTCTCAACAGAAGAAAAAAGACACTTTGATACTTTCCGAGATTGGCTATCTAGGTTTAATCCCTGATAATGGTGAAAACATTAAATCCAACGGCTGCTTCTCTCAAATCGATTAATAAAAGAAAAACATAGAGTTGAAGAATACAAACAATTGCACTATCGAACGTACCTTTGGATTATTGTTTGCACTTCTTTCAAGTTCAAGTTGGTACTTCAGCTCTTTCACCTCCCTCTCCATCTGCATGTAAGAAAATTTTCACACATATTCAACAAATTTATCATTAACATATGCAAGCTCATGCATATATTTTTTATTGAAAAACAGATGAACAGGACGAGCATTTTCAATAAGCCAGTAAGCAATCCTGCAGCTAAAATGATCAACCCATACAGATGCAAATTTGAACTCTACGCGTCAACCCTGTACACTGGTATTGGTCGTATCACAAAATGCATACCTGCTGGATTTTGAAGTCCTTTTCCATCAGCAATGTCCCTTGCACAAATTCCTTAGTCCACATAAGTAAATAAAAAAAAGCCCTTTCACAAAAAGAACAGCACATAGGTCCTGTTCATTGCAGCTAGACATGACGAATGCCTCGAACTGAGATAAACCACCGAATGGGAGCCCTTATCGATTCTTTGATGCCATAGACACTATCTAAATGGGACAAGCTGAACAGCAGTTTGCTGAACTGCACTAAAACACAATGCAACAAAACAGGCAGCAGAGCTGCAGCAGAAGTAGTATTACAACATCAGCAGATATAGGAAATAGCAGCAGTAGCAGCTAACTGCTACAGTGTCTATAACAAACACTGAACAATAGCTACCACACAGTTAGCAGCGAACAAAACAGTACCAAAACAGCAACTTCTTGATTGTTGTTCACCAATCAGCAGCAACATGCATAACCAGTACCAAAAATCGATCAAAAGTATTAACTTTCAAAGGGACATCCCCCCAAGGATAGGTCAAAAGTAAGTGATAAAACTAGCACCAAATAATAGATTACAGAGCAAGGGTTACACAAACCTTGCTCTGACAGTTTAGGAAGTAAGGATGGACTGGACAATATTTATTAAGCTCCCACACCTTCCCATGTAACTCCCATGCAACGTCCCCCTCTGCGAAGGGAGATCCCAACGATATCCCCTGCTGGTTAGGCTTATACTACACTGCAGTTATATACATAAATGTATAAAACAGTAGCAGCAATATAGATTCGCACTTGTACTTAACATAAATATTGAATAGAGAACAGCAGCACCACTCAGGAACAGCATTAGCAACAGCAGTAGCAGCTGAACCTAGTAGTGCAGCAGCCTCAAAAGGGGGCATCAAGAAGCAGCAACCAATGCAACAGAACTATATACTAGCCAACACAACTGAACTATAAATAGGACCATGCTGTCCTGAGCACTACAGCAGCAGCAGCAATCAAATTGACATTCATATAGTCGCTTCAGCAGCCAACACATTAACTCTTACTACTAATTCAACAACATCAGTCAGCAGTTGCAGATAGAAGCAGCAATACAATAGTATAAAATGCACCCATGAATCTAACCAATAATATAGTGGAAACACACCGTGAAACATTTATCATATCATGACAGATCCGGCATAGTGAACTCCAAACATACATCAAACTTTCAGGTGAAAAGATAAGTTGGATAAAAGGTTGGTCTAAAATTACAAGTCATACAACTAACATTACAATCCCTACCATTTTAAAATACAACGTTACACATGCGATCAAACAGACAAGGCATTCAATAAGCATCCCACATAGCAATAGCCATTTTGTCCCGCCTCGTACCCATCGTTTGGACACTGTGAGGAGACGTGTTGACAAGTTCTACTTGGCCGGCACCACCACCGTCATCATCACTGTCTCCCTCCCATTCGTCTGGTTCCATATAACCATCGAAATATTCATCTCTCCCTTTGTGGATTATGATCATATTGTGGACAACACAACATGCCGTAACTATCGACGGCTGACGGGCTGGGCTATAGTTTGGCATTGACTTGAGTAGTGGAAATCTCGCTTTCAACACCCCAAAGCATCTTTCGATTACATTCCTCAACGACGAGTGCTTATAGTTGAATAGCTCCTGTGGGGAGGTGAATACTGTGTTAGCCCCATTCCAATGGTCCCTGTGATATTTTTGTCCTTTGTATGGAGCCAAATACCCTATCATGTTGGTGTATCCAGAATCGACGACATAGTACTTATCTACACCATAAATAAACATGTGTGAGTGTATTTCAAAAATTTGGGGAAGAATAGAAACAACATAAGAACAATCTTATTTTATATTTACTTACTGACTAGTGGGTGTGGGAACATATAGGCCGGATTCGTGGCTGCTGCTAAGAATACACGCCCGTCGTGTGCGCTACCTTCCCAACCTAGATACACGAATGTGAACTTCATGTCGAAGGAACACACGGCCATTATATTCTGCGTTTTCATGGTTTTTCGTCCACGAAATGCAATTTGCATTTCGATGGGTACCGAAACTTCTATGTGGGTTCCATCTATCGCGCCAACACAATCCTATCACAGGTAGTTTTCGCATTTTAGTGTTTGGATGTAATCAAAGAAAGGAAGATTCCAACCTAAATAAACTACAACTATAAATCCTAACTGCCTACTTACCCAAACATTACATAAACTTGAGACATACATAGGAAAGTACCAGAGACAAAGGCAGACAAAGATAGATTCGCACTTACAGTGAACCAGGGAAAGTATCTCTCGTCATGGAGAATTTTCGGAGGCGTTTCTTCAAGATTTGGTGGTTTATTATGTGTGGCACTAGGCTGCAAATAGCGCAGCGCATCCAGTTGAAGTGGTCACTTATAGTAGACGTAGACCGCTGGAACTTGTCAGCAGCAAGTCTATGTCGTTCGCTCTGTCCGCAAATGAATAAGAAAATAGCCAACGACTCTTCAATAGACAACTTCTTATGCTCCCAGTCAAGCTGGCCTTTAAGAATTAGCTCTTTCACCAAGGCTCTAAAAGTATGTTTGTCGAAACGTAAAATATCCTTGACCGTACGAGGATGTCCGTGCAACAAAAATGTGACATACTCTTGACAGGACATTTTAGCATTTCGTTGCGGCATTTTTTCGTGCACTTCCAACATTTCGAGTGCTTCGAGATCCGCCAAATCGTCATCATCACTTCCAACAAGGTCGTCAAGTTCATGTGGTGGAATTCCACTTGATGACATGGTGAGCTATTTACCTTTGGTAATCTGTTTCTGTAAAAAAAATTCCAAACAATATGAGTAGTGACCAATTTCTCCATAGCACTAACATAAGTTGAACAATTATAAAACTGAATATTAAAATGAGGGACAACATTTTAGTAAAAAATTAAACGCAATATGAGTCGTGAGCAATTAATATCATAGCACTAACATAAGTACGACATAATACTAAATTGAGGAAAATCAAAGTTTCCATACAACTTACAGATATCGTCCAGAATAATACACCAACATGTTAGTACTAAAATATCATCCAGAATCATACAAACAATTAGTACTACAAAGTTACTACTAGTCCTAGCTTATTCCCAAGTTAAACTTCCTGTTCCTAAAGAAGATGTAAATGACGATCTTCATTTCAGTCGTTGCACCCAACGAACCCTCCTGTCAATTGATAGCCCCATGAACCCTTGTCTCCCAGTAGGGGGACCAAAAGCAAGTTTTTCGTAGGCCTTATAATATTGTTCCTCATCGAAGCAGGACGCTATTTCATCAAGGGCCTGAATATAATCAGCAACAGAAACTGATCAGCTGTCATTTTTTCGAAGTACTCTCCTTTTTTTTGTTGTGCATATCCAAAAGTAGCATATGCTTGGCTCCTCTCATCAATCTTGATTGATTTACTACTAATTCCACCGGTTCCATCGGACTTTCTCTTCCCGCGCGAATCCATCGACATTTGATCTGCCATTCGAATGGATTTGCCTTGCCTCATCATTTCGCGCTCACCCTCTGCTGTGAGGCCGCCTAGGGTGCTAGGATACCCGGCAAATGCACTTGTGGCCAAAGTGCCTTCACAAAGCTCTACCAAAAGATCATAATGGTCGAGGCCTTTAGATTTGAATTGTTTGGCGTCCTTATATCCCTACAAAGAAATAAAGAGTACGATATGAAAGTACTATAACGGCCAAGAGTGCCGACAAAAGTCATAAAGCTACTGGTTCACTAGTGTGAGTATACCTGTAAATATTCTTGCCACACAGGTTCTAGTGCAGTGACGGTTTGTTTTACAGGGTCCCAACCGAACCCACTATGGTCTTTTAGGTCTTTGAAGACTGAGAGCTCATGTTTCAAACGGGAAAATTTTTCTCTCAGCTTTTGAACTGAGTACCCCATTGTGTTTGTCCTTCTCCCAAACTCCGAACAAATGGCCACCCATTGGTGGGGATTGAAAGTCCTCGTCTTTTTTGAGTTAATTGACTCTTCTTTTTTTGCCTCTTCGAGCATGACTTCAATGAATATTTATGTGGTTGCATAAGTCCACTTATCGAAAACGATTTGTGTACGTTCCATTTTAAGCTACCATGTGAGAAACAATAATGAACATGGGTTACACATCACGCATAAGGGCCACAGATAGCAAGTTCCCATACAAAAAAAAACTGGAATGTATACATGAGAACTACAAACAAGCAAAAGTTTTTTTTGTGCTCCATGCCACCATGTATAATCTCCACAACTGTTCAACAAAATGCATTTCGATGGTTTATGGACCATCTTAAACAAAACAACAGTGTAAAGAAATTCTAAATTGATCTTTCACACTTCCAATATAAGACAAATAAAGTATCATACAACGTCAAATTTTAGTGAAAACACAACTGCACTATCCTAACAGAGTAATTTGTCTATTCTAAGTCTATTAGCCAATGCAAAAAGTTAGTAGACATACCGCCTGAATGTTGTTTTCACCGACAACGGAGTTAGCTAAGGACGAGGGAGAAACGTGTCGTTTCCTCTTTTTCGTACAAGTTGTCAGTTGTTTCTCTGTTAATGAAAGGTTTTGGGCTGATATGGCTGTTCCAAATAAGAAGTACAAATCAGTATACCCTCAACTATGACTTGTTTGTATACCCTCAACTATGTCAGTTGTTACATTTTGCATATCCATGTGACTTGTTTGTGTCTTCCCTCAACTATCAAGTTGTTTGATGACCAATACTGACTTCAGCCACCATATCACTACCAATATTTGGACCTAATGCAAACCAAACCCTGACTTCAGTATTCATGTTCTTCCCAAACATACCAACTTCTTCTTCTTCTTTTTTTATTCAGAGACACCCAAATGGCATATTACAAGCTCCATTGTAGCAGTATACCTTTGCAAACAAATTCATACTGCATACCTACACATACGAAACTGCGTACAAACAAATTGGAGGAAGTTACAGAGTAATACCTCTATTTCTACGATTTTTTGTTGGTCTTAAATCCCACTTCCCACACCTTACTGAATCAGGGGCTCTCTCCATAGTGGGTGCCTTGACTTGCGGTCATTATTTTCTTTGCCTCATCCACCGATGCATATTATATGACGATAGAGCCAGTATATATTGCGCCTTGAAGTTAGGTTTCCGTCATGAATACCCTTTCAAATCTTCAACGTAGGTTGAGATGGAAAGGAAATAGGGCTGACAGATTCGGGGAGAGACAGAAAGAGATCTGTAGGTGAGATTCGCGGAGAGATTGAGGGCAGGGCTGACAAATTCGAAGAGAGAAATTGTAACCAAGAGAGAGAGAGAGGGAGAGAGAGAGAGAGAGAAAGAGCTGTCAAGATACGTTGGGGGGGCCGTCTGTCGACAATTCTTTGCAGCGAGAGACAGGAAGGAGATTCGAACCTACATAGCAGAGAGAGAGAGAGAGAGCTGTCGAGATACGTTGGGGGGGCCGTCTCTCGACAATTCTTCGCAGAGAGAGAGAAGAAGGAGATTCGCTATGTTTCTGTATTTCTCTGTGGAAAAAGGAAGAAGAGGAAGAGTAAAGGTGGAATGGAATAAAGGTCAACAGTAACTTAGCGTTGGAGGACCATTGTAAATATTGAGAGAGATAAATGTTGTGTTAACCATGTGAAAGACATGGCCCACTATGGCCCACCATCCCTCCCATCCGATCACAGTTTTCAAAAGTTTTTCAAAAGCCTCTGCGCAAACACAGAACCGAACACGGCTAGAATTTTTGGACAGTTCGGATCGGCCTTCCGATGGCCGGAGACGACCCGGCGCGGCCACCGCCCTCCCCGGCCGTGGGGTGCTTGATCCAAATTCTTGGTCTTACTTGTTTTAAAAAATAAGAAGGCAAAAGTTGTGGAACGGGACTTCTTTTTCAACAAAAAATAAGAACTTTTCTTAGTTCTGAAACACAGCCTAAGTACCACTATTTCATGCCCCCCATTTTTAATCTCATATCCAAACCAACTATTTTTTTATTCACCCTTCATAAAAATCACGTCAATATGGACTCACCCTCCGTAAATAATACTCCATATTATCTTATCTCTTATTCATAAATAATACCCTCAATCCTTATCCGGCATCTAGACGGGCCCAAATTCTTTGCCCTTTATGCTCCTCTCTCTAACGTAGTATATGTACGGGTTGTGTGGGGTCCACCTCAAAGTGGGCCCCCACACAAGTGATCCGAATAATTTTTGGAGTGATCATGTCAAAAATGAGTTCAATCGAGTAATAATAGATAACTGATCTAATTATCAAAATTTTTATTCAGATTTTAAGAATCCTGAATACTGAATGAATGTTACAAAAATGTTAGATAATTGTGTGCTTAGTATTCTCGCGATCTGAACCGCTGGTATTATAGGACTTGTAGAGGCGAGCAAATCATTAAAAGAATTATTTGGAATGGACATTAATATCTCTGTACTAATATCTATTGCTGTTAGATCAAGAATTTTTATTGCAATACTGCTAGTCTTCACAAGTTTTACAATATCAACGATTCAGATCACGAGAATACTAAACACACAATTGTCTATCATTTCTTTAATATTTATTTAGTATTTAGGATCTTAAAATCTGAATCAAATTTTTTACAATTAGATCAATTGTTTATAATTTTGAGCTAAATATTTACTGAAAATGATTTTGTCACTCTATTTTTTCTGTTAACGCCACTCTCCTGCAAGTGTATTTTTGCATAAAAAATACACTTACAGAAGAGTGATGTAAACAAAAAAGAAAGTGACAAAAACATCCTTGTTTACATGATCACTCAAACAAATATTTAAAAATTACTATATTAAACCGCTCGATTTACTTGTATGGACTCCACACAACCATATACTACGTATTATGTTGGGAGTAAGTCTAGGGACCAGGAATCCCACCCACGACCCAACCCATGATGCTGATGTGGCGGGTGGGTCTCATGCCACGTCAGCAACCGCCCAAACTTTAAAATAAAAATAAAAAAACAGGCTGATTTTTTTTCTTCCCCCGATCTGGTTTTGTTTTAGGGTCTGTTTGGAACCTGAGGAAAGGAAAGAAAAGGAAAAGAAAGGAAAACTAAAAAATTTTCCTTTCCATTGTTTGGCTTGAAGAGAAAAGGGGAGGAAAATAACAATTTTCAATTTTGTGAATAGTAAATTTTCCTTTCCATTTTTTTCTCATTTTCCTTCCATTTTATTTTATTTTTCTTTCTTCTCCTTTTCTTAGGTTCCAAACAGAGCCTTACGAGAGAGAGAGGCGGTCGACCCACCAGGGCCACCACCACCGGCGACTCCCACCACTGCCGGCGTCCACCTCCGGCGACCAATCCTCCGGGACTCCTCCCACCACAACGTCATCGCCGCCCATCACCTGTGTCGGTCCACCCCGTCCTCTCCTCTTACCTCTGCTGTCGCCGCCGCGCCTCCACAACAACCGGCCGTCGCCGCCGCCGTTTCCACCCAAACGACCTCCATTGAAGATCCATTCACCCACCAAAAAAGAAAACATCATCTCTGTTTCAACTCTCTCTCTCTCTCTCTCTAGGCATGTTTTCAATCTTGAATTCACAAGGGGTGGTTCTGTCCACTGCGATGGCGGTCTCCGGCATCGTCATCCTCCTCGCCCTCCGCCACCAGAAGTCTTTTTCAGCCTCCCAATTCCAGTCCCCCTCCCCAGATCATGCAATTTATATTTCTGAAATTGTTTGGTGGGTGTTCCAAACTCAAATTTTTTGCAACTTTTATGAAATTTGTTTTTCTTTTGCAGGAGATCGTTTGGGTAGAATCGGAGGCGGTGGCGGCGGGTGGGATGGGACCAGTGGGTAATGGGTGGGATAGTGGAGGGGGTCTGAGGGAAGGTGGGGGGCATCCATGGAGAAATATTGGGAGAAATATGGAGAGGGAGGAGAGAGAACCAGACTTGGCTTCTTTTTTTTTTTTTTCAGCTGTTGATGTGGGACCCATCCCGCCACGTCAGCGGTCATGGGTTGAATCATGGGCCGGTTTCATGGTTTGTAGACTTTCTGATTATGTTGGAGACAGAGGAGCACAAAGGGCCAAATCCTTCGGCCCAAACGGAGTTGTTTAAAGGTGGAGAATACCTCGCTACGGTCACCCGATCCCTTCCTCTGCAGTCTGCACCCACCCTACGAAACGATCTCCGTCTTCCTGCCTTCCTGGTACGTCTCTCTCTCTCTCTCTCTCTCTCTCTCTCTCTCACACACACACACACACACAGTCACACACACAGTCACACACACAGAGACCTAAGTTAATTGACATACTGCGCGGGCGGGTGCGAGGAACGCAAGCGTGAACGTCTCTTTCAAAACTCTCCCAAACAACTAGAATTCGTGAATGCGGATGCAGAGTGAGGATTGAGAACGAAGGCTATTTGGAAGGATGATGGGACCAAGACAATGACCCTCTTGGAAATCATTACCGAGGATCGGGTGAATCAGGTCCATGTGTAAATTCCTTAGACCATCTTCGGCCCTACTTTTTTTTTCGGCCCTGCTTTTTTTTTCCCCAAACCCGGAACAAAATCAGGGTTGATTTTTTTTAGTTCCGATCAGTAATATTGGGAATTTTTTTGTTGGTTGAGTTTTAGAAGGAGGCAAAACGATGCCAATGGGGTTTCAGAACTCTATGTTACGTTACACATGTAGTAGTTTAGAATATACGATGTGCATGCATTTGTCTAATTTTTTCTCTTTTTATCTTCTGCAAATTGAATTTTTATTTGTTTCTGTAGGGCCCGTTTTCTGATGTTTCGATGTTGATGGGGTAAATCAACTGCAAATGAGATGTATAATTTTTACCACACGGGTTTTGAGCTTGTTGGGAATACCTTTTGTAACTTTTTGGGCAGCTTACGCCTGTCTCGACTGATACTTGGATGTACCCCACCGTCCACTAGCCCCAATAAAAGATGGAGCAAAGCTTCGTATGGACCTACCACATAAGAGCTGATAGGTCAGAGGTTTTCGAATCTGAGAGCTTAGGAGGGAGCAAACCCTAAATCTTGACCACCAAGCCAACCCTTTGGGTTGCATACCCTGTGTAAGTGGTGATCTTTTGGTGCAAGTTCTCTTATGAGATAGAATTTATCGAACTAGAAGTCAGATAGTAAACTCGGTCAGGTTCTTGTATTTGGCCATGTATGCTTGTGGATATTTGGGAGCGTGTACATTTTACAATGTATAAAAGCTTCAAAATCTTTGACTTCAAGTCTCTGCACCCATATATTTGGGAACCGAACAAGTGATTTTGAAACATAAAGATTTGATACAAGGCCATAACTACCGAAAGATGGGATATGTGTCCCGAATCCAAATCTAAGTTTTGCCACTGCAAACTAAAAGTTACCTAGTCGCTTATCACTTGGATAAGTATCGGAATTATTCGGAAAAAGGATGAAAATAAGGGTTATATAGAACTATGGGTTCCGTATGACTTCAGTTGTCGTTGCCACTTTCACCACCATTTTGAAATGTAGCTGGTGAGATAACACAGATGGTTATGCATAATTGCATATAGGTTTGGGTAATTGACTTTTGCTTTTGTTTGCTGTTTTTGGGTTTCAATTACACTTTGTCCCTGGCGCAGATTGTTTTTTCAGAGCTTTCGGCATGTCTGGTGAAGAGGAAGAAAATGCTGCTGAACTGAAAATTGGAGATGGTAATTGCTGTCTCTTTTCTGCAACAATAAATGTGGTGCTTTTCTGTGTATTTTTGCGGTTATAAATAGGATGTGATATGTCTCCATTTGTCGTACATCAAATCCGAGGAATGGTCTGGATTTTGAATTAGCAATTATAGCAATATGAGTTTCACTCGACAAGTTGAAGCTGGACCTATGAAGATGCTTTATATTGGTAAAGGGCAATTCAAGAGGTGATGGTGTTTCATCAATTCGATTGGATCCAAATTTGATTATGTTCCCCCGTTTGTTGAGGACTTACTTGGGAGAATGCACTTATGATGATACACTCATAGCCAAAACAACCTTAATCACTCACTTCATCAACATCAAGAAAGTGAAAATCCTGAGAATAAGGAAACTGAAACTGAAACTGATCCTTATTTCTTGTTTGTAGTTGTATGATACTAGTCTTTTGAAAGAACTCAACCCCTCCTTCAGCTCTCAGCCTTAGAAGCTGCCTATGATGTGAAGCTTTTGTGGAAATAGCAGCAGTTTGAATTAATATTGTAGTCATTACATTCTGGGTCTGCATTTGGGGTTGGGAATAAACCGTGTGTTACTTGTGGTCCGTAAGACGGTAGAATCAATACACTTTTGTTGGATAATGTTCTATTGCAATCTCCTCTCTTGTTATGCAAAGGTGAAGTGGTGAACATCAAACTTTTTCTTATGGCACAAACCCCCGGGACTTCCTCATCCTTGTCCTTATGGCACAAACTCTTTTCCTATTACCGTTCCATCTTCTATGGGATTGACTTCATTCTTTCTTGCTTCGAAGATAACAGAAATGGCTCAGTTCATTCTTGGTCTAAACTCTAGACATAAATGTTTATCGGTTTATTTCTGAGTGAGTTGCCATTGAAGAAATTTGAAGCTCATTTTAGGTCCAGAGGTGAAGGGGTGAAGGAAAGATCAAGGGTCAGAGTAATAGAATACTAACTCAATTCTCCAAAATTCTGGAGTACTATTTGTAAAAGAGTTTTTTCCTTACTTATAGGTGCCCCGTGTACTATTCTCAAATTCTCAACACATGATTTAAGTTTCGGGATAAATTTGTTGTGGTACAGAAGGTCTTATTTAATTTGAGTTGCCTTCTCAATAGGATTCTGTTATTCAAAATTTCAAATAATGTTATTTTTGCTTATTTCTTTAAGGTGCAACCCGTTCTGTCAAAAGGTTGCACTTCAATTAGCTTTTTGTGTGTGATTTGTGAAGTGAAGTTTAAAGCAATGATAGAACCTTGTGTTCAGGTTCCTCACACTTCAGACTAGTCAGAGTTTCTAATTAATCGCTTCGTGTCCTTAGGAATTCAAATTTAATAGATAGTGAATATGATACATGGAGCAAGAATTGTGCAAGGATACTGTTTTTGGATTTAGAGCTTGACATTTCTCTATTTGTATAAGGGTGATGGGGTGTTGGGTCGTCGTTTGTGGAAGTATATTGGCTGCATTTTAGGAAGAGAAGGAAACAGCTTTGAAACCTGGTTGTTAGGGTCGAATTTCGTTTTATGTATTTTCCTACACAAAGAAAGAGAGTGAAAACAGGAAGGGGAGAAGAAAGAGGAAAAGGTTTATGTTGACAAGCAGTGCTGCGGAAGCAAAATTTTAATAAATAGAATTGAAATTAATAGATCCATGGCATAAAAATTTGTTGGAGTGAATTCTTTGTTAGATTCTTGATATGCCAACACTTATTTCATCATGTCGAACATGTGGTACTATGGTTGAGACATGCAGTTATATAAATTCGGCTTTGGACTGCAACATCGCATAAGAATTTGGCTTTAAACAGTACGTGATTTCGTTTTCTCAGAATTCTTGAAGGCCAAGTGCTTAATGAATTGCGAAGTTGCCATAATTCTTGAGCATAAGTACGAGCAGCTTCAGCAGATGGCTGATGATCCAATGAACCAAGTTTCTCAGTGAGTATTACCCTTTCGTCTCCCATGTTCATTTTCCAATGGAATTGTGGATAAGTCCATTTATGTCACATGTACTTGGGTATGGGTGTCAAGTGTGGGTATGTTTCCAAGAGCCAGATTCACCTACTATTATTGTCATGAGAAACAGGGATGTGAGAAATAATGCTCATTGTTATTATTCTTTTTTTAGTATTTAAATTTGGTGTTTGCAAGTTGATATAAAGCATTTACTGCATAGAATGGAAGTTTTATGCCTAATAATATGGGAAAGAATCGCTAGACATGCTTGATGGGTTTGGGAGAAATGAGAATGTCCAACTACAAACATCGGATGCAATTTTTACTGTTGCCCATGTGTCAAGAGTCCAGCCTCAGTGCTGCGCACATTTAGAAGAGTTCATGTGCAATTACGTTAGTGTGACGTTATGGATTTGTGGCATTGCCAAACTTTTTGCCATGTTGCTACCACACTGTTGCCCCCTTGGTATAGATCCCTCCCAAGTGCCAATGTATTTGATTTGTTGTTTAAGTTTTAACTGGTATGTTACCCGTGATTGCATTGGTTAAGGGCATAACATAAGTGCTGAAACTCCGTGGCTCATTGGTCCTTGGGCTGGCTGAGTGCTTCTTTGGACTTTAATGGCTAGATTACAATATCCAGTGTAGGGCATGGAGGTTTGAGGGATTGTTAGATTCCCATATTTAGCAAATATTTTCTTGGTACATCAGGACAGAAAACAACATAAAACTACGGGTTTGAGCCCAGAACTAAAGCCACTCCTGCCATATCGCGGCGAGCATGTCCAAAACTTCATCTGGTGTAGTCAAAAGGGTGATGAGCTTTTCTTCTTGTTCAGAACCCATCTTGGCAAGAGCATTGGCAATTCGATTTCCTTCTCGAAGAGTATGCGCAACAGAGAACTTGGCAACCGTCATTATAGCCGTACATTTGATAACCAGAGTCTTTGTGGGGAAGTTGGGTGGGGGACCTTCCTTGATCATGTTGACTGCAATCTCCAAGTCTGACTCAATTTCCATTCCATTCAAATCATGGCCTGGAATGACTTTGAGACCATTGTAAATACCCTTGTGTTCAAATTCCAAACTGCTGCAATCCGTGTGTCATCCGTGTTGAAGATCATTTTTCCGCAACCTGGAAATTTCCACGTAATCAGTCTATCATCTGCAATAGCAGCTCTAAATTTAAACTAGGAACACCTCAAAAACTTCTTTAGCATAACTGCAGATGTTCCTAAAGATGTTAGGGATGTTAGTATATTACAAACAACGCTTTCAAAAACCAATATGTCACGAACATTCCAAATATGAAAAAGGACCGAAATGAAAAGTAGGTTCCAAGGGTTTCCCACTGCCAATATCCTTCCTACAGTTGAGACTTGAGAGAGAGCCAATCCATCAAATTTGAAGTATCTCCATCTAACACCTGCGTTAAAGAGGCATTAGCCCAAATACATGCACTAACAGGACAAGTTAAGAACAAATGATCCATGTTTTCAACTTCTGCATCACATCTAGGACAAGAACTATCTTGTGTCATACCTCTAGTGAATCTTTGAAAATTAGTCAAAAGCTTTCCATGAAGACGCCCAAACAGAACATTTGAGTTTATGTGGAAGGGGAAATTTCCAACCAGTTCCAATTACTATAGGTGACTCCGAATCCACTATAGGCAGATTTCACGCTAAACTTACCATTACCATTCCTAACCCAACAAGGCGTATCTTCCATGTCGGTAGCTTGAGGCAAAATAGTACCAGCCACAGTCTCCACATCCTCATGGCTAAGCAAAGAATTCAGGGCAGACACAGCCCAAAACTTTTCACCAGTGATATACTTATTGGCCTTGGTATTTTTTAACCAACGGCTTGCTACCAACCCACCAATCATGCCACATGTTAATGTTAGAGCCAGAGCCCACAAGTCTTTCATATTTTTTAAAAATATCACGAGTTTTATTACACTCCTCCAAACATGGGAAGCATTCTTGCATTTAGGCCAATTTTCAAAAGGGTGGCTGGCAAGGTATTTTTTCTCCGGTTACTCTTGGGTATCTTCGGGTATTGCTTAACGGCGTGGTGGGAATTTGCTGCTCACGGCTTTGGCGCGGCTGGTTTCGGCGTGGTGCTTTGGCTGTCTGGATGTGGGTGGGTGACCGGTGTTGAGGTGGTGCTGTGGCAGCGGTTGGTCGGTGATACTGTTAGGGTTTCTGTTTGAGATTTCATTGTTGGGCTTTGACCCATTTATTTGGGCTTCTAGGCCCTTAGGTGTTTGAGCTTATTTTTCTCTATCTAGGCAACGGGTGTGGGCTTTGTCCCAATTGGTTCCCCATTTTTGGTTTCTTGCCAAAATTGGGTTTGGGTCTCGGATGGACATAGGATTATCCTTAGCTCTGTAGCTCTTGTGTAGGTCTCAGGTTAGGAATATGATATCATCACTCCTTGTCCTATTAATCTTTGTAACAATATCAGAGATTAATAAAAAAAAATTGCCTTCCAAAAAAAAAAAAAGTATTTTTTTCTGGATCAACTGGATCAGAGAGGTTTCTCTCATTGAACTAATGTATGGATTGCATTGCTAAGCAGGCATTTTTGTTTCTGTTTTTGTTTTTTTGGTTTTATTTGGATGCATGAATCAATCTGCCCACAGAACCTATCAACACAAGAGAGAGTGTCTAGTAAATATGAGATTCATAATGCAGGTTCGTTCTATCAGTCTTCCCACCAAATATATTGACTTTCGGTTACCTTTTGTGCTCAGAGTATTTGAAAAGTCACTGCAGTATGTGAAGCGCTTTAGCCGCTACAAGAATCCAGATGCCGTCAGACAAGCTCGAGAGTATCCTTTAGTTGCCGTTGTTTATGTATGGTGAAATGGTGTTTTCTGTTTGTGTTCTTGTGTAGCTTTCTTTTGCTTTTTTATTTGTTTCAATGCCTTAAGTTCGAATTTGTTGCCTGTGGGCTATGGCACCAAGAGTTTAAACCTTAACCAATATTCAGAATACTTAGTAGATACCAGTTGGCTGAATTTGAGGTACTTACCCAATCACCTCATCATCTGAACATTTCTAATCAAAAGAAGAAAAGAAACAGAAACTCTCAAATAGACAACCCATGAATCTCACTATACTTGTATGATGCAGCTCTGTGTCCTTGGAAATCTTTGCCCTGAAACTGTGGAGGAAGCTATTGCTATGGTTCCATCGATGAAGGTACTTATGTATTTGTGACGCTTACAGAACAGTTTTGAACTACGGAGTTCGTTGTTACGTTTACTTGATGATTCAGTGAAACAGTGATAGATTGATTTACCTGTAGCTGACATTCTACACTTACATGTGCGAGCTTTTAAATGGAAAATAGTAAACTAAATCGTGGAACGTTGACAAAAAGATTAGAGGATGGCCACTTCACATGTTTCCACATTATCAGCAGTAAAATTTAATGAGTACACCAATTTCTGTTGACCACTTTAACAAACTTTTTCTCTTTCATGTTGTCTTCAAGGACAAGGTTATGAAGTTTAACTTTTTCCTGTTTACAGTTTACGTTGGTGCATATTTATTTGTTTAAAAGCTACTCATAAATAGCTGGTTCAGGATAATAAGTTTATCATTGATATTTTTTCTTTTTTTGCTAAGTAGTCGTTTGGTCGCTTTACATTTTACCTTCGGTATATAGCTTGTAAGTAGTACCCAGAATTATTGTGGTGTGCATCATTGCAACGTTCCACAGCGTGCTTGGGTTACCATCTAGTTGGTTTCCAACATGTGACATGCTTCTTGTTTGATTCACTGACTGATCAATGTGTTGGTGCATATTTATTTTCTTAAAAATATTTTTTCTGGTAAGTTTGTTGAATTAGTTGTAAATAATTTTCAGGGAATTTTTCACTTACTCCTCCTGTACTTTGAGCAATTTTCAGAGACACCTCCTCAACTATACTTTTAAACCCTTACACCCTTGTACCATGAACTAAACTGAGACTGTTTGTTTTTCGTTATAATTGATGAAAAAGTAGAATTTTTTTTCACATTATGTGGCATTTTTGCTTCCAAATACACTTTTAAAATTCTAATATTGACCTTAGAAACCATTTACGGGTTGGATAAAGTTTCATTAGCCAGTAAACAGGGCATCCTAACTCTCTTTCTTTCACATTTTCACAAAATGTGAAAAATTTTACTTTTCCGTTAATTCTAACGGAGTAGCTAATGGTCTCACTTTAGTCCTTCGTACAAGGGGTGTAAGTGTTTTAAAAATATTGTTGAGGGGTTGTCTCTGAAAATCGCTCAAATTACAGGGGGTGTGCGTGAAAATTTCCCTAATTTTAATGAAAAAAATTCCACCCGAAAAAGAAATAGTCCTGGATATATATGGTAATATTATGACATGTCTACTATGGTTATAAGCAGCATAGTTGTTTTTCGTTTGTTGCTTTGTCTGCCTTGTATTAGTTTTAGCTATACTGTAACGGAGGTTACCAACAAACAATGACCTGATAACTCTTGAATAAAACGTGATTACAAACGGTAGACCACTTCAAAACGCTTTGATCTATAAGTTGAATACCCAGAGGTAGACCAAAAAATCTTCAGCTTCGTCACAATAGACACTGAACACATGTTGACATAGTCTGGTGATTGCATTTGTTAACACCTTCAGATGTGCGCTTGCAATCTCTGCTTGGAATGACTTCTGGAGCGTATTTGGCACGATGTCGTCCTGGAATACGAATCCCAATGATTTTTTTGTTGATTGAGCTTTCTTTGTGTTTTGCAGAGTAGAGGACGCGCGCTTGATGAGGAGGCAATTGAGAAGGTGTTGAATGACCTTTCCATGATAAAGAAGTTCGATTAATGCCATTTTTTGCTTCGCATGGATCTATATTACTCGCAAAAAATTGCTGTCCTAAAATTGCTATTAACGCTACGGCAACTTCTTTTGAAGCAGCATGTTGGAAACAATGCCCCATTGATGTACTTGAATTGAAAGCAAGCACATGGTTAGATTATGAATTTCATTTTGGGTGTGTATTTATAAAGCATTACTGGGGGGAAAAAAAATGGCAATTTGATCATTTTTCGTTTTGCATTTTGTTGGAGTCAAACTTGTACCAGCACTGTTGTCCTGACTGACTATTTATTTATCCTGCCTCGTCCCAACTCCAACCTGAACCCATTGCAGTTTGGGTGGTTCTCGACTTAAATTTAGGGTCTCGGTTGAGTTTGAGGGAGAATTCGTAATTTTGTCGGGTCTGGATTGGGGTTGGGTATTGTTGAAATTTTATAGATTTGCAATTTTATCCATTCTCTTCGATCGATTGAAAAATAATAATAAATATACTCTTGTTGGGTATTGTTGATCAAGTATCATCTTGTAATAGCTCATTGAGCTATAATAGAAATTCCATCGATGGTGCTACACTGCTATTTTATTCTCCTATCTCAATTTGTAAAAGTCCTTTTGCGTTAAAATAGGCTCTTTCCTGTTTTGAATAGAAATATCATATTATATGGTCCTAAAACAAAACGACGTCGTTTTGTGCTGATGTCATGCTGACGCCGGCGGTTGTGTGAGTAGCATTATTGTTCCTAAAATCTGTTTTTGGTGTCATCCTTCGCAGCCTATTCATTAAAGTAGATTAATCAAGAACCTGCCTCGGGTGGAATGGAGTAGGTTTCCGTTCCACTAACCTTTTTAAAAAATAAGTACTTATTTTTAATTTTAAAACTTGAAAATAATTCTTTAATTTTTTTTTTGGATTTTTTTTAAAAAAAATCAAACAATATTTATATTGCATATATTTTAGATTTCAGTGAGTCCATTATTTTTAAACTTAAAATTTGCAAAATAAATACTTTTTTGATTAGTGGAACGGAGCCTAGATTATCATCCCTTCTCACAAGATTCTTCAGTATTCTGTAGGGCGGGCTGACCTACAGGGTTGTAGTGCATCACGTCAGTCGTCCATCTCAACAATCAACGCTCTGAATTTAAAACAAATTCTTACTTTTTTGAGGAAGAGTCTATTTTAAATTCGGACAGTTAAAAACACTTTTGGACGTTTTGATAATGCCTTACAACCCCTGCACTATAGGGTTTTCGAATCCGTATTCTTGGTCTCAGGTCTCTTATCCACCACAAATTAGCTTGGAGTCTACACACCTATGCGGAGTATTTAGGACTCACCCCAAATGAGTAATAGGAAAAGACCATGAGCGGTGATGCCCAGCCATTGGAGGGGTTCCATTAACTAAAATAGTAAGTACTTATTTTAGAATTCGAATTAAAGGTAATGTATTACTACTAGTATAAGGCTGCGTCCTCTTGAACTTAACTTAAATTTGAAAATTTTGTCCTTATTTGAATTTGTTTCGCATTTGTTAGTTTTGAGTCAAACTTTTGCAGGTTATTGATTCGTTTCGACGAGAGGAATCGAAAAAATAAAAATTTAAAAAATTATTTTTACCAAAATATTTTGAGAAATAACCATTTTTTAGGAAACTCTTCTGGGAGACGTTCCAATCGTCAAGATTGAAAAAGTAAAAAAAAAAATTTGCTTTTATCTAAGTATTATTGAGAAATAACCATTTTTTAGCAAAGATGAATCAATAACTCATAAAAATTTGCTGTAAAATTAACAAACGCAAAAAAAAAATTCAAATAAAGACAGAGGCCTTGTTCGTTTGGTGACTTTGGGTATTTTAGTTTTGGTAGTGGGTGGAGAGAGAAATAGGATAATGATTGGAGAGATGGGTAATGAGTGGAGAGAGATAGAGAGAGAAATGAAATTAATAATTGAAAAAATAGGATAATGATTGGAGAAAGATATAGGGTAATGATTGGAAAACAAAATTAAAACAAAGTAAATTATGTAAACGAACAAGGTCAGAATTTTCTTATTTAAGTTAAGTTTAACAGAACGCAGCCTAAAAGGAAAGAGCTTGTCTCGTTAAAAAAAAAAAACGGAGTAAATACTTTAAAAGAATCTCTTCGAGGAACGAGGCTGGAATGGGGTTTTTTTTTTTTCTCCCCACACCCACAGGTTTTATTAATAAAAAAAAAGGGGGAGAAAAGACGGTGGTAATGGACTAATGACGACCCAAAAGTCGCTGCTTAAAATGGGGTAGGTAGGGCCGTAAGATGCGGATTTCCTCAATACTCGAATACTTACGTGGCAGAATCAGGTGGTGTCGTGGACCCACGCCCCTGCTACCGGAGCGCGGAAAAAAGGAGCCACGCCCACGCCCACGCCCACGGCCCCCGCGAAAGGGAAAGTTCTCTCTCTCTCTCTCTCTCTCTCTCTCTCTCTCTCTCACTTTATCCATCGTTTCTCACTCCGCCTCCCTCATACACCACTCTACTGTCACAGACAAGCCGCTCTCTCTCTCTCTCTTTCTACCTAGCTCATTTTAGGGCTTCTCTCTCTCTCTCTCCCCCTACATTGTTCAGCTCTTTTTTAGAGTTATGGGAATCGATCGGGATCCCAAGTACGATTTGGGGGGTTCTGATTTCGAACCCTAGCGATTGGTAAATGACAAGTGATCCGACAAAGGCTTGGCTTTTTCGGCTCCAAAAGTTGCATAGAAGAATCTCTCCGAATCAACCCTAACCCCAAGGTCTCCCTCCCTCTCTCTCTCTCTCTCTCTCTCTCACACACACACATGTATAACCGGAAACTGATGCATATACGTATGCATACATATGAATATAGATTTTATTGGGGTAATCGAGGCTTTTAGAGTGTTTGTTATGGTTTATCAAGCTCAAGAACTTTTTTGGGCTTGCTGTAGTGCAAATTTTAGGGGATAAACGGGCCGAACGAGCCGAGTAGGTGGTTGATTGGGCTTGGTTTGAAAACTTAACGAGGTTTAAAGATATGTGCGAGCTTAGCTTAATTATAAGACGTGTCGATCTCGAGCTTTAATCAAGCCGAATACGAATTGATGTCGAGTAGCTTGAATATTTTATACTTGGTAAGCCAAACAAGCCGAGCAGCTTATTGCTGGAGCTTGGTTTGAAACTTTTACGAGGTTTAAAAGAATGTTAAAGCTTGGTTTGGATATGTGACGAAGCGATCTCGAAAGAGCTTTTAACGAGCGAAGACAAGCTCAAACTTGAGTAACTTGGTTCATTTACAGCCCTAGCCAAAATGCTGTTATTTGGCAATGTTACTTAAGTGGTTATAGAGCGAAAGTTTTGGGCCATGTTCATGGTGTCTATCGGAGAACAGAGAGAATGTTTAGGCACAAGAATTGGCAAAGCTATAATTTTGTTTACTGTTGGAGATGGTTTTTTGTGAGATCTTGCCAATTTATGGATTTGGCAAAGCAAATGGCTTAGGGTTGGAGATGTTCTGAGGGCAGTTAGTTGAACCATAGGAGTAGGAATTTTCTTGCAGTATTTTTTTCACATTTGAACACACGTCTTCATTTGCTAAACTCCTGTGTTAGTTATTGACCAAATTTTTTGTTGAATAATAAGAGCGTTTATGGGGGGGGGGGGGGGGGTTTCCGTTATTTGGTTCGTAGCAATCTTCTATGTATTGTTATCTTGAAAGAAGAGGAGATGGTAGCACGTAACATTCATGCTGTTTTCATAATATGCAAGTCAGTCGTATACTATTTGAAAACATCTTCAGTCAGTTCTGCGCCCAAAGTCTATCCTCAAAAGTCAATCAAAAGATGCTAGTGTACCCTGATGGCTTGAAAACGTGCCACATTGATTAAACATGATGTGTAGATGCACGGATTTTGGGAAGGGTTTGATGCAACACTAATGAACACGTAGTTAGGTTTCTTGGGTTTCAGTTGCATTCTTGTGTTTCAGTTATTGAATGTGAAAAGATTCAAACTTGCAATACTCGTTTTGTGGCATTGTGCCTTTTCACGTCTATTTTTTTTTACTGACATGAATTTTCTATTTTGAGTTTATCCCTAATGGTGGAACTTGTTACAGGTCTTGGTATTTTGCAGTCGACTCTTTTTGTGTTTATCAACTACCGCAGGGGTGGCTTTTGTGAGTCTCCATGTGGCTGTAGGCTTAGTGGGTTATGGACTCTGTGAAGACTGTTACTCGTCTTAAGGGTATGTTGTCACAATAAATGGAACTGATTATGGGACTCTCTTACTTGTGTAGTCATATTACTACTACTTAACAAGAAATTTTGCAGTAACCAGTCGACGATTAAATACTAATCACAGAGTGGAATATCCTCGTTGTCTTTTTGTTATTGAAATTGCAAATTCCTCTATTCCATTTTCTTTGTCCATCTTTCTAATTTTAGATATCCCAAAATGCATCTCCTTTCTGAAAACTCAAAGCTTAGATATTTTTAGTTGGGAATTGATTTTCACAACACCCCCCCCCCCCCCCCACACACACACACACACACACACATCTACATGCACTCTTTTTTTTTGTTTTGTGAGTGATGTGATTTGAAATTATATGGTTACCCTTTTCATGTGTGAAGGGAAAAAAATACATGAAGGGTAATTTTGTAATTCTACATTAATAAAGACAAAAAATGGAGTGCACTTGGACAAAAGGGGAGTGTGAATATCAATTTCCTATCAGTTTTCTAAAAAGTCAATCTTTTGAATGGTTACGGCTATGTGTAAAAGCGAGGATATAAGGGTAATGATGTAAATTCAGTACCTGTTGATTTGAATAAGTGCATTGAATGCCTGTCTCCTTGAATTTGGAACTCCCAAAAGGGACTAATAGTGTGGAATGGACGGAGTACAAGATTCTACTTATGGTTTTCAGTCTCTCATTTTCTTAGGTTTTAAATTGAATGAACTGCCAGGGATGCTTAATACTGGGATATCTCATTGCAGGTTCTCTTTGTCACCGGTTCATTTTTCTAACCATATGGTTGTCTAGTTTTCAAGATGGAGTAGCTGTTGAAATGACACCTGAAGTTACTCACATTTCTTCCTTCTCTGAGCTAGCAGTCCCACCTTCTAGTGGACTATTTCAACCCATAGAGATATCACCTGCTGTTATTCCCCATTATCCCTTTCCTGGGGACTCTTTGCCACCTTTGTACCCCATCTTCCCACCTACATATAATCCAGTGTTGACTGGAAAATGTCTTGTAAACTTCTCTGCTCTTTCGGATATTATGGATAAGACGGCGTCTGATTGCTCTCAACCTTTGGCAGCTTTTGTGGGAAATGTAATATGTTGCCCTCAGTTCAGTAGTTTGCTCCATATATTCCGGGGATACTATAGCACGACTTCTGGTAAATTAGGTCTACCAAATGCGACTGCTGATGATTGTTTTTCAGATATCATTAGTGTGTTAGCAAGCAGGAGGGGAAACAGCTCAATACCTGGCATCTGCTCTGTAAAACCATCAAATCTTACAGTTGGGTCTTGTCCCGTGAACGATGTAACTACCTTTGAGAAGACGGTTAATACTAGCAAATTATTGGAGGCTTGCAGCAGTATTGACCCTCTTAAGGAGTGTTGCAGACCAATTTGTCAGCCTGCGGTTATGGAAGCTGCACTACAGATTTCGGCGGGTCAGGCCGGGATCAGCAGTAATAAGAATATAGTCGGAGGGCCTAGCCGGGTGGATGCTCTTAATGATTGTAAAGAGGTGGTGTATTCGTGGATTTCTAGGAAACTCCCTATAGATGCTGCCAACACTGCATTCAGATTTTTATCTTCCTGTAAAGTCAACAAAGGTACAAGGTTTTTACTATTTATATGCATGTTAAAGGGCTTCTCATTAATACCCAGTTTCAAAGTTTATATGCCTGCATTTGTACAGACTCTTCCTAGGAATGCGGAAAGTATTGCATTGCATGTATGCATTGAATAACCTGTTATCCACTTTCCACAGTTTAAATAAAGAAACTTTCTGGATTGCTTCAAATTCGTTAGAGTGATTTTGTATATCCTGATTTCAAAGTTTAGTTGTATAATTTGGTTGGTTTTTAGATTGTTTATTGTGACTATTGAGCATGTTTCACTGTATTTACGATGATCTTGGGACTGATGGAAACTATTATACTTACTGTTACTTGTTCTCGATAGAGCTACAGGATCATTATATCACTGTTAACTTACTAAAATTGCATGACTCAGGCGGTTGGGTCAAGTCATGATTTTGGTCTTTAATATGGCTATTAGTTAAGTCTGGATTAATCTAATGGTGAAAGAGTCTGAATTTCTTGTTTATAGGTCATAATTCTAGTAGGATTTGGAGCCATCCAAGTGTCAATAATTATGTCTGCAATTCTTTCTATAAGTTGGAGTTCAGTTTTAGAGGGTTTGTATGACGCCTTAGTAGATTTTGTGATACTTGTGTAACCTTACCTTAGGAACAAGGTAAAGCATCCTAGTCAAAACTTATTGGCTATGAGTGAAGACTGTAGAGGCTCCCCAGACTCATGTATAAATTCTGGAGGTTATAAGTAACCAATGTGGGACAAGCGCTAATAGTAGAATTACAAGAGTGGACTTCTAATATTTTCTTCTTCTATTTCTTCTCCCGTCTTCCACAAAGTTATTATTTTGGAGCTATACTATGCACGATCTCAATACAGTCCTCATTTATGGATTCGCAATCAACCCTTACCCGTTTTCATATCTTTGGGCCTTTGAACTTTCTCTCATAGCTGTTCTTCACTGGATTTCTGTAGCTGCTTTTGGATCTTGCAACCTGCAACTCATGGAAATCAAGTGACGCTAATACTAGCAGGCTTAGCCTAAGTTTTAGATTCCTACAAACTTTCCATTACCATAACGTACTACCAGTCCTTCCTATTATGCGCAGTTTTGTGATTGAGTTTCCTCATCTGTTCTCCGTCATGGTTAGAAATTTGTTTTTGAGGGTTTTTCGTAGCTCAAATGAGCTTATGAGCTCATGTTTAGCACCCCCACCTCTGTTATTTTGGCTGTAAATATTAAAGAAGGAAGTGGTGCATTTCATTTAGCCTTACTTTACCTGCTTTGTGCTTGCTGTGATGGTTGTTGATTGGGTGTCTTAGGAGTGGTGACGTTCTCTTTGTACAGTTTGTCCTTTGGATTTTCAGCACCCTGATGAAGTAACTAAAGCATGTCGTAACGTAGCTGCTCCAAGTCCTTCATGTTGTAGCTCATTAAATGCGTACATAGCGGGGATACAGAAGCAAATGTTAATTACGAATCGACAAGCCATTCTATGTGCGACCCTTTTCGGTTCCATTCTCCAAAAGGGTGGGGTGATGACAAATATTTATGAGCTTTGTGATGTTGACTTAAAAGATTTTAGTCTTCAAGGTAATTTCCCAGGCTTTTAAATTGGTCATATTGTCTTAGTGCTTGTGTTCATGATATCTGATATGGTGTTTTTCTTTGTTTTTGCCTTTGCGGGTATATTCTTTTGGCACTGGGCAGCATATGGACAAGAAGGTAAGCTATGTTTTATGCTTCTTGATTTCTTCCCTTTTCTTCGAGCTCTCTTTTAAAGTTTGGTACATTTGATCTGTCCAGTATCAATTATTGCATTTTTCTTCTTATAATCTTCAATCCTTGTGTATACAAGTTGCATTTGACTTACAGTTCCCAACTTTTTATCTAGTTCTACCCTCAGGTTGTTGATATTCTTCCTTTGTGTGGATCTTTTGGTTAAGTTTCTTCTGAGTTATCAACTAGGTCGGTTGAATAGCTTCACTTTGGTACTTATCAAAAAAAAAAAAAGTGTAGCATCACTTGGGTGCAGTGAGGTTCTAAGTTCAATTCCTATGGAGAGGAAGTTGACGCTTGTTGATGGGTTGAGGAGGGATTTGGTAGCATGAATTCTACTAACATGTGGAACCAATGACACATAAAACACACTCACCCAAAAAAGGACTGGACCACAACAAAGACAACCAAATACAAATAACTTCAGCCTTTAGTTTTCTTATTCCACCAAGACTTCTTGTGAAGTCCTCAAAGGAGTAATTCTTAAGATCAAATCCTGCGTAGTCCACAAGGCAACCAAAGTTTTAATACTCTTAAGTCTTAACCAATTCAGCCACATCCAGATTTTTACCCGTGAAAATAATTTCGTTTCCTTTCAACCATATAGCCCATAAAACTGCAAAGAAGCACATCTCCGACCAACCTTTCTCAACATTCTTGAACTTGTTGGAGAACCAACCGCACATTAGATCATAAAGGTTAGCAGAACAAACCCATTCAAAGCCCCACCACTGCATAATCAAAGTCTATTCGGGCCATGATACTTGACAATGCAGTAGGATATGAACATGGGTTTGAAGCACAAGAGAGCAAAAGGGGCACATACCTGCCAAATTAGCTAGCACAAACAAAGTTTGAAATGATTCCGACACTTGTGAGAGAACTTGAGTTGCCAAAATAAGCTAGAGTTACATTAAATTTGTCCTCAAGAGTCGAGACAAGTAGGAGTAAAAAGCAGATTACAAATTACTATTTTCTGGGCCTTTTTGAGGACAAGGGTGAGCAACTTTCCTATATGGGCAATGTGGATGTAGATACTCATTGCTCTTTCTTTTATGTGCATGGCTAAGTATCTACAAAAGATATTCTCCCCAATTTATATCTCTCATGTTGGACATATATTATACCTTGGACATATATTATACCTAACTCTTTGTTTTGGAAAGCTTAATATGTAGAAATCATATTGTCCATTTGCAGCATTCATTGTCATAGCACAAACGGTGAAGTTGTGTTGGGAAAACATGACATGTAGGTAAAAATTAAAAAGCTTCCATTTCAGAAGTTGAGCAAATTTTGTTCCTTGGACATTAAAAGCTATCCACATATGGTTACCTGGGTGCATGTCTCTATGTCTCTGAACCGAAAAATGTTGTAATCTGTTTCCAATCACAGCCATAACTACATGGATTATTGCAAGAACTGTAACTAGTAGGCGGGGAATCTGTTGTCATGAGAAATTCCTTGACATTCTCGCAGACTGATTATGGTTTTCTTACAATATTCTACGTAGTTATAGCCGTGATTGGAAATAGATTGCAACATTTGTCGGTTTGAAGGTATGCACCTAGGTAACCTTATGCGGATAGCTTTTAATGTCCAAGGAACTTAATTTGCTCAACTTCTGAAATGGAGCTTCTTAATTTTTGCCTACATGTCATGTTTTTCCAACACAACTTCACAGTTTGTGCTATGACGATGAATGCTGCGAATTGAGAATATGATTTCCACATATTAAGCTTTCCAAAACAAAGAGTCAAGTATAATATATGCCCGATAGGAGAGATACAAATTGGGGAGAATATCTTTTGTAGATACGTAGCCATGCACATAATTTCTTTTTGAATGTTGAAAAGGGAGGGAGCAATGAGTATCCACCTCGCCCGTTTAGGAAAGTTGCTCACCCTTGTCCTAAAAAATGTTGATTTGTAATCTGCTTTTTATACCTATTTGTCTGGACTCTCGAGGGCAAATTTAATATAACTCTGGCTTATTTTGGCAGCTCCAGTTTTCTAACAAGTGCCGGAATCATTTCAAACTTTGCCTATGCTGGCTAATTTGGCAGTTATGTGCCCTTTTTGCTCTCTTGTGCTCCTAATGCATTGTCAAGTATCATGCTCCGTATGGACTTTGATTATGCAGTGGTGCGGCTTTGAATGGGTTTGTCCTACTAACCTTTATGATCTAATAATTGTCCAATAAGATGTGGATTCCTAGATATAGTCCTAATTTGTATCCTCTACTTTGAAATGTTTTCTTATTTTTTCCGTAAATTTGCAAAGCTGTGTGCAGTTTTGTAAGTTATGGAGTATTGGCATCTTCTTTGAAGTCTACTGGCTATCAGTTGTCTTTCTTATCTTTTTGTCCTCAAATTTTACTGTGTTTCCTGCAATCATGGTAGAACGTTCTTCCTTCAGCTATATAATCTAGTAATTCAATGACTCAGGTCAAACACGTTTCATTATTCTCCTCAGATCCTCCATTTATTAGAGCCTCCATCACCTGGATAGTTTATATCTTATTTATCTCCACTGCCGCCATCCCCGTTCCCCAGTCTTTACGCTCTAGGACCTGTTGAATAGATCCTTAAAACAAGATGAAAGGATCCAAGATAAGTTGCGGTATAGGACAATGGAAAAGACTAGAAGGGGAAACAGGCTGTTGAGAAAGCCAATATCGTTAATTCTGTGTTGACACACTTTTTTGACGTATGTTACTCTTCAATGCGGTAATTGATATCTTTTATCATAACCATACCGGGGTTTATGCTAAATTAGAAATTTGGAGAGAAGCATTGGAGTCCAAAGGATTTAGGATAAGTAGGAGTAAAACTGAGTATATGCATTGTAAGTTTATCGACAATAGAAGTGACAAGATAGAAGAAGTGAGGATTCAGGATCAGGAGATATCAAAAAGGTTCAATTTTTAGCAAGGATGGGGAGATTATGGACAATGTAACCCATTAGATCCAAGTTGGGTGGCTCAAGTGGAGAGCTGCTTTTGGTGTATTATGTGATCGAAGGATACCTTACAAATTGGAAGGGAAATTTTATAAAACTGCTATCCCACCACCGATGCTATATGGGACGGGGTGTTCGCTTATCAAGAAGCAACAAGTGAGTAAGATGAGTGTAGTTGAAATGAATATGTTGAGGTGGATGTGTGTTAAGACTAGGAGTGATACGAAACTATTCGTGAGACAATAGAAGTTGTACCTATACAGGATAAGTTGAGAGAAAATAAATTAAGGTGGTTTGGACATTTACTCTAGACTTGCAGACGCAGTAGTGGATAGTGACATGATAGTCTAGGGAAAGAAGAAGACCTAAACTGACTTTGGATACCATGATATGGAAGGACTTGGGCTTACTAAATTTAAGCAAAGAGGTAGCCCTAGACAGAGCCTAATGAAAAAATAAGATTCATGTAGCCGACCCCAATTGATTGGGACACAAGGCTCGGTTTCGTTTTGGTTTTGGTTTGGTTTATCATAACCATGCCATTCAGTTAGCAAACTTTGGATTCACATCTATGTGTGAATCGTTGGAAGACGAAACTTTTGTGGATTCATGGTACGTATCATGAGTCATGACAACCTACGATGGTACGTACCAGGTGAGATGTTTGAAAAAATGCGACAATTTCGATTTTGAAAGCCTTTTGAGGGGATTAATCGTGAACTGCAACAATTTTATTATTCACTCATGTGATGAAATAAAAGAAAAAATGGAAAGCTTTGAACTTTTTAAACTAATTCTGCATAACAATTGTTTTAAATCGTCTTGTTTACACTAGTATAGATAGACTTCGTTTTTGTACAAAATGCGGAAGTTATTAAACTTTTGAAGTTGGGATTCTTTTAATGGATACATAAGATAATAAAGAATGTAATAGAGGGAGATCTAGACAAAAGAAGGCATATAGTAATCCCAAAGACCTTAAAACGTTTATTTGAATCCTCTTCCTAAAAGAAAGAAGCCAAAAATGTAAAATATCATTCCTCGAATCCACATCTCTTGCAATACAAGCAAGGGTGTTCCCTATTGGACCATGGGATCCTAAATTGGATCACTTAAACAAGCTGTGTATTGATTTATGCCTAAACAATATCTTTTACACTATATTTGTCATTCAAAGGCCAAAATATATGTTCCAAAACATTAAAGAAATCGTAACCGAATCAGAGTGATTCATGGTCGGGAAAAGATTCTTCGATAGCTAGACAAAAGAAGGCATATGATATTGAATCTCAAAGACCCTAAAATGGTTATTTTTAATCCTTTTCCTATAAGAAAGGAGCCAAAGCTGGCATTCCTTGAATCCACATCTCATGCAATACAAGCAAGGATCTTCCCTATTGGACCATGGGATCCTAAATTGATCACTTAAACAAGCTTCGTATTGATTTATGCCAGACTAGTCTCTTTTACACTGTATCTTTGTCATTCAGACTGAATCAGAGCAATTCACGATTGGGAAAAGAACCATTTTGATTCTTGATTCGATTCACACGACTATCTTATAAACAAGATGAGTTGCGAAAAAGTAGTAATAAACAAGATACGGGAAATCACCCATACTTTATTCCTTTCTGTTTAGCAATTTCTTTCTGGTATTTACCTGAGATTAATATTTCTTAAAATTGATGTGGTAGTTATACTTTCATACTCTCTTAACTATTCAGTGGTTCTGTGCAATGTTAATGACTTACTATGAGGGCTATGATTCCCAAACTTAAAAAATGCTTAACAGAATAATTTTATATAACTACTTCGGATTAAATATAAAGTCTTCAGTCTGTATCCGGAGCAAAATATAGTCAGCAGACCACAACCAATGGACTACCTAGCTAATCTATAATATCAAAATAGAATAAATATGCTTTTACTCCTAAATCTTGAGATATCGGAATATGAACTAAAACAGCTATAGGATGCACAGATTAACCTGTCAATAATAGCAAGAAAAACAGGTTCTTGATTACAGAAGTTCCATGGTGCAATCCATTTTGGTATATCTGTTCTCCTCCAGTTAGCAAAAGCGCATTTTACATATTCCTTTGGAATTAGTATTCAGTTACTTAATACCTGAATTAGCCGCAACTTACTAGTCAAAAGTCGTTATGAAATGATAGAGTTGTTTTCTCTTATTTATTGCTAGTTATCTTTTTAAAACCGTACTTCTTGGTTAGCCCACTCATTACGGCAACCATACCACATGTAATGAAAAAACTTCCATGCTGTGTCAATAAGGCTCAGTTTGGATGGTAGGAATCTTGAGAAGGAATGGAAATGTGATACCATACTTCTATGATTTTGACGTTTGGAAGGAACATGAATAGTACGCACTCTCAGGATTCCCATGTTTGGGAGAGACAGGAATAGGATTGTGATTCTTGATGACACATCCGATCAGGAATCACATTACCAGATAGAGTGGGAATTTGATTCCTCCCTTACCCCATGGGAATTTTAGATTCCTGGCTCAATCAATAAAAAAAGGAAATATTGACTTTGATAATTTCCAAAAAAATTGATTCCTGCAGAAGATTACTGAACTAATCCTAACACTGGAATTAAATTACTTCAGGTATCGTATTCCTAGGAATTTCATTCCTGGCAATCATATTCCTATTCCCACTCGATAAAATTCCTTGGAATTTGATTCCTAGTAATCGCATTCCTATTCCTATTGAAAATTCCGGTCATCCAAACTGAGCCTAAAGTTATTGGTTATCATGCCTTGTTGGGGAAAAACTAAATCATAAAGGATGTGAAAACCTCCTCCCTTTTTATGACATATTTCTCTTAACTTTTCGTACACGTACATATGCACAGCATGTATATGTGGGCTGAATAAAACCACTATATGTCACATATAGCACAATAACTTTCTCTAGCACTCCTTTGCGACTCAAAATAAACATGTAATCTTTCTTGTGATACATATATACTTGTGCTTCGGAAAAAGCTGAATGAGTGCCCTAGAGGTACATACGCTAGTGCTTTAGTTGGAGTGATTCAGTGCGTAAAACATTTAATGTTCGACTCTATAAGAGATTTACAGAGGGAAAATGACAGCCCAGGATGTGTTTTGATAATTAATACTTCAGCATTAACAAATGTTCTCAACATGTCCTTGTTGGGTATTAATTATCAAAACACGTCCTTGGCCGTCATTTTCCCTTTTACAGACTAATACCCTTGTAGTTTTAAGAAATTGTTGTAGTGACCATTGTTTGTTTTCCACTTCTGTGTAAATGCAGGGTGCTTACTTCGCAGCTTGCCTGCAGATGTGGTATATGACAAATCAGCAGGCTTCAGCTTCACATGTGACTTGAATGACAATATTGCAGCTCCATGGCCTTCTTCATCCTCTATGACATCCTTGTCTCTGTGTGCTCCTGGTAAACTGCCTGGGGAGAGTCTAGTTGTCTATTTATTGCAACAACTTAGAAAGTAGAGTAATAGCAGTTGAGTAGCATATCTTTTTGGTTTCTTACTAGCCAATATCCTAAGTGACACTGCTAATTTTTGCAGAGATGTCATTGCCTGCCCTTCCAACATCGGAGACTTTGGGAAGTTCCGGTATGTGTCATACTGTCATTCGCTACTGCAGCTTAATTAATTACTCTAGGTTGTAACAATTAGCGTGAACCGCCATGAGAGACGTAAATTGAATAGACAAAGGTTATTCACTAAAAGTAAATGCAATTTAATACTGGTACAAGAATGTGATGTTTCTTTCTTTCACCAATCATCCTCCAGTGCAGGGTAAAATGAAGTCTCTCCTTCAGTGGTGGCTTTTGAAAAAAATCCCTGGGAAATAAAATCAGTTGTTTTACATTCCAATTGAATTGGTCTTTTGTTTCTTGATTGCATTTCAGTGTTGTCTTTCTTTTGCATGTCACTTTTTATGTCTCCAGATGGACTCAATATCTCCATTGTGCATTGTATGTGGGGGCAATATGTTTGTGTGTGTGTGTGAGTGACAATAGCTTTCACTTATAATGCTCCCCTTTCTTTGTTATGCCGCAGCTTAGTGTCCTACTGCATAACTGGAGAGTGAATTGCTAATGACTTCACCTTTTACTGTATGCAGGGTATCGAACTGGTGGAGTTAAATTTCTTGTACCCATTTTCTCGTTGCTTGTTTTTTGTACGTTGTGATGCTGAAAAATATGTAGCCAAGGGCTGGGCTGATCTGGTTTGAATTAGAGGACTTTCGTATGGCCCAAGTCCGTGTATATTTCGAGTTTGCTCTCATGTATAGCAGCAGTTTTTGGGGTTATCCATTCTTCATTCATGTAGCTCTGGAACCTGTTATAGAGGATTTGCTTTTGTGTTTCTAACCAGATAGGTGTGTAATATAGGCCCGCAGCGTTTTTGAAGTTGTAGAAACTGCATGGTTGTCAGAGGACCTGGGGGGGGGACCTATTGGCCCCTAAAATAGGCTTCATTCTGGGCATAAAAGTTTGATCCAATCGGTGTAAAGCTCGACGATTAGTGTTTCGTCGTGAAGGTAATATCGTATGATTGAATTAAGTTTCGTCTTTGAGGAGTATTTTTAAAATCATCGATCAAATGATTAATGCAGTTTGAACCAAGTTAGGTCAATTTGAACCTGAGATCTCACACAAGGACTCCCAAGTGTCCACTCACGACCACTTGAGTGCTCACGAATGGCCAATTAACAGGAATATTTATTTACTCTCGACGAGTTCTACAATAAAATAAACAACGCAGTTCAAATTCTTATACTGAAGTTGGGTTAAGTCCATTACAAAGTCAAAATGTTTTATGGTCTTGGAGCAATGCTATGTGGTGCTCTAACTAATTTCACCACAAATTTTTGTGAGGTTTGGTATTAATTGTGTGGATTCTACAATAATGTGGGGTGTAGTGCCCGAGAGCACTCATTACAATAATACAATGGGACCTTGAACCACTATCAAATTATTTTGGGTCTTAATCGGGATGTAATGTGTAGAAAGCGAATTTGGAAATTCTATAGTGCAGCTCGCACTATAGGGGTTGTAGGGTGGCCGATCTGACTATTCATGCTCGCACTATAGGGGTTGTAGGGTGGCCGACTGACTATTCATTTTGACGTAGACAACTTGAATTTAATTCGAACTCCTACTGATCCGAATCATCCATTTTCGAAATAAACGACTGGATTGACTGCCCTACATTTCACCGCAGAGGAAGTGATCCCAACTTACCGAAAGTGGACTTTGCTAGGGAAGTGGCCCATGTGAACACGCTTTCAGCTTTCCCACAGGAGGTCAACCCCTACGAGAGGTCAATGCGTTGGTTGAGTTAGGACTTGTTGGTTTAAATTAACTTAATCGTCTTTTTATTTGTACTTTTAAAATTATTGATAGATTCACTTCAAAAAAATTTATTTAATTTCGAAAAATGTCAATGGTCGTGTAGTGTAGACGTCTCAATTGTATCTTACAACCCAAGGCACTTGTGAAATTGAAACTCTGCCCTATTAAGACTGGCAAAACATTATGACATTAAAACTGTGGCTATAATAGCCAACCTCGCTTAGGAGGGTGGCAGATCGTTCAGTTGTTTCATCTTGACGAGATGAATATAAAAAGTACGAAATCGTAATGAGAAATTAATAAAATACTACCAAAGAAATTCAAAAAAAAAAAAGTTATAGCTGGTACTTTTTGTTTTTGTTTTCAAATTTGAAGTTGTTTCAATTTTGATCCATATTTTTACACCTTAATGAATTGCAATTCAAATTCTAAAGAACGAAATTAACATGTTCGATTCAGTTTATCTTGTTTATTTAATTATATTTTGAACTATCTTCATTCCTTGTTGAATTTCTTTTGCATATTTAGCCCCAGAAAAATTTGTCTTGGGGGTTAATGATGAGAAGAATCGGGTGACGAAATTGGCTCATTTCGAAAGAGGACCAACAAATTACAGTACTAATAAACAACAAGCAATCAGTGCATGTATGACCAATCAATGAACCGTCCAATTTCCTATTTGTGAGTCTTTCGCAGATCCAGTAGGATGATCGAAATCGCTCATAATTTAGGCTACATTGAGAACAACACCCATGATGATCAAAAAGCACAAGTGATTGGATACTAATTAATATAATTGCTTCGCATTTAAAAAAAAAAAAAATTCGTCATGTGGAATGAAGTTATTTATATCAAGAGATAATTCTACAGTGATCATGTTAGAGTCGATATCCATCCAACATGAATATTTTGGCATATTTAATGGACTCGACGTCCTCGAAAAAATGAATAGTGCTGAATCAAAGCGGGTCGGAAAAGGCTCACAACTCGCCAAATGGGCAACACCGGAGGGGAAGGGTCCCAACAACAAAATACCGGTTTTCGGGATGTGGTGTAGAGAGGGCACAAAAGTCTACAACTACACACACTTATACCCGCAGAGCGCTTGGGATGAGGGATCCCAACATGAATACGAGCAAGGACGGAACCAGAATTTTACCCTAGCAGTGGCGAAATGTATACTAAAAAAATCAAAAAGATGCATTATAATATTAATAGTTATCGGCTCCAGAAAAAAATTAAAATAACATAACAAAAACTGTAGTAAATAAATTTTTCATTTGCACATGGAGTATGTAAAAAGATTTAACTTTAATTTTGGGTATCAATAATGACACTCCAACAACAACAACAACAGAACCCATGTAATCCTCAATCAGAGGAGGTATGGGCGAAGGAGAATTAGAGACAAACCTAACCTTTGGCAATATGAACAAATTGGTTACTCTCAGAATACCACTTAAACAGTAGCCCCCTATATCTGTTTTGCTGCGGAACCATGCCCCCAAATCAAAGCCAAATGACATCAGAGAGGGCAGGTCTAGAAATTCAATTCAATTTATGTGCACATTACTATGCTTTCTTCATTGATAATCTAAAGCATCGGTATGCACAAAGATAACGTTACTCCCCAAATTTATAATGTCACTCCCCAAATCCCTATATAGATTTTCCAAATTGATAACCGCACTCCCTTTTGGGAGTGACATTATAAATTTGGAGAGTGACATTATAATTAAATTTCCTTAATTTTTTAGGTTAAATTATTTTAGGGTTAGAATGTGAAGTTTTTTTTTCTTAATTATATATCATCATTTATATTATTTCACTTTGGCCCATTAAACTTAGATTTAGAATACTTTTTTTGGTCTCCTTTTTTACAAAAAAATAAGGAAAAAATAATAGAAGATTTATGATTAGTATATAATAAAAAATAAGGAAAAAAAACCTAGCAGTGGCGAGACTATATAAGTTGGGGATAAATTTTTTTTTTTCACATATAATAATTGCATTTTTTAAAATTCTTGTCGTGGCGGCCGCCACCACTAGACCCCCTGGTCCCATCCTTGAATACGAGGGACAATCCCGTAGTGTGCCAATGCACTATGTATTTGTAGGGCGCCTTGTTATGTTCAATCGAGATTTCGTCATTGTTATGTGAACCATGAGTGTGTCCAAAAAATTTGTACAAGTGTGTGGTGGTTAAGATAGAAGGAAGTGGGAAGATGACTAGATGTGGTATATCTAGAGTAGGATTTGGTAGACCCCAAGTATTTGCTGTTTCAAGTAATAACACGAGGAAATTTGTGACACTGAAATATTTGTCTTTGAGAATTTTTCCATTTCCAGTAATTACCCACGTGAAATTCAAAAAAAAAAAAAAAAAAGTAATTACCCACGTTGAGGAAATCCGTATATGACAAAATTTTAAAGTTGGGACACACATTCATTCATAGAAATTTATGGATGCCGAGCGGGTACCGTGTGACGGTACCCGTCGTACAGCCCAGATTTATTCTTTCTTTTTCCCTCAACCCGCCACTCTCTCTCCTTTCTCTGTCTCTAAAATCCAACCCGCCCAAAACACGTTTGGACGGCTAGGATCGCATCGCCGACGGGGTACCACGTGTGCGTGGTATCCGCCCCACACTCAAATACTTCTCATCGTATAAGTGGAATTTGGATAGAAAATCAATGTTGCATGAACATTGAAGGCGTGTTATCTGAAAAAATATAAGTGTTTGTGCCTCCTGTTACCACAGTAAGTCGATCTTATAGTTTTTTTTGCTCGGCAAACGAAACTATTTATTAAAGCTCGAAGGGGTACATCGATGAGGAAACTAAAAGTACAAAAGATCTATCCAACCAAAGTTGGATAAAACACCTCACATACTCACTCTACACTTTCACCTTTCGAATCCCATTTAAATAACCTTTGAAATCCTCTACCGTATAAACTTTGATGTCAAACTTAGCCTTCATCCACGTGGCTACTCTAGTCTTGACTAAATCTACCACTTCCGAAGCCTGGGTTGTTGCTCCGTTGAAGATGTAGTCATTCCTCGTTAGCCAGATGGACCATAGTATTGCAAAAAAACAGACTTCCCATATATGTTTCTCCAAGTTGCGAAACCTATTCCCAAACCACCAAGGCGCTGATCTTATAGTTCCTTAATTTAAAACAACTTTCATCAACCT
This sequence comes from Rhododendron molle, assembly GCA_025413875.1. Taxonomy (NCBI): domain Eukaryota; kingdom Viridiplantae; phylum Streptophyta; class Magnoliopsida; order Ericales; family Ericaceae; genus Rhododendron; species Rhododendron molle. Next base: position 11,399,218 of record CM046389.1, on the reverse strand, counting down.
AAAAAATTTGGTTCGAATTGTTCTTGTTGTAGAGCTCGACGAGTAGAATGCTTCATGTTACTGGATCGATCAAGTCGGTTGGGTACTACTGGTAACTACATTATTCAAATGGAATCATAGTTTAAAATACAATCCTGAAATCATATTTCTGTCATCCATTTTTATAGAGCAATGCACTTTGGTCACACCAATCTATTGGTCACGAGTGTGTGACTACCTACACGGTGGGAGCCACATGTTTTGTTTTGTGAAAACGTGGCGTTTCCCGATTCGGTTGCATGATGGGATTTCCATATTTTTGAAATGGTTATATTCTCCCGGCCATATTTTCCATGGTTATACTTTAATTTGAATACAGAGTACCAAATTTTTTTTTTTAATCCCATCTTTAAATATTGTTCAATATGGATCTTGATCGAGTCTCCAAACGATATATTTTCTATGATCTAATGCAATGATTAGATTGGGATATTACAATAGTTGTTACTGAAGCAGAACGATTGAGCTTGACATCTTGTAGCTCTTAGGTTGGAAAACAAGAAAAAAAACATTTTGCTACTTTGATGGTAGCTGGTTTGTCAACCAATCAACGAATTAAGTATTGTTGAAAATTTTCATTTTTTTTTTTTTTTTGCAATTTATGACCATTATTTGGACATTAATGTGAGAGCCCATCCTTGGGCACGCAGTTGTCGCACATCGGAAGATTTGGAAATGCTGAATAGTATATATGACAACTCCAACCAGCTACTAATAACCCGAGATTAATCTTTTGAGCCACGTGGTTAGGTCAAGGGTTAACAAGTCAGTTGACGCGGATCGTTACATTAATTTCTTGGATAAATAATAGTACTATAAATTAAATTTGAGTGAATAGTGTCTGGGTTGAAGAAGCAGGAGATGTAAGACCATTGTGAGACAATGACTAGCTAAAGTATTTAAGTATATGATGCTGATGCTCTAAGTGAATATTGAACACTACCATTAATCTATTCATTTTATAACAAGTAGAAAATAATTTAGTCCCATAATTGTCATTTTCTCTAATGTGCAAGACCCCACTTGCCAAAAAGAAAGAATTTAGGGGACACAGTAACAAATGAGGACCCACCACCTAATCTAATTAATTAAACCTCTCTCATACATTGGTTTTATAGAAAGTAATTAAAGTCGTTCGATTGGTTCGAATCCCAAGTCGTAAGAGTACTATGGTGTTAGAGGTCGAGCTATTGACGTGAGATGGATAAAGACTTCCATTTTGTACTATCTAGAAACGATTCGTGCATGTATCTCTACAGAAAGTAACCGATAAAGCAGTCGGACGGCGTGGGAATAAAGGTGTCATTTCCAAAGTTTTACCCATAATGTGCGCAAGAAATCACATCAAAGACTCCAATTCATTCCTTGCACAAGGAATTAATTACCTTTTGGTGGGGGAAAAAGTAACATGCGTGCACTGCAAATTGTTACGGACAATTTCCCGAGCGAGCTACAAGCTACTAGTGTAATCGATCAGAGCAGAATCGAGCTTTAATGAGCGATCCACGAGCTGCTCGTGAGCAGTTCGGGTCGTTTGCAGCCCTCACTGCATCTGCGTAGAGGTACCCAAGGAGCAAGTAATAACTTTCCTTTATCAGCAAGAGGATTTTGACAAAAGACAATCAAAAGGGATCCCAGATTCTCAAGTCTCACTATGCTTGGATTCCTTTCATTCAAAGGTTTCACTGACATTGACACGATTAACATGACCAAAGCATTGGCTGTACTGTTATTGGGTTGACTACAGAATGAGTGTTTTTTTTTTTGTCTTTTCTAGTCACTGTTTTTTCGTCGGTTCTTTTAGGCGATATTTGGTAAAGTTGACAGTTTTTTATTTTTCGTTTATGAAAAACAATAAATGAGTTTTGGGGTACTTAAAGACTCATCCTCAGAACCCGTATGAAATGATGAAAATATAACTGTTCAAAATGACCGAGATGAATACTTACATGGGATGAGGTCTGAGGAAGAATATTTAAAAACTCATGTTGTTTATTTCTTAAAAAATGAAAACAAAAAAACATGTTTGGTGACCATAATAGTTTTTGTTTATTTATTTTTTGGGCTGCCGAACGCGATTTCTGTGTTTCTAGAATTTCCGTAAACTAGTGGAATCGATTATGTATTTTGTAAATAAAAAACAGTAACACAAACAGGTTTACGGTCCCTGAAGTTTCAAAAAAATATCGAAAACAAAAACAAAAAATTGGAAAATAAAAAACTTTTCCAAACAAAGCTTCTCATTCTTATTTTTTTTTTCCTTATTAACATTCTGTTTCCCTCCTTTGTGAACTTATCTATATGGATTTTCTTATCTCTCTTTAGAAAAAGACAACTAATTAAAATTTACACATTTATTATTTCTCGAATCTAATGCTGAGCCTGGACGATAATGCTTTGTCTATGCCCGATCATTTGTTTGACCATTCATTTTTACCGTCTGACGTAGACACCCATGTGAGATATGCAATAATATTTTATCAATTAATTAAAGATAGACTAATTTAGGCTCTGTTTGGTAAAATTGATTATGTATCAATTAATCGGCGAAATTGATTATGTATTTTATAAACAAAACCGGTAACACACGAACTGACAAACATGTTTACGGTGCCTATTTCAAAAAAAAAAATACTAGAAACAAAAACAAAAAATTGAAAATAAAAAACTTTTCCAAACAGAGTCTTAGAATGTCGAGTAATTTTTTTCGGTTTGAATAGCGCGTTGAAAGAATATAATAGGAGGATTATTTAGGTTTTGGTCATCTTTGGGGCATTGAAAGCTTCATTATACATTCTAATATTTGAAATTCTGCTCCCACAAGTTACAGCTAAGTTAGCTAACCCAATTAATTAAATTGTCTCATATCATACAAAAATAATGTGTGTATATAATATGTGACAATTACATCACAAAAGATATTGGTGTTTCACATCCCACCCGAATATGATTGACGAATAAGTCGCTTTCGATGCAAGTCGTGCGACAATATTTTTCCAGGGGTTTCGAATCCCGCCTGGTATGTGTCTGTGCCAAACGTACGACACTCTAAAAAATAAACCGGCCCCGACTTTTAAATTAGAGATCGTGACGTACGATCGATCAATTTGATTTAAGAAGTGAAAATCAGTCGTAGTATGAGAAAGTATATTCATTAGGTTACCCGGCTGAGTTATTTCGAAAAACTTGTACTACAACAAATTGCAGAAAATGCCAGCTAGCTAGCGTTGATGATTAAACAACTCTTGCGAGCATACGCATCGATCCATTTGTCGTCGGTCGACGATTTTCTCGTTAATTCATGATCTCTCATCAACTGATGATCCTACGATGACCTACGACAAATTAATATACGTAATTTCAAATATCTTTGGTCCTGTGGATTATGATATTGAGGCCAAACTTACTGTTAAGAGCATCTCCATCGCTTCACCAAACTCATTTGTTATGTATGAAATCCTACGTAATTAGCTAAGAAACATCAAAACCGGTGTTCTATTTTTGAATGGAACCCCGCTAGTGGACGGTTGGATTGGTCTACCAGGATTAGTCATGGTTCGCATAAGCTGGCCCGAACACTTGGTTATTACAGTAAAAAAAAAGAAACCGGAGCGGAAAGCCATTTCGTTGTCAAACTTGACATGACTTTGTCGAATTTTTCGTGCCTTCGTAAATGAATTTATAAGATTATCAATGTAGTTGACCCAAAGGGAAAAAAAAAATCATTTTTTAATTATTTTTCTTCGTAAGTCAGAATTGCAATTTTAGTATTATTTTGACATCTTAATACTATAGCAAGCTAGCTAAATAATTGACGGTTTGAAATGGCTTACACTAGACAGAGATCGTAATACCCCGCCAATCCGCCATGCATTTTTTCCCAATATTTTCAGAAATGCCGCATTTGATATATTAATTCTTTCTTTTTTTTGAAACGGCAAAAAGATTTCATTAGAAACTCTACAAAAGGGTACATATGAGTAGACTGTAAATGAACCGAGAAGCTCGCAAGCTTGGCTCGTTTAGTAAATGAGCCGAGCTCGAGCTCGAGTATTCGGCTCGTTTACTAAACGAGCCGAGTGGAGCTCAGCTTGTTCGGCAAAAGCTCGACTCGTTAAGGGAGGCTCGGCTCGATTAAAAAGACTTGTTTAATAAATGGCTAAGCTCGGCTTGTTAAAGGCTCAAGCTCGAGTTTTTGGCTCGTTAAGTAAACGAGCTGAGCTCGAACTCGCCAAAGCTTGGTTTGACTCAACTCGTTTACGCCCCTACATGTAAGGAAGCAAAAAGGGTCAAGACATCCGCGTCATGATGTTGACACATGAAGAAGAGTGAAAAACCCAAAATAAAACAAAGGAAGAAACATCCAACACAAAGTTAAATGTAACTCAGAAAGACGGAAACTGGTCATCCACAAGCAGCAACAGCGAGCACCCAATACGTACCCTCAGAGGAGGCCTAACAAAAGCAATCAGAAGCAGAAAGCAAAACACCTTAACCACCAGATCCCAAAAGACTGACTGCAGACCACAAACATCAGAACTTCAACACTTCACCCAAAAAAGCACTTTATTAACATTTGATATATTAATTCTTGGCAAATGGACAAAAACCACTTTTTATTGTTGATGATTGAGGTGGTACACGAGCATGTGTGCATGTGAGGAATATGAGTTTTCACCTTGAATTCCCAAGGTCCACAGTAGATTAAGGTACCCAATCATGTTTTTTTATTCCGCTCGATCTTTCGTTATTGAATCCATGAATTCATTGCTAGAGTACTCAAGCTATGTGACATATATATTGGATTTGGGTGTCGTGGAACTGTTTAGTATGTGACGGAGTGAGTGAATTTGCCTATAGGCTAGGTGTATGTGATGGAGTGAGCAAATTTGCCTATAGGCTAGGTGTGGCACGTGAGCCCGGTCACTGATCATATACTGAAGAGGACCTCATATGAGGTCGTATAATGTGGCTTGTTGTTGACTCGGTGTTGCTAATTGATTGGTCTCGTTTGTTGTGAGCATATCTATTGTTGTCGTATTGTATGTATACTTCCTGGGGGTTTGTGTTGCATGTTGGCTGCTGGCGCGAGGACGAGCGTTTGGAGTCTAGACTTGTTAGACAGTTTTATTTATTTTTTAAACGCCGTTGTAAAAGATATATATTTTTTTGAATAAATAATTAGAAATCTGTTGCTTTTCGTTGTGGTGCTTGTGGATCCGGGTTGTGACAGAGATTGTAGCAGGCCGAACATGAACGGCCATGTTCGCCCGGGCCGAACGTAATAATCACCAGGAAAGTCTGTCCCAAGGAAGCTGACGACATAGCCCACGCTCGGCCACCTCCGTGGAGATTGCCCGGTGTTACTTCGTTCCCACGCTCGGCTACTTCAGTGTGTAGTCCGCACATGGCATCTTGACGCACCATGCTTCGATCGGGCTCGGCCACCTCCTGGGCTCGGCAAGGTAGGGGCTCGGCCACTCGCAGGGTCACGTGTTTTTCCCCATGTGCTTTCCCCCATGTGCTGAGACGGTTACGAAGGATAATCATGAGCGCACATGGGCGATGCCAGCTCACGCTGAAACGGTTACCAGATTCATTTAGCGATGTCACAACGGCGTCACTTAATCCACGTTAGGCACGTGCTCGTGCTTGGAGAGCAAGTCAATGAGACTCTATAAATACCAAGTGATGCAGCCCTAAGAGGTAGACAGTATTCCACACTCAAAACCCTAGCTCTTTCTCTCTTTCTCTGCACCATTCTCATCCTTGCGCCGGAGGGCCATACCGGGGCTCCTCCGGTGTGGTTTTTAGTCGTGCTTTGTGGTGCAGGCCAAGTGAAAAAAGCAAGACAACCCTGAACCAAAGGAGAAAGGACTCGAACCAGAGATCACGAGCCACACAGAGATGCTTTGATTCGTCAACTTAATGCCAAATTTGGCATGATATATAATGGCTTTATTAAATTTAGGAAAGTCTTCACTTAACTATATATTTTAAAATTTTGAATTAACTTTATACTAGTTATTTGGCCCACCAATGTAAATTTGCAAATTGATATTCGCGGTCCCTTTTTTGATGCGGACACTCCATTTTGTTCATGAAGCTAAGAGTAATTTCAAATTGAAAATGGAGCGCCTGTATCAAAAAAGAAAGCGTGAATATCAATTCTACATGCTCTAACTAAACAAACATTTGCCTAAAGCAAAAATAAAATAAAATTATGCCTAACACACGAAAGTACACAAACCGTCTTATATGTATATCCTTGCATCTACCGTGTGGTACTCAAGTGCCTTGACCGGTTAAGATACCAAGTATCGGACCTCATGTGCACTTAAGGCTCTATTTGTTTGGGTGTAAATTGTTTTTCGATAAAATATTTTACCTATTTTTTGGTGTTTAGTTTGGATGTGTTTCAGAATCACAAATAAGTACTTATTTTTTAAAAAGAAAATTTCAAGCTAAAAAATAATTGGCTTATTAAAATCTAAAAATATGTAATATGGATCTTATTTGAAAGATTTCATTGAGATTTTTTCAACAATGCAAAATAAAAATATTGAAAAATTATTTTTTATTTACATTATTTTTGAGTTTGAAAATGTAAAATAAGTACTTATTTTATAAGAATATGTTCTAAAACCCAGCCTTTGTATAAAAAATGAGAAAAACATTTTACGTGTAAAATATTTTCCATTAATTGGATAAAAATTATTTACCCTTAAATCTTCCGTAAATTATTTTCCGAAAGGAACTCGCTGCCTTCTACTTCAATTCTCACTGCAGAGTTTTCTTGATCGTCAGTCCTGACCACGTTCAATTAAGTTTATTTTCTGAAAAAATATTTTACATCGAAACAAACGGACCCTTAATTTCATAATTTCATGTGTGTGTCTATACTCTATAGGATTGACGTGAAGTAGAGGGAAGAGTAAATCAAATTCCTACCTTGGGGTATTTGGCTTGTATTTGTCTTCTCGAGTTATTAATAAAATTTTGTTATCGATAAAAAAATGTTAGAAGACAAATCTTGATTTTTTTTAATCAATGAACAGTGTAGATTGCATCACCTTCTTAACCTGTGTCTACCATCAATTGCTGACTTTTTTTAGGCCACGTCAACACATGTAACTATCTTGAATACCAGTCGGAACAGCGTTCGTATCGGGTTAAGCTCCCCTCCGTACCCGTATCCTTCATACCTCAGTTAAACTCACTTATTTTTGCTCCTTTTCGGACTCAAAACGAATGTACAAGCCATTCTTCTCGTAGTTCTTGCATTCTAGATTATGCATGTGAAAAATCATCTTGGTTGAAAACCGAACATGTCAATACGAACAAATCGTTTAAAGTCGATGACTTAAAGCTCAAAACCCATATTCGTTGTCCACGGTAAACTTTTTATTTTATAAATTTACAGATTCTCGATCGAACAAGCTGATTTTTCATTCACGTGTTCTTGATTCAAGAGGTACGAGATGAACGGATTGGATCTTTTTGTGGGCCCTGAGTGAAGCCAAAATGATTGAGTTTGGTGGGTTGTGGAGGATAATGTCACCCCAACTCCTTCCTGATGTCACCCACATGGGTGTTTGGACTTTGGCAACCTCATTATTGCATTCTTAATTTTCTACTTTAATCACCGTTTGAAATCCGTTCTGTCAAAATACATACTATTAAAAATTAATTAGAGAGTGTATAATTCAAAAATCACTTCAGAAACGCGTTTTTAGATTCTGTTAATAATTTATAACCCTATTAACAAAAAAATTCTGCAAATCTATTATGCACTTATCCTTCAAACGTTTTTACAGATTCTGATACAATCTAAAAATGTATAATTCGATAATCTTCAATCTAGAATTTTAAAAATAACCGGCTATAAACACCCGATTATAGAGGAGTTCGTCGTAGAGATAATCCCCCATGTGAATAATTGATGCAGGATCTTATCCAACAATTTAAGTGGTTTATTTTTTCGTCTTTGAGAAAATAAAGTTGAATCGATCAAAATCAATTTGTACCTAAATGAAAGCTACATATTTGTGATAAAAATTAAAAAAAAATGGTCAGACTCTCACACTTCATTTTTTCTTAATTCTGTCGAATAGTATGATTTTTCGACTGAATCTTTATTGATGTTCGATCATTTTAATTTTTTACATGATAGACACCGTGATACATTGTATTTCACGAAGAGAATACTATTGCCTGGAAGGATCTTGATTGCCAACTCCATCACTTCCACAATTAAAAATGTATTGTACATCTAAATATCAAACTAGTATATGACAACCTTTTGTTGGCATGATAACTAAACAAAATTTTCTTTTTATAAAGAAGACTTTTTAGCGAAAGTGAGAGCTTAAGAGAGACCCAGCCAAAAAAAAAAAATAGCTTGAGAGGGAGGAGAACTTTTCGGATGCCGAACGGATATTACGTGGTGGTACCCGTCCGCAATCCCAACCATCCAAACGCATTCTGAATGGTTTTAAATTTTATAAAAAGAAAAATAGAACAAATCTGAATCGTCCAAAATGCGTTTGGATGGCTGAAATTATCGACAGAGCACCACATGTGTGGTACCACCCGTCACCCAAAAACTTCTAGAGAGAGAGAGAGTACTTTATTTTTATTTTTTTTGAGCAAGAGAGTGAGGGGGGAGGTACTTGGAATCTATGCTTGCAAGTTGGTTTTTTTTTTTTTTTTGGGTACCTCGGAATTTCTTGAAAGTTGTGCCCCAGATTCCAAAAGGTTCCAGTAAAGCTCTAGTACAACAGTTGACACGTGTCAGTCACTTGTCCACCATCATATTGTTCACGAACCTTTCTGTTCCCCATTTCCTGCCGGTAAAGTAATCTTGGGGAACTTCTAAATCCACGCAACTAATGACTACATCGCAGTGCTTGCATTTTGAACTCTTGTTTGGTTTCGTATTTGAAAAAAAAAATTGAGAGCAGTAGGGGTAATAAGTGAAAAAAGATAAAAAAAAAATAATTTGAAGTAGGAATAATCCAGGGAGAATCTTTTGAAAAATATTTTTCAAAAACTAAAAACAAACAAGGCACAATGTATGTGTATCTAGCTAGAAGCTCAGTAATGAAAAATTTGTAGATTTTTATTTGTAGTCGAGAAGTTGTTATGTGTTTTCGATAGTACATAAGTTAAGAAATATCAAGTTATTTCTAGTATTGAATAAATCGTTGATGGTTTGTGAGTAAAATTTACTGTAGCAAAAACACTGGCTTTGTTCGGTTACCCGTTTAGTTTTAGTTTTAGTTTTGTTTTCAATCATTACCCTATTTCTTTTTTCAATCATTATCCTATTTTTTCAATTATTACTTTCGCATCTCTTTCTATCTCTCTCCAATCATTACCCTCATTACTCTATTTCTCTCTCCACCCACTACCAAAACTAAACTAAACTAGACTCCCAACCAATCACATTTGTTGACAATTTTTGTATTAGTGGAAATAAGACAGTAAAATGTTGAAAGTTTTTTGTTAGTAAAAACAATGCCTAAATGATAAAATGCGTTAAGTTTTTAATTATTTTTGGTTAGTGGAAACGATGCCTAAATTGTAGTACTCCTATATGATTAACAAAAATCTTAGGAGAAGTTAACCAATTGAAAAGGTCAATAAATCGAAATGCTTATCCAAATAAGGTCTAAATAGAGGAAAATCATGGGAACAATATAAAACACTGCCAAGATAAATATGCAATATTATTAGTGACAATAGAACCGTCCTCAACTACCACAAGTAAACAACCACTGCCCAGTGCAGTTGCTATGTCATTTCTCCCCTATGAGGGAGGTCTTGGGTTCGACTCCTGCTGGAGCAATATCCTTGGGGTCCCAAGCTATGGATAGCTTCTGGACTCCGTACTAATTCTAACACCCTCCACTAACCCCCGCTGATGTATGACGATTGAAAAAAAAAAAAAAACTACCACAAGTATACGACAAGAAGATAAAGTTGCTTAGCAAAAAATAATAATAATAATAAAGTCAAACTATTTTTAAACTTTCAACGTAAATCTCGTGTATTTCGGGACACTAACATATGTTTTTATGCAAGGTTAATTTACAGCTTGTGGACTTTGTCATGACCCATTTTCGGAATGATAAGTAGTTATCTTTTCATCAATGTGGGGGACAATCACATAAATACGAGATGAGGAATTATATGATCAAACCCATCTCTAATAAAAAAAAAAAATTATGCACCAAGTTAGTTAACCATAGCATAACTAATTATATAAGTATAATAGTTTAAGATGGTTAATAAAGTGTCAAAAAAAAGAAAAGCTTTCTCAAGATGTTTAAACCAAAAGAAATTATATCCTATCACTTCCTTTAAAGCCATAGAAATTATATCCTATCACATCACCCAATATTTTAAACGAGCACTAAAACAATTTGAGTTCTCAAAGTTCAATTTTTATTTTATTTTACATTTTTTCCCCAATTAAAATTACTGTTTACACTTTACACAAATGCCAAATTCACAATAGGCATTGCATTGCTCATTCACAAAATCTCCAATCGTCCTCTAATCCAATTGTCTCTCCTAGTCATCATTCCTCATTTCCTCTCATGTACATATTCTCGCCACCTCTCTTGGTGCCTCCTCGAGTACCATTTCTCTTTCAAAAGCCTTCGATCACATTCCCTCTTTGTCGTTTCCTCCAGGTAAGACGTAAAACCCTAGCATCGCCATATACTCTTAACATTCTCATTTCTCGTCCTTCGTTTGTATCTACATAGAGACTAACTCATTACGAATGTTCAAACATGGTTTGTTGACAAATGGGATAATCTATGGTCAAACCATTAGAAGTTGTTTGGGCGATCTATCATCTCATACAAACGAAAACTTTTCATATTTTTGGAGTACAAAATATTTTCACACTGAGATAATGATAGCTTTAGCTCGTAGAGAGAAAAGACCCCACGTGGCAAGATCGTGGAAGGGTCATTTGAGATTAAAGCTGGTTGGAGATGACAAATTTAATTGGTGAGTTCAATGGGCATGGTAAAAGATTGGAGACTATTTCTTTTTTTTTTTTTGAACAGGAGTGGAGACTATTGGGATGATAGTATTGCAGGCTTGATTTGAGGCGGTGGTAGAGAGGTTGATAACAGGAGTGGCTTGACACTTGCGTACTTATATGATGGTTGAAGGTGGTTGTAGAGCTGGGCCTTAGTGACATAATTCTTTCGCCCTTGATTCTCGTGTTGCGCACTCATTTTTAATACTCATTCTTGCAAATTTTAAGAGTTCATGATACTTTTTGAAAACCTGTTCGCTCTCTCGCTATTAATTTTGCACACGGATTATGTAACTTAGACTAGGGCCTAAAGGGTCAAATGTTGGAGTTAATTCATATAGGCATAAAGAGGAGTGTCCTAAAGAAGGAAAAAATAAGAAGGGGTTGGGAACATACAAGAATCACTTTTAAAACTAAACCTGGGTCAACAGAGAAGCAGAGTGTTCTTTCTCTCTCAAAATCTCCAAATCCTAGCCGTCAACAGCCCTTCTCCTCCCCCCTTCTCAGGCAGCGGGAAGGGAGGGATCATTCCCTTCCGATCTCTCTTCCTCTATTCTCTTCCTCTAATCATCGAACCGTCTTCTCTCTCAATCCTACGACTGAAGTTTGAGCGTTCATTGGTAACTTTTTAGCTAGATCGTTTTCCGGCGACGTTCCGGGGCTTCGGTTTCAGTGGTTGCGGGTAAGATGTTGTCCACCACAGTTCTCAGCCTCCATCTTCTCAGATTTGTGACCTGACGCCGTCTACCATGTTTGTTAAGCGACCACTTCCCAACGATGTGTTCCTATTTTGTGAAGCAGAGATGGTGGTTACGAGTCTATCAAGGTTGTTGTGAAATAGTGGCGGTGGATGTCTCCGTGGTGCTTCTTTTATTTTGTTATTTGTTTTAATAATGTCCTCCTTGGGGGGTTTGTCCTCCTTTGGGGGTTTTGTCCTCATTTCGAGGGTTTCTTCTCATTCTGTAGGCCGGCGCATCTATGCCCTTATACGCTCTTTCTGTTGGTGTGTCTGATCTGATCTATGGACTTCCCAACCTTTTCCTATGGAGATTTTTTTATGAATACTATCTCTCAACTTTTGAAGAAAAAAAAAAAGAAAAAAAAAGAAAGCAGGGTATTATGACACTAAAGCGGCGTGCATTTAACACCTCCCATACATTTATGCTTTATACATAATTGCTCCTTTAATTTTTTTTTGATAAAATTGCTTCTTTAATCAAATGGGTTCCTTTCCAGATCTCTAATCACACTGGTAATTACATCTCTCTCTCTCTCTCTCATCAAACCCTCCCTGCAGCCTGCAGTGAATTTAGCAATGGGCTAAAGAGGGAGCCTAGGAAAAAAAATCCTAATCAGAGCCTTACTATTTTTAGTAACCCACCTTCCTGATGTAAAATCTCTCAAACAAACCGTTACGCTACCCATTCCTCCCCGCCTTCTATTTATGGTAGATTCTCTCTCTCTCTCTTTATTACTACTACAAACCGCGTCCAAAAAGTTCCTCTCTCTAGAAATCTTGGGTCTTTTAGTTCATAGGGAGTCGAGCTTCGAGGCTCTTACTCAGCGATTTTTGTCAACTTATGTCAAGATAGTAATTAGGTCAGTGTTGGAAAAACTCATATAGAGCTAGGGCTTGGTATCATCAGTAATATAGTAGTAAAAAGCTTGGACTTGGTAAATTCACTCTCTTCTCTATCTATCTGTTGATGGGTTTTTTCATTGGAGTAATTATCAGCTTTTTCATGGGTTGAATTTCGTGATTCCTTATTTGTTTTGCCCATTCCTTGGCCTTCTATTTAAAAATTCCATATTTTTAATAATTCAGTTGTTCGGGCTAGCTTATTCAATATTGATGTATTGTTCTTTGTTTTTGCTTTTGTTTTTGTTGCAGTAACTTGTGGGTCGCCTTGGATATCAGGAATTTTGTTGTTATTTTCAGTATAAAGGTCAGTACAAAGCTCTATTTTTTGTTTTGTTTTGTTGAGATCTGAGGGTTTGAATGGTGAACAATAGTTGAATTGACCTTGATTTCATGCTTTTAGTGTGCTATACATGTTTATATGTAATCCGCGAACAGGTATTTCGTATTACCCGCATTATTTGCTAACAGTATGGGATGTGGTGCAGGGTGGGTTTCTGCTATTTCAGTTGATGAAGCTGGGATTTTGTTGCTATCTGAGTTGGGTTTCTGGGTAATTTTGAGTTGGGAATTCCTTTGACTTCAGAAGATTAGGAAAAGTGGGCAGTAGTCTTAAGAGGGGAAATTGAGAATTTAGATGAATTTTGTTGGGGAAAGGATAATGATGAGGACAGATTCCGTGCTGAAATTCTGGGTTGTTGGTGTGCAACTGGGAGAAGAATTTCGGGATACAAGTGTTGTGATGAGCCAGTACTTTATGAAGAAACTCTACCGCTTACTCTTTTGAAGAATTTCGGTTTGTTCTTGTAAATGGATTACCCCGTTACGTCTAGAGAGAAAGATAACGGTTACGTTTCGTCTGATGGGGGAGCAAGGCATTCAATTTCTGAAGACCCCTTCAACAATGGTTTGAACTTCGATACGTATGCTGGATGGTGCAGCAGCCCGTCGAACACGGACCAAATGTTTGCCCCTTTTGCATTTTCACCCCTTCAATCAATGCCCTCGAATTACGCATCCTTTGATGGATTAAACTTCGCTGAACAAAACGCTAATACCTTCGCAGGGCCCGATTGCGATATCACTGGAAGTCCTTATAATGGTGGAGACAAAATGGTTTTCCAGCAAATGAATACCCAAATCGGTTTTCCAATGGAATCCACCAGTTGGAATGAATCTACTACCAAAAAGGGTAATTCTTCCTTTCACCAAAACCTGTTCGGTGCAGGAAATTGTCTCATACCTCGTCCATTTGCACAAACACTAGCTGAGAAAATGCTAAGGGCATTGTCCTTGGTTAAAGAGTGGTCTGGTGGTGGTATTTTGGCGCAAGTTTGGGTTCCAATTAAACAAGGTGATCAATATATCTTAAGTACTTGTGAGCAACCGTACTTGCTTGACCAAGTGCTTGCTGGGTTTCGCGAAGTATCAAGGGCGTATACCTTCCCCGCAGAAGTGAAGCCGGGTTCTTTTCCTGGGCTTCCTGGCCGGGTGTTCACATCGAAATTTCCAGAGTGGACATCTAATGTTGGTTACTACAATCCAGCAGAGTACTTGAGGGTTCAGCATGCAGTCAATCATGAAGTTCGTGGATCCATTGCTGTGCCTGTTTTTGAGGATGATCCGCTTGAAATGTCTTGCTGTGCTGTGTTGGAACTTGTGACTGTGAAAGAAAAACCAAATTTCGATTTGGAGATGGAGAACGTTTGTCGTGCACTCCAGGTTAGTTTTGCCCTGTGTCTTTTTAGCAGATAACCTTCTTTCCTTCCTTCCCCTCATGTTTTTTCCCTCCACTTATGTGATGGGAAAAATTTTTTATGTGTCCATTACTCTGTCATCTGCACAATTAACGCTGTATCCATTCCATTTTGAAAATCTAGTGAGTTGATTTTGTTATGAAGTGGCTGAATTGTTTTGAGTTTAATGTCTATGGACATCACAGTGCATACATCAAGTGAATAGCAAGTACCTTTCATTCCCTTTTGACTTAATGTCATGTGAAGGAGGGAAAATAAATCGTATGAAGTGCTCATGATATAGATCAAAACTTGCGAACTGATTTTAGATTATTTTGATGAATAACATGAAGTCAACTGGCCAGATGTTGTCATTCCCTTTTGATCTTACAAGAAAGCATTGTCCTCGTGTTTGAACTTTCCTGGGAATAAATCACACCAGTTCAGAATCTGTAATTGTTTCCTGGTATCTTTTAGTCTGGGCTGAAAAGTTCTTTGCATTTTGCCAGTGGAGTTTATTTGTGGTCTAATTACATTTGTTGTATCTAGCTGTCCCGCATCGTATCTCGTATCTGCACACAGCTCCACAATTTGTCCAGTATACGACTCTTTAGTCCCTACCAAGCTTTCTCGGTTAAGGAAGTTTGTGCTTCTCACAATCTGTAAATCCAGTAGTTAAAAGCCCATTAGGTGGTCTTTTTTTCCACATTTTTTTGTGGCTGCTACTTAACGTCAGTTATAAAAAAAAAATTATGTGCATGCAAACTTCATTTATATATGTGCACAGTATGTGAAATTTACTGAACGTGATTCTGTTGTACTGATTTGTTGGTTCTGTCTGAACTCCTAATCCTGAATTTTTACAGGCTGTGAATTTAAGGAGCACTGCACCTCCTAGGCTTTACTCCCAGGTAATAGCAAAACAAATACTATCTCTTTCTTCTGGAATGTTTTCCCAATGCTTAGAAAAGATGACATGTGTCAACTACTTCTGTAACGAGTATTTAACTATTTTGCAGTGTCTTTCAACGAATCAGAGGGCTGCTTTAGCTGAGCTAAAAGATGTTTTACGAACCGTATGTCACGCTCATCGATTGCCCCTTGCTCTAACCTGGATCCCTTGTTGTTACAATGAGCGAGTTGGGGACGAAGTCTCCAGATTACGTGTTAAGGGTGGAAATGCAAGTTTAAATGAGAAATTTATGCTATGCATAGAGAATACGGCTTGCTACGTGAATGATGGAGAGATGCAAGGATTTGTGCATGCATGTGCAGAGCACTATCTTGAGGAAGGGCAAGGTATAGCTGGAAAAGCTCTTCAGTCAAATCATCCCTTTTTCTTTCCAGATGTCAAGGGATATGATATCAGTGAGTATCCATTAGTCCATCACGCACGCAAGTTTGGCCTTAATGCTGCTGTTGCAATAAGGCTTAGGAGCACCTACACTGGCGACGATGACTATATATTAGAGTTCTTTCTCCCTTTGAATATGAAAGGGAGCACAGAACAACAACTCTTGTTGAACAACCTCTCTGGTACCATGCAAAGGATTTGTAAGAGTTTGAGGACAGTTACGGATGCTGAATTATTCGGTGCAAAGGGTTCTAAAGTCGAGTTTGAAAATGGATCACTTGCAAATTTTCCCCCAACTATGGATTTTTCAAGGAGACAAACATTAGCTAATAATACAACTCATATTGAACCAGTGCCGCCAGGTGTCTCTGACCCGCAAAATATACGACGAGAACTAGATGCTCCTCAGGAACAGGTACATTTCGTACATCATGACTGAACTTGTTCTCCTATGTTAGAGCTCGCCCACATTGTTTGATTATCACCTCCAAAGCTAGTATGAGTCGTATGACCTTGAGTGGCCTCTCCACAAACTACCACTTGGCTTTGAGTTTAATGCTTCTAACATCCTAAAAATAAGACATGGCGGTATTGCAGTTCTCATTGACCATGGTCAATGGACTGTTGGTTGAGAGATGAACTAGATGGCTTTGTATCAGTTTCTGCCTGTTGGCCTTAGGATTCTGTTAATGATACTGTACCTACTTCCTAGGACTTGCTTGATATAACAATCAAGGTTGGGTTGGTTTAGATTTATAGCTCGTTGGCAACTGAGTGGGCTTGGCTAAGGGTTGCCATAAGAACCCAAGCAACGAGCTTAATGTAATGCATTAAGCATAGCTGAACCAAAATCCTATAACCACACTGAAATAACCTTTATTTGGCCCATGATAACCAAGAGAAGGTCCAAGAAAAACCTAGAAAACCTGTCCGTTATTTCCTATAATCTGCTAGTTTGTAGTAGTCTGAAGTATTGTCATTGATGACTAAAGCTGCGAACATCCTAAACGAAGCCATTTTTTTCTCAATCAACTGGGCTTGGCTTGAGGGATGCTGTAGAACCTACAATACCACCTTCATACATTGAAAGCAGCACAAAACAGGGCAGCAGTGTACTTAATGGGCCTGTTCTTTCATTGAGTAGGCAATAATAGCGAAAAACAGTGTAGACTTAAGGAATCTTGCTTACAAGTTTAGGAAACCTGGGACCTAATTTGTAAATGTATCAGTACCAAGGGGCACTATTTTTTGGATTGCCAAGGAAGTGAAGGCTCCGAAGGATTTGTGTTGAGAGTTATGGTGCACTTTAATGCTTGATTCCCCTTAATCAGTTAAGGGTTACAGATGGAATATTGCAAAAAAGAAACATGGGAAACTTACAACCATTGACTACAAAACTCAACATTTAAAATTCTTACGCAAGGAATGTAGCGGTTAATATTTGGGTTAAGTTTACAAGGCTATTGTTCGGATTTCCAAACTGAACCTTACATGATGTTGGAATAAAAATTTCACCCTCAAGCCCATCGAAATAAGGAAAGGAAAGGCACCCATTGTAGAGCTTCTATAGCAGACAAATGATTTGATTCTTATGTTAAATTATTCCCAGTGTGCTGCTTCTTTTCTAAATGTTCACGAGTCATAATTTCTATTGATTGGTGCATTGAGCTCTGAATAACTTTTTGAGTTCATGTAGATGAGTGGGTCAAGGAGACAGACAGAGAAAAAGCGGAGTACTGCAGAGAAGCATGTGAGCTTAAGTGTTCTTCAGCAATACTTTTCTGGGAGTCTCAAGGATGCTGCCAAAGGCATTGGTGGTAAGACCTCATGCTACATGTTTATTTCTTGAAATCCTCTGACTTGATCAGCTGCTAACATGGTTATTTTTATTCCACAAATAATTATACTGGCTCCTAACCTCTCCCAAAAGCAAATTGTTGGGAGCTCTTTCTGTAAATATTATGTTGATTCTTTCTGTAAAATGTGCCGCGTGCTTTTATACCAAATGCCTTGCTTAACTACTTTCCTGTTGTCTTTTTTTAGACAAATATTGTTGTGTTTGGTACTTGTTGCTATGGTCTGAGAAGATACTATTTATCTTTTTGTGTATCTGTGGCGTACTTTGAATTTTCAACTGTTCATACAAAAGGTTGAAGAAGCCAAAATTTGGAAAATGGATGTGTGGAAGTCTCTCATAGGGAAGCAATGTGATGTTGCAAATGTAGCTCAGCTGCAAGTAGCATATTGAAGCCTTACTAGAAACTCAGAATGTTTTCAGAAACTAGCTCCATTTATTAAGATCTATCACAAAATCGCGATACCTTGATGATAACAAATTTTTGCAAATTTATTTAGAAGGATGTTCTGTAAGGGGTGACCACTAGTGATTAAAAAAAAAGGGAAAAGAAAAAGAACTCACAGACCTCTAATCTTTGAGTTCGGTCTGTACCTAATAAGTGGGATTACTTTTTCCCTGTTATTTAAATGAATATTCTAGAGTTCTAATTTTATTGTTGGGTTTGTAGTTTGCCCAACGACACTCAAGAGGATATGCAGACAGCATGGGATCTCAAGGTGGCCATCCCGCAAGATAAACAAAGTGAACCGTTCCTTGAGGAAGATACAAACAGTGCTCGACTCTGTTCAAGGCGTCGATGGAGGGCTGAAATTCGACCCCACCACGGGTGGTCTTGTGGCCGCAGGCTCCATTATCCAAGATTTCAATGCAGGGGGAAGCATTCTCTTCCCCAGCAAAAACACACCTATTAAGAAACTGAAACCAGTTGCGCCTTCAGTTTGTCCACCCTCTTGTACTGATAGTGAGAATTCTACCGTGAAATTGGAAAGGGATGAGAATTACATTGACGGGAATAACCAAGTAGAACTACAGGGGAGGAATCTGTACGTGCCAAATGCCGAAATTGCTCTGGCTGACTGTTGCAATGGTTGCAAGTCAGCTGGGTTTGTCCCACCATCTGAGAATTCTTCACTGTGTTCTTACTCTCAATCCAAAACTTTGGGTGCACAAAACAGAAGCGCTTTGACATTGGAGAATTCTGATTCACACTTTGTTTCTGCTGAGATGGATATCAGAATGAACGTTGAAATTGGTGTGGAAGCCAATGATAGGGTCATTGGACCTAACCACCAAACGGGTCCCACTTCTTCAGGAACGACAGACTCATTGAACAGTTCTGGTTCAATGATGAATGGCAGTTCGTCAAGCTCTCATAACTTTGGTGAAAGAAAAATCACCAATTTTTTTACGAGCTCTTGCGATAGTGGATCCAAGATCACAGTGAAAGCTACTTACAAAGAAGATATGGTTAGGTTTAAATTCGAGCCTTCTTTAGGGTGTAGCCAGCTGTATGAAGAAGTTGCAAAGAGGTTCAAATTGCAAATGGCGTCGTTTCAACTCAAATATTTGGACGACGAAGAGGAATGGGTGTTGTTGGTAAGTGATTCTGATTTGCGGGAGTGCCTTGAGATATTGAGTTTTGTTGGGACTCGCAGTGTGAAGTTTCTCGTTCGTGATGTCCCTTGCAATACGGGCAGCTCTGGCAGTAGCAATTGCTTCTTGGCAGCAAATTCTTAGGAAGTCTTAGGTATAAAGTTGGGTAACCTTTGTATATTGCTTTCATTTACATGTCTCTTTTCCAATTGGCATTCTGGTGAGTTGGTGGTTTGTAGATGAGATCATCATATGCCTTTCGGAACCTCTTTTTTTCTTTTTTTGCTGTTCTTGCGGTTAACAATCATGGTGTCACACGTCAGGAATATCTTGTAATATTTTTGGAACGATGTGTTGTGCTATGATTGGTTATTGCAGGAATTCAGAAAAGGATAAAGGATGGGGTAGAAGGTGAGGAATGAAAGGCAAGGGTGGCTCCACAGATGTGTCAATGTATAGGTCTGTAAATGCTAGAAGCAGGAAAAGTTGCAGTAGTTGAATAGATTTTCCTCTGATGCTCTAACTTCAATTTGTATAGTTTCCATTTGATGCTTTTGAATGACTGCTGCTGCTGCTTTTTTGTGATTGTGTGCGTGATGATAATTTAAACAGAGTTTGTATAGGAAACGGGAAACTCCGCCTATATCATGCTTAGAATCATATCTTTCACACAATCCAAACAGGATGGAGTATTGTGCAGTAAGCAGCTAGCTGACGGTCGGCACATCGTTATGACATGAATTTGACTACAGTAGCCGACCCAAATTGATTGAAATTTTGACCAAGTTTGGTTGGCTTAGGAGGTGGGAATATATCTCATGCAGTAGTTGAATGGATTTTCCTCTGATGCTCTTTACTTCAGTTTTTATAGTTTCCAGAGTTGGATGCTTTTGAATTGCTGCTGCTTCGGCTGCCTTTTTTCTTTGTTTGTATGCGATGCTAATTTTGATGGAATTTGTTTCGGAGTTGGGAAACTTCTTCGCCTTTGTCATACTTAGAATCTTATCTTTCACACATCCCGTCCCAACAGGATGAAGAAGGATTGAGCGATAAGTAGCTGACCACTAACATGTAAAAGAACTCGTGATATCCTTATGACATGAATTTGATTACCGACCCTAATTGATTCGGTTTGGTTTGGTTAAAGAGGCAGGACTATTATATCTCATGATACATCCCATATTTGTATCCATGTCCATTTATGGCCCAATTAATTGGTGAATATCAGAAATGGATCTTGATTGAAAATCTCAAAACATGGATCGAGTTAGAAACCTCACAAGAGTGAGTGAAGTCCTTGTGTAACTCGGAAGAGCTTCTTGCACATCGATCAATTATGACATACAAAGCAGTGTATCTAATTAATTTTGAGTTGAAGGCTTCAACTCATGTTGTGATATTTCTGCGGTTCTGTCTCTACGATTTTTTTGTTTCTCTTGAATATAAAATGTTACTTCTTGAAGTAGCAATACAACAAAAATAAGATTGCAAATTTTGATCTTAGAGTTAGATTAAATATATTAGTTATGTCATTTCATGTTAGGTTGATTAATTATATTAGTTGTGTCATTTCATGTCAATGGCAAGTGGGAGTAAGGAATGTGTCGTTAATGTCAATGGTAAGTGGGCAGAGAATTTGATAGGAGTGGACTTTTTTGGTTTCTCGAATTTGATCAAGTGCTTTGGGACATTGCAAAATGGTACGTCAACTTGGATTTTAAAATAGTGGGGATCATTATTTGGTTTCAGCTCCTGTGCAGTTTTGATCTATTTAATTTGGTCCAATTTTAGACTCTTGCGGGCCTATTTAAGGTTCACAACGATGATCCATACAAACCAAAACACTCACATGCCAATAGAGCCTATCATAACTTGTTAGTGCTCCGGTATGTTTATTGTTGCAAGTACCACTGTCCGATATTCTCATTCTTATGAGCGAACGGTGCACATATGCTTAATGGTAGTCATTTAACTATCATAAGATTGTAGTAAAATTTATGAAAATGCGTACTACCTCCGTCCCATATTGCTGGGTTTTTTTTTGGCAATCGTGCCACTTTAAAATAAGGGCAAATTTCACTTAGACCCCTGAGATATCTAACAATGACAAAAAGTACCCCTCAGTTTTGAAAAATGACAATGACCTCCCATATTTCACAGTTTGGGTTTCGCTCCGTTAGTTCCGTTAGTGGGACGGACGAAAAATGTATGGAAAATGAAATCTTAAATTTTATTTAGTTCTACGGCTCTCTTAGGGCTCTCATGAAAGCCATAAAGTCAAAAATAAATTATGATCCTTTAGGATAAAAGGATCAGAAAAATAAAATCTTTGCACCGACTCCAATAGATTGAAAATTGGAGCACTTAAGTGTCGCACCCGGGATTTTACCCTTGCCGGTCTCGCCCTTTCCTGTCGTTGGGGGAAGAAGGCGGAGAGGGGGCAAATAAGTGATCCAGAGATAGTAAAAAATAGGGGTGGGCCAAAATCCGATGTTTGCATTAAGTTTTGGCTATTTGATTCTACGACTCTCTTAGGGCTTTCATTGAAAGCACTAGAGCCAAAAATTAATTATAACCATTTAGGATAAAATAAAAATAATAATCTTCGCACCGATTTAAACGGATTAAAAATTGAAACATTTAAATTTCTACTCTTCGTTTGGTTCTAAGGCTTTCAATGAAGAGCATACACTTAAGTGCTCCAATTTTCAATCTATTTGAATTTGTGCGAAAATCTTATTTTTCTAATCATTATATCCTAAAGGGTCATAATCATTATATCCTAAAGGGTCATAATTATTTTTTGCTCTAGGGCTTTCAATTTGAGCCTTAAGAGAGTCCTAGAACCAAATGAAGACCAGATACTTAAGTGCTCCAATTTTCAATCTGTTTGTATCGATGTGAAAATTTTATTTTTCTGATTATTTTATCTTAAAGAGCCATAGTTTATTTTTTGCTCTAGGGCTTTCAATGAAAGCCTTAAGAGAGCCATAAAACCAAAATGAAAAGCAAATACTTAAGTGTTTCAATTTTTAATCCATTTGAATCCGTGTGAAGATTTTATTTTTCTGATCATTTTATCCTAAAAAGTCATAATTAATTTTTGGCTCTAACGCTTTCAATGAAAGCCCTTAGAGCATCCACAGTGGACTAATCAAAATTGGACAGTCAAAAGTTGCCACATCACCTTTTGATTATCCATTTAAAGGGTTGTTAAGGTTAGCAATATAGATGTCGATCCACATTGGCATAACCAACACTGAATAATCAAAACTTGCCACATCACTTTTCAACCTATAAAAATCTAAAAATTGTCACCATATAAAATATTTTTTTTAAATAGTTTTCAAACTAATAAAAACAGGTTATTAGAAATAGAAAATAATTTTTTGAAAACTTTTATTTTAAAAAAGCACTTTTTCGAAAAAGTTTCAAAAAAACAGTTTTTGAAAAAAAGTTTTTTTTTTAAATAACAGTTTTTGGAATAAAAAAATAGTTTTAACTGTTTTTGCAAAAAAAGAAAAGAAAACTTCTTTAAAAATGTTTTTCTTAGAAACATTTTGAGAGAGAGAGAGAGAGAGAGTGTGTGTGTGTGTTTGTTCTTGGCAAAAGATTGCTAATTTTGATTATCCAATGGTCAAAATTTGATGAGTTGTTAAGAGCTTGTTAAGTTTGGTTATGCTATTGTGAGCACTTTTTTGAGGAAACATTGCTAATTTTAGCAAACTTACGATTTTGGTTATTCGACTGTAGATACTCTTAGAGTATCAGCAATGGAATAAGCAAATGTGAATAATCAAAACATGCCACATCAGATTTTGATTATCCATTTAGAAGTTGCTAAAGTTAGCAATGTCAAATTCCACATTGGTTATTTTTTGTCCATAATCAAAACCAATGAGCCCTTCAAACTTTTTCCCTTCGTTTCACGCATATTATTGGAAAGAACGGTTTTTGAAGAAAAAAATACTTTATGCTAAAAACAGTTGCATAAAAAAAAAGTTTTCGAAAAACAAAAAAACAGATTTTCGAAACAAAAAATAGTTTTTCATAAAACACACTTTGTTCACTTAAAAACTGTAAATACAGTTTTGAGAAATTTTAAAAGAATTGTATTTACACAAACAGTTTTGAAATTTTAAAAACTATAAATATTGTCTTTTAAAAACTAATTTTGTGTAAAAAATAGTTTTGAAATTTCAAAAACTATTTATAAAATTATTTTTTTGAAAACATTGTTGAGAGAGAGAAAGGGGGAGAGAAAAGAGAAGAGAAAGAGAAGATGAGAAAAGCGAAGGGAAAGAGAAGATTTTTGTGTAATGATGGTGTACTTGATTGAGAGAGAGAAAATTTGGTTATCGGCAAAATGTTGCTAATTTTGATTATTTAAAGACCAAAATTTGATGAGTTGCTAAGTTTGGTTATTCTAATGTGAGCATTTTTTTGAGCAAATATTGTTAATCTTAGCAACATTTTAGTTTTGATTATTCCACTGCGGATGCTCTAAGAGAGCCATAGAACTACATGAAATTTAAGATTTTATTTTCTGAACATTTCCATCCGTCTCAGTAACGGAATTAAAGGGAGTGAAACCCAAACTGTGAAATAGGGGAGGTCTCTGTCATTTTCAAAACTGAGGGATTCTTTCATTGTCCAATACCTCAGGGGGTTTGAGTGAAATTTGCCCCTTAAACAATTATCACAATTTTTAATATTTTTTACGATTTCAAAAACTTCGTTTATAAAATTAGTTGCGATATATCAAACAAGATTAATATGTTAAAATATTATAAATTAAAATATATAAATAATTTTTTTTTAGAGGTTCCAAATAATGAAAAAAGTGTACTATATTCCTCTCTTATTTTAAAGAAATCATACTTTTGGAAGGAGGCAGGGGAGCTGTTGTCCCTTTAAGCGAGGCTCGCTCTGGTATCGCTTCAATGATCAGAAAGGTTCACTTTGTAGAGCTCATCAAGTAAAACAAGTGCGCCAAAAATTAGTTCGATCGGATATCATTAAGTGCTTGATCGAAACACAAATAACTTGCCAATAATGGGTTCCAGTGGATTTGATCCAGTGTTTCGGATCTATCTTTTTCAACATAAAAATGCTCCGATAAGGCACTTAATGATATTCGATCAAGTTGATTCTTGGCACAGTTGTTTTACTCGACGAACTCTACAAAGTGAACGTTTCCGATCATTAAAGCAAGACCGAAACGGACACCACTTGACCGGGACAGCACCTCCCCTGCATCCCTTGAGGAAATATCAATAACATGTCTTCAACCTTGGCCTTTCATTTGGTGGGGGGCACTAAAGCAAGTGATGCACTTTCCTTGGGCCTACTTCGTAGTTTACTTGTTTCTGCGAATCAGAAAGTGTAGAGATCCAGTGCTTAGTCAGAAAGTGGGAAAGTACACAGTGGCAGTAGCGCCTGAGACGCAGACTTTGTACCGCAGACTTTCACTTTTCGGTTGGATTGGTTTTCGTAATGCTAGCCCACTTTGGACAAGTCAATACTTTCCCACCTTTACCAGTAAATAAGGAGGGCTTTGATCTCAGTAGTATAATTTTGTTTAGCAATAAACTACAGGGGGAGTAAACTGTAACATAACAAGAGGTCAGTAACAAATACACTATTACTCCTAAAACTATCTTTTCTAAGCAGTTAGAATTTCAATTTATTAAGAATGCAACATCATTATACAGTTTCACATCAAACCTTCACTTTTCAAAACTATCTTCCACTTTTACATGGAGTTTGCTCTTTACCTATTAACTTTTTCCAAATGGGAAAAATTCAAAATACCCTCCAACCTTTAGACCAAAATTCAATTAGGCTCCCAACCTTTTAAAAACTTCAATTTTACTCCCAACGTTATCTTCCGTTAATCAAAACGCCCCCTTCCGTCAGAATGACTAACGGGTTTCGTCAAAAGCTCCGTTAAATAGCGTCCCGATCGAATTTTGATGATCCGATCTGCTCAATGTGTTCAAAACGTGGTTTTAAAAGTATCCTCAAGAAATCAAGAAAAAAATGACCCAGAAGGGCTTCATCTGAACAGTTTTTTGTTGAACTATTCAATAAAAAAACTGTTCAGATGAAGCCCTTCTGGGACATTTTTTTTGCCAATTTCTAGCGGGTACCCTTAAAATCATGTTTTGAACACATTGAGCGGATCGGATCATCAAAATTCAATTGGAAAAGAGGAGGTGCGGATTGATCTGGATTTTGTTCAAGTCCGAATGTCCGGATTTTGCTTCGGTTTACACGTCCCTTTTTCTGATTGGATTTCGATGATCCAAGCCGCTTAATGTGTTCAAAATGTGATTTTAAGGGTACCCGCGAAAAATTAGCAAAAAAATGATCGGGAAAGGCTTCATCTGAACAGTTTTTTTATTTAACTATGAATAAAAAACTGTTCAGATGAAGCCCTTTCCGATCATTTTTTTTGCTAATTTCACGCTGGTACCCTTAAAATCACGTTTTGAACACATTGAGCGGCTTGGATCATCAAAATTCGATTGGGATGATATTTAACGGGGCCTTTAACGGAATCCGTTAGTCATTTGGACGGAAGGGGGCTTTTTGATTAACGGAAAATAACGTTGGGAGTAAAATTGGAGTTTTTAAAAGGTTGGGAGCCTAATTGAATTTTGGTCTAAAGGTTGGGGGGTATTTTGAATTTTTCCCTTTTCCAAATAGATACTTATTAAGGTACATCCCAAAGGGGAATTTGCACGAGCTCAATTCGAGGGTGACTCTTTGAACCTTATTTGGATGATCATAAGGGAATTGGCTATTAACATTGATACTGAAGTTATTGTGGAGGATATTAGGAGATTGGCATGTGACTTTCGAGTGTGTGAGTTTAATATTGTTAAACATAGTGGAAGTGAAGGAACTCATTGTCTCTAGTAGGGGTTACGGGTGTGTAGGTGTCTCTGCTTGGGAGGCCTATCCACCGGATTGGCTATCTGCGCCTTTGTCTAATGATGAATATACCCTTTGATTTGTTTTTTCGTTTCAGGTATCAATGAATCGGTTTATCCTGTTGGGAAAAAAAAATTCAAAATAGAGTATTGAACTCTTCTTTTGGGGACAATACTCAATTGCATACATTGAAATAATATAAGTATCCGGATAACATTGACAATGGAAATGTTGCAATGATTACAATGTTAGAGCATCCGCAATGGGAATAATCAAAATCAATAACCAAAATGTGCCACGTCAGCATTTGATTATCCATTTAGTTCATAATCAAACTTAACAACCTCTATCTCCACATTGTTTATTTTTGCATCCCTAACCAAAAAAAATCTCAAAATACTCAATGCACCTATGTCCAATCACAAACGAGTTTCAATCACGCATCCGATCACACTAAATTATTCGTCTCGATGAGACGATTCCAATGAGGGGTGTTTTTGAGTTATTGAGTTTCGAGTTTCCTTATTGGGTTTGGTTATTGAGTTTTGGTTATTGGTAAAAGTTGTTAAGTTTGGTTATGGAATAGGTGGAATTTGATTATTTGCTAAAAGACTTGTAACTTTGCTTATTACAATGTGAGGTGTTTTTTTGAGTATTATTGTTAAGTTTGCTTATTTACATCCATTTGATTATTACAATGCGGATGATCTTAGAAACTGTGATGTTTTATGGACTCATGCGAATTGTTTAAATATCTTGTATAGTTGTATTGATGGAGTAGAAGGGTAATTAAGTTACACTTAGCCCCCCTACTTTCTGGTTGTTTCATCAAGGTGACTCAATTTCTAACTTTCCGTCTATTTTTTGCTAAAAATCTGCGAGGCAACATCCGGCGACACATTCATGCTTTGTTTGGAAGTTGATGAAAGTGAGAGGCAAGAAGAGAGAGGAAAATGGAAGAAAATTGAAAGGGAAATTAAATTACATTATTCACATTTCTAGATGTCTGGAAAATTATTCAATACTCTCGGTATATATTCCCTCCCCTCACATAACATGTGGGGCTCACGTGGAATCCACATGTAGGGCCTACATGTTACGTGAGGAGAGGGAGTATATACTGGGAGTACTGAATAATTACTCCTAAATATCTCTATTTTCTCTCATCTTTCTCCCCAAACAAAACATGTTGGTCTCCAAATAAAACAAAGCATTTCTTATCTCTTAATAAAACAAAGCATGTGAGTTAGTTTTGCAATTAATTTTTTTTTTGTCAGACGGAAATACATTAGTTTTGCAATTCAAAAGATGCATGTTCATCTCCAAAATAAAACAGCTACATAGAGTACAAAAACTACATTTTTTAGAGTAAATTTATGCAGCAAATAAATGTTTTCCTCTCATTATCCTCCATCTATCTTTGTATACTTCTTTCATGTTCTGAAAAAAATGTTTTTATCTCGATTTTGAAATTTTGTTATATATTTTTGCACATGAAATTGATGAGCACCCAATATTGTAGATATTTGGTGCGACTAGTCCCGTTGTATGTCATTTTATCTTGCGTTTATTTAGTTTTTATAGTGATTTTGCGCGTAAGGTTATCTGTTGAGCGTTTCAGGTAATACGCGAATAAGAGAGTTTGTTTTGGTGTTTTGAACAACCCTTGAAGGCAAGCGAGTAGGCGGGACCTTGAAGAATTCAGCCGTCGGGGTTTAAAGATGAAGAACCGTAGTGGCCGAAGCGTGCCATGGGCCGTCGGGTGTCAAAACAAAGCCCAAGAGCTGGAATGCCAGGAAGCAGAACCGTATTGATACGTTTTTCGGAGTATTGATACGGTTTCAAAACAGAGAGAAATCCAGCCTTCAGATACGATTTTTGGAGTATTGATACGGTTTCAAAACAGAGAAAAATCAACGTATCGATACGGTTTTTGGAGTATTGATACGGTTTCAAAACAGAGAGAAACCCAGCCGTATCGATACGTTTTCAGAGTATTGATACGGCTTCAAAACAGAGCAGAATCCAAGTTTCTACGATTTTTAAGCGTATCGATACGGTTGATCTACGGGGAACTTTGGAATGCAACAAGCGAACCGTATCAATATGGTTTGAGTATCGATACGGATGACTCACCGACTTACTTTTTGCCAGATTTTAACTTTCCAAAAGTGGCAATTTTCCACTTTTTGGATATTTTTTGATATTTTGAAGGAGAGAGGGAGCCTTTTTGTATAAATACCTATCCCTCTCTCTCTCCTTGGCTATCTAGCTCATTACTAATTTAGTTGTTTTCTCCATTAATGGAGTTTGAAGGTTTCCAAGTTTAATTTCCATAGAACTCAAGTAAGTACTTGTCGTTTGTAAATTTCTCGTTCTTTAACGTTGTAGCCGTGGCTAAGCTCTTTTATAAAATCAAGTTTATTTTCGATTCCATTGGTTTAAAGTTATGCCTTATTTTTATGCTTTCGTTTACGCTTTAACTATGTGTGAGTAGTCGTTTGGCTAAGTCTCGGGATAATCTTTCTCGAAGACTTAGGCGGTTATTTGGTTTTCGAGCCATCGGGCTTTCAAGCATGATTTTTTGGAATAGGGCTTAACTTGCATTTTTGGTCCAAGCAAAGGGGTGTTAACTCCTCGGCATGGTATTTAGTCAAGCGGTCTTGGCAAGTAGCATCCCGAGGCCTCGTGGCCTCCTATGTGTTCGATAAATATTAAAACACAAGTTGGTTCGCCTTCGAAAAATCACATCTTTTGATAAGTGTAGTCAATAAAGCTAAATCTTCCGGGCGTGAGCACGCGGTCGTGACTCTCGCCTGAGTTATAATCGAGAACCGGTAATGGCCTTTGTCAAGGGTTAGAAGATCCCTAGACTTGCCTCTTTAAGTTTATTAAGCACTTTTCTAGTCTTTTTTCCGTAGCATTTTCACATTTTAAAGCAAAACCGATAGTTGGCCGTCTTAAACGCCACAAACCTACCATATTAAACCTTCAATCCGAATCAAGCTGTTATCGAATTCTCTGTGGGAACGATCCCGGTCTTACCGGTTATTATGCTGCTGACGACCTAGCCCTACGCTTCGGGCATTTCAACCTTAAATTGGAAGGCCAGATTTCGACGTAAGCAGAAATCATATGTCTCCCCAAACACTTCGAAATCTTTTCTATACCAAGACAACATGTCGATACCAAGATCGACAAATTTAAATTTCTTATGGTTTTAGTACAAACAAATTTTATTTCCAAAAGAGGAACAACGATCAAATATTGAAACAAATGAAAACACACGTTTCAGTACTTCTTCCTTTTGCGATGCAAACGAGGGTGTTCAAGATTTCAGTCGTGCATAATTTATTTTTATATATAGTTTGTCATCTTCTCCTATATAAAAAGGAATCATGGAGTTTGAGCCCTATTGAGTAATCTCAAGAAAGAGCAAAATTTCGAATATCTAATCATTGATCACGCCTTAAAAGGTAAAACCATAACGTTTCGTTTTATAATCATTGCCGGAGGAACCGGATAATACATGATCTTTATAAACCAACTCTGATCAAAATCAAAAATACTACGAGCAGGGGACACTTTACAGGGATCCCTGCAGAGATAATCGCGTTTGGTCTCATTCCGGGTCCCAAAAAAATCTAGAAAAATATCCATAAATTTTTTAGTATTATTTTTATAGGGCCCTGTAAAAAAATCAGCTCATGCTGATATCGGTAAGTATTACTTTTGGATTCGTACGGACAAACTGAGCAGTCTGTCTCTACGAATCCAAAAGTAATATTTACCGATATCCGCAGAAACTGATTTTTTACAGGGCCTTATAAAAATAATATTCAAAAATTTATGGATATTTTTATAGATTTTTTTGGGACCCGGAATTGGGCTAAACGCGATTGTCTCTACAGGGATCCCTGCAAAGTGTTCCTGCTGTTAGCAAGACTCGATAAAAATATCAAAATTTGAAATATCTATTCATTGATCACACCTCAAAAGGTCAAACCGTAACTTGACATTTCGAAATCATTGCCGGAGGAATCGGATAATATAGGATCTTAATAAACTAACTCTGATGGAAATATCACCAATACAATCGGCCAATTTCAAGAAAGAGCAAAAGTCAAAATATTTAATCATTGACCACATCTTTAAATTCCAACCCTAACTTTTTTCATTTGGAATGGCATCAAAAAGAATCTTATTAAAAGCTGCAATTACATTTCTATCGTCATTTCATGGACTTCAGATAAAAAAAAAATTAGTATAGTTTTTTTTCAATCCCAACCGGCGACCGCGTAGGTTTGAAATGATGATAGAAAAACTAAATAGCATTGAAGCGGTCTTATGGGATCACCATATTGAATAATGCGACATTCCAATTTAGGTAATAGAATTGGGAGTACCCAAATCATCGAATTAGCGGTTGAAGAGTTGGATGCTGTGGTACTCGCAATATTAAAATTAAGACGTGGTACTCGAATTATGCAAACCAGCATTGCAACCCCAACTGTCAATTTGATAACTGCAATAGACGGATCGATTGGAGGAGATTGACAGAACTAGCGACAAATCTCACGCGCGGATGATGGAGGTGACCTAGTTCCAATGATTGAGAAAATTGGAAGTGATTCAAAAATATATTTGGCAGGCTTATATAAAACTATGATGCAAAATAGGAAAAATTATGCTTATGGCTGGCTCGATGATGTTAAGTGGTGTTCGAAGTCAAATGCAAGTTTAAAGAATTATCTTTAAATCTTAGTGATTGGTAATTAAAGAGCAATCATAGAGATATTAAGATGATAGAGGACATAGTCACTCCTTGAAATTAGTTATGAACAATAACTAATTAATTGCTTAGATTTGCATACTATGAAAAATTATTATGATTAAAATTGAAGCACTTAATTTTTTAACCATAATTTCACTTAAAAAATAGTGGACAAAAGAAACCAAAAACAAAAAGGTGCAGAGCAGGTTGTGATCCCGTGTATGGATTAAACAGGCCGTGTTACCCGTAGATTATAGATGGTCGTACAACTGTGCTAACCCTACCTTTTGTCTGTTTGGCACCTCCTCTCTGTAATGAATAATGACGGGAAAATAGAAAAACCATGCTGCCCTGTCCTATGTTGGCAAAAGTTCTATGTCTTGCTATATGCCAAGAGCAGCATCACTGAAAAATATGTAAAATGTGTTTAACGCGCGCCCGTGGTGGTATTGAGAAAAAAAACACCTACTATAAATTTTATATTTCATCAAAAACCTTAGGATGGAGTAATTATTTAGTGCTCTTGGAGTACTGCCACGCAATATACTTGAGCGCTCTAGCGCAACACCTTTTTCTTTCTTTCTTTTTTTTTTTTATCAGGCAAGTAGCACCACATATTTAGTCGTGGGCCGTGCAAATGTGTGTTTTTAGGCCAATGAGCTCCTAACTGAGTTAGCATCACCCACCGCCTTTTTTAGTAAAGGCCTGAGTTCAAGCCCCCTAAGTAGTTGTTGGTTGGGTTCACGACTATCGAGAGTCTCTAAATTTCCTGTGGACTAAGTTACTAACTCCGCTTATGTATACAATATTAGGGGAAAAAAAAAAGGGGGGGAAAGAAAAATGTGTGATTTTATATAGCTTTGGGCCACCATAATTATTTTTCTTTAGGAGGAGGTCAGTGTATTTTATGCAGGTAAATCTAGCTAGTTTTTTTATTTTTTAATCCGACAGGTAAATCTAGGATATTATTGTAAGACCACCCACACTAGAACAGTTCTTTATTTCATTTTTTATGAATTTCTGAGTAGAAATTAGGAGACACATGAAAAAATAAACAAATTTCAAGCGAAGCGAAAGCGATCGAAGACACGCTATGTCTCTGTCAATGGCGACGAAGCTCGTTCCATCGATTTCCAACTCACGTCATGGTCAATCTCTCTCTCTCTCTAAGAATATATTCATACATATGTGTGTGTATATATATATATATATATATATGTGTGTGTGTGTGTTAGTATTTATGTTTTTGTATGCACAAAGTAACATATAATTCGTACGATTTGTATGTATACAGGGTATAATGGAAGTGTATGTCGTGGTACACACGTGATTTATAATACAATTCGGATCGCCGGCCAAATAATTGATTTATAAGTTCGATCGTGTCGATATAGAGTTACAATTTGGGGCTGGAATTGGAATTTGGATCTGTTTGATCAATCGGAAGCAGTTGAACAGATTCTCGGCTTTTAGGGTTTTAGAGAGGGAGGGAGAGAGACGGAACATCCGGAGAAATCGCAATGCGGTGAATGCGGGAATAGAAGTAGAATTACACCGTGGTAGGAAGATTCAACTTCTTCACAATCAGACTTCCCAAATTCTGGTACATTTTTGAAAGATGGAATGTTGTAAGTACTTGTTTTCGCTTTCTAGGTTTTAAGATTGCGGGTCCAAAAAAAAAAGGTTTTAATCTTCTTTTTTTTTTCTTTCCCCGGCTTGATGAGATATTCCGCCGTGATTTGAGCGCCGATTTGGTTGTTTATTTGGTTTCTGAGATGGCCAAGGAACCGGGGTGAAGTTCCTTCACTCCCACACAGTCTTGGGTTCGAATCTCACTTGTGGGTAGTAGGGCTCATGCTGCCCACCTTGGTGGGGCTATGGTGGCAGGTTGTCCTCCCTCGGGCAGTGGTCAACTCGCAAGAGCACCCTGTGGTGACAACTGTAATTGAGATAGGTAGTCGCAGTTGAACATTCCATAGTGGGTGAGAATCCCCATTGGTCACGCCCATGGGGGGAGGCGACCCTAGTTGCCCCTTCCCATCCTTTTACTTAGGGGAAAAAAATTGTGTCTTTGATCTTGTTGATCGGACGCTTGTTTTACCCTTTTCTTTGGGTGAAAGTTTTGAGTATTTGGTTGCATGTTGATTGCAGAGTTGACAAGTTGAAAAGCGTGGAGTTGGGTAGAAGGGGAGAGGGGGAGGTTGCTGATGTCTCTTGTTGAAGATAATTACAAGCAATGGATTTGTGGAAAAGTCGGGACAGTAAATCTACAACGAGTCAGTTCTATGGTTCGCGACATTGGGGAGCCTTGTCTTCATCAACCACATATAAAGGTTGTTACAACTGTAAAGAACACTGAAGAACTTCATTCTTTGATTAATGTTATACGTCGTTACTTATTATGTTTGCTCTGTGAAATGTATAGGGTTTAGGTTGGTTTGAGCTTTTCTTTTCTCTTGGAAGTGTATAGGACCTTTTTGTCTCGTGGCCTTCTTGTATACGAGCGGCATTCCCTTAATGCCATCTTTTATATAATTATTTACTTATCAAAAAAAAAAAAATGTTTGCTCTGTGCTTTGATATTAGTAAATTGGAACAATATCGACATTTACCTTTTCTTATCATAACGTATTGTGACTTTGACAATGGATGGAAGAGTTGGAACACCTTAAGCCAGGGATTCAAGTATCGTTACCAAGTCATTTGATGAAATAAGGCTGTCCTTTCGCATTCATCTGTGGGCATCTTATATACATTGCCGTCACATGGTCAGAGAGACTAAAGTCAAGCACCTTGTTTCTTTTTGCAGTTTTGGATTGGGTCATACAATGGTATCTATGCATTATTTTGTCTCTCCTGAATAATCAATCATTTCCAAATAACTGCAGCACTAGAAGTCAGATGCCTTCCTGTCGTCCATTCATCTCCTTGTTTGTGGTGATGCAGATCAGTAGAATGCTTAATCCAGACAAGTGGCAGGCCACCTTTGATAATGATGGGAAAGTTTTTGGTTTCCATAAAGCACTGAAGTGGATTACTCTTGGGGTTAGTTTGTTTGTTTGTTTTTGTCATTTGTATAAATCTCCACTAGAGCTTACTTTATGGTGGCATTATGCATTTTTTGGTCTTTATCCGCATCTTGTGAACCCATACATTCCCATGTGGCAGCTTGTATAAATGCATCCATGCATCATTCTACACTCGAAAGCTATTCTTTATGTTTAATCTTTATTTGCTATGAATAGTTCTTATTGTTATCTCCACAATAGCATCTCAAACTCTAGTGATTTTTTAGGTGTTCTTTATTTTTTCTGGACAATCTCATGCGCAGTGCAATTGGCTTGTGTGCTCTAAGTTTCTGTGAACTTCAACTTTTGCCATAATTTGAATCTTTGGTAGCATTGATACCTTATTCTACAAATGTGTTTGTACTACCTTGGCATATCTTATTAAGTGCCTGTATAATAAGTGATATTTTAAAGCACAATTATACGGGCCTGTTTTATGCCATCTGATTGAGGAAGTTTTAATCGCTTAGTTTATGAATCTATCTTTGTATCCAAGAGAAGGAAATACACAAGGCGATTTTATACTTGCTTATCCTTTCTTCATCTGTTCAATCTCATGGAATGATCTCCTCTTCCAGCTTATTTCATGACTTCCCCCCAAATGCTTATCTTTGGTTAAGTGTAGTTCAGGCCAATGGTTTCCAATGGCTTGCAAATTCAACCTTCTAATTCCCTTTCCTACATTTAGTACAACAGATCAGAATTGGAATGACAGTAAACTGGGGAATAGTAGAGATACGAGAGGTTTTCGTTTGGGCTGTTTGGCATGTTGTTTTGCTGCTCGGACAGTTGGTTTGAGTTTATATTTTCCTGTTGTCTTTGCTCTCGTTAGGTGGGTATGCCCAAGCTTAGTGGTGAGATTTGCTTTGGTTATTAACCAAGAAAGAGGCTGTGGAAAAGTAATGGGGTTGGAGCTTGTCCCACATCAATTAATTATCTCTTCCAAAACTAATATATGAGCTTAGGCGGCCCTTCACTCATTGCCACTTGGTTTTGAGTTAGATGTTTTAACAGCATTCTACTCGTTTTCACCTTGCATTCCCTTCCCTTCTTCGTTTCGATCTCAAACTCGTTCTCTTTATGCATACCAAGCATAGCCTTAGCTTAGTATTGTATAATTTAATTCTTCGGATGCTGACCATACTCGTTAGTCGTTATACACTCCCAAAAATGTGTTACCCCCTTCCAAGGTTATCCTTTTGTTGATTCTTTTCATAGAACATGACATGCTTTGGGCACTTTGGAGGACGACATGTCCATCACTTAACTACTTGAATTACTTGCTCAAGCAATTGTTCAATTAATAGCCCATGAATTTTTGCAGTATGGTGTTTAGTGTTTGGATGGGATGTTCATGAAGTTACAATTGGATATTCAAGAATGCAATATTGGCATTGCTACTAATCCTAGGCAAACTAAAGTCTACCTATGTCCAGTTAGTGGTGATAATTGTCTAGTTGAGGATATATTTCACTTGAGATGTTCTCCCATCATTGATGCTCTAAGCTGAAGGTTTCTTTCCTTATGGTATCTTAGTTAAGAAGACTCAAACTTGAGTCTCTTTATTGATGGAGAGTTTTTTTCCCTTAAGCTGCTAGCAGCAAGGTATCCCTTAAGAGGACCTTTATCATTTTTGAACATGGGAGACGGTAAAACCAGCTCTTGATAAAATACTCCATGCCTTACTTTCCCATTTAGTTGAGTTCTTTGAAAACTGATTATCCCCTTCCTTATCTGGCCAACTGTTCAACAAAGATGTCACATCTTCCTCAAATAAGCAACAAAGCAAAAACAAACGCATCTTGACGGTAAGTATATCACAGCTCTAGATACGAAAACATGCTTATGCACAGGAAGAGTGTTGCTTGAACAAGTTAGACGATCGATCATGGCTTCCAATAAATGCTTGATGAAATTTCCCTAATTATTTTTTGATAGTGCCAGGGATAGTTACCCCTGCAAGCGGCAACTTTTTCCATTGGTTAATATTTTTTTTTATTGTGGGTTGCATATCTGGAATAGCAGCAGAATCACCTATTTACTTCTCAATAGCTGTCATGCTACATCTTCCGACAAAGAGTTCGAGTGTGATTTACGGAATGATGAGATCAACTATATTCAGATTTGCGGTAGGAGAGGAGCAGGGCAGGGCAACAATGGTGAAGGAAGTAAAAAGAGCAAAAGAAAATTTTTGATGAGGTTGCTTTTGTGGTTGTCAGCAAGGAGCCAGAGCTAAGAATGGTTCGAAAGTGAATGGCAAACGTGTTTTTAGGTCTGTGTAGAGGACATGGACAAAGTAAAGACCAAAAGGTAGGAGCAAGTCTACTACATAATAGGCATCTACATGACATAATGCACTTCCAAAAATGTAGCGGGGATTTTCATCGTGTGGCTAACTTGTTCAAGCGGCACTCCAACCGATAAGAGTTTGTCTTTGTCTCTAGAGCTTAGTTACATTAATCGAGGATGAGAAAGCTTAGTGTTCATTTTGTTTTGTTGCTTATTTGAGGAAGATGGTGACATCTATATTGAAGGTTTGGCCACATTCAGAATGGGTTATTCATTTTTGAACTTTTCAATATAATGTAAAAGTAAGATATCAAGGTGCTCTCGTCGATGACGCCGTCATTTACTTCTCAACAATGCATTACGTAATGCATCTAGAGATTGGTGCTCTCCTAAGCCTTGATGCCATATCTGAGGGCCGACATGGTACTATTCATCCTAGAATCTTTTTCCGTTTGTTCATTTTTATTTTTTGTATCATAGGGTTGATTGGGAAATGAAGGAAAAATTGGCATGGGATACGGTCATGGTTCTGGGTATTGGTCGTCACATCAGATGATTCACATCAATCCGTACTAACGGGTTTTTTCGGATCTCCGATGCAGATATTTACTTGTAGATCTGTCGATGTTGTGCGATGTGGGTTGATACAAGGTGGCATCACCAATACGTAGTCCGTGTTGCGATTTAGAACCTGAATATGGTGTTAGAAAAGGACACAAATTTATTGGGGAATTTTACTAAACATACAGCCCCTTGATAGATCAAAAATGGCGAAAAGAGAATTCATGAGGAAATTCTCTTTGGTTGTTTTTGCAGAGAAAATGAACTTAAATTTAATGCTCACAAAACATATAGCTACTGAATCTGGTTGAACTAAAACATGCTTTGCAAAACACCTGGTGGCAGTACATTCTCAAGTTTTTCCAGGTAAGTTGGTATTGTCTTTTATGGCGTGTGAATTCTTTGGATGTGGATTTCATTTGGATGCCAACTGCCAAATGATGGTGGTGACTGATGAGCAAGCCCAGACACTAGTAAAAGAGGTCTTCCGCTCAGGTTTCTTTAGAGGCTGACAGTAAGAAAACGAAAAGGTTTTTCTTTAGAGACGGACTATTATCCACCTTCATTTTTTTTCCTTTTGTCTCGTTTCTGTTTCCCTTCCCCATTTAATGTACTTTTATGAATCCTGACTTGTCTTGCTCTGTGTCTTTTTTTATCTGATAAAACTTTTGGTTTCTGTCTCCCCCAAAAAAGTTTATATCCTTTGTTTGACTGGTCTTTTTGATTGATTTGATTTCACTTATCATTGGTTTGGCTTGAGTTGTGTTGCTTTACAATTCTATCGCACTTTGTATTAGTCAATTTGACTGTTACATCATGAGAAATTATGAGTTTTCTTCTCCAGGGAAGTTTATGCAAGTAACTTGCTAGTCATTAAATTTACTTTATCTCATTTTGTAGGGTGTGGATCCATCTATAAGGCCAGAAGTTTGGGAATTCCTTTTAGGATGTTACACTTTAAGCAGCACTGCTGAGTATAGAAGGCAATTGAGAAGTGCCCGGAGGTATAGCCCCCTTCAATTTTCTACTGCATTGAACTGCAGATAAATTTTACTAGCAATTTAATGTTGACATAGAACAGCCCACTTAGAAAATGAACATAGGAAAAGCTAAACATAAATGTTTTTAGAAGCCCATTTTTTGGCGTTCCGTGAGCTTTTGAGGAAGATTGCTTTAATGTTTTTTTAGTCAATCTTAGAGCATCTCCAATCCAATACTCCATTTTTGCCTCCATTCCTCCATTTGAGTGTATCAAACTAATGTATTTTATTACAAAAGTAATTTTGGATGAAATCTAACTCCAACCCAAAACTCTATTTCTACCTCTATTTCTTTAAAAACTCA
Source organism: Rhododendron molle (assembly GCA_025413875.1). Classification (NCBI taxonomy): domain Eukaryota; kingdom Viridiplantae; phylum Streptophyta; class Magnoliopsida; order Ericales; family Ericaceae; genus Rhododendron; species Rhododendron molle. Next base: position 11,360,965 of record CM046389.1, on the reverse strand, counting down.
CTCCAAATCTCAAACTTCACCACTTTCCCTGCAACATTCAAATTCTCATTTTTCTATTTTTATTAAAAAAAACATACTCGATATTGGTCTTATTTTGTAGATATTGTAAATATCTTTTGATTGGTACCAATTTTATAAAACATTAATGTATGGACACTAATTTGATGAACAAAATGGTACCAATTTTTTCTCCATCCTCCAAATTCGGAGTACCAGACTTGATCCTCTCAAATGAAGGATGGTTTGGAATTGTATTTCCTCCAAAAATGTTCCTCTCAAATGGAGAAATGAAGGGTGCATTGGAGATGCTCTTAGCAGCTTTGTTTCTTTGATGTCTGGTTGTTCGGAGTGAAGAATGTCCTCGTTTTCCTCTTCTCACATCTTTGTCACTGCCATGTATTTATCGAACTGTCTATGCCAACTGCACAGATACTTGTCTCGACCCTGAATTTGTGGGAATCATTTTTACATGAGATGAAGGATTCGAGAAACGCCATCAAGTCATTACATTTATATGATGTTCATGCTCTTTGTGATGATATTTTGGTCATTTAAAGCATCCAACTCAAAACCAATTAGCAATGAGTGGGGAGGCTACCCAGGCTCATATACTAGTTTTGGAGGTTGTAATTAACTAATGCAGGACAAGATCTTACACTTCCCCGACCATGCGACTCCTAACCCGCATGTGGATAGGTAAACAAAGGATCCATATCATAGAGATCACAATGAAACGAGGTGTGCTTAAGGCACAAACAACAGGGCCATAAATCAAGAAAGTTTCCTAAAGCCTAGCTCTGATAACTAGCTTATGGGATTACTAAATATTCTCGGTGGGTGGATGCATAACCAGTCATGAGTCGTTACATTTATTCCATATGCTTCCCAAGTTGTGAGTTTGGGACACGGGAAATTTAAGCATATAGAAGAGTCCATGTAATGTAGGCTTGAAGGGATATGACGAGGGTAATAGGGCTAAAGGTATGGGATTTGTGCCCAACACTCATATCCGAGTTAGTACACTTATCATCTAACTTTTAAGGAGAAGATAATCGATATCAAAAACAATTCCAGCCGTTTGCATGGATCAGAGAGGGAAATTCTGATCTCCTTCACTTGGAATGTCTTTTCAGAATGCTAGATAATTTATTACATCAATACAAGTTTACAATGTGTCCCTATACATGTACTAAATTTAGAATTCATGTCGATACCATACGGCCAAGGGTTTATGGAGGTCCGACCCCTAGATGCGTGCCAACTTCCACAACCAATACCCATATCAGTATTCATTAACTCAGTTAGGGACTTACATCAATACTAGCTTTTAGGGTTTGGAAAGCTGCTAATCCCTTGGTATTACCTATTGAATTATATTGAACAGCTTTATCAAAATTCTGCATGCAGGGAGCGTTACAATGATCTTATCAAGCAATGTCAGATGATGCATTCAAGCATAGGAACAGGTACCCTTGCCTATGCCGTGGGGTCCAAAGTCATGGATATGAGGACGGTGTCCAAAGATGGCGGAAGAAGTGAAGCTGAGGACAAAAGTAGAAACACTTCAGATAATGTGAACCTTCTAGAGAATTACTGTGATTGGGATAATAATTGCACAGATACACCATATGCGTGTGAAAGGGAAAGCTCTAGTGATTCGGGTGACCTCATCAGTGTTCGAGGAAGCACAGATAGTGCAGCGTATGGCTCATCCGGTTTTATACCTACTTCTAGTCCATACAACTGTCATTCCCCAGAACTCGGGAGTGAAGCAAATGGATCACAATATACAGAGAGTTATTTTGATTTTCCTCCATTACCTGTTACAAATTTGTTCGAGAATAGCGGCAATGGCAATGATAGGAAAGGACACGAGTTGCATGATAATAGACTTTCTACACGGCGGAAATTGCGATACGAAGACGATCCTATGCATAGTTTTCAGATAGACGGCAATGTAGATCTAGTTGTGGAACCCAATGGTTCGCCTTCTAACACTGTCTCGTTTCCTTTTAACTGTGAAGTTGAGATGGACCGCCCTGATGTCCACGAACCTCTATCTCAGTCCAATAATCTGGAGTACAAAACAGAGATAGTAAACAGACTAAGAATATCAGATGTGCAAGAAACACCGTGTATGGATGCAGGGGAGCCTGTTAGCGAAGACAGGGTATCAGAATGGCTTTGGACACTGCACCGAATTGGTAAATGAGTCATGCAATATTCTATTTCTTGACAGAAAGTAGCAATCTGCGATTTATGCAGTAGATTTGCTATGTTCTAGTCTAACGAGCTTGCTCTTTCTCAGTTGTTGACGTGGTTAGAACTGATGGTCATCTCGAGTTCTATGAGGATACAAAAAATTTAGCTCGAATGTCAGATATACTCGCTGTTTATGCCTGGGTTGATCCTTCCACAGGGTACTGCCAAGGTAGTTGGCTTGTCCTTTGACTGAACTGTTTTCTTACTTCCTTGTCCATGCAAAGCTCTAAGTTGGTTCATTTTGGAAAAAAAGAAAAGAAAAAAGGATTGTTGCTTGTTATAACTAAGAAATTTGATTTCAGGAATGAGTGATTTGCTCTCGCCCTTCATCATTCTTTTTGAGGACAATGCTGATGCTTTTTGGTGCTTTGAGACACTTTTAAGGAGAATGGTATATCTTAATTTGGGAGACTTCTTTTGCTTAAGATATATCTTAACCAGTGTGGATCCTTTTGCAAATCGGTTTAAACAATATGATACTCTTTTGCTTATGTATATTTTCATGTCTCCCCAGCGGGAAAACTTTCAGATGGAAGGACCAACTGGTGTGATGAAGCAGTTGCAATCACTCTGGCGTATTTTGGAGCTTACAGACAAAGAAATGTTTGCTCACCTTTCACATGTAGGTGCTGAAAGCCTTCATTTTGCCTTCAGGATGCTGTTGGTACTCTTCCGCCGGGAGTTATCTTTCAACGAGGCTCTTTGTATGTGGGAGGTTTGTGCTTGTATTTTGTCTTTCTCAGTTATTAATGTGGCTGTGGTAATGTTAACATAGTGAGGGCATAATAGATCTGACCAATAATGCAGTTCTTGCCATACAAAGTACCATTCTTGTGTGTGTATGTGTGTACTTCATCTACTTCAGGTCGAGATTAGTTTCCTTGGGCATGATTGTCCAGGTTCTGGAAACTTTTGGTGTTTTGTACCCCATCAAAACCAACAATTCACTTCTGGCACCTGACAAGCAGGAACTGAAAAGTGCACGATGTCCTATTCTTGGTTAAGTTGTTCTCACAAGTTTACTTCTGGGACTCACATATGTTGGGAGTGAATATTGAAAGAGATGTGAAGTGACTGATTGGGAGGCTTGCATTGTCTTGGCATTCAGTCTCAAGAACTTTATCAAATCTACTTGCCTTGATCTTTTTTCTCATTGTGTGATCAGATCTAACTCCTTTTCATGTTCTCTCATTGTGTAGATCAGATATAAACTCTTTTCATCTATTTCAGGTTGAGTTGTTTTTCTTCCTTGGAAAATTTGTTCTTATTTTTATTTTTTCGTGGAAAGGAGCATTTGGTGAAAATAATCTGAGGAGCTTCTGCGTGTTCCTAATCTGATTCGGATATTACCTTTTAAAATTCAAATTTTGGTTAACCTTGATTGATGTCCATGTCTCATTCCTAAGTATGGCACTTTTTTGTTTTAATATGTTTGTTCCCCCTGCAGATGATGTGGGCTGCTGATTTTGATGAATCCGTTGCTTGCAACTTAGAGGAGAATTGCCTGGAGCCGTTGGTAATACAGATTCCTAGGGTATCAAGTACAGAATTGGGAGAAGAAACCCCTGGAAATGGAGATGGAAAACGTAGTAGAAAAGGTGGTTCAAAATCAAGTCATGAAAATGGAGAACGCTGCATCTCTGTCAACAGTGGAGTCAAACCAGCATCGATGCATCCCTTCTGTGGATTGACAAGAACTTTCTGGTCAAAAAATGATCATTTGCATATGTGTACCATAGTCTCATCGACTAGGAATGGTGACGATGAATTGCCTGTCTTTTGTGTGGCGGCAATTCTGATCCTGAACCGCCAGAAAATCATCAGAGAAACCAATTCAATTGATGACCTGATAAAGGTAGGTGCGCTGCACTGAGATTTCGGCTCTGGGCATTTAGATTGACCACCCATTTCACGTGTTTTCAATTGTTGAATGCTTGTGGTTTCTTGCTTGAGGGGTTTTGAAATCACATTGCCAACCACCAAACTGCATCTGTTTATTAACATGCACAACTAGTTTTGGCCGGACAATTGTTGAAGCCGACCGATCAATTCATTTGGTTTGGCAAGTTGGTTTCAATAGGGGTCATTTTAGGACCGTATAAGATACCCATTTTCACTTCTGGACGGCAAAAAATAAAAATGAACTCACATAGTGAATGGGTACAATTAAGTTTTGCATTAGTAATCTGTAAGAATTTAGGTGAAGTTATGTCATCAGTTTTTTTTTTTTTCTGGACAAATCTGCTTACCTTGAGTTTCTATTTCCCTGTACGTGTGAGTGATAGGGAGACATAGGAGGCTATTCCGCAGCCAATTGACCTGGCTTAGCCATTTGGTCCTATTTTTTTTTGTGTGAGTTCACTTACGAATAGCCCTAAGAGTTCTGTTATATGGAATCATGGATTTTGTTTGTCTCGTTATGGATCCCATGATGGGATTCTAACATCTCCGTATGCATTAGGATTTTACTCTCTCTCTCTCTCACACACACACACACCCACACACTCTTATGATAATAGTTGCTTGCGGTTCAGATGGTTTGTTACATGGTGCCTCATGCAGTTATTCAACGATAGGATGCTCAAGATTAGGGTAAAGAGATGTGTGCGTACAGCCATCAAACTCCGGAAAAAGTATTTCTTCAAGGTTTGGAGAATTTTATAGCCTCTATCTCTCTTTCATTGCATAGTCATTGCCTTATGCGCACTTTTTAGGGAACTCTTGTGATCTTTTAGTTTTTCTCTCTGTGGATGGGAGTCATCCAGTGCTCGGATTAGTTACTTTACAGTCTAGTAATTTTTTGCCTAAAGTAATTATCAGGTTTTAATTGAGCCTATCTTCTCTTTCTCATCGGCTCCTTTTCACCACTGGATACAATTATGCTTTAGCAATGCACACATTACTAATCTTTCATCTTGGGTCACCTGCCTAACATGCCAATGATGCCATTGTTGGGTTTGTTCTCTTCTCTTGGATTACTTGTTAAACTTTAATCCTGTTTGAACCAGCTGATCAAGAGAAGCAGCCCTACAGCTCGGCACAATGACTAGTGTAGCTCGGTTTTCTTTGTGGGTAGCAATACTTCAAGTTCGAAGTTGGAGTGGCGTGATAAGATTTTGTTATTTAAACTATTTTATGGTCAAAGAGATTTGGCAAAGGGCGTATGCTGTTTGATGATTCATCCAATTATTTGTGCCTACAAAACCTTTCTACCTGCAACGCAAGGTAATTACTCTGTCTGTGCTTTACTTGAATCTCTAAATTTCCATTATGTTGTTTAAACTGTTGTATGCGGATGAGGTTTTGTGATGGGCTAGACAAGTGAGAACCTTGAGGGGCAGGTTCTCAGCCACCAGTTTAGCCATCCCGGTCAATTGATAATCTTCTTACATATCTTAGATATCTACTATATTTTGTTTTAAGAGATATGGTGAAAAGCTCCTGCAAGTGGACGTTGGTATTGGTCCCTCCGGATTAGTCAGTCCAATAGACCAGATAGTGACTTGTCAAAAGAAAAAGGATTGGATGGATCATGACTGGGGGAAAGCTTGGGTCCTTGGTCATTTTTCTATGCTAAAATTGCCGCCACAATAAGACTGCTAACCTGATGCTAAGAATTGTTTTGGCAGTTGCAAAGGATTTTATGTTTTAATCTGCCTATACTTTCGGCTTTTGTGGACTCTTCTTTCTTCGCTTTTTTGTGATACAGGGTTTGTTAAATAGTTATTTATTGTCTTTAGATATTTGGGAGCTTTCTCAAGAGCACTGCGAATGAAACATTGTCAATAACACTTTGTCACCTGATGCCAGTGATAGGACTGGAGAATGGATAGAGCTTGCGCGATGTCTCTCGGGCAGGATTGTTTGTAGTTATTTGCAGGTGGGTTTTATGTGATTTCATCGTTGTTATATCGATACAATTGGAAAGCCATGTATCACCAATTCAATTGGTTTTGTACAAGTATTTTCCCAGAAACATTCAAACTGTCAAAGTCAATGAAAAATTATTTACTTTTTTTTTCTTTGTGCAAGAACTTAACGATAAGTCGATAACTCAGATCCAATAAGCGAGTTGAATTTCCATGAACTTTATTACAGATGATTTTCGTCTTTCAACTGACGCAATTTTTCCTATTCGAATGTCTGCTTCTGACTAGCAAAAAGCACTTGTATGGGTCGCCCTTCTGCATAGAACATTAAGGTTGTGTTTGGTTCTCAGTAATGATTTTGAGGAGGGATAGATTAGCATTCCTTGGACCCAAAGCATTCACTTCATCCTTCAACCCTGAACTTCTCCGTTGCACCTTCTTTTCTGTCGTCAAGACAAAAGTGTTTCGTTCATTTGATACGTTAGGTATCGATGATTCGATGTCCAATTAATGTGGCATTGTGCAAACTTAACCATCTTGACGAGTCTAACAAATGAACAATTTGAATTATTTTTTAAGCCCGGGATGGAGGCATGGAGCTCATAAGGCCTGCTGTAGCTCCCCCAGTCTTACTCTGACATGATAGAGAAGATTGCTGTAGAAGTGGTAGAAAAATTTTCATAAACAGTTGACTTCTGTTCGGTGGGATACAAAAAACTTCTGCTAGGCCTAAGATTCATCCATGTTTGTGGGTCTATTTTTTGTATTTGTGTCATGTTTTAAATTGTCTATATCTTTCAACTTATAATGGGTTTCATGATTTTGAAAATTTCATATAATATAACTAATCGAGATCTATCAAATAAGATTCATATTGCATATTTTTAGAGATTTGTATTGAAAGATATGTACAATTTCTTAAGGTATGGAATAGTGGAAGTGGACTGACAAAGACGGATGGATGGAGTATTATTTTTTTTACCAACAAGAAAGAGAGTTTTATTAATCTGCGAGGCTAATATGCCTAAATATCAGACAAAGAGGAACTTAGAGCATCCGCAATGGGTTTGTTAAATAGTGTGTTAATTATGTGTGTTAAGACTTAACAAACAAAATTGTATGTTTTGGTGCCACAATGCATGTGTGTTAGAATGTGCTAGAGTGTGCTAGCATGGTTATTAAGTTTAGCAACCAAGCTAACAAACAACAAGTGGGCCCTATCTCTATAAATCCAAACTTCAACCATAAAACATAAATACCCACACTATTTTTTTTTTATTATAGCCATTGTTTTGACATTATTTTAAAGAGTTAACACACTCCTATCAAACCCATTGAGGTACTCATATATTTACTAACACACTTCTAAGTTAACATACATTTATGTGACCCATTTTTTATCCTAACACATATCTTAACAAACATTTTGATACACAAATATAACAAACCCATTGCGGGTGCTCTTATGAGGGCAACACGGAAGTCTACAAACCGGACAATCCATGAGAAAGGGCCTTCTTAGCATAATCATGTGCAACCCGATTATCCTTACGTTTAACAAAACTAAATGTACAAGAAACAACCAATCCTTGGGAATAGAGCGGTGTTGTACCATAACCGAAACATCACTGGGAGGGTCAGTGGAAGCTAAGCAATTCTTGATTTTAACCTCTGCATCAAGTTCGATCATTACCTTCGGAGAACGGAGAGCACGGGAATCCGGGGATTATGTAGGACGCCCTGTAGGACACATCACTGCCGTTCAAATGTGCTTTCAATGGTCCGGATTTTAAATAAACTCTTTCAGGAAAGAGTTAAAAATCCGAACCGTTGAAAATTGACGACTTGGATGTGCCCTGCAGCTCCTGTAGTGCACCCCTGCACTACAGGGTTTCCGATTCCCAACTCCAGGCCCTCAGGAGCAAATACATGGATGAATCGTCACTAAGAGCATCCACAGTAGTATAATCAAACCTAAAATGTTGCTAAGACTAGCAACATTTGCTCAAAAAAGAGCTCACAGTGGAATAATCAGATTTAGTAACCTCTTAGCAACTCATCAAATTTTGGCTCTTGGATAATCAAAACTAATAACATTTTGCTAATAATCAAATTTACTTGTCCCAATATTTCCTCAATCAATTACACCATTATTACACAAAAACATTCTCTCTCTTCCATTTTCAACATATTTTTAAGAAAAATACTTTTAAAAAAAGTTTTTATTTTTTTGCTAAAACTATTTTTATCATTATTTTTTTTTACTTTTTTTTAAAAATTGTTCTTTTTTCAAAAACTGTTTTTTTTAACTTTTTCCAGAAAACTTTTTTTTTAAATCAAAATTTTCAAAAAATTATTTTCTCTTTTTCTAATAACTTGTTTTTATTAGTTTGAAACCTATTTTTAAAAAATCATTTTCTATGTTCACAATTTTTAGATTTTTATAAATTGAAAAAGTGATGTGGCAAGTTTTGGTTATGCAAATTTGATTGTACCATTGTGGATCTCTAATTGCTAACCTTAGCAACCCCTTAAATGCATAATCAAAAGGTGATGTGGCAACTTTTAATTATTGACTCTTGATTATTCCATTGTGGATGCTCTAATAAACCAACTTTGCTATTAAGATTGAAAGATACAAAGATTGGAAAATGCGACAAAATGCCGGAACATGACCTAGGTTGCCAATCTTTGGTATCATTTCCGTTTCGTTTTGTAAGTTTTTGAGGAACATGCACTCCCTCTCGCCCAATTTGTTTGTTTAGTATTTCATTTTGGGCTGCACCAAAATGTTTGCTCACTTTCTAAAATTGCCCACAAAGACTTGGCAAACTACCAATTTTACCCTTTCCACTCTTTTTCACTTTTGAATTGAATAAGTACTCATTTTTACTTTTGAAGGGTAAGTTTGGAAATTTGTACACTTTCAACTCAAAGGCTTTGATTTTGACTCGTTAAATTGGGGGATTCCTCATAGTGAGCAATCAAATTTGAGACAAAGGGAGTATTAAAATTGTTATCCTGTCTTCTTTGGCAAACTCTTTTCTGATCTATTTTCATTTTGATCTTCTTAAAACAACTCTCTCATTAACTAACCATATATGTTTTATTTTGTGTGACAAACACTTTGCACAAACACTTTATACGCAGTTGCACTGGCAAAGAGCAGCTCCACACACTGTGCATCATCCAGTGTATTTGTGGATACTCATGCGATTGTATGCTAATGTTTGTGTTGAAATATGGTGTCACTAGAATTTTGGTGGGGGACACAAAAGACACGAGTGAGAGTCTCATATGTAATCACGGCCTCACGGGTATCTTGTTAATAATGTTAGCGACACTCACGCTTGCATAGTTTGAAGGCTAGACACACTGCACCGCACACATTGCTTGCCCCTCTTACCCGTTTGGAAGTCGGAAAAAGGAAAAAAAAAATCCAAATAGACATTCCTCAAGGGCAGAACAATTCCTTAGCCGTTGGAGCAAGACCTCAATTAAGAGTATCTATAACAGGGCAGGAGTGTACCAAACAATAAAAGTTCGTAAAGAAAAACATCGCAAGCCATGGGGCTTTCATGAAACCTTAAGCATATGATTCCAAGGAAAGATTTTAAAAATAAAAATAAAAAACTGTTCCCCTTTGAAATAGTTTCTACTTCATATCTAGTGATGCGAATCGAAAAACCCGGGCTTCAATTCAAATTCTCCCTCATCCTGCAAGAAAATTACGACGACATTGTAAGAATAGAATCACGAAGGCGTCGATAAGGAAAACAACATGAACAATAAAAACAGCTAATGAAATCAATCTGTGTTATGAGAATTCAAAGAAAATATCAGCATGAAAGGCGGACGAAGGACGATAAAACTCTGAAAAACATAAAAACCACATTTGAATTTGTGATCATTTCTAGTGTCGGCTTTTCGTTTCCATCATTTGCAAGTGGTCAGTAGATGTTTAAGATTTAACGTCCACGATTCACGAGGACTTTGGTGGGAACCGAATAGAAAGAAATACTCCGGTGGCGGCATGCTAGAGCGTCGATCTGAGTTCGCATTTCAGTGGCGGCAAACCACCTTCAGAAAAATAGTATAGATGCTATAATGTGTCCAATTTGCGAATATTTCTATTGTGTGATTAGAGGGATTCCCATGTTTAACTTTAATATAGTATGGATCTTTCTATACTCTGAACTTTAGAACATGACTCATATTTCTCTTACAATTTTGTCAACTGTTGCGGTAATTCACTCACTCAGTATCCTTGAATACACTTGAAAATGGCAAGATAGCTAGCTACGGCAAAAAGCGTATCATGAGGAAACAAAACCATAGAAATGATCAAATGCAAGTACCAAATTCAGGTACATATAGCGTACCAAACCGGAGAATGAAGGATCCTGAAAACAAAGTAAAGACTTACCTCAGCCGCCGATATTATTGATACCGGGGTTCCCGTTCCCCACTGAAACATTCAGAGAAATCAAAGTCGTAGTATTTGGACGGAGGACTGCTGGTTCGAGATTGGAGATTTTGATGTCTATGGTGTCGACCTTCTCCTTCAACTACAAAACAACAAAAAGTAAGAAACCTATAAATACATAGATATGACTCTATGATCAACACATCTATGTACGCAGAGGAGGTTTGAAGATGAGATACAAAATGCTTAGCCCAAAAAAGAAAGAAAGATGAGATAGTACAAAAGACGGTGTTGAGATTACTTGGTAAGAGAGAGTTTCGCGATCGAACCAAAGATCTTTGAGGACGAGGACAGTCATTACAGCTGCCACGGCCGATGTGAATCCGAGGGTGAACCAAAGCAACCTTTGTTTCATGATTTCGGCTTCCTATCTTTCTGTTGTATGAGGCAGCATATAAATAAGCAGAAGCGATCACACAACAGGGGTTTTTGTAAACCTTTTGAGAGGGAAAAAGTACAGAGGCTTCCTTAACAATATTCTTTTTTTCAAAATTTTATTAACTCCAGCGGGGCAATTTTATTATCCTACTCACCTCAGCTGGATTGTGATATACCCATATTAATGGAAACTTATTTACTCCCAGTTTGGGACCACCGCGTTAATTTTGACTCAAGAATCGTGAAAAATGAAAAGAGTTGGAACCTCGATATTAACGGAATATTAATTTTTAACTCGAGAATTTTGGAAGTTCGTTACTTCTCATACAGTGAAAGACATTGCAAAAAATGAAAAGAGTCGTTGGATCTCGACATTGACGGAATATTAATATGAATGTGGAAGGAATTAGAAATGACGTGGTAATTGCGGATTATTCTCCCTAACCAAGAGATGACAAAGTAAAAGCTAGTACTACTTGCTGAGGTATCAAGGTATCAATGTAACTTTGCAGTTACAATAGATCGATCTATGAATAAGCTACACCGGAAATTCAAATTCGGAGATTAATAAAAAAAATTGTTGATCAAAAAAACAATATATATAAGCTGCACCGGAAAATTTTAAAAAAATATGGCGGCCGGGGTTCAATTTTCTCGATCAATTACTATTTACTGGTTGAAATTCCCTTCTACTTCTAATGGAAATTGATTGACATGGATTTGGATAACTAATTAATTAATAGGGGAACAAGAAAAGGATCATATGTGTTAGTATTAGCAACCGATGTCAATTTCTTTATTGTTTTTTATGAAAGCAGGATGTCAATCGTAGTTTCGTTTTAGGGAAAATGACCGTCAAAGACGTGTTTTGATAATTAATACCCGTTAAGGACATTTTTCAGCATTAACAAATATGCTTAGTTTGTCTTTGACAAGTATTAATTATCAAAACAAGTCTTGAATCGTCATTTTCCCTTAGTTTTACTTTCAAGAAGGGGAAATTGATGGAACAAGATCAAAAGAATTTATCATGCGTATCCATGGATAAAAGGAAATGTATTCATAGGACTACTAAATTAAATCCAATCACTGTGTGATATTTAATGGAGACTTATAATATAAGTAACTATTAATGAGGGTTTTTTTTTTCGGATTAGTAGGTAAAATTTGCAAGTGCTAAAACTCTAATTAGCACGACTTTAATAATTCAGGACGAACAGTACCTAATTTCAATTTCAATGCCAATAATTCCAAGGTAAGGGCAATACAATGAGGTGCCAACATAGTTAGGATGTCAGTTTTTTTCTCATTGTCATTCTATGCTATCGTACTTTGGATCATTTTAGCCATTGTAAACTTGTTTCAACGATTAATAAATTCTTTTCTTTTGCCGATAAAAAAAGGAAAAAAACGAAGTAAGGGGCTATACAATAGTGAAGTCACCAGTAATTGAAACAGAAATTCCTCCGCAACAAAACTAGTGAAATTTCACTGCCAGTCAACCTGCTACCCTCACTTCCAACCTCTGTTGTAAATATCTTCCCTACAATGTATGATCATATTCCCCTTGGGTTTGAGTTAATACCTTACTTACACCTAAGAAAAAATTCCTTCATATACAAGAAGTCAATTTGACAACAGATATGCTTGGTGCTTCATTTGCTTCAAGTGTGATAGCTTTTTAATGCTTGGTGCGTGGAGATGTACGTGATTGGCAAGGTTTTTATAGTCATGTTAGGTGTGTACAATGGAACTGTTATGCAGTGCTGCTTCTTTTTTCTGTTGGATTTTTGTAAGGAACAAACAGGGATATTATGTTTTATTTTTTGGAAGGCAGATATTATGTTTATTGCTGACGCGTACTTAGAAAACAACCTATCCTAAAAACGTGGTTTTCTACATCACCAAAACTAAAGGGACCCGAATGGAAACGATTTGGGATGCCCGACATAGATTTCAACACAGATGTGTCCACAATCAAAGATGCATCTGACTCTCAAGTGTATCGCGTCGAGTTACATGTATCGAATAACTCCAGACAAATTAATATCGGGATCTATATCCGAACATATGCCTCTCTAGCATTACTAGGAAAATGGGTTGCAATCGCCCGGCCCGCACTGCCCTCAAAACCCACCCATTCGGACTCTCAGAAAGGCCCATCTCCTTGCTTGGGCCTTCCCGTAAATAAAAACATTTTTACAGGGGCCGAATAGGCAATTACCAAAAGAAATGAAACTCTAGGGTTTTGCGAAACTATATGCTCGTCTTATAATCTCGCCTCTCTCTCTCTCTCTCTCTCTCTCTCAGAGCCACAGCTTAGGTTTTGGAACTTGTCCACTGAATCAAAAATGGTACCATCTCTTTTTCTCTCTCTCCGACCTCGAATTATCGATCTAATGCGTAATACCATTACGTCGATGCTTTTCTCGTTGTTAGCTGATTTATTGTTATTTGCTTCCGATTTTGATCGAATTATGTAACGATGAATAGTAGCCAGTATTTCAGTTACAAGAGAGGTAGATTTGAAGCTCCTATGGTGTTCTTGTTAGGGTTCGTTCATTTGGTTTACTGGTTGCTGATTTTAGAACGAGTTCGTAGTTAGTTTGTGGTATCATTTCGATCGATTTGGTGTGTGTACTTGTTTGCGTTTCATTCCAGTGTCTTAGATTTTGTAGCGATGCCCCGTATAGATTGAGCTAGGGTTTTGTTTGTTGTTGCTTATTGTAGATTCTGACGTTTAGAAAGTACACGTGGTCTTAGTTCAAGTTTCAAATGGTTGGCTCTTTGGAGCATTACCATGTTTGGGTGACGTTATCCGGACCACTTTCCAAGGAAAAAAAACCCATTGAGCTGTTGATTTAGGAACTAGTTTTTCAGGATTTCCTTGAGAGAAAACCCCATTTTACGAAAAAGAGCAAGCAGATTTGTCAATTAGAAAATAAAATTTGTCAAAGTACGATGAGTGCTTATGTTTTCAAAAACAGTTTTGGGGAAGTACTGGAAAATTAATTTGAAAACAACCACCAAACATGGAAGGGTTCTCTGTTTTTTTGTTTTATTTTGCTCACTTTGGAAGCAAATTTCTGCAAAAGAGTAACTTCTGCATTGTTGGTAGGTAGGACTAGTTTTGAATCTCTCTCCCCGAATCATATGTTATCTTCCCCTTGTATTTATGAGGTTTGAGATGAACAGAAATAGATCTTTGTAAGATTCATTTTATGAGACATCTACACTTTATATTACCCAATTTAAAGTTTTCCAGTGATTATGATTGTGTTTTCTTTTGCAATGATCTGTGTTGTTAGGGAAAACCCTTATAGATTATAATGGTTGATTAATGAACCTCGCAACATTCTTTGGAAATGGAGGTTATACCTTGCTGGTTGTTCCAAGGTTGCATTTGCAGTGTTTTGGCATCGCCATGATTAAAATTCTGAAACTGTGTATCAGTTGCTGGTGATTTTACTGAAAAAGTTCAAATAGAATTTGAAAATCTCGTAACTAAAAAGTCAAAAAGCTTGGTGTTTACCTTGTATCCTGAGTTTAATGAAGATTTGGAGTCTGAGGTTTTACATTTGTCTGCTTACATTGTTTATCTCAGATACATCTTTTGCTGATAGCTGTTTCTCATTTTCTGCTTTTCAATTCATAGCCTAAGCAAATTCATGAGATCAAGGACTTCCTTTTAACTGCCCGAAGGAAGGATGCACGTTCCGTGAAAATTAAGAGGAGCAAGGATGTTGTCAAGTTCAAGGTCCGTTGCTCCAAGTACCTCTACACACTCTGTGTGTTTGACTCTGAGAAAGCGGACAAGTTGAAGCAATCCCTTCCTCCAGGTTGAATTTCATGCTTTCTTCATGTGTTCTCTCTCTCTCTCTCTGAACTTAGATTATCATTCTCCCGTAGTTAGTTTTGCGTGCATGTGTATGTCATGTAAATGGGGATTTTTTCAGAATTGAACAATGTGTAGGTATCTATGAAAACTTGGTCCTGCCCAGGAATGTATAATTGAAGGGTGCAGGGGAATAATAGTAACATAAAATGCATAATGTGGTTATTGCTGTGTTCGTTCGTCTCAAGTTTTGGATAATATCCAAGTTATTTGAACATTTCAACCATTCGAAGGTGGGTGGCCCGCCCCGCCTAGAACAGCCATGTTTGACTGAGCTTACACACATTCGCTCACTTACGCTGTCCCCCTCAGCTCACCCTAGCCCCGGGCCTTTTGCTCTTCCAACGTAAGCTCCAAGGCTTCACACCAAGTCGTCACTGACATAATATGCATGCTTAAGTAGGGTCTGGCAGAACTGTTGTTACCTGATGGGAACTTTCCACATTCGACTTCCTAGGCGTATGGTTGAAGGAAGCTAAGCCAGGTAAGCCCTATT
The DNA here is from genome assembly GCA_025413875.1 of Rhododendron molle. NCBI lineage: Eukaryota > Viridiplantae > Streptophyta > Magnoliopsida > Ericales > Ericaceae > Rhododendron > Rhododendron molle. Next base: position 11,345,579 of record CM046389.1, on the reverse strand, counting down.
CCTAACAGGATCTGCCCTACGCTTACTTTCACTCACTGCTGCTGCCCGCAATGATCGCTCTTAAAGCAAGAAAGAAGTTCCCCAATCTGTATTTCTCTGTTTTCCAAATACAGCTTCTCTGCTATCTCGAAATTGTATTTTCATGTACAGATATCAGTGATATGGACATTAAGAATTGATTATAAGTATGAAAGTAAATTGCGTTTGTTTACCTGAACTTCCAAGATGGTCAAACTGACTATGAGATTAGTATTACTGGTTGAAACCATTAGTATTTAAAAGCTTTCTTCGCGCTCTTCAGTCCCCATTTTTTCCTCCATGTAAATTCACTGTTTGGTGTATTGGTGCCTCATTGTGTTTCCTTTTTCGTTTTGATTATTGAAACTAGAGTAAATTTGTCTGGCAATAATTGATTGCTGCATGTAGTACATTTATTTACCCTTTTCATAATTTTGCAGGTTTGAGCGTGCAAGACCTGTGAAGCATGCCGAGATCTTCTGAGTTAGTTGGAAGGGCACCAGTTTGAGTGCTTTTTGTCCGGTTATGCGTTTCAATATGATAGTTAAATAGACTTCTTTTGTAATGGCTTTGGCTCCTCATACACTCCTTAGATTTTTAAGCAGTTGTGGGTTTTGCTTAAACGGCTTTGAACTTGTAGACCTGATTCGTGCGTAGTTCTGCAATTTCTGTTAAGTATTTGTTCTTTTTCGTTCTGTTTGTGTTTCTTTTCATCCCCATTATATTTTCCTTTTATAACTATCAGATTCTAACGGTAAGAGTCATTTTTAATTTGTTTGTTCGTTCTGTTTGTGTTTCTTTTCATCCCCATTATATTTTCCTTTTCTAACTATCAGATTCTAACGGTAAGAGTCATTTTTAATTTGTTTGAGAAAAATGCTATTGAGGCTGTCAATAACATCCATTATAATGGTGAAACCACTGGCATGTGTTTTCAATGAACGATTTCACATAGCGATGAGGATATCAATGGTTTTTTTTTCCGTCAATATTTGTAAAGCACCATTCTCCTTAGTTGGGTACGGTATGCACCTTCTTGAAATCCCCGTTGAGTTCATGACATTTTGCGCAAGAATTTATTACATATCGATATGAAAATCGTGATACTCACAGAGGATCCAAAATTGATGTCATTATGTCCGAATGTTAGGAGTAGTTGAACAAAAGTCATGGGCTGGCTTCCTGCATCGGGAAGTTTGGGTTTGTGTATTAGTAGGGTCCTCTTGCTCCTCACTAGTCAGTAATTACCTATTTGAAACTTGAAAGGATTAAATGGAATTACTATCTTGCCTTGGGCTCGGGAGTGATATTGTAAACATTTAGATAGAAATATGTAGTATGTACAGAAGCATTTTCCAATTTAATTTGTGAGATACACCTACCAAATGGGAATTTGAGGATGTTATAGTGCAGTCCCCGCACTGCGACATCTTTTTAATTCCTAAAGGCCTTTGTTTCTTACCTATAACATCATATGCCACGTTAGGGCATTTTTACGCGTCATTACTAGATTAGATGCATCATTTAACACTTCTGCGTGTAATAAACCATCTATCACATTGGAATGTAGGATTGAGTATCCATTTGGTGCAGTTTTATTTCACACCTAACAATCTGTATTCTCAATTTCCTATACCTAGGCTAAATTTAAAGAGTGCGCTGCCCCACGTCTCATGCCATGTCTATGGAAAAGACTTGTGAAGCATCATCTGCTGTTAGTCCATTTTTAGGCATCATTTAGTACTAGATTGGAACGGGGAGGGTGTATAGGCTCATCTAGTTTACTACACAAGCCTAAAAATTCGACCTTGAGCTCGGCTCGATTCCTAAACGAGCCGAGCCAAGCCTCAAGCTACTATGGGTAGCTCATGGTGTTCGGACCCATCTCGTGGATGAGCAAAACCAACATGTCGTTGGAAGTCCTGCTGCAGTTATGTGCATGTGGATCAGTTACCCACATGATGGATATATATATACCAACCTTCTGTCTCCAACATATATACCTGCCTAGCTACTTGTACCTGGCTTAAGTCTGAGTTGGCATGTATGTTTAATGTTTGGTTATGCAGGTGCCTCGTAACATGAGTTGCCGAGACTCGTCTTAAGACCACCTGTTTGAGTCCCTTTGGTTTGGTTTTCATTGTTTCATAAACACGCAATAAACAAAGGCACAGAGAACACACTATATACGTGGTTCAGCTTCAATGCGAAAACACACAGGAGCACTCCACGTGTTCCCTTTCTCTTTTCTGGCTGTAGCGCGCACACACATTGCTCTCTCTCTCTCTCTTCTCCACCAAAAGCACACACTCACAGTGCAGTCACGGCTTTTGTTAAGTCTAGCCAATAAGCTTCCCAGAGAATTGTAATCTCTCTCACAAACATATGCCAAACATGTGACAAAAGAGTGTAGAAACTTCCGCCGAAAACTAGCCCACAAATTAATATTTTTGGGCAAAACACTATTGGGCCCATTTTCATGGACCCAAAAGTGTTTGGCTCATGAAAACCACAACTGCAGTTGTGGTTTTTTCTTAAGTGGCTTTGAACATGTAGACTTGATTCCCCCATGTTATAGCAATTCAATTTGGTTATTCAGTTTCTTTGCTTTAATTCTTCAAGTTTATCGATTACATGAGGGGAGAATTAAGGCTCCGTTTGTTTCGATGTAAAATGTTTTACAATGTAAAATGTTTTTTCAGAAATAAACTTCAAACTTTTATTTCCGGTGTTTGGTTGGCACTTGAAAATATTTTCAGAAATCAACAAAATAGTGTAGAGGGGGAGGGGGGGCTTAAACAGTGGAGAGATATGAGAATATTGAAATTAAACGTCGGTCAGACTAACGATCGAGAAAATTGAGCAGTGAGAATTGCAGTAGAAGACAGTGGGTTCATTTCGGAAAATAACTTACGGAAGATTTAAGGGTAAGTCATTTTCATCCAATTGATGGAAAATGTTTTCCAAATTTTTTTACACAACGAAACACCGAAAAATAGGTAAAACATTTTACTGAAAAACATTTTACACCCAAACAAACGGAGCCTAAGTCTGAACTCTAAAGGCTTCTTACACACGCACACAAACAAACCAAATGGGGACCTAATTAACGGGGTTTCAAATCGCGATATCAGAAAAGGTATCGGTGATACGGCTACATATCGGCCGATACGTGAGTAAGTATGTAATTGCATCGGAGGTCCAAAATCTCGTTACTTAACGGGTGATGCGGCTATATATCGGCCAATATCGAATCGTCTACCAACACATGACTAAGGGCCCGTTCCACTTTCCCTTCTTTTTCTAAACCTCAGTTTTCTTCAATTTTCAAACTCAAATATAATGAAAACGAAAAATAATTTTTTAATTTTTTTTGTACCGTTTAAAAGATCTCGATGAGATCTATCAAACAAGATCCATATTGGTAGGAAAATTTGTAACGCCCCGACTTTTCGGGTGCAAAATAAAATAATTTCTAAAGAAAATATTGCTAAATACATATAATTTTCCAAAATAAAGATTTTGCTAATACAATCTGAAGATAGATTTACGGAATCAAAATACACCAACTTCAGAGCTGACTAATCTCGATATGAATCCTAAGCATCATCGATCCTCGTTACTGATATTAGTTTCCGTGTCGAACTGCGTCATCGTTGAATCTCCTCCATTGAATCCAGCGCCCTCTAGCAAATTGATCGCTGAAGCAATCGATTTGCCAGGATAAACGTATCAGTGAGTGATAAATCACCCAATAAAATAATCCTAACCCTACCAACTCTTACATTACAGTTAGCAAGCAAACAAGATAATTATGATGCGAATAAGTAAAGCAGAGATTTTCCACGTAAACCAATTCATTACTATCCATTAGCCTGGCGTGTGATCTAAGATCTCACATGAGATCTTTCCTCCCCAGCAGATTAGCCATGCTCGGTCCCATGAGATCACTTCTCTTTGTTGTCTTAGATAACCTAAATTACGATACAACAACAAGGGGATAGCTTATCATGCCGATCACAACTAGGGTTCGCTTATCGTATACACCACATTACAATCATCACTGGACACACGACATCAATTCACCACTGGACACGCCAGGACATCAATTTATTCCGCGGACTCTCGCCAGGACATCATCACGCAAACATCAACTGGACCATCCGCCAGAGTTTTATCGAAATATCAACTTTGGACCGCAGCCAGGTTTATCAATGACATCTGGGACTATCGCCAGGGTTTTAACATCACATAATATCATTGAACCGCGCGAGTTTTATCAGCAGAAGAAAATATCGCGGGATCGGCTCCGGAGTTTTATCAAAATATCAGGGCTTACTTTGCCAGGTTTTATCAAAATATCATCACAGACATCACTGGGCTTACTCTGCCAGTCTTAAATCATCTCAGGGCTTACTCTGCGGTTTTAAATCATCACAACCATCATGGGCTTACTATGCCAGTCTTAAATCATTTCCGGGCTTACTCTGCCGGTTTTAAATCATCCACGGAACATCATGGGCTTACTCTGCCAGTCTTAAATCATTATAAACATCCGGGCTTACTACTGCCGATCTTAAATCATTTAAAGACTTACTCGCGGGTTTTAAATCATCACATACATCACTGGGCTTACTACGCGGTCTTAAATCATTACAAAACATCAACGGGCTTACTACGCCGGTCTTAAATCATCCTTCTGAATCTCATCGGATCTTAAATCACGCTGCGAGCAACCTCTATGCAAAATAAACTTCACAATTTATCCATTACTTAACATCGTCTACGTGATTTCTATTTCGCATACCACCCCATGTCCCTAGGGTCCAATCTATCATTTAAATGAAGCATCGATACAATATCAATCATAAAAATAATTAAAAACGAATAACAGACGGATCAAAATAATCATTAAGCAATGCAATCACATAACTTTTTATGACTGGGCTGTTGCCCTTAATCTCATATGGTCACAAAGTCATTAAGAATGAAAGAATTAATTAATTAAGATTTAAAAAATAATTTTCTGGACTTTCGTTAATTAATTATAAGTAATTAAGTTAATTAAATATGAATTAAATGCATTAATTAGTTAAAAATATTAGAATAAATATCGTAACCTTAATAAAGGTCCTAACAGTCCCCTATAATAAGTTTGAGTGCTAAAAGTTGGGTTTGAACGCTCACGGAATTATTTTGAATAAAAGATTCAAGTTAATAGGCAAAACAAGAATAAATAGACAATAAATGATTAAATATTTGATAATATTTTTATATTTACAGAATAACATTATGGGGCTGTAAAAAGTATAAATAAAATTATTTGGAATTTTAAACCTTCTTTATAATATTTTACGGTATTATTATTAAGAAACAATACTTAAATAATAATAAATAGTTAATTAAATAAATAAAATTTTATTTTAACAAAATATCACTTTTGAACTGTCAGGAGTCTAAGAAAAATATTTTCGATATTAAAAATATTTTTTATAAGGTCATTATTAATTTTCGTTTATAACTTTAGTTAAAAATTAAATAAATAGCTAAATATATAAATTAACTATGAAATCAGCAAGTTATGACCTTTAACATGTTGGGAGTCTAGGAAAATAGTTTGGGTAATTATAGATTAGTTTATAAGGTCGTATTGATTTTTCGTTTACAAACGATTACACAATTACAAACAGAAATTTAATAAATATAAGATTAAATAAAAAAAATTATGAAACTAACAAGGTATGAACTTTAGAATGTGGGTAACCTAGGATAAAAATTTGGGGTCAAATACAATGTTTAAAAGATCGCATAAAATCAATTCGAGCGATAAGCAAAAGCGGGCTGGCCTTTGGAAGAGAAGGAGTTGGCGCGAACTCCAGTTCAACTGGTTCTAGCGGCTGGGCACTTGAAGGTCGTGGCCGCAGGTACTGTTTTTCGTTTTTTTGATTTTGTTTGGTCGGTTTCGATGCATGGGACTACGAAGTCGTTGGGTTATGTCTAAAAGCATTAAATATACTTAGGGAGGCCTTGGATCGAATTATAATACCTCGAATTGGATGGAATTGGTTTTGATCGAAACTTGACAATTTGGAAAGAAAACTTGGTTTCTTCGATCGGGGAGACAGGGCCGGATTGGTTGATGTTCGTGGATGCTTGGGATTGTAGAATGAGATTGGAACGATCAATTTGGGTCTCGGACGAGCGGATCTACAAAACCCACTTTCTCTCTCTCTTTTCTCTCTCTAGAACTCCATAGCTTTGGAGTTTTGATTTCCTTCGATTTTCTCTTTTCATGTCTTCCTCAGTCAAAATTTTAGATGCGTCTTAGAATTCGGAGTAGTGTATATATATAGGAGAATTGGATGAGTTTCGAATAAAATCGAGTCCTAATGGAATTGGGTTTTGGAACGGACGAATCGTGCTCGGTTTTAGGGTTACGGAGGAGGTAGAGATCGAGTAGGAGAGTGAGAGATAGAAGAGTTGTGCATGCATGCAAGTATTGTAGGAAAATTAAAAAGAAGTTGTGCATGCATATTTGTATCTAAAAGGAATAATAATAATAATTGTATTAAGAAAATAATTCTAATAACATTATTATTAAAAAAAAATTGGGTCAAAATTCCGGGTCGTTACAAAATTATTTGCGTAAACACATTGATGCGGCTATATATCGGCCAATATCGAATCGTCTACCAATACATGACTAAGTAACTGCATCAGAGGTTCAAAATCTCGTTACTTAACGGGCATGTAACTAACGTTTATTTGAAACCGTGGGACCTATGCACCGGAATGGGTGTTGGATAGGGCCTGCATGCAACCATCAAAATTGTACGTGTCAAGAAACACCTGGTATATAATCCGGACGGTACAAGAATGGGTTTGTGGCAAAGATATATACCGTATTTATTTTAGTGAAGTTTTTGTGGTTGATATATGATGGGGATTGCATTTAAGAATATTCCCATTTGCCTGAACCTGAATGACCCTAGTCTAGTATAATCCTCTACGTCTCCTGAACTTCCCTTTCATCTGCGTTTGCATGTTTTCTTGTTCACTCAATTTTGTGTTCGAGAAATCCTTTCTAATGAAGTTGGTTGTTTCACCCTCCCTTCATAGTGGAAGCGGAGGTTCGAGCCCCATGGGAGGTGAATTTGGGGTTCAGGGCTATGCTACCCCATGTTGACTTATATATTAAAACCCCGTTGATGTCTACAATATTGGCAAAAAAAATAATATTGGCCTAAGGCCTTGTTTTATTAGCAAACGAGCCGAGCTTGCGTTGTTCGAGCTCGGCTTGTTTGGTAAACTTGAGCTCGAGGTCAGCTCGTTTGTAAGCAAACTAAGCTCTTAACAGAGCGAGCCCGATTAATCTTAAACGAGCCGAGCTTTAGAGCTCGGCTTGTTTACTACATAAGCCTATAACTTTAGCTCAAGCTCAACTTATTTAGTAAACGTGTCGGACTGATCCAAACGTTGAGATGCCGGCAAGCAGCTTGATATATTTGTAGCCCTAGTTTTGATGTCATGCTAAAGGCCTAGTCACAAGGCACCCACGAAGCTAACCCTACTGCTCATTAAGTTCCTGTGGCCGTAAGTTGCGGACTCCAATCGTGGTAGGGATCTCGCATTCTAGAAGTTGGACATGGGTGACCCGGGCTAGAAGTTGAGCAAAAAAAATATTCTATGCCTTCGGGGCACCGTGACGTTATGCCTCAGGTTTCTTCTTCATCACACATTGTGGTGCGGTCCTTATACTTTAAAGGCTCGTCCTACGAACCTTTTTGTGTTGATTAGCGTGATGGCTAACGAGAGGACTCCAAAGCGGATGCGAGGAGTTTGTGTGTGTGGTTGTAAATTAATTGTTTCGCTAAGACGTCGTGTTTTTACTAGCTTATTATAGCTTAAAATCTCACTTTTTTCTCCTTCATCACATCAGCTCTTTCATGATCACTAGCTTCTTTTTTCCATTTCTTTTCCTTTTTCCCTTTTTGTGGCTTGGCTTTTAGGGGGAAACACCAACAACCCAAGTCATCATCTAATTTGAATTTTGTGAACGTTACTCACAAAAAGCAAATTACCAAAGAACATGTAAAAGAAAGATCCAGAACGAGACAAAAAAAGAAGAGAGAAAAAGGTATATTGTAAATCCACCCTATTAAAGTGCAACCTCTTTTACCTTTTTTCCCTACTTGAGTAAATATGACGGGTAACGTCACTATATAATTCAAAAAAAAAAACTATGGGTGCACGAAACGCACACCGAATCGTGAGGGATTCATATAGGTATTCCACACAAATGAACAGAGTCGTTCAATTGGTTTTAAATATATATTTAAGAGTTCTTACAAAATTAGCTCATTCGGATATCAGTAAGAACTTAATCGATTTTTGTCCCTGAACCTGATACAGATTGAATGAATGGATGAACCCCTTACTGGTATCCAAATGATCAATAAGTTTTTTTGTAAGACCAATAAAAATCATATTTTAAATAAATTAAACGGCTTTGAACATTAGCGCTATAAAAATCCTACGCAATCCGGTTGTTAAAAAAAAAAAACCAAATTGTATCCTCGTAGGTTGGCTCCATTAGAATTAGAGTCAATACACACCCAGAAAGAAAGGGTGTCAATTCCATGTCTACAAAGAGAGAGGATGTCCCTTTCATTCATGACCCTCTCTAATTTTCTTAAGTTGGCGAAAGTCATTTCACATTTGTTGGGAGTTTGCCTACCACACCACGACTTTTGTTTATTTGGGAGGGAAGTGCCGTCGCTTGAGAAAATTATTCCGTGATTCGAGATCACCATCGTCTCGGTTCTTAACAGCTACACATGTGTGTCGTATATCACAAAATGTGTAGAACCAACTTAATTTTTCTATATATAGATATCTTTAATCATGTACTCTCGGCAATGGAAAAAAACAACGCTTTGAACCAAACCCTATAATGAGATGAATCCTAGATGACCCAACTATCCTGAAGTTCTATCTGTTAACGTAAGCCTCTCCTCCGTACTAATTTTTATATGGCTTCTTTTAATTATACTATCAGTTAAAGTCACACCTTCTTGTTTGGCTATTGAACTACTTTCTATATGACTTCTTGTACTAGTATCAGTTAAAATTACACCTTCTTGTTTGACTATTGAACTCAACATACGCCGCTGCCGAACAAGTCTATCAAGGGTCGATTCGTAAATACTATATACCCATGTGACCGAATGCAAGTTTGGATATATATACAAATCCGTCTAGAATCGTTTTTTGCACGTGACCCGAACAACTGCGTATCCATATGTGTCTGGTGGTGATGCGTCCAAAGTATCTTCTATTAACTAGTATATCGAAAGGAAGCTAGCTAAAACCATGTCTCAATGATGATAAAATTAAGCCACCAAGGCTTCTATGGACGAAAATAATGGAGACGACCGACAAAATTTACAACGAGGGGTAGCCATCTATACTGAATTTGATGGCTACATATGGTATTTCAAAGACGTCATCTATTTAGGGAAATGATTTTGCGACTCTTTTTTTTTTGTTAACGATCGATACTCTCCTGCAAGTATATTTTTGGTTTAAAAATACATTTGGAGGGGAGTGACGTTAACAAAAAAGAGAGTGGCAAAATCAGCAGCCTCTTTTTATTGTAATAATGAAAATGATAATCATGGTATTTTAATGATGTTAATGGGGATTATAGGTGATGTCGATGGATATCTATCGTAATTATTGGAGAGTAATAATCATATTTTTAATTATATATTTTCTTCTAATCGTGTGTACGATATCTATTTCTAAAACTTCCGTAACATTTTTAATGATACTCCCCGTTCCGCCAAATAAGTAATTATTTTTTAAATTAAATATGGTGTATTGTGAGAGAATGACTTGTTTCATAAGGCGAAAAATTAGTATTAAAAATAAACCTTAGTGGAATGGAGCCTAATGATTAAAATTGATGCAAAGGAGTTGGCCAAGTGGTATTGATTTGAGACTTAGGTGTTTGCTTCATCCTAAGGTCTCCGGTTCGATTATTCTTGCCAACAACTTTTGGGGCCACCCCACGCATAAGTGTGTAAAACTGCTGTAGGAGGGGCTGTAACGATTAGTCTAAAATGCACGTAAGTTAGCCTGAACATGCATTACCAAAAATAAAAATAAAAAATGACGATGTATTGTGACCAATACTCCATTATTTGCCATGTGTATAACACGAGCTCGAGACTATTAAAAACAGAAGAAGAAGAAGAAGATATCTGGGTCGATTTAGGGGTGTTCCGGCCGGTAAGGGTTTTTTTTTTTTTTAAGTTCTTTTTCTGCAATTTTTAAACTCAAATATAATGAAAATGAAAAATAATTTTTTGATTTTTTTTTTCACCGTATAAAAGATCTCAATAAAATCTATCAAACAAGATTCATATTGATAAGAAAATTATTTGCGTAAATACATGATTTTTGAATTTGAAATTACCTTTTTTTTCTAAATTTTTTTTTTTTTGAAACTGGAACGGCTTCTTAGGTGAATGAAGAATCCAAATTTAAACTGGTTTTTATTGGAAAATGTTATAAAACTTTGGACGCTTCTTAGAGTCTCGCTAAAGTTCCAAACCTTAATTCTAGATAATGGACCTTAAATTTGTGGCAGGGAAAAATATGTGAAGAAAATTTTAGTGAAGAAGACAGAATAAATACTTTGTATTTTTTTTTTTGATCCGCAAAAACGCCCAAAGGGCAAATACTTTGTACTTTTGTTGGAGAAAAGTGCCAATAGCTCGAGTCAACTCTAAAGTCTTTGAGTCCTTCTACGGCCATCGTCGTTGCGTAGTTTTTTCGAAAGTCTTTAGTGGACCAAAAATATTTCAAATGTAAAGGGTCAACCGTAATTCTAAAATGGGATTCATCAAAACAATTCAAAAATGATAAAAATTTAATGTTTAATTAATTCAAAATCATGAAAGACGAGCAATCTCGAGAAAACTAGGTTTATAATATTCCAAAGTAAAGTCAATGTTTCTTTTATTTGCTTTTCTCTTCTAGCCAGTTCACTATTTTCCTTTTCATCCCCTCCTTATCTAATTATATGCTGAAAAGATGCAAAAAATAAAAAGAATGGAAAAAAGAAAAGAGAGAAAGAAGAAGAAGAGCATCATTTCATTCTCCCTCCATCCCTAATTTCCCAAATTTTTGAACTAGAAAAGTAGTTTCTATTTTGGACCTTCTCTTGTTATACTACTTATTGCAAATTAGATTATTTTGTGGCAGCTTGAAAAATCCCGAATAATAGTGTTTTAGTTTATAGTTAACCTAACATTCGCTTCAATTTATTTGATACAAAATGATGTCCAATTAGGTGTTGGAGCACAAGGGGATTGTACAAAGCATAGCATTGCATTATATTCAAAATCATGCCACATCAGTTGACGACATGGTACGAATGCAGTCTCACTAGCTAGGCTTCTCAACAATAGTTGACGACATCGTACGTAGCATAGCATTGCATGATTTTCCGAATCTTGCCTCACGGGGCTTTCCAACAACAAATGACAACGTCGTACAAAGCATTCAATTATAATTAGGTAAAGCTATATATCGTAGTTTGCTTAACTTGGATATCATTTGACGTGTATGGCCTAACGATTATTATTGAGGATCAAAAAAAATTAGGACCTCTTTTTTTACCAACATGTTGACCTTTTCATATCATAAAAAATAAATAAAAATCTGCAGCAAACAAATTAAACTAGTGTTCCTAATAATTATTCTCATTTTTTTTAATCTGTATTACTATTAAATTCTGAAGACAGCAAAAATAGAAGAGAATCAAACAAAAAAGAATTGGTCAAAAAAAAAAAAAAAAGAAAGAGAGAGAGAGAGAGGATACCAAATTAAAGAGGGTGGGGTCATCCACAGAGGAAGAACTGCCTTTTCAGTGCCCTCTTTGGTGTAAAGCATCAAAGAAAAGCGGTGGTGCAATGATCCCTCCCCCAGCCACCCAGAATAATTATTTAATTCCTCCTAATTCAAAAAATAATTCGTGGTTCCATCTCTCTCTCTCTCTCTCTACTCTCCATCTGTATTCTACACCAATCGGCTCATTTGCGTGTGCCAACCCATACCCTCCCCCCCCTTCTCTCTCTCCTTAATATGAAAGATGATGCAAATGATTTGTAGGACACCTTCCGCCATGGTATCCTTTCCTCGTTCTGGGGTTTGTTTCTCTCTCCTCTCTCTCTCTCTCTCTCTCTCTCACTATATATACCCATAATAGTTAATATGTATGTATAAAATCTTGGTGACACAAATTTTGAATCTTTGATGCGTCGGGTCCCTTTGGTTCCAAAAAAAGAGAAAGAAGAATAAGGGTGCTACCTTTGGAAATAAATTGAGCTATATTTGAGAGAAAAATGAAGATTTGTGTTAGTAATCCACCCCTGGTGTCAAATCGTCTCTGTTTGTTTGTTTGTTTTTGTATTATGTGATACAGATTAACATGTTGGTAATTTGAATTTAGAAGTATTTAGTTTGGTGTAATTATTAGTACGCACGAGATTCAATTGGTTCCTTTTGCAATTCCTAGTTTTGAATCGTGGATTTGGATGTGGTTAGAATATATTGCGCTCAAAATTTTTTTGGGTGGATTCGCTTTGAATAGTTTTGATTTCGTCTATTAGCTCATTAGCTCAATTCCTTGTAGTCATCATTGTCGTAATAATTGTTGTCATTTATTATTTGGTTGCTAAGGCCTATTGCTCTTGGATTTAGCTTTCGATTTAATGGTATAGCACGGGATATAGATTTTTCGCTTGGATTTCGGAATTTAAGTATTTTTATGGAGCTTTAGTTCGATATTTTTATGCACGAAGTTCATTTGGTGCCTTTGGCTATGCTTGTAGGTTGGAAACCCTAATTTTTTAATCATGGATTTAGACGAGAGTAGAGTAAATAGAGATATATGTTTTGGGTTAATGAATTGTACATTTATATCTACTATGAGTTGTTTTTTTGCAGATTTAATTTCGGCCTGAATATTCTTCAACGTAATGGATTGTTGTTGTTGTTTAGTTGCTAAAACCACTTGCTCTTGGATTCCTCATCGATTGTTCACTTTGCAATTTTTTTTGTTGCCCCCTATTCAAATAGATTGAATTAACCTTCTTTTTTTTGTCCCTACTGGTTTGTGTTGTCAAATGTTCTAGATGAGGAGAGGGTCATGTGTATGGCCGGGCGCGAGACAACTTTGCTTGAGGAAAAACTTGTTGTACGGATTCATGCGGTTCTTGTCTATCCCACTCAAAACCTTACGTGGAGTTAGTCGATCGATTGGAATTTCTAGCTTCTGTAGAGTTCCCAAAATGTCTTCCACGCTACAAATCGAAGTGGTTAGCTGATCTCTTCATTTTTTGTTGTTAATATAAACAAAGGTGTGGTTGCTTGATTTGCTGTCTAATCCTTTGTTTTTAGGTAATTTTTCCTTTGCTCTTCACCATTTTTGCTGCGACTCTTATGATGCCTCCTCAACTTGTTTCTGTTGTGTCATGAGTTTGACTATGGGAAAACATGTGACCAATGATGAATAGTTTGAGTTGACAGATGTCTATTGTGCTTCTAGTTGTTGAAATTGTAAAATGTGGGTGCAATTACGTAGTTTTGACATGTAAATAATCCTTGATTTATGGATGATTAATAGTAAGGATTGATCGCTACACGCTTTATTTAATAGCAATCAGGTCATAGATATTTTCTCGCTATTTGATTGAAGAAATTCCATCAATTGTTTTGGAGTTAAATACATGTAGTTGTATATGACGGAGCTCATGGACGTACACACACTCTCGTGCACACACCTTTGTCCGTACACTGTTATAGGGGCTCATGTCTTTATTTTGCTAGCCTGTATGCTGATCTTCATTGAAAGAAAACACTGTACTTTGATTTAATCAATTCGTAGATTGTTTTGATAGTTGTTTGTCCATGATTTCAATTTTTTCTGTCCTTTACTCTCCTCAGATTCCATGTCTCAGCGACAATTATGCATATCTGCTACATGACGTGGATACTGGCACAGTTGGAGTTGTTGATCCTTCTGAAGCTGTACCTGTTATGGATGCCTTGTCTAGAAAAAATGGGAATCTGACTTACATACTTAATACCCATCACCATTATGATCATACTGGGGGGAACAGGGAGCTAAAAGAAATGTACGGCGCAAAGGTATGATAGTATTATTCTGGAAAATTTATATTTTGGCTTGTCTTTTTCCATTACTCTTGCGCTCTTATTGCAACGTCATCGTCATATTTGGAATTGCCAAGTAGAGTGACTATTTTTGAAATGCCTGGAAGGGGAAAAATGATATTCCTGTGGAGTTTTGGTTCAGACATTTCCCCCTGTATGCAACTATTATTGATTCTAAACTATGGAGAGTAAAGGCCAAAATATGTATTCCTATGCACTTGTCTTATAAGTATTTACCGAGAGCATAATATGCAAGGAAGCACCACTACGTCGTATTTTGATGTTATTGGTTACATCTTTTGCAACCTCACAATCCATCTTGAGTTCCTATGCTAGATGAAGAAATTGTTCTCTTTTAGTGTCCACGGTTTTCGGTATTATTTTATCTTTCTGAGTTTATTTTTGGTAAAGTATGTTCCTTATATTCAAGTTTTGTCCTACATAATCTAAACCCATTTGAGGTTAATGCTTCTTTTCAAACTTCTTATCTAGTCCTAATTTCTCGTCTACCATCATAGTGATCCTTATATGCTTGACGAATTCCTAGTCCTACAATAACGGGTTGCCCCAAGCGTAGGGCTGGAACCGACGTAGCATAATATCCGGTAAGACCGGAGTCGAATCCATAGAGACAGAGATGTGTGTTGGCTTAAAAACTCAGGTTGTTATAATTTGAACCGGCTCTTAGGTAGCCACCCCTTGTCGTTTTATGCAGAGATTAACTAAAACCTAAGAAATTGTTTGGTTTTTCCAAATAATTAAAAAAAAAGGCACGGTCGTAGGGTTCATAGCACTCGTAACCAGTCCGGACTTATCTGCTTCATTCGTTGTTCTTGAAAACGTTTGACTTTAGAGAGAAAAAGATACTCCGAAAGATGCAAACCTTTATGGTCGCCATTTACCCATGCGCAGCGAAGAATGAGTTTTGGTCTCCCATTCCCTCGTTCACATGAGCTCCAACAATGCCCGGGTTCGTCTAATGAAGTGCTTTACTAACCTAAAATTGCCTTTTCATTATTATTTCGAAATAGGAGCAGAATGTATCCGGCTTGGCCATGGTGTGCTAATCACTCCGCGACCCTACTTGTACGACTACTCACTCATTATCAAGCAAGAAACGACAGAAACCCTAGTTGGAAACATGCTTCTATTACTCGAGGTGGAAATTAAACAAGAGATATGAACTAATCGAGTACCAACGAACAACTTTTATATAGAACAGAAATTGAAACGAGTTACTAGAGTGCGAGTAATTGAACAAAGCTTCAAAACTTGAAGGTAAAGAGCTCTCCAGGGAAAAAAAAAAAAAACGTAATTAAAAAGCTGCTACTCTGATTTCGGAACTAGTGCTCTCGGTTTCCTTCGTTGTACTGCCTCCTCTTCGTGCGCAGCCCTCTCCCCCTTTCTACTGTCTAGCGTTATCCTTTTATAACCTGCTGTAGCCGACCTATTTTAATTCCCTTCTGAGTGGGCTCTAAGGCTCTAGCAAAACTCCAAATATGGTGGACCATGCCCACTGCCAAGAGAATTGGCTTGGGCTTCCTAATTCTTCTCCTTTTCTTTTCTTAGTCCAAGACTGTCAAAATTAGGAGTAAAGAATGGTAGCTCCTTGTGCCCACCAAAATATGTGTATTTTGAAATGCTTCCAACCATTTTTAATTCTAAGAGCAATATGGACAGTAGGATAATTCCCAAGGCCCAATTCATGATTCAATCCTCTCAGGTCAAGCCACATCCAGTTATTTAATCGGCCTTTATGAATTAAGCTTCCAAACACCTACAAGACAAAAATCATATTACTAATCTCCAATTAACAGTATAAATGGACTTAACAAAGTTAAATTAGGGGGCGCTAAGATGAACATTTACGCGCTTATCATTATACTATTTTAGTCTACTGGTTGGGGAATTCAGCATTGAATACAGATAGAAGTGTTATATGTTTTTATGGCAATGTCCTTTCTGTGTTCTCAAGGTGTTTCGATTTCATAACTCAGGCTGCTCTTTTGAAATTTGCCATTTTCTGTTGTACTTTATTAGGTAATTGGATCAGGAATTGACAAGGACAGGATTCCTGGCATTGATATAGTTTTGAAAGATGGGGACAAGTGGATGTTTGCAGGCCATGAAGTGATTGTAATTGAAACTCCTGGTCATACTCGAGGTTTGTGTTCTCTTTTTTATCCTGTGTGATATGTCTTTGGGTATAGTTTTGGAAGTTTCTTGTTTTGCCTATTTTGGATGTTATTTGGATCATCATTGCTGCAAATGGATTTGTTTACAGTTACAATGTGTTTGGCTCATCATATATCGGCTATGAAGCACGGGTACTTTTGAAACCCCATCGTACTCGCACCCGTAGCGTACTAGGTACCTTACTTTAAATGGTACTTCTAAATCCGTACAGGGTACACAAAACACATACCGAAACTTTGCTCTTTGACTTCTGCTGTGCGTTAGAGGCCAAAAGTACCCCAATATATATCAAGTTGTACCCAACACAGAGATGAAGCTAAGTTGGTAAAACTTTTTTTTGTATGCTTAGCATGATTTTAGATAAAGATTTTGGTCCATAGATTCTGTTGTACAATGTAATTAAGATCTTTTATTTGTACCTTAAGTTTGGTGTTGAACTATCATTTGATGTTGGATCCTTTATTGCCCGAGTTTTAGCTATTTTTTATTTGAAGTGCAATCATTTTTTATAATACATTGCTCTAAATTATAAAAAGTATCTTTGTTATAGTCGTACTCCAGCCGTACCCGTACCCTACATTTTTAGGTTTCTCATCGATGTACCCGTATCCTACTGGTACCCTTGCACATGTTTCTTAGTATATCGGCCTACTAATGGAATAGAGTGTTTAGAATGTACTCAATATTACAGAAACAACATAATTAACTTGGTAAGAGAGAAACTAGAATGAAAGCAAAGACACGGGAGAGGGAATCGATAAGTTTAAGCTCACATGATGTAGTGCACAATTACCGATGACAAAAATAAAAGGCTGTAGTGTTGTTAGATTAGGATTATACACATTGCACTTGGCCTACATCTAGTTTGTCATTTTTATGCTTATAATCGTTTGTTTAATATATTGTCACAAGTAATATAATATCATTTATCATGGAGATTTAAGCATGTTGTCTACTTATGGGTTTTTCTTTGCACACTTTGTCGAGTGAAGCAACTATTCAAACTCTAGGCTTCTTGTCTTAAAGCTCAAAGAAAGAAGTGCAGTTTATAAACTACCAAGCTAGAAGAACCTCATGACTTTTTCTTGTCATGCATTAGATGGTTACCCTTCCTTGATGAGAAAATATTTTCTGACATTCTGATGACAGAACACTGATTGTCATCATGTAGGTCTTGTAGATCATCCATACATCGACTTGATATTATGCTCATTTTAGATGCACTTCTTTATAATTAAGTGTTTCATAATCTCCTTTAAGTTGATTGTGTAACTCTTAACTTATGTAGTTTAACTTTTAACATTTTCCAGAAAACTTTAATATTTTCATTCCCGACATTTTTTTAGAAGTTTTGCCGGATCTAGTCGTGGGTGTTGCCAGATTCTCGTATTTCTTTACTTCTTGATGCATAGCCTGCACAAGATTATTTTACACCAATCTTTTCTACTTGCTAACGCTCATTGTTGATCTTAATTTCAAGCAGGGCATATTAGCTTTTATTTTCCTGGATCACGAGCGATTTTTACAGGGGACACTTTGTTTAGTTTATCTTGCGGCAAGCTTTTTGAAGGAACCCCTGAAGAGGTAAACTTAAACTAAGTCTTTAAACTTGCGATGCTTCTTATTATGTGCCCATTCTGCGAGGATTTGGTCTTGCAAATGAGTTCATTTCTTTGTTCTTGAAATTTGTGACTTGCAAAAAGGTTGGGGCAACACCACCACCTAGATATATATACTCCTTTTATGCTTTGGTTAAAGGTATTTTTAAAAATTTCCAATGTTGAGGTCATTAGGTGCAGTAGCAGTGGAATGGTAAAGAAAATGGAGTAGTTGCTTTTAAGGAGGCTGAGTGCCCTTAAAGTGATTAAGGTGAATAATCCCTTAGACAAAGCTGTCAAATTTTGGTGATTTGGTTCGTGATTAACCATCCACACCAGCGTTGTATCACTTGATATAGAAGGAAAACCTTTTGTCGTCCTGAAGAACTGCAGAGTCTGATTCTAAGTTCTAACCTGTGGCCTTAATGAAAGATTTATGAGAACATGGTAAAACATGACTTCAGTATCCGATTGTGGGATTTAATGGTTGAATTTAGGAGCTTGCCTTCATCAACAGTGGGGCAAGATATGGGGAGCGAAGCTGTAGTGCTGAACCTTTTCCATTGTAAGATTAGCTTCTTTTGTTACGTTTCTCTTCCCTCAAAGAATCAATGAAACAAAAATTTGTGTGAGGAGATAGAAATTTATTCTTCTGTGGGGTAAAGAACTTTTGCAAGATATGGTGAGTGAAAGTGACCTAGTTGCAGAAGGTAAATAAATAGCTAGATATTTAGTTATTCTAGAACATGTTGAACTTATCATTAGCGAGTAAACATGGTCAAATAACACTATGAATCAAGAGCTTAAGCAAAGTCGAATAGGTTGGCCTAGTGGACAAGGTAATTCCTTCGCACAAAGCAAGTAAGTTAGAGTTCCTTGCGACTGCTTTGCTTTCATGGAATATGTTCGAGACCGTTTATGCCGACCAGTTAAAAGGCTTTGACTTCCCTTCATACACACCCAAAAAGGAACTTACTATACCTATAGTAAACATTGCCACAGTATAATAAACATTTTCATAAGGCTCTAATTTTTCCTTCATATTATTGTGGCTTTATATTTCTTCTATATAAGTGAGATGAAGAGTTATTCAGTATGGTATAGTATATGCAATATTAATCAACTAATTTAAAGAAATTTGCATTGCGAGGCTCAATTTTCTTAAGATTTTTCAGCATAACTCGTGTAAGATCATCCTCGTATTCTGATTGATTCCACTGCTTAACATTTCTGCCAATGATAAGTCAACATCCCTTAACATGGTTAGAGAGGAAATTTTTTCACTGTTGGGGAGCTTAGAACTTGTGAATGTGTTATAAGTAGTTTACGGTTTACCTATTTACATCCTCATCAAATGTGGTGGGCGAAATAAATTTAGCTCTTCGAGTTTTGAAAACAGCTATTGGAGTTGCTCCACACTCTCCATCTTTCATCAATTCACCACCGAAGTCAATTTTTTTGGTTGGTGGAAACTGCATAAGGTAGAGTAATTCCAATAACCGTTTTCAATTTGGAAGAGCTCTATTTACGCCATTTGTGATGATTGGATAGCGTCTATCCCCAGTAGATTCCCCAACACAGCTTCATTTTTTCAAAGGTGTTTTCTCTCTATTTATGCCGAAGGATGTCGACTTGTCCTTTGCAGGGGGATGCTAATGGATTTGTTTGAATTCCTCAGTTTCAATATCTTGTTTTGTATTCCTACCTTAACGAATGAATCTTCACTTTCAACTATGAAGTAAGTTATCATTTTACAATTGTAATAAGCAAGAAATTATAGACCTAAGAGCATTGCTTATGTGTTTTAGTTGCCAAATGTTCCCTTTGTCCAAACTATCTAAGTTCTTTTCGTTTTTGGCAATTTATGGGAGAGTGATGGAAGCAAAGTGAGAGTCTTTTAACTAGTCGTTAGAATTTGTCTTGGACATCGTTTTGTAAGGATGCACTTCTTTCACTAAGCCAACCTATAAATCTTTGCTCGAGTTCCTTATTCATAAGAGTGTTTGAGCATTGTTTACTCACTACTATCTAAGTTAGTTTGACTGTATTTGGCTGTATTGTGGACTGCTAGAGCCCAAGATTGGGGAACAGAAAATGTACAGGATATTAGGAATTTGCCGAATGGAAGTGATCTCTTATCTGACTTACTTGTAAGGTCATCTAGGTGGAGCTAGGGATGCAGGTACTCAATTTAATCCCTTAATTTGTGCCTCTTTGTCCTCCTTCTAAATGGGAAAGGACCGAGGACAATGATATGTTAAGGGTAGGCTTGGAGAGCGCAATGAATGAGCTGACTTGGTTTGAGCACTTCAGCTGGAGTAGGATTCGGGTTTTTGATGGTAGGGGGCGACAGAGCTGTTGCTATACAGTGGTCTTTTGCAGGGATGCTCCTTTTGACTTTCAAGAGAATCCCTCATCTAAAATTGCCTTTTTTTGATGTCTTGTAACTGTCGTTATGAAACAGCTGGATAGTAAACAAATTTGCTAATTAATTCCATGCGCAAAATATTCTGGTTTATAGGTTTAATTTCACTTTCCAGTGCCAAGTTTGAAGGTTTGTGTATAGCAAAATTTTCAAATGTGAAAAGGTTTTATCAACCGAACTGGATTTTTGATGTCCAAAAGATCTTTGTTGATACTGTGATGGAAACTTCCACAAGTTCCAATATTTTATTGTCATCAAGTAAGACGATAATTTGTCCAGTCCAGCATATTTCTTTTGTTAGATTCAAAATCTAATGTTTTCTCTTACTTCAACACCATCGAATACTGTTGCTGAATCAATGTAGTCCATATGATTTGAAGTTAGATGACCTGTTATAAATACAAAATTAATCGGTATAGCAACTAATTTTCTTTCTCGGTTTCTCCTGATTAAGCTTTTGTAACAATTGCTTCTTTGTGTTCCAGATGCTGGCATCCCTTAAAAAGATAACATCTTTGCCTGATAACACAAACATATACTGTGGTCATGAATATACATTGGTAAGTTAGGTTCCTATTTTGTACTCTCCTTTTTTGTGTACTCTATTCTTTTGACTTCTCTATCTCGTGGACCCTAGTTGTAATGCCCCGCTTATTTTGGCAGAGTAATTCAAAGTTTGCGTTGTCCATTGAACCCCGAAACGAAGAACTCAAGTCCTATGCTGCCCAAGTAGCCCATCTCCGTAAGAAGGGCTTGCCAACGGTAATCTATTTATTTCTTTCAATTCATTATGTAAAAATTTGATATTCCTGCACTAGTTCTTTGCGACTCTTTTTTGCTCACTCCCACAAGTGGAAAGTTTGGCCATGAACTACTTTGCGATTTTGAATTTGAGATGAAGAGTTTGTGGTCTAGTCTGTGTATCTAACATTTCCAGTCATCGTAAATACCTAAAAGTATGTAATCATTTCGCTTCACATGAAAACACCTTGTAAGTTAAATCTACATAATTTGAGTTGGCTTTGAGTGGTTGCCTTTTGGTAAAACATTCTCCACCACCCTATCAGTCTGAAGGTTGGGGGTTTTGGTGAAATGCAAAGGAAAGGAGTTGGTCCCAGTTTGGCTGTGGTTGTGGGTTGGAATGAGTCTCAGAATTGAGTTGGGTTTCCTTCATTTGCAGTGTGCCACATGCTTGGTGGCCTGAGGTTGATTTGAATTGGGGATCTATTGCCATATTTTATCTCCATGTCTTTTTTCGATATTGTATTTGTAAAGGACTTTGTTTACATGGACTCGGGTACAGTTGTCGGGTGTCAGGTTCTAAGTGTCGGATTAATCTATTTCACCCCTAGGTACTCATAGCTTTTATTTTATAGAGTAAATAGCGCTGACAAGGTGGTTTAGGAACTATATGTGTAATGGAGTTCTATGGATAGGTCACCTAAATTCAAATCACGAAATATGCCTGCCAATTAGGTGAAGCTCATGTTGGGTATGTATCCAATGCTATTATCTAAGTGCCGTGTTCGCCACGGGTTCTATGTACGTACATTTCGTGTCATAGGTAGAGGGTTTGCTGGAGGATACGAAAGGGGCGGGCAAAATTTCAGACCATGTTTGGATAAAGAGAAGATAATCAGACCTAGCTTAGTTCCCATTAATAAGAGTTGAGAGTCTTGGGTGGGGTATATATGGGTCTGTAATCAATATCTTACCATAGCATTTTATTTTCCCTCGGAAAATCCAAGAGCCAAGCGTCCTAATTGTCACTCCCAATGGCAATAGCAACATGTTAATGGCAACATGTACAACCCTCCACCCAGATTCCAAAATAAGAAAGAGGAAAAGAAAAGCAACCACGAGAGCAACATGTTAACTGGCAATGTCAATGGTTATAGAAACATAGTACTGGCCAGGTACAACCCTCCACCCAAAAACCGTAATAAGAAAAGGGAAAAGAAATGCAACCAAGAGAGCCGAAACTGTTCGTATGACGATTTCGCAACTATTGGAAGCTCTTCTGCATATTGCCAGTTGTTGAACGAATACTGCCAAGCAGATAACATTGCTCTGTGCTTATTATTGCGTTGGTGTTTGCTTTGGTTTTCCAGAATCTATCGTATTTGAATCTTCTTAATCATATGTATTGGAATTTTTCTTGATGTCCCAGATCCCAACGACTCTGAAGAGAGAGAAGTTATGTAATCCGTTCCTTCGCACTTCAAGTGCGGAAATCCGCCAGTCACTAAATATACCAGCCACTGCTGACGATGCAGAAGCTTTGGGCATCATCCGCCGGGCGAAGGATAGCTTTTAGAATTCATCGCTGTGTTTGTCCATAAAGATTAGCCCATCCGTTTGTGAAATAAAACACCTTCAGTGCTTATGTTTCCAATTCTTGTTTAGAGATCTTAATGTTGCAGTATATTTTCAATTTTTTCCCCTCCTTAGTTCAATATATCTATATCCGACACAAAACTGAAGTACAAAATTTCTTGAAATTGTTCACTGGTATCTTAAAGGAAAAAGGTTTTAACATCGTATCGTGTATTCTGTCGTATATATGAGTGCATATGATTAAAGCTAGCCACCCTTGGTATCTGAACGTTGAGAAAATGCATTTTTTTTTCCGGTTACAGCAATTCAATTTTAGAAGTTTATAAACTACACGGAAGGTTGATGACACGTACAAGATCAAGATACGGAACGAACCATGATCGACTATTGATTTTGGCTCAATCATGCGACGACTAAGAAAATGATGTTTTGGTTGTATGAGAAAGGGTTCCTCTGCATTTTTGGTACATTCATGTTTTTCGCCCTTCATATGTACTTTGAACTTTTATTCGAAAGTTTGCCATATCTATGAAAGAATAAGAAACCGTGAAATTGTGTCCAGCTCTTCATATACGCAGAGAGAGAAAGAGTCCATATAACTATAAGAGAGAGAGAAGCATCGCCGGGAGACGAGAGACAATCTTTCATGAGAGAGGAAGGAAACGAGGGTGTGACAAATTTCTGTGATGATACTAGCGTTTGTGTCTGTTCGATGCACGGATTAAAAAAATGACAATGGTTTTTTTTCGTCTCAGTGTATCGAATGGGTACAACGCTAGTTGATGCTCGTTCAATGCACAAGACAAAAAATTCATATTGGTGCTTTTTGGCCCCGCGTATCAAACGTACGGGCACAACAGTATTTGATAAAAAAAAGATAATTCAATTTTTTCACGCTAACATTATTCACATTTTATACACTGAAAAACGTGTGTGTGATAGAAATCATGTGGCTGTGCTCTTGAGGCCTATAATAATTTTTTTCTCCCTATTCACACCCCCTTCTCACGTCTCTCTCTCTCTCCCTCTCTCAATCCACCTCTCTCTCTAAATCCACCTCTCTCTCCCTCTCTAATTCCCCACATATCTCTCTCTATAAAAAAAAAAAAAAAAAGAATATAAAATTCAGGAAATTAGAAAATAGAGTTTTGGAGGTTTGTGAGGCTCAGACACATTTCTATAATATATTGATAGAGTTTGGAATGTATTTAGTAGACATAAACACATTCCTATAGGATATTGATTGATTGATTGATTGGATTGAGTGAATTGTAGGTGTTGGATTTTCCATAGGTGACTAAACAAATGAATAAGCAATGGGTGATTATCGTGTCTTTATGAGCAAATACACCCCAGGGAAGAATTATTCTCTCTTTTGTTCTCATTTCTTAACCCAATTGCTTGCTTAATCAACTAGCGTAGCCCCATTTATCACATTATTATACTTTCCTAGAAGCTTAAGACACTGATGATGACCAAAAAAAAAACAAATGACAAAATCTACTTTATCCCCTTGTGATCTGGGGTTGGTGCGGATGATGTGAGATCCGCACTTTATTTTTCTTTCGGTAAACAGTTAATAATGGGGATTAATATAATTGGAAGGATTGTGGGGGATTTGAGTAAATAATAGGATTATAGACACCGAGGTGGAATTGAGGTGTTGCAGGGGTGTGTGTGTGGGTATTAAACGTGACAAAGGGATCAAAGTTAAATGACAAAGGGATCAAAGTTAAATGACAAAGGAGCCACGCCTATACACATGCACTTGTTCAAAGTCTATGATTCTAAGCAACTCATACCTCGGACTCGTAAAGGAAGAGCTGTGTGTACTTTCTATTAGGTTCTATGACCTTCGAGTATTTGAGTCATGTTTAAAATCTCTTGGAAATTCTCGCATTCTCGTTTCTTTTAGGATAAAAGTACCATCCACCGATTAAGAGACAAGAACCAAGCTTTCAAGAACTGACTGAGGATGGAGATACGCTAAAGACATATGATCGCTCAAAACTTGTACGAGAATTACGCCAACAAGAGGATGAGACCATAGACTTTCAATGTGATTTTGATCAAGCCGCGTCGTAGGATCACTCGACTTATCAAGAAAGGAAAGTTATCGCCTCGCCACATTGGTACGTTAGAGATCTTGGAGCAAATTGGAGAAGTTGCCTATCGCCTAAACGTTGTAACCACAAATCGCCAAAATTCACGTTGTCTTTACGATTCCATGCTAAGGAAAGATTTGGCCCATTCCACCACGTGCTCGATTGGGAGGAAGTCACTCTAGATGAGGATACAATCTTCGAAGAACAACCGGTGAGAATTTAGGACCATAGAGAAAAAGTTACCCGAGGATGAAGAATCAAATTAGTCAAGGTCTTGTGGAAACACCAAAGATTGGAGGAATCAACTGGGGAACGAGAAGACCCGATTCGTGCCAACTACTGACAATCCCATTCACCATAGAGTACGCTTTAATTTCGAGGACGAAATTGTTTTAAGGGGGATAGGTTGTAACGACCCGGAATTTCAACCCAATTTTTTTCGAATAAAGAAATTATTATTTTAACCAAAAAGTCTATAGTAATGGATTAATTATAAAAATATAATTCGATTAAAATCTAGATTTATTTTTGGTGATTAAAATTTATTTAAATATTACATTAAGTAACTTGTGACCGTATAAGTGTTGTAATAACCCGAAAAATTTTAACTAATAAAAATATAAAAAAATATTATTTAGTTGTAATAATATTAATTTCATTATTAAGTAAATAGTAGATAATTAAAAAAAATAGTTATTCTATCTAATTATCGCTTTAAAAATATTTTATAATTTCATACATATATACAATACTCCTATATCTCCCTCTCCTACTCCCGCTCGATCTCTACCTCCTCCGATACCCCAAAACCGAGCTAGATTCGTCCATTCCGAAACCCAATTCCGTTAGAACTCTAATTAATCAAAAATCATCCAATTCTTTTATAAATACCCCGTAACCTCGACCCTAGGGCACGACACACGATTTTCCACACCCCACCAGTCCGGAAAGAAGAGGAAATTCGTAGGAAACAAAGCTCCAATCCATGGAGTTTTAGAGAGAGAAAGAAAGAGAGAGAAAAGTGGGTTTCGTACCAAAGCTCAACCGAATTCCAAATTGATCGTTCCAATCACTTCCCTCGACCCCAAGGATCCCTGAGGATCAATCAATTCGGCCCCGAAGTCCCCCGCTCGACGGAACCGAAGTTGTCTTCTCCAATTCAAGTTTACGATCGAAAACGAATTCAACTCAAATCGAGGTATTATAATTCAATCCGAAGCCTCCTCTAAGTATATTTGATGTTTATAGACATAACCCAATGACCCCCGTAGTCCCATGCATTGAAACGAATGAAAAAAACGAAAAAAATAAAAAACAGCCCGCGACCTTGCGGCCGCGAACTTCGGGACAAGACAGCCGCAAGAACCAGAAATTGGAGTTTGCGGCAGCAAACTCCGTTACTCCGACCGTGCGCGTGTTTTTTTTTTTTCCGTTTCGAATTGATCGTGCGACCTTTTAAACATCGTATTTGATTCCGAAATTTTTATCCTAGGTTGCCCATACTCTAAAGTTCATACCTTGTTAGTTTCATATTTTTTTTATTTAATCTTATATTTATTTAATTTTTAGTTGTAATTGTGTAATCGGTTGTGAACTAAAAATCAATGCGACCTTGTAAACTAATCTATAAATCTCCAAACTATTTTTCCTAGATTCCCAACTTGTTAAAGGTCATAACTTGCTGAGTTCGTGGTTAATTAACATTATTAGCTATTTATTTCATATTTAACGAAAGTTATAAACGAAAATTAATAACGACCTTATAAAAAATATTTTTAACCTCGAAAATATTTTTCCTAGACTCCTGACAGTTCAGAGGTGATATTTTATTAAAATAAAATTTTATTTATTTGATTTACTATTTATTATTATTTAAGCATTGTTTCTTAATAATAATATCGTAAAATATTATTCAGGAGGTCTAAAATTCTGAATAATTTTATTTATACTTTTTACAGCCCCATAATGTTATTCTGTAAATATAAAAATATTATCAAATATTTAATCATTTATTGTCTATTTAATCCTGTTTTGCCTATTAACTTGAATCTTTTATTCAAAATAAATCCGTGAGCGTTCAAACCCAACTTTTAAGACTTGAACTTGTTATAGAGGACCTTTAGGACCCTTATTAGGATTACGATAATTATTTTAATATTTTTACCTAATTAATACATTTAATTAGTGTTTAATTAACTTAATTACTTATAATTAATTAACGAAAGTTTAGAAAATTATTTTTTAAATCTTAATTAAATATTTCTTACATTCCTAAAGACTTTGTGATCATATGAGATTAAGGGCAACGGCCCAGTCATAAAAAGTTATGTGACTGCATTGCTTATGAATTGTTTCAATCCATCTGTTATTTGTTTTAATTACTTTTTGTTTATAATTGATATTGTATCGATGCTTCATTTGACTGTTAGATTGGACCCTAGGGACATGGGGTGGTATGCGAATTAGAAATCACGTAGACGATGCTAAGTAATGGATAAATTGTGAAGTTTGTTTCTGTTTAGAGGTTGCCTGCAGGCGTGATGTTGTGATATGATGAGATTGTGATGAGAATTGATACTGGCGGGTGTCCAGTGATGATTTGATAGACTGGCGAGTGTCCAGTGATGATTTGATAGACTGGCGGGTGTCCAGTGATAATTGTGAAAAGAATTGTGATGTGATTTATAAGATAGGCGAACCCTAGCAATATAACGGCATGATAAGCTTACCCTTTGTTGTAGTTATTGGAATGCATACTCGGTACATAACTTAGGTGTATCTGCGACAGCAAAAGGAAGTGATCTCATGGGACGGGATATGGCTAACGGTTGGGGAGGAAAGATCTCGTGGAGAGATCTTAGATTTCATGTTAAGATTAATGGATAGCAATGAATCAAGTTATGTGAATTATATCTGTTTTACTTTTTCGCACCATATATATTCTGTTTGCCTGCTAGCTGTAAAGTAAGAGGGGTGGTTGGGTTGGATTATTTTACTGGGTGATTTATCACTCACGGATACGTCTGTATCCTGGCAAATCGATTGCTTCGGCGATCAATTTGCTAGAGGGCGCAGGATTCAATGGAGAAGATTCAACGGTGATGCAGTTCGACATGGGAAGAATATCAGTAACGAAGATCGAGGATGCTTAGGATTCGTATCAAGATTAGAGTCAGCTCTGAAGTTAATGTATTTTGATTCCGTAAAACTATTTTGAGATTGTATTAGCAAAAGTTTTATTTTGGAAAATCATATTTATTTAGCAAATGTTCTTGAGAAATTATTTTATTTTACACCCGAAAAGTCGGGGCGTTACAAGTATACCCATAAAAAAAATCAGCTTAATTAGATATCGATAGGTATATCAAAACTTGAATTTTGGTTTACAGAAAGGAGGGTCATAGATTTTGAAGTTAAATTGTTTATGGCAGTCCATTTCCTAAACCGAAATTCAATTTTTAATATACCTATTGATGTCCAACCAAGCTTATTTTTTGCATGCATATACTATTATGTGAGCTTTACAAGATGAACGATTCATATTATAACAAAAAATGCTTGGTGGGACCCATAACGGGCTGTGGTGGAAAGAATTTTAACTCTTTTAAAAAATGGTCTACACATTACTGTCCCTCGTTGTAATAAATGCAAATCCAATCTCATAAGATTACTGTAATTTAAACAAAATCTAATAAGATTCAGTGTATCCATTTGTGTTCCCGATAGATTTTCTTTTCTTATTTATGTTATTATTGAATTTGTGAGAGATTTCTTTTATGACGAGTTATTTGTTTATTCTGCTCATTATTTTATTTCTTTCTACAACAGAAATAAAAAGGTATTAGTCCATATACGTTGATAATTTGTTGCCTAGTTTGTCCATCATAGAATATAAAAAAATTGGACTATTTTTTGTTTGCAAAATACCAAGCAATCACAAGTACGATAGGGTTCCCTACAGATAGTGGTGGTGTGACAGGACAATACTATGTGGCGAAAGTAATGGGGTACTATATATACATAAACTTCTATTCTTGGCGCAAAAGGGTTAATTATAGATTACCCCCTTAAACTATTGCCCTTTAACTGTAACTCCTTCATCTAAAAAATTTACACTTTGTCGTTCTAATATATCATTTAATTAGTATCACTTAGCCCCTGTCATATAAAAATATTTTACGACCCATGTTTTAAATATTTACAAATGACTGAATTATCGAAATTCGAGTCATAGTTGGCTCCACAAAGCAAATAAATAATGTACTTTAAAAAAAGGAGTAAATGGAATTTTTAAATATATTTAGAATAAGCTGTATAATTTAATAAATAGCAATGTCTCATAGAGAAAGAGATATTTGACTCATATACTTACATGTACATGTCATATTAGAGTCTAACGCTCAAATCCGAACAGAAGAGTGACATAAGAGGCTAAGCGATACTAATAATTGATAGATTAAGGGGGCGAGGTGTCAGGTTTTGTAAATGAAGGGGTAAAGGAAACAAAGGTAGGAGTAATAATTTAAGGAGGTAATATGTATTAATCGGAATGAGAGATGATGCCAAGTATCTCCTTGTAGTGCAGATTCGGTGGCTTATCTCGACAATCAACGACTCAGATAATAATTGAGTAACGAATGGATCATATTTGCATGTAATTTATATGCGCTCAAATTTAATCTGAGTCATTCGTGTCCGAAATAAATTGCTGAATCGACCCCTCTGCACTGCTTGGTAGGAATTCGACCCACAAAACTGACAAAAGGGATGAGCATCCTTTTCCCACACGTTATACTACCTGTAGGACCCACACACCCCTAGTGGCCCCTGCGAATTTCCGTAGGACCCACTCGTTCTAACCGGATCATCTAATCCAAACCTGTATTTAAAGGGTCGAAACGCTCTCTAGGTTTCCTCCTCTCTCTCGGAGAAAAACCTTTCCGTCTCTCTCTCTCTCTCTCCGTCGATCTTCATCAGAATTCAAATTGGTTCCAGAGTTCATCATTCAGGTAATCAATCACACCTTACCTTCTCAATTCCCCTCACATTCATTACTTAAACACGATTTCTCTACCCTAGGGTTTCAATCCAATCGGGGCAAAAGATGCCGCCACAGACCAAACCGAGCAAAAGCGCCGACTCGCGAACCCCCTCGAACAACCTATGGGTCGGAAACCTGTCGGCCGAGGTAACCGACTCCGATCTGATGGATTTGTTCTCCAAATACGGCGCCATTGATAGCATAACGTCGTACCCTTCCAGAAGCTACGCATTTGTCTACTTCAAGCGCGTGGAGGACGCCCGGGCGGCGCTCGAGGCCCTCAACTGGACGTACCTGCGCGGGAATTCGTTGAAGATAGAGTTCGCGAAACCGGTTTGTTCCGCTCTTTGTTTTTTGTTAGGGTTTACTGATTGTAGTATGTGTTTTTTTTGGATTGAAAGATTAGTTGTTGTGTGTAATTATTTTGGGGGGAAGTTATCGTTTTCGTGTGGTAAGGTAGAATTTGTGCCTTATGGATTGATGAAGTCTAGGTTTTGTTGTCGGCATGTTTGTGTAATATGCTGAATTATTCTCAACCTTACGAATCTTACGATTAGGAATTGTGCCGGTTTCGACTTTGAAATGCGATGTGCACTGTCTGCATGGAGTGTAGTCAAGATGTTTGTTTACCTCCCCCTTTGGATTGTGGGAAAGGGTGTTAAGAAAGGGCTGTCGTTTTGGTGAGATTTGGTGATGAAGGGGAAGGAGCCAATCAAACAAGACCGGTTTTGTCCTTTTCTCTCAATTTGGCACCGAGTGCGTGGAGTGGAGTCAAGATGTTTGTTTACTGCCCTTTTGAATTGTGAGAAAGGGTGTGATGAGAAGGGGCTGCCCTTTTGGTGAGAAAGGGGAAGGAGCCATTGAAACTATATTGGTTTTGGTACTTTTTTCTTTCCATTTCTCACCAAAGTACTCAATTCGAATGAGTGGTTGGACAAGAAAGTCTAATCATTTCTTTTCTTTTCTTGTCAAATCCATCAATCCAAATGGGTTGTTTGTGAGGGAAATGTTATTACCTGAGGTTATTATACACGATGCTGTGAGAAGCAAGTGGTGGGTCTACAATGACAGTGAGAGAAGGAAGGAATGAATTCGAGAGAGAGAGAGAGAGAGAGAGAGAGATGCTTTTAAACTTCCACAGAATCACAGATTATCTTGGTGGTAATTTTGGAAAACTTCTTTTTGAAAAGTACGATTTTTAAAGAGTCAACAAATTCGGTGTCCCTGCTTGTCCTCTCTTTGTTTCGCCTTGGATGACAAACATCGAATAGGATTTGGAATCGAATGCTGGGAATTTCGGATTCGAAATGTCAAAAAGCTTCTATCTATTTTTTTCCAAATCAGCTTATCAGTTCAGATGGTTTTTTTATTGTTCTTTTAACAATTTGATGGATTCAGCTTGACTGGCGTCATTGTTCTCCTTTTATTAAGAATCTTTAAAGGAGTTTTAAACTCCTAACCTCTCAAAATTAAAGTACCTCAACCTTCTATGGAGCAAGAATTAGTGTGTGAGGCAAAACACAATAAGATTATATCTCTGTAACTGAGAATTATAGAACGTTTGCTTTTAGTTACAAGTAAGGAATGGACGGTATTCAACTGCGGATAAACCTTACAAAAGTTAATTTATAGGCCATGCTACATACAAGTTCCAAAACAGTTTCCAAGGATCAATTAATTCCTTTTGGCGCAATCATGCAATAACGGTCCAAGAAAATTATGGTTGATTGTATGCAAGGGTCCTTACCTCCTTTCTTCTCGTGGAACAATAAAGAAAGAGCTAAAAATGCCTTCCCTTAACCATATCTTTTTCTTATTGCATCTGTCTTTTTTTCTTGATAACCTGCACCTTGCTTTGATAAAGCCTCACCTTGCTCCTCTCCTTGCGCAAATAAGAAGCCTTACTGCTTTGGTGCCCCTCTTCGCCTTTAATAGTATGTTGAGACTTTCTCGTTGTTAAATTAGTGGTAATGAAAATCTAGTTTTTTTTTTTTGCCAAGGAGTATACATTAGCGGGGGTTGGAGGGGAGTTAGTAAATTAGCCCATAGGGGGTTCAAAAGCCGTCCATAGCCCTGAGCCACAAACGCCCACGACGGGTCTCGAACCTTGGCCTTCCACAAGGAAGGATCAGGAAATACCATTGTGCTACAAGCCCTTTGGCATGAAAATCTAGTTATGCCTTATAATTTTGTTGTATTATTGTAAAGATTTGAAGGCTTTGTAAATTTCAATGTTACACGGACTCTTCAATAATAAGTACTCGTCTAGACATTGCATGGACGGAGTACATGTTACTGATCGCACACTTCTATCTAAAAACCAATACTTCAGAGTTTTTCTTTTATTTTTATGAGGGGATAAAACTGGGAGTAGAATCATCTCAACAATTAAGAATCATGATGCAACATGGTATTTTTCTTGATTTTGCATTGCTACTAATTAATGATGTAATTCTACAGCAGAATCATGGTATAATAGGATATCATGAATTGATCCTAAGGACTTTAAAAAGATTGAAAGAACAAAAGACCTTACAGCCACTCAAATTATTGACAAATAAGAAGATATATAGACTTTGGAAAAAAGAAGGGAAAATGGTGCACTGTTTTTGACCTTTAAGCTTGGAGCTTAGTAGAACAAGTGAGCCTGAGGGCGTCATAGTGCCTGGTCTGTGGGAGCATGGCCTGGCATAAAGTTTGCCACTTTTATTATCGATCCCTAATGTTCATAAGAAGGCGAGGAGATGAGTTTGCAAGTAGTCACAGTGTATAAAATGAAATGAAAATCTCGCACCCTTCCATATAAATTCTTACTTTTCTCTTGGCGATATGATTTCCCAAACAATTCGTTGGATGAAGATAAAGAAAAAGAAAAGGTCTCAATGTCTCAGTAATCCCAAATTACATAGAGATCCTTTCAAGCAAATAATGCAGCTTTCTACCCCTTCATAAAGTCTTCTAGTCCTTTTTTTTCCCCCTTCAATCTTAAAGATCTAAGCACTGCCCTCTTCATGCACCGCATCAAACATTCTATTCTTGATGGTAAAAAACTTGCACATCGAACAGGGTGGCACCCATTTGATTGTGACATTGAGAAGACCACTATCCAAACCTCCTAGCTTACCTACGCAACCTCCTAGCACACCTATACAACTTGGAATGCTGGATCGCGGATCATTTTGGTACCAGGAGTGTGGGGGGAGTATGGTATCATTCATGTTTAGCAGTACCTTTCTTTTTCACAAGAACTCTACTCCTATCATATTGAAAATAAGCTAGTTAACATACTAGTTTTAAATTGGTCATGGGGAAAAAAAGTATTAGCGCATTTTTATAACATATTTTAAACTATGCTTTAACGAGTTTGGTTGCTATATTATTTTCTCCTTAAGTTTTGTATTCAGAGCCCTTTCTCCAAGGGTGTGTGGGAAGCTAAAATAAGTGTTGATAGGCTGGGGTAGGGTTCACATTATGCTGTGTGCTGCCTAATTCAAAGAGGGGTACACTTCACGGGAAGTTGCTCTCAGTTGTATAGTGAGTTTTTTGAACTTTTGAGCTGTATGTAGGGGCTGCTGGGCAGGGGTGTGATGATGGCTTTTAATGTTGCCTCCTCATGTCTTAAGCAGAATTTGCAGGGGGGAGAAATTGGACTTGGAGGGACCTCCGATCCATAAGCTAAAGGGGGTCGTGTTTGTCAACAATATGACATTTTCTTGTTTGAGGGTTTTCCCTTTCCACTGGTTTCGGATGAGGAGTTTGTTGGGTTCGCTTATTCGTTGATGAAGATATATCCTACGAATATCATTGTTTTCAACTTGATTTGAGTCCACTTTCAGCGAGTATATGGTGAATTATTGTGAGATAGTTCCTTTTTACTCAAATGACTATTGTATTGACGAGTGAGATAGGGATGCATACACATGTCCAAGGTCATATGTATCTATATCTATGTGTATATATACACTTATGAAACTTGTTGTTTTGAATGGATATTTGATTAGAGGTTATTCTGGATGATGATATTCCTGGCTTCATGATAGAAATGGCATTTTATGGAATAAGTACTTTATTCATATTATCCTTGTCTCGAATACGCTACTGATGTGAATTGTATTTTGCTGCTGTATACAAATCATGCAACTGTTTGTTCTAGTAACAGTATCAACATCACGCTTACATTGCCTGTCTCCGCCTTGGCGTTGCCCTTGATATTGATCGCGATATTATTCTACAACTGGTTCAGTGAATACACTTCTGCACATAAGCAAAAATCACTACGAATCTAATATAATATCTCCGATTTCATGTCCAGTTTATTCCACTTCCATCTTCTTACTGATGTTTCTGTTTCTCGTTTCTCAAAGCATAGTCTGCTTATAGTGGTTCTATCAAATTTCTCTTTCATTTGGACAGTGTATGATATTACAAGCCCTCATTGCTCCAATATAATTCCATTATCAGCTTCCTTGGATTTTCTTAACAATGCTCTCTCCAATACTTCCCTTTAATCTGAATTACAATGTTGTCCATGTAACCCATAATGGGGCCATCGATCTTCTTTGCCTTTCCATTTCATCAAAGTTACATCTGTACCTTAAAATTCATTTTTCGTAGGTATTCCATCTTCGTTTGGTTTCATGAATTGGTCGTTTTCGTTCTACGGCAAAAGAAATAGTACAGCTTCATGGTCTTTGTATACTTGATTTGGTTGGTGCCTTCGTGGGGTTTTCTGTTGGATACCAGTGCTTAATGTGGCTTATATGCTATTGCCATCTGAATGTGTAACACCCGGCTCTTCTCAAAGGGAGAAAAAGAAAAATGGGTGTATTTTAGGGATTTGAGCCAGCTCAATTAGTTTTCGTTCAATGTCTATCTGTTGATTTGATCCGCATAAATATTATTAGTAATTTAGTTAGTTTGTAATTTGCTGGCCAGCATGTTTATATCCAATAGTGTTGGATGAATGTTTTGGGTGAGCCAATATCATTTTGGACAAGAACCAGGGTTACATGCAAAACTTAAAACTTAGCTGATTGGTATTGTCTTTTGAATATTGTATCTTATATTCCTATTTTTCGGACAAAGTTGCTATTACAACAAGACATTTTAACTATGTTTTTATTCTCTTCAGTTCCAACCTTATACTTTTTCCCAAATTTTATCTTACTTTGTTTGGGCAGGCTAAACCATGCAAAAGTTTGTGGGTGAGTGGAATCAGCCTATCAGTCACTAAAGAAGCACTAGAAGCAGAATTTCTCAAATTCGGTGAAATTGAGGAGTTCAAGTTCCTTAGGGATCGTAATACTGCATATGTTGACTACTTTCGATTGGAAGATGCTTCTCAAGCATTGAAAGTCATGAATGGGAAGCAAATAGGTGGGGACCAGATACGTGTTGATTTCCTCAGGTCTCAGACTATAAGAAGAGTAAGTCAATTAAGTAAATCATGTTTTGGAAGTGCTTTAGATGTGTGCTCATACTTTGGATAAGATGCTGTGGATATTTGCATAGCAATCTTTGAATTTGAAGCTAGCTTATTGATTGGCTGTTGTGGAGCCAGGAATTGATCTTGAAGGGGCCGGAGTATCTGACTAGGAAGCCTCTTTAATTTTAATTTAACCTTTATACTTGTCGACAATTTACGATACTTGATCTATCACTTTTTATGTTGTTAGGAACACGGGTCTGATTACCGTGATGCAAGAGAGGGACAGTTCCTTAGCCGGGACGTCGGACCTCCTGATTCCTCATGGATGCCGCAAGAGGGGATTACAAACTATTCTGAGTCCCCTCATTCTGGGTTCAAACGACAACAGGTAATTCTCATTCATCAACTGTTAGAATTTAATTTATTAGGTTCTGCAAAGCTTTAGAACAAAGCTTTCCATTAGTGCTGATAATCAACTTTTTTTATTGAGCATGGTTTGTTGGGGTATCTGGTTTCAGTACATGCTCTGTTCCCTCTATTAATCAATTTTTTAGATTGGTTTGAGCTTTTTTGTCAAATAGGGGTGGTGTATAGGGCCTTTTTGTATACATGGCGGCATTCCCTTAATGCCATCTTTCTAATATAATTACTTATCAAAAAAAAAAAAAAAATTCATTTTTCTGACAGATCCTTTGTATAGCTGACTATAATAATCTCTTAGGAGTTCCAAAGGGTGCAGATTGTTTCAAGTGCTTTTGCACCTTTAAAGGACTGGGCAAGAAGTGGTACTCAAATTTGTAGTTAATTGGAGTTGTTAATATTTTAAACTTGTTCGTCTATTTTGTGATATAGCATGCTCAATCTTTTGGAGGCCGAAAAGGCGATGGACAACTGAGCAATGTATTGTGGATAGGTTACCCTCCTACAGTTCACGTTGATGAGCAAATGTTGCATAACGCTTTCATTCTATTTGGCGAGATTGAGAGTATAAAAAGTTTTCCGGATCGGCACTACTCTTTTGTTGAATTCAGAAGTGTTGATGAGGCACGTCGTGCCAAAGAAGGCCTGCAGGGCCGACTTTTCAATGATTCCAGGATATCAATTATGTATTCAAGCAGTGAAATAGCTCGTAGCAAGGATTACCCTGGATTTTATCCAGGCGTAAAAGGGCCACGGCCAGATGCATTTTTTACCGAACCACCTTTTCAACCTGCACATGTCGATATGCTTGATCATAACCTACCTATGTTACCAAATGCTCTTTCTCGACCTGCAACGTCTAGGGGTATTCTTGGACCCAGTAGGGGGATGCGGCCTCTTGGCCCACAAGGTAGCTTTGAGCCTCTACTATCAGCCCCAGATTTCAATGATTCAACGGTGCCACATAAATTTCCAGATGCTATTCCCGGCAACACGATGGGTGGTCCAAACTGGAAAAGATCAGCCCCTATTCCCGGGATGCTCCTATCACCTTCACAGGGGGCAAAAGGACCAATCAGACCTGTGTCTGGAACGTGGGATGTATTTGATGCAAATCAGTTTCAGAGAGAATCTAAGCGGTCAAGAATCGATAATGTGCCTGTTTATGATACTCCTTTTCCTTCCAATAAAATGGATGATCGTGACTGGGGGTTGGACAGAATGTATGGTCTTGGTCCAGAAGTTGATGGGGGTGCTTCAGGTCCTTTTCAAGAGAAAAAGCACTTCAGTCCAGCAGAGGTAAGGATGATAAATCGGGGAACTGGTCAGGGCCATCTGGATCATGATTACATGTGGCGTGGTGTTATTGCCAAGGGCGGAACATCTGTTTGTAATGCTCGTTGTGTCGCTGTTGGGAGAGGCATAGAGTCTGAAATGTAAGTAGTATTTATTCTAGTTACCTGCTTTCTATGTAGTTGTCCATCATTGTAGATGTTTTGGATCTCAATTTTGACCTGTCATGAGTTAATGAAACTGAAATGTCACTTGATTCGATCTGGCATACTTCTTTTCAAAAGTTTCTTACATCTTAAGATGTATCGACTTTCAAGTGAATTTAACGATTTGATGAAGTTTATACGTGGGCCCATTTGTTTAATCGGATATGAACATTGGATTGGACTATGTATAGCAAAGGGGACCACATATCCAGTGTTTGTGTAAAATATTTGAGGCTCCGATTTAATACCCATCGGATATATAATCCTATGCTGGAATATACAATACCATAGTTGGTGTGTGGTATTATTAATCCTATCACGATTAGTCTGATGAGATAACATAACTTATGTGTTTATATATTCCCTCACCTATTAATCCCACCAAACAAACAGGCCCTTAAGGTTATCATATGCTCCATTTGACTTAATAAATTGAGCATCCAACATCACAGTTTTTTGGGATAAAATCACCACATTTGTGTTGAATAACTTGTTAACTAGCTTCAGTATTCTGTTTATTGCTTGTGGTCACGAATTAACTGTTTTGAACCGAATTTCTAACATAGACAATCTAGTGTTGTTATACTATCACAAAACGCCAACAGTTCTGTAACCCTTTAGTTTCTTGGAGGACGTAAATGTGGTTCTTGGTGCAATTACAAATTCTGATAGCCTATTGAATTCAGCAGATTGTTGTCTAATTTCACTTCAGCCTCTGTGATTTGTGGGTGGGGGTTACTCAAACTTCGGTATTATGATCTTGTAACGTAGCATTTGGGTAATTCTCCTTTCATTTCTTGTTCTAATGTGAAGCTTTTTTCTTTTGCAGTCCTGAGGTGGTTAATTGCTCAGCCAGAACTGGCCTTGACATGTTAACAAAGCACTATGCCGAAGCAACTGGATGTAGTGTTGTCTTCTTTCTACCTGACAGTGAGGAGGATTTTGCTCCATACACTGACTTTCTGCGTTATTTAGGGGGGAAAGACCGGGCTGGGGTGGCCAAATTCGATGATGGGACCACCTTATTTTTGGTGCCTCCATCAGATTTCCTCTCCAAGGTGCTACAGATTTCAGGCCCTCCACGTCTTTATGGTGTGGTTCTGAAATTCCCCCAAAATGGCCATAGTAGCCCATCCATGCAGCCACAGTTCCTCCAATCTCAGTACCCTGATGTGCAGCAGATTCCTCCTCAAAATGCGTACACTGGAATGCATCAACAGGTGGAAAATGCTATGCATATGGACTATAATAGGTTTTTACATGGAGAATCATTGCCTACCACAAAGCAGCTTGGTCCGTCAACTAAGGACCCCATTCCCATGCCAGCGCCATCAGTAAATGCCGCAGCAGTATCCCAAGCTGGAGTTACTTTAACTCCTGAGCTTATAGCCACACTAGCCTCATTAATACCTAGCAGTACAAAATCTTCTGATCCAGAAACTGCCCAACCATCATTAGGACCATCCTCCGTGAGGCCTGAATTAGGTATTGCAACTCTGCCACAGGGCTGGACGCCTGATCGCCAAGGTTACGAGCAGATTGGGCATTCACTGCAGCAAGTGGAGAATCAATATAATTCCACCAGACAACAATTTGCTCAGCCTCAGACTTACTCAACCGGGGTAAATACATCAAGCGATTCACAATTGGGGGTAACTGGCAACTCCCAAGTCCAAGATCCTGCATTTCACCCGCCACAACAAGGTGCAAGTTCTTCTAGGCCTTTCAATAACTATGGAATGCCTTCACAAAGTGGACAGCTGGCAGTTCCCCCCCAGGTTGACCGGCATTATCAGTACGAAGTTCATCAAAATACGCAAAAGGGTTTTGGGATGGCACACGGAACGGATTCTGCTGTTTTGTATGGTTCATCTGCCGATAATGAACCTGCAAACTCTGTTGCATTGTCTAACAATCAGGTTCATGGGAGTAGTGCTACTCAGGCCCACACTGCTGTGCCATTGGGTTTTGAGAACGGGAATCCTCAGCTCCCGAATCAGGTTCAGCAGCTTCAGTCTGCCGTTAATGGAGGTAGTCAGGTAACACTGGACGCTGAGGTTGATAAGAGCCAGCGGTACCAGTCAACACTACAGTTTGCAGCTAACCTCCTCCTGCAGATACAGCAGCAGCAGCAGCAACAGACAAACACTCAAGTAGGGCAAGGATCTGCTAATCAATGACGAGGGTTCGGCCAACTAGGTAATCACTTAATCCATGACTGGTTTTCTTTCTTATGTTTCTGCTAACATGTTGTTTCATGATAAAAACTATTTGTTGTATTGTGCCCTCCTCTAGATATACCTTAATTAGGTTCTTTTGGGGATGAAAAGGTGGATTTCCGGGAGGTGAGTTCTTCACTTGATAGAAGAATGAATCGATGACACTTAGGGTGTTAACGACCTTGCGTTTAGAAAACTTCAAATGAGTTGGTGAGTAAGGTGCACCTGTGGATACATCAACTCCTTTTGGGAAACTGACACGTGGTTTTTCTCAAGTTTTCTGGTGCTACGTGGTGAGGAGAGAATAAATGACCTCTTGGGTTTTATTATGGGGGTTTGGAGCATTAGTTTATATTGCTTGTGTACGAGATTCAAAGATTGGTCGACAGAAGTTGAAGAGTGCTTATTGGGAGTGGAAAATGATTAATTGTTGGTTGCACATGTTTTGGATTGTGAACCTTCTAGAAGAATAAGGATCAAGAGGCCGCAAGGAGAATTAAGTGTAGGAGTTGGTTTATTAGGTTTATAAAACAACTGGCACTGGACTTTTGGTTGTAGCTCGAAAGGAAACATGGACGCCAAGCCTTCACCACGTAATACTGCTACCCAGATAACTAGATCTACTTGCTTCGGAAGTCTTAGCAACCATTTAGTTAGGGAATACAGCCAATAACTCTAGGAAGCCTTAATAACATTTGGGGAGGTGTGCTACACCTACAAGTATTATGTTGGTTTCTGGTGGAAATTAGGTGCTATGTTAAAATCTGGGGTAGTTTTTGCTTTTGCAATATGTGGGCTAACAATATTTAGTATGGGAGCACATTCAGGGATGATGGGAAATTTTCCATGCAGTTGCATGTTGTTGACGGTACAGTGTAGCAGGGGTAATATGGATGGAAAAGAGCTGTTGTCGGTCTATTTGTTATTTATGCTATTGTGGTGTGGTGTGGTGTGGTGATGTGGCAGTACTCTAGTGGCCTGCGTAAAGGATGCAGTAATTGAATAGTAAGGCCATATGGTTAATGTTTGGATGGCTTGTCTGGTGTCGAGAGTAATCAGCGTATGATGCTTCTTTTTGGTGCAACCTCAGAAATTTGACATTAATTTTAGTGGCCTATCTGAGGTAAGGAATCGTGGCACGAGGGAATGATTGGTGTTTAGAAAGTGAACAGTGTGTGAAATTGCCTAATAGCGGCAATTATTGTTGATATTCAAGTGAAGTTTTCGGCTGAGCAGCTATTAGCCAGCATGTTTGTGCCTAGGCTTTAGGAAGAAAATTTATCCCCCATAACGAAGAAGACTTCAGATGTAAGAGAGCAGAGTTCATCAGTTGTGGTCTCTTATCACCCTTTTTCTGGGTTACAATTTATTTACATGCTACCTAGGTTTATTTTGGGTGCCTTGTAAACCAAGCTATATCCATTGTCAATAATGCCTTGGTTTGGCGTTATAGTATGCCCAATATAGTATCAAGGTCCTCCTATCGGATGGCAAATACCCCTCAGAATTTTGCTCTGGCGCCCTGAAGTCAGACTCTGCTAGGAGCCTCGTTCCCATGGAGAAAAGAGCCGGCTCCCGACTAGGACAGAACCTCTCAAGTATTAAAAAAACAAACAAAAAATAAGAGACCAAGCAAGCGAAAATATGAAGTAATGATAAGATACTAGAAAATGCTACTAACTTAAATTTGCTCAAGTACATGGTCTAAACATAATATTTGATTATTCACCAAAGCAATATTACGATGTAAATATCTTTTACCTGAACATGCATGCTGTAGGATACGGTTACTAGCTTTGTCTTTCATTTATATGTGATAGGTGTATAGCTCGCATGTTTATGAACTGTGAAATTATTCTCATCCATTTATATAGCCTCGAATAAGGTTCTGGTTAGCTTTCTCGGCCTTTTCATGTTGTAATTCTGAATTGTATTTTTTTAACAAATTTTATAAGCTTACCTCATATGTTGGGATTTGGGATGGTTTTACTACATGTCTACACAATCATAAAAGCGATAGAAATGATCTCCCTCGAAAACCAAACATTCCAAACCTTGGGGCCACTAGAGGTTTGCCCGATTGTTATCTTGAGGGCCCCAGAATTAGTTGAGATGTGCGCAAACTAACCCGGAGATCCAGTTATAAAAAAAAATAATATAAAGGTTATATTAAGTAAAACCTTGGCGTCTAAAGATTCAAAAATTTGTTCTTAATCCCTGGGATTTTTTTTTATATTTAAGTGAACAAAGCAGTTACATAACCAACTATTTTTCAACCACATATAGAGAGAAAATAGCTGCAATGGACTCATTAGCTAAAGATTTAGCTGGAGCAAGTAAATTCATTAAGTTTGGTCACTAGCTAAAGATTTACTATAAGTTTGGCCAACCACTAACGGAGAGAGCGAAGTGAGAGATACGTACGGGAAGAGGGTAGAGAGGCCACTCACTTCTTTAAACACATTTTTGCCATTCTATTGTAAACTAACAACTAGTAATCACGGTCTCACTTTTTTTTTTTTTAATATCAAATTATAGGCATTTATCTTTTCATCTTTGGTCATGCCACCGGAGATGCCCAAATCCCTCTGCTGTCAAAAAAAGAAAAGAAAAGAAGGGAAAATGGTTCCTACCAGGCAACTGATTTCATTTTGTTCACATGCATCGCGTCCACTTTGTCTAGTCTCGGAGAGTTTCAGCTGCAATTTTTGACAGTGACATAAGAGCTGGCGTAAACCTGCTAATTTTTTTTTTTGGGTCAACATCCGAGGCTGAAATTTTTTTTTTTAAAAAAAAAAAAAAAACGTTAGAAAAGTTGAACGTTCAACATGAATTTAAGAGTGACGTTATCGTATGACGATGTAACAAACCAAACGGAAGAAGACCATGTCCCCATCAACTGGTTCTACTACTAAAAGTCGAGAAGTAATAAAAGCCATACGAACAGATTTTGAGCACAACTACTATTGGTCGTTCTAGTGCTCAAAGTGGCAGAGCAACCGCACAAATCATTATTCGCGTTACGACACGGATAGGTACGATCCTTTTACCTAGTAACAAAATGATCCAATTGAGGTTGTGTCCAAATCAATTAGGTCGACGGCTGAATGTCTGAGAGTGAAAGAAAATAGTGTTGCACGAATAGAGGGTGAGCATGTTATAGCGGCTGCTTGTTTGCAGCACAACAATAGGAATCAATATCTATTGGTGGAATTCCAGATGAATACTTTTTTTTTTTGGTCAATCGGAAATTATTCCAGATGTATACTGCCTCGATAATGACTTCATAATGTGAAAACTTCAAACCCAGGGAATTTCATTTTCTAACAATCTATACCTAGATACTAGTTGATAGCGTCAGATCTGAATTGTTATTGAAATAGGAGACATGTTCAAGCTTCAACAAATACTAAGAAAGTGATGGAACCAACATGGTTGATCGACTACTTGTTTAAGTAGTACCATTCCTTCAAATTCGTCACTATAGTTATATTTAAAGACCCGAACAAATAGCGCAGACTAAGATCCGTCCGGTAATACTAAGATCTGTCCGGTAATGCTAAGATGCCACTATCAGTATTTGAAGCGGCATTTAAATCTAAAAAATAAGTATGTTGATTTTTACCAACCTTAAAATCCTCGAAATGGGGCTTGGTCTGCATGCATTCCAACAAAAAAAAATGACCCTGGAAATACACTAAATTCGCTATCTGTACGGTCTTCTTCCTTATTTTCGTATGAGGTGTAAGGAGCCTCTCCGTAATTGGCCAAAAAGGGACGAGTCATGATAATTTGACTAATCCGACTTTTTGGATTTTTTTTGCCGCCTTATATGAACTTTTTTTCTTTTTCAATTTCTCTAGTCTAGACAAGTAATATGATGTGAAAATTTGACCTGAATTTTGTAAAGGTAAAGAGAGAGCAACCGAAATACCGTGCCTAAGTCGAGAAAGATAATATGATGTGAAAATTTGACCTGAATTTTGTAAAAGGTAAAGAGAGAACAACCGAAATCCCGTGCCTAAAAAAAGTTATGCCAAACTCACAACTACTTGTATTTTTTCTGCTGGCATGATATAGACATGTCATTAATAGAAAGGGGAGCAGCGGATTTTTTTTTTTTTGGTTATTGTGAACTAGACCCTGCCTCATTGAGGAACAAGACTCTTTATAATACGACATGGCAAAGATGTATTATATTCAGGTACTAAGGTTTTTTTTTTTTAATCAAAGAGAGCGAGTGCTTTCATTAGCTTGGGGAAGAATTTTAGTTTTTGTCTACTCGCAAACTTTAGTGCTCAAAATTATTTTGGGTGTGTGTAAGCCGCTCTGAATACCTATTTAAGAGTCTAACAAAACTGAATGCTGAGTTTCATTAGGAACAGTTTTATTTTTTCTGATATGGAGATGAAAAAGTGAAAGTATTTGAGGCGATTATCGTAACAACGAATAACACATTATCTCATCAATGACATGTTAACGTATGGTTCTGTTCTGTTTGGTTCTTGGAATTTTATTCTTAGAACCGACCTAACCCAACCCACGAAAACTGCGATTCGCACATCCTTTCTATCTCGGTATATATAGAATTAGTCCAATCCACCTTCTAGGTCGCTTTGTAAATCAATACTTCTAATTAAATTTGCGGCGAAGCCTTCGATACACCCTCAGGCCCTGTACAATAGAAGAAAAAGCAAATAAAAACCCTTAAGTGTCGTTTAAAAAAAAAACCGAAAGTCAATGTATCTATTTGTAGTCTCTAAATTTGTCATTGCTTGGAACTGGAAGAGTAGAAAGCGCTTTGGACAACTTTACAAACAAAAGAACCCGGAAACAAA
The DNA here is from genome assembly GCA_025413875.1 of Rhododendron molle. Taxonomy (NCBI): domain Eukaryota; kingdom Viridiplantae; phylum Streptophyta; class Magnoliopsida; order Ericales; family Ericaceae; genus Rhododendron; species Rhododendron molle. Next base: position 11,301,211 of record CM046389.1, on the reverse strand, counting down.
TAAGGGGTAATAATAGCTTGAGGTCCACCAAAAGAAACCGTAGTGACTCATGGTTCTCGAAAGCTTACTCAAATGCATATGTTCGGTTTTCAGTCGGGGTAACGGCGGGTTTTTTCCGCTTCGGTTTTGGCCAAACCGAACCCATCAATTTTTGGTTCGGTCTCGGTTATCTGAAAATTTCTCTGGACTGAACTGAACCAAACCAAAATTATATGGATTGACTAGGACCGAACCGAATTGACTATATGTTTTACATTAATTTGGTTCGTTCATCTATTTTGTGTTTAATCTTTCTCGTTCATCTAAATATATTTTTATATATTTTACATTAATCAAGCAGAACGAAATCCCCGAGCTGACCGATTCCACCCGCACCCCGAACTGAACCGAACTTAACTCGACCGGTCCCAGAAATAATTACCCCAATTCGAATCGGCCCTCGAACATTTCACTCCGTACCGACCAAACATAAACCGAAATCACCCCTACATATGATGGTATAAGTTTTTGGTTCGATGTTGGAAATTTATTTGGCCTTTCCGAAGGCTTGCCCCAATTGCCCGAATCAGTGGCAAACGAAAGAGGGTGCGATTTGAGTCACGGTAACTCTAAACTAATCCTTAAATTCCTTATCGGTAAGGCATAGTTTCGTATTTACAATAATGTTCACTATTTTTGCCCCTTTAAATCTTGTTAATTTTACTCTAAACCCATTCGAAATTGAAATGTTCTACTATAATCCTCCAAGGCTCCAAACTTTGTGTTTGACCGAAATCTTGCGTCGGCAAGCCATACAATTGCATGAGTTCCCTACCTATTCACAAACGTTGTATAATCGGGTGTTAAAGCAATGCCACTGGAGCACGAAATAACTTTTCTAATGGGCGGATTTTTATTCTGTCTGGCTCGCCGCAATTTTGGATCATCGAGTTTGTGCTATTCCTTTGCCAAGAGAATTGTTACAAAGCAAACTTCTAGGTTGTAAATCACACCACGAGGAATTCTTTTCTTTATATGCGATACACCAAATCAATGACATAGTCATAAATGTTGCAAGTTTGGATACTATGACTTGCTTTTGTTGGGTAAGGGGGAGTCAATGAACTCGCAGACGCACACTGGGAGTGTCCCATATTTTTCTACATTGCAATTGTTTGTCACTAACACAAACAAAAAATCAGAACAAATTAAATCACCGCATAACATTGTAATTTTTCTCATATGAAATCTCACAAGACTAGATCAAATTATTTCATACCATTACAACAAACTGTCGTAACTAAATTTATTTTCTACGATACACCCTTTTGCAATGTTCCGAAAACTTCGTGACTTTCGCTACTAACTCTCGTAATTTTCTTATGGTAGGTTCCATCACGTGAGATGTGTGCTGTAAATATCTCGCTCTTAATCCGATTTCTATAACCTAGAGAAAATTAAAATTTGTGTTGGATTGTCTAATCATGGTTCCTTTACTCGCAAACTTTTGCAAATGTGTAGGTAGGTAGGAGAGCATATTTATCTCCAAAAGGGCAAGGACGTCCATTTGCTATGGAGGGGCGTTTAGAGGGCTGTTTGTGTTATTAGCATCAAATGAAGGCGAAGAATGAACGGACTTCGCTGTGTAGAATCATGGGTTTGGTTCGAGGTGTGTTTGGTTTCGGTACTCTTTCTCTTAGTTTGTCCAATGAATTTGCCAAATTTTGTGGAATGGCTTTCTTTTCTATTCGGTTTTCGGAAATAATTTGGACACAGGTGTGTTTGAAATCATCCCATGCACGTGGGTCTCTTGTGCATTGTGTTGGGTTTATGCTTGACTTGGATCCTTTATATTTAAGCTTCATGCACCTCTCTCTCTCTCTCTCTCTCTCTCTCTGTATTGACTTAGAGAAATTCAAACCATTGATTGCGTAGATGAATGGCTCCGATGCCACACTACAACCTTGAAAACCCAAGTCCATCTATACCCCATCTCTAGTTTGAAGATTAAAGTGATTAAGCTTCAAGCACCTCTCTCTCTCTGTATTGACTTAGAGAAATTCACGACTATTGATTGCGTAGATGAATGGTGCGGATCCCATACTACAACCCTGTAGTGCACCCCTACACTAAAAGAAAACGAAAGTCCATCTATACCCATTTCTCTAGTTTGAAGATTGAAGCGATAAGTTTTTGTTCCAAACGCTTATATTGGAAGGTTTTATTTATTAATATCGAGTCCAACCACGTAACCTTGTTTCTGTTGGATTCCACTCTCTTATTTATACATGTAATGAATAAAGATGCTCTTGTCAAGCTCTGTTGGTTGAGAAAGTATCGATTTTCCCTTATTTTAAGCGGTAGTTTAAGTTTTTGAATGTGTCGCGCTTACAATGGTGTTGCTTATAAAAAAAGACTCAAAACACTGAATAGAGTTCGGCTCCTATCCAATTCTCCGTAGAATCTTTCAATTCAAATCTAACGGTCACGCTATTCACCTCATTAAAGAGCCATTTAATTGGGTCCACATCAAGTTTCTCTCTCTCTCTCTCTCTCCCCTTATGTGTCTCCGCTGATGAGCCACCACCCTCACGACCCCGCCTCCTCCAACCCGAACCACTGCCTCCTCCCTCTCTCCCTTCTCGTCGCCAACTTCAATACATCCCCTTTGCTCCCGTCGTTGCCGTGCCCACTTGACATCACTACATTCACCACCAAACAAACTAAATTGAATAACCAGTTCTTTAATCATCGAATAGCCAGTTCTTTTAAAGATCGAATGGCCAACCAATTTGTCAATTAAAACAGTCACGTTTTCTGATTGATGCCGGGCAAAAAACAGAAGCTTTTCTGATTGATACAATAATCTCAATGATTAACTCCAAGGAGTTGGCCAAGTGATTTTGGCTTGGGACTCAGAGCTTTGCTCTCTCCTAAGGTCTCAGGTTCAATATCAGTTGCCAACAATTATTGAGGTTACCTCATCCCTACACGCATGCGTGTGAAACGGTTGTGGGAGGGGTTGTTAGGAATAGTCCGAAGTGCGTACAAGCTGACTCAAGAAACCCTATATTACCAGAAAAAAACACACATTCTCAATGATTTGATGAAGTCTAGTTTGAGACCTCAATATTTTTCATCGCTACTGGTTGGGGGAGAGAGGGAGATTTTTTCCTTTGTGGTTCAACCGAATGGCTTCTTAATGAGGTGAATAGCATGACCGTGAGATTGAATTGGAGGATCCTCTAATTATTGGAGAATTGGGAGCAGCCGAACTCGAATATAAAAGGGTTATTTGACCGATTGTGATCTCATGACTCAGTAGTGTCGTTATTTTGTTGTGGAAATTATAAGAGAAACTGTTCGGATCGTCAAAATGAAGCATGGTGAATTCCATTACTTACGAACATGCAAGAAGACCTCCACATTACACGAGGGGATCTTTCTCGAAGTTCGCATTTCACCAAAAAAAAATTTCCCGGTAAATGCATTTCACCAGTTTGGAAGGTCAAGTGAATCAAATTTGAGCACATTTAATTGTTTATTTGGAACACAGAAAAAGAAAAAAGGAAAAGAAGGGTAAAACAATTATTTTCTTTCCTCCGTGGTTTTGAAATAGAATTGGAAGAAAGTGCGATCAAAGTTACAAAAAATTGATATGAATTTGTTTTCAAATTTTATTTTTACACTTTGCGAATCCCACCAAATAAAAACTTTACTATATACAATCAGAAGTAAATGGGAGGCAATCCAATCTTAACACTATTAGCTCGAGAAAAATGGACGGTGTGTTAAGGGCTCACAAATAATCAGTTTCGATCATGAAGGATGGGATTTTATCAATCAATTAAGATGCAGATCAAAACTATAATGACCCGCATCAGTTGACCTGTTAATCCTTAATAAGCAGTTTTGATCATAAAGGATGGGATTTTATCAATCAATTAAGATGCAGATCAAAACTATAACGACCCGCATCAGTTGACCTGCTAACCCTTCTTAGCCTAATCACGTGACTCAAAAAATTAAACCTGACGTTATATATACATTATTTGGTCGCAATCTTCTCACCTTCGAGGCAAGCGTCTCCGTTGCATTGGCCCAACAACTTTTTTCTGTTGGTTATGCTATGTCACTCAGTTAAGTACACCTTAGCTACAATTCCGTTGCATTGACCCCAACAACCTTTTCTTTGGTGGTTATAGTATGACACTTGGGTTATGCAGTAGCTGGTTGAAATCACTCGTATACCATTTACTATTATTTCTTTTTGTTGCCGACGTGGGACTCCACAAAAACTGCCAAAAAGCTTTTTCCATTTCCAAAATACACCAGTAAATAAAAAGGGAAAGAGGAAATAGTTCTTTTCACATTTATCTCAAAATAAACAAATGGTTTAGATCAAGTAGCTTAAGGTACCTTATCAAGGCGGGTTTTTAAAATTGTATGAGGATCAAGTAGTGTACCCTTTACCGAATTACAAATGTTGTTGGGAAAAATGTTGGTCTTTTTTCGTCGTTACTGAATTCTTATCAAATTTTTATTCATTTTTTACTTTTTAGATGCATATAGAAGAAGCTCTGTTTAAAAAGTAATTTTTTCTTAATTAAAATATTTAAAAAATTTGACTAAAATTGAAAGAATACGCAAACTGGCAAATACAATTTTTTTTTTATAAAAAAAGTGATTTTGATATTTCATATTTAATTCTTGGCAATTCACTTTTTGTCTTTGTCTTGTGCGAAATTACAAACTTATCTTTTGCTATTGTTTGGGTTCGTCCACTTTAAAGGGTATTATTTTTAATTTTAATTAGGAGAATTAAAAAAAAATTGAACGTGGGGTGTCAATCAATTTCCTTTTCTCATTTCTTAAAAATATGACAACCAAACAAGGCGTAAAAGTCTGCTTGCAAAAGCCCCCAGTTTCTTGTTTACGTCACACAAATTACTCCTACCATTTTCTCTCGCTCTCTTGGCCTCCAGCAGTAAATTCCACTACTCCGTCCCCAAATCCACTCTGAGGGAGGGAGAGAGAGAGAGAGAGAGAGTGATGGGTTTGGACAGCGTGGGAGGAGCTCTTGTGATCCACGAGATTCTATCAAAATTGGGTCCCACCGACACTGCCGCGGCCGGATGCTTAAACAAGAGGTTCCGTGATTGGGCCGCCGACGAGTCCCTCTGGTCCAAATTCTGTGCCGATGAGCTCGACCTTTCCTCCCCTCAGGACCCTCTTGGAAATCCCACGCCCACTTTCAAGGTAGACCCATTTTCCACCCATATATATATATATATATATATATATATACACACACACACATATACTAGATTACTAGTTATATGTGTTTTTGGCGCGCGCGCACGCGATAGAGAGAGGAATCGCAGATATTTTGATGGGATGAGACGGCCTTGATTAAAATTAAGAGCTTCTTTCTTTCTAGTTTACTTAATCTATATATATATGTGTGTGTGTGTGTGTGTGTGTGTGTGTGTGTGTGTTTTTTGTATGTGTATTTGGCGAGAGAGTAATCGTAGATATTTTGATGGGATGAGATTGCAATGCTTAAAGTTAAAAGACTCTTCCTTTCTTTCTAGTTTGTTTAGTTGGGAGTTGAGGGAGTTTAAACCAACACTTTGATCCACAGATTACTGAGCTTTGCTTCGGTATTCATTGAGCTTTGCTTCGGTATTCATTGGGCTTCGCTGTTGATGGGCGGTGGGATTGGACCCCAAGATTAGTTGAGGTGTGCGTAAGCTGACAGGGCACCTGAGTTATCAAAAAAAAATAAAAAATTTGATCAATTAGTTTACAAGTTTGGGATTTTCGGCGTCTAGAGAGGTGTATAGGCTCTCTTTATTGTTCGGTCTTGTTTAATGTTGTCGCAAGAGCTGGAGATGCTCTTGTTAAAAAAAATGTGTCTTTGTTCTCATTGTCTGGGAAAATTTAATTGCTTATATAACCTTAGATTTGTTTGGGTTCTGAGAAAACGGTGGCACGCAAAGAGAATTCAAACTAACTATATGCCTTGTTCGGTTTCATTTTTGAAAATTTTTGGTGTGGTTTTTGGGGTAATGAGTGAAGAGAAATTATGATAATAATTGGAGATAGGGGTAATGAGCAGAGAGAGATAGAGAGAGAAATGAGAGTAATGATTGGAGATAGGGTAATGAGTGGAGTGAGAAATGAGAGTAATGATTGGAAGTAGGGGTAATGAGTGTTTTGGAGTTGAAAAAAATTTCCATATCACCAACCGAACCAAAAAAAAAAAAAAACAAAGAACTGGAAACTTGGCTAAAGCGACTAACCCTAGGTAACTAATCCTTAATTGGTTAATCAAGGCTCTGTTTTGATAGAGGCTGGATTTTAAATGAAGGGATTTGATAGTCATATTATTCTGCAAAATAGGAGGTTTTTAAATATAGGTGGTTGGTAATCCCACCCTTACGTTCAAGGTACATACATTTTCCATCTCTGTAGTTGTATGTACGTAGTGTGTATGTACGTACGTACGTACATATGGGTGTCTGTTCCTGTTGCCCGAAAAATTTTAATTGCTTATTCGACCGTGGGTATATTTGGGTCCTGATAAAATTGTGGCATACAAAGCGAATTTGACGAAATTAAGGGAAAAAATTGTGAAAATTTTCTCAAGCGAAGAACCCTAGATTAGTAATTTTCAATTGGTTAACTAAGTCTCCATTTGGGTAGAGGTTGGATTTAAATCAAGGGATTTTGTACTAAATTTAACATGTAAAACAAGAGGTTTAAGTATGGGTTGTGGAAAAACTTGAGTGGAAGATGGATTAGAGGTAAAAGAAATGTATTTCGTGTTTTGGGATTCTTGTACAACTGCAATCCTTAACCTTCTAAAGATTTGATTAAATTTCAAAATCCATATATGAGCAATTGATTATAAATTTGAGTTACTCTTGTGATAGTGTCAATTTTATTTTTTGAAGATCTTTATTTATCTAAAATGAGCCTATCTTGGGGAATGACGTCCATTTTTCCTAATTTGGGTAGTCTCTTTTTCTTTTTCTTTTGGGCAAAGTCCACATTGACCCCTTGTGGTTTGAGTCATGTGCAGATGCGCCCCTTATGGTTTAAAAGTGTGTTACATAACAGCCCTGTGGTTTGTGAAGTGTACACATAACACCCAATTCCGTCCATAATAACGTCAAGTATAACAGAAAAGCATTAAAAGTCCGATATGCCCTCATCTTCTCTGTTGATTCTTCTTCTTCCTTGAATCTAACCAATTCATCCCCTGTACTAAAAATTGGATCCGTACCTTTGATATCATAGAGTTTGACAAGTACTATATCCATACCAAAATTCAAGTCGATCAAAAAATGAACATCTCATGTTCGAATCGAATTTATTATGAAGTAGTAATTTCAAATTTAAATTTATTATTCATTTTAACAAGAATTGATGTTTGATTGAGTTGACTTTTTGCATAGATGCTCTATTCTATGATTAACATATTATAATGGCTCGGATTGGATTTTGGTTAGATGCAAGAGGCGTGTGAGATACATCTCCATTAAAATAGATGGAATTGGGTGTTATGTGCACACTTCAAAAAAAAACACAGGGGTGTTATGTGCACACTTTTGAACCATAGGAGGTGTATCCGCTCATGACCCAAACCACAGGGGTCAAAGTGGATTTTGTCCTTTTCTTTTCATAGGGTTTTCCACAATCCACATTCGTTTTTGCCAATCAAACTGTGGATCTCAAAGAAATGATCATTCATTTCCTTCTTGTTTCCCAGACCTAAACAAAATTAAATGACTTGTCTTGTAAATTTCGTGTTCCTTGATTTTCCGAATCTTTAACTTCACCTAATTAATTGAAGAACTTAACAGAGTGCGACAATTTTTTTGAGAATCAAACATTCCAAAAGCTGCAATCGAGAGGATTTCGTTCGATGGTTCAGCAAAGGTTGAAATTTTTGGGAGAAAGCAAGGAGAGTGGAAAAGCTCTCATTTCCAGTTTTGTGAAATTACTGCAGAGACATGGAAATCTTTATCTTTCTTGTCCTCGTTTCTTAACTGCCCAAATATAACTCGAGCAACATTATTGTTTATGCAGCTTTTAAAAGCACTTCTCTTTCTCTCTCTCTCTCTCCAGGTCACTTATCAGGTATGGCGGGAAGCTTTTGCTATGTATCCTTGGCCCTTAGTTAGACGAGTCAAAAGATGTTGGGGCAGACTTAAAAGCTGGTTGTCAGCTAATTTTCCGGAGGCCTTGGCTACACTGCGTAAGGGTGCATCTGAGGATGAAATAAAAAGTTTGGAAAAGAGTTTGAAAGTAAAGCTGCCTCTTCCCACTAGGCTTCTCTATCGGTTTTGCGATGGTCAAGACCTGAAGACGGAGAAAGTTAGTGGTCACCTGCTGGGAAGTCCATTGGGCCTTATAGGTGGCTACTCCTTTTATAGCCACCTTGTGAATGTGTACTTGTTACCTCTTCATCTGGTAATCCGCCAAACAAAGAAGATTGTACGCCAGCTTGGATTTAGTAGGAAGTATATTCTTGTTGCTTCTTCCATTTACGGACAAAAGATTTTCTTCTTCAACTGTGACGATGGTCAACTTTATGTGGGTACCCGGAATTGGGCAAATGAGGACGAAATGATTCCTTGTGTACCAAAGGAACTGATTAGGTTGGTGCCGGATTTCGGAGGTAGTCAACAACAGGATGCCATGCTGTTATGGCTGGAAGAACATGGTCACCGCTTGCACAGTGGCGTAATTAGGCTACGTGAGGAAGGAAAAATCAGAGGCATCAATCTGTTCCCTGAGAAAGCTCCCCACTGTTCCATTGCTATAACAAATGGTGTTAAGGTAAGACACCACGTGCTATGCTCCCCCACTCCCCTAAGAGAAAGCAAAACATAAGCGAGCAACACATACTGGATTTAATTCCAGTGTTGCATATATCTATAAATACCTTCTTTTAGTTATTACATATTGGCATGTTACCTCTTCTATTGTTATTATCAACATTTCATCTTGCCGATATAATAATTCCAATCACAGTTATCACAATCATATGATTCACGATTCATGCAAAAAAGATATGAATGCGTAGGTGAATTGAGACTGGGATGGAATTGTTGACTCATATGACTCTTGATTCGATTCGAAATTTATTTCTCATTCGATCTTGAAACTATCACATCCTATGACTTTGAAACCCTTCTTACGTCTTTATTTTTTTTAAGAAAATAAAAAATATAGTTGCATAGTGCTTAGTACAAATATATACAATACCCATGTAATATATGTTGATTTTTTTTGGTGATTTGATCATTTTAAATGATTACCTGTTGCTAATGGGGAGAGATCTTTCATTAGGGTTTGATGCTCCTCAATGGAGATCCCCAGAATAATATCTTACTTGTGGAACCCTTTGTTTGGTACATTGATGGGGGTATTCTTGTAAAGCTTGGCCCCTTTCCCTGGCGCACTGCCATCGAATCTACTAGTCCTCCTCGGATCCAGTTCTTAAAACAGTTTGTTAGAATTTTCCTCAACATTATCAAAATACATTTTCTAAAGATGTTTAAGGTTTGTTACTCATGAATTATTTATTGCTATTTTGATAAACTAAAGTTAGCCTGATATGATATTAGTCAAATGACTCAAATCAGATGGACTCTATGTTTTTTAAAGACTTACTTTTCTTGAACAATAGCTATACAACACGCTAGAAATCTTGTTGAATATAATTATAACTTATATGAACGCATGTCTTTTGTTTTGTCTTCTGAGTTCTTGTTTCCTCTAATCTTTAAATCATCGCAAAATCTATGATGTTATGTAAGATCATAAATGACAGCGTGGCTCAAAGCCTCGATATAAGACTGGCTAAGTTTGGCCTAACTTTATTATTGGATTATCTTTGACATAATTTTCTTCTTATATGAACTTTGGTTAGTTTTGTGTTGATTTTCTTTTTGGATCACTAATGCCTTGTTCGGATTGTTTTTTGAATTTTTTTTCCAACTCCAAACACACTCATCATCCCTATTTTCAATCATTACTCTCATTTCTCTCTTCACTCCTTCAATCATTATTCTCATTTCTCTCTCTATCTCTCTTCACTCATTACCCCTATCTCCAATTATTACCCTAATTTCTCTCTCCATTCATTACCCAAAAAACCAAACTCAAAAATTTTCAAATCCCCATCCAAACAACGCATAATTCGTTTTGATGACAGGAATCTACAAAGTTACAAATTATGGCAAAAAACTTTACAATTTCTCTAAGGACAGAAATAATCCATATCAATTTGAACTTTTTTCGATTGTGTTTCATATTTTTTTCAGACTCCTCTCTTAGATGGATAAATCATTCAAAGAAACTTGACGCAATACTAACAAAAGTGCATAGAAGACAAAAAAAAAAAAATCTATGAAAAATGATCCAAGAATAAATTTAGGCCAGAACCTTTGTAGCATGGACACAACACCGACACCTCGACATGCAAATTTTTTGAAAATGGGGGACACGACACTTTGGGGGACACGTTAAATATATATATATATATATATATATATATATATATATATAGAGAGAGAGAGAGGGAGAGAGAGAATTAAAAAAAATTCAAATAAGATAAAAGTTAGAGGGAGAGAGAATTAAAAAAATTCAAATAAGATAAAAGTTTAATAATATTATAACTAGATAGCCCTTAATCTAGTCACAGAGAGAAAGAAAGAGAGAACTCATTCAAACAAAGAGAGTGTCCCTAAAGTGTCCCTCTGAAGTGTCCCTAAAGTGTACACTTTGATCCATTTTAAAAGTATTTCTAATTGCATTTTTACCCCCGAAGTGTCCTTAAAGTGTCCGTAAAGTGTTGGATCACAAATATTGGGAAAAAAAAGCAAAACAGAACACTCTGGGAGAAGTGTCGGACACGTGTCAGGAGAGTGTCGGTGTCCGCAAAGTGTTTGACACCAGTATGTGGTTTCCGACGAAGTGTCCATGCTACATAGGCCAGAACCTAGCCTAAGCGTATTAAAAACGTTAATTATTCGAAATGAGCCTTTTTTGTTTTGAGCCGAACCTTTTGTATGCATAACTTATTTTGAATGTGCCCATGTCTGTGAGACCCTACATAAAATTCTTGAACTTGTTGATCTTGTGATGATTATAATTTCATATATGGATTACTTATCAAAAGAATAAAATAAATAAATCATATATGGATTATGTCATTTGATATTTGAGTTTTTATTGCCATTATGTAGAAATGTAGATCACGGTGGGACTGTGACCCACATTTGATTCCAATAAAAGCAAGTGTCTTGTCTTTTAGACCATGTAATCATCAATTTATCTTTTGAGACAACAATTTTATTGATTAGCACCTAAATCTGTTTTTTTTTATAAGTGTAATTTGTAAAGGGCTTTTTACCACTAGTTACAGCAAATAAAAAGCAATTCCGACCAAGTCACCTTCAATTAATTTAACACTGAAACCATATGAAAATGCCTAAATCGTAAAGTACCCTATGAAAGTGCATAAACCCTAGGGTACCCTATGAAAGTGCCTACACTGCTAAAATCCTATGATAGAAAAGTGCACCCTAAAACCCCTATGAAAGTGCCTAAACCTAAACCCTAGGGCTCTATCCTATACCCTAAAACCCTAGGGCGGCACTTCCATTAATGGTAAATGTATTTTTGTAAAAAGTGGACATAGTGGTAATTAAGTATTCTATCTTACCTTAATAGGAATTAATTTGTGGACCCAGTGGTAAAAAGCCTATTTGTAAATGATGACCCAATCGAAGTGATTCACTACTCCCAAATACAATTTTGATTTTCAATTCGATTCTCAATTTGACGACCTTGCTTTCAATTACTTCTTTGTTTGCTGATGTTATATAGAATCTAAGATGAGATAATTTAATGAAGGTCCGTGCTTCAGCTGTGCTTGTCCCGGAATTATGCAACCTTCAAGATGAATCTGAGAAGTTTTACTTTTCTTATTCGATGCGTATGTCCCTTTTGCCCGAAGGATGCTGTATTTATGGAATGTCCTTTGCTTCTTGCCAACTGTATCGGAGACACTTGATCTTCCGTGCTAATGATATTGTCGTGAATGATATAAATGAAGAAGCCGTTATAGGAAAGGTACACGGTTTTCATTACGTTTTCATGGTTTAAATTTATGTACTGAATTTAAGAAGATTCAAATATATTTGCTTTCTTTTTTTCATGTCTTTCGAGTGGAATTTTAATATGCATGGATGAACTGGATAGAACAATTACTCATTCGTGTTGTCTACTTGAAGTGGGTTTGTGCTATGAGGCAATGTCTTTGTGGAAGAGATTGCGGTGGAAATAAGGTAAAAGGGCCCATTAGGACTGTAAGGGCATACCACTGTTTCAGTTGTCAAACCTGCAAATGATAGCAATTCTGGGACTACATAGTTCAGTAGGATACTTCTATATATGGTATATCTCAATGTTACGACTGTAATATGGGTCCTGACTTAAGGAGGGACTTTTTGGGGTTTCTGTTTGATAGCATACCCTGATTTTGGAGCAGATATGCGCGCACATTGTCGTACGATGCAAATCGAGTGAAGAAACTTGGAAAGTGATAGAGCACAATCAAAGTGGTGCAAAACTTTAACGGGGGAATGCAATCAAAGAAAGTGCAGAAGTAGGACATACATATCAGTAATAGATTTGCAGGACAGCTATGCCTGATGACAGATTAGAAAGGAGAGTCAAGGAGTATAGCCCAACTCTCAACCAAATCCTTAATTTTATAGAAAATTTTGACATATATACTTGGGTTTGGGGCCTTTCGGTTTTATTTGTGGCCCCCTTTTTGCATGTTGGTGGCCTTTTGTTGGTGCCTTACTTTTTTCTTGTGGGGAAAAAACCCAAAACCAAAATATGGGCTGGGTGTCTGAGGAGCTGTGTGACCCAGCGTACAAATGTACTTCTTTGACTTTCATTTGAAGTGCTCAAATCAGAAACTTCCTACGAATGTTTTTCAATGTTGGAATGTCTATAATTTCCTTTCATTGATAAGCAACTTACAGCTAGTGTTTTTTTTCATATGCTTACTAGTTTACTATGTTAAATGACTTCTTAGTTTGCTTATTTGCAGTATCCGCTCTTACGTCCTGGCGAGGAGGAGTTTGTATATGAGAGTTGCATACCTTTATCATCTTCTTCAGGCTCTGTTGAGGGTTGTTTCACATTTGTCCCTGGCAGGTATGTCTCGACCTGTTACTTGAATAAATTTCTATTTTTGAAACAACCTTAACCCTGGCCTCCGGTTGATGATTCTACATAAATCATCAAGCCTTTCCTTTGTTCTTACTGTTTTGGCTCAGGGCTGTGGATTGCCATCAGTACTTTTCATCAATGGAATTATACTTTGTAGGATGGAACCATTTGATTACGTGATAATAACTCACCAAGTGTTCAGCTATTCTCATGGCTCCTCCTTTTTTTTCTTTCTTTTAATCACTTTCTGATGGCTCCTGATCCATTACATTTGGCATCCTTTCTCATGGCTCCTCTTTTCTTCTTTTTTTTTCTTTTCCCCCTCACTTTCTGATGGCTCCTGATCCATTACATTTGGCATCCTTAATCTTTTCCAACTATGCTTGGAGAGTTAATGTAGAGAATAACTAAACCAAGATATTAAACAGAATCGTGCCTTCACATTTCAGCTTATTAGCGTGAACCAATCATCTATTAATGGCAGCTGGCTTAGATTTTCTTAGCTTTCAGGTAATATTATCTGGGTGGATCCCTTGTCAGAGCAAATTTGTATTAATATTTAAGAGTATAAAGCCTTCTAATTCAATTGAACGGAATGGTGCCTTCAACCAAAACCTCATTTGCCTAGAGGGCCTGTAAAGTTGTGAGGATAGGTAGGCCTCTGCATGGTTGAAGTTGAATCGGAATGCTGCAAGCGTTGCCCTTGTAGAGCAAATTTTGGTAGGAATTAGGAAACAAACCCATCTACATCTATGGTATGCATGTCCGTGTTTGTGTATGCAGGGTAATATTTTGAAATTAGTACTTGTATCTTATATTTAGTCGCTATGTATCATAGACCATCCGTGGAGTGATATGGAACTAAATTGGTCCCCTGAAGAGGAGTATTAGGTTCAAAAGTTGTCCAGTCAGAGAATACAATGATAAAGTGCTTTCTATTTAGTCTAAGTTAGGTTATAAATGTAGTTGTTTCGGCTTGCTTTTGGTGTTAAGCTTTGCCTGGGATCAGGCTAGGTGGAGCATACATTTAGAGGGCCTCAACTCTCAAGCCTTGCAAAAGTTGCTATGCAGCAATGTGATGATTTTTACTACATAGTACATAGTGCTCCTTGGATGAGTTATTCATACCTGCTCCTACGCCCCCAAGAATATATATCACACATGAAGCATGTCCTTGACTTGGACCCACACACCCAGTCACGCACACATGTACCCACATGCATTTACTTGTTCGATTTTGCTGGCCCAGTGTTGTTTTATTCAGTTTTCTTCGCATGTTTCTGTAACCTTCTATGTAGCTACTTCGATCAGTTATTCTTTTGTTTTGCTGTTTTTCCTTCTTTTCTCATTTCCATAGAATGTAGGACAAGGACCTCTGCCCAAGCACCCAACTGACACTACTAATTAAGAAAATGTCATATAAAAACCAGACAACATGCGTCTTTCTTTCAGAACATGACGTAGATAAGGTACTTCAAATTCGATGATTGAGTTACTCCGTTTGTGGAATTCTAATGGTCAATGAAATACGGGCTTACTCTGCTCAAGATTATGCGTTGCCACTGCAGACTAATTTGCACCTTACTCTCTACAAACCTAGCCCCGTTTGATAACAGTGATAGATAGATGGGATTCGTAAGGGGATGAGATTAGGATTGGGATTGGTAATAAGAAGGGATTGTTAATGAGAAGGGATTGATAATGAGTATGTTTGTTTGGGATGAGATTAGATGATGAGATTATTAATATCATGTTTGTTTGAGATGAGATTAGATGAGGGGATTGGATTGATAGAAGAAATTGGTAATGAGAAGGGATTGGTAATGAGGAGGGGTTGGGATTGGACTACGAATACCAAGTCCCAAGGGGTATTGCTAATACCCCCTATGGGCCCATTGGGCCGGATTGTTTATCCCAATGGACTACCAATCCGGACCAATTTTGGAAACCAAACAAAGAATTACTAATACCTTCACCTTAGTAATCCAATCCCAACCTCCAATCCGTTTATCAAACGGGGGAGGGTGTGTGTATTAAAATTTAGCCTGGTTTATGCAATCTGTTTACTGGCCTCAGAATCGTAGTGGGTTTGGAAGCCAATCTTAAGCATCAGCCAAATATATGCCTGAAGCATTTGACTTCTTGGAGTTTGATTGGTTTCATATGGTTTTCTCAGGGAATTGTGATAGAAAATCGGGGTTTTTTTTTTAGTGTTTTTAATTTCTACGAAGGTGGCATGTCCTTTTATTTTCTTGTTGCACTGACAAGAGTTTTTTCGTCGTTTGGTTTTCTAGATTGGCAGATCCCAAAGGCGACCCTTTTGATGTTGAGCTGGCCCGTTTCCCGCTTCAATTACCAGCCTACATTTTCTAATGCAACTCTTGTGCCTGGTTGATCTAGTTAAAATCCGATTGATTGAATCAATCATTTGTCATCCGGTGGTACGTGTCATGTCTCTGTATTTGTTTCTGTGCTCTACTTATTGCTGAATGCAGCACCTTGAAATAAGTTCCAAAGAGTGATTCCTTAGTGTGTCTCTCTTTTGTAAATATGTTTCTTCTTGTTCTATAGCTGGGGAAAAAAATGAGGGTTTGGTAAATAGTTGCAGGGTTCTTGATTGTGACTCTTGAATGGTATTGATACTAACACTATTCGTAGGAGGCTGTTTCTGGTTATAAGCTTTACCATGCACCTGGAGAGGTTGTTTGTTGTGTTTCAACTCATGATGGCTTGAATTCTGTTTTATTTACTCACCTGATAAAGGGTGAACATTACCCACTTTGTGTGGAGCTCATATAGACTGCTTTGATTTTCCTGTGGAAAATCTAACTCAACTGAATATATGTAAATGCCACGACCATACTGAGTATAGAATTCCCCGACCCACGGAATCATGGATCTGGATGTGGCAATGGCATTCCAGACATTTTAACCTTGAGATGCATAGTACTTATGAAGAAGACAAGTTCAATTAAGACGTAAATGCCGAAGTTAATAAATGCATGAGACACGTGGCAATTGTTGGCTTGGTGACGACAACACTGAGCACCACAATGTTGTTGGCATCATCATTGACGGCTAGTTCAGTTGTGATGATGCCTAGTTCAGTGCACAACATTCGGTGTCTGGTCATTGATCATTTGGTGTCTGATCGAATGATGTTCGGATAAGGACTGTCTGGAGGATAAAACATCAAAGCAATTGGCATTGGCACGATGACCGCTTGATCGAGGAGAAAACATCATAGGTGTTAGTCAGAAAGGAGTTTGTGGGTTAATAAGAAGTTTCTCATCTGGGGCAAGTAGCCACCAACTGGTAGGGTGTGCACCCTCGATGGTATTACTCCGGGTCACATCAGTCAATCAGAGAGAAGGTTTTTTTTATGACTTACAGACATTTGAGTATAACTAAAGTTGCTCGCAAACATATGACTGGCAATAATGACCCACAGTTATGGTCAGTTGACTTATAGGCTGCCTACCTTGGTCTATAATGCATATGGCAAGGCAATCTGAATTCCAACTCTGTGATAAGCTTAGACTCTTGCTCTCTATTTCACTGCTTCCAAACTTTGTACACCCTTAGAGCTTTGCTTTCCTTGCTCGACTGGTGTTCCTCAATCAAATTATCTTGCTCCGTTGCTGAGTTAGTCATTGAAGGGCATTTAGGTTAAATGGCATGGGCCAGCTTTCCTCTGATGGGCTCTTGCTTTTGAAGGGCATTTAGGATTACCCTGCTAATCGGTTGAGACTCAGAAATTGACTCCCAACAACAGACAACGTTAAAACTTGCTGAGGAAAAGCTCTTAGAGTGGTGGTCCCTAGGGGTTCTAATACCAACTTTTGGCTTGAGAATTGGTTAGGTCAGGGAACTCTTCGTTTTTTAGTCAAGATTGTGAGTTAAAAGTGAGAGACCTGTGGGTTGAGGGAGATTGGGATCTTGATAGAACTTTAATTATCCCTCCCAACATTAAAAACATGATTTGGAGTCATCCTGCTAGGTGGTTCAATGATGAAACCGATGGAGTTCATTGGAACTCATCCTCGGGTCTCTTCAGTAGGATGGAGGCTCGTCTTCTTTGTACGAGTGGGGATAGTCTTCCCCCTTTCAATGATTGGAAATGGATTTGGAAGATCCCCGCAAACCCCCGTGTCAGTCACTTAGGTGGCTCGTAGCACATGGCAGACTTGCTACCAAGCATTATCTTTTGACTCATAGTATCACTCCTGATCCTTTTTGTTTGCACTGCCCTAATAAACCAGATTGAGGATGCCTTACATGTCCAAAGCGCGAGACATGTGGTCTCATCTCATTGATAATCTCACATCCACTTTCTTTGATAATTCCTTCCCATTCCCGACTTGGCTCCTAGCTCAAAGCAAGTCATCTTTCAACCATGCATCCGGTATCCCTTCGCCTATCATTTTTCCTCTTGGGCTGTTGGTATATTTGGCTCAATCGGAACAAACATCACTTCTGCTCTAGTCCTTCCACTAATCCACTTGAGCCTAGATTTTTTACTTCACAAGATGTTTTGTTCCGGGCTAATGAACGGTTCTATACGGTTTACAACACAAAATCTGCAAACCCTCCTCCCATTGGTCTGGTTAAGATCGACACAGATGGAGCTGTTGGTGGTAATGGCATAGCGGCAGCAGGGGGTCTCATTCGAGATCGCAATGGTAATCTGTTTGGCGGGGTTTCAAAGAAACATTGGCTCTTGTACGGTTTCAGCAGCTGAACTTTGCGGTTTGAGAGATGGTTTAACTATAGCTAAGGAGAGAAACTGGTCCAATATGGATGCCGCATCAGTGATCAATATATGCTCAAAGATCACAAGACCTACTCTCATCCCTTGTACAACTTAATTTATTTGTGAATGCAGGTATCTCCTAGCACAGTTGCCGCTGGTGGAAGTGAGGCATGATCACCGAGAGGCAAACAAATGTGTGTTGACACTTTTGCGAAGGAAGCTCTTACTGAGCCGCTGGGTTTCTTTATTTTCTGTTGCACCTCACGTTTTGTTATTTCAATTGCACGAAGACTCTGTAGCGGTTCAATACTCCAGACTTGTTTCGTACTGTTTGACCCGAACCTTTACCCCCAAAAAAAAAAAAAAAAAAAAAAAGAGGATGGTGTACCATAGAATGAGTGTATTTTTTGTTTATGTTACGTAATATTTTGATGTGTGCCGGAGAAAAATGAAGTTATGAATGTGTATGAGTAGGTATGAATTTTGTAGTTCATTTGTTATGCAGTTTTTATGGCTCAGTTTATTTTGTACTTTTTATTCATTTGTTACGATATTTTATAGGGATTGTCATGTTCAATTATTCTGGTTAGTTGTGAAGGGCATGTCCGTTACGCACTACGAATATATTAGTGAGAGTTACAAATCATTTTGGTTAAAGTACTGTGGGCTTCTCCATCCAATTTTCTACTGATACACTATTAAAAAAAATATTCTTGCAAGAAATATATCTACATCTTTACTTATTATTAAAATACAATTAGATCATGATAGAAAAGAGAATCATGGGCATAATGGCTGATTCCAAAAGGATTTTTTAAATATTTTTTCATGTTTTTTCAGAAAGGAAGTAAAAGGTTTGTAAGCAGATGGTTTGTGCGAGAAAATTCACTTTTTGCGAAAGAGGAGAATATTCACTTCTTGCAAAAGAGGGGAAATCAGCCACATTAAAATTACCGCTGGAGAAGTCCGTTTTATATCCCAAAACTGCTCAGCAACAGTTGGACAAGTAGGGAATGTTGGGGTGAATTAGAAAAGTTTGGGTATAGTTGGATCTAAACGTTGGCTAGGTAAGCATCCAATGGTAAGAAGAGTCGTTATGGTTTGTGTGAGAAAATTCACTTTTTAGCACTTTCATATTTTCGTTCTAATCGAATGTTAAATAGTGGCATTTTTTTTCTCTCTCTCTCTCTCTCTTACGTTTTTTCCCTCATCATTTTTGCTCAAATCGAAGGGACCCTAAAGTTGGAAAGTTTATTGGACAATGAGACTTCACCTGGATAGTGTGATTTCACGATAAGTGGTGTTTAAATGGGCACAATAAATCCAGTTCAAAAACACACACACAGAGTAAAACCCAACTGTGTGTTTGGATCTCGGATTCGAACAAGGGAAAGAAGACAAAGGGGAAAAGATTGGAGAAGGAAATGTGCAAGAAACTCAGTTGTTTTCTTTTTTGGTTACGAGATTGAAGAAAATGAACCGCCGATAGGCCTTTGACTCAACGGCATTAGGAATGCACCGACTTTCGCTGATACCCCCAGAAAATGAACAACTGTTCGGCATAAAAATCCGATAATGTATTTGTGTACCACTTGCCTCTCATTTATCTCTCTCTTCACTGATCCAAACAAAGCATACAACTCTTGTTAGCTGAAGAAAATGATGCCAACCTGATAGGCTATATTACAATAATACATTCATAGAATAGGCATATATCAAATAAAAATCTGTCCTCTTCTCATCAAACATCCCAAAAAAAAAAAAAAAAAAAACTTCAATTGTTCATCCCTTGCCTTTCGTGACCGGAATGGCTCGACAACAATAATATTGCAAAGCAAAGAACTAAACAACTGAACTTCTACATAATAGACAGAACCATATACTCCTACAAAACAAGAACAATTGCGCATGTTACATAGAAACAAACAGAAGAATCTAATCATACCATTGCAAATATTCCTAGAAATTCTGCTAGTATAATACATGATCCGCCCGATGGAAGAGTTGCATCTTAATTGGTCGTTGGAGAAGGAGATCAAGGGGCTACATTGAACTCTAAGCGCCGTCACTCCCTCAAGACGACCATATTCATGAGAGATGAGCAAGTTTCTCGATAAATCTTGTCGGGGTCAAACTCCACATGGTCAGTGACACTGAAAGCTTTGTTTCTCCATAGCCAAATTTTTTCCATGAAAATAACTGCGAAATTAGGAAAATCCGTCTCATTGGGAGGAGAATCTCCGAAAATTGCGGATGGAGTGAGGATATTGCTGATCCAATCTGCAATAGATAGGTTTGAGAAATCCTCGGTCCTGATACCCCACTGGGCGAACCAAATCATTTTGACAGGTTTGCATAAGAAGAATAGATGGACCGCTGATTCAGGCTCAGCACCACAAAAGGGACATTCTTTGGACCCCGTTGGAAGTTCGTCTATGCTATCTTCGCTTCACCAGTTTCTTCCAACTTCTCTTTATGACGCATCCTACATTCTTTAGACCCCGTTGGAACTTCATCTGATGCCATCTTCCGAAGAAAAACATCTGATGCCATCTTTCGAAGAAAAAAATGAGAGGTGCTTTTCCCGCGGACACAACACCCCCCCAATCCTTTCCTCTTTTAACTCAAATTCTATTTTCAATTAAAATTGAATAATAAAAATAACTTGTAATGAAGAATAATAAATTTAAACAAATTTTCATTTTATTATAATTGAGTACATATTGTCAAAACATGAAAATACATAAAAATACAAATTCTAATCAATATTTCCTCCAAATTCTGCTCCCGGCGCGCTTATACCCATTACTTCGTACCACAATTGCATACGTGTTTCATAACTAACAGCCCATCCTGTAGCTTCGTCCGATGCATGCTCCTCCCACCATATGATAGGTGGTACAGGGTAATGAGGTTCTAAGAAAACTTGCACGAAGTGATTGTCAACACGGGCAATAGCAATTTCCCGACGGTCTTCGACTGAAACTGGAGGGGACCTCAATGGCAAATGAGTAAAACAACTGTAAACATTCTCATCAAATGTATGCAGTACAAGGTTGTACCTTGTTGCGATGACAACTCCCAAAGTCATAGCCTCCATCCAATGTTCCACTGGTGCCGTAGGCTTGAACCAATTCAGTAAGATTAGTAGATGGTTTGCCCAATCATTTACTGGATAAATCACACTGTATAAATCATAATTTTGTCGAATTTCTTCAATAAGCTCCACTCGTACTCGATTCCAATCATTTTCACTATATCCGATTTGTGCAGCTATCGCCCTGAATCCACAATGACCATCACCTTTGACGTCAACAATGCGGGAAATATAATGCTGATAAGCCTGAGGTAATCGCTGAATGTAGCGATCAGGAATGAGTGGAACTGTAGATTGAGTGGATGCAGATCGACCTCTATGTTCTGTGTTGTATGATGGAGGTCGAATTGTGCTACGAGATGGATCTGCCATATCGATAAACCTGTCTATGATATGCTCTTGCATACGTGGATCTGCCATATTTGAATGAATGGTTATAATTGAAGATAAGAAAATCTAAAGGAGTAGTTATAATTGAGGATAAGAAAATCTGAAGGAGTGGTTGATTATAATTGAAGGAGTGGTTATAAGTGAAGACAAGAAAATGAGAAGAAAATCTGAATGAGCCGTTATACTTGAAGATAAGAAGGAAAAACTATTATTTTAAACATAAAAGATGAAATAATTTAGAAATTAAATGAATGGGGGGCAATTTGCAGAGAAATTTTCTCACTTTTGCTGATTGTTGACTTCATCAGTTTCTCCCTGATTTGCGACCCAAGTATGATAGAGGTCTCTGCAGTGTTATATTTGTTAACCGAGTTGTCTTCATGGAAATCAGATCGATCATTTCTAAACCTATCCCATTCCCCAGGCATATCTGTGAACTCCAACATCTGGAGAATCCTTGGATCTCGCCATTCATCAGGAAGCTTTTTCAAGTTTTGACAGGATCTAATCTCTAAATCTATGAGCTCAGAGAGCGCTCCGTTCTCCACCTTCAATTCCTCCAGTTTTTCCAGTTTCCAGAGTTTAAGGATACGAAGCTGAGGAAAGCCTCCGGAAGGGCAACGCATTTCCTTTTCTAAGAATGATTCAGAGAACAGCCTAAGAATTCTCAGGAGTGGAAGCTCTCCCAATTTCGGCATTGGATTTTCGGTTAGTCCTGATCCCGACAAGGTAAGTTCAGTTAAGGCCGATGGTAACCCAGAAGCGAGAAAGTTGCTCTCTGCTATCCTTCCAAGCAAATATAAGCTAGACAGATTTGTGTGACCTGTCAAATCCAGTTTGGGTAGTTGCCAAGGTTTACCCTGTTTATCGAACGATTTCAACCTCAAAGATTGAAGCAATTCCAATTTCTGAACCCAATTACCCACTGCTTCTAGTTGTGACAACATTGTCTCTTGCCTAGATGACATTAACCGGCTCGTAACTCCCAGTCTATTCAGTCTGATCAAGCCATCAAGGCCATCTTTGACTGGACTATCTTCGTCAATGAAAAGGCCCCATAATGTTTGGAGGTCTGTCAGAGAATAGTGACTTGGTCGAGGCACAAACCTACAACGGTAATCCTCATCCAAGTATAAATGGCGCAGCTGTTCCATCTTCCATATTGAAGTAGGCAGAGTGTTGATGGAAGTATGCTTCACATCCAGTGTTTGTAGATTCAGCAATTCTTTTATGAAGGACGGAAGAAACTCTAGGTAAGTCCATCTCAGACCGAGGTACCTCAGCAGAACAAGTTCACCAAGTGCCTTGGGCAACTCGGGTCTAAATACACGTTCAAGATCAAGAACACGCAGTGACAGCAAATACCTGCTAGAAATGCAGTCCTTGAGAAATTTCCCCAATTCTTTTCCAGGTTGACTTCCCTCCCGAGTATCAAATGAACGAAAAGAGATGACATGCTCATAAGCAGGTGACAAAGAATCAGAAGAAAGATTTGTGGTGCCACCAAGAGGATCGAAACAGACACGATCCCCATCAGAATGGTGTGTGAGATGACGAATTTTATGACTGGTTGGAGATAACTTGGAATTTTTGTTTGTGTGGCTCCCTGGGTATGCAGCTTTCTCAGGTTCTGGCAATGGCCAGATTTCTCGCAGGGCGTAGGGCAGCCTACATTTCTGAACTGCCCCATTCAGCTTCTTTTTCAGAGCTTGAACCACGTTCCTATTGATCAACTCTGCAAGATACCTCTCGGCTACAGCTTCAGGAGGATCTTCGTCACCCCTCCTTTGATGCACTAAATCCTCTGCAATCCACAATGCGATCAACCTTCTCAAGGGTATCTCGAAATCTGCTGGAAATCTTCGAAGGTAAAAGAGCGAGCGCTCCAGGTACAAGGGTAAGCTTCTGTCCTTTATCATATCCAATGTTTTCTTCCAAGGTTTCTGGTCAACTTTTGGATTCTCAAGCACCCTTAACCATGCACCAGAGGTGGATTCTGTGCCTGCAAATTGTTCTCTAAGTTGCACAATTGCCCTTGGCAAGCCTCCACACCGCATCACCTTTTTTCTGAGTTCTAACAAATCATGTGGTGACAACCCATGTGGAACAATCAGTGTTTTGGTAAATAAAGCCCAACTATCATCATCACTCAGTAACCGTAGTTTGTGAACACTCTTTGGGTCAGCACGGGTGGCGACATCAACATCACGAGTGGTTAGAACTATTCGACTGCCATGCAATGTGCTACTGCTAGGGAATTCTTTTATAAGTCTATCCCAGATTTCAGTCGTGCTCACGTCATCCAGCACTATGAGATATCGGTTAACTTCCAAAATAGCACCGAGTGTCAGCACCCGCGCTTCTTCTGTGCCAAGTTTTCCGTCGTGTTCGTGGAGACCAATGGCTTTTCGTTTGTTTTCTTGAAGACTCACCAGCACTTGGTCTTCTATGCATCTCATGAGTGCTTCGACGTCGCAATCTGAATGTACCGACACCCAAGCTTTGCAAGTAAAATGCTGTCTAACATTAATGTTTCCATAAAGTAACTTCGCAAGGGTGGTCTTACCAATGCCTTCCATGCCGACAATTGAAATGATGGAATGCTGTTCATTGTTTGTCAGCAATAGCGCCCCCACAGCTTGCAAATCGTCGTAGAAACTGACAATATCTCGT
Source organism: Rhododendron molle (assembly GCA_025413875.1). Classification (NCBI taxonomy): domain Eukaryota; kingdom Viridiplantae; phylum Streptophyta; class Magnoliopsida; order Ericales; family Ericaceae; genus Rhododendron; species Rhododendron molle. The sequence goes on along the minus strand of CM046389.1, from coordinate 11,277,053 downwards.
CGATTACTGAGGACAGAAGGTGGTAGTCTCTGATGTGGGTTGCCAGCCATATTGAGGACATTATGTGCTTTTCTTGTTTTACCGAAATCAATGCCATATACCCTCCTTCTATCAGAAAGAACTTGAATCTTATGCATGATATCCTCAATCTTCTTTGCAACATGAACTCTATAGAGTAGAAAAGAGAATGGTTGATTAAGTAAAGAAGATTTGTTGTGTGGGATATTTGGTTAAGAGTGTTCGAGTTGTAAGCTCATAAATACATGTACTTGTTTTGTATTGTGTGTGACTGTGCGGGACAGGGCAGAGTGTGTGTGTGAGAGAGAGAGAGAGAGAGAGAGGGGAATCCCAGAGGGGGTTTCCCCCCAGTATATAGGGGTGTAAACGAGCCGAGCCGAGCCGAGTTTCGGCGAGCTCGAGCTCGGCTCGTTAACTTAACGAGCCCAAAACTCGAGCTCGAGCCCTTAACGAGCCGAGCTTAGTAATTTACTAATCGAGCCTCTCTTTATCGAGCTGAGCCTCCCTTAACGAGCCGGGTTTTTGTCGAACGAGCTCGTTTAGTAAACGAGCCGGATACTCGAGCTCGAGCTCAGCTCGTTTACTAAACGAGTCGAGTCGAGCCGAGCTCGCGAGTAGCTCGGCTCACTTACAGCCCTACCAGTATATGTGTATGAGTGTGTGTGAGAGTGAGAGAAATGTGAGAAGTTGTAACATTGTAATTTTGTACTGCCTCTGTCCCAATTCTTCGTCTCTTTTGTACTCCGTGATATTTTTCAATAGATTAATTTTACAATCTATAATCTTTTAAGTAATCTTGAAAACATTGTTTACAAGAGCTCATTAAGATCTATCAAACAAGATCCATATTGCATATAAACAGTATTACCAATTAAAGATTATAATTAATTTTTTATCCGATTGGGATAGAACGAGGAACAAAAGTAATTGAATATCTATACCTCTCCTTTCTCTCTCTAAAAAGTTTTAGCCGTTTCTAGGGTTTCGATCGGGGGAGGCAGCGCTGCCGCTAGCCCCCCTCTCTCTCCTCTATCCATCTCTCCATCTCTCCTTCCCCGATCTTTCTTTCCCTCCACTGTTTTCCCCATCTCGTACCTTTTAGCCTTCTTTTTCTTTTTGGTTTTATTTTTCTCAAAACTGATCGGCATCAGTATCGAGTTGGTCGGCGATGGTGGATCTGGAGGACGGTACTAGCATTATGACCTTAGCATCCATTCTTCCCCTGGTCATTTTTTGGGAGCCCATTTACTGGTCTTCACGGCGATCATTTTTGGGGGCAGCGGTCGTCTAACGAGGTTCGCGTTTGTCGTATGGTTTCTTCGTTCCTCTGTCTTCTCCCTCTCACCTCCGTTTTTTCCGACCCCCTACAATGGCTACTTTGTTCAACTTCTCTCCCGTCTGTTTTCTCTCCGACACTACTCCTCTCATTGTGTTTGCCCCTGTTTTGCTCTCCGCCGGTTCTTGCTCCTTGGTGAATCGGTTTTCGACCTAATGGCTAGGCCGATCTGGCGGACGGCACAACCGACATGGCCTCCCGTCATGTACACTGTTGAGTGTACCGGTCATGGCTTAAAGGCTCAGTGAGCTTCCGCGGCAACTTTGGGGTTTGCTTTTCGTCTCTCCAGTTGGTGGCCAATGGTGGCCCGGTGGTGTCCGGGTTTTGACATTTCGGTGGTGCTGTCTATTAATTGTGGTGGTTGCTGGTGGATGGGCGGTGATTTATGGAAGATGTGCAACTGGCTAGGGTTTAGGTTTTGGATTTTCTAGGATTGGATCCTAATCGTTTGATCTAGGCACTTTAGGCCCATTGTTTTGGGCTTTGTTTGGCCCTTGGGTGTGCATGAGCTTTCATTGTGTATTTTGGGTTTTTAGACCCTTAGGGCATCCATAGTGGAATAAGCAAAAGTGAATAATCAAAACTTGTCACATCAGATTTTGATTATCCATTTAGTGGTTGTTAAAGTTAGCAATATCAAGTTTCACATTGGTTATTTTTTGCCCATAATCAAAATAAGTTGGCAAAAATTCAAATCTAACGGTCATTTTTTTTTCCTTTTCAATCTAATGGTCTACATTGAATAGGATTCTAGTAAAATAAGTGAAAGTAGAGAGCATTTGTTAAAATTCATAAAATGATCAATATTGTTAAATACACAACCACTTGCCAAGGTGGAGAGTGAGTTTCACCTACCAATAAAGGATTTACTTTAATGAGAGTTTCACTTTCCATGATGGTTGTACTTGATTAAGAAGATGTGGGTCCAATAAATTTGATTATTGGAAAAAGGTTGCTAGTTTTGATTATCTATAAGGGCCAAAATTTGATGAGTTGCTAAAAGGGTGCTAAGTTTGGGTATTCCAATGTGAGCTCTTTTTTGAGCAAATGTTGCTAACCTTAGCAACCTTTTGGTTTTGGTTATTCCACTACAGATGCTCTTAGGCAAACGCTTTGTCCCATTTTGGCTGTATTCCAACTTTTAGTTGTACTCCCCTTCCCTATCTCCTTAATAAAATGTTACTTTGTTGATAAAAAAAAAAAAAATTCTCTCTCCCCAAATAGTCTGATAAGTTACCAGTAGTCCTAAAAGCGTAATCTTTTAAGAAATAGGTCTAAGAATGTATATCTAGCTATCTAAAACAGTCCCCCCGTGTTCAACTAAAAAATATGACAAACATTGAACTCATATTCGAACGTGTCGATCACCTTTCCAGAGAGCTTCTGTACATGTCCGTGTCCGGAGCATGTCCGAATGTCTCCGTGTATGACACAGACATGGCCCCTTTAGGTAGATTAATGTGCCTGTGCTTCTTAGCTTAGGATCAGTACAGTAGAAGGAAATATGCACATAACAGCCATTTGCATTATACACTTAAAAAACAGCCATTTACATTATTGACGTTACGATCATACCTCTTTTCAAGGCCCCATATATTTGGTTTGGTTGCTTCCTCATAAGCAGCGATGGCAGCATCCACAGCAATAGAAACATCATTCATATCTTTCACCCAAGCCAGTCGTCCATCAAAGCGTTCCAAGTCCCCTATATCCAACCACAGCGAATGCATTAGACTCCGTTCTTCTTCGATTGATTTAACATTCTGTTCTAGTTGTTCAATTGAGTTAGCTAATTGAGGTTTTCGCAGAATAGCCATGGAAACGGTGGCGAAAAGTCTCGTGAAAGCATTTCTTCTCCCAATCCGACGTGACGAAAGTGGTTGAGCTGACTCTGATCTAGAAAGACAATGTGCTTCAGGCTCAGAAATCAGCATACAATGTGCTTCAGGCGTAGATGGCTCGCCCACATAGCTCTGGCCTTTTCTTGGTTGAATGCCACCAATGTCATAGGTCCATTTTCTTATTGATAGCTCATGAATACGATTTTGGATCCTATCAATCTCCCTCGGAGCTACAAATTGAATAAACCGATATCTTCTTAAAACACTAACCCCCTTCTGTTCTATTTTATGAGCATAGGAGTCGATGAATTTTAGTGCATCTTCATAAACTTCTTGCATTTGTCTAGTCCAAACCTTCAGTCTAGCATTTTTTTCATCCATAGAATTTGCATCATCGCATAAAGCGCACATCAGTTTCAGCTCCCGTCTAAGCGACGCAACATCAGATTGTTGAATAGCAGCAGGCAGAAAAATTTTCTGGAAAATGCGTTCCATCTGCTGCAACATAAGTGGAGAGCACCCACGTGCTTCTCTGAAACTCCTGATATCATGATATCCTACAGCTGTGGGAGTAGAGGATTCCACTTGTTGTTCGCTTTGATCCTCAACTTCGGAGATTCTCCTTCCTTCAATTTTTCCAATATCGTATGTCCACTTCCGCTTTGAGATACCCAAAAGCTCATCGTTGATACCCTTGATCTTCCTTGCAATTCTTTGTCGTGTTATCCATTCCCTGAATACTGATCTAGGCGTCCAGAGAGTTGTGGTTGCATTTTCTTGTTCTGCTTGCCTAAGAAAATTGCCAATATCTTGCGCAATATCTTTCATTTCATCCAGCCAGACCTTTACTCTCTTGCCTGTGTCTTCCATTCCACCAACGTCTTTAAATAAGCCTTGCATGAGCCTCAAATCTGTCTTTATTGTCTCCAGTTGATCATTCACCGGCTGCTGTATACCTATGGACTCGTTCACTTGAGAGAGAGAGGCCATCCTTCCTATGGCATGACCAAAACCAGACACCACCAAAAAATAATAGAAATTAAGAAATCCAAAAGTTGGAATACCAAGTTGGAAAGAAAGAAACGGGGAAGTTTCATTCGCTTCAACAGTGGGAGAGGATAGCCTCATCGTTATATTTGAAGCTGTTGACGTGGGGATTTCTGACAAGTCTCCAATACCATATGTCCACTTTCTCCTATAAAGATCATGAATTTGAAACCTGACCCTCTTAAGTTTCTTACCAAAACTCAAATCTCCAAGAAACAGGAAGCCAAACTGAAAAATTCTTTGATGTGTAAGGTGTTGCTCTCTTTTGTAAATGAATGATGCAAAGATCGGTTCTGTGAGATTTGAAACATCTTTTACTTCCTCTATCCAAGATCTCGTTCTTTCATCTAGGTTTTTCTCTAGCTTGAAATCAATTAGTATGCCATGCAGGCGTTTGAATTCATCTCCTATGTCTCGAACAATCTTTATAACTCCCATGTGGACAAGCAAGTTTTGACTCATCACAGACTCAACTTGACCTATAACAGAAGCAACAGCAGTGGCGGCCTCATGGGGGATTTGAGGTTCATGGGAAGTGGATGGTCCAGCTTGAGACGATGATGATCTGTCCTGGTAAGAGTATGATTCTTGTGGTTGTTTAGGCCTTCGTTTAGACACATCCCGAATCTGGACCTTAATCTTCTCCACCTTCAAATGAAGTTTTAGCCGAACTATCAAATGATTGAACACAAAAACCGACCTCCTGAAAGCTCCTCTCCTCCTATATTGCGCGTTTTTTCTCAGAAAAACATCGATTATATTCTCAACCTCTTGGATGACATCCCTTGCTTGGCTTGCCCATTTTATTTCATCTTCAACAGGTTCTCTATTGGCTTCTACATGAGCCAATGAAGACTGCATCAATCTCAATTCTCTCTCAATCCATTCCACTTCGTCTCCTATGCCAATGAATTGGCCCACCTCTTGAATGAGGATTTGGGCCAAAAATTCCACAGGTGCTAATACTACTTCATTAGCCATGAATGATTCTTAATTCTTGGACTTCTGCTAGTGCCGGTATGCTTTGGTGGCAATGCTGATTCTTTTCAGCGAACGTAATTACTGCAAACGTCAATGAATTCAGAATTCTGTAATGAAATAGCCTATAATTAGCAATGCTAACGACCTTAAAGGAAATAAAAATCATCTAGAAGTCATTTCGAAGTCAGTGAATAGAGTAGTACCGGCATCAAAGCAAATGAATCGGAGTTTTTTGCATCAACAGATATATTTACTCTGTTGAGGATGGCATATTAAAAGCAACCACTTCGTGTTTGCATGGTGGTTGGTGGTGGTTACTTCAAGGACACTTGGCATAGTGGTTTCAAGGATATATTAGCAGCAGGAGTCGTAAACAGTTCGGTTTGGTCTGATTTAAGCATTTTTCCGAACCAAACCGGTGATTTCGATCGGTTCAGACATTAATGGTTTGGTTTGGCTCGGTTTGACCAGTTTATGCCGATTTCCGGTTTATTACTCATCTGCATTTTATAACAAGAAGAAAAATTAGAATTTGAATCATATGTAACCATCAATAAACATTTTCCTACTATAATCTTGAAGAAATTAAATAGGCATCCTTTTCCGTTTCCCACAAAATAACTCTATTATAGCTATGCCCCACACGTTAGTGACAAGCGGGCCTCCTCCATCCCTTCTTTCATAAGCACTAAAAAGTAAAAATCTACAAAATTAAACGACGAAGTATCATAAAATCAAGTAAAAAAACTTGATTATCTTGTTCGTCGAAAAAGTAAAAAAAACTTCAGTGAAAACTCAAAATTTATTACCTTCTTCTAACTAGACAAAGCGTTAAAACTATTCAGAACTTTAATGGTAAAATCTAATTCTCTAAGATAATTTTAACCTTTTAGCCTTTTATTATGTGCGCCCTTCGTCTCTTTTTAAATGTCCAATTTCGTAAATCCAAATTTTTATGGAGATATCGTCATTACTCTTCAAACATTCTAAACTTTCCACAATTTTCTCTTATGGAAATATCATCATTACACCTTTTTCCATTAGTTTTCCAAAAAAGAATCTAGTCTAAAGGGCAAAAGGAAAAATCTACCAACTTTTTCAAATGGATATTTATTACGTAGGAGGCAATCCCAAATGGAATACTTGACTATAAAACAGGGACGGAGAGAGTATTACATAACGCTTTGAAAAAAGAAACACAAGTATATATATTAATCTGGTCCGGTTTAGTTTATTCCGTATTGAAAGGTGCAAATCGAACCGAACCAATTTTTTCGATTTGGCTAAAAACCAAACCGATTAACACTAAAAACCAAACCAAACCAAACCAAACCAAACCACCGTTTGGTCCGGTTTCGATTCTCGGTCTGGTTTGTCGGTTTTTTCTCTCACCCCTCATTGGCACTTATGGGTAGTTGGGCTGTCAACAATCCTTTGATCATTAACGCATTGAACCACTTGTTGGAACTCAGAGCGATCTTTGATTATTTTCAACGTTCTTTTAGTAGTGTTTCTTTATAAGCCGTCAAGAAATTTTTGGTTAGCCAAGAGATATTTGGCCCAACGGTATCAAATCTGACTATGTTAGCAGAAAGGTTGTTAGGAGTTCAATGCTTCTTTCAAGGCACTAATCTAACTATTCTCATAATGCTGACTTTTGCCAATAAAAAAAGAAAAAACGTTGGTTACATCAAATCTGACCATGAATATTATTTTACGAATATGTCAAAATTCATTCGAAGTCTGAAGGCAATATAATAGGAAACACGAATAACGGCCTAGACGATACAGGAAACATAATAATAAAACCAAGAAACTATGATAACATAATATTTCCTAATACTATGTTAACAAAAATGAAAGTTTCAACTCAAATCACACTCAAAAAGCCTAGAATGACCCCAGTATTCTATTGTTACATAGTCTTTACCTTAGTTTGACGGGAAAACTAGGGGTGTACATGGTTCGGATTGGTCCGGTTCTCTAGAAAACCAGTAACTGGACCATTCCTTACGGTTCTAGAAAATTGGAAACTAAAACCTAACCAATATTAGCATAGAACCTAACTAGAACCTAACCGCAAGTCCGGTCCGGTTCCGGTTCTATCCAATTAACATCCAAACATTTGTTCACAAAAATTAAAAATTCAAAACACTAAATATTGGGTATATTCACTACAATAAAAATTCTTAGGAGTTTGGATTCATATAATTTTAATAGTATATTAAAACCTTTTCTAACAAATGAGATATTTTTTCTAAATAAATTGATTTTAGTAAGGAAAAGATTAACTTACCAAATCCAAATAAATATTTAATTACACACACACACACACACACACACATATATATATATATATATATATATTATATGTGTTTTATATGCGGTGCGGTTCAGTTCTATCCACGGTTCTTTAATTGAGAACCAGTAACCGAACCAAAATTAACGGTTCTTAATTTTTTGGAACCATAACCTAACCAATGAACCACAGAACCGGACCAAATAGGACTGTTCGGTCCTGATCGGACCGGTTTTACGAATCGGATCGATTTCTTGTACACCCCTAGGGAAAACCTATGGTGTCACCCCAATAAGTGGGGAGACACTGTAGCATCGTCCTTGTTTGACAATTGATAGGATCAAATGAAAAGTTTCACGTAGAATTTACAAATCCATAATACATTAAGGGAAATGATATTACCACACCCTTTTTTGTTATTGCCACACTATGCAAGTGTATTTTTGCACCAAAAAATACACTTATAGAGGTGTGGCAATAACAAAAAAAGGTGTGGCAAAATCACTGGCCTACATTAATAGCAAGTTTGTAGAATTTGATGGGGTCAAGTGAGCCATAAATTTCTCTGTGGTGTAGCAACTGGACAAAGATTAATCTCTTTTTTTTTTTTTTTGCATTTGTTAGTTTTGCGCCATACTTTTGTAAGTTAGTGATTTGTCTAGGCGAGAGGAATCAAAAAAGTAAATTTTTTTAAAAACTTTTACCCAAGTATTTTGAGAAATAATCGTTTTTTAGCAAAAAATGGTCACTTTTTTTGGCCTAAAAAGTGGTAATTTCTCAAAATACTTGGGTAAAAGAAAAAAAAAAAAACTTTTCCGATTCCTCTCGTCGGTACGAGTCAATAACCCATAAAAATTTGGAGAAACTAATAAATGCGAAAAAAAATTCAAATAAAAATAAGACTCACATATTTAAGTTAAATTCATAAGAATGCAGCCATAACAGGACCCATAGCCATACCTGTAACCAGTGGCTTCTTACCCCGCGCGTTCTAAACCGAGTCTCAGACAGCGATTGACTAAAACCAAACAAAGCCCTGCGTCTTGATCTCAATTGAGGTCGACAATACCAATCCTTTGCCGCGCCATTCTGCTGTGTCCAATCTCAAAAGGCTGGCTATGATCTACTCTTTTTAAACGAAAACATTTTCACTGTTACCCAACTAGATGATCTGACCTTTCCTGTTACTCCTACATTACAATTTACATATATGATTGATGGTAAACATGAAGTAATCAGGTACCATCAATGTTAAAAACACTTTTAGAATAATGAATTCATCACCGTATAAAAACTTAATTTTAAGATGATAATTTTGTAACGGTGATAAAATCGTAAGACGATATACTTTACAGAAAATCAACTAAATAGACTAGCTGTTCAAAAAAAAAAACTGAATAGACTATGATTCCATAAATTATTTGAACTTTGAGCAATCAAAGCAATCCTTAGAGATTATGTACAGATAGCTGGAAAAAAAAAATTATATAGATGTTCAAAGAAATATAATAGAAATAAGTATTGTACCTATTTACAATATAGGGGCGGTTCCGAGGACACATATTTTGACAAAAAGAAAAAAAATTGCGCATAGTTTAATGGTTTTCATGAAAATTCAACCCATTCAGATATCAGAAGGGCTTAATCGATTCATTTAATTTTTGTCCCTAAGTATGACATGGTAAAAACTAAATTAATAGATCAAGCCGTTACCGACATCCGAATGAGTTGATTTTTTACGAAAATTGTTAAACGGCTCCGATCAATTGCGTGGGACTCCAAAATGGATTTCACACAAGAGATGAGACAAAATAGAGTAACAATGAAAACAATTTTCTTCGCTCAAATTAAACCAGAACTGCATTGATGCAGGGGAAATGATTTGCACACACTATTTTTTGATAAATGCACTCCACTTCTAATCTTTTAGTGAAAAAATTACACATAAGAATCTCACTAAATAGCAAAAATGGAGTTCATTTATCAAAAAATGAAGTCTGAAAATCACAACCTTTTAATCAATAATTATGTAACCATACACAATCACACAAACACCAACATACACTTACAAAAGGGGTGTAGAAAAATACTTACCAGAACTGTAGAAAATTTTCTCCTTGGCTGGGACGATGCACCAAGGGTAAGTTACCATTTCCACAGAGAGAGAGAGAGAGAGAGAGAGAGAGAGAGAGAGAGAGAGAGAGAGAGAGAGAGAGAGAGGGTGGTTGGGTGGGTGGCTATTAGGAGTGGTAGGAAGTCTTCCCCAAAACCAACCAAACAACTAGGAAGATGGATAGAAACAGCGGGTGGGTCTAGCGCTGATCAGAAGAGTCTTCTCGGGCTATTCAGATTCCAAAACTATGCGAAATGTGTTTATATCCAAAATGTGGGGATTTTCGACAGGACACCAAAACACTATACAAACTTGGTATGAAATTAGTGGGTTACGGTTGGCTATTTTTGACATAAAACACAAATATAACACAAAAAAACTAAACAGGTAGAATAAGGGTTGTGAGATTTCTAACACAACACAATATCCACCCCTATTTAAATCATGGGAATTGATTTCCACACTCCTTTCTTAAGCATGTACATCAAGCAAAAATGTATTTTACATATCTAAGAGCATGTACACCAATGCAAATGTAAAAATGCTGGTGAACAGTGCACTTTTTTTATTTTATCTACTCATATCCCTCTCAACACTATACCAATACTATCTATTTTACCTAACACCAATTAAAAAATATATTTTTTACTCATTCTTTATTATCTTTATTGTTTAAAGAGAGGAGAAAGGAGGGAGGAGAGAGAGAAAGAAATAATAAAAAAAAGAAAGGAGTATGAATAGTGAAGAGGTAAGAGCAAGTTTATCAGTCCAGGTAAAATTGTTTTTTCTCTATTTTAGCTTGTCAAAATGAGAAAAAGTCCTTTGCATTAGAGGAGCAAAACCCAAAGGTAAAATAGCTCTTGTTGGTTCGGCTCTGTATTAATACCTCGGAACTGTTCATGAGCTCCCATTAAACAAATGATTGTTTCTCTCTCTTCCTCTCTCTCCCTCTCCCCAATGGAACTCAAGTACTGGATGAATAGTAATATTTTATAGTATTTTATAAGGATAGAGATGGAAATAGAGAGGATTGGTGTAGGGTTGAGAGAGATTTGAGTAGGTAAAATGAAAAAAATGGACTGTTGAGTAGCTAAAATACACAACCATTGGTGTACATGCTCTAAATATAGAGTAGAATTATTCATAAATGCATTTTAGCTCCTCTTTTAGCTCATTTGGTGTAGACTTTTTTTTATATTTCTCCTAGGTAAAATAGCAAAAAATGTATTTAAGCTCATCTAGTGTACTTGCTCTTAACAGTCCACTTTTTCCATTTTACCTGCTTAAATCTCTCTCCATTCTACACCAAGTCACCAATCCTCTCTATTATCTCCTCTATTCTTATAAAATATTATGAGCTATGATGAGAGAGAGAGAGAGAGAGAGAGAGATGGAGTGGGTGGAAGGGCAGAACACTTCTCGGGAGAGAAACAATTGTTTAACCAATTGCTCATGAACAGTCCCTCGGTAACTATACCGAACCAATCCATCAAACGTATTTTAGCTCTCTGTTCTGCTATTCTGGTGCAACCCAATTTTGGGATTTTCCTTCTCTATTTTACCTAATATGCCCAATATACCTACACTGATGTACATGATCGTACAATTCACATTCCTTTTTTGTGTTTATCCACTTGAGTTTGTTTGTGTGTATGTGTTTGTGATTGTAACACTATTGTTGATGTGAGATCCATAAAACTATCTCCGTTCGTATTTGTTCGTCTACTTTCACTATTCCACACATTTTATAAAATTGTACATATCTTTCAATATGAATCTATAAAAATATGCAATATAAATCTTATTTGATAGATCTCAATTAGTTCTATTCTACGAATTTTTCAAAATCGTGAAACATTACAAATTGAAAAGTATAAACGATTTAAAACATGACACAATTGCCGAAAATGAACCAATAAACACAAACGGACGGAGTAGTTAGAGCATTTCCAACCCAAATCTAAAACTCCAAAATGGAGAATGGATTGATTAAGTGTTCGTCTCTCTTTTTCTGCAATCTCTGAACAAATTTCAACTATGATTCATATTTTTATTTTTTTTGACACTTCATTTCCAAAAACTTTCCCTAAAAACCAAAAGAAAAATCCATTAACCATGACAAACTCACCATCAATACCGAGTGTTAGAGTTTTTTTTTTTTGTGTGTGCGGCAATTATGGGTCCATGTTTCAATACACATAGTTGGTTTCGTTTTATTGAAGGGGACCAGTCCTCAAGATGGGAACACACAACACGCACATCACATAGAAATACACATTCATTGTGCCTAAATTTCTAGTTTGGTACTACATGTTTTATTTTCATAATTTTTCTTAGCTTTTTAGTTTAATTTTTTGGATCAATCATTCATCTGCACGAGAATTATCAAAATTATAAAAATGCAGACCAAAGTTATTATTATTTTTTTTATAGAAAACAAAACTAAAGAAAAAATATCCATTGTCTGGTTACTTTTTTCTTGTCTTTAGTGGTTTTCTTTTCTTCCGTTCATAATTTACTTTTTTGATTCTTCTTATAGAGGCGAACAATCAATCCAAAAAATCTAATCAAACAAAATTTCAAAAAAGACAAACAACATTGCCAAAATAAAAATTTAAGAACAACAGAGACTTTTATGAGTTGGTTAATTTGCTTTTGGAAATTGAGGTCATTTCATGCATTAGGAAATCAGTAATTATCCTTTTGCAAATTGTTTGAATATATGTTGTTTTAACTCCTTGTGGGAGTGGTTGCCAGACTTGTTCCAACAGCCGGTGGATCATGTCTTTTAAAGCTTACTTTGGATTGTTGTATAGGAATAAAGTTTTACTTTTCATGGTCCACATAGAAAGTTGGTGAAAACTAAAGCAAAAAGAATTAGATGCCAAGAAATAAAGGAGAATTGGGACAAGACAGGTAATGAAAGTGGGAAATTAACCAATTATGAGCGTGATTGGTGGACCAAAAGAAACCTTATCTGTTCACCCAAAAAAGAAGAAATTAAAAAGGACTTAGGTGCTCATATGTCTCCTGTTATTGATACCGTTATGTTACAATTTATATGTGCCGAAACCGCGACATCACAGCTGATTCGTTAGGGCAACCGATGCCAATATTCCGAACTATGGCTCCGATAGAAACTAAAGATGAACCTAAAGAAGATCATAACTACAAATCACTGTTTTAGACGTGTGTTGTAACACAAACAAAACAAGCCAAAACTGAGAACAATATTTTGATGATGGAGTACTACGTATAGCAATTGAAAACGTCATAGGCTAATTAGAACAAACTTCTGACAATGGAGGCACAAATTCTCACTTCGCTTATTTGTTTAACTAGTGAAAGGTGTGACATGCTACACCCGTTGTTCTATGCTCATTGCTCAATGGCTTGTTGCATTCAATTGTTTGTTTGAATTAATTAATTAGTGGTTGAATTTAGTGGTAGCTTAAGAAATTGCTCTGTTGCTAACTCATGTTATTTTGTATTCAACGGGAAACCGTGTGTTCTAGTAATCGAAGTCAGATTTTTTCTCCCCTGGGTAAAGGCAGATTTTTCTTTGTTGGCAGACCGCGTGTTCTGGTAATCAAAGTCTAGCCAAGCGATGATAAAATAATGACATGACAATAATAATAATAAGCCAAGCCAAGCCAAGCGAGTACTACCGATATTATTGCTCATTTGAGCAATAATAACAATTTTCATTTTTGATAACCAGATATCTGAGTTAACTTGCGCGCACCTTGACTAATTCCGGAGCTCCGAAACTAACGAGCGGACAACTTACCTTAAAGATTGTGCTGGAGATCTGTACTAAAGACAAAAATTGTGGTTCGAACTACTCTTCACTCATGTAAAATGATAGATTAAATATTTGTCTCTACGAAATTAAAAAAAAAAAGATTTTTAAACAAGAAAAAAAACCACGAACAGTTTAACAACTAATTATTTTGGTTAAATGGTCTGACATTCACAAAAATCAATGGTGAATAACATATAGAACCTAGAAGCTACGAATATGATCATGTTCTGAGTAAAAATCCATCATCATGATCAACCTGCATTTAGAATGCTTTATTCAAGTTAAGCGAATATCTTATTTTTCGGATATGATCTCCTAAGCAGTGGATATTTTCCCCGTTGATGGTATTATCTACCGTTCATGCAAAGTGTGAAGACAGGATTTTGGATGTACCTGCAACAACCCACAAGTCACATGTACCCCCAAGGCATTGCTTGGAGAAATTGAACACAAGATTTTCGAGCTTATGGATGATCCCAGTAACAAACTAGAACTGGTCAAGGGTTGGGACTTAGATACTCCTTGTAATTCAATGTTCAAAATCGTTTAGGTGTTATCAACTCTTTTGGCCAGTCTATACCGGATCTAATCGTCCCAGGGACTAGACTAGTCGAGCTGCACGTATACTAGCCTAGAGTACACCCTCAAGTATCAAAAAAAAGAAGCGATTTATTTATTTTCCTCCACTCTGACGGAATTAAAGAATCCTAACCTATAATCGTAGCAGTACAAGTGAAATGTAACTTAAAGAGGGAACATGATCAAGTACCTGTACCTCTATAATGAGAGATTTTCCGGTTAAGATGGCCTTGTGCCGCAAAAGTGACTAGTATTTTTGATGTGAATTTGAATCATTCATTTTTCTTTAATGTGAATGTGAATCATTTATATTCCTATCATATAGATTCTCATGAAATGCTTCATGTACTATAACATTTTTGTTGTGTCTCACCACAACACACACAAGCATGTGAGTAGGCTTGTCAATGGACCGGATCTAATCCGGATCCGATCCGAAAAATCCGATCCGAATCCGAATTCGAATCCGATAACGTCGATCCGATAATCCGAATCCGGTAACGTTATCGGATCCGGATCGGATCAGATTAAATCTGTTATCAATCCGAATCCGAAATTTAATTTTTTTTTAACTTTTTGTAACTTTTTGTAAATTTTTGAAATTTTTTTAAAAAATACAGTAAATTTTTTATTTTGAAAAAAAAAATGTTTAAGAAGTCGTATTTTTATTTTCAATTTTTTCGTTTATTTTTTTTTGGAAAATATTTTTTTTTGAAAAAAAATTGTATTTTTTTTTTTAAAATATATATATTTTTGCTAAAATTTTTGAAGTTAAAAAGTTTTCGGATCGGATTCGGATTTCGGATCGGATCCAAATTTTTCGGGTCGGATCCGGGTTTCCATTATCGGATTTGAGTCTTATCGGATTCGGATTGGATCCAGATCTTATCGGATCCGGATCTGTCGGATCCGGACTCGATCCGACCCGTTGACAGGCCTACATGTGAGTGTGTGTATGGGTATGTTTTTGTGTGTTTATTTGAAGAACACTGCTACATGTACAACAAATGTTGTACAGCAGCCACGCACAAATTGCTTTTGCGCCCGTTTCGGGTTCCGCAAAGATAATCAGAGCCGCTCATTTTGTTCAAAATACTTTGTTTAAGGCCCTTGTAAAAAAATCTCAATCTGATATCGGGAAGGGTATTTACGAATCATCCAACTTTGCTTCTAAATTTTGAAGCAACATCCAACTTTGCTTCAAAATTTAGCCTTAATTTTGAGACAAAATTGGATGATTCGTAAACGCCATTCCCGATATCGGATTTAGGTGATTTTGTACAAGAGAACCTAAACAAAATATTTTGAATAAAATAAGCCGTTTCGATAATTTTTGTGGGACCCAAAAAGGGTACAAAAGAGATATGTGGACGGCTGCTGTACAGCCTTTGCTGTACGTGCTGTTATTTGAATTTTTGGTTGGTGTAGTATGGCCCGGCCCTCCACAACGAAAATACACGTCGACATACACTGATGCCTGATGGTGTGCCCACAGAGCTTCAAGACTTTTTGCTGACAAAATTATCTCTCTCAAGAACCTCTCCCCAAACACACAGCACGAAAGGCCACCAGGAAGAGGTCTGGTAAACGCTGACGTTTATGATGGTAGCCCTTCTGTTCGTCTGTGATGGCGCACAGCAAGTCACCGATGGATAAAGGTAAGAAGCCCATGCTCATTTTTGCCCATACGTTTAATTTAGAATTATTATTGAGTTCGGGCATTTTTGGACTTCTATTTTCAGAAAGAGGTTATGATTCCTACAAAAAAAAAAAAAAACGAAGTAAAATTTGGCCACCAGAGGTCGTATCGCCCCTGTGCTGCTGCGGCGGAAGAACGTCTCGCCAAGATCCCACGGCCACCGCGTGCTACCAGAACGAAAATGAGAGACGGAGACCTCCCCAACTTTGCTAAATATGCATTTACAATCGTAATAATGTATTATATCGACACCCAAAATCCCTGTAGTTGAACAACACTTGTAATACTTTTGTGAATTGTGACCATGTTTGGTGACCACATTTTGGGTACAATGTGATGTGTCACCACAATGTATTGGTAGAATGTGCTCCGTTTGTCATGCAGTGAAACACATTCTACAAATGCATTGATTACACATCACATGGTATCCAAAATATGGTCTCCAAATGAGCAGTTTATCTCATAGTGGTTTTATTGTAAATAAACTTCGTAAGGTCCATATGTCGCAGTCTCTGAATGAAATGGCTTATTAGATTATCTACTCTAGTGTATGTTGTAGATAGTTTGACTCCAAATATAAGAATTCGCCACAACGTTGATAATAACAAAATAATTGGTACTACCCTTAATTTCTGTTAGATGTTTATCCGTTGGAAAATAAGTGATAACGACTACGATTCAAATAGGTGTCAAATCCTTTTTGTATATTTCTGTTACAAATGTTTTGATTTCCTCCTTCAACTCTCAGCTAGCTTAATAATCTCTTTAATAGCCTTGGCCATAGGTTACAAGGGGTGTGTTAAGACTTTAGTGTTTGAGCCGTTTGTGACATGAATTTCATGGCCAATATTTCTAGTTGTTAGCTCATGAGTTTATTGTTTGTGTTTGGTTACATCCTATTAATTTTCCCATTCACAGCGATATTTAATGTGTGGCTGCGTTCGTGTAGTAAGATGGTTTATTGTATTAAACAGTTTTTAAGATCGAAGGGCTATGTGTCGCATTTTATCAATACAGTGACTACACGACTCTCATTTTCACAAGCAATATCTTACCTACTTTCACTATTGAGGCTTAACGTCCTCTTAAATTGTTGGTATTGAAATAGTTTTGCTGGAAGAGAATATTAATTAGCTGATAAATACTATATTTACATGAATTATGTTCTATAGAATGCACTTTAGAAAGGCTGAGATAAGAAATGTTTTTAGAGAACTTACCATCCTCTTGTCAATCATGCAACATTGAAGTGTTCGAAAAGTGTCAAAGCGATCAGATAAGCAAAGGCTTAGTATCGACTTTGTCCCTAGTTAAACCTGAGGTAGCTCTGACAGATTGTGATATCTCGTGCATTGTGTGTATGACCTCAGCAATACAATCCAACATAACGCTGAATCAACATGTGGAACCTCTTCCAATTGCACTGTCTGCAAAATCTGCTAGCAAATGTATCCTTTCCCCGATTTGGATCATTCAAAACTTTGAAACTGGCCAGCATCACACCTTGACCAAGAGTGAAGTTATCAACCTTCTCATCCCAGCCTTGAAGATGGCTAATTAGATTCCTTGGCAATACAAAGTCCTTCGGTATCTAGGAGGCAAACAAAAGGCTTGTGGATTCAAAGCAGCGGCGGTCAAACAATGGGTGTGGTAAATGAGGATTCGGCAAGTAGAACTTAGGGCAATTGGTGAGGACTCATAATCGTAAGTTTACTTGTAACTACATATTGAGTATAGTGTTTTGATTCATTGCTATGGTTAAACCCTTTCAGGGGCACTTATATCTGGTGTTCATATGTTTATTGCTTTTCGTTCCTTTATCGGTTGATATATTGATTGATATTTTTAATTGGTGAATTCAATTAAGTCATGGGTTCGAGTTGCGGGAGCGTTATCATGAGGGAGGAATTGTTGGGCCTGGAATGCCCCCACGGATTTGGTTACACAATGCCACTCTTTTGTGACCACTCTAAAACCAGACTTGCAGTTGCAATGTCGAATGCCATAAAATACTTAATTGAAGCCCTCCCTAACACCAATTGGTTTTACAAGAGATGGTGAGAAAGCGGTCCGACAAGCTTCATGCTTGGATTTCAACATGTGCAAGGAAAAATTGAAAATTCAACAAGCACATCAGTTCGCGGAATTTTGGGTTATAAGAATTGGCGCCCCCTTCACTTCACATCAATCCTTGCTCCGTCCCAGCTGTTATGATTCCAGGATTGAACTGAGCTTTCAACTGTACTTCCTCCACTTTCTTGGTTACTAACCAGAATTTTGATTCAGTTTAGTGAATCAGTTTGAGTTGTATTTATTGTTTTATTATTACTGTTTAAAAACCAAATCTTAGTTCTCTTGTGTCCAATTGTCGTGGTTCAAAGTTTGAGTGTATCGATTATATATTCACGGGGATGATAAGGTTGATAATCATCAATGGTAGTATTCTCTATGATTGCTATAAAAATGTTTAAACTGTTTTTCTGATTGTTTTTCATTGCTTTTGATCAATTCAGGCCATGTGCTTTGGGAAATGTGGCAATCAGTGGCGAGTCTAAAACCTTCAAACCTCTTGGGCTAACCTTGAACTGTCAAATAACTCTCTTTAAGTGAGATTAGGCATGCTGACTCTAGGTAATTCAACAGATTCTTAGTTTGTCAATAAAGCTCTATTCAA
This sequence comes from Rhododendron molle, assembly GCA_025413875.1. Classification (NCBI taxonomy): domain Eukaryota; kingdom Viridiplantae; phylum Streptophyta; class Magnoliopsida; order Ericales; family Ericaceae; genus Rhododendron; species Rhododendron molle. Next base: position 11,258,661 of record CM046389.1, on the reverse strand, counting down.
CCATAGTTTCTGATTCTTTGATTTGAAACAAATTTGCGTCTTCAGTTTTTAGTACTTTGATCGTGGCAAAGAGGAGGAGTTTGTTTCAGCTCTTCCCTGAAAGCTTGGCAAGGAATTGGAACTTATGGGAGCTGAGGGCACTAGTATTGTTTAGCTTCTCCATACAAGTTGCTCTCGTGTTCCTCGGTAGCAGGAGAAAGTACGAATACCGGATACAGCTGAGAGGTATTCTCTGGCTTGCCTACCAAGCAGCAGAATGGGCGACAAATTTTTCATTAAATGTCCTCTCACATGGCCAGGAAGATTGCAAAACAAAATCCCTTGATCGAAACTATGAAACAATGGCCATGTGGGCACCACTTTTTCTTCTCCATCTTTGCAGCCCAGACACCATCACAGCCTATTCATTAGAAGACAATGAATTATGGATGAGAAAGTTCTTCAGCCTTTCTGGCTCTTTCGGAGTAGCCATTTACATCTTATACATGTCCTGGACCGGAAGCCCGCTTAATTATCTATCCATTCCATTACTTGTGGCTGGAATGATCAAGTTCGGTGAGAGGATTTGGGTTCAATATATGGCAAGTAGCAATCAGTTTAGAGATTCAATGCTCCCTCGCCCTGACCCTGGGCCTAACTATGCCAAGTTCATGGATGCCTATAGTGCCAAAGAAGCTGAGGGGTTCAAAATTAACAAAGGGCCACTGATTGAAATTCCACAAGAAGAGGATCCTGTCGACTCTTTAGCAAAAACCGACATCCCAGATGATGACATTTTACATCACGCTTACTCATTTTTCATGACTTTCAAGAGGCTTTTTGCAGATCTCATCCTCAGCTTTCAGGATTACAAAGAAAGCCGGTCCTTCTTCCATAAACACTCATGGGAGGTGGCTTTTAAGGTGGTTGAGGTTGAACTTGGATTCGTTTACGATGTTCTCTATACGAAAGCAATCGTGACTTATTCTCGCATGTCATCATTCCTCCGACTGCTAAGTCTATTTCTGTCCACTTCTGTGTTGTCTGCCTTGTTTATCATTTATTGGCATGATTTCTCAGACATAAATATGATAATTACTTGCTCACTGCTGGCTGCATTTTCTATACTAGAATTGTATGAGGTGATTCTATTACTTTCCTCAGACTGGACAAGGCTTTGGTGGGGTACGCATAAAAATTTGATCATGATGAATCTCATTGATGGAATAATCTCTTTTCTCAGAGGTTGGCATCTCGTACCTGCAAAACTGAAATGGTCTGATCATATGGCTCAATATAATCTGTTAAGTTTTTGCCTCAAAGAGAAGTCTGCAACGCAATGTCGAGTCCGAAAGTTTTTTCGTGAAAAGCTAGAGAAATACCTGTACACTAGTAAAGCTGTTTCCTCTGAGTTGAAAGAACTGATATTTACACTGCTAACGGAAAAATCAACAAGTGCCAATAACATTAAGGAATGTCAAAAGCTATGTGCTTTCAGAGGTGATTTGGTACTTGAGAACATGGGTTGCCTTGAACAACTTGGCTGGAGTATTGTTGTAGAATTTGACCAAAGCATTCTTCTCTGGCACATTGCCACAGATCTCTGCTACCACCAGGATTACTACCAGAATTTAAACACCGACTCAAGCGTCTTGAAAAACTGCAAAATTAGCAAGATGTTGTCAGATTATATGTTGCATCTTCTGGTAATGTGCCCCTTCATGCTTCCCAATGGAATTGGACGGATTAGGTTTCAAGACACTTGCGCCGAGGCCATTGAATTTTTGCAAGAATGGAAGTCCATAGCAAATGTAGGTGAGACCTGCAAAGAGTTGCTTCTAGTGAACACTAAAGTTCTGCCATCGGAAGTGAAAGGAGATAGAAGCAAATCCGTGCTATTTGATGCATGTAGGCTGGCAAAAGATTTAAGAATTATGGAGAATGAACAGAAATGGAAGGTTGTGAGTCATGTTTGGGTTGAGATGCTGTCTTATGCCGCAAGTCAATGCCAATGGCAATACCATGCGAGGCAGCTCACAAATGGGGGAGAGTTGCTCACTCACGTCTCGCTTCTAATGGCTCATTTGGGTCTTTCAGAACAGTTCCAGATTTCACAAGGCCATGGTAGAGTGAAATTGCTTGTTCGTTAAACGTTGAAAGGCCTAGTTGAACGGAAGAGTACGACATCAACGTTGATATGCTCTATGAGATAAAACTGCTCTGGGCATCAGTTCAGAAGTCCTTTGAGGTATGTAACATTATCGTCTGTTACTTTTTACGCCAAGCCTTTCAAGACAAGTGCCATTTGTTTTTGTAGAGAATAAAAAAGAACGATCAAGTGTGATGTGTAAGCTAAAAAGTATCTGGCAGAGATGCCATACTGAATTTGCCTCCTTTTGTTTAATGCATTATTCCAAGAATTCATGCAATGATAGTGGTATGTGTAGCTGAAGATCGTTAGCACTAGGACTAGAACAAGGTTTCAAATTTCATGACTTCGATGCATATCCTGAGTCAAAGTTACTCGGAGGAGGGATTTGAAGTAGTAATTTTATCTCTCAACTATGAGGTCCTCACAGTAGAGATTTCGGCTCGCCATAACAAGATCATTGCTTATTGGTTTTGCTGAGAGATGGTAAGTTGGTAGCACATCGTTTATTCATGGCCCGATTGCAAAGAAATAATGGATACGGTATACCTGTCGTTTCTTGGCATAGCATTCCGTGGGTTTAAACGGAGACAGTGCTTGAGCTGCTTCATGGTTGGCATTGGGTGTTGCACTGTTGCATAAAGTCACTAGGAGGAGTGAATTTGAATCCTTTGAAGGCGGTGATGTCGTGATGCTATGTTTTCCTCACCCGCTATACTAGCATCATAAAGAAGCATGGAGCATCTTTTCTTTTTTTCTGAACACAGGTGTTCAGATTAGCTTACGCGCGCCTCGACTAATCCTGGGATACCAATCCCACCGTTCACTGGGCCATTTTCTACTTGCATTTATGAAAAATACTGTGCTTGCGAGTCCTTGACGATGAAATAAAGTTAATAAACCAATATTTTACAATGGCTACAGTTTTAGAGAGATGCGGAAGTGAAAGCCTAAAGCTAGAGCAAAGCTCTGCAGATTTGGAGTTGATAACACCTGAGCGATTTTGAGATTTTGGGAGGGAGCAAACCCTTGAGTCCCGGGCTTTGACCACCAAGCCAACCCCTTGGAGTTCATAAGTATCATATACTGATGCTAATATAGAAGCATGAATCATCAATATGTAAAAACAAGGATCATATTACACTTTTGACTCAAAAAATTTAAAGTACTACATATTCTCCCTCCACCCCCAGATGAAACTTGTTAGTACTGTTTTTTTGATCCAGTGGAACTTATCGCTCTTTTTTTTTTTGTGTGGCTCAGCGGGGAACTTATCGCTCTTTTATGTTAGGCTTGTTACTAATATTTATTTAATAAATGGAGATTTTTTTAAATTCTTAATTTTTAATTTTTAATTTTACTGGAGGTAGAATGGTTCCATCGATACCATTCGGTTGAGTGACAAATAACTTGGGCGCATTCGGAGTCCACCTTGAATGCTTCGTACTATTTATTTGCGAGTCCTACCAAATAAAAAATTACTACATAAAATCAGAAATAATAGGAGACAATCAAATCTTTACACTATTAAGCTGGAGAAAAATAGACGGCGCGTCAACGGGCTCACAAATAAGCAGTTTGGATCATAAAGGATGGGATTTTATCAATCAAATAAGGTGCAGTTCAGATCAAAACTGCCAAAAAGCTTTTTCCTTATCCAAAATACACAAATGAAAATGGAAAGAGGAAATAGTTCATATCATATAACAAGCTCTGTAGCCTTGGAGGGGGGAAAAAATGTCGTTCGAGTTCGTTAAATTCTTGATTCAAACACTCAAAATATACAAATGCTTTAGATCAAGTAGTTTAAGGTATCTTATAAAGGCAATTTTTTTTATAATTTGTATGAGAATGTAGTGTGACTCTACTGAATTACAGATGTTGGTCTTTTTTCGTCTTTATAGAATTTTTATAAATTTTTTACTTTTTTAGATGCATATAGCCCAACTCTCTTTAAAAAATAAAAGAATTTGTTAAAATGTAATTTTTTTTAACTAAAGACGAGAGAATACGCAAACCAAACTCTACATTTTGTTTTCTCTCTCCAAAAATATGACAGCCAAAGGCGTAAAAGACTTGGGGAAGCCCCCAATTTCTTGTTAGAGCAAGTTTTTACCGGCATAAGTAAACCAGCTTTATAACTATTTTAGCTCACCAAAAGGAAAAAAATACTTCTACAATAGTGTAGGCAAACATAGTGTAAAATGTATTTATAAACAGTGCTTAGCCATTTTTACCTATCCACGGTTCACCACGAATGTAGTACTAATTTTTAACATTATTTTCTCTCTCCTCTCTCTCCTCCTCTTTCTTCTTTTTTTCAAAAAAACTACACTTTGGACCACTGTTGGAGAAAGAAAAAATATATATTTTAATAGAAGATATGTTAAATAAATAATATTAGTGTAGTGTTGAAAAAAATATAAATAAATAAAATAAAATATATATACTATTCACAATTTTTTTTTTACCTAATTACTGGTATATTTGCCACAAATCATTTTCTCTCGCTTTCTGGCCCCCCCAGTAAATTCCAGTACTCCGTCCCCAAATGGCCAAATCCCAAACTAGAGAGACAGAGAGAGAGGGAGAGAGAGAGTGATGGGTTTGGACAGCGTAGGAGCTCTTGCGATCCACGAGATTCTATCAAAACTGGGTCCCACCGACACGGCCGTGGCTGGCTGCTTAAACAAGAGGTTCCGTGATTGGGCCGCCGACGAGTCCCTCTGGTCCAAATTCTGTGCCGACGAGCTCGACCTTTCTTCCCCTCAGGACCCTCTTGGAAATCCCACGCCCACTTTCAAGGTACACCCATTTTCCACCTATTGCTTTATGTGTTTTTTGGCGAGAGAGGAATACTAGATATTTTGATGGGACGAGACGGCCTTGATTAATCTCTCTCTATGTGTGTGTGTGTGTTTGGCGAGAGAGTAATCAATAACTTATGCGTATTCGTCTCGTCGAGACAAATCAATAATCCACAAAAGTTTGGTACGAAATTAACAAACGCGAAATTTTTATGAACAAGGACAAAATGTGCACTTTTTTTAGAAGTCCTAAAAGGTTAGTGAAACAAGGCTTAGTCGAGGTGCGCATAATCTAACTGCGCACCTTAGTTATATAAATAAATAAAAAATTCATCAATTCGTTAACAAGTTGGATATTTTTGGCGTTTAGCGAGGTGTATAGGTTCTCTTTATTGTTCGGTCTCGTTTAATGTTGCAGAAAGTCTACTGGCACAGCAAATCTGTGCACAGATCGGACACAAATTTTTATGTGGGGGCCTACTACGGGTCCCACACAAGTGATCCAAGCCGTTTATTATGTTTAAAACATTTTTTCAAGTGTTCCCGCGAAAAATCAGCTCAATTCGACACTTGTAAGTACTTGATCTAATCGTCTAACTTTTCATTCTCTAAAAACTTGAATGAAAAGTTAGATGATTAGATCAAACACTTATAGGTGTCGGATTGAGCTAATGTTGCGCGAAGGCTCTTGAAAAAATGTTTTAAACATAATTAACGGATCAGATTATTTGTATGGGATCCTTAGTGGGTCCCACAACGCAATCTGTGCACAGATCTGCTGTGCCAGTAGCAAGGTTCTTAATGTTGTCGTTTAAGGGTGGAGATGCTCTTGTTAAAAAAAACTTCTTTGTTCTCATTGTGTGGGAAAATTTAATTGCTTATCCTTAGATTTGTTTGGGTTCTGAGAAAATGGTGGCATGCAAGAACTCAAAGAAACTAACAACAACTTGAACATGAAACTTTGCTAAAGCGACTAACCCTGCTAAAGATCTGTAGTTCTTGAGAGTTCATACTTGGTTGGAGTGCATCGAATCGTCTGGGCATTTGGTGTCTTTTGTCCTTAACTTTGCATTTTTTCTCATTTGAGACTCCCAATTAGATGTTAGACAGTTTAAAAGTGTCGCTATTACATCAGGCCATGCCTGGGTTAGAATGAAAGACAGTGATTGTCTTGTGATTTACTCGTTTAGTATTTGTTAGATGATTAGTTTGGTTTTGTCTAAGTTCTTTGTAATGATCTCCGTTTTGTAAGTGCCGCTGGGCGTTTATCAATATAATCTTCTCACTTTTGACCCCCAAAAAAAAAAAAAAAAAAAAAAAAAAAAAAAAACTAATCCTTAATTGGTTAATTAAGGCTCCGTTTTGATAGAGTCATAGAGGCTGGATTTTAAATGAAGGGATCGATATGAGAAAAAATTATTTCCGGATGAGGTGGAAACCATGGGGTTTTCGCCTCCCATTATGGGCCCCACCGTGTGTTAATTGCTGTAATCTGAACTGTTCATCTTGTAAAGCTCGCAAAATAGAGTATTTAAACAAAAAATCAACTTTATCGGACATTCATAGGTATATAAAAATTGAATTTTGGTTTATAAAACGATGGTCATGCATATTTTAACTTAAAAACTATTGACAGAATCCAAGCCCTACATTTTGTAAATTAAAATTCAAATTTTAATATACATATTAATGTCCGATAAAGTTGATTGTTTGTTTGAATACACTATTTTGCGAGCTCTACAAGATGAACGATTTAGATTACCTCAATAAACGCACGACAGGGCCCACAAATAGCGGTGGCGGAAACCCCACGGTGTCCGCCTCATCCGGACATAATTCACTCTCATTTGATATTCAATTTAACTTGTAAAATAGGAGGTTTAAGTATAGGTGGTTGGTAATCCCACCCTTAAAGGTACATACATTTTCCATCTCTATAGTTGTATGTACGTGTGTGTATGTACGTACGTACGTACGGGTGTCTATTCCCTTTGCCCGGAAAATTTAATTGCTTATTCAATGTTGGGTTCTGATAAAATTGTGACATACAAAGAGAATTTGACGCAATTAAGGGAAAAATTGAAAAAATTTGCTAAAGCAAAGAACCCCAGTGTTCTAAAAGCGCTAGGCGGTAGTCGGGTGTCTGGGCACTGCCTACTCGCCTAGCGCCTAGGCCGATTAATCGGTGGCTAGACATTAGACGGATTTTCTATTTATTTATTTTTTAAAATATTCTCCTACCCCCTCCCTAAGTTTTGAGAGCAAATATAACAACATAAGTAAAACAAAACATTAAATATGGCACTCCAATCAAAAACTACACCGGCGAGCCACCTAATTGTCTGCCTAGCTGCCTAGCCCCGCCTAATGCCTAGTCCTTAATTTTAAAAAATTTCACCGCCGAACTGCCTAATCGTCCGCCTAACTCTGCCTAGCGCCTAGCCCGCTTAGCCGATTAATCGTGCTTAGTGACCGATTAATCGGCCTGGAGCCTAGACAACCACCTAGGACCCTAGGCGCGGCAGCGGGGTACCGCCTAGCGCCTAGGTACCGATTAATCAGCCGACTAGGCCATCTTTTAGAATACTGAAGAACCCTAGATTAGTAATCCTCAATTGGTTGGCTAAGGCTCCGTTTGGGTAGAGGTTGGATTTAAATCAAGGGATTTTACACTAAATTTAACATGTAAAACAAGAGGTTTAAGTATACGTGGTTGGAAAAACTTGAGTGGAAGATGGAATAGAGGTAAAAGAAATGTATTTGGTGTTTTGGGATTCTTGTACAATTGCAATCCTTAACCTTCTAAAGATTTGAATTAGATTTTGAAATCCATATGTGAGCAATGATTCTAAATTTGAGTTACTCTCGTGATAGTGTCAATTTTCTTTTTTCAAGATCTTTATTTATTTGAATTGAGCCTATCTTGGAGAATGACCTCCATTTTTCCTAATTTGGGTAGTCTCTTTTTCTTTTTTCAAATCCACTTTGACCCCCTGTAGTTTGGTTCATGTGTGGATGCACCCTTTATGGTTTGTGAAGTGTGCACATAACACCCAATTCCATCCATAATAACATCAAGTATGACAGACACGCATTAAAAGTCCGATATGCTCTTATCTTGTCTCTTGATTCTTCTTCTTCCTTGAATCTAACCAATCCATCCCGTATATTAAAAATTGTATCTGAACCATTGGTATTGCAGAGTTTGATGAGTACTACATCCATACCAAAATTCAAGTCGATCAAAAAATGAAAACCTCATGGTTGAATCGAATATATTATTAAGTTTTTCAAATTTAAATTTATCATGCATTTTAACAAGAATTTTATCATTGAGTTATTGATGTCCGATCGAGTTGATTTTTTATAGAGATGTTTTATTCTATGATTAATGCATTATGAATGACTCGGATTGGAATTCAAGAGGAATGTGAGATACATCTCCGTTAAAATAGACAGAATTGGGTGTTATGTGCACACTTCAAAAACCACAGGGGTGTTATGTGTATACTTTTGAACCATAGGGGGTGTATCTGCACATGACCCAAACCATAGGGGGTCAAAGTAGACTTTGCCCTTTTCTTTTCATAGGTTTTCCCACAATCGACATTCGTTTTTGCCAATCAAACTGTGGATCTCAAAGAAATGATCATTCATTTCCTTCTTGTTTCCCAGACCGAAACATAATTAATTGACTTGCCTTGTAAATTTCCTGTTCCTTGATTTTCCCTTTCTTTTCCTTGCACCTTACTAATTGAAGAACTTAACAGAATGCGACAATTTTTTTTGAGAATCAAACAATCCAAAAGCTGCAATCAATAGGATTTCGTTAATCCTCCCATGCAATCGGTGGTTCATCAGAGGTTGAAATTTTTGAGAGAAAGCAAGAGAGTGGTAAAGCTCTCATTCCGAGTTTTGTGAAATTGAAACCGTAGAGACATGGAAGTTTACTTTCTTCTCCTTGTTAACTGCCCCAATATAACTTTAGCAACATTATCATTTATGCAGCTTTTAAAAGCACTTGACTTTTTGTGTTCACCAAAAAGAAATTTGTTAGATCGTTTTTACTAGTGATTGGATATGGATGATCTCTCTCACTCTCTCTCCAGGTCTCTTATCAAGTATGGCGGGAAGCTTTTGGTATGTATCCTTGGCCCTTAGTGAGACGAGTCAAAAGATGTTGGGGCAGACTTAAAAGCTGGTTGTCAGCTAATTTTCCGGAGGCCTTGGCTACACTGCGTAAGGGTGCATCTGAGGGTGAAATAAAAAGTTTGGAAAATAATTTGAAAGTAAAGTTGCCTCTTCCCACTAGGCTTCTCTATCGGTTTTGCGATGGTCAAGACATGAAGAGTGATGAAGTTACTGGACGCATACTAGGAAATCCATTAGGCCTTATAGGTGGCTACTCCTTTAATGACCACCTTGTGAATGTGTACTTGTTACCTCTTCATCTGGTAATCCGTAAAACATTGGTAATCCGTAAAACACAGAATACTGTACTCCAGCGTGGATTTGGGAGGAATTCTATTTTTGTTGCTTCTTCCTCTTACAGACAAAAGACTTTCTTCTTCAACTGTGAAAATGGTCAACTTTATGTGTGTACCCGGAATTGGCTGGCAATTGATGGTGGAGCAATTCCTTGTGTACCAAAGGAACTGATTAGGTTGGTGCCGGATTTCGGAGGTAGTCAACAACAGGATGCCATGCTATTATGGCTGGAAGAACATGGTCACCGCTTGCACAGTGGCATTATTAGACTACACGAGGAAGGAAAAATCAGAGGCATCAATCTGTTCCCTGAGAAAGCTCCCCACTGTTCCATTGCTATAACAAATGGTGTTAAGGTAAGGATTTTAGTGCTCCCCCACTCCCCTAAGAGAAAGGAAAACATAAACAAGTGACACACACTGGAATTAACTCCTGTGTTGCATATATCTATAAATACCTTCTTTTAGTTATAACATATTGGCATGTTACCTCTTCTGTTGTTACTATCAACATTTCCTCTTCCCGATACAATAATTTCAATCATAGTTATCAAAATCATATGATTCACGAGTCATGCAAAAAGGATATGAATGTGTAGGTGAATTGAGATTGAGATGGAATTGTTGACCCATATGATTCTTGATTAGATTCAAAATTTATTTTTCATTCAATCTTGAACCTATCACATCCTATGACTTCGAAACCCTTCTTGCGTCTTTATTTTTTTAAGAAAATAAAAACTATAATTGCATAGTGCTTAGTACAAATATATACAATACCCATGCAATATATATGTTGGTTTTTTTTGGTGATTCGAGCATTTTAATAGGATCCAGTTCTTAAACAGTTTGTTAGAATTTTCCCTCAACATTGTCAACATACAATTTCTAAAGATGTTTAAGGCTAAAATAATGTTACTCATGAATTATTTATTGCTATGTTGATGAACTAAAGTTAGCCTTATATGAGATTAGTCAAATCAGCTGGACGTTATGTTTTTTAAAGACTCTCTTACTTTTCTTGAACAATAATACAAGAAGTTAGAAATCTTGTTGAATATAATAATAACTTATATGAACTCATGTCTCTTATTTTGTCTTCTGAGTTCTTGTTTCCTCTAATATATAAGTCATCACAAAATCTATGATGTTATGTAAGATCATAAATGCAGCATGGCTCAAAGCCTCGATATAAAGCTTGCTAAGTTTGGCCTAACTTTATTATTGGATTATCTTTAACAGAATTTTCTTCTTATATTAACTTTGGTTAGTTGTGCGTCATTTTTTTCTTTTTGGATCACTAATTTGTCTCAACGACAGGAATCTACAAAGTTACAAATTATGACAAAAAACTTCACAATTTCTCCAAGGACAGAAATAATACATAACAATTTGAACTTTTTTTCATTTGTGTTTCTTATTTTTTTCAGACTCCTTTTAGATGAATAAATCATTCAAAGAAACTTGACGCAATACTAACAAAAGTGCATAGAAGACAAAAAAAAAAACTATGAAAAATGATCCAAGAATAAAGTTTGGCCAAAACCTAGCCTAAACGTCTTATCTATTAAAAAAAACGATAAATCATTCGAAATAAGCCTTTTTGGTTTTGAGCAGAAACTTTTTGTATACATAACTTATTTTGAATGTGCCTGTGTTAGTGAAACCCTTCATGAATTTCGATCTTGAAACTTGTTGATCTTGTGATGATTATAATTTCATATATGGATTATGTCATCTGATATTTGAGTTCTTATTGCCATTATGTAGAAACATAGATCACGCCTCACGGTGGGACTATGACCTGCATCTGATTGCAATAAAAGCAAGTGTCTTGTCATTTAGACCATGTAATCATCAATTTATCTTTTGAGACAACAATTTTATTGATTAGGACCTTTTTCGTAAGTGTAATTTGTAAATGATGACCGAATCGAAGTGATTCACTGCTCACAAATATAATTTTGATTTTCGATTCGGTTCATGATTTGACAACCTTGGTTTCAATTACTCCGTTGTTTGCTGATGTTATATAGAAACTAAGATGAGATAATTTAGTGAAGGTCCGTGCTTCAGCTGTGCTTGTCCCGGAAGTCAGTAACCTTCAAGATGAATCTGAGAAGTTTTACTTTTCTTATTCGATCCGTATGTCCCTTTTGCCCGAAGGATGCTGTATTTATGGAATGTCCTTCGCTTCTTGCCAACTGTATCAGAGACACTTGATCTTCCGTGCTAATGATATTGTCGTGAATGATATAAATGGAGAAGCCGTTATAGGAAAGGTACACTGTTTTCATAACGTTTTCATGGTTTAAATTTCTGTACTGAATTTAAGAAGATTCAAATATATATGCTTTCTTTTTTTCAAGTCTTTTGAGTGAAATTCTAATATGCATGGATGAACTGGATAGAACAATTACTTATTTGTGTTGTCTACTTGAAGCTGGTTTGTGCTGTGTGGCAATGTCTTTGTGGAATAGGTTATGGTGGAAGTAAAGTAAAAGGGCCCACTATGACCGTAAGTGCATACCACTGTTTCTGTTGTCAAACCTGCAAATGATAGCACTTTTGGGACTTCATAGTTCAGTAGGATACTTCTATATATGGTACTATATCTCAATGTTACGACTGTAATATGGATCCTGACTTAAGGAGAACTTTTTGGGGTTTCTGTTTGATAGCATACCCTGATTTTGGAGCAGATATGCATGCACATTGTCATATGGTTCATATCGAGTGAAGAAACTTGGAAAACGACCAGGACAGAGCACAATCAAAGTGGTGCAAAACTTTAACGGGGAAATACAATGAAAGAAAGTGCAGAAGTAGGACATACAGATCAGTAATAGATTTGGAGGAGACCTATGCCTGATGACAGATTAGAAAGGAGAGTCAAGGAGTATAGCCCAACTCTTGACCAAATCCTTGATTTTATAGAAATTTTTGACATATATACTTGGGTTTTGGGCCATTGTTTTTCATTTGTGGCCCTCTTTTTGCATATGGGTGGCCTTTTGTTGGTGCCTTAATTTTTTCTTATGGGAAAGAAAACCCAAAACCAAAATATGGGCTGGGTGTCTGATCAGCTGTGTGACCTAGTGAACAAATGTACTTCTTTTTAACTTTCTTTTGAAGTGCTCAAATCAGAAACTTCCTACAAATTTTTTTCAATGTTGAAATGTCTCTAATTTCCTTTTATTGATAAGCAACTAACAGCTAGTGTTTTTTCGTATGCTTACTAATTTACTATTTTAGATGACTTCTTAGTTTGCTTATTTGCAGTTTCCGCTCTTACGTCCTGGCGAGGAAGAGTTTGTGTATGAGAGTTGCACACCTTTTTCATCTTCTTCAGGCTCTGTTGAGGGTTGTTTCACATTTGTCCCTGGCAGGTATGCCTCAACCTGTTACTTTAATGAATTTCTATTTTTGAAACAACCTTAACCCTGGCCTCCGGTTGATGATTCTACCTAAGTCATCAAGCCTTTCCTTTGTTCTTACTGTTTTGGCTCATGGCTGTGGATTGCCATCACTCATCAGTACTTTTTCATCAATGGAATTATACTTTGTAGGATGGAACCATTTGATTACGTGATAATAACTCACCAAGTTTCTCATGGCTCTCCTCTTTTCTTTTTCTTTTTTTCTTTTTTTTTTATCACTTACTGATGGCTCCTGATCCATTACATTTGGCATCCTATTCTTTTCCAACTACGCGTGGAGAATTAATGTAGAGAATAAGTAAATCAAGCTATTGAACAAAATCGTGCCTTATTTTCCAGCTTATTAGCGTGAACCAATCATCTATTAGTGGCAGCTGGATTGAATTTTCTTAGCTTTCAGGTAATATTGTCCGGGTGGATGCCTGGTCAGAGCAAATTTGAATTTATATTTAAGAGTATTTGTGAAATTAAGAGACGTAGAAATTTAGGGTTATTTTCTCATACCATAAGCTGAATACAACATACGTATTTATACAACACATGAACTAATTATACTATGGTCCTAGGGAATGAACTAGTTACATAATAGAACAACTAATAAACTAATTACAAATAAACCCATAATAATCTAACACTCCCCCTCAAGTTGGCGCGAAGATATCAATCAAGCCCAACTTGAACACAATGGGGTGGAAACTCTTGCGACCAAGTCCTTTTGTGAATATATCTGCTAATTGATCTTCGGATCTCACAAAAGGCATGCATATCAACCCCTCGCTGAGCTTCTCCTTGATGAAGTGTCTGTCAATCTCTATGTGCTTTGTTCTGTCATGTTGAACAGGATTATGAGCAATGTTTATGGCAGCTTTGTTGTCACAGTAGAGTTTCATAGGACCATTAGCAGAAATTCCCAAATCACGTAGCACCGTTTGGAGCCATAAGAGCTCACAAACTCCATGCGCCATAGCTCTATACTCAGCTTCTGCACTAGACCTGGCAACCACTGATTGCTTCTTACTTCGCCAAGTGATCAAATTCCCCCCAAGGAAAGTACAGTAGCCAGAAGTAGAACGTCTATCGTCCATAGAACCAGCCCAGTCGGCATCAGTAAATGCCTCCAACCGTAGGTGACCATGATTAGAAAATAGAATTCCTCTCCCTGGAGCAGCCTTGAGATACCTCAAGATACGGTAAACTGCATCCAGATGTGAAGTACGAGGATCATGCATAAATTGGCTAACAACACCTACTGCATAAGTAACATCTGGTCGAGTGTGGGCCAAGTATATTACTCGACCCACAAGTCGCTGATACCTTTCATTATCAGTGCGCTCCCCCACATCTCCACTAAGATGATGATTCGCTTCAATAGGAGAATCTGCAGGTCTACGGCCCAACATACCTGTTTCTTCCAAAAGATCAAGTATATACTTCCGTTGAGAGATAAAAATACCTTTATCAGATCTTGCCACTTCCATTCCAAGAAAATATCTTAGTGGTCCCAGATCCTTAATCTCAAATTCTTGAGCAAGACTGGACTTGAGATTAACAAACTCATCCACATCATTGCCTGTCATTATCATATCATCAACATAAACAATAAGGACAGCGATCTTACCAGCACCTCCTTTGATGAATATAGTATGATCTGCATGGCTTTGTTTGTAACCAAACTTCAACATAGCCTTTGAAAACCTGTCAAACCACGCTCGAGGTGATTGCTTCAACCCATAAAGAGCCTTTTTCAATCTACACACCTTTCCCTCAGTCTCTGAGGAAGAAAACCCCGGTGGTATATCCATATACACCTCCTCCTCTAACTCACCATGAAGGAATGCATTTTTTACATCAAACTGGTGAAGAGGCCAATTCAAATTAGCAGCACATGAAATCAAAGCCCGCACAGTGTTCATCTTCGCTACTGGAGCAAACGTCTCCTCATAGTCAATGCCATAGGTTTGAGTAAAACCTTTGGCTACAAGTCTCGCCTTGTATCTCTCAACTGTACCGTCAGCATTCTGCTTAACAGTGAAAACCCACTTACATCCCACTGATCTCTTTCCTCTTGGAAGTGATACCAACTCCCAAGTGCCATCTTTTTCAAAGCTGTCATCTCCTCTACCATAGCTCCTTTCCACTCATTTATCATGAACGCATCCTGCCAATTCTGTGGAATAGATATAGAAGAAAGAGACGAAACAAAGGCATGGTATGAAGGAGATAAACGATCATAAGAGACATACTGAGAAATGGAATGTTGAGTACATGACCTAACACCTTTCCGAAGAGCAACAGGGAGATTATTAGAATCAATAATAGGAGGTTCAATGGGAGAAGATTCATTACCAGATGAGACAACTGAGGAGTCCGGAACTGAAACAGGGGATGGTGATTGACAAGGTGGCAGTACACATGAAGGTTGGCCTTTCTTTCCTTTCTTTTGATACGTTGCCAAGGTAGTAGGCCATTCACTGGGTCTGATACGCCTATCCACATCCACTCGTCCACCAATGTCCTGTTTTGCACTATCAACATATACTGAATCCACTCCAGACTTCTCTTTCTCCCCCTCACTATAAAAAGGAAGTGACCATGACCCTTGAGTCAGAGATGTAAACACTTCTTCCTCCCTCATCTCTTCCTGACTAACATGGTGCTCCCCCTGAAGAGATGGAGTGGAGGGAGAGTAAAAAGACTCGGTTTCCTAAAAAGTGACATCCATAGAGACAAAAAACTTTCTAGAGTGAGGATCATAACATTTATAGCCCTTCTGGGTAGGAGAATACCCAACAAAAAGACACTTATGAGCTTTATGACCCAACTTGCCGCCGGCAGGGTGAGAAGCACGAACAAAACACACACAACTAAAAACTCTCGGAGGAAGAGTCAGAACACGAGAACTGGTAGGAAGACACTCAATAGGAGTCTTGAAGTGGAGAACACTAGATGGCATACGGTTAATAAGATAAGTTGCAGTCAAAATCGCTTCTCCCCATAAATATTTGGGAACATTCATGGTGAACAAAAGAGAGCGAGCAACTTCAGCAAGATGACGATTTTTGCGTTCAGCAACTCCATTTTGTCGTGGAGTGTCAACGCAAGTCGTTTGAAAAAGAATACCATTGTCATCCAGAAAAGCCCTAAAATTCCTATCGATATACTCGGTGCCATTGTCACTACGGAGAATTTTGATATTTGTGTCAAATTGAGTGCGCACCATCGCATGAAAGGATTTAAAACAAGAAAATACTTCACTTTTTGACTTAAGTAAATACACCCAAGTCACACGAGAATGACAATCAATAAAAGTGACAAACCATCGAAAACCTTTAAGAGAGGTAACAGGAGAAGGACCCCAAACATCAGAATGAATAACCATAAAAGGAAGGTCACTCCGTTTATTAATAGGCGCGTAAAAGGAACGTTTATGTTTTCCAAGCTCACAGGCTTCACAAAAAAACTGACTCCTAGAACAATGCTTAATTAAAGTAGGAAAAAGTTTTTCTAAAATCCCAAAAGAGGGATGACCCAATCTACGGTGCCACTGATGTAACATAGAGAGAGCTGAACTCGTATCTGCTTGTAGAGCAAGACCACATGACAGGAGTGGACGAGGTGCAGGCTCCAAAAAATAAATGCCACCATGTGCTTTACCACTGCCAATCACTTTGCCCGTGTCCAGTTCCTGAAAAACACAATGAGTAAGAAAAAAGGTCATTGAACAATTTGCAGAACGAGTAATACTGCTAACAGACAGAAGGTTAGTGGCAAAGTTTGGAATATGGAGAACTGAAGAGAGGGAAATAGACGGAGAATAGCGAACGGAACCTTTCCCTGAAATAGCAGAGAATGATCCATCTGCTATTCTGACCTTATCCTTATCCGAACAAGTAGAGTAAGAATCAAATACAGAAGAACAACCTGTCATATGATCTGAGGCACCAGAATCTATAATCCAAGAAATAGCAGAAGAGGCAGTAAATGCGCTAGCTGGAATACCTGTGTGGGCAAAATAGGATGACGTGGAACCTGTTGTGGAGGTGGGAGCTATAGTAGATGGAGAATCAGCCCAAGCCATGAGGCGCCTGAGAGCTTGCATCTCCCCCTGAGAAAATCCACTAACATGATCAGAGGGTGCTTGACCGCCAGTATTGAACCCAGAATCTGACAAGGTAGCAGCTGTGGATTCTGAAACATGAGCCTGGGCCTGAGAACGCATAAAACCACGACCGCGACCACCGCGTCCACCCCCTCGCCCGCGAGAGGGACGGCCATGTAGCTTCCAACAGAAATCCTTGGTATGGCCGGTGTTGTGGCAATGATCACACCGGAGTGACTCACGGTCAATAGGCCCACTGCCAGCACCAAGCTGTGACTTACCACTCTGTGGAACAAGCCCAGCACTAGAACCAAACTGACCCTGAGGAATGGCAACCAAAGCAGAATGATCAGAAGTAGGAGTATGCACCATAGCACTCCTCCTACTCTCCTCCTGCTGAACAATGGCATAGGCCTCTCCCAAAGACGGAAACGGAACACGACCCAACACCTGCACTCTAATTGGATCGTATTCCCCATCAAGACCAGCAAGAAAATCATAAACACGCTCTTTTTCTATCCTTTTTAACCAATTAGCAGCATCCACCGCACAAACAGCCTGAAACCCCTGATAATAATCAAATTCCTGCCATGCTCCACTCAAGTCAGCAAAGTACACAGAGACGGGGCGATGATTTTGTTCTAATGTACGAAGTCTTTTCCTCAACTCAAAACACTGTGCATCATTACCTTGTTGCGAATAGGTTTGGGCTGCAGTAGTCCAAATCTGATATGGAGTATCAAGGAGCAGGAAAGTATGACGAATATCAGCTCTCATGGAGTTAAACAACGAGGTCATGACCAACGATTTTTGAGATTTAAACTTCTTTAGTTCAACAGCTTCAACAGGTGGTGTAACATGGCCCTCAATGAACTCTGACATCCCTTTAGCCTCAATAGCTAAAGTGAAAGTGCGAGACCAAATCAAATAATTGGTACCATCCAATTTAATGTGACAAATATCCAGAGAAGAGTTATCCAGAGTCCCTACGCGACTCAACTCATCCTTTGTATTAACGGAAGCCTTGTTTTTATCCTCTGATGACATTTTAACAGTAGAACCACAACTCCGAATCTATAATACTCGGTCAACTCAGCAATAAACACCTCAAAACAATAATAATTGCAGAAAAACACCTTAAAATAAATATCCAGATGCAAGTGCCACCTTAAAACACCTTAAAACAAAACCAAGTGCCAGATAAATACCCAAATACACCTGTGAAGACTCCTACCAGTGCCAAACAGTTCCGAATACGTAGATTAAAAGGTCCAACCACTACCACTGTTCCAAACCAAGGAGTTCTACCACTGAAACAGTCCCTCGGAGGTCCGGCGAGTGTAGTCAGAGGTCCGGCGAGTGTAGGCGAGGTCGGAACTGAACTGGGTCAGGGCTGTCGGAGTTCGTAGGTAGTCCGACAAACTTCAGGTGTCGTCAGAAAGCGTCGGAACATGCAGATCTGGTGCGTATAAGGTCGATAAGGGTCGTACAGCGTCGGAAATCGTTGGGCTCGACCGGAGTGACGTCGTACGGCGGCGGAATGGACCACGGAGGTGCCAACAAGGCTCGTCGGCGTCAGAAAGAGGTCCACGAGGGCAAGGCGACTGGGTTCATCGACTGGGTCTGGAAAAACTCGACGGTGGACGGAAGTTGCTGAGTCTCGATTGATCGGAAGGGAAAAACGACAGGTAGGTCTCAGTTCTACCGCTCTGATACCATGTGAAATTAAGAGACGTAGAAATTTAGGGTTATTTTCTCATACCATAAGCTGAATACAACATACGTATTTATACAACACATGAACTAATTATACTATGGTCCTAGGGAATGAACTAGTTACATAATAGAACAACTAATAAACTAATTAGAAATAAACCCATAATAATCTAACAGTATTAAGCCTTCTAAGTCAATTGAACGGAATGGTGCCGTCGACCAAAACCTCATTTGCCTAGAGGGCCTGTAAAGTTGTGAGGATAGGTAGGCCTGTGCATGGTTGAAGTTAAATCCAAATGCTTCAAGTGTTGCCCTTGTAGAGCAAATTTTGGTAGGAATTAGGAAACAAAACCATCTACATCTGCAGTATGGTGTTTGTGTATGCAGGGTAATATTTTGAAATTAGTACTTTTATGTTATTTAGTCGCTATGTATCATAGACCATCCATGGAGTGATATGGAACTAAATTGGTTCTCTGGAGAGGAGTATTAGGTTTCAAAAGTTGTCCAGTCGGAGAATGCAATGATAAGGTGCTTTCCATTTAGTCTAAGTTGGTTATAAATGTAGTTGTTTCGGCTTGCTTCTGGTATTAAGCTTTGCCTGGGATCAGACTAGGTGGAGCACGCATTTAGAGGGCCTCAAGTCCCAAGGCTTGCAAAATTTGCTACCCAGCAATGTAATGATTTTTACTACATAGTGCTTCTTGGATGAGTTATCCATCCCCGCTCCTACGTCCCCAAGAATATATATCAGACATAAAGCATGTCCTTGTCTTGGACCCACACACCCAGTCACGCACACATGTACCCACATGCATTTACTTGTTCGATTTTGCTGCCACAGTGTTGTTTTATTCAGTTTTCTTCACATGTTTCTGTAACCTTCTATGTAGCTACTTTGATAAGTTATTCTTTTCTCTTTTTTTGCTGTTTTTCCTTAGAATTTAGGACGAGGACCTCTGCCCAAGCACCCAACTGACACTACTACTTAAAAAAAAGTCATATAAAAACCAGACAACAACACGCGTCATCCTTTCAGAACATGACGTAGATAGGTACTTCAAATTGGTTGATTGAGTTATTCCGTTAGTGAAATTCTTATGGTCAGTGAAAGACGGGCTTATACTGCTCAAGATTATGCGTTGCCACTGTAGATAAATTTGCACCTAACTCACTGCAAACCTTTGAGGGTGTGTATTATAATTTAGCCCGGTTTATGCAATCTGTTAACTGGCCTCAGAACCATAGTGTGTTTGGAAGCCAATCTTAAGCATCAGCCGAATACATGCTTGAAGCATTTGACTTCTTGGAGTTTGATTGGCTTTCATATGGTTTTCTCAGGGAATTGTGATAGAAAATCAGGGTTTTTTTTTAAAAAGTTTTTTCTTTTTTGAAGGTGGCATGTCCATTTATTTTCTTGTTTTGCTGACAAGAAGTTTTTCTTCGCTTTGTTTTATAGATTGGCAGATCCCAAAGGTGACCATTTTGATGTTGAGCTGGCACGTTTCCCGCTTGAATTACCAGAGTACATTTTCTAATGCAACTATTGTGCGTGGTTGATCTAGTTAAAATCAGATGATTGAATCAAACGTCTGTCATCTGGTGGTAATGTGTTATTTCTCTGTTTTTGTTTCTGCGCTCTACTTATCGCTGAATGCAGCACCATGGATTAAGTTTCTAAGAGTAATTCTGTGGTCTCTCTCTCTCTCTCTCTCAACTATGTTCTTACGAAACTTCTTATTGTATAGCTTGGGGGAAAAAAGAGAGGAGGTTTTGGTAAATAGTTCCAGGGTTCTTGATTGTTTGACTCTTGAATGCTATTGGTACTAACACTATGCGAACGAGGCTCTTTCTGGTTATGAGCTTTGGTTTGTTTTTGTTTTTTTGGTTCAATCGAGAGATCAATTACATCATGTATGAATTACAAAATACAAACCACGGAGAATACATTTATTTTGTGAGAGTCAACGAGAAAACCAATCTGGGAATTTGGAGGCCGGCCCTTTTATAGGGTCCTCCAAATTAGTCTCCTCTCATATTATTGCTACCCGATACCCATTATTTCGGACAAAAATATCCCTCGGGTCACATATATAGTTCACATAGTTTCAGTTTATATATCCAGTTCACAGGGGCGAAAAAGTTATTATGCAACATAACAAAATCCATCCAAATTCAGTAACAATATATTTAGGGTTCGGATAAAACCGAAGCTAAAAGATATGTCCGACCTCTTATTTTCTATAAGCACATCATAGGGAAGAACCAAAGAAAGAAAGAAAAAGACCCTCTAAAGGGACAAATTAATGATTCTTGCCTTCGGCAAGATTTGACCCATTGACCTCCCGATTAGAAGTGTTCAAGAGTGGTCAGCTGAGCTAGACCCACTTGATTTCCGGTTTATGAGCTTTAACCATGCAAAACAAGGAGAGGTTGGTGGTTGTGTTTCAACTCATGTGGGCTCTGAGTTCGAAATTACCCAGCCAATATTTACGTGTATATTCTTTAGCTCAAACCCCTTGACATGAAGGCAATGTCTCGGATGAACTATAATACACATTAATACTGTATACAAGCCATTGAAATCGAGGCAGTCTTCTACAGAGTCTGTCAACCGCTTAACGAGCTTAACATCGTACATATCTACATGAGAAGTACTCGAAACAAATCTGTCGGTGTTAACTTATCCGAATTACCCGATGTGTTATGAAATATTCACCACAATTTGTCCAAATCTATGGTTCTTTCACCGACTCTCTCATCGCTTGAACAATCTCCCCCGATGTGTTACGAAGTATTACCATAGGGAAGAACAAGGAAATCCCTCCTCTAGAAAAGAACTTGTAACAATCACAGCGAACACTGCTAAAGAAACAAAGGAAACAAAGAATTTTTTTGTTGAGGATGAGAGTCTTGTTATGTTTCCCGAGTTACTCGTCTCTGTTGCCTAGCTATGATACGAACAAGGGTAGAAGATGTTTCCGCCGCCCCTCAACCCCCAACCATTAGGCACTTGTGTCCTCAAATTTGAAATACTATTTGTGAGGAATTTGTAGATATTAAAGTGGGGGCCAAAAAAATTTGAATTTCAGCGTCCTCCTACTTTTTTTTTTATCCCTCGTAATAGTCCAATAAAAAGTCTCATTTTTAATTTTCACTTTAAGCTACTGAAAAGTCAGGATCGACTCCGAGTTGGCCATACCTTTTTTTAGATGTTCGGTTGAGCTTGACTGTAGAAAAATAAGATACAGTATGTAGGAATGATGGTTTCCACAAGTCAGGTTTCAGAATCCTAATCTACTAAAGGTGTGCTCATGGGGCGGAAGGGATTTTTATGACTTTTTTTTTTTTTGGGTACACTAGAAACTGAAAAAACAACTCATCTCTCTCAAAAGTCACCCCTCGCATATCCGCCTCCAGAAGTGGATTAGATTGTCAAATGGGATGATATGAGATACCATTTTTCCCTCTTGATCAATCAGCGACGGCGACTTTTGTTAAAGTAAAAAATTAACAAAAGGAAAGGGACTAATACAATAAGAGGCACACTTAGAGCATCTCAACTATTTATTCAAATTTTTACTCAAATTTGAGTAAAAAGCTCCCTTTGATATCGTCATCTCCAATATCAAATCCATTTTTTTACATCAGAAGTCATTTAACTTTATTCTTCTCTCGGATCGACCCCCAAATCCTCCCAAATCCCACGACGTCTCCTTCACCACCACCAATAAAATCCTCCAAATCCACCTCCCAATTTCACCGGCGGAAGTTCCCGTCACCACTACTAGAAACCTTGTGTGGGATCCATTTTAAGTCTCACGCAAATGATTGGAATCGTTTATTTGTTTAAAACATATTTTTAAGAGTATTCGTAAAAAATCAATTCATTTCGATATCGACGAAAACTTGGTCGATATTTTTCCCTAAGTTTGACAGGTAAAAACTGAATGAATGGATCAAGTATCTAAGTTTGATAGGATAAAAACTGAATGGATGAATCAAGTCCTCACTCATATACCAATGAATTACTTTTTACAATCACGTTTTAAACAACAGAAATGCTATGGTACATGAAAGATGGAACATGAACATAAAAGAGAGTGAACAGCTCAGATTCACACTTGAATCTTGGCCATCTACTCTATTTCATGTCCCTAGTGTCATGCACCCTATCAAGCATTTTTAAACAAATTAAACGGCTCCGATTATTAAAGTGGGACTCCGTGTACTTTTGTGTTAAAGGTTGTGGCTCCGTTTCGGAACTAAAAATAAGTACTTATTTTTTAATAATGCAATTTCAAGTTAAAAAATAATATGTTTACATAAATAATTTTTCTAGCAATATGGATATTATTTGATAGACCTTATCGAGATCTTTTATACTGTGCAAGAAAAAAAAATTTATTTACATTATTTTTGAGTTTGAAAATATAAAATAAGAACTTATTTTTTAAAAAGATGTTCCGGAACGGAGCCTGTATCCATAAAACGGGCCTCTCATATACACACACATATGCATAGAGGATTTAAGGACAAATATTTAACAAAACCTTTTTGACACTATATCAACCGTTGTTTTGGACGGCTGAGATTAAAACTAAAAAATGGCACACACACTCTCTCTTCCCCTCTCGGTCACGCGTTCTCCTCTTTCTCTCTAACGTTCACCTCTGTTCTCTCTTGACTGCAATTTTGTTCACAAGAGTGAACGTTACCGTTCCTTTTTTTAGGGCGCGACTATTCACAGCCCCGTATTTTCTCCCTTAGTCTATTAAAAATTTTCATATGTTTTAACAGTTAATTACTGAAATTGAGATACATTTTCGACTGTTAGTTACCGAAATTGAAATACATTTTCAGCATCCAATTACCAAAATATATGTTTTTATTTTTGTTGTATGCATTTCTGACATATAGTTACCGAAATATAATTTTGTTTTAACAGCTGTTTACCGAAATGTATGTTCGGCAGTTGTTTACTGAAGGTTGAACATATTTTCGACATGTAGTTATCGAAATATAATTTTCGAAAATTTTTAACGGGCTACGGGAGAAAATACGGGGCTGCAAATAGTCGCCTTTTTTTATTATTATAATTGAAATAGTGTAATCTCATCCTGTAATCACACTTACTCCGTATTAATCTGTTCTCTCTCTCTGCGCTAAACTCTCCGAATCGAATCCGCCTGAATGCTCTTGATTTCCGGATACTGTGTATCTTTCTCTGTGTGTGTGTGTGTCTCTCTCTCTCTTTTCAGTCTCTTCTTCCATTTCTCCCAAGAACCCCAGAAAGATAAATCTTCCGTAAAGAAGACCACGATGTTGGACGGTGAGACCATGGACGATTCCCTCTGGAGCCACCTTCCACCGGACATCGTCGCCGACGTACTCGTTCGACTACCAGTCAAGTCTCTATGCCGGTTCAAATGTGTCTCTCCCTCATGGAAAACCCTAATCTCTTCCCCCCAATTCGCCAAAACCCACCTTCACATAGCCATTGCTACCAACAAACCTCCAAAAGCCCTTCTCAGGTCCAGCTCTGACGCCCCCTACTTCGTCTATCTCGCCGACGCAAACCCGAGCTCTTACGCCCTCTACTCCGTCGATCTCCCCGACGCGAACCCGACCGGTGAAAAGCTTGGTACTCTTCCGGCCGAGCGCTTCGGTGAGTGGTTAATGGCTTCGAAACCTTTCAATGGCTTGCTTCTGGTCCACGGTATAAGTTATGAACCCAATTTCTTGTCGAATCCTTTCACTAGAGAATGTAAGAAACTGCCCAAATCCCCTTTTTCTGACATCAATTCGAATGAAGGATCCCGGTATCCTTTACGTGGGTTCGGTTATGACTCGTGTACAGATGATTACAAGGTTGTGATGGTACGTAATGATGATACTGATACTGATGATGTGGCTGTCTATTCGCTGAAAACTGATGCTTGGAGCATAATTCAAGTTTCGCATAAATATCTGGAACCTCAAACTGGGGTTTACCTTAATGACCGTCTTCATTGGCTTTGTAGGTATAATGATATGAATGGTATTGCTTTCGATTTGTCAGATCAGGTTTTTAGGGAAATCCAGCTGCCTGATTATGAGTTAGAGTGTGCACGCTTGGTCGTTCTTCGGGGTTGTCTTTGTTTGGTTTGTTTTTTGGATAATGACGAGGGAGCTGAAGTTTGGATGATGAATAAGTACGGGGTAACAGAGTCATGGACTAAATTTAGGATTGCTACTCCTGTGATGTATATACACCGTGTGTTGTATTTGTCAGCACAAGACGAGTTTGTGTTGAGCGTGCTCATAAGGATAACAGGAGAGGACGGAGAAATAGTAGGAGATGAATCTAACGAGAACCAACTAGTTCTGTACAATCTGAAAAAAGAAACAGCGAGGGTCATGATTGTTCCTGGCATTCCAAGTGGATTTGCATTTGTGGGCAACTCTGTCGAGACCCTCCTCTCTCCTAATCATGGAGGACAGATTATGAGACAATGTGAAGCTTCTTCATGTGAAAGTTCATAGAGTTATCAGGTACAGTCCCAACATAGAAGTGACTCTGTCCCGTCTTTTGTAGATTAGTAGTTGTGTATGTCGTACTACTTGAGCTTCAATATTTAATGTTTTGGAGGTTGCAAATCCACATATGCCTTTTTGATACTTATTTATGTTTGTAGTCTGAGTTATATCGAACATTGGTTAGTGATGTATGTTGAATTGAGATTATGTCCTAGATTGTATGAAGTGGCTAGGGCGCACTTATAATGGTTGGAATCTGACCCATGAAGCATGATTGCATGATTACTTATAGATGGGTGTCATATCCGTGTCATGTCCACATAGGATACGAATACTCCTTGGATTCTCACTGGCAGGTATCTGATACTCCTTAAACGTATCCATGATATGACAGCAACAATAGATGAGAGCGTAAAAGACATTGCTTCTAAATTTGGGTCTAAAATGCCAAAGTCGAAGCTTTCTTGATTCCCTAAGGAGCTATCCTTGTTGCCAGAGCTCTTATTCCATCTTAGAAGGGGGCCCCTATTGGGAGGGATTGTTGGTCTTGAAGATGAGAGGTCTGTGTTTCTAAATTTGTGTCTGAATGCATCCTTTGATCTGTCTCTTTGTATGGTGGCCCCTCGGTGTCTAATGCATATCGGATACTTTTGGATACACTTATGTCACGTATCCGTACTTCTATGCAATATAAAATTTGGCATTTCTTACGCAGCATCAAAGTACAACCTTTAGCAGTAAATAGATGAGTAATTTTCCAATACTTTGGTTACTTCTTAGCGAAAGAGAAAACAATGAGATTAAACTAGTACCATCCTTTTTGTGGGGATAAATAAGTGTGGCTGTGTTCGGTTGTAATTTCCGGCAATTTTCGGAAAACATTTCCGGAAAAAGTGTAATCATTACCCCGATTCACTTTTCTCTCATTCCAATCATTACTCTTTCATCCAATCATTACCCCTATTCTCTTCCAATAATTACCCCTATTTCTCTCTCTATCTCTCTCCAAGCATTACCCTATTTCCAATCATTATCCCTATTTTTCTATCAAATCATTACTCCAACAACCATTTCTAAAAACCAAACCAATCACTAACTCAAAATTTTTTTTCCGGATCATTACCCAGAAATTGCAACCGAACTTAGCCTGTATGTTTGGAGTCTTTGGACATATCGGTGTCTCATATGAACCTTTTATTGGCACTTGGCAGTGAGAATATCAAAATCTCCACTCATTAACAATCTTCCCCTCTGGACTCACTTGGACGAAACACAATGTGACCCATGTCTTTCCTACTTTCATTGCCTCAGATTGAGTTTTTTTTTTTGGTTCAGCGATAAATTTTACATCCCTTACTCAATTCTCTCTATCTCATTGCTAATCCTGCAAAGCGTGCTAAAATATTTTGGGCTTTCATTAGTGCTGCACTGAACTAATAAGTCTGGATACAGGTATTTGCATCAAGAGAACTTGCTGCCTCGTCGTCCTTGGGTTTGGCAACCCATTGGACATAACACCTAGGGTTTTATGGGAATGCAACTTCTAGAGAGATTGAACTCTTATTGTGGAAATGTGTAAGTTTCTTAATGCTTCTGGTGAGAAGGTAGTGTCAAGGTTGTCCAGAATGATTTAGGAAAGGAACGGAATTGTCGTTCCTTGCCTTGCCAATGGAAGGGCCATTCACCTGAAATGGTGAATGGTGATTCCATTTGTAATGTGCATTCTGTCAGTTTCTTTGAACAAACCAAATGACGAATTCAACGTTCCGTTCTACCTTAAATTCTTTATCTTCCAGATTAACCTCAATTTCTTACCTTAACCCACTGTGTCCTAGAAAGGTGGAAAGGCTCAGCCACCAAAAATCGTGAATGAAGATTCCATTCGTAATGTGCATTCTGTCATTTTCTTTTAACGAACCAAATAAGGTATGCCATTTCCATGCAAGCGAACCAATCACAACCTTCTGTTCTTTTTGTACCAGATTAACCTCAATGACTTCCCTTTAACGTGTTCCAGGAAGGCGGAAAGCCTCAGCCACCTATTTGTTGATGCCATTCATCTTAACTTGTTTAGAAAAATCTTCAATCTTGAATTTCATGATGACAGCGTCATTGTATTTGAAAGATTTATTGCTGCATTGCCTGTATCCAGTAATGAAAATTGATGAATTAATGTTCGAGTTTCAGCTTTCTAGTTCTTGCTACTACTCTTCTTCAATTACGGGGCTTCTAGCCATTTCTTTCGCCATCTAATGGGCTATTACTCATGTTTTTAGTGGTGTGAAAATGCATAAACTTTGATAGTCTACATTTATTTTGCAGTTGATAGTGAAGGAACATCCAAGCTCTGAACTCTGTGCAGCAGTACTCGACTTTGTACCAGCTAATTAACCATGCTCTTTCTAGATATGCTCTGCAGCACTTCATCTCCTAGCTCTTTTTAAGGCACTTCTTGGGCTTGATTTCAAGTAAAACTTTTTTTGTTTTCTAGTATGTATTTTTGTTAACTTCAGTTTCATTTCTTGGCTAGGAGCTTCTTTGTTGTGCTATTGCTGTTTCTTGTTCCATGACTACTCTGTAATTCACCTTGTTCGTATGGGGATAACTTGCTTTAATATGGAGGACTCGGGAAAATTCCTGGTTCCTCCGGTCCAAGAAATTGATACTTGAAGCTCAAGCTAGTAGTATTGTCATTTGTCATCACCAAATTGTGAAGCTCTTGTGGATGGTCATAATTGGAGTTGTCATCCTAAGAATCTTTATATAGAATTTTGGCATACGCTAATAACAATCTTAAAGTCTGCTAGGTGCATCTAGTGGAGGAAAGGGAAGATTTTTAAAGTAGTTGCTGCAGTGATATATTCGAAAGATGTGGAGATTGGGAGCTGACCACTGGGCACAAGCAACTTGGATTCTAGGGTGACCGGGAAAAAAAAAATATTGAATGAAAAAAGATCAGGACAGTAGTCATATATCACTGCTATCTATCTGTGCACGTATGTATGTATATATTTTGGCATGTGTGCTGCACGTGCAACTTTTTTTGGCCTTCATTGACATTGTTATTGTGTTTGGATGGTGAATTGGTGAGATCAGAGTTAGCAATTGTAAAGGCATTATAATGGCTTTATTATGTAGACATCCACGATTATCATTATGAAAAACATAGTTGTAGGGGAGAAATTCATCCATGCAAGCACCAGTCCCCCTTGGTGGTCCAAAATTTTGAGCTTGAATCCTGCTAGTGTGACAGACGATTTGTAAGTTTAAGTAATTACATATGGTATGTAACTTTGATTTGACAAAAAAAAGATGGTATGCAACCAAGTAATTACATATGGTATGTAACTTTCGCTTAGACTCAGACTCTGAGGATCTTATTTTCCTTTGAGCTTTAGCTTTGCGAAGGTCATCAACGTGTAGCTTTGTTGGTTGTTGTTTACACCCGTTTTTGGCACCCAAATCTAATCTAGCGCTGGGAGGCCATTTAATTAAAATTTAATTAAATTGGGCCATGAAATGAAGAGTTGTTGGATCAATATTAAATGGGCCAAGATGGTATTGGTTGGGCCCAATTTATTTTAACCCATCTTGGGCTGGAAATTAGAATTGTGAGCTGTGGGCCAATTGGTTTATCATGAGAACGAGGCCTTTAGCATGTCAATTTGAAGAGGCCCATGACCAAGCGAAGCAACTATCCCTATTTTCTCACCTCCACTCGATTACTTCACCAAGTAATTTGAGCTTCAATCTCTCTTGTACCCCAACTTTATTATTACGAACATAATAAAGTTATTCATATCTCTCTCGCACCCCCTACTTTATTATTCCAATATAATAAAGTAATTCTACGTTGTTACTTTCTTTTCCTACACGGTTAGGAAATTACTAAGTCCTCGCACGAAGAGGCAAAACCACGAACCAACACTGCAATCTAGCCCTTAGGTTTGCAGCACATTCGCCCTCATGGTTAAGAAGTTAGAAAAGGGACGCTTAGCCCTTACGTTGGTACGCGACAAGTCCTGGCACGCTTGCTCAGTCCTTGAGCCATTACCGCGCGCAACAGTTGTATATTGAAGTACATGTTTTTTTTTTTCCCAGTTGAGTTGCACCAAAGATTAAAAGGTAAAGGATTCCGATTTTGGCCCCTTTTTTTTTTACTCCTTTTCTTAGGTGGCTTGGGGGAAGTTAGAATGGAATGGTAATTTAGGCAATTATGCAAAGTTTGGATAACTTGATCTCTTCTGTAAGGTGTATCAAAAAAGTAAAGAAAATGCACTCTCCAATTGTCAGTATTTTAGGGTTAAATATAGCGATATAGGAGCCACGCGTCCCTCTTCTGCCCAACGAGCGACTAGTTTTTTAGATCACAGAAAACTCCTCCTGCAACTCTTGGTGACAACAATCACCACCTGCAACTAGAGCACTGATTAAACACATAAACCTACCTGATCAATCTTATCCAATTTTAGTTCCAATCTCTGAAGAACAAACACTTGCACATAACTTAAAAAGCTACAAGATTCAAATGAACTAGGTTTAAGGGTAAGGGAGGGTAGCAATATGGTTATGAGCCACAGTACCAATCCACAGTTTCCCCTTTGTCTCTCTAACTTCACTGACTAGCTTCATTACTTTACCCTTCCTGTCTTCAAGAACATCCAACACCTCTCCCTTGTCATTGAACAGAGAGATGACAGTGTACATCTTCATACCCATGAACCTAGCCAAGTACTTCAACCGAATCGGCAGTCTGAAGTAAATGCTCCTTATCCATGGGTTGTTAGAGAAAACTTCTTGCCATAAGGTCCGGCAACAATCTATAGCCACCCAGAATTCCCCTTTCTCGTTCAGCCTTATATTGTCTGGGAAACCCGGTAGATTAGCAGCTACCTCAACGGTGCCTGTTTTCGGACCCTCTAGCCAGTATTTCAGTATCCTGTTACAGTAGCACAATTATGTTTGGTTGTTAGACATTTCAAAAAAGCAGAAAAGGAAAGAGGCTATGTACCCAGAAAACCAAGTGTTAAATATGTAGATTATGGCACTGGGAATTTTGAGCTTGCAAAATTTTTCTGTGCATTTTTTCTTGGTTTAACCGGAATAAGAAAGACAAAAAACGAGTTTGGAATGCAACCAGGAAATATAAGTGCATATGTGCATTTACATGTATGGGCAGCAACCAAGAAGGTGTTCAAATATCATGGCATTATCCTACCTTTGTTTTCTCTCTTAGGTCTTGTTTGGGCGGTGGTTAACAATTTTCTTTTCTTCTCAGTCTCAACTTGTATGCCATTTCTAGAGATGAAATGCATGTGAGGGTCATGTTGATCACAAGATTGTGGTCCAACATGCATATAGAATACTTGCTCTCTAAGTTTAAACTTGGTGAGAACCTTATAAGTGGATTAGAGCTCATTACCACAAAAAAGAAGGTGAATCAATGGAGTTTGAGCTATGCTCTTTAATGTGTAAGGATCTAGATGTGTCAGCAATGTTTGATGCACTTGGGCTGCACATGATAATGAGGGATCCACATGCACTTCTGCTTCCACTTGCATTGGACGGTTCTGGACATATCTGTCTCCGGATCTATACACATAAATATGGGGACACATAAAATCTTTTTATGTGCCAGTACACTACCAAAAAACTAATTTGGCAATAACTTCTTGTAAATGGTTTTAGTGGCGAATTCTGTTGTTGGTTATTCATCAGCTTCATGTCCTGTTGTTGGTTATTCATCAGCTTCATGTTGAATTCGACATTGTGTGTGTGCGCTAGCACGTATGAGAGAGAGAGAGAGAGAGAGAGAGAGAGAGAGAGAGCCTGCAATTGGTAGTCTCGGTGAACAGAAGGAAGGATTGATCTTTAGAAAGTTGAACTCCATTTGGAAAAGCCAAGCCATCTTTCACAACATGTGTTGTTCCTGTCGGAGGATCATACCTAAGAAGCCTACCTGTGGCCTCTCCTTCCAACATTATCACGAAATGATCCCTGTAATTTCAAAAAATTTCGAGTTACCTTCATTAAACAAAACATAAGCAAAATGACCTACAAACAAAAATTGTCTTACAAAACAACAAACCACACGCGAATTTACGTATTTGACCCGAGTATCGTTTAGCTTCGTCCGTGCTGCGTACCATGACTTTCTCTTAAAAATGAACCCAAAACGTAGCTCAACGATGGGGAAACAAGGAACGCAAGAACTTACGCGCGGTTGTATCTCTTGCTAGTATCTGTGAAGAAGATGGAGCCATTGTTATGGATGTCAAGATCATTTGCGAAGAAAATAGGCCTTTTTTCCCCTTCCACATGAGTTGCCAAACTAGTGGCGATGCCCCCTTCAGCCCCCACAACAAGGAGTCCGTAATAGGCATCCGCTATGTACAAATCTCCTGTTTTCTTGTCAAACCTTAGGCCTAGGGGGCGGCCGCACTGCTGTTCCACTTTCCATTGCTTGGACGTCGAAGAGTCGACTCCTTTTGCGCAGAGTTTCTCAGACCTTGGAAGAATCCAATTTCGTTACAAGTCACATCGATTGGAAAGAAGAAAACTTGTTATGTCTGGAAGTGCTTTTCTTTTCTTCGTTTTCATGTGTTTGGGGATAGAACGAAATGTCCGAAACTACTCTGTTGTGTTTCGTGTCGTTGATCCTTTCGCATAAGAGCAGTTTTCATTGTTCAAATTGATTCTGAAAATCTTCCTGAGTAAAATTTAGCCAACAGTTTGCCAAACAGAATGTGTTTTCTCAAAAACGAACACCGGTAGAAACGAAAATGATACGAAACATGAAGTAGATTTTGTTTGCACTTGGATTAGGTATGTCTGTTATTTTCCTTTATTAACCTATTGATTTCTGAAATTTAGCTTGGTCATAGAAAAAACTCATTTAGTCGTTCTTACTTAGAAAATGGCAGTAGTTTCAGTACAAACATTTTTGGGTGTGTTAGAAAGTGGATCGGCATTTGATTTCTGAACCATATTTCGATCTTCATGTGAAAGCATGTTTCAGCTGTTTTTACTTCAGAAATGGAAGTTTGCTAAATTTATCTTTGAAAAATCTTACCAGTTTCTTGTCACGAGCGCAAATGTTTCCCAACCTCCAGCTTCCTCCATCCACCTCACTACGCGTCCATCGGCTAACCCTGCATACGGACCACGCCCGCTTGAATCAAACTCCAACGACTCGGGGCCAAATACTTGATCCACAAACTCCAGAGTTCCAGACCCTAATCGGCTTCTGTTGTCCGTAGGCCACGTCTCCATGACTTGCTTGTATGGTGCAATGTCATGCTTCACCGGCCTAAAATCATGGCCTCCAACCGGACCCATTTGAAATGGATCCATTATAATGAATCCCAATGCTAGAGCAAGGAGAAGGAGAAACGGATGTTGCAGTATAAGCTCATCTTTCAGTTCAATTCTCTTCTTCATGAGAGAGAGAGAGAGAGAGAGAGAGAGAGAGAGTAGAATTATGTGAGTTGTGTTTGGAGGAGGATTGCATGTATGTTATATAGGATGGGAATAATTCATGAAACTTTTGTGATGGGATTTTGTGGCTTGAGTAGGTGATCTATCGTTTGTCATGTATTTCGCATTCTAAGGATTACACTGGGAATTATTTATCCAAATGAGTGTAGCAATTTTAGTGTATTAAGATCGACCAACAAATTAGGTCTGTTTCATCACCTCATCATCGGTACAAGTAGTTGGATTATTCCCATTTCAGGTCACTATTAGGAGCAAATTTGGCACACAGAAAGTAGAATTTGGCTATGCACACCAAATGGTGCAATCCTTCGAACATTTACAGACTTTTTTAGACAAATACAGGCTCCATTTAGTTTATGTTGCGCTCATTAATTGTAAAACGAATTACAGGCTCCATTTAGTTTATGTTGCACTCGTTAATTGTAAAACGAATGGCGCTGGCTCTAACGTTCAAAAGAGATACGGCGTCTTGGCTTCTTTAGCCAGGGCTTGAACTGAATCGAAATATTAAGCCAGGGCTTGAAAGCATACGTTATCTGAAAGCATACCCATGGAGATATTCAGAAAATCTGCACACATCACATGGTGGACCTCAGCAAATCAGCACCTCTATCGGTTTGTGGGTAGTTGCAGAGTTAGGCAGTGTTTGGTGAGGTTGTTATTACCCCTGGGATTGTAGTCTGAGCTGCAAACCAGAGTTGAGTAAAAAGTTTGTCAGAATCTTACCCGTTCGATAAAGAAGTGGTCTAGGAACGCAACAAAATGCACAGATGGTAGGATTTGATTAATGGATTGTATAGATGGTAGGATACTAGGATCAGATTGATAAGGTAGTGAGGACCTTAATAAGAACCTTAGCTTAACGGGCCTTATTCTGGTCGGCATACGAATCCCTCCATTTGATTAATAAGTATCAGAGGGCCTGGTATTCATAATGCTAACTCTTTGTGTTGACTCAATTGTCCATTGATATGTGCTAATCTTGTTTGAAGCTGCATTGGGTTGTTAACAGCTGCAAAAAAGGCAAAATCGACGGTTCGGGAGTTTGGTTATCAACGTAAATGGATTAGGCCAGTGGTAGAAAATGGGTTCTAAGAAAATGTGGTGGTATTACAAAATCAATCATGAACAAATCAAGTAATTTCCAAACCACAAAAGAACTCAACCGCCTTGTAATTTCCTTATTCGCATCGGCAAAATGGAAAACTATCATTTCAATAAAATCCTCTTGGGTTCAAACCAAGCGCAGTGTTTAACAATTGTATCATGTACTCCCGTGCAAAATAAACAGGATCGTTGGGGTCACAACCTCGTTAGGAATCATATTCGTTATGAAGCGCAATCTCAATCCCAGCTCATTAACTATCCTGCCAACAGGTTACCAAATGGAGCCTTATCTTATTATTCCACTTATCGTTCCAGTCTAAAGACGAGGATTGTTCATTTTTGTGCGTGAGAGAAAATACTCATGAGATCCAAATGTACCAGTATAAGAATTATGCACTTCAACTTCTGTGTTAGCAGTTCCGAATGATAGTTTACAATGGAATGCAATGAAGCTGAAATACTACACGGCATAGAGCTCGTCTTCTAGATTTCAAATTGATTCTAGGAATGAGTCTGTGAATGTGTATAATTCGAAAGATCAAAATATAGCAGGCTGAATCATACCATTTTTGAACTAAATGGCTGCTCCTACCTCCATCCTAACCTCTGAAGACTGGTTAAGCCCCTTCCCTAGGCTCAAAACCAACACTGCTCAAATCTCTGGTGTAACTTTAACTGGATACAAAGGAGGTTATGCCCAACAATATATCGGTACAAATAGTTGGGTTATGCCCAAAGACATCTCGGTACAAATAGTTAGGTAATTCCATTTCAAGTTCACTTCTAGGAGCAAATTTGGCACAGAGAAAGATACTTTGGCTAGACAATATATGGTCCAGAAGATAATTCTGCCATTGTGAAAACGCAATCCTTTAAACGTTTACAAACTTTTTTTAGACAAATACGGTCTTTGTTTAGTTTATGTTGCACTCATTAATTCTAAAATGAACGGCACTGGCTCTAACGTTTTCAAGTTTCATCTCTTCTCCATTATGAAACTGCAAACTGGAAGTTCAATGATGCATATCCGGAAGAATGGCGCCAAAATATCCGCTGTCTTTTGGATTAGTATTACTTGACTGACAGAACAGAAGATTATTCTTGAGGGAGTGATTCAAAGGAGTGATAACCATGTGTTCAGACCAGCTGTCTCTTTTATGTGGTATCCCTTTCATTTCAAGGAGGTGGTGAAAATTATTGGTGTGTACTGTTATAAGAAGTATAATTGGTTTGTACTGTTTACGATGTACATAGTAGGTGTGGCAGGTATTATTATTACATTGAAAGGTGTACATAGTAAGTATGGACTTTAGTAAAAGTCTATGTAGTAACAGTAGTATGGCAGTACAAAACAGGTGAACCAATTATGTGTAATACTATTCAGTGATGTAAGCGATGATGCAAGCTACCCCTCCTTTTATAGGCATAAGAATACCAAGTTCGCAGACACGAAGTGGGTACAAACACGAAGTAGGTTAGGATCGAGAGATCGAGAGAGAGAGAGAGGGAGAGTTTAATGGGGAACAAAAGTGATATTATTAAGAACACATTGACTTGGTTACTGACTTGGTTTTTACAATGGGGAGAGCCCTCCTTTTATAGGCATAAGGAGGGGTACCTTACGTCATCGCTTACATCACTGAATGGTATTATACATAATTGTTTCACCTGCTTCGTACTGCCATACTACTGTGATGCAGCCCTTTCGGTAGTCGTTGAAGTTTACCAAACGGCCATCAAATTCAATTATTTATAAACCGGACTACGACTAAAGATTTACAAAGTATAGTGAGGAAGTCCGAGTCGATCCACAGGGAGCTCAAATATGGCTTGTTTGGATTGTAGGTATTGTAAGGCGTTTAAGACGGCCAACTTTGAGATTTACTTTGAAAGACGATATTTAAACTTGGAATTTAAACTAGATTAAGAATGGTCGAGTCAAAAGGGATTGATCTACTCATGACTTAGCCTTCAAACGGTTTCTTCATCTAACTAATGAGTGGACCGAAACCGTCCGGATTCCACTAGAAGTATTAAAAGCTGAAGATTACTTGTAACTCAATTCAAAGCTCTAATTCAAATTGAACTCATTTAACGCAAGTGAGAGACGAAAAAGGATCGTTCGCACGCGTAGGATAATCAAGCACGTAGCATAAGGCGATAGACTTCATTGATCAAAGAAGCCACTAACCCCATGATCAAAGCTAGACATCATGGGTTTAATTCATTCAAAACATTGAAATTGAGCTAAAGTTTAAACGAAACCATTTGAACAACTAATTCATAGAGTAAACCTCACCCCGAGACCAAACCGATTAACTACTCACTCATAACTAAAAGACTAGAAATTTTGCTAAGTAAAGAAAACATGATTCACCGATAAACACGGAAATAAACTTGATTTCTATTAAGAACCAAACCACACGAACAACTTTAATACTCGAAGATTAAACATAAAACATTAACTTACTTGAGTTTGGAAGGATTTAATGCAAGAACTTGAAGAACAATGTCTAAGAGCTCTAAAACAATAAAAGATTTAAAGCATAAAAATCTACATCTATCTCGCTAATGGCCAATAATGGCTTACAAAGGTACTTATAGGCTTTACAAAATCAGCCAAATAATGGACAAAAATGTCCCCAAAATATCCCAAAACCAAGCTAGAAATGGAAACTTTCCATAAAAGGAAAGTCTGAAAAAGCAACAAAAATATCTTCTGGAACCAATTGTTATCGATAACACAAGGAAGTGTTATCGATAACACTGCCTTTTCACTGTCCCCGTAGTACATGTTATCGATAACCAGGACCATCAGTTATCGATACTCCCAAGGCTGGAGTGTTCTGGACCAAAAATGTTGCAACGTTATCGATAACACCTTGAAAGGTTATCGATAACACTTGACTGCTAGACCAACTTGGGAAATCGTTATCGATAACGTAGTGAAGTGTTATCGATAACGTTCTTCAAAAACTGCAAATTTCAGGCAGGCTTCAGCTTCAGCACACAGCTCCTCAGCAACTTCCAGTTTCTCAGCACCTTATTTTCATTCTCTAAATTTAAGTAAAGACTATATTTTAAACCTTTCTTTTACCTTTTCTCTAAATTTAAGTAAAGACTATATTTTAAACCTTTCTTTTACCTTTTCTTTACTTTAATTTTATTTAATGAAAATAAGAAAGTACCCCCCATTTGGAAACAATGGCATTACCAGAATTTCAAAATTCCAATTAAATCAAAATGTCGACCCCTCACTTTTAATGTAAAATGGAAAACTGCATGATTTTCTCAAGAGAAAAAGGCTCGAAACATGACCTTGCTCTTCAAATAAAACCTTGTAACTTTGTAGTTACTCTTAGAAAAATTCAAGGATCAATTACCGCCATTTTTTATCTCGAAAATCGACATCTTTTCTGTAAAGTCATTTTTCCATACTTAGACAGATTTTAAAGTGCCTTCGGGTACTTGAAGCACTTGGGCCATGCATGGCATTGAAATGTGCCTTATTTGCACGCTTTACCGAAAGGCATAAGGAGGGGTACCTTGCGTCATCGCTTACATCACTAAATAGTATTACACATAATTGGTTCACCTGCTTCGTACTGCCATACTACTGTTACTACATAGACTTTCACTAAAGTCCATACTTACTATGGACAACTTTCAACTTCATCATAATACCTGTCACACCTACTATGTACATCATAAACAGTACACACCAATTATACTTCTTACAACAGTACACACCAATAATTTTGGACATCTTGGCTTCTTTTGCATCCCATTTTCGAGTTCTTTTCTCTGGGAAGGGATGCAAAGAGTACCCCGCCTAATTAGTTTATAATAAAAATTGTGCATGAGAGATATATGGTTTCTTTAGCTGATTGTGTTCGAATGGATGAAACAAGCTCAACCCTCACCTTGATAGTTGATTTGAACTCGCCTTCTGATGTAGACAGCTGCGCGGTGTGCACTCAAGTACATTTGGACCATACAAATTCGCTTTATGGGTAGTTTCTTGGTCCTGATTGTAGGACATGGACTTTCTCCTTTGATGCATGCTTGAAGAAACTTAGGTATATCCAATGGGTGAAAGTAAGGTAACAATGGTACATACGCTCTGTTATGATTCTTTCGAATTCTGATAGGGATTTTATGAATGTCCAACGACACCGAATTGGGGGTATTGGGGGTCTCGTGGCGCCTTCACTTCATGGGTTCAAGCCATGTTATTCCTCTCCCTCACTCTCAAAACATACTTCTCATAACCAACTACAACTAGCCTCGTTGGTCACCCTTGTAGAGTCTCTACTGAGGCCGGGGGCAAATATTGTATTCGGCAAGAATTGATTAGTAGCTCCCTGGTTCTCATGCATAGGAGTCTTTCGCTATTTCTTTATTTCCTCCCCGTATAGCTATTTCTTGGGTCATTGTGCATTGGGTTTGATTTAGCTATTGTGGACCTCAAGTGATTGATGTAGTGTCCCGTTATTGTAAGTCTTTGAATCTAATGCTTCTACCGCTTGACAGGTCATTCCTACTCTTAAACTGAATTGGAATTTTTAACCAGGGTTAGAAAGCATACTTTATGAGATAGCATACCCTTGGAGATATTCAGAAAATCTGCACACATCATGTGGTGGACCTAGGCTCTCTCTTCCTTCATCCTTCCAGAACTGTTTTCCAACACTGTTGGCATTACAAAATCATGCATGAGCAAATCAAGCAATTTGCAAACCCACAAAAGCCTCAATCACCTTTTCTTATTCGCATGGGCAAAATGGAAAACTACCATTTTAATCCAATTCTCTTGGGTGCAAAACAAGCGCGGTTTTTAACAGTTCTATGACTTACTCCCGTGCAAAGTAAGCAGGAACAATGGACGTACATTTTCAAACTCAAAAATAATGTAAATGAAAAATAATTTTTCAATTTTTTTTGCACCGTATTAAAGATCTCAATGAGATCTATCAAACAAGATCGATAGTGGTAGGAAAATTATTTGCGTAAGCACATGATTTTTAAGCTTGAAATTGTCTTGGGTGCAAAACAAGCGCGGTTTTTAACAGTTCTATGACTTACTCCCGTGCAAAGTAAGCAGGAACAATGGACGTACAACCTCATCAGTAATCATGCTCATTAACCCCAGCTCATCTCATTAACAATCCTACCAAAACTACTCCGGGTACCACGTGGAGCCTTTGCTTATTATTCAAGTTATCGTTCCAGTACAAATACGAGGATGGTCCATTTCATTGTGTGAGAGAAAATACTCATGAGATCCGTATGTACCTGTCTAAAAGATCAAAACATGTACCGGTATAAGAATTATGCACTTCTACTTCTGTGTTCGTGGTTCCTATTGATTTTTTTTTTTACAATGTAATGTGATGGACGCTGAAATTCTACATGGTATAGAGCTCACCATATAGATTTCAAATTGATTCTGGGTATAAGTCTGTGAAGTCGTATTAATTCGAAAGATCAAAATATCGCAGGTGGAATCATACCATTTTCAAACTAAATGACTGCTCCTACCTCCATCCTAACCTCTAAAAACTGGTTAAGCCCCTTCCCTGGGCTCAAAACCAACATTCCTCAAATCCCTGCTGCAACTTTAACCGGACACAAAGGATGTTATGCCCAATGATATTTGATGAAGGTAAGCAACTCATTATCTTTTTTTTTTGCTCGGTAAGAAAGGGGGGAAGAGGGGGGCAACTGATGTAGCTATCTCCCGCAATGGCGGGATCACCCATCAACAGGTTTCCACCATCCCCACCATGGCGCGAGCACGAGCGGTTTCAACCCTAGGGCTCATTAAACTTGACAACACGCAAAGGGTGTTCGATGCACATATAAGATTTCAAGCTGAAAAGATGCTGGGAAGCAACAACTTAGATGATCCCATTACAATTCTCAAGTTCAGAACACTCGACTTGAGGGAATGGAACAAGGTTACAACACATACAATGTCGTATAGAGTCTCTGTCTCCAAATCACAACGCAATCAAATAAACACAACTGACTAAACCTGCAACACAAACTACCATCTGAAGTTAAATATGCATCTTCCACAAGAAGCTCCTTTCTTACAACCACTGATTACATTCCTTTCTTACAACCACTGATTACGTTAGAGTTGCTTGAGAGGTAAAATGAAGGTGAGATTTGTTACTTATTGATCTTTGAAAATCATCTAAATGGATAATCGACTGGGCTCCTATCAAAGCGGCTCGACCTAGAGCGGCTAATGTTATCCATTGTTGCCCCAAAAACTCCTCGACCGTGATCGTAACTGTAGCCATCAAACTCTGATCTATACCCATTACTTTGGTGAACCACAGTAGAGGGAACTGTGAACAAAGGGAAGAGAAGATTGAAAAGCACATAAGAAATGAAAAGAACCATTTCCCCAGTACGAATAAGCACAAGAAGAAAAAATACAAGCAAACTAAAGAAACAAAAATGAAAAAAACTTCACTCGAAGATACATTACCTGGACTATTATTTAGTTGGAATTCCGGAAACAAACTAGGTGTTGATAATCTTGCGGAACGTGGGGAAGCTTCCATATTGTTAAAGGGAATAGGGGGTGGACCCGCTCTGGAAGAAGAATTTGATGCGGGAAAGTTTGCAGAGGGCTTGTCTTGCCCAGATATCTGTTTGACAAAAACCTTTCATTATATAAAAGCTACTACAAGGCCAGGGCGCTATCATGTTGGCTCCTCAAAATTTTTCCCTCTTTAAAGTTTTAAGGGATTCAATGACAGACCGACAACAGTGACTTCAGGCCAAACCACACTAAGCAATGAAATTAAAATACAACCACCAATAGTCTATCAGTAGTTAACCAACCTATTTTTGAAGAAACGTAACTCCGCTTTGTAGTGCGTTACTTATTTGTAGCTTGGGCCCTTGGCTACATCTGATAAATATTGAGCCGAACCCAAGCTTTTGAAGAAGAAACTTTACCAGTGACAAAATCTTATTTCAGAATTCACAAGTAAAAAGCCAAATGAAAAAGAAAGGCCGTACAGCAATACCGCATAATATTCAACCAAATGACGGTATGACTCAAGATCCCTCGACAAACATAGCTAGTTCAATCCACAGAAGAAAAAGAACCCACCGCAAATTTCAATGTCCTGTTGCAAAGAGTCACAAGGCCAGAGAAAAGCCCGACAGCATAGTCTGCAATCTCTTCAGTCTCATATTCCGCAAAGGCAAAACCTTTTGGTCGATTGGTTTCCTTATCACGAGGAATATACAAGTCCACCACACGTCCTGCTTGAATGAGAATATCATACAACACCCTGTCGCTTACTTTCTCATCCAAATTACCTGCGTAGAAAACACATTAGATCAGGTCAAGATGAGTATACAAAGTTAAATTTACATACAAGAGTAATTTACTCTAATAAAATAATATTCACTTGCTAATTGCATAAAGATGCTGAATAAACCGTGTTTATAAATTTAAGATTTAGTGTAGTCATGAAAAAGTTGCGGAACATCAGAAAATAGTAAAAGCAGTAACAAGGATACATAAGGAATCCAATGGTTATGTAGTAAGATGGGTAATTCATCTTTCTACAAAACCAATGGTTAGAGAAATCGTCAAGCAGAGGCACAAGGCAATCCAAACACCCAAAGAGCAAAGTCTTGCCACATACGTAATGGGTCTTAGATAACACCAAACCAAGGCACAATTTTCTCTATTTCTTTCTTCTTCTTCCTTCTGAGGATCTTACAACCAACTCAATGTTGCATGCCAATTTTTATGGCGTGGGCTTGCAAGCAACCAAAAGAAACTACACGAGACTCCTCAACATGAACCCCACACATAAAAGGCCCAGGGCCGGCCCTGGGCATAGGCCCACCAGGCGGCCGCCTAGGGCCTCCCCTTTTGGGCCCAATTTTAGGGCCCCCAAATCGAAGAAATATAATAAATATTATGTATGCTAATAATTTTTGAAGTAAGTTGATGTAGTTCAGCGGTAAGTTGTTCGCGTGGTGAGGGTAACATCCCGAGTTCGAGCCCCAACGACTACATTTTTGGATGTGAAAACCTTCAAAACTTGGAAGAAATTTCATTTGCAACTGATGTCGGTGGGGTTCGAGACCGAGACCTGAGGGACTAACTTAGGTTTTCTAGCCGATTGCCATCTGGGCTACAACCCTTTGGTGTTGCTTATTTCAAAATACAAATATATATATACAAAAAAAAGGCCCCATTTTGAAACCCCGCCTAGGGCCTCACAAAACTCGGGGCCGGGCCTGAGTACTCCACATATGCATACCATCATTGTCCCTATCCAAGGTCAACCGGAACCTATAATCCGAAATTGAACAATACCACAAAACCACCAAATAAGATAAACGTGTGGTATCCTAGAGCAAATGATGTCAAAAGCATATAGGAAAGTAACCAAGTAACTAGAAATCAATGCTTTTAAAATGGATCAGTCTCGACCCTCGCCCTTATCCAAAGGTCCCAAAGCATCTAACTCGTTGTGCACACAAGGATTGCCTAATTGCAGTGAAAAATAGATTTTAACTCCTGAATATTGATTGAAAAAGCTCATTGAAGCATGTTCCATGGTACATAACCTCACCAAGTTGCACTTCAAACTCAAAGTCCATGCTTGTTCATTTAGTTAGGTGTGTTTACTTCATAATTGAACTAAAGTGACAACAAGCCTAATTAAAAGTGGACGTATGGTTATATTGGACATTTCAGGGTGTCCGGGTTGGCCTACGCACTTTGATTGATCCCGGGGGACCTATCCCACCGTTCACTTGTGGGGGGAGGGGGGCGGGGGGGTGGGGGGTGGGAACTCAGTGATAGCACTGTGATTCAAAGGATGAAGCTCGACCTTGACCACCTGGCCAGTCCTTGGGGTTAGGAGAAGTATGTTTATAGTCCGGAGCCTAAACTATTCAACACTTAACTAATCCAATAATTAGAAGGGAAAAAAATGTTTCAGCCCTTATCAAAGCCATACATAAATAATTCACAACGATTCAGAAGCCAAATCAGTTAAATCCCAATAGTTAACAAGTACACATGTCTGCTGTTCAAAAAAAAAACAAGTACACATGTCTGTGTCTATATGCAATTTAATTTTAAGCGGGTTGGTGATGTTCTCAAAGCAAATCTACAATCAAGTAAGAAGGAAAAACAAGAACTCGTAATCGTAATCGTCGCTAATAGCTACGAAGTTTTTGCGACCAAAATCGAATCAACTCCATAAAACCCCAGGAACTCCACCTAATTAGACAGAAAACAGTCCGAAATCTGAGAAAAATATACTACAGCATCAAAGCTCCCGTACAAATTTACTTCCGACGAGGGAAATCGTTGAAGAATAAAAAATGAAGGGAAACGAGAATGGAGAATGAAGAACACTCACCGACGTAAACTGTGCAACGAGGGTTTCCAGACATGACTGTTGCAGACCTAAACTCCCCAATCGACACCCAGATATCTAGAGAGAGAGAGAGAGACAGGGATTTATTGGACTACTAGTATTGGATGGGTTTGACTGCACTGACAACCGCCAAGAGGGTAGCCAAGTGGTTCGTGGTTTACGGACTGTCAATTGGTTCAATTGGTTTTTTTTTGTTGGTCATACGTTATACTAACTGGGTAGCGGGGTGTTAGTATGTTAGTCAATGGAAATTCAGAGGTTATTCATAGCTCTGATCCCAAACTTGCTACCGTGGGACTCGAACTCAGGTCACCACTGAGGAGAGAAATGAGACAACCAACTTGACAAGCTTGGTTTCTCGGTTCAATTCGTTAAGAAGTTAAGATTGTATTTGCTTTGAGTCTTTAGACTCAATCTCGTCTTTTTTTTCACCATGTACGGTTTTTAATAAATTTTCTCTCCATCGCTGCTACTGTCATTTTAGTGTTCGAGCAGTCAAATTGACATTTCCAAACCTTTGGAGAAAAAAAAACTTTCCTGTTAGTTTGTCGGTGTCATATGGTATCTTGTCACTTCTGCTCACAGGGCAACACTTCGCAACAGAGGTGATGGGGTAGGATACGTGCACTTCTGTGTTTCGCACCAAAAAGAGAGGGAAGAAAAAAAAAGACGCTCTAACTCTTTTACTGGTTTCTTTCGGGGCTTGCCGCGAGTTTAGAGCCACTCTGTCCATGCCAGAGGTGATGAGGTATGATATGTGCACTTCTATTTTTAGCACCAAAAAGAGAGAGAGAAAAATGACGCTCTAACTCTTTAGTTTCTTTCGTGGCTCACCACAATTCTGGAGTTTCTATGACCACGGGAATGGAAAGACTGCTTATGCTTGGTTGCCCTACTTTAATGAATTTAAAGTTGGCTGCCTAAAAATGTGAAGTCTGCCTAAAAATATGTACGATACAGGATTCATAATCTTGGTCCCTATACAAAATGACGTCTTAATTTGAATAAAATTGATATTTGCGCTCCACTTTTTATTGATGGTATTCCACTTTGTTCATAAAGTTACTAATAACTTCACGTTAAAATTGGAGCGCCATCAATAAAAAGTGGAGCGCGAAAATCAGTTTCCAATTTAAATAAGTTGCATGTTCATTCTTTAGGTAAAGAATTTATGCATCTTTTTAAATGGACAAATCTGAACAAAGTTCTTGACCCAACCAGGCAACTACCTCTAGTCTTGCCCGACTTGAGTCTTCTCTCTCTTCCCCACTTTTCCGGAGAGTAATTTTGTTCACCATCGCTTTATTTATCCTCGCGAGAGTATGTTCATTCCGTGTTTCAGTACCATAATCAAAACCGTTCATATTGTCTAAATTCATTTGTTAGGAGACTATGCGAAAATTCATCTTAATAGGAGATTGGTAAGCGTTTGATCTAAAATTTCAATTCTCCAGTCAAGAATTTCAAAGAAAA
Organism: Rhododendron molle; assembly: GCA_025413875.1. Taxonomy (NCBI): domain Eukaryota; kingdom Viridiplantae; phylum Streptophyta; class Magnoliopsida; order Ericales; family Ericaceae; genus Rhododendron; species Rhododendron molle. The sequence continues at coordinate 11,213,951 of CM046389.1, read as the reverse complement.
TAAATAAACTCCTAGATGAAGGTAGCACTTATCTATATTTGATTTGGCTGAATTTTTGTCAAGGTAACCTAGAAAATAAATCTGGAAAAATTAAACGGTTCCGATTAAAAAGTGAGACATTGAATGAGCTTACCCTTGCGAGGGCAAATAGTCAGTGCACGATATGCCCATAGAAGAAAATTGAGTCTTCGGCATTTTCTTTGACGACAGAAAAGAAGGGGTGCTCCCATTACATCTTTGCTTTTTCTCTTTTTCTTTTTTTCTCTTTTTTTTTTTTTTTACAGATAAACTATATGGCAAAAGTGGTTCAACGTTAAATTGTAAATTATATACGTATTAAATTGATGACCTACGTAAATATTCGATTTAGTTTTGTCACTTGCCTCGATTTGCATGGTGAAAGGTGGAATTAGCAACTTTTTCCTTCACGTTAACCCAACTCGATAATGACTGATATTTGTTTTCTAGTCCATCAATCGAAATCATATATGAAAATTTTGTAGTAACAACTCTTTATAAGTGAAATGTATAGAAACAGAAAAAAAAATAAGGGAGCAAGTAAACAATCACGCAGTCTTCATGCTGCAAGGCAACGAGTGTTATCTTGCCGACTATCGAGACAAGTAAGGACGTTGAATTGGATGTGAACTAGCTCCGAAGAAAGTGATGGTGACAAATGTGCCTACAAATCACTCTACCACCTTCAATTTGTAGGCACATTTGTCACCATCACTTCCTTCGGAACTAGTATAGCAGAGAAAATAACTCAGGTTTTTAGTGAATTAATAAAGTGCACATAGTTTGCACAGAAAATGCACATTATTTGGTCTTTTTTTCTTTTAAATAACTCAGTGTGCTTGGGCTAGTTGATGTGCACATTACATGCGGAATTAGCAATTTTTTCCTTCATGTTAACCCAACTTGATAATGATTGATATTTGTTTTTAAAAGAAGTCCATTAATCAAAAAATCATATATGAAAAATTTGTTGTATTCACTATTTATAGGAGAAACGTACAGAAACAGAAAAAATAAGTGAGCACAATAACTCAAGGTAAACAATCATGCAATCTTCATGATGTGAGTGTTATCTTGCCGGCAGTCAGGACAAGTAAGGACGTTGGATGTGAACTAGCTCCGAAGGCAATGACGGTGATAAATGTGAATACAAATCGAAAGCACAGTCACTCTACCACCCTCAATAAGATTCCAAACCGTGCATTTTTGGAATCTGCGACGTACGACGGGTTTATGGAGTTTTGGTGCTTCACGGCGGCGACGGCTTGGCGTTCGGTTTTCAGATCTGGGCTTTGGGTTTGGATTTTTTTGGGGCTTACTTGTTGGGCTTTTGCCCTTTACTTGGGCTTTCAGGCCTTCTGTGGTGTTGGGCTACGTCCCACTTGCACTATACTGTTTTATCTGGGCCTTATGACCTCTTAGGTGCTGGGCTCTGTATCTTGGGGTGTTTCTTTGGTTGGCTCCTTGCCAATCAAAGGCTTGGGTCTCAGATGGACACTTGTTGCCCTTCGTTTTGTTCCTTTTGGTTTTTGTATGTACTTTCAAAGATTAATAAAGTCTTTTTTTCGCCGCTCAAAAAAATAAGATCGTCCAAGCATACAGTACCTCGTGTGACACCGAAACTAATCTCACATCAACAGGGGTAGTTAACTACTTCAAATGAATTAATTACTTGTCGACTAATATTTGTCCATACAAATTTATAAAACCATACGACATATCTATCAGTTACTATTCGCTAGTGCAGTAAGTACGATAAGCGTTACAATATGTGATCTGAGATGCATACGACAGCCCATAGAAAAAATGTAGAAAGCTGAAAGTAAATACAAAATTTGGGACAAAGAAAACATGCGCTAGAAATAAATCTTTCTTATGTATGTATTCAACTGGTATAGCAGAGAAAATATTACATAGGTTTTTAGTCATGAATTAACGAAAGTGCACATTGTTTGCACGGAAAATGCACGTTACTTGGTCATTATGGCGGACCAGTTGACGCGTGCACATCACATGTGGAATTAGCAACTTTTTCCTTCAGGTTAACCCGACTTGATAACTACTGATATTTGTTGCTGAAAAAAGTCTATCAATCAAAAAATCAGAGTATATGAAAATTTTGTTATAACGACGACTCTTTATAAGCGAAACATACAAAAACAAAACGAAAAAAAAAAAAATAAGTGAGCACAATAACTCAAGGTAAACAATCACCCAGTCTTCATGCTGTGGGTGTTATCTTGCCGACAGTCGTAAGGACGTTAGATGTGATCTAGCTCCGAAGGTAGTGATGTTGATGTGCCTACAATTATATCTAAAGCACAATCACTCTACCGCCCTCAATAAAATCTTCCAGTACATCGCGTGACACTGAAACTAATCTCGACACCAACAGGGTAGTTAACCACCTCAAAGGAGTTACTTACCCGTCGACTAATATCTGACTGCCCAAATCTATAAAACGATATGACAAATAAATACAGTAAATAACTATTAGTGCAATAAGTACCATAAACGTCACTATTATATCCTTATTACGTGCATCCGCTGATTAGCCAGTCCCTACACCGGTATCTAGTTTTGATAGTGCTTGCACCGCTATGTGGTCTGAGATGCATACAGCGGCCCATATAGAATAAATGTAGAGAGCTAAACCTAACTTAAAATTTGGGACAATGAAAATATGCATTAAAAATAAATCGTTCTTACGTACCCTGCCAATATAGCAAAAAAAATAACTCAGGTTTTTTTGTTGGATTAATGAAAGTGCACGTAGTTTGCACGAAAAATGCACATTGTTTGGTCTTGGTCTTTTTGTTTTAAATAATCAATATGTTCGGGCCAATTGACGTGCACATTACATGGATTTTCTCCTCTATCGGGATTGTACGCACAAAACTTGCTAAAAAATGGGATTTTATAGGAAGTGCTTTGCATGCAGTCGCTGCAATTGTGTTTATGCCATTGAATACAAGCTTGAACTATTGAGTCGTCTCTGTTTACCTTTCCCAACTTCATAATATTTCTAGCTTTGACGTTGACTTTGTTGACGTTCGACACTAGCTTCTTACCATACTCGAGCTTCGGAGACTGTCGTGAACTTTTCAAGAGGCACATACATTTCTCAACAATCTTCATTCTGGATCGATTTGGATTTGCGTAGTAAAGGTTCGCTTTGAAATCTATACCGTTTGGGTAATTGATTTGGACGAACTTTTTTCTAAACAAAGAACATTGTTCTATATCTGTTATCGGAAACTTCCTTAGCAAAACACCAGTTGGCTCAGCTCAAGACGCATAAAAGCTCAGCTTATTTAACCATTTGGTTTACCTCTTCTTTCACTTTCTCTGCATTTTGGATTTTTAGAGTCGGTAAAGTTTTGCACAAAAACTGCGCGTGACTTAGATTTTCTCGACCATAGGGTTTGTGCAACCTTTTGGTCAAACCACTATTTGGATGTACTAGCAAAAGGGGCGACGTACTCGCACGTTGTTAAAGGGGCGACATACTCGCACGTTGTTAAAGGGGCGACGTACTTGTATGTTGTTCTGTGCTCATTGCTTTTTGTATTACTCATTGAGCCAATTATAAATCTATCTCGAATAGCTTGAATTTTGTAAACATCAAAACTAAATAAGCCGAATAAACTTAAGCTTTAAAAACCTAACGCACATTCTTTCTCCACCATTGGATCCAGAGTAACAATCAAAATCAAATTCTCAGAGTCATAATCAAATTCTTTATTGATTCACTTTCTCTGCCTCTCTCTCTTTAATGCTTACTGCTCTCTCTATGCCTCTGTTTCTCTCTCTCACTGTTATCAAATCTTTATTTGATCCCCTCTCTCTCTCTCGTGCTGAATTCATGTAAGATTTCCGGATGATTCTGATTCTAATATGATTCTGATTCCTCTCTCTCACCCTCACGAAATGCAAAGAACTCACACAAAATCTGTGTTCGGCTACTTAAGCCATTTGGCGGGAAAGCCAAAAAAATTTTGTCCTTATTCAAATTTTTTTCGTACCACTTGGCTTATCATCATTTTTTTGGAGATTATTGCATCCTCATGACAAGAGGAATTTAAAAAGTAAAAAATTTTGATCGAAATCCAATTTTTTTTGAATTTCGACGAAAATTGGCGGGAAAACCACTTATTTCGTCTTTATTCAAAAAAATTTGGATTTCGACCAAAATTTTTTACTTTTTAGATTCCTCTTATTATGAGGATGCAATAATCCCAAAAAAAATGATGATAAGCCAAGTGATACGAAAAAACTTTGAATAAGGACAAAAAAATTTTGACGGAAAAGCCATATTGGCTCAAGTAGCCGAACACAGCCTTAGTCATTCTCCCTCCCTCTCCCTCTCCCTCTCCCTCTCTCTCTCTCTCAAACGAGAGTGTCAGACATGTGAAATACAACGGATATGGGCCAGCTAATTTTTTTTTTGGTCAAACGGAAATTAGGCCAGCTAATTTTACCACATAGTCTCCACGCAAAAGACAAAATAGCAAGAAAGAAAGAAGGAAAAAAGGACATAAAGAAAAATCTTGAAAAGTCTGAAAACTCACTAAAGTTAATGCTTCCCTTCCCCTGGCCTCACCTTCATTTCCCGGAATACCCCCGCCTCTCTCTCTCTCTCTCTCTCTCTCTCTCCCTTTTCTTTCTTTTTTTCTTTCTTTTACTGTTTGCTTCTTCTTCTTTTTTTTTTCCCTTCCAGATTACTTTTTTTTTCATTTTATTTCCTTTTCTTTTTTTTCCGGTTTAAATTTTTTTTCTTTTTAAAGTCTAATTCTAGGCTTTGTAAAGTAATTGAGAGAAAAAAAAGTGTTTCAATCAAGGAGCTTTTTAAACCCGATCGAGCCAAATTTTTACGATAATGATTTAATCAATAAGCACAACGAAATCAACGGCCTCGACTGTTAAAATAGTTTCATCTTATTGAGATCCGTTAAATAACCGTATCGAAGATGATTAAAAACTGTATAACATATGATTATTAGATATTGCTTCTTCTTTTTTTTCCCCTGTGCGGGAGTCTGACTTGGAGTTTTGGAGTTTCGATTTAATTTTTGATAGAGGGCAAAGAAGCCCTATTAGATTGAACCAAAAATGTTGATTTAAAAAAAAATTGACTACAAAAATGCCGTAGTTTTATGTCTCCAAGTAAGTGCCATAGTCATTTTGATGTAGTGTAAAGAGGTTGAAAAATTAGAAAAACTATATATTTTTGTGGTAGTTTAAAACCGTATAAAAAAGTTGGAAAATTAAGTGTTCCAAAATTCAATCCATTTGAACGGGTGGAAATATTTTAGTTTTCTGATCATTTTATTCTAAATGGTCATAATTAAATTTTGACTGTAGTGCTCTCGTTCATTAACTATAAGAAAGTCGTATAATCAAATATCTCTTAGGGTTAATCAACGAGAGCCCTACAGTCAAAATTTAATTATGATCATTTAGAATAAAATGATCAAAAAACTATAATCTTTCCACCCGTTCAAACGGATTGAATTTTGGAATATTTAATTTTTTAACCATATTTTTTAGTTTTTTGATCATTTTATTCAATTTTTTTAGTATTTATTAGTTTTTCGTCAATTTTTTGAAGATTATTGTATCGTCATGACAAAAGGAATCTAAAAAGTAAAATTACGATCGAAATCTAATTTTTTTTAACCAAGACGAAAAAATTAGCTTATTGGCTTATTTTTGTCTTTATTCAAAAAAATTAGGTTTCGATTGTAATTTTTTTACTTTTTAGATTCCTCTTATCATGACGATGCAATAATCCTCAAAAAATTGACGAAAAACTAACAAATACGAATTTATTTTGAATAAGGACAAAAAAATAAACCAATTGGCTTAATAAGTCTGGAACCTATTAGACTTGAACCTATTATTAAAGAGAAAAAAAAGGGAAAAAATCAAACTGAAAAGAAAGAAAAGGAAATAAAATGAAAAAAAAAAACTGGAAAGAAAGAAAGAAAAGGAAAAAAAAAGAAGAACCAAACGGTAAAGAAAGAATAAAAGAACCCTGAATAAAAAAAAAAGAACCAAACTAGAAAGAAAAAAACTAAAATCTTTCCACTCGTTCAAACGAATTGAATTTTGGAACATTTAATTTTCCAACCTCTTTATACAGTTTAAACTACCACAAAAATATATAATTTTTTCATGTTCCATTATTTCATCATCAATATTAGGCTCGTTTGATAGGTTTCGTTGAGTATATTTCAAAAATATAAAATTTATTTTAAATAAATAAGTCAAAAAAATGTTATTACCATTTAAAACAAAAAAATAAAATGGAAGAGAGAGAGAGAGAGGAGGGGGCCGGGGTAGAATGGGAAAAAGGGGAGTGGGGCGGGGGGGAAAGCAATTTACATTTTTAAACACTTGTTGCAGTACATGAACAGTGCTCGTGAAGCTGCAAAATGACCAAAATGGACCCTTCAGTCCTCCCCCGCGACAAATCAATGAGGGCAATAGAGGCAGGGATATTTTGGTCCCCTCCAACCAAAATGACTTGGTCGCTTACATGGCCAAGGCCAACGTTTCCTTTTAGCAAGCAAGCATGGAAAATCTATGAGCAATTGACAAGAAGTTTCGAGGGGATCCGAAAGAGAATGACAGTTAAATGGAGAGAATCTCTGATACCCATTCATCGTTTGTGAAACCTGTTGGCCTCAACTTTGCGATATCTCTAGCTTCCACTTCTCAAGTTTTCAAACAATCATTCAACCTCAAATCTACCACATGAAGCATTGTTGAGATGTCATTCGATTTCGTGTCAATTTATGAGTCATCTTGCACCATGTTTTGCTCTCTGTCACACTCTCTGAATCCATGGATTAAGAAAAGTGTACATAGTTTGCACGGTTAATGCACATTGCTTGTATTTTTTTTCAACAACTCAAGGTATTCGGATTAGTTTACATACACATTACTTGGATTTTCTCCGCAGTAGGAGCTTTAAAAACCTTGCTACAAGATGAGATCTTAGAGGAATGTGAGCTTTCAAGTCTTAAGATTCCTTTGTGGTTTGCAAAAGCTTCATTGCCATCGTGTTTTCGGCTCTGAATGCACAACTGTTCTAATGAGTCGTCTCCTGTTTACGTCTCCCAACTTCACAACTATTTTTAGTTTCGATTTTGATTTTGTTCACGTTTCTACGCGGGTAGAGGTTGATGAAGACGATAGCTCCGTGTGATACTCAACCTTTGGAGACTCCCGTGGACTTGTCAATAGGTACACCCACTAATAGTTCTTCATTTTGAATTATGTAGCTAGGTTTCGCCTTCAAATTACATAACTAATAATTTTCCAAGGGCCCCTCTGGCCAAACCTTATCCAGATTTTTTGACAGTCTTTTTGGTTGTTATCTCTTACTAATTTCTACTAAATTAAGTTGAAATTTTTACACCATATTTTTCGTCTCGATGAGAGAAATCAGAAACGTATAAAAAGGTAGACCGGAGTTGAAAAAAGTTCAACTAAGACAACGAAAAAGACAAAGTCAGTCTTTATGGGTCTTTTTCCGTTTTTGGAACTTTTACCATCATCATATTGATTTGCTTGTAACATTGCCTTGAAATAATACTCTTTCTCAGCTTGTCGTCAAATGAGATGTCATGTCTATGAATGGAGAAGAGGAGAGTGTCAAGAACGCCGCGCCGAAAGAACATTTGCTTGATCGTTAGTGAGAATGCAGGACATGGAGATGGTGCAGAGGAAAGGAAGGACCAGCTAGGGTTTGACAAAGAGGAAACCATGTTCTGCAGTTGGAATGACGGAAACGGTAGGCACTGTAAAAAACCAGGTTCATAAAACTTACTCCCTTTGCAAACACCATTTGGCTCAGCATAAGACTTACAAAAGCTCGGCTTATCGTACTAGTAAGAACTCTACTATTTCCAGAAACCTGTTGGGATGAAAGACACTAGTATGAACTCTACAATTTCGAAGGAACCCGTTGGGAGGAAAGACGCGGTCGGTCACAACCCCCCGTGCTAAGAACTCTCCATCGGCAGCAAATTTTAGTTCTATGTTGCAGGGAGATTGCTCAGCTGGAAACATGAGTGTTCGTACTGAAAATTAGCAATTGAAGGGGTATCAAGAACAGTTCGGAAGTTGGTGCCGAATACGGACGTAAAACAAATCAAGCTACTCGAGCTCGACATTCAAGGTGTTAAAAGTTTCATTGAGTTCGGGTCGTTTTGCTAACCAACCGATCTTTGAAATACATTTGGAATTCATCGATTTTCCAAGCTTGGCTCAAACTCGATTTGATAAGCTTGATACAGTATAAAAAGGGAATTGATTTTGCTACTCCATTTTTGTTAATGTCACTCTCCTTCTCTTACAAAACAAATCATCTAATAAAGAAACAAAGAGAAGTGGCATTAACAAAAAGGGGAGTGACAAAATCACTCCCCTATAAAAAGCTAAAAGTTTCCTCCATCTCGCCATAACTTACAAAATAGTCAGATGCATCACATGGAATTATTCATAAAACTTGATATATAGGTTTATTTAAGAAGTTTTTGGATATACGAAAATCTTCGCTACGGTTTGTAGCACATCAATGTTAATCGGTGTACTCAACAAAATGATGTCCTATATACACCAACTCTTTATCGGAGGCAACGTACTGAACTCTTTGGACACGGACACGCTTCGGACACGTGTCCAACACTCAATTTCAAAGTGTCCCGATTATTTTGAATAATTTTAGTTGGAAACTCTTCTTGACACGCCGGGAAACTCCAAGGACACACTCATGACACGCGTCCGGCACTCGATTTCTAAGTGTTGGACACTTTTTCTCTCTATTTTCAGTTGGACACTTCCCAACACACTTAGACACCCCAAGAACTTGCTCAGGACACTTCCTGGAAAATTTGGGTCAAAAATGCAATTATAAAAACATTTTAAGTGGGTTAAGTCACAACAATCAGAAGTTTTAAGTGCGGTGAAACTATAATCATTTCAATACTCAAAGGTAGGTACCTCCCTCTCCTCTTGTCTCTGCACAACTCTAATTTTAAGCGTCTCTCTGTCATCTACGCCATTTGCAGTGCACTAACACTCCTCACAACGACGGCACATCACTATGAACATAAGACGATTTACAGATGCATTCATGAGCTACTCACTATAACTAGATATCTCGTTGACTGTAACACTATTATAGATTAACAGAAAAAGATAGAATGCCACCAACTTTTGCAAAGTTCTAACGGTTTTGCGACTCTGTTGAAAATAAGCTACATAACATAAGCAGCAGTTACCGTATGTCGATAAATTGTAAGTCAAATCAAAACCTAGTCACATCAAATGCAAATCTGTAACTAATGTCAAATCTAGCAATATCAGAGTTCCACTGGTTGTGTCAACATCCACGGGAAAATTGCTATTTCATTAAGGGAAGAGATCTTGTTCAAACAATGTCCATTGGACTTGTAAGGACCATAAATTTTAAATTATACATAACAGAAACCCGTATCTAGTACAATGAATGAAACATGAAAAAAGTAATTACCGGTACCTCTAGATACCACTTTCCTGTAAGAATAGCGTCTATTGAACAATCCAATTAGTCGGTAAAGCACCGCCTGAAAATACATATAGCTGCAAACTTGGAAATCTTCCATGATCCACGAAAATTCCTGCAATTGCAAGCAAAGAACAATGCACAAGGGAAATACAGGATGCCCCCAAGTTGAGCACGCTTGCACAAGTAATAGGTTTTGACCATGAGCTACCCAAGATTGACACCCACAACTGGCAAGGAACTCATTTGCAATGTCCTACCAGTTCCTGAAGCAAACCGCACAGAAGGCAATGACGGGTCCGTAACAGACTCAATCTCAAGAAAGTTGAAATGAAATGCACCAGATCGCTTCAAACTCAACACAAACACAAATATGATCCATCCCAACATAGAAACTGCCCAATAATTGTTCATCCCGTGAATCAAACCCCAAGCAATAGCATAACCGCTAATAATTCCAGACAAGTGGCCCAGAAAACTTGCTTGAGGAACAATTATTGAAGTAAAGATAAGGGACTCAAATGGTGCAAAACTAATTGGAAGAGAAAGAAACCCAAAGAGGTTCAACTTGGAAGATGGTTGCTTCACCGCCAGAATCGTCATCCAGCCAAAAACAACGCACGAATACCCAACAGCTGTCACTCTCCGAAAATACTCTAACTTGAACTTTTGGATCAAAACATGGTAAGCTCCCAAAACTAGCACACCCGATACCACTACCAACACAAGCGAGTAATGGAGGTAAAACTCCGTCCCCAATCCCATGTGCCCCAACTGCTCCACAACTCCAAGACTCCAAAGTGCACTCATATTGAAAACAAGATGAATGATGCTTATGTGGGAAAATGCAGACGTTATTATCCTCCAATAGTGCCCTTCAATTGCGGCTTCGTAACTTAACCCCACGTGTGAATACCCGATGTTTTTCTTCTGTATATACAACCAAATTGCAGTGCACATTCCTATAACACAACTTGTAGCAGGTTTTTCCAGGATCTCATACAAAATTGGCTTCCCCATCTAAATCCCTTCTCCAAATAAGCACACAGTGCACCAATGTGTAATAAAAATGAGAACTCAATTCAGATCAACAGCACATACAAAGTTCAGACAAACCAAGGGCTTAAAAAACCCTAAAGCAACTTTTTCTGGGTGCAACACCACAAATACCCAAATCCACAAAAAACCTTTCAAAATTTCACCACCATCAATTGGTAATCAAATTGTTACCTCATAAAATGTGCAATTTGAACATCAAACCAAGCCAAAACTCATCAAACTGGGAATTGGGTACTTCAAGAATCAACCAAATAACTGAGGATTAGTTACCAAAAAAAATATTATTAGTTACCAAAAAAAAAAAAAATAACTGAGGATTAAGATGAAGCAACAAAAGTCCAATTGTGTAATCAACGTCTGCAGGCAATCATGACATACCAACAGATTTCGCCTGGCAAAACAATGAAAAAATCGAGTCTTGGAGGGTTGGAAAGAGAAATTTGGGTTTCTGAGAGGGTAGGAATTAGTGAACAACTGTTTATAGAGAGAATTCGCACCTTTAGGAGCCAAATCGATCAGATGAAAGCTAGAATTTTCTGGTTTCTTCTGTGCCAAAACTAGGTAGAAATGCATTGCGTATGGTGAGCTCGCCTGATGTAGGGAGCTTCGAATATACACCTCCTTTTTTCTCTTCACACCCGCTGTTAAACTACAATTCTACCCCTCTGAAGAACGAATATTGAGCGTTGGGGACCCCAAAAAAACCCATCCCCGTTCAGCCCAAATTTTCATTTAGGTAATTTTGTTCATTCTTTCTGAATTTTTATTTAATTTGAATTAATCATATGTAGTACTCCGTAATTTTTAGCGAAATAAATTTAACAAGCCAAAAAGTTTCTTTTAACAGCAAAAAGTTCACTAACTACCAAATAATTTTGGAAAAACTGCCTTTAGTGTCTTTTCATTTGAAATTTCCATTTAGCACGGAACATACTTCTTCGCCAAAGGGTGTTTCATGAGGAATTATAATCTCCTCGCAATTGAGAATCGAGGACTACCCATTTGCGACAAATGGACGACGAATAGAATTTCCTAGCAAAAAGTCTTTAGTGAGGTAATTATAACCAAAAGACAACAAAATCTCCATGAGATTGCCAAAGAACAAAGTTCCTCCGAGTGACTTTAGACTAAAGCCACACCAAAACAAAGATCTTCCAAAAACCGAAGGCTCACCAAGCCCACTGAAGAGGAGCAGCCAAAGAACAAGCGCAAATCTAACGAAGAACAACAGTTGTTCTACCAAGAACCCCCATTGGAGCTCTCCCAAGGAACTAACTACAAGTTCAACCCAAGGAAGGGGTGCTCGCGGTCTTGTTCGGTTCAGATTCTTAGAAATCGGAGAACCGAAACCGCTAGTCACGGTTTTTACAAAATGAAATCCGTGTCTGGACCAAAAGTCCTACGGTTCGGTTCCAATTCAATCCGTAACTTGCGGATTGGTTACGGTTTTGTCCAAGGATTTTAGCAAAAATAAAGCTCAAGCTTAACACTAAAAGGGAAGAAGGTTACATTCAAAATTAAATTTAACACCAGCTACCAGAAAGTACTTGTTACTTTGAGGAAACGGAGAGAAGAGGAGGAGGAGGAGGGGGAGGGGGAAGAGGTGAAGAAGTAAGAACGGTGCGGCGGGAACTTGAACAAGGAATGAAAATTAGGAAAATTAAAAAAGAAACGAATTAGTGAAACTAAAGTAAGGTTACCCATAACTTCTATATCTATATTTTATGTACATCTACACTATATCCCATTATTAAGACAAAATACTAAAATTGGTAGAAAAAAGTTTTAACATTACTAACAATTAATTATATCAATAAGCATATATATATTTATATACTTATTTATTATTTATATAAAATAAATATCTCACGGTCCGATTCGGTTAATCCACGGTTTCGTAATGAAAATCCTGGACTGAACCACGAGTCACGGTTTTTTAATTTTTTAATTCGTGTCCGGACCATTAATCCACGAACAAAATCCAAAAGGTACGGATCGATTCAGTCCGGACTGATTTCACGCTTCACCGAATTTTTTCTAACAGCCCTAGAACTAGCTAGAAGTTCAACCCTATCCTAATTGATAGAGTTAAGCTGATCCCATTCCACTAAGAACTAAAAGTACTTTTAGGATTTTATTTTTCTTTTTGTTTTTATTTAATTTTTTTTCTTGTTTGATAATTTTGTGCTAAATTTTTTTGACTATTTGATTCATTCGAGACGAATCGGACAAGTAAATTTTTTTTACTTTTACCCAAATATTTTGGAAAATAACTACTTTTAAGTAAAAAGTAAAAAAAGTCAACTTTTTTTAATGAAATTTTTAAACATCCATCCTCAAACCTCATCCCTCGTAAGTTTTCATTCGGCACTTTTTGAACAGTTATGTTTTCATCCATACTTTTAAATAATCTCATGATTGCCCTTTATATATATAATATATAATATATGTATATATAGGCAGGGATTTTTGGGAATAAAAAATAATCTTGAAGGTCCTCTAACCTAATTTTAAGATAATCACCCCTAATTTGAATCTCAAAATTGACTTGTAGGGAAGTGACGTTAACAAAAAAAGGAGTGACAAAATCATTTCCTCCCAAAATTTTAGGCTATTCTTTAAAATCTCCCACCCCTAATTTCAGCACCCCAAACCAATCTTCCATTTTCCGATCCAGTTGCCTCCGCCCCATCTCCGAAATGATCAAGCGACGACGAGCGGCGGGCGGCAAGCAGCGGGCGCAGGGAGGAGATGCATGGATGGCGCATGACAAAATCTTCCATTCCATTTTGCAGGTTTTGGACGCGGCGACCGGTGGTGCCGGTGAACCACGCGAGGGCTGTGAATCATGAGAAAACATGGTTTATTCAGGGGGTCTATATATCTCCTGCACTCTACCTCTCAACTGGTTTATTCAAGTGGAGGCTATTTCTCTCCATCTCACTCTACCTCGCAACTGGAATTATGGTAGAGGAGTTTAGAAGTTATGATTGGACTTCGACTAAGGAAATCTGCAGATTGATGTACCTCTGTTGCGGGTTAACTCATCAATCAATTTCAAAAATGGTGGTTCTCTAATGCTGCTGTTTTTATAAGTGCTACTGCTGTTACTGACCAATTTGTGGTATGCTGGTTGCTGATGTTGCTTAACATGTTGAAGGCGACCGGAGAGGGACAGAGTCAGGATTTTACCCTAACAGTGGCAAAATATATGCTAAAAAATAAAAATAAAAAGGGCTATTAATTTTGGCACTCTTTTTTTTTGTTAATACTACTCTCCTGCAAGTGTATTTATGGACCAAAAATACACTCCCATAAAAAGATGCATTGCAATATGTGTTCAACACTTTGTTCAATACTTCTCGCCCTTTTCTTAAAGAACGAGTCAATTACTTTCTTTACATGATTACTTACTACATTAGTTTACACAAATCAATAAACTACTATATTTATTTCATATAATGCAAGTACCATCTATTTCTCAATACAAACTCAATAAGTAATTCAAAAGATTTAATATTTTCTCGAACTTCAATTAAATATTGAAAAATTAAAAAAGACTAACCTTTTTCCAATGGAATTTGAGAAATCCACACAAAAAGTCCAACAATAAATGATATTTTAATTTTTTGAAATTCCCTTACTGCACAGTGTCGGCATTGGAAATTTAAAAATCTGGAAGTTCACTAACTAAGAAATCCACTACTGTCGAGTCGTGCACAATGCCAATTATTTTGGTTAACTTGTTTAATTTCTTAGGTTAAGTTGTTTTAGGTTAAAGAGTAGAGTTTTTTTTTTCTTAATTAGACCTCATCCTTTATGCGAGTATTATTCACTTTGGCCCATTGAATTTACTTTTGGAATACTATTTTGGGTCTCATTTCTTGAAAAAAATAGAGGTTTTTAGGACTAGTATATACTAGCAAAAAATAAGGAAAAAAAAATCTAGCGTGACGAAGTTCATATAAGTTGGGGACGATATTTTTTTTACATATAATAATTGCATTTTCTAAAAATTTTGCCGTGGCGGCCCCCCCTACTAGACCGCCTGGCTCAATCCTTGTCCACCTAGTCAGTCTTATGAAACAAACGAGGCTGTATTTACAATAAAACTCGACAAGGAGAATAAAATGAATGGGTGTTTGTAACAATTGTATTAGTTGAACATGAACTTGTAATTCTCTTTTTCTTTTCTTTTTTATCAAAGCACAAACATAATATCATATCATAAATAAAGAGTAGCGCACATCCACTTATAAAAGACCACCGAAAGGAAAAAGAAAATCCAAAGCAAACCCACACCATACACCTCTAATAGAACATATACCCGACAAGCTTACACACCCAAAATACAAGACAAACAGTAAATCCTAACAGAAAACATCACAACACCGACGCCAGCAACATCAAACACATCATAAACCTGCAAAACAAAGATCAGTACTAGAAAAGAAAATCAATGAAATGCCCGGCGTTGGGGGGCGCGATAGGAATGCGGATCATCTTCTATAACCCTTTCCCGCTTCCGCTTACTTGTAATTCTCATATTCATCAATCCCAAAAAAAAAAATGAATGGGAGGTGTCATAACTATCGGATCCGGGCAGGATTCCATATAGAGAGAGCACCAAGGACCAATGCTCCCAAGTAGAATTGAACACTCGTACTACCATGTTTCCTATGGACCACTAGAACCATACCAATCTCTTTATTTGCGCATGGTTTTCACCAAAAAAAAAAAATTCAATTATTACTCTCGTTACGCCAAAAATTGGATTGGGGAATTCAGTAGTGCGGCTTCCTGTAGGGCGCATCCAAACCATTTATCTCGGCAATCAATGGTTCAAATATGATTATTATCTTCGACAGTTAATAGGGTCTTATAAGACAGCTCGCCTTACAGCCTTACAGGATCCCATAAACTTCCCTCAACCTCGACGCATGACTTTGGCACACAACTGTCAATGTTCACACATCACATGTGAATTGGTAGATTTCTCATAGTTGGTGCTGCTGCACATGCAGCCATTTTTATGGTAACAGACTATGATCCAACTACTCGATACAACGATCTGTTAGATTGTGTCC
Source organism: Rhododendron molle (assembly GCA_025413875.1). Lineage (NCBI taxonomy): Eukaryota > Viridiplantae > Streptophyta > Magnoliopsida > Ericales > Ericaceae > Rhododendron > Rhododendron molle. The sequence goes on along the minus strand of CM046389.1, from coordinate 11,198,231 downwards.
TTAGACATCGCGATGCAATCATCTCACACCTCAACTAGGTATGTATATTTTTACGCTTTCATAGTCTTGGTTTGTACTTTCTTCGTCCTTATTTAATTGTCCACTATAATTTTGCGTGCATTTTCAATGACTTATGTCTCTCGACGTATATTATATTTTATCTTTTTGAAATCATTGTCTTAGAGAAAAAATTGAAATATATATCAAATAAGATTCATATTGCATATTTTTAACAATGTACGTCGAGAGATATAAGCTTTTAAAAATACACGTAAAATCATAACGGGCAATTAAATAGGGACGGAATGAGTATATATATTCATAATGATAACCATGAGCGCTTTACAATTACAACCCGTATTTTCTCAATGCACGTCTTTTCTCGACACACACATTTCTTTTTCCCAGGCCGTTATTTGTTGCAAACAAATGAATTCCTCAACTACTCCCTTTTAGGCACCAAAATTAAAGAGGCCTAGTTTGGGGACCAGATTCTCTCCTGTGAAAGTATGTCACTCCAAAATACAGTAATTGAACTGGTGACCACTGGTGCTGTTGTATTGTTGACATCCACAAATTGGGTGTGGCCCGCCAATGGGGTGCTGTATCAACCATTCTCCGTCCTTTTGATGTGCGAAACTGAAAATTCTTATCCACCGGACTCAGGCCCAATCCAGCCTCCTCCCCTTGAATATTGAATTTTGTGAATATTGAATATTGAATTTTGTACATTTTGTCAGGTCGTAAATTTCTTCAAGTATATAAGAGAAATGATGTTCAATAACTACCGATCAAGTGTCTAATTTGAACGCATTCATTTTATGATGAATGGGTCCAATTCAGTATGCGCATTCCGTTTATTTTAAGATATATATTTAATAAACATGTTTAATGAAACATTATTTTTTTTAAAGAAATTAAAGAGCTTTATAAAATCAATGATATTTTGATAGTTGTTTTGAATCCGAAATAAGCTTATAAAAACTAAGCTAGACGAGACTGAAGGGGAGAAAGACTATTACACCTGAGTCCTCCGACGGATTCCTGTCCAATTCTTACCAACCAATTTCATTCCGTTCTTGTATCAGAACCGTTTAAAAGTGTTTTGAATAACACAAATTTGTTTAGGCAAATTTTTATTACAAAAAAATATCTAAAATACCCCGAACTTCAAAATAAAAAATAAAAAAATCTAGACAGTCCACAAAACTGGATGAAACTTGTCGGTCATAACTGGACTGGATCCGACCCCCTTCTTCACTCCCTCACTCTCAAATCCGCTGTGTCGGTTGTCCCCCAAGATTTCCCTCATTTTATCTTTTCCTGTATTTCCTGCCTAGAAATTTTAAAAAAACATGGGAAAAAGGCTGTTTTACCTTCTCAATCAAATTCCTCAAATGGGTATCTACTGAATCTCAGTTCCTCAACTGGGTATCTCCTGAATCTCTCTCTCTCTCTCTCTCTCTCTCTCTAGAAGGCAGAAGGGGAGATGAAGATCCAGTGTGATGTGTGCGAGAAGGCGCCGGCGACGGTGATTTGCTGCGCGGATGAGGCGGCGCTGTGCGCGAAATGTGACGTGGAAGTTCATGCGGCGAACAAGCTTGCGAGCAAGCACCAGAGGCTTCTCCTTCAGTCCCTCTCCAACAAACTCCCTCCCTGTGATATTTGCCAAGTAATCATTCAACTTCTTCTCTGTATTATTTGCATGGTCTTGTTTGGTGTTCTTGTTTCTTCATTTTCCAGTTGGCCGTTGATGATTTAAATATGTACCCTTGATCATTTAAATATATATATATATATATATATATATATATATATATATATGTATGTATATCAGTATATACAACAACCAGGGCCGGCCTTATATTTTTAGAGGCTCTAGGCATACTCGAAACACGGGACCCTATCTATTTTTTATTATATTTGGAACCAAATATTTGAGAATATATAGTACCTATTTATAAACATATATTTTTCTTGTTAGTTTTAACTAGTTTGAGCTAGTAAAAACTTAAGTGAAGCATAACGTGAATATTATTTAAAAGGCAAATGCTAATCAATGCCCGGGGCATAAGTTAAAAATGTGATATATATAGAATATTCAAAAGTTAAGATATACAGTAAATATGAAAGGTGAAATAGATATGGAATATGCACAAATATCACAAGAAAATATTGGTCAATGAATATTTCATTTAATTGATTTGTATTTTTTATTCTTATATGTCCATGTTTGTATATTTCGTATATTTGCATGAACGTTATTAATATATAATCATTATGATCAGTTGAATTGTTAGGATTCCTTCTCTTTCTTTCTTCTTCTATTTTTTGAAAAATTCCTCTCATGTTTAATGGAAAGAAGATTTAGAAAGTCCCGTCAATTAAGTAATGGTTTACAAAAAAAAAAAAACCCACAGACACTACAAGAAATTTGATCAACACCAGCGTTTTTTCTATTAGCGGTTACAAAAAACGCTACAATAGGAGGTTTATAGCAGCGCTTTTTCTAACCGCTGCTAGAATGGGGATTTCCCAGCGCCCAAAGTGAAAGCATTGGAATAGGCCAACCATTTCCTAGCGTCGAACCAAAGCGCTGGAGTAGGCCCCCCATTTACCGGTGCCCATAAAAAGCGCTGGAATAGACCCCCATTTTCCAACGGCCTAGCAAAAATGCTGGAACCTAGAATAGATCCAAAGAATAAATAGCCAACAATTTCTAATTATATTATATGTTATACATTTGCTAATAATCTTCAGTATTGATTATTTGGCGCATCTCAATGAGACAACTATTTTAACAGTCCAGGTCGTTGATTTCGTTATACGTAATGGTTAAATCATTATCATAAAAAATTGACTTGATCAAGTTTAGAAAGCTCCTTGATTGGGACAATTTGTTTTTTAGATGATAGTTATCGTTCGATCAAATGTGTAGCGATATCCGATCAACTTCATTCTTGTTACTATTGATGAACTCCGTAATATGTAAAAGATAGATGATTCATATCAAAAAATAAAGACTCTAGTGGGGTCAGGTCTTGCGATCTAATACTTTAACGCCTCAAGATGCATCAAATGTTGTTCGATCAGGCAGTCAGCTATATCCGATGATCTCTGATTTCGGTGACAACAATAGAATCAGTGAGACGTGAAATCCTAACGGTTCCCACTGTAAAAATTGAGTTGGTAATGACCTTTTAATTCTATATGTTCAATGTAATTGTTAAAAAACTAAGTCTTGTGCTATACTTGAACATACGGTAGTCATGCGACCGCGATACAATTATGACGATCAAGACCATTGATTTTGTTTTTCTTGTTGATATATCATTCTCGTAAAAAATTGTCTCGATCGGGTTTAGAAAACTTCTTTATCGAGACACAATTTCATTAACAAAATGAGTTTTTCTGTTCGATCTAGTGTGTAGTGATGCCCGGTTAACTTCATTCTTGGTAGGAATGATGAACTCCATAATATGTACAAGTTCGACGGTTCAGATAAAAAAATAAAGACTCTAGTAGGGGTCGGGATGCATCTAAAGTTTTGCCTCAGTCAGAATAAGCAATATTCCCATTAGATGTATTCTTCGGGGTTGTGGTGGTAGTGCTTGGAGAAGATCCTACAAAATACAAATATAAAAATCACGAAAATAAAGCTTTTGGACATGTTACTGGAACAAAAATAGAGCATAAAATATAAAAAATAATTCTCATGGGACCAGTGATTCACCTTAATATTTAGCAAAAAATAGATCTTACACATATGTTATCTATTAAATATTTTCAAATGTATAATGAAAATAATGTTTGGTGCAGTGGTTGGAGGAGGTGTGCACAAGGTCTTGGTGAGCCAAAGGTCTAGAGTTTGAAACCCGGCAATAGCAAAAAAAATTTGTGCTCTTGTGTATTTCTTCTTGGTAAAGAAAGTCTACACCAACGCTTGCAAGCAAAGCGTTGGTAAAAACTAGCTATATCAGCGCTTACAAACATTGGGAAAAAAAAGTGCCGGTAAAGATAAATTTATACCAGCGCCCACAAAAAGCGTTGTGTTGGGCTATACCAGCGCATTACGGATCATCCAACAATGCTTTTGAGCGTTGGCATATCCTGACTTTCTTGTAGTGAGATTTCCATCATTTTAGATAATGTATAAATCAAATTCCATTAAACAAGCCCTCTGTTTACGTAAATGGCCCATTGCATAATGACTAAAGCCAAACTTGTGCCTTCAATGGAGGGGTTCGTTTAGGAATTGTCCTCGTTAATTCTTAAACAAAGTTGATTCTCCTATTTAGAGTGGACTAATATGGACATTTGAGAATAAAATATACAAATCAGTTTCATGAAATACTCATTGATCAATGTTTCCTTGTGATATTTGTGCATATTTCATATTTATTCTACTTTCCATATTTATTGTACCTTAACTTGTGAATATTCTACCTATATCACATCTTAACTTGTGCCCTAGGGGCACTTGTTTGCAAAACCGTATATAAAATGAATGGGATATCAAGTATTTCTGTCATTTTGCGTGAAAAGCCTAACAAACAACAAATTTGGGTAGTTGACCCAGCTGTTGTGTATGAGTTAGAGCATCTCTACCCTTTTCCCCCACTTTTACTTAAATTTGAGTAAAACCTTCATTTGGATATTTTTTTTAGGCATACCATACGAAGTATTGATATTACCCAACCCCTTCCCATTGTTCCCAATCCATTAGCATGGGTATTGATTTCTTTTCTGTAGGAGGTGAAACCACAACCTCACTGCCCTTAAGTGCGGCTATGCAATCGTCCGTTGGGCCAAGTGCCCCAGTTTCGTTTGATATGAAACATATGAAATACTCTAATGGACAAACCCCAATCCAAGAAGAAATTGGAGTAGAAAGCTTTATTGATGGGATAGTTGGAAATATGAGGGAAAGAAATACTACTTTCAAAATGTTGGGCAAAATTTTGGATCTCCTTTGTTTTGAGTGAAACCCCGATTTGGATCTACTTTCAAGGAATTTTTACTCAAATTTTCAATTTGACTGAAAGATGGGTAAAGGAGTGGAGATGCTCTTATGGGGTATTCTTATGGAGAGAAAGCCATGTGTTTGGAGAACATGTGACGGTAAAAATGATACAAACAAGCCACAAATCAGGGAAATAAATACACATAATAGGGAATACACATGCCAATAAAGGAAGACTCCCTATGGGGAAAGAAATAATTAATACTTGTCTAGTCTTTGCCAGGTTTGATCTTCTGACCTTCCAATTGAGGGTTTGTCCAACTGGGGCTTTTCCAGTTTGTTGGTGAGTAGGTTTACTTAGTAACATTTATTGGATCACATATTCAAAGGTTGAGGAAATATATCTCAAATGGTTTGTTTGAAACCAAAAAATTAGAGAGGGATTAAAGAGACCCCAATCTGCGGATTTTAAAATCAGGTTTTGATTAGAAGTTGTGATTTTACATATGTTGATCTTTTATGCTTGGTTTGCAATCTAAGAAAAAAGGGTTACTCATGAGTCCCTAAAGGTCTAAACCATTGATTAAACTCAGGCCATGTGTTACATTTTGATTCCTAAATCCTAATTATTATTTTCTCTGTCTTCCTCAGGGTCACTAGGAGCGTTTAGCTCGTGCATTATTTCTCTCTTTTGGTTGAGGTTCCTTAGAAAAAAGTTGTGGTATGTAGAATTTTCGACAGGTTGGCTATATTTTAGTGCAGAAAGGATTGTGAATCAGTAAACCAGTGTTTGGGTCTTGAATATGTTAAAAGGTAAATGCTCCCAGAGAAATCTTCTAAATTACAAGAAACCCAAATGAGGATGATCCCAAAACCTGCCATGCCATGTTATCACGTGGTTTCTAACTTTTTGTGGACACGTGATGTGAACAACGGGGAAAAGAGTGATTGGTACGAATCACTCTGGTGCTATACTGCTGGTTCCACGACAACAAAAATTAAGATCACTTCAAGCAAGGAGCAGCTCAAGGTGCAGATTGGATATTCCGATAGAATATGATGGGACCTGTTAGATAGTTATAAGATTACTTGCCACTAAAGCATCTTGATGGTGCATGAATGTTGTGTGGTTTGATTAGTCAGACCAGGTGAGGAAAATGCAGCTTCGCAATTAGGATATCCAATAGTGCCTTGGTTCTAACTTATTGGTGGACAACATAATAAGAATCATTTGCCAAAGTTATTTGGTGTATGAAGAATTATGAATTTGGTGTTCTTCATTTAATTTATTAAACCACTCTCGATAGAGTTCTCATGTTAAAAACTGCTCATGTTCTTATGCTCTGTATCAATTTCATGTAGGAGAAGGCAGCTTTCATTTTCTGTGTGGAAGACAGGGCTCTCTTTTGTAAGGATTGTGATGAGCCGATCCATGCTGCTCGTAGCCTCTCAGCAAACCACCAGCGGTTTCTTGCCACCGGAATCCGAGTTGCTCTAAGTTCAACTTGCACAAAGGACAGTGAGAAGAGCTACCAAGAGCCAAAGCCACCAAATCATAAAGCGCAAGCTGCCATGAAAACACCCACACATCAAGCTTCTAGCGTCACATCCCCATCTTGGGCTGTTGATGATTTGTTGCAGTTCTCAGATCTCGAATCCTCTGAGAAGGTAAGGATGTTATTATCGTATTAACATACACGCTTGATGCAGTGTGTATAAACAGGCTCATTCTTATACCTTCAGTATAGATGATTAAAACAAAGGACACAAGAGATGGAATAGCTTGGAGGACTGCTATGTTACAATTAGTCATCAATTTTACTGAAGGTGTTGGTATAAGATATAAATCCAATCCTTCTGTTTTGGCACGATTGAACCATGGAGATGGGTCTTCTGAACTTCTTTAATGAAATATGAACTTCTTTAGTGAGTTTTGTTTGTTGTGAATGCAGAAAGAACAAGTCAGGCTTGGAGATTTAGAATGGTCCACAGACATTGAACTCTTTGGTGATCAAGTTCCTCGGGAGGCATTATCTCCAGCTGAAGTTCCTCAGCTTCCAGTATCACAGTTTAGCCATGGAACTTCATACAAACCCATCAAGTACAACATGCCCCACAAGAAGCGTCAAATTGAAATCCCTTATCATGAGGATGAGGAGTATTTCACCGTTCCCGATCTAGGCTGAATCTAGACCTACTGAAGCTTCATGGTACTGAGGCAGCTCAGGAACTATCTAAATAAGTTGTCCATACAATCGTATATGCATGTGTGGGCAAGTATTTTGCAGGTCAGGGCAGGGTTGCATACATCCAGAGTAATAGAAGAGTTAATTCCAGTGGCTTATGGTCAACTTTTGGATGTGTTAAGGTTCTTTCATGTTGGATGTTGTGAGTTTGTTATCATGAATGGCACTTGATGCTCTCGGGTGTACCATACGTGCATAATCTGAGTTAAGACTGCATTCCTGTAAGTTATAACTTCTTTGATCTTCTGTGTTAACCTTGAGCTTGTTGTGCGCTCTTTTGGCTATCAGGTTATATGGTAGTTTTTTGTTTCATATTGGAGTGCCCCTAAATCAAGGTGATGCAGTTGTGAATTCGTAGTGTTACTGTCCACGTGAAAGAGCTTTTTTGTTGTCGAACCGGTCATATTTGTTGGTGAACCAGATTATGTACTGGCTTGGAATTAGTATACGTATCGGTATCGGAAGGCCAAAAAGGCGAAATTCTGGTGGTGGCCAAGAATCATAATTATCAGCTAGAGGCTGAACTTTAGCTACTGAATTCATTGGGCATGTAATAATGAGTGAAAGTTGGTTGAGATGGCCACTGCCTATTATTCAGAACCAAACAAATTCAACACTGTTACCCAAATAATGCAACCTAGAGGGGGGTGAATAGGATTGTTACTAAAAATTCACCAATAAAAATTTTCTCTAACAATATATGCAAACAATAAGTATGCAATCAAATTTAGAATAAGAGTTAGAGAGATAGAACCCCGTTTATAGTGGTTCGGTCCGGATTTGTCCACCGTCCGGCCTAATCCACTTCTTCTCAAGCAAAAATTTGAAGGTTCAACTAATCTTCAAAAAGATTACAAGTAGTAAGACTTACGGGTGCTTACAACGACCTTACACCTCTAACTTTTCCGAGGAGTTAGCGCAACCGCAAGAGTTTTCTTCAAAATTCTCTTGAAAACAATAACACCCAAATTCAATAAGAATATGGTTTTCTAAGCTTTCAAGTGTTTCACTCAAACACTCACTTAGGAATTTACAAGTATGTAGAGAATGTATGAAAGTTGTAGCTCAAGACTTGTACAATTTTTCTCACAAGGAAATTATGAAAGAAAGAGAGCAATGAGATTTGAGGGTTTTGATCTTTGAAGATATGATCTTGGAATGATGAAGATTGAATGTGTTTGTCTTGGTACTCATCAATGAGCTCTTGATCCCTTATATAGCTATCCATCCACCTTTTAGCCGTTTGTAAACTATTGGAGCCGTTGGAAGTTGGTAGGAAACAAACTAGCCGTTGTAATCTGCAGAAAACTGCAGAATTGCACTACCGGTCGTCCGCCCGGACTTCCGGCCGGTCTTCCGGTCTGTCAACCGGCCTGTCAACCAGAGAACAGTCCGGTTGTCACAGCTTACTGTAAAGACAGCCGGTTTGTCAACCGGTTTGTCAACCTATGGCTCAAAAATCCATCTCAATAATTTCGTCAAAGCATGAATTGAGCTCATTAAGACTTTGTAAGATTTAATCATTGAATTGAAGAGACTTATGCATTTGATTCAAGACCTAGAAAATTAGTCCGAAAAATACTTTTCGATAATTTGTTTTTGCCGAATAAAAACATCATTAATTTAATCATCAAAACAATTAAATGCAATACATATAATTTTTTCAACAAACTATAATGCATACATTTTTCAACAATCTCTCCCTTTTTGATGATGGCACAAAATGATAGTTTTTATGCAATGTAAAGATTATGCCAATAAATCTCCCCCTTAGTACATGCTCCCCCGTAATAAAATCTTTCAAAGAATATGAAAAGTAATACCAAAAGTTTTGATCACAACGTGATCCCTGCAAGATTAGCATGACAAACGATAGATATGAGTAAGGCATATTTAGGCATGTCATAAGATGCGCACAAACTTAATGAAAGACTTAAAGATCAGAGTTAGCAATACGAAAGCATAAGTAAGTCTTAAACATTAGTTCGACGATCAATAAACTAGGTACTAGCTAAAATGGACTAGATACTAGCTAAAACATGAAAGATAAAGGACTAGATACTAGCTAAAGCATGAAAGATAAAAACCAAGCTTTCTCTCCCCCTTGGAGACATCATCAACAAAGGCATCATTGGGGCGGAGGAGGTGGGTGGTAGGGTGGGTAGGGCACGAAATCGGGATATTGCTTATGGTAATGGCTGAAATAGTGCTGCTGAGCCTGAGCGATGTGATCCATTTGATGCTCCACTCTATCAAACCGACTATTCTGAGCAATGGCGAAATTTTGGAATTCGGCCAACATTTGATTTTGTGATGTTTGCAAAGTATCAAAACGAGCAAATATTTGCTGTGAGAAATCTCCTCCAACTTGGGGCTGTGCCATGTGCTCACCCTGCTGACCTGCCATGTCTTCTTGTCCTTGCTCATTATTGATTGGAGGATTACCTTCCTCGTTATCATTGATATGCCCCCTAGTAAACAGATAATCTCGAATAGGCCCGGGGTTATTGGGCAAGGATTGCTCTCGAGTAATGCTTACGTTAGCATCCAAAAACAGTCTAGTAAGCAATGCACCATATGGTAAGGCCTTATGAATATCTTGAAGAACAGAGGCCATCTCTCGGAGTACTAAATAACTCAAGTCCATATACAGAGGCGGCTCCACAGCCAGCAAACCATGGTCAACTGACCACCCAAAAAAAAATTTTTTGCTTAGAATACATGTAAAATTTTTGGACTAGCCTTACTTTGAAGGCCCAATTTAATTGTCAATGAACACCCAATCTAATTGTTTGAACACCCAACCCAAATATTATTGAACACCCACCCCAAAAATAGCCCACAAATTAATCCACTTGAAATTAAAAGCCCAAATTTCAGCCCACTAACCCAATATCTGTAATAACAAAATCAAAAAAGAAAATAAGAAAATTAATGAAGGAATTGAAACAAAAAACACATGCTGAAACGTAGAAGTAAAACGGAGAGTCGGTCCTCGGAGACCACCCCTCTGTTGCCGATCCTCAACAAGCAAGATCAAGCTTCTCAAACCCGTTGAAGATTGTAAGTATCTCTCTCTCTCTCTCTCTCTGCCTCTCTCCTTCTCTCCCTCAATTACTCACAGGACCTAGGTTTTGGATTTGGGCTTTTGATAAACCCTAAATTGTATACTTGTATATTTCTGATTTCTATTTGGGTTTAATTGATTTTTTTTCCAATTGTTCAAGGTTTTGAGGTTCAACCTTCAAGAATATGGATAAAGATTAAATATTGGGTGTTTCTTTGTTTCTACAGTCTACACATTCTGACTTTCATCGAGTTTTGCCCTAAAAAGTAAGACCACCACTATCTCTCATAATCTCTTTACATTTGTTTTGAGCAATCAACAATTAGATTATAGAGTTACTAAGTACACTTTATCAAATTCGGTGAAAGATTGTGTGAGACCCGTTTCTTATTTAAAAAGAGAAGAAAGGAATTTGATCCTATTAAAAGGGGATTTATTTTTATGTGGCCTTTGATATTATTTTATATGATGGGTGCTGATTTTGTGAGGGAGTGCACGTGAGGAGTTTGTGTGCTGGAGTGCATGCAAGATGTGCGTTTAGGTGTTGGGTTGTGGAATGGATGAGGAAGAAGGAAAAAACAAACAATGGACATTTGTCCACCAAATGGGCACATAATGGGATGACTCAGCATATTCTATAAAAGGAGTAAAAAGAAAAGAGAGGAAGGGGACTTCACCGGGGGAGTGAGGTGTGGAGTAGATGTGAGGAGAGGCAAAAGCTAAGTTGAGGATAGAAGGCTTAACAGGAGACTTATACGAATAATTATGTAAATGTAATTCTTATTGGAAAAGATTATTTTAATTCCGTTATCTTTACTTGTGGTGCTTGGGGTGCTGGGTCGTTACAGATTGATTATTTTATAGGCTAATTTGAAAAGGTGGAAGTCAGGAAGTGGATTAGTCGATTAGGTCCATTAGGAGTCAGTACATTCATTTTTTATTTATGCTCTTGGATCATGTTTTGCATATTAAATATTTAACATTGATGATTGATGATTACATATTTGTTTATTGATTACAAAATTGGTATTGGGTAGTGAACTGATTTATTATGTAATATATCCGATGTAAAATTTTCAGAGCTCAAAGGGATTGGTGATCTTGCTGTAAAGTTGGTAGAGACAGATAAGCATGTCATATATAGATTGGTCTATTTGCTTGTGAGATTGGTGTTGACTCTTCCTGTCGCCACTGCAACAGTTGAAAGAAGTTTTTCAGCAATGAAGTACATAAAGAGCAATCTACGCAATCGAATGGGAGATCAATGGATGAATGATTGCTTAATTACTTATATAGAGAGTGATGTATTTGATACCGTTGATAACGAGGATATCATGCAACGGTTTCAAAATATGAAAACTCGTCGAGGACAATTGTAATAGCTTATATACTTTGCTATTTTTGGGTCGCATTTTAGATGTTATGTATGACTTTTTGTTTATATATATAGTTGTGGTTTCTCGAGATAGTATAGTGCAATTTCTGAACACCCTTAAAAAAATTCCTGGAGCCGCCACTGTCCATATAGTTACGAGTCTCTAGACTATGTAGAATAAGACATTGAAGAGGAGACACGGCATCATAGTGTCCTTTCTGAGGGGCCACATTGTGAGCAATAAAAAGGTGTAGAGGACGAAGATGCTCCTTCAATTCAGCTTTAGAGACACCGCCACCAATAACACGATCATCAGTTATGGTTCGATAAAATGCAGTCACATCATCTATGTCATTTACCAATTCGTCGTCATTTGTCGCATACCGAAAATTGTTAACTACTGGACATTTCAAGAAATTGCTCATTGTGCTTACATCCAAAACAAAATCTACTCCTTTAACCCGTGAAACTAAGGTATACTCATCGGCATTCTGATCAACATCCAAATTGCAGTAAAAATACCGAACAAGTTTCGGGTAGTAGTTATGAGACACCGTCATTATTTCTGTCCAACCCGCAGCAGTAATAACATCATGTATATAGCGGTGAAAACGGGGTGAAGTTATTACCTGCCGACCCGAAATGATAGGACGAGATTTGAAACCAGCCCAATTTCCTTCATTAACCCGGTTGGTGAAGAGTTGTGCGTTGAAGTCGGGTTGTGGTGCACTTGGTCCTGCTCCGGAGCGAGCCCTTTTTCCTTTTCCTGCCATTTTCTTGAAGAACCTAGGGTTTGAAGCTTTGAATGTGGCTGGGTTGATTTGGGAAGAAGATGGATGAAATGGATAGTGGAAATGAGTAGAGGTGGTGATTTGGGGAAGGGATTGAGGTTTGGATTGAAGATTTGATGAAGTTTGGTGAAGTTTTGAGATTTTGGGAAGGGTTTTCGCCGCTGTTGTGTTATCTGTCGAGGAGGGGAGGGTTTTGAAAACTGACAGACTTAGATCTGTTTTAACCGACCCAAAAATATACGGACCGGTCGACCGGTCGGTCGACCAGGCGGTCATCCGGTGGGAAAGCCGCTCGGTCATCCGGCTGACAAATGCAGGGGTACTCCAGAAAACGTTTAAGAGGTGCAACAATAAGGACCAAAAACAGTTTTCATGCATGCCAAACACTGGAAAATGAACCACGTGATAAAATGTTTGGAGTGTGATCCTTTCATTAAGATCATTCGTATTCTCCATCAAATACAATATACACAAGTTCAATCAACTTAAAACTTGAATCCCCCAAAAAAAAAAATTCAAACTTTAAAATCCTTTTATATAAAAAACAAAACTCTTTCATAAGTGATTAGACATACCAAGTTCTCGACGAATAAAACAAAATTGTTCCTCACCAAGGGGTTTTGTGAAAATGTCCGCCAATTGCTTGTCGGTACTAATAAAGTTAAGTTCAATATCCCCTTTTTGAACATGATCTCTTATAAAATGATGTCTAATCTCAATATGTTTTGTTCGAGAATGTTGAATGGGATTCTTGGTTAAGCTTATTGTACTAGTATTATCACATTTAATAGGAATATGATCATAATGCAAATTGAAATCCTCCATTTGTTGTTTGATCCACAATATTTGGGCACAACAACTTCCGGCCGCTACATATTCCGCCTCGGCGGTAGATAGAGCTACGGAATTTTGTTTCTTGCTATGCCAAGACACTAGAGAGTGTCCTAGAAATTGGCAAGTCCCACTTGTACTCTTACGATCAACTTTGAAACCTCCAAAATCCGCATCCGAATAACCAATCAAATCAAATGCAACTCCACGCGGATAAAACAATCCTAAGTCATGTGTGCCAACTAGATATTTGAAAATACGTTTAATGGCAACTAAATGTGATTCTTTAGGACAAGATTGAAAACGTGCACACATACAAACACTAAACATTATATCCGGTCTACTTGCCGTTAGATAAAGTAATGAGCCGATCATACCTCGATACATCTTTTCATTCACGGGCTTACCATTCTCATCTTTGTCAAGTTTCGTTGATGTGCTCATTGGTATGCTCATAGCCTTTGATCCTTCCATGCCAAATTTCTTGACGAGTTCCTTTGCATATTTGGCTTGGTTCACTAGAATCCCTTCGGTAGTTTGCTTGATTTGAAGTCCGAGGAAGAAATTCAACTCTCCCATCATACTCATTTCAAATTCACCTTGCATACACTTAGCAAACTCTTTGCACATATTTTCATTAGTAGCACCAAAAATGATATCATCAACATATATTTGTACAATGAGCAAGTCCTTACCCTTGTTTTTGATAAAAAGAGTAGTATCAATCTTTCCTCTTGAAAAACCATTTTCTGGCAAGAATGAACTCAATCTATCATACCATGCTCGGGGTGCTTGTTTCAATCCATATAATGCTTTTTAGGGGCGAAAGACTAATCGAACCGTCTAGTAGCTGAGCATAATTTTCAAAACCGGGAGGTTGTTTGACATAAACTTCCTCATTTATAAAACCATTTAGAAATGCATTTTTCACATCCATTTGATAAAGCTTGAAATTCATAAAGGAAGCAAAAGCAAGTAAAATTCGAATGGCTTCTAATCTAGCTACCGGTGCAAAAGTTTCTTCATAATCGATACCTTCTTCTTGATTATATCCTTGAGCAACAAGTCTAGCTTTGTTTCTAACAATGTTTCCGGATTCATCTAGCTTGTTACGAAAAACCCATTTAGTACCAATGATGGAATGATCAATAGGTCTAGGCACTAAAGTCCAAACTTTATTTCTTTCAAATTGATTCAATTCTTCTTGCATAGCCATAGTCCAATTTTCATCGCGTTCGGCTTCTACAAAAGATTTTGGCTCAATTTGCGAAACGAAAGCAAGATTTCCACATATATTTCTAAAGGAAGAGCGAGTTGTCATACCTTTTGAAGGATCGTCTAGTATCAACTCCTTTGAGTGGTTTTGAACATATCTCCACTCTTTTGGAAGATCTTGATTGTCTCCATTGACATCTTGTGGTTGACTAATGACTTCATCTACTTGGGTTTGAGATCTCTCTTCTTGAGTAGCCTCAACTTCTTTCTCATTTATTGTCAAGTCATTAATCTCCCTTGTAGCTATAACGTCATCATCGATATCATTGATAATCTTTGGACTACAAGGGTTAGATTCGTCAAAAGAAACATGGATGGATTCTTCCACAAGGTTAGTACGTTTATTATACACATGATAAGCTTTGCTAGAAGTCGAATATCCAATGAAAATGCCTTCATCCGATTTTGAATCAAATTTTTTCAAATCATCTTTTCCATTGTTCAAAATAAAACATTTACATCCAAAAGCATGAAAATAACTAATGTTGGGTTTTCTACCATTCCATAGCTCATAAGGCGTTTTCTTGAGGATTGGCCTAATCAAAACTCTATTTAAAACATAGCATGAAGTATTGACGGCTTCCGCCCAAAAATATTTTGGTAAAGAGTTTTCACAAAGCATGGTTCTAGCCATTTCTTCTAAAGTACGATTTTTCCTTTCAACTACCCCATTTTGTTGACGAGTGCGAGGAGCCGAAAAATTGTGGCCTATACCATGTTCATCACAAAACTTTTCATATAATGAATTTTTGAGTTCTCTTCCATGATCCGTGCGAATATTTGAAATGACAAAACCTTTCTCATTTTGAACTCTTCTACAAAGTTTTGTGAAATTAGGAAAAGCCTCATTCTTATGAGCTAGAAATATAACCCATGTGTATCTAGAGAAATCATCTACTACAACAAGACAATAATATTTGCCGCCAAGACTTGAAGTACGTGTAGGTCCAAATAAATCCATGTGTAATAGTTGCAATGGCCTTGAAGTAGAAACAACGTTTTTAGATTTAAAAGAAACCTTTGTTTGTTTGCCTTGTTGACATGCATTACAAAGTTTGTCCTTTTCAAATTTGATTTTAGGAAGTCCTTTGAATAAATCTTTTCTCGAAAGTTTTGCAATAGCATCCATGCTAGCATGTCCAAGACGTCTATGCCAAAGCCAACTATTATCACTTAAAGCCGAAAAATATTTTGCCTCAATACTACTCAAATCATTTAACTTGAACACATACACATTGTCATGTCTTTGACCAATAAAAAGTGTCTTGTTGCTATTGATATTTTCAACGATACACTTTGATTTCTCAAAAACAACACGATTTCCTCTATCACATAATTGACTTATGCTAAGAAGATTGTGTTTCAAACCATCGACTAGTAAAACATCTTCAATAGTAGGAGACTCACCAATATTACCTATGCCGATGACTTTACCTTTGCCATTGTCTCCAAAAGTGACATTTCCTCCATCTTTTGGTGTAAGAGATTTGAATGCCTTCCTATCTCCGGTCATATGTCTAGAACAACCACTATCAAGAAACCATGTGCCTTCCTTCCATGTACTTTTCAAGCACACCTACAATAAAGCATCAAGTCTTGACTTTTGGTACCCACATCATTTTGGGTCCTTGAAGGTTAGTATTGACATGGTTCTTAGGAACCCAAGTCTTCCTTCCGTTTGAAAAGATTTTCATAGGACAATTTGGAGAAATATGACTAATCTTTCTACAAAAATGACAAGTGAGCTTGGGATGACTAGTTGGAGGAAGATCTTTTTCAAAAAGATTTTTGTGTTGAGTGGGATTATACCCAATTCCGGCTTTATGAAAAGAAACCATTTGTTTTCCAAGAAGAATATCTAATCCGTCCTTACCTTTGGTGAGTTTAGCAAGAGAGTTTGTCAAGTCATCAACTTTTTTGACTAGAGATTCATCTTGAGGAACATTCTTCAAAACTTCCTTTTCCTTTTCCAAAGAGATTTTCAAAGATTCATTTTCTTCTTCCAAAGTATCTGTTTCTTCAACTAAATCATCTATTTCTGTTGAAAGTTCTTTGGCCATTTTCTTAAGAGATTTGTTTTTTGAAAAAACCTTTTCAAAATCAATTTTCAATCCTTTATAGGCAATAAGCAATTCATCAAAAGAGTAGAATGAGTCGAGATCTACCTCATTTTCTTCGGTGGCCATGAAACACAAGTTAGCGACCTCTTGTGGCTCATCGGCCTCATCGGAGCTACTATCATCGCTATTGTCCCATGCGGCCATCATAGCTTTCCTTTTGTCTTTCTTTGAATATTTCTTGGTGTATGGACACTCACTTTTGATGTGGCCGGGCTTCTTGCACTCATAGCAAATGATTGGATCCTTTTTGCTACTTTCTTCTTTGCCTCCATCCTTTTTTGGAAACCCTCTTCCTTTGCGAGATGATCTATTTTTGAGGAGTTTCTTGAACGCTTTTGTGATAAGAGCCATTTCCTCATCTTCACTTTCGTCACTTGAGTCATCCTTGATTTTGAGCTTGCGTGAGGTGCTTTTGAGAGCAAGGTTTTTGACTTTCTCTTCTTTCTTGACTTTCTCTTCTTTTTCATCTTTGAGATTGATATGGATTTCTTCAGTCATGAGAGATCCCATGAGTTGATCTATTGTATATCTTGAGAAGTCTTTGGATTGAAGGATGATTGACGTTGTAGTATCCCATTTTGATGGCATGGAGCGGAGTACCTTCCTTGTCATCTCGGATTGACTATACGTCTTGCCAAGAGCTTTCAAACCGTTAGTGATACTAGCAAATCTAGCAAACATTTGAGAAATAGATTCTTCTGGTTTCATTTTAAAAAGCTCATAACCATGCACAAGGATATCAATTTTAGACTCCTTAACTTGACTATCTCTTTCATAAGACATTTTCAATTTTTCCCATATTTCCTTAGCGGTTTCACATACGGATACACAATCATATTCATTTGGAGTAATGGCACAAAAAAGAAGATTCATAGCTCTAAAGTTCTTTTCAATATTACTCTTATCTATGTTGGACCATTCATCTTCTAGCTTAGGAATAGTTTCTTCTCCGGATTTCTTAGTAGGAATGATTGGACCATTTGCAACAATTTTCCATAAATCATAATCGGTGGATTGGATAAAGATTTGGATGCGATTTTTCCAATAACCATAGTTTGAACCCGTGAATAAGGGAGGCCTATTTGAGGATTGCCCCTCGATGCAAGATACGCTACTAGTGGTTGCCATGGATCTTAACTCTTAGATGGTTAAGTCTATAAACAAGAGCCGAGGCTCTGATACCAATTGTTACCCAAATAATGCAACCTAGAGGGGGGTGAATAGGATTGCTAGTAAAAATTCACCAATAAAAATTTTCTCTAACAATATATGCAAACAATAAGTATGCAATCAAATTTAGAATAAGAGTTAGAGAGATAGAACCCGTTTATAGTGGTTCGGTCCGGATTTGTCCACGGTCCGGCCTAATCCACTTCTCCTCAAGCAAAAACTTGAAGGTTCCACTAATCTTCAAAAAGATTACAAGTAGTAAGACTTGCGGGTGCTTACAACGACCTTACACCTCTAGTTTTCCTGAGGAGCTAGCGCAACCGCAAGAGTTTTCTTCAAAATTCTCTTGAAAACAATAACACCCAAATTCAATAAGAATATGGTCTTCTAAGCTTTCAAGTGTTTCACTCAAACACTCACTTAGGAATTTACAAGTATGTAGAGAATGTATGAAAGTTGTAGCTCAAGACTTGTACAATTTTTCTCACAAGGAAATTATGAAAGAGAGAGAGCAATGAGATTTGAGGGTTTTGATCTTTGAAGATATGATCTTGGAATGATGAAGATTGAATGTGCTTGTCTTGGTATTCATCAATGAGCTCTTGATCCCTTATATAGCTATCCATCCACCTTTTAGCCGTTTGTAAACTATTGGAGCCGTTGGAAGTTGGTAGGAAGCAAACTAGCCGTTGTAATCTGCAGAAAACTGCAGAATTGCACTACCTGTCGTCCGCCCGGACTTCCGGCCGGTCTTCCGGTCTGTCAACCGGCCTGTCAACCAGAGAACAGTCCGGTTGTCACAGCTTACTGTAAAGACAGCCGGTTTGTCAACCTGTGGCTCAAAAATCCATCTCAATAATTTCGTCAAAGCATGAATTGAGCTCATTAAGACTTTGTAAGATTTAATCATTGAATTGAAGAGACTTATGCATTTGATTCAAGACCTAGAAAATTAGTCCGAAAACTACTTTTCGATAATTTGTTTTTGCCGAATAAAAACATCATTAATTTAATCATCAAAACAATTAAATGCAATACATATAATTTTTTCAACAAATTATAATGCATACATTTTTCAACAAACACTTCCCTTACTTCCAACCAACTTTCAACTTACAATAGTATTTGCCCCCAATCTCTTGACATGTCCAACCAGTTTCTTGAAATGAGCATTTTCAGGCCAAGAATCATCTTTGCTTCCCCTTTCAAACAAAACCTTAATATAAAGAGCTTAGAAAGGACATGCCACAAGCACCTTACAAAAGTCATTTAGCATCCCCTCTTGGTCTAATGGCCAGGCCAATGCATTGCAGATTTTCCATGTCCATATTCATGGCATTTTCCATCCCGTGGTTCGTTCAATCGGTGACTCTCCAGTCGGATATAGAAGCTCTCCAAAGTCTGATAAACGGAATCGATCCAAACTTGATTCCTCCATCTTCATTTCTCAACACTTGGGAGTTTGGAGCAGACCCCTGTGATAGCACAGGGGGGATTTTCCTAGGAATCCTCTGCACAGAACCTCAAAACAACATCAGCCGCGTGTCGATCATCGACCTCGACGAAAGTGGATACGACGGGTTCTTGAGTGTGGCGATCGGAAATCTGACAGAGCTCACCACTCTTCAAATCAGCAACAACAAATTCAGAGGGCCTATACCTATATCCCTTTACAACCTACAAAAGCTAAACACCCTTTCCCTATCCAGGAATTTCTTCACTGGCTCTCTCCCTCACGAAATCCAGAGGCTCAAAAGACTCGTGTCTCTCGATTTGTCCGATAACAGTCTCTCCGGATCAATCCCGGAGAGAATTTCCCTGTTGCGAAGCTTAAACTTCTTAAGTTTGTCGAACAATCAACTCACAGGACAAATCCCTAACCTATCTAATTTATGGCAGTTGAACACCTTAGATCTAAGCAGTAACAACCTCCATGGGACATTACCACATTTTCCACTAAACCTAAGAACACTGATTCTAAGCCATAATGGACTCTCGGGGCATATTTCAACACTAGGGGCCATGACAAGCCTCAAAACACTAGACCTTAGTGGTAACAGGTTTTCAGGGTCGATAACCGGGGAAATCGTCATGTTACCGAATCTGAACCGCATCAACGCCTCGCTCAACAGCTTCACGGTGGTGGAGGTGGCACAAATTCCCGGGGGCGAGTCGCAGCTTCAAGTGCTCGACATGCATGGGAACACGCTGAGCGGACATTTGCCAGTGAATTTGGTTACGTACGGGAATTTAACCGAGGTTAATCTGGGGAGCAACCTGTTCTCGGGGCAGATTCCGGAGGAGTACGGGGGGAAGCTGGGCAGCGAGTGGAGGAGTTTGTTCTTAGATCACAATTACCTGGTGGGGACTCTGCCATCTGAATTTACCGATGGCGGAGGCGCATATGTGAGGGGGAGCGTCGCGCAGAATTGTCTCACTAGGTGCCCTTTGAACGTTCGGTGGTGCCGCGGAGGGCAGAGGTCGGCTTCGAGATGCAATGCGCAGAATGGGAACACCACGGTTGAGAGCAACTTTTGAGGGATATGCTGGTAGAATTTAGTCGTTTCTTGTCTCATGAACTCGAAAAATAACAAAATTTGGTGCTTTGAATGAATAAAAGGTAACGCTAGTTCGCACACCAGTAGGGTTTGTTCCTGATGTCTGATTGAGCTGATTTTTTGATGGCGAGTCTCACGAGCTGAAGTACTCTTACATTCATGCTTCGTTTCCTTCGCCAATCCCTCCACGAATTCTTGATGCAAACACGGGCTTAAAGCGCGACTGCATGTTTCTAACCGCGTTTTCACTGTCTTGAAGAAGAAGATCCCCATGCTCTAAGATGCCCAAGGCAGCAGAAAGTAAAATGACTTGTGATTCGAGATGATCCTTAAAAAGGATGATTTCAAAAATCCTCTGTACCCAAAATTTCCTATTACCCTGTCTCAGTGAATTTTTGGCCGTTCAATAAGAAGATTCTCTCATGACCCAATGGCAAAAAAATACACCGGGTACAGGGATTTGATAGGCACAAGCGCGGTGCATAATGCCCAACAAAGGACATTTTTAGTTGCCAAAACTGTGAAAACCAGCCTTCAAGCCCCTTCATGAACTACTGAAACTGAGTCATTTAACATTAATTTCACACTACCTAATTCACCAATGCTTAGACGAGAAGAGGAAGGAAAAAAAAAAAAAAAAAGGCCATTTTTGGTGAAGCAGAGCACCTAACCGTCCATTTGAAAGCTACCCCTCCGACTCCGTCTATTTTGTTGGCTCCACGTGAAGCTCAATTTTTAAGGGAACATGCAATCAATGTATTTGCATGTCTCTTTACGGACATTTATTAAATGGAATAGTAAGCAAACAAAATAAAACAGAGAAAGTAGTATCAAAGATGACAGCTTCAATGACATGCGGGGTCGAACGGTCCGCTCCTGTAAGGACAATTTCTAATTTCAACCAGGTATGGGATGCGACAATTCCCGCTCCGAAGCACAAACCTGAACCGCCTCAAAACCCGCTCCAAATAGTTAGATACCAAACATACCTTAGGGCTTTCTAATACAACCACCCACCAGTAAATACATACATCTAACTAGCAATTGATGTTTCCTACGCATTATACCGCTCCTGGCCTCTTCACCTCCTCTCAGAAAAACCTGAGACTCTGAGAGTTTCGGGATGGCTTGGAGTAAGTTTAGAATTTCAAAGTTGTTAGAGCATCTGCAATGGGTTTGTTAACTAGTGTGTCCGCAATACATGTGTGTTAGAGTGTTAGAGTCTGCTAAATCTAGTAGTTATGGTTATTAAGTTTGGTAACCAAGCTAACAAACAATAAGTGGGTCGTATCTCTATAAATTCAAATTTCAACCATAAAACATAAATGTTCCCCCTACTTTCTTTAAAGAGTTAACACACTCCTAATTAACCCATTGAGGTACTCATATATAAACTAACACACTCTGAAGTTAACACACACTTGTGGGATTCATTTTTTATCCTAACACATACCTTAATAAACATTTTGATACACAAATATAACACACCCATTGTGGATGCTCTTAAGCAGGTAAAAGATAGTGCTGGAAGAAATGAATGGCGTTGGATTTCAAATGGTAAGTCTCAGAATTCAGGTCAATCCCACCCATTCTCATCCCTACTATTTTCCTTCTCCTTCCCGCTGAGGGTAGTGTTCCCTGGCTGTCATATAAGTGGCCTCTATCGTTTGGAGTTCCATTCAGAATCGTTTTCTAATCACGGGCTTGAGGAAGAATGAGATAAGGAATAAGAAGAATTCAACCACCGTAAAAAAGTCAAACTCAATATTTCCACCCTTTTATTTTTCGACCGACGAATTACTTAAAAAAAAAACCGATATCCAAAGACGTGCGACACCTGAAGAAGAAAACAAAATAAAGAACCGCAGAAAAACAAAACCAAAAGGGCAAGAAATGAAAAACAAATTCGAAAAACGTTTCTACGGTTGTATTTGCCCTCGGCCCCCCGTAAGAACAATACGGGCTTCAGATTCAGTGGGAAGAGCAGGGATGGCTCCTTTCTTGGTAGTTGTGATGGCTCCACACGCATTTGCGAATTTGAGCACTCCCTTCAACTTTGCTTCGTCCTGCCAAATTTAGACCCAAATACATATCATCAAGACTATGTCCAACCCTCACTCCAATTTGATATAAAATATTTGAGCCCTAAAGGTTTCATTTGTTGTGAAATGTACTGATGGACAAACTCAAATCCGAGCAAGAATTTGTGTAAAAGCTTCATTAGAAACACCCTTCAAAATCTGAGCAAAGATTTGGTTCTCCTTTATGAGAAATTTTTTGAGAAAAACTCGATTTGGAGTTGGAGTGAGATTTTAAGGGATTTTTTTATCCAATTTTGAGTATGAATGGAAGAAAAGGTAAGCAATGGAGGTGCTCGAACGAGTTTGAACTCACTACCAAATGCCAGCCAAGGGCAAGCACAATTTTATTAAAAACGGTTGTATGGAATCATAGATTTGAAAGAAAGAGAAATTCAAGTCACTAGTGAGTCAAATTACCTCAAGTAGAGATCGATCGTCGACCAATTTGCACAGAAGAGCACCAACAAAGGAGTCACCAGCACCAGTCGTATCCACAGTTTTGACATGGAATCCATCCACAGATCCCCTGAAACTCTTGGTGTAATATCTACATCCCTTTTCACCAAGGGTAACAAGGAGAAGCTTCAAATTGGGGTGCCACAGAGACAAGGCTGACTCATCGTCAATCTTATTGCTTCCCGTTAGGAATTCCAGCTCGTCGTCGCTCACCTTTATCACCTCTGCTTGGTCCCAGATACTCATGATCTGCTTCCGGGCTTCCTCTGCAGATGGCCAGAGGGGCAGGCGGAGGTTTGGGTCGTAGGAGAGCAGGGCACCGGCGGCCTTGGCCACCTCCATTGCCTTTAGGTGTGCTGATCTGCAGGGCTCCACGATCAAGCTAATGGATCCATAATGGAAAATTTTGGCCTAAGATAACAAAGAAAAGCAAACCCATCAATAAAATCAATCAGATTAGTCCATTGGGAGATGAACCATATAAACTGGGCAGTCAATTTTCTCTTTCTTTTCCCTTAAACCACAATGCATATGGGACAAAAGTTGAATCAAATTCATATATCAACCGTCAATGCATACAATTGGCAACAAGAAACAACTGCTTGCAGCAAATAAGATGGGATTTGGACCAGTTTTTAAGCATTTTTTTCTTAGTTGGCTTAAGGTTAAAAGATAAAAGAAAAACCAAATAACCGACGATAAAATCCAAGAAAAAGAAAATTGAAAGTTGAATCGTTGATTGAAAATGGACCAAGAATCCATAAGAAAGCACAACAAAGTTGATCAAAACAGGTTCTTTTTTTTTTTTGGCTTTCTAAGATATATTGTCTACACAAGTAAACTGCTTTCACAATGAGCTTATTCCTCTTTTTCTTTTCCAGTTGGTTAAAAATCGTAATCAGAAAGGGAGGTGCATAAAATTGTCCGCCAGACTATGAACCACCGAAATGTTAGGCAGGCAGCTTAATCTAGGCACATAGCTCACAGGTGATATCTACCCCCCTTGCCTTCTTCTTAAATGTGGAGTAGTTTTTTAGGCAAACCCAGGTCCCAAATGCCATTATTACATTACAAAGAGTTTAAATTCTACCCACCTTAGGTGGAAACCCCAAGTTTTCCACCACTACCAATTGTGGGCTCCACCGCGTATTTTGCAGTAATTCTTGTAAGGCTCACAGAGTAATATATCTCCACAAAAAATCAGCTTTATTGGACAGATATCTTAAATTGTTAGGGGGAAATCCTCTAAGAAGTTGCAATGGAAGAGCGAAATATGTTAGGCAAGGGAGGAATTCACGTGAGAGGAAAAAAGATAAATTATTTGTGCCCTCACTTTCTAGTTTCTACTAACTTCATGATTTTTGTTTTGTTCAAGTCAACGCGATGAATTAAAAAAAAAAAATATAAACACTCCACTAAGTAGGGAAAAAACGAAACAAACAACAAATTAATTTTCTACACGATCGATGCTTTTTCTTTTTTCTTTTTTGCATTTTTTGTTACTCTTATTTTGTGTGTTATATCAAATATTAAAAAGTAATAGTACTCCACTTGGGAAAAAGTCACAAAGCGTGGTGAGACCAAATCTATACGGAGTATTTTGATTGTGAATGTGAGCCATCTGTGGCTACTGTGAGGCAATTCAGTGACAATATAGTACCTTTTCGGACTCGGCTCCCGTCTAGTTTCCTCTCCATCCAGTCTGGTTCGGTTTGGGACGTTTGTGGGTTGATTCTGGACCCACAGGAATAATCAGAACCGTTTATTTTTCATAAGTCGCTGAGAGCATCAGCCATATCAAAAATCAAGTTGATTGGATTCCGTTTAATATGATTTCAAAATACAGTAATCTTGTTTAATAAAAAGTGTGCAACCATTATTGGAAGCTTAATATATTTTGAAATCATATCAAACAATATCCGATCAACCTGATTTTTGACATAGTTCATGTTTTTGGCGATCTCTAAAAAGTGAACGGTTTCGATTATTGTTTTGGACCCTGAGACAGCCCAAACTCGACAAGACTGGAGAGGATGGGAGCTTCTTTTACGTTTTTACCCTTTTAATAAAGTAAGACTGTGCGTGAATCATTGCACCGACATACAGTCAGCCTATACATCATTGCACCGACGTACAGACAAGCATAGGAGAAATTTTTCAGTGTCGAGCACGCATCTCGACTGTCCAAACGTATTTTGAACGGCTCAGATTTGTTTGGACTTGAGGGGGTGTTTTTATAATTTTATACTAAAAAACCATCCAAACAGATCTGAGCCGTACAAACGTGATGGTCCCGGAAGAACAATTTTTTTTTTCTTTTTTTTGACAGAAATTATAAACGCGAGCAGAGAAAGAGAAAATTTAAGAGCAGATTCTAGATGGAGAAATTATTCACATCCAATGCGCAAGACAGAGAATTGAGAAGGAAATTTTAGAAAGAGAGAGAAATACTGATCGAGAAATGCCCCATTCCGCTTTCTTTATCAACCTTTCTTTTCAAAAAAGAAAGGTAATTTCAAGTTTAAATATAATGAAAATAAAAAATAATTTTTTAATTTTTTTACCGTTTGAAAGATTTCAATGAAATTTATCAAATAAAATTCATATTAATAGAATAATTATTTACGTAAACACATAATTTTTAAACTTGAAATAACATTCATTTTTTCTAAAAGTTCATTTTTTAAGAAATCCAACACCCCAGAGTCACTTTGTTTGGTTGAGCTTTTAGAAAATTATTTTTAAGAGTTGAGCGGTAATAAGTGAAAAGAGATAGAGAGAAAGATTTATTGAAAACTGTGCCGAGAGTTAAGAGTAACTCTCAAAAAGGGCAACCAAACACAGTGAATATAAAAACGAAATTACAGAGACATAGAGAGTGAATATAATCAGATCCAATGCCAGAGTGAAAGAAAATTCTAGAGAGAGAATATTCAGATCAAGGATTTAATGGCAAATAATCAATTATAAAAAAAGCAGAGTGCAATTTTTTCCGCGCATTCTACATAACAATACGAGTATCGCAACAGGGATTGACTGTCAGCGGTCGTAAATACTAGTATTTTAAAAACAAAAATCGACAAAAAAAACCTTAAAGCGCCTAGATCACCCGTAACTGTCGAGTAGTGATCATAATGACTGTAAAACTACATATTGAGATATAGCGGTATCAGTATGCTAAAACATCGACACTATAGACCGATACAATGTACATTCAAAACTAACAAGAGATCATTCATTGCTCAGAGGCAAGGACACGTAATGTCACAACTCCTTATTCCACCACATATCGGTGTGAATTCACGCATTTTGTAATGCGATCCACACAAATATGTAGCGGGAAAGAGAGGATGGGACACCACGTGTTCTTGCTTCGTGAGATCAGTCAGATCTAATGAGAGAGAGAGAGAGGGAGCATACAGATCTAATGAGGTCGAGATCCAATTCAGCAGGCGTCAGCAGCATATCAGCGCTAGGGTTCCTATAAAACATGAACTCCCTCTCGCCATCAGCCCTTAGCGTCACGAACGCCAGCGCCGTCCTCGCGCCCTGATCGAACAGCACGCCGTCCACGGCGACGCCGTTCTGCTCCAGGATCCCCGCCAGCATCCGGCCGAACTCGTCGTCTCCAAGCTTGCCGACGAACGCCGCCCTCCCGCCCAGCCTCGTGACGGCGATCGCCACGTTCGCCGGGGCGCCGCCGGGGGCCTTGAGGAAGCCGGGGGCCTCGGCGAGGGAGACGCCGGAGACGGTGGGGACGAAGTCGATCAGCATCTCGCCGAAGCTGACGATGAGGCCGGTGGAGGGGAGTGATCCGCTGGTAGGTGCCATTGATGAATGTAAGTAGAGAGAGAGAGAGAGAGAAGAGATGTGTAATTGAATGGAGAGAGAGAGAGAGAGAGAGAGAGAGGAGAAGAGGAGGTGCAAGGGGGGTTATATATAGGAATTGAGGGGTAGATATTTAGAGAGAGAAAGTAAGGGAGCTTTTTTTTTAGGACTAGGATTATGATTAGAATTAGGATTAGTTTGGAGAGAAAGAAACGAAGAATATAATCCTTTCACGATTTTATCCGAAAACAAATTTCCTGGAATATCTAAAAGAGGATAATTGGATTTCTTTCTTTCTTTCTTTTCAAGTTTTGTATTTTTACAAGAGTTAAAATTCTTTCCAGCATGGGTGGAAAACCAAAGATTTCCCCCCCATAGCCCGTTACGGATTCCATCAAGTATTTTTTGGTATATTCTGAACCGTTCATCTTGTAGAGCCTGGATAATAGTATATGCACGCAAAAAATAAGTTTGGTCGGACATTAATAGGTATATTAAAATTTGAATTTCGGTTTAGGAAATGGACTGCCATAAACAATTTAACTTCAAAATCTATGACCCTCCATTCTGTAAACCAAAATTCAAATTTTGATGTACCTATCGATATCCAATCAATCTGATTTTTTTCATGGATATACTACTTTACGTATTCTATAAGATGAACGGTTCAAATTGAAACAAAAAAAATTTTTGTAGAACCCACATGTAATGGTGGAAATCCCATAGTTTTCAGATATGGCGAATAAAATTTACACTCTTTTTACAATCTCAGTAATGTTGAGAGAGAGAGATAGAGAGAGGGGGGGCAGGGGTAGATATGTAATTGGATCGGATGGAGGAGAAGTGGGCAGGTGCAGGGGGTTATATGGAATTGAGGTGGTAGATTTAGAGAGAGAGGGGGAGGAGAAATTTTTGGACAGTCCGCACGCATGCGCTGAGCAAGCACCATGTCAGTCGTACCCACACTGAAAAAATTTCCGAGAGGGAGAGAGACTTTTTTGAGGAGATTCTTGTGGGCAGAGGAGGAGAATTGGATTACTATAATTTCGAGATTGTATCCGAAATAAATTTCCTCAATTATCTGAAAGTGGCCAATGGACTTCTCCCCATGTGCAAAATCAGGAATCGAGTTTCATCATCGGCGTTTGGGATTCTAGATTATAGATAGTATCTCTTGGTTCTCTCATCTTTCGTCACTTATAAGTTGTCTCCGAAAATCACATGACGAAAATCTTGTTGATTTGTCACTTCTAGTAAAAATCAATTGGGGGATGGTGTTGTGTAGTGGTGTGCGAAGCACCGTGCTGCGCGCTTCCGAGCCATCGGATCGTGCATCTGACAGCTCGAATCTCATCTCGGCAATAAACAACTCTCGATCATTGGCTGTTGAGATGGATCCGACGGCTCAGGGGTGTGCAGTAAACCTCACTACACAGCACCAACTTAAAGTCCAGTAAAAATTAAATTTCGTCACCATTTTTTTTCGTCAGCGAAGACATAATTGCTATCGAATCAAACGGGGATTTTGTTTGTAGAGAAAGAAACGGAAAACTAAAATCTTCTCACGATTAATCCGGATGCTAATTTCCTGGATTATCTAAAAGTTTGATTGGATAATTTGGACAAGTGGTTGAATTTCTTTCTTCCTTTTGAAGTTTTATTTATTTTTACAGACAAACACAGAGTAATGTTTAGGATAAATAAATTTAAAAAATAAAAACAGATCGGATGTTCAAACGATGTTGCTTCAATGTTACTTTTGTAGCCATCTGTGTGCATGCACTAGGGACACAGCCACAGTACGCACCCTTAAAATGGGGCGCGCTTTCGTATTTTGAGTCATAAAACTTCGTAAATTACCACGAATTCGCAAAGGTAACCACAAAAGTTTATACTATGAATTCGACCACAAAAAATCTTATCGTACGAGCCACACGCACACACAAAAAAAATAAAAAATCATAGAAGAAGCTACAAAATTCGTACAATAAATTACCATAAACTTCATATCCCATGAAAATTCGTAAGAGCGAACAGGACAATGTAAATCCCACAAAAGGGGTGCATACCGGAGATTTTCCTAGTAGGTTAACATGAGTTTAATTTGGTCTCAAGTGTGAGCATATCATGCACTTTTATAGTTTGAGTAAAAGTCGCAACGTAGCAACAAACCCTTTTCAAAAAGTACTTCTGCTAATTTGACGTGTGAGCTACACATGACAACAACCAATGGTTCTAACTATAGAGGACCCTATGCAGTCTCATTTCGTTCGTTCCTCCCAATAATCAATAGTTTAGATTTTAAAAAGACTCTTCAGGGGGTCAAATTCTTCCCGTGAAAAAATGTTTCAAATGAATATAAGCATTAAAATCTTTCATTCGGATGCTGCAAGGAAAGAGTTCGACCGGTGCCAATTTGGGTGTTATTATGATGTTTTAGTTTCAGTCAGTAGTACTCTAGAGTCCAGATTATTGTTCTTTCAATTTTATTCCTCGCACGTGTAATGGGCCAGGTGGCTCGTTCAGTCGTTTGATAGCCAAGTATATGCCCTATCTCTTGATTCTCCATTGATGTTTACCGATTGATTAGAAAAAAAAAGACATCCAATTAACACTACCTAATTGACCATTGGTTAAGGAAATTTAAAGTTTTTTTTTTTTTTGGTTTACGAAAGCTGCTAATTAGCTAAACCATCCATTTTCAAAGCTACCTTCCTGCCCTTTCCCTACTGAGGAAGGTCTTCCCTCACTCTCATCTCTTAGGTAAAAGGTTCAACTTTGAGCATATACATACCAAATACATTGTTTGGTATATGTACGACCTTACTCGTATAACTTCTCAAAATGTCGTGCGCTCCGGCTCTCAACTCTCGCACTGCGTCTCAATCTCGCAGATTATAGTACTTTGAGATGCGTTCATGCTTTTGTGCTTGTGCTCTCCGCCCACGCAAGAGCACGCGAATTATATGTGACTTGGGTAGGACCACTGCCTAGTCTAAGGGTAAACACGTTTTCATTTTAGTCAGTATTTTTTTTATTGAATAGCCATCTTTAATGTGTAAAATATTTGGTACGTTTTATAGTTTATATTATACCTAAAGATTCCTTGGAGAATAAAGTTTTAGGGGAAAATACCCTTCAAACATACTACTATAAAAATATCCGCATAGTTTCCAGGCGTTTAATTGGTGGTATAAAAAAAATTCTAAAGAATAAACAGAAAATATATATTTGTTTTTTTTGCAAATCAACAGTCAATTGCCTAAAAAAATAGTATTTTCCCTAAGATGCCCCCAAGCATGACCGCGAATGAAATGGGGATTTAGTAGCATCAGCTATCAGGGTTTCGGGTATTTGTCCATGGGAGAGGGACATTGCTCTTTTGCCGGAGGGATGGGATCTTCTCCCGTAACTGTCCCGACCTTTCGGACAATATAATATTTTCTCACATTTCATGGATTTCTTCTTGTGAGACAACTCCAACAATTGTCTGAGACAGTATTGAAGAGGATCTACTCTCTTCTGGAGTAATTCTTTTAAAGTTAAGAAGTTGACCTGGTGGTCAAAGTTTAGGAATCGAGGGGTTGCTCTTCCTTAAGGTTTTAGGTTCGGAACATCTCAGTGCTATTAACTCTTGTGAGACCAATCTATACGGGTTATGTCCCAATAATAATTGGCCCCATAGAATTGGTTCTTTAGAAAGTAGACGATGTTGGAGTATGTTGACCCGAATATCCCGAGTTTTCAGAAAAAAAAAAAAAAAAATCAACGTCTTTAAAGAAATTACTCAACAACTTTCAATGCTAGACGTCAAGATTTGGTGAGACTTTGCATTCACATTAAATAGATCCAGGTTGGCACAGACATGAAAGAGAAATTCATGACTAAATTCGATCTTATATTTTACGGATATAGTACCCATTAGAATTTACTTCTTCTGAGTGAAAGGTATCTTTCATTAGCAGAGCCGGTCCTGACTTTTTAAAAGCTTAAAGTGAAAATTAAAAATGGGTCATTTTTTGTTGGACTACAATAAGGGATTAAAAAGTAGAAGGGACCCTTACAATTCAAAATTTTTTAGAGGCTTAAAACGGCCGTAACACTTGATCTAGGTCAGGTCCGGCTCTATTCATCAGGAAATGTTAAATTAAAAAAGCTTGTCCTCTTATTTTATACAAAGCTAGTATTTCTTTTATTTGCTGTCAAATCTGGCACCATATGCTAGGGTTTTCGGCCGTTGAAGTGTGTCTCCCGAGATTCAACGGTCGAAAAATCTCTCGGCACAGAGGCACAAAGATTTTTACGGCACAGAGGATCTGGACTCGTCAAATCTGATAGGAACACAGTCTACGTTTTTAACACGAGAAAATTAAATAATAACCCTTCAATGTATAGAAAAGTTTGGGTTATGAAGCACGAGCAGTCCAGAATTGGTTCTTGTGTGGGTCGAGTTTTTTTTTTTTAATAATTCTCCTTTAGTCAATAGACTCAAAACTTGGGTGGATTTGGATTGAAAAGTTAAATAACTTATTTTTTGTCTTTATTTGAATTTTATTTGCATTTGTTTATTTTTTGTCAAACTTTTTTGACTTATTGCTTCATCTCGATGAGAGAAATCGGAAAAGAGATCGAAACTCATAATTTTTTAAATGAAAACAAAAATAATTCAAAAATAAAAAAAATTATACTTATTTTTGTCTTTTCTTAAAAAAATTACGAGTTTCAATCAAAATTTTATATTTTTCCGATTCCTTTCGCCGAGACGAATCAATAAGTCACAAAATTTGACAAAAAACTAACAAATGCAAAAAATTCATAAATAATGACCCAAAAAAAAGAGTTACCATTTGACTTTTAAAGCCAAATCCGCCCCAACTAATTTGGGCTTGTACTATGAAACTATGTGTGATGGTTTTTATTTGCCAAAAGTGACAACTCGGTTGTAACTTGTTCGGGTCAACTTATGCGTATTTCGAGTAATTTTAAGAATTCTAAAATCTATATCATACCTATTACAAACACGCCAGATGAATTATTTTCTTTTTTTTTATTTGACCAAAAAAAGAATTATTCTTTTTTAGGGATTTTCAGTAAACCAGTTTCGTGGCTATGCATGCGTAACCAAGAATTGACCACCGTCTGCGTGACAGATGACATCTTTCAGTTCTTGTCCAACCTCTTGAATTCGGGCACCAACAAAGTTAGAAGAAGTGAATTTAGGGCCTTTCCGGTAGTAAAAAATTTGTAAATTTTTATTGAAAACGAGATGGTAAAATTTTAGTTTTTTTTTTTTGAGTGGAAATGGGGCCTGAGAATTAAAGTTCATCTTCTTCCTTTTTTTCAATCGACACAAGATATCATCTTACATCAGAATACAAATTAGGGACACTACATAAATTGTGAGGTCCACAAGATAATTAAGCCCAACAACTTAATGAATATAAAAAATAAATCCATTATAAGGCATAACAAGGAAATAAAGGAAAATACCCTCTAAGAGGAGAACACTCGCACACAGATGGATAAATTTAAACTCTTAAATGAGATGCAAGAATTCTATCCAACTGAGCGAGCCCGTTGGTCAGAATTAAGTTCTTCTACATACCCCTGTTTGGTTACTTTGCTTATTTGACTTCAAGGAAAGTTAACAAGCAACTTCGAAGGATTGGCCCCACTCGGCAACTTTTAGAACATGCAATTAGTTTACATAAAGGGAATGCCTTCGGTGTCTCCAAAACCTCGTCTTTTGGAGATTTGGTTTTGCCTTGGTTATACATATAATTGATGTGAAACTTAATCTTGGTGTGAAACTTAACGAGCTTAAAGAAACATGTTTAAAATTATTGACATATTTCACAAACCGATCTCAAAATGACCTTTAATCGAACTGGTATCGGATAACTCAAACTTTAAAACATACTGTAATAAGTTAGACGAGCTGATTAGTTGTTTGATCAGCTTGATCTGAAAATTTAACAAGGTAAAAAAAAAAAAATATTAGAGTTACAAAAAAAATCTCGTTCATGTTTTTAACGAGTGAAACACGAACTCACACTCCAATAGGTTTGTTCATCTACCAATCTTAGAAATAAGCAATCATCATATTATAAATAAATTTTGGCTTCTTTTCCCTTGGTTGATAAGCAATGCAAACCAGACGAAACCTTAAAACCTAATACTAATCTCATTACTTAGAGCATCCGCATTGTAATAATCAAATTGATGTGAATAAGCAAATTTAACAATAATGCTCAAAAAACACCTTACATTGTAATAAGCAAAGTTACAAGTCTTTTAGCAAATAATCAAATTCCACCAATTCCATAACCAAACTTAACAACTTTTACCAATAACCAAAACTCAATAACCAAACCCAATAAGGAAATTCAAAACTCAATAACTCAAAAACACCCCTCATTGGAATCGTCTCATCGAGACGAATAATTTGGTGTGATCGGATGCGTGATTGAAACTCGTTTGCGATTGGACATAAATGCATTGTGTATTTTGGAATTTTTTTTTGTTAGGGATGCAAAAATAACCAATGTGGAGATAGAGGTTGTTAAGTTTGATTATGAACTAAATGAATAATCAAATGCTGACGTGGCACATTTTGATTATTGATTTTGATTATTCCCATTGCGGATGCTCTTAGTCGTTACTACATTTTAACCACTTGTGCTAGACCTTTTGCTTTTTGAACGGGAGGGGTCTTAACTAACACCACCCCGTTATAGGATTAGCTAACTCATATGGTAAAAAAAGCCCGATTTATAAAATCTTTAATTAGTGTAACCAAATAATTTCACACTATCCACTCTGGGCCACCCACTCTTATCCAACTCCATCAATTACGGCTCAAACAAATACAAGTTAATCCCCTTCCTTAATTAATTTCTCTTACTATAACATATCCATATCTTATTCACCCTTCTTCATTATCCACCTAAACCCTTGTTTGCTCGACAAACTAGCTAATATTGTCATGTATTACGACTATGGAGCAGGATCGTCTCCAGTTTCTTTAATGGGCTAGACAATCCTGTTCGAGTCAAATTTGGGCCTTTTTTGGGTCTGTTTTGCAGATTGGAACCTTTGATTCGTCGAGAGTACATAAAGCACGTCAAAATTCATGTGAATCGGATATCGTTTCATATATATCGAAACACATTTACGTCGCCAACCTCAAAGTCTAGACGGAAATTTGATTTGCGACCAACCTCAAAGTCCAATTACCAATAATATTGTCTTAGACATTCAGCTTCCTTCTCTCTTTTTTTCTCTCCCATTTCGATTTTTTTTTTTTCATGAAAATTAAAAATGTCAGAACTATTATTCTTGAATGCCAAAATTTTATGCACTACGAATTTTGATACTAACAAAAACAGTTTTGACATTATCAACACCTTGGATTCAATGTAAAATTACTCTCTCTCTCTCTCTCTCTCTCTCTCTCTCTCTCTCTCTCTCTCTCTCTCTCTGTGTGTGTGTGTGACTCTAATTTTTCAGTTAAGCAAGCACCAAAGTGAAACGCCAATTTCATGCAAATAAAAATCACAATTCCCAGTTTACGCATTTCCACTTCACAATTCTTGATTATTAGCATCCCATTTCACTTCTAAAACTTGACGGTGTTCTCAACATTTTGATTGAGCTCTCTTCTCCCTCATCACAAAATTCCGAATCATTACCAGATAAGTTGTCATCCTCGACATCGATTTCACTGACTGACAGATCTTCATCTTCAGTTTCTGAAGTTTCCTCATCTGTGGAATCAACTTTTGCCTCTGAAATTGCTAGAGAAATCTCACTACTGCTATACGAGTCATGGTTCGTTTCTGCTTCCAGTTCGACTTTATTAGGCCCCTGGGCAAGTTTTCTTGGACTATCAACGATTGAGTTGGGACACCGAGTATTTGGGTCACCATAAAGCGCAACGTGTCTGTAATATAATTCTAGTTCTTTCTCAGCAATGGCAATGAAATGCCTCACGGATTCAAGTGACTGCTCATACTTTGATTTCTCCAGCGCCTGGAAAACGAAGACAGTTGGCTGTATTGAGCAAGAGAGGATACGTAATAATGCAAACACGAAGATAAGGGTTACAGTTAAAGCAGTCAGGGGAGAAAATTCCCAGAAGCCGAAGGAATGAAACAATGTATTATACTTCCTCCCGACTAATTTTACTCTTTAAGCTTTGCAATCCCCCAAAATGGGGAATGAAGGCGAAGAGGATGAAATCAATTGAGAATCCTAAAGCTATACAACGACAAAAGCAACTCAAGATGGAATTACGGCAGCTTTGAGAGTATACAGTTGTATTTTGCACACAAAACAGTTCAGCTCGAGATCAGATTGATATCACAGCTAATCTGGGGAGAAGGTATCGTAGATAATAAACTTCTCCAAGAAGCTTGTTGTGCCCTTCTTCGTAAGAGACTATAGCATAATAACCTCACAACATCAAGATGCTCCAACATGAAGTCTGAAGCATGCCATTCCTAGCCAATTGCCATTCTTGCCAATACATGCATCAAAGCATATTCAATTAAAATGTTAAACCAACAAAATGATTCCATGCATGAACTGCAAAAAGTAGACCACTGAGGCTATCTGATCGATCACCTTCGGCTTTGATCATCATCACGTTCCTTTTCCAAAGTACCATAGCCTTTGTTTAGGAAAGAAGGGGTAGTTTACTTCAATGGCGGGATTGTCTTGGAAATGTCGCGTGAAAAAGAAAGGAGCCCTGTTCTCATCCCAAGGGTGAAAGAGAACCAGAATCTCTAGGATACATAACTGTGAACCTGGCTTGTAAGACTCTAAAGAACCAAGTCGAATAAAGTGTTGTTCAAGCTTGGTTCAAGAACTTAATGAGCTAAAGACGTGTGTCCAAATATAGCTTTTGCGTTGTGGCCATTGCTTTGAGAATGCAGCTGGCATTCCTTTCTGCTTCTTTTCATGATCTATTAATACTAAGTTAAAACCATAAGCAACCTTAGCAACAGGAACTTTTTCAATGAAAGAACGACTATACATCTGAGAACTTAGGAAAATTATTGAGCCATATAAAAGATAACCAAACCAAAATGAGGAGTTTTAAGGAGACAAAACTTGGAAACATACCTTTTTCTTCGACAAGGTATCAATCGGCGACATAACTACTGGCTGGACATAATTTTTTCCTCGATAAAAAATTATCGTGTTATCTCCAATTATCTGTATTGGAATTCCACCACTCAACCTGGCAATTTCGTCTGAATACTCTTGTACCTGACCAGGTTTACAAGGCTTGCAGATAACCTTAACAGTCTCGTGTTTCTTCCAATGCATGTGCATATTAAGAATAACACCACCAAAGATTCCTCTTCTCCCAACTGGTGCATAGTTAGACCTTTTCTGAGCCATCTTTTTAAAATAGAACCGTTCCTCACCAGTCAGGTCATGTGGCTCAACCACAGGACCCTGAGCTTTAGGAACTTCATACCGCTTAAGTCTTTCGATAAGCATGGCTTCCTTGACTTTTGCCTGGAACAGAACAGAAATAAACAATTGCTCCCATAAAAAACCAAACTCACTTTGATTTTAAAAAACATCATGTTAAACTTAGCCAATCAAAAACCCATAAGCGACAGGGTCACCGTATAAGAAGAGAAACAATCTCAGCGCAATCCATTTTTGAATAAGGAAGGAATGCTGGTCTAATGAATTAACTAAGGAAAGTAAACCCAGTTAATCTTTCATTTCTGTCCTTACGAACTAGTGAACTTAAGTTTGTTTTAGCTAAACCCATAAGACGGGCCAATGTATCCGCCGTCCTCAGCAACGAAATAGAGCAGCTTATTTTCTCTCGAGCATTAGTGGACAAAATAACATGTGCTCGTCAGTTCAGAAGTAAAAATAAATCACCTGTGCTTACTGGAATAGGAGGCACTTATCCGAGGGAAAGAGCAAAAAGCAGACTGAATAAAGGAACCAAGAAGCCAAAGCAGAAGATTAGCCAGATAAAGAAATCTTGGTGAAATGCTCGAGTCAGCTAATATCTCAAAAGTTTCTAAATGATCTTAATGAGCACAACTTTTAAATGGTCTTATTAATATCTGCAACTAGCAAGTTGTAACATATGATGTTGGATTTCTGACAGCGCATGTCTATACCTGACAAATGTCACGGTGCAAATTTGCAACCGAGTACGAGCCCTTGCATCACTTGGAAGAAGAAACAAACATGAAACAACCAACCAAAGAATACAAAGCATTTTGAACTGGTATGAGCTACAAAAAGACAAGGAATGCAACCAGGAGTTAGTAGTTAAGCTAATTTTCCTAGTACAGAACTAGCTAACACAAATCCATTTGGCCAACAAAGACACATAACTACTCAATGAGAATAGCTCTAATTTAGCTCTAATAGGTCACATAAGGATTTAGGCATTGAGTTTCGGAACTTTATCACGATGGACTAGAAATGACTATCAAATAGGAGTGATTTAAAATCCTCATATTAAGGACAGTAAATCAATAAAACAAAGTTCTTTAGTCTATAATCCATCGTCCTTCTCAAGACTATATCCTTCGTTTCAAACCCACGTCGATTCAAACGGAGGCTTATGCCATTGTCCTTCAGTCCAATCAATGTAACCAGACCTGTGCCCATATGCATATGCCTACACAAATGTGCATGTCTGTATGATTTCAAGATCACTGTCACCATAGCAAAGCCGAACCAAAAACCCAATGCAATGAAAGAGCAAACCAATGATTCAACAAAATGACAACAAAAACAGAACTTCCAATCTACGGCAATACAATTGTGCTATTCAACTTCATTGTCATCAGAAGAAAATAAATATGCGTGTGTTTAGAGTCTTTACACAAAATTCAATCTTTTTACCCGGAGACAGCGAATATTGTTGATGTTTAGTGGTAACCCATATTTTATTTAGCTCCTCATTAAATTTTGAAGTTGTTTATTCGTCTCGACTACAAGAATCTCAAAAGTATAAAAACATTGATCAAAGATTAAAAAGAATCCAAATAATTGAACACTAAAGACAACAAAAAGTTGTATTTTTTTTGAACTTTTTTCGTCTATAGTCAATTTGTTGGGGCCTTCGGTCTCACGCATTTGACAAAAATTTAGAAAAGAAAAAACGAGCAACAAGACCTTAGTCAAATAATCCTTCCTTAAGGCCCTCAAGATTCCGCTTTTAACCCTGGCTCTGCGCTCCCTCTTTAAACCTTCGCTCTGCACTCCCAATCTCAATCTTCCCTCTCGCAAATTTTATTACTTCGACATATTTTAATAGCCGCTTTCGTGGTCGTGCCCACGCCCACACATTATTTGGCTTAGAAAAATACAACAAAAATAGCATGGTAGTATAATTTTGTCTAAAGTCCAAACACACAATGCTATGGAAATTAAATTGTCTTCACCTTTTCAAGCTTGTCATTGATCCTATCAGCCGCATTGGCAAACTTCTGCTTCTTTTTCTTCCCTTTAACCCCAATAAATCTCGGGTCTCTCTTGTTAGCCGATTTCCTCTTGTCCTTGTCTCTCTTCCTCTGCTGCTTGAACCTCTTCTTCGTCTTCCACTTCTCCTTCGTCGGGGGCTCGGTCTCGCGCGTCTCGAACTTGGGTTTTCCTTCAGATATCACGAGGTGCACCGAACCGTGACTGAAATTTCTGGGTAAAACCCATTTTTGTGACGCGAGTGATGGAGTCGTGTGAGTGGGAATTGGGTCTGGTTTAATTGGAATTAACCTGGAAAATGGAAGAAAAAGGTGGGAAAAATGGTTGGGGAAAGAGGGTTGTTGGGAAAAGGGTAAACAGTGTGGAGAGCAATTCAAGAGAGAGAGAGAGAGAGGTGTTACCTGGAAGTGAGAGGATCGGAGGAAGAGAGGTTTCGAAGGGAAGAGAGAGGAATCCTACGGAAGCTGCGAAACCATGGGTTTGCCATTACACAGAGAGAGAGAGAGAGAGAGAGTTGCAGAAACGGGTTCGAGTCCAGTTTGCCCCAGTCCGAGAAATTTTTCAGTGCCGAGCGACTATTGCCCACGTGGCACCTGCTCGGCGAATCCCAGCCGTCCGATACAATTTTGAACGGCTTGGATTAAAACACCTTTTCTCCTCTCCTCCAAACACTTTCTCTCTCCTTTTCTCTCTCCAAATCTGGGCAGTTAAAAAATAAAATGGACGGCTCAGATGGCCGAGCGGGAACCACATGGTACCCGCTGGTCACTGAAAATTTTTCCCCCGAGTCCAGTGCACTTTCGGTTTTTTCGTCATTTTATACTAGTATATGATTTTTTCCCCCAATTTTTCATCTATTTTTATACTTTTTGATTTCACTCACAAACAATGTGATATTTATATGAGAGTAACTTCCATCCACCTTAGGTGGAAAAGTGGGATTTTCCATCACCATTAATTGTGGGTCCCACCGTGCGTATATTATAGTAATCTGAACCGTTCATCTTGCAAGGTTCGCAAAGTAGTATATATTCACTAAAAATTAGCTTTATCGGAGTTGGATATGTATAAAAAAATTGAAGTTTGGTTTAAAAAAATTGACGGTAGATAAGTTTAAAGTTAAACTATCCATAACCGTCTATTTTTTAAACTAAGATTTAATTTTTAATATATCTATCGATATCCGATAAATATGATTTTTGGTGTGAATGTACTACTATACGGGTCCTACAAGTTGAACGGTTCAGATTACTGAAAAAAAATACACAACGAGACCCGCAATGTGTGGTGGAAACCATAGGGTTTCACCTAAGGTGGAAAGAATTTTTTCTCTATTTATATTTGATCAAATTCTACTAAAAAATAATAAAAGATAATAAAAAAGACCGTGAATAAAATAAGGCCAGAGGGCAGTTTTGCTTTTCCTGTAACTCATCAAAAATAATATCCATGTCTTTGATCGGATTTTAGTTTGTGTTAAATTGAAATTGAGTTCGTGCAAATAATAAATGGGAAGTCCAATATCGTTTGAAACTTCAACAAATTTTTTTTCCTTCCCCATCTCAATTCGTTCAAGTACAAAACAAACTCTCATCAAATTGATTTTCGACGTTAATATACTTCTCGATGAGTTATACAAAATGAATAACTTAGATCATTGTTTTAGCCCGTCCCACTTGAGAGGACCGGCACACTGGACATGAACTGGTTGTTCGAGCCAATAAACCGATGCCAATTGGGAGTAAAGGGTTTTCCTTGGATAAATTTCACTTTGACCCTGCACTTATAACATAACTCCATTTTGCCCCTTTTACTTCAACGAACGCCGTTGACACGACACAAACATACACACATTTGCACACACACTTACGTGGTGTGTGGAACCCCCACATGTGAGCACACCACTCGTTTAGTTTTGCCCTTTGTTAAAAATCCAATTAATATGCTAACAGAAGCAAGGGGTAAGTAATCGTTTTACTAAGCACTTTTTTTGTTGACCTTTCACCCTTGCGTTAATGTATAGAAATTTGCACCACACCTGAAGGATATCTGCTTGCTCTAATGTTTTTCTTTTCTTTTCTTTTTTTTTTTTTTTTAACACAAAAGGGTAAGAGTAATTCTACTTACGACCATCTCCACTAGGTAATTGTTGTCTGCTCTAATTTTATAGAGGGGAGATTTCATAGAAATTACAATTTTTCCAATAAGAATAGGTATGGTAGGACTTACAAAGAACCCGCTCGAGTTGGGGAAGGTATGGTTTTGAAATTCCCATTCATGAATATTCATACCTTCAAGTTTGGTAGTTCATCTATAAAGAATTATGCTTTAACTTTACTTAGAGCATCTCCAAT
The DNA here is from genome assembly GCA_025413875.1 of Rhododendron molle. Taxonomy (NCBI): domain Eukaryota; kingdom Viridiplantae; phylum Streptophyta; class Magnoliopsida; order Ericales; family Ericaceae; genus Rhododendron; species Rhododendron molle. The sequence goes on along the minus strand of CM046389.1, from coordinate 11,157,644 downwards.
GGACTCGTATGATCTAACGAGCCGATGGCCAAAACCAAACACCCTACAGTCTCGCGGCCGAAGTCGTCAAAACCCCATTTGCTACAGTACCTTGTCACCACAGGCAAGGTACGAAAGCCTCGCCTCTCTCTCTCTCTTCACACTGTTGGATCCGGTGTTTGTATTATTGGCTTTGTCGTTTTCGCCGGTGTTGGCTCCGGCGTCGGATCCCGGCGTTGGATCTGCCTAACCTGTTTCAGATTTTTGATTTGTGTGTGTGTGTGCGAGAGAGAGAGAGAGAGAGAGAGATGAATTTGTGGTTTGATTGGTGGGTCTGTGATTTGGGCTTTTGACTCCGGCAAGATTTCCAATCGAATGGTGGGTGGAGATGGCGGTGAATATGTATGTATACATATATGTTGTGAATATAAGCTTTAATAAAATAATGTCTATGGGGTTTGAATAGCCTAAATAGGTTAGGCTGTTGGAGAGAGCAAATATTTAGGGGCTAGTTAAATTAGAAAATTGCTCATTTTCTAGTCCATTTGCTTAGAATTTTATTGAGGCCATTGGAGATGCTCTTAGGCCTTAGGGCTCGCTTGAATGCGGGATAAAAATTGAGGGTATTATTTATGGAGGGGGATAAAATAAGGGAGCCGATAATGCCACGACACTTATAGTTAGTGCCACGACATGTTTTGTTCACAGACTGTTATGCCCTTGGCAGCAAGTAAACGTTTCTTGTCTTACCTGCTCACATTCCTTCTCTGTGTCTCCTTATTTCTTTTCCCGAGTCTATAGAGCATCCCAGTCATCTCATCCCCGCTTCCCTTGCCGTCAATCACCATCCGCGTTGACACAAGAGATCCATCTTTGCACTGCCGCCAAAGGTTGAGTTGCCACCACCGTCCGATTTGTTTCTCTCTCTTTATGTTGGCTGAGGAAAAAGCAAAATCCATGCGCTATTAAATCTCCTAAAATTATTCAATTTGTCCCTCACCGAACCACAACGATGCATGCTTGCAGAGAATTTCCTAAGAGCAGCAACGCATTTGCCTGCATAAAACAAATTAAAACCCATTTAGCTCTCTCTCTCTCTCTCTCTCTCTCCATATTTGATGGTGGGTCAGATCCCTTATTCCCCATTTCATGATATCGGGATTAATCACAAATTCATTGATGATTTCATCAAAAATCGACTAGTAGCAATTGGAATGGGAGAGTAGAAAAAGGAGCAATGAGAGGGAGAGGGAAAAAGAGCAGGGGAGGCATCGGAGGGAGAGATGAGAGAGAAGGATTAGGGGTAGAAATGTAATACAACATGACATCATCGTGGCACTAAAAAAGGTCTTCGTGGCATTATCGCGAGCCTAAAATAATAGTGGGTATTGGTTAATAAGGGATAACTCACATTAATGTGATATTTATGGAAGGGAGATTAAATGGTAGTAGGTTTGGATGATGTATTAAAAGTGGATGGATAAAATAGTATTTGGCTTGGATGAAGGATAAAGTTGTTTTGTAGATTAAATGAAGGAGGAGGTATTATTTCGGTTTTATCCGGGAGTATTAACTAATAACACCCTAAAATCCACCCATAAATAATCCCCCGTTAGGGGTATTAGCCGGTACAAGGGGAGAGGGAGAAACCTAATACCCCTGCGTTTTTGAGTTGCCAAATCAGGTGATAAACCTGGGCTCACAGTCTTAGGAGGGGAAAAACAAATAGCCCTTCTTAATAGCCCATTCAAACGAGCTCTTATAGTGTAATATTGATTCTCCCATAACAATCGAGATAGGCATAAACTTACCAAGAAAGTATAAAATGAGTGTGTCTAGCCTAGTAGGTAAAACCAGATTTAGCATAAACCATGATCCAAAGAGCAAAACCTTTTTTTTTTTTTTTCTTCACTTGGTAAATGTCTAGCCCAGTCCCAAAGGAGATGAGACAATAATACCTCTAAACGGCATACAAGTGGTCAAGCCAATGATTATCAGCCGCCACACCAAGCATTCACATTTCTGACGAAAATTAAACCCTCATCTTTCATGTAAAAGACGTAATAAAGTGGCACTGGGCTACAAGCCCGTTGGCCCAAGAGAGCAAAGCAGTTGACTTTTCCATTTCTTTCTTCCAACTAAACAAATCCCCACTCGCGGATCAAAAAAAAAAAAAACAAATCCCCACTCTACTTTCACGCTCAACTTGGACCCATATAATCGGCGCGCACCCCCCTCTCTCTTCTCTGTGACCTTGAGAGGGGGATTGTTCGAATACTTCCAATTTTCAGTAAGTTTCTGTCCCTCTCTCCGATTATTGATGAAGATAGATTTCTATATTTCTCAATGAAAAACATTCGGGGAGTTATTTTCCCTTGAAACAAACAGAACCCACAACTAGGTGTATATTGGATTTTCTGTTTTGTTTTTCTGATTGTATTCCAGAACGCATTGAAACCCTGAAGTTCGGAACTTTTGGGTCAAAAACTGTAGGTTAGTTGGGCTATTCCTGTGACAAAAATTGTTTGACTTTTTCTTTCTTGCCCGTATAATATCATAGGTTAGGGCTGTTTGTATTACAATTTTCTTTTTTTTGTTTGTGTTTTGAATAAGAATAATTTCGTCTTGATAATGGTGGTGGTTGTAGAAAAAATTTCTTTTCTTAACTTCACGTCCATCTCCAGCCCTTTACTTCAATTTTTTCCGTAATGTGAGTTACAGCATCATTTACCACCTAGCCTAATGGTAAATTCTTGGGCTTGTGAAACCTGATTCCGTTTGGTTTGCGCTTCGCTGCCTATCCAGGGTTTGACCTGATAAGGGTATTATGGTAATTCGTACGGTTGTTTTCTGCTAAACTAGGGTAAATCTTATGTTGTAAGTACTTGCTAATACACTGCAGCTGATGTAACTTTTACTCTCTTTAATCGATACAGTGTGGAAAGTTGGAAACCGGTGTGAGCTGCATATGTATTCAACTAGATAGTTGGGAATCACCTAAAAAGCTTTATATCTTGCATTTTTTTTGTTTCTTTTCTTGATTGTTCTTTGTGCGTTGGGTGTTTGTTGATTTGGCCGATTCTCAAGAAATGGCTAGCTCCCAAGTGGTTTAGGCTAGGTCACAAGTTCGAGGCATGTGGATGACGCCATCGTGGCTTGCCCTTCTGCAAGCCCGATTGTGATCCACCAGCCCTCCATGGGTGGTAAAAACCTACGGGTGATTGATCCCTCATGAGACTTGCTGTGGGTATGGAATTCCTATGGTCACGCCCAGGGGATGTTACTATGGCCAGTCATCTTCTCCTCCACCCTTTTTTCCTTGCAAACAAAAAAAGAAGAAAAATCACCAGTTGATATGAAATACTCCATTGTGTATTTTTATACATCACCTTTCTCCATTCATTTGCTACTGTTGTGGAAAATCTTTGAGTTCTAGGAGTTTGAACGTGTTTGCCTTAGCTAGTTGGTGTGAAACATGTAGAAACAAAAAAAAAAGACAACAACAATTGAGTAAGTAACTATTTAGTGATCGCTTGTATTGCAGTGGATTTTGAGGTTGATGATGATGTCAATGGTGAGGTGCTCGGTAACTCCATTGATGTTGAAGGCAGGGCTTATAGTGAAAATGGAATGGGTAGTTGTTCTGTTGATGTGGCCTGTGATCTTTCTGCCAGGGGAATGGTTCCAGTTGAGGAGCTCCAAGCCGTAAATAGTTCTACTCCAGTAGATGAGCCCTATATCGGCCAGGAGTTTGAATCCGAAGCAGAAGCACATGCCTTTTATAACGCATATGCGACAAGAGTAGGTTTCATTATCCGAGTGAGCAAGCTCTCTCGTTCAAGACGTGATGGATCTACAATAGGACGAGCGCTCGTCTGTAATAGAGAGGGCTTTCGCACGGCCGACAAGCGTGAAAAAATTGTACGACAAAGGTCTGAAACAAGAGTTGGTTGCAAAGCAATGATTTTAGTTAGAAAAGAAAGCTCTGGAAAATGGGTTGTTACAAAGTTAGTAAAGGAGCACACTCATCCTTTGAGTCCCGGCAAAGGTCGAAGAGACTTGATCTATGAACAATATCCGGTTAGTTACTGCTCTTCATTACTCATCCTTTGGAGTTTTCTTTATATGAACCTTGCTAATAGGACAACTATGAAACATTTTCTGATAAAATAAGGTGATTTCCCATCAAAAAGGTGAGGTTATGTTTGCCTATAAATAACGAAAGAAAGGTATGGTTATGTTCTAGTTTGGTCAACCTTGTGAAAGCGTGCTGCATAATATATCATGTGTTGAAATGTTTGTGTACTTGTCCAAAGAGAAAAAAATATTATGAAGGCGATGAAAATCATTGATTGGGCAACTGGTCTCCGGACATGTGCAATTTTGCCAATTTGTTTGATGTTGGATGGTTGGGTGAAACAACTAAGCCCTTGCAAATTATTTCATAATGAATTGTAGACATTAATCTATGTTGGATCCAACATGATTTGCAAGGGCTTAGTATGGAATGATTCATTATGGCCATTAACCTTTAAGTAATAAACGCTTGAGTTAACTTGAATTGTAGACAGGTTTCATGAAGATACATTACATTGATGAAACAAAATGATGTCATTTGTGTTTGTTTAATGGTTCATGAATAGGCATTCTTACTTTAGCTGCCGTGGATTCATGTACTTGTGACTTGTTGCTGCATAATTTCATCAAGTTTTTTCTTGCATAGATGTACATGTGTGTGTGATGTCTGAGACTCCTTTTCATATTGTCTTGTTTCTTTTCAAACTTCCTGCAACAAGATAGTTGGGCAGTGTAATTTTCGCAAACGATTGTTAAATGACTCGACATGCCTGTTACCTCGTAATGTTCTGAAACCCAGTATATATGTTCTTTGGAATTAAAACTGCAGTTTTCGTGAGAATGACATCATATTGGCCCTATATGGCTATATGTTGTTTCTTAGTGGTAAGTTCATTCACAAGGAGAATGACCTACCTATTTGTCATTGCAAATGTTGCTAGCATCAGGTTGTGCTTGGATTTGCCAGGGCACGATGTTTTTAAGGCTCGACTCTATCCTTTAAAAGCAGAATCGATACAAGTGGAGTCACCCCAATTTATTGGAAAACGGAAGAGAGAATTTAATGATGGCCTTATTTGTCGGTACTATGTGAAGATGTGAAAGTAGCATAATCTGATGTATTTAACTTAAGAAGGGACTTTTTAAATTTCAAACCATATTTTGTCCTCAACTATGTGGTGGTCAGTGAGTCTTATTGTTGGCTTATGTTCGTATTTTCTTACTCCCTTGTTCATGTTGGTTTCCAGAATGAACACGATAAAGTTCGAGAACTGTCTCAACAGCTGGCCATTGAGAGAAAAAGGACGGCAACATATAAAAGACATCTAGAGATGATTTTTGAGCACATTGAAGATCACAATCAGAGTCTCACGAAGAAGATACAAGGCGTGGTAGACAGTGTAAAGGAGATGGAGTCCAAAGAACAAGAAAGTCAGATATAGTTTTTTTAACATTATACTGCACTAGTTGTGCGATGGAATCGGATTATTTTGTGATCGAAAAGATCAAAATGAGCGCCTTGAGCGAATCCATTACTTGATCGGATTGTTACCATGTGAAACAACTGGTAACTAGTCATTGGCTCTGTGTCAACGACTCAGGAAGAACGAGATTTAGACAAATGAGAATTTTTTTCAAGCTGATCCGATTCATTGAACAGTGTCGGAGAATGATGCAATCCATACAATTGTTTCTTGTAAATGTTCTGAGGTGGTTTAACTATCGCATTTTTAGCCGTTTCATCTCAGTTACTCTTAAGAGGTCCTTGGATATGGTGGGTTTCTACTTCTTACCTATTCACTTCTACTTGAACCGTTGAGCGAGCGTTGTAATGATCTACATGACGTGAAAGACTTGTAACATAACACTTGCAGCAGTATGATTGCTGCTGAAAAACGTACTGTAATAGGCTAGCGCGGCTCGCTCCCACGTAACCCTGCCCATCTTAGTGGGTATTTTCCCAGATTTTGAGGGAATTCCTTTTCTTTTGTACCAATATTTTCAACGTAACCGGGTTTGTCAGCTCAAGTTTTTGTATAAAAATCATCACCAATCTGTCCCAGATTTATCACTTCACTTCTGGTAAAAATAGACCCCCGACACCGAGTATTTGGATTCGGATCCACGAAAATGGAGTCCACGGGACACTTTCGTGCTGTATGCGTGAAGTATCAGGAAATGGTCATCAATTTTAGTGAGTTTGCCGAAAGGTTTTTTTTACCGTTTCAGTTTCTCAATAAAATTTTGTGCTTAGTAATCCGAGCATGAGTCTCGGATTCGTACCAACATTAAATTGTTGGCTCTATGAATCTCCTGACTAACAAATTCACCTTTCCACATTCCTGGACTTTCCATCTCCTCTTTCCCTATCTTATTTTCTTGTATATATAAAGATAATATACAGAGGATCAATCACTTCACATCAACCCTAGAGCTTAGCCCAGATGGGAAATATGGTAGGTTTTGCTTTCGATAAGGTGAAAGAAGGATTACGTTGGCTGGTGTCCCTAGTGTCCCAGGGGATCGATTCGTGTTTCCGTAAGCTGAAAGAATCAATTACCTGGGCAATATCCAAAGTCAAGAATTTGGTCACTTCTCTTATTGAAAACTTGAGGGATTTACTTGGCCATAACAAGGAATTCATCAACATGGTTTGTGAAGCTGAAAAGATAACCGGGCAGTGGTTGAAACTCGTTCCGTTTGGCCACGATGAACAAAAAAACCCGTTGGAGATTGGCAACATTCTGTCTGATCTACAAAAATCATGTCTTCCATTCCTTGCTGCTCTCTCTAAGCTGGAGGAATTCGAAAAACTTGGTTTCACTCTTCCGGAGGAATTTGAAGAAGAGAAAATGGAGGGCTTTTTTCCCAACAAGTTCGAAAGTTTGGATGGTGAGAATGAGGGAATAGGAGCTTCTGCTTTCTCTAAGCCGGAGGAATTCGGCGAAGAAAAACTCGGTTTCGCTCTTCCGGAGGAATTTGACGAAGAAGAAATTGATGGCTTTTTTCCCATCAAGTTTGAAAGTTTGGCTGATGAAAATGAGGGAAAAGGAGCTTAGAGCTATGTAGGTCCATGCATATGATTCCTCTTTTAACCACAGTTCTCCCTCAGAAGGAAAAAAATTCCTCTAGTGATTGTTTGATTGTGTCAATACCACAGCATTACCTATGACTAGTCGGAAATGATCATCACATTTGTGTTTTATCTGACTTGGATACACCTTTTTTTTTTAAGAACAGTCCAGCGCAATTCATTTCAATACTCGAAGGCAAAGATTACATCACAATAGTAAGAATGAACCAAAACTATTGAATCTAAGAGATGGGCCATTGCGAAACAACATCGCTCTAGGACGCCCAAAACTTGCATCAATTAAGTGAACAAAATATTCACGGACTAAAGTTTCTGAAATAAAACTGCGTGCATAAATTCCACAGGAGACGAGATTTAGACAAATGGCGAAATTTGCAATCCGATGCGATTACAATACCCAATGTGGAAGAATAATCGCGTATTTGTTTCCAATGCAATTTCTTGTTAATTGGTTCTTGTAGATTTTGAGGTGGTACAGCCTCTGCATTGGAGTTGATTTACTTCAGTGTGGAAAAACTAGATTCGGATCCACCATTATGGATGCCACGGGGCAGTTGTATATTACGCATCGAAGTGTAGGAGGTAAGGTTGATGCAGACACGCAATGATATCGGCATGAAAATCAGAAGCCTCATCTATTTGGAGTTCGACCCACCAGCGTGCTATCGATTCCTATGAAACTTGACGACGATAGTAATAAATTTGGAACTTGGCGACAATTTCCTCGAATTAGTAAAGTCTATTGGGCCGCATAATGAGTTTAAAAAACAACTAGTGGATTCACCAAACGGTTAGCTCTATGATCTAAAGACTAATGAACTTCGCCTTTTCACATCATAAAATTGTTGCCCCTATGAATCTATATGCCTGAATTCTCTGCAGCTTGTTCATTTTATGTGCTGATTTCTTGCTACTACTCCTTCACACTATTTCCAATAAAACTCTTAACTCCAGTTTAATGGTTATCAACCCACATGGTCTCCATCAGACATGCACGCTTTGCCCCCCCCTTTTTTTTTTTTTTTAACTCGGTATCCGACCCAATGCACCCATTAATCAAGGACAAAAACGCACTGTCCGCTAGTGATAGTTCAATTAAATCACGCCTTGTTTTGTGCAATGAATCTAGTTTGGGCTCGATCCAACTTCAATTTCCAGCTAAACAGATTCCCCAATAAACTTTTTCTCACCCTTTCAGCTTCCCAATACAAATTTGTGCTTAGAAATTTGACTAGGGTATTCCAGAGGGAATTCCCATATTGTATGGGACCCAACTTGGAGTTCCACTTAAATGATCTGATCCATTCAATTTATTTAAAAATATATTTTAAGAGTCCCTGTAAGACAATCAACTCATTCACAGATATCGAAATCTTTTTTTGGTTTATTCGTATTAATTAGAAGAGTGCAAATCCAGGTTAATGACTCCAAAGCACCTGAGCATCAACAGCAGTGAGCAGTTGATTATCTAGGTGCTTCCTTGTTTTGATGGACTTAACTCCTCCCCAACCGCCGTTCTCAGTTTTCTCCAAAGACGCTGCCACAACCCTTGCCCTCCTGTCCCACCCAGCCTTCCCATAAGCGTGGTATCCGAATCCGCCACCATAACAAAGATGAATGCCGGTTAGCTCACTACAGAAGTCATTGATATGACCATGGCCAACGAAAGCGGCCTTCACATCGCCTGCTTCCACCATCGTTGTGAAGAAGCCAGAGTTTACTGAAGCAGAGCTAATGCCCTCTTGCTTAACACCAGTAAAGTTTGACGAGTCAAAGCTTGTGAATTCAGGCAATGGAATGTGGAAGTATGCGAGCCCGGGAGCAGGTGCCTTCTGAGCCTCGGGCTTGTTCTTGTATGCTCTCTGCATCAAGGACATGATAAAAGAAGTCAAAGAATGATGATGATCGAGGGATATACTAACTTTGAAGTTTGGTTGGCATAATTTTGCATAATAGGTTAGATCCCCATGGTAGCATTGTGACGCCGACAATGAACACAGAGAGGGATGGAGGGACGACGACTAAGGGCAGAACAGCCCAAGGGACCGACCTATCCAAGGTTCAAAATTTCTTTAGAATCACGATAGTTTTCTCTTATAAAAGTCTAAATTATTTTACGTTCGACCGGGCAACGTTTTCAAAACTTTACTGAAACGTCGCAAAATGGCCGAGCAAAAAACAAACGTCGCAAACTAAACGAAAACAGCATGCCAAAACGAAATACTGAGTCCTTGAGGTTTCCTCTACCTAGCTAATCAAAACAGCCTACCAACACGGAATACTGATCCTTAGACCTTCAGCTTACATTTTGAGGACAAATTACACCTAAGCTTTGAGCAACCCAAAGCTCAAAATATGTTGACTAAAGCAACATTAAGGCAACTGCGAGGTTGTTACCTCAAGCTTCTTGGAAGTGTTTCGGAACCAAAGCTGTTGTGAGAGTTTGATCCAGCCATAACCAGGGATGGAGGGAACCGTTGAGTAATCACCACTGTCAAGGAAATAGAGATTGAGAACTGATTTATTTTCAAAAGCTGAACCCTCAACCCCGCGGACTTCCAGATTATAGTTCCCGAAACCATCAATATTGTCGACCTCAGGAGGATTAAACTGAGACAAGGTGTGCTTCATACCAACAATATGTTTCATGACCCCTGCCCTCGAAAGCGTAGATTCTTGGTCACGGTTTCCCAAAACAGCAGCCCAAGGGATATTGGACGAAACTGCAGGGGAAAACGCAGCATTCAGGGAGTATGCTGCATCTTTTGCATCAAATCCAAAGATGTTGTCCCCTGCAATAACCAAATGGAGAGCACGCGTTAAACTTAGGCATACGCAAGATTAGGAACATTTCTTCAAGTATGTAAGCTCAAGATGGTTGTCCCCTGCAATAACCTTATGTTTATAGGTGAAGAATACAGTCATGTCAGGTAATTAAAGGAAATGAGTTACAGTTCCAAAAAATAAAATATTATAGGAAATAAGTTACTCCACGTTCCGGATCCAAGCCATAAATCATATCTTCGACATGCTCCAATTGCATCATCAGAATTTTGCAAAATAGGTTTTTTTTTCTCTAATCTTATATATGCATTAATTACATCACCATTCATGTTGATAGTTTGTGGGATGAATTTTTCTAAAAAATCTTACACAAGTACCCATATTGGAATGTGAGGGCCACACACACTACCCACCCTGTTGAGTGTTTGGGTAAACTGTGTGTGCAACTTATTTGTGCAGTTTTAGAGTTTTGCTTCTTGGACTAATTATCGATTGCACTAACACCATGAAAATTCTGGTTTTCAATTCTAGGAAATTGAATGAACAGTCAAATCATATTCAAATACAATCTCACGGAATGCTACATAAACACACCCCAACAACACCCCTCTCACATATGTGAGAGGGATGTGGCTGGTAGGTGTGTACTTATCATTTGGGGTACCAGTGAAAACGATGAGGTGAGGTTTGACAGCAGCAATTATGCGACGGAGGAAGGCGGTGGTATTGAGGTCGGAGCAACCTGCAAACTGCTGCGGCAACACGTCCTTACACGGAGTAGTCTTTCCGTCCGCATAGTGCATATCCGCTACCTGCAATATCCTGAACTCCCCTTTTTCGCTGAACCTCAGGGATTGTTTTTGTTGTTTGGTACTAATAGCAGAAGCAGAAGCAGAAGCAGAGGAGAGAGAAACAAGAAGCACCACAACGGTCACCATAACCAAATGAGCGTTTGCCATGGGGGAATTACACTATGTGGATCAGTACGGCAGTTGGGTTAGTTCCTTCTTATTCGTCTTATATAGACATCTTCATATATGATACCCCCTCCGTCCCAATTTGTTTGTCTATTTTTTGACTTTTACTTGTCCCGAAATATTTGTTTACTTTGGGAGAAGTTTTTGGATGCAAATATGAAATGAGGCACGTGGTACCTGGCGCTTATCCGAGTCATCCAAAACTCTCCTCGTCAGCCAAACACTCTCTCACTCTCAAATCTTGGCCGTCCAAAACAAGTTCAGAAGGCTCGGATGCGCGTAGGGTACCACTCCCGTACCCTATTTGCATGCAAAACCTTTCCCTACTTTGGAAGATTAAGGGACCAACCAAACCAATCCGAGCCTTATGTCCCAATCACTTGGGGTTGGCTACATAAATCATTTTTCTCCATTGAACTCTGTCGAGGGCCACTTGTTCACACAAACTTACTATACTCAAATCTTTGTGCACCACAACATCTAATGTCAATTTAGGTCTACCCCTCCCAGTAGCATTGCTATCCAAAGCTATCATATCCGCTCTCTTTACTACTGCATCTCCTGGTCTACGGTAGACATGCCCAAACCACCTTAGCTTATTCTCCCACAATTTCTCTTCTATAGGTGTTACACCTACCATCTCACCAAAAGCCACAAAATTCCTTTCTTGTACGTTGCCATTTGAACTAAAGTAAACTTTTTGAAAAAAGTTAGGAGGGCAACTTTTAAAAAGTTGAGCATGTGCAATGATTGTTCTTTAAAAAAGTTTGTATTCCCCAAATTGGAATACAGGAAGTACAATACAACCTACCCAGGTCTATTCAATCATAAATGGTTGTACCGAGAAAATAGAAACTTCAACTGTGACATTTCTCTGCCTCGGTTCTAATCGTCAATCAGTTTATTAGTGTGACGTTAAGTTGTTAACAACTAACTAGTTCAGTTACGACGAAACATAACCAGTCAGGATACTCCCATATGCCAATTTTATTCTGAAGAGCAACAAAAAAATTTGTTCTGGGCTCTATGCAAGTGTGTGGGACACTATGTGGCGGTACTTCAAGAGCAACAAAAAAATTTGTGGTATTAAAGGACTTGGAGTCCACATGTCCATACACAGGATGCGGTGCAAGAAATGCACTACAGGGTTGTGATGTGTTTTTATGGAGTCTTTCTAAGATGTCATCTTTATGACCAGAGTTGCTCATTTTTTAAAAATTTGATGAGCATTTAAGTTAATTGGACATCCAAAGTATGATATAATCAAGAGAGATTTGTCTTCCTATTCTTTTTTTTAGTCATACTAACCAGCATTATGGATGCCACGGGGCAGTTACTACGCATCGAAGTATAGGAGGTAAGGCTGACACAGACACGCAGTGATATTCACATGACAATCAGAAGCCTCAAAAAAGCCATCGATTGGAGGTAAGCCATCGATTGTCATTCAATTTCAGGCATGACATTCACAATGCCTCTCTCATCAAACATAAACTTGAACGCTGTTGTAAGAAAACCAAATCAATGTCGCAAGGGACAGATCAACCAACTTCAAACTCTATTACAGGGACACCCGAAACAGAACAGTTATCATCAACCCAAACGCTTCAGCAGTCAAGGGTCAAAATAACAGTGGATCCTTCTAACACAATCCCCAGTTCAACCCAAGAATTTTCTTTTTGATAAATACATCAACCCCAGATCAGGCCATCAACCCTTAGCTGCAAACATATTAAAGAACGTTTATCACGCTTCTGATATTCTTTCACTATAGCACTAAAGTATAATCTTTTATCTTTACATTGAAACAAGTAAACAACAGTCTTACTGTTAGGTTTTGAAAGATCTTCTTCTGATTAGCTTCTAATAGATGGCTATGGCCTCTTTCTTTCAGCAATAAAAAGGGAATTATATTGAACGAAAGAGAGAAGTCTACAACAAGGGGTAGAAGAAGTCCACAGCAAAAAATAAGAAATGAAAAAAGAAAACAAATGAAGGCACTAAAGACATTTGAATCTCATTAAAGGGAGGAGAGACCAAAGTGCCGATGACAAATCACACACCTTATTCCATTGAGAATCCACAAGTTCAAACTTTTCTTCCAATACCATGCAACTGCTCTCCAACCAAATTATCCAACATCTCGACATGAATAGCAACAGCAAGCTAAAATAGGTGCAGAAAACATCAAGAACAAGATGAAAATGGTAAAAGCCCGAGCATCACGAATCCATATTAAACAAACCAACGTATTGGAGAATATGCACAAAATGGGAAACATGAGAACACAAAACTGACTGCTCAAGAAGGCAGAGCCGCCATACCCATTATTCTGAAAATGTTTCAAATAGTTATAAAACATGAACACCATTGTGGCGTTAAGCGTAATAACAAGGATCTATCTAAGGAAGAAGAAAGCTACGCTACCCTACATAATACTGAAGACAGACGAACCATATGCAGACCCTATAGAAGCAAGGGAAGAGGCCTTGGTAAGATAATACTTACTGTTCCCCAAAAACTCAGAGCAACATCTTCGGTGGAACAAACAAAGAGCATCGTCGAGCTTATAGATTTCTCCGACAACAGTTTCTGCAGTTGCGTCCGATTCGTTATCGGAATAACGTGAGGAGGATTAGGGTTCGATGAAATCTGGGTATGAAACAAGAGCGTATGATAATGTGCGAATGGGTTACCTTTTCCGTGATTTTGTGCTGTCGTTCTTGGGCTGAAAATCAAAGCAACAGCAGCGATTCTTCTTCCCATCTTGATTGGATTGCTTAAGAACGAGAATACTCATGGTCTACTTGTTAGTGACTAGTGAGTAACGAAGACCATATTCTCCCTCCGTCCCTAAATAAGTGCCCGGCGCGTAAAACTAGGTCTTACAAAAGATGCATGCTTTTCGTTAGAAAATCTAATTTTTTTTTTCATAATCTAATAGAACCCATTGCCATCTATTGATTTGTGAAAAAAAATTGATTTTTCTAACAAAGCAAACGCATTTTTTTAAAAGTCTAAGTTTACGCGCCGGACACTTATTTAGGGACGGAGGGAGTAGTATTTTTTCTCTTTTTTCGGAATTATTTTGCCACGCTTCAAATTGATAATCGCAACACGTTCAAATCAGTTTGATTTTTCTAATTCGAAATAGATTAATAGTTAACCACCGAGGCTGGTAACCATGCCCCCTCATCCCCGGCAAGGTCTCGGTTTTGAGCCTTGTCAATTGGAAGGGGCTGTGGGATAAAGCATTATGCTCATTTGAACTTAAGTGGTGCTGTGGTGACGGTTTGTCCTTCCAAGAGGGTTGCTATGCTGGTTGTCCCCCCTACTTTTTTTTCCAGTAAAAAAAAAATAGATTAGTAGTTTTTTCGTGTGAGGAGTTTTATGTATGTGGGTGTAACTCTGTCTCGCTTTTTATTCAAAGTACTCTTATTGACTTGTTGAAAACGTTAGAAAAAAAAAAAGAAAATGTTAGTGTCAGGCAACAAGACGATCGTTTTCGGCCTTCAAAAAATTTCTAAAAAAGAGGGCCCAAAATTATGTAGCTATGCCATCACTGTAGATCTATAAAATTCAGAAATTAATGTAATTAAACCCATCAAATGAGAGGGCCCAACTCGTACAAAATAAAATCATATACTAAATAGTATCACCAAAAACACCTAATTTAGCTAAAGCTAGCCTATTTGGAGTTGAGAACATGTGGTAGCCTAAGTGGTAAGGCGCTCGTATAGGATGAGATCACGGTTCGAATCTCACCGTAGGATCCCATTTCCTATCCCGTTTCGATTGGGCTAGCATAGGATGAGATCCACGGCATGTTGAAAAGAAATTGCATTTGGAGTAAGAAACATTTAAAGACAAAACATAAACAGTATATGATCCTTGAACTAGATCAGAATTTCTTTTTGTCTTGAAAAATTACAATGCCAAATAGACCAAAAAAACCAAAGAAAAGTTCAACCTTTCGACGGATTCAAAGATATCGAGCTCTTGACAACCTCCGTATCCAAAATAATGATTCGATCACCTGTGCCAATCTTCATGATTCACAGCCACGAACTTTGATTGCAGTTTCGACAGTAGTGCAGTTTCTTCCCAGTACAGAGCATCCCACCAGCCTCTCTCTGCTCTAATCTCCTTCACAGCACCGGCTGACCGGAAAAAATCACCCAGATTCTTCAACTTTGGGCAGTTGTATATGTTCACCCGCTCCAATAATGGCCATGGTCCATTCCCAATCCTGCGCAACTCGGGCAGCTGCTTAACCGTCAATACATTCAATCCGGTGAGCGATGCAGAAAATCCTTCATCTGAATCCGCTTCCGTTTTTACTATCTCTTTGATAGATTCACAGTCTTCGACTTCTAATTCTTCCAGATTAGAAAAATGATCAAGCAAAGTCTCCGTGAAGACGTACATCAGTTTAGGACACTTGTGAACCGATAAGGACCTCAGCCGGTTGAAACTTCCTCGAGGGACTAAACCCTTGCAGATGCTTTTCAAGTTCCACAAACAATGCATACTCAGTCGTTCCAAAAGCGGCAAAACACTTTCAGCATCGTTGTTGGCATCGATAAGTATCTGAATACTTGGACATTCGGTCGCTATACAAAATTTCAATTCCTTCATATTGTCAAGCCCAAACTCTGAAAGACTGTTCACTGTGAAGTGATTGTCTAAGTAGAATGCAGAGGCACGATTTAGAACTCTTACAATTGCATCGTGTATTGTACTATCACCATTCATGTATCTCAAGCACCGGTCTTCTTTGTCGTAGTCCAATTCCACCTCTTTCGGGACTTCTGACACAATGCGGATGATGTTAAGGCCAACGACAAACTTGAACTTGGTCAAGGATTTCAGAGTCCACGATGCACTTCTTCGGATAAAGAGCTCCAGGATATCTGCATCTGGGAAGCAGAACTGAAGACTAGTCAAGCCCTTCAAATAAGTCACCTCCTCAGTCACTGATTCAGCAATGTTATTCCACCTAGGATCACCCAGCCGAGCACTTATGCTTAGCTCATTTAGTAAAAGGAGGCTTGATATGGTTTCGTGTGATAACAGTGCCTGTGAAAGCTTCACTTGCTTGATACATTCAACTGGGCCGTAGAAGGAGACTCGCAATATCTTGAGAAAACCCAATTTCCCAACCTCGTTGGGGAGGTTATTAACATCCGTGCCTTGAAGATCAAGCAACTCAAGATGCTCTAGATCTCCTATTTCAGGCGGGAGGTCCATGAAAAGGGGACAATCGCGTAAGACTAATGCTTGAAGTTTACTAAGCCCAAAAAACGATGTTGGCAGCGTCCTAATTCTGGTGTTTGACAAATTTACAACTTGAAGATTTCGAATTCCACCAAAGAACGAGTCAGGTATTGCTGTCAATTTCACATTGCCCTCGAGGGAAAGCATCACAAGATGAGGGCAACTCAGTTTTTCGGGCAACCGAGAAATACAATTCCCCATCAAGAAAACCATTTCAATTCCTTTCCATTCTTTCTCTTCCGGTGCCTCTTTTATCCCCGCAAAAGATCTTGACAAGACTATACCGCGCCTCATTAACACTTGCCCTTTTCCTTCACTTGTTGCCCTCAGACCGGTTTTCGCCAAGAACTGAAAATTTTCAGGTTTTGTTGAGATAATTGACAATGCAAGGTCCCTAATCGATTGATGCATCTTGAGAAAAACTCCATCGGAAGAGGACTCCAATAAAGAAGCACCCACAAGATCTTTAACAACCTTTTGCCCCTTCTTATTCACATCTGCTAAATGTCCAGTAATCAGCCCCTCTTGGATCCAATGCTGTATCAATTCGGAAACCTTAATTTCATGGCCTTCTTGATACAATGCAGAAAAGAGGAAGCAGCTCTTAGTAACTGGTCCATTCAAGCGGTCGTAAGAAAATTTCAATAGCCGTAATGTATTTTCACTGTCGTTTCCACCGATAGACTGAAAATCGTGTAACGTAAGCTTCCAGATTATAGCATTGTTCACATTTCTCAAGGCTTTTCCAGTTGCAATGAGATTGAGTGGTATACCGTGGCACTCATTGACTATAGCTTGAGCAATGGGCTGTATATTTGTGGAATCAACAACTCCACCCGCTTGATCACGAAACACCGCCCAAGCTTCTTCGGATGACAGATTTGCTATTTTGATAGCCTTGCTTACTCCCATAATACGACAAACATCCACTTCTTGAGCTGCCAATACTATCTTGGAACCAGTTTTCAAATCCTTAGAAGGAACCCCGACGGCCTCCAAATCAATGTACTCGAAAACATTATCCAAAAGCAATAGAAGTTTTCTGTTTTGCAAAGATTCAAGCAACTTTTCTGCAACTTGATCGTCAGTTTCAGAGTTCAACAAATCTAGTGACAATTGTTGTGCGATAACATTCAGTAACTTTCTTCTGCTCCAATACCTAGAGATACTTACATAGATGACAGTATCAAACGAGCTTTTTATTTCTGGACAGCCGATCAACGCTTTCAGCACGGTAGTCTTGCCAATTCCATCGACTCCATAAATGCCAACTTTTCCACCAGAAGTTTTCCTAACATGTCCAAGAATCCTTCTAAATGTTGATTTCTTGAGGTTTGTGCTGCGTGCTCTCCTGCCTAGAATTTTTAATACAGCATCTGGAAGTGATCTATCGCCAAACCATTCTGGTGCAGTTTTCATATTGCCTTTGTATCCAGTTACTTCAAAAGGAACCTACAAATGGCATTAACCCTTCATATAGTAATACGATTCCACTTCTAAAATGCATCAATCAGTAAAAAGAACGTCGGGGTTGATCATTAATTAGCTCTGTTGAGAGCACAAAAAGGAGGCAAGAAAGCAAAAGAAAAGAGGAACGCCTAGTTTACCTCATCAGTATAATTGCAATGCCTCTTTTATGATCATCTCTAGCAGCATGGTATTTAGGCATAACAGTTCTAAAATAGCACCGTGCACGAAAACTCAATCCAGCAGTACAGCATAAAATAAGCACTGTGCGAAATTTGTTAGACAAAAATAGCAGTGCTAGTTGTGGAGTACAATGTTGTCGAAGATGACATTATAAATACTACACTTGTGTCTTTTGGATTGTCTAAAAATAGCGGAAAAAATGCTAAGCCACCAGTGATTCTTTTAGTTAAGCTTTAAGGAAGGAGCATGTTTAGTTTCAGTTGTAAAACTGATTGAATTTCATCACTACTAGACCGTGCCTCTTGGTCTCATTGAGCTTTCGGCTATCATATCTTGTATGGTTACTTTATTGTACTAACACACCGCCATAATTTTTACAACTCTAGCGACGAAGTAGCTCTCCTATGTCCCTATCCACCATAGGAATACTAAAAGGACAACTTGAATGTCAAGAAAACTATTTCGGATTCTCGTAGACCAAGTTTTTTTGTAAAACACGAGCAAACAAATCAACTCAAATCAGGATAATAATCTGAAAAAATTGCACGATTCTTAGTAAAGGCACTATATGTACATTTTAAGCGGGAAAACTTAGAGATATCCCTGCATCGATCAAATACCCTACAAGTGACCATGATCACTTGGTTACAAATCTTTTTGTGTTTTTCATAGTGTCAAGCTGTAGAAGAATTACATTCAAAGGAGTTACAATAACAGGGCACTACATCAATCATGTACGAGGTCCTTAATAACTAAATCAACCCAATCGATAACAATTCAAGAAATATCTAATGCGGGAAACAGATATATAACTAACAACGAAACGCTCCTATACCGAATAACTAATAATCCCTTCTTTCCTTAGGATAGATTCGAACCCGATTTGACCCCTTGATCTCTCAGCAGAGAATGTACAAGGGTGGCTGGCCTGCTAGGCTGCCTCCAATTGGTGAGTGGTATTTGTGTTGTTTAAAATACAATAGGAAGCAAGCATTACTTATTTTGCTTCTCATCCCTCAAAAATTACTTCGGTGTTTTCGTTTCGAAAGCTAGAAACTCAATAGTACTTCTAAAATTCTAGCAACCAAAACCTCAATTTTTTCCCCCCCTGCGTCACTAGGCCTTGCTCCCAATGCATGCATCGTTTTCCTAACCCAGTAATCAAAATCAGAGAGTCTACGCCCGTCGCTCTCTTTCATCGCTTTCCCTGTTGCAGCGCTCAAAATCAGAAAGTCTACGGTGAGATTGAGTGTGGGTGTGGTGGGGGAGCGGTGAAAGAGAGCCGTGTATGACTTTTAATTTGAATCAAAATTTTATTTTGAACGCAACCCAGTGATCAATTGAAGCCACCACATATTGCGATTGTAGCAGAAGGCAAAACAACTAAAACCACCTAGTTAATAAGTAGTTTCCTATTTCTCTTTCGCTTCTTGTGGTTTTCTTGGGAAACAAACAGAGGGGTTGTGGAGAAAACAAAACAAAAGAGTGTAATGGAGGGAGGAAGAAGGGCATGATCATTACCTCTGTTTGACCGTATGTAATACTAACTACTTGAATCTTGATTGCATGTCATGTTAAGGAGTTGGTGTTAGGGAGAGAGAGTGAGAGAGAGAGAGAGAAAGAGAGACGAAAACAAAAGAAGGTGAAGGGATAGTAGTAGAGTATATATGTAACAAGCTAGGTGAGTTTTGGAAGGACAATGATTACTCTTCCTTATAGGAGTAGGACGTTTCTTACCATCCTTGTAGATGTAGGACGTGGTAAGTTGGTAACTTTTTTGATTTACTTTCCGAAAAAATTCAAAATACCCCCCAATCTTTACACCAAAATTCAATTAGACTCCCAACTTTTTAAAAACTTCAATTTTACTTCCAACGTTATCTTCCGTTAATCAAAACGCCCCCTTCCGTCCGAATGACTAACGGATTTAGTTAAAGGCTCTATTAAATATCGTTCCAATCGAATTTTGATGATCTGAGCCGCTCAATGTGTTCAAAACGTGATTTTAAGGGTACTCGAAAGAAATCAGCAAAAAAAAAAAGACTGGGAAGGGCTTTATTTGAACAGTTTTTTATTGAACTATTTCACAAAAAACTGTTCAGATGAAGCCCTTCCCGATCATTTTTTTTTGTTAATTGTTCGCGGGTACCCGTAAAATCACGTTCTAATCACATTAAGTGGCTCGGATCATCGAAATTGGATCAGAAAAGGGGAGGTGCAGACCGAAGCAAAATCAGGACGTCCGGACTTGAACAAAATCCGGATCAATCTGCACCTCTCCTTTTCCAATCGAATTTCGATAATCCGAGCCGCTCAATGTGTTCAAATGTGATTTTAAGGTAACTCAAGAGAAATCAACAAAAAAAATGATCGGGAAGGGTTTCATCTGAACAGTTTTTTTATTGAATTATTTAATAAAAAATTGTTCAGATGAAGCCCTTCCGGGTCCTTTTTTTTTTCGATTTCTAATGAGTACCCTTAAAATCACGTTTTGAACATATTGAGCGGCTCGGATCATCGAAATTCGATCGGGACGCTATTTAACAGAGCTTTTAACGAAATCCGTTAGTCATTCGGACAGAAGGGGGCATTTTGATTAACGAAAGATAACGTTGGAAGTAAAATTAAAATTTTTAAAAAGTTGGGAGTCTAATTGAATTTTGTTGTAAAGGTTGGGAGGTATTTTGAAATTTTCCCTTTACTTTCCATCGTTATGAGAATGGAGCATAACTAAAAAGACTATGCCAAAATGTCACACATAAGTTAGGCCAAAGGGCCCCAGGGTAAGAATCTTGAGACTTAGCCATTTAGGTGTTTGCTTCATTCTAAGGTCTCAGTTCGATTCTTTTTGCCAATAATTTTTGGGGTCATCTCACCCCTATGCGTAGGTATGTGAAACATCTGTGGGATGGATTGTATATAGGAATTAGTCTGAGATGCATGCAAATTGGCTCAGAACACCCTACATTACCATAAAAAAAGGGCTCTAGAGGCTTTATTAGATTTATTTTTTTTATAGGTATACCCGATTAAATACAGGGCTTACATTTTTTTTCATCTTATGAGTGTTACATAAATTCATCGAATTTTTCAAAAATTAAATTTGAAGGATGAAAAGTGTTGATTATCTATGACTAGCGGATGCGAATATAATATAGTTTCAACTTAAATAAATTATCCGTTCTACCTAACTGTTCTACTCAATAGTTGTAATCACCACATACGTCAGTTATCATATACTATATTTCTCTATTTATCATAAATGACAGTATTTACATAGAGATATATTGCTTAAAAAGTGAGGATAGAGAGGTATGGATTTATTAGAAAGTTTTCAATTGCTATATGAAGTATCAACCAAAATGAGGTATCAACCAAAATCGTCTCGAGTTTTGGCTTGATTTGTTTGTGTATGTTATACGGCGCGTTTAAAACAGTGCTTTCGAGTTATGATCTTCTTTACAACGTCTTTAGTTCCTATGTAGCAGCTGACCTTAATATGTTTAACACTATGAAAGATATTGAACTTGATGATGAGTAGCCTTTGAACAACAACTAGGTTTCAGTTTTCTGCGTAAGAAAGAAAGAAGGGTGTGATGCTTTAGGGACCAGCCAGCCTTTATCCCTCCAAAACTCCCATTTTATGAGCCACATCCGCACTACGGATCATACACGTAGCTTTCTTCCTCCCTTCTACGACTTCTTGTTCTTCCAAGTTCCATCCCTAACAGCAGCCCAATGACAACTCGAATTTTTCGTATTATACTGTTGTTTGTGTCCAAATTAAAAACAGGCTTGGGAAAGCGAGTGGTGTAGTTCTAGGCCGGGGGCGGGCGTGCCAGGGCAGGATTGCTGCCCAAATTTGTATCAAGGCCTGGAAGCCCCAATCCAGGACTGGATTACAGTCCAACTTTGTGCTAAGGCTTGGATGCCTCATATCTGACTTCGTATCGAGCGATTGCATACGACCTAAGGGGTGAGGCCGTATGGTGGTTCATGGTTTGCCTTTACGGGATAAGGACTTAGAATTTTCCTAACCGTTGTTAGAAAATGGAAAGAAAAAAGAAACAAGGTGCGCTGAACTTAAAAGAACTTCATTAACGGTTTAACGAAGTTTAGGTACAAGGAAATGAAAAGAAATAAAATCTAGGCTGGCTAGATTGGACTGAAAGATAAAATACTTTGCGGGAAAGTAAAGAAATGGAAATGCATAAGCTGTGAGCTTTGAGGTCGTGGACCCTTGATAAGGCCTTCAAAACTGATATTTATAGGAGCTACAGGCCTTGAGCTGCTTCAAAATGCTCCAATACATGGCTGCCATGTGGCCTTCTAGCAGAGGCTTGGGCTTGAGCAGCTTCGAAATGCTCCAATGATGGGCTATTCCCTGAACAAAACGTGCCTTTTACTCCAAGAAAACGGCAAAGGCCTGAGAAGTCCTTCTTCTTTGCATGAAACTTTGTAAAAGGGCAAAAAGAATCTCAGTCTCTGCAGCAAACAGGCCATTTGAGCTGCTTGAATGGACTCCTTCTGGGCCCACCACGGTTGAAAACCAAGACTTCTCCAGGCCTTCCCATCCATTTTAGTGGACCTTGCACCTCTTGTGGGTCCCTCAACTCCTTATAGAAGAAGCAAAAGACCAAGCAAACCTGGGTGAGCTGCTTGTAAGCAGTTTGCTGAGGTCTGCATGAGCCATTCACTAGCATCTCCAAGGGTTACATGTACGCCACCTGTCCTTGGCCTTGCTTCATGCTGAAGAATGGGGTCCGCTCAGACCTTGAGCTGTTTGTAAGCAGCTTACCCAGACCTGTCCAATAGGAACATTCTAGGCCTTTGAGCTGCTTACAATCACCATTAAGTAGCTTGCTAGAGAGAACCTTCTAGACCTTTGAGCAGCTTGTGCAGGCCTAAGCTGCTTGGGATGTCTCCATGCATGGCTGCCACGTGTCCCAAGCCTTGCTTCATGCTGAAGAATGGGGTCCACTCAGACCTTGAGCTGTTTGTAAGCAGCTTACACAGACCTGCCTATTGAGAACATTCTAGGCCTTGGAGCTGTTTGTGAGCAGCTTAAGGCCTTTTTCCTTCCAGTTGAGGCCCATATGCAATGTTTCTGAGAAGGAGGCCCACACAAGACTTGGGCCTAAATTTGAGGTGCAAGATAGACTTTAGTCCATTGTAAGCCTTGTGAGCCCAAACCTGGAGAAAAATCCAAACTTTAACTGATTTGGACCTACTTGAAGGCCTTATCGTTTCTTAGAACTGGGCTAGGCCTGGATGAAGTGCTCAGGCCTAGTGGGTTGACTTCAAGACCTTGGCCAGCCTTGGGCCTAATTTTATGGAAGAGGTTTTTTTAGGCCTTAGTATGTTTTAAACCTTTGCAAGCTCAATTGGTCATTTAGCATTCATATCGGGCCAATTCGTCTGGTGGCTTATTTACAAGGCTTCTCAAGGCCTGAGATTAGCATTCAAGGCCACCTTCTAACCAACCAATTGATCTTCTGAATTTTGGCAAAAAATGAGTGTAAACAACTGTATAACATTCAGTGCATGATTCTGTGATTTATTACCGTGCGAATGCATCTATAAGTGTTCGGTAACCACACTTTTTTCTTTTTATTTTCTTTTGGGAGGACTGTAAGAGCATTAGTATGCATGTGTTTACTCTTGACTTTTTAACAATGTAAAGACTCGAATAATTTTTAAACTCTTGAAATACTTATTAAATGCCTAATTGAGAAATTATGGATTAACAGTGAATAATTGTTTGGAGACCAAAGTGAAAGAATAGGAGTTTAAGGGAGTAAATGTGTAATTTAAAGATATAGGGGCATATATAGGAGTGATTGTGTGTATGGGATCATTTTTCCCCAAGCCAAGCTCTCGGCTCCCTCTCCTCTCGACCGTATCTCTCTCTCACTCTCTTGCTCTCTCCCAAAAACCTACCAAAACACCTCAAAGTTCTCAAGAACCCACCCTCATTTCACCTCCTTTACGCAACCTCGGGCTCGTATCGCGTTGGGTGAGGCTCGGGAGGAAGATCTCGGTCGATTTCAAGAGTTGGGAGCTAGGGCTCGTTCTAGCTTCTCGGGTTTCGTTCTTTGAATCGAGGTAGGGACTTCTTTACCTCTTTTATGTGTTTATATATTGATTTGGTGCATGAATCGAGCTTTGATCGTCTCCCTTTGTTCATTTGAAAATCTGTCAAAACGTGCTAAAAAAAAACCCAAGTGCTACATGTACCAGTGTTTACCCCGGTACATGTAGCAAGCCCAGATTTTTACATTCTGTTCGCTGGCTACATGTAGCTCCTTTTCACTGCTGCATGTACCAAACTGAAAATTTTGAAAAGTTTCCTTTTTCATGGTTTTGAACCCCGATCGTTTCTAAACCCTTTGGGACACTTCCAAACCTATTCTTTGCATGTTCTATTGACTTTCTTCGATTAATTGACATTGTCCTTGATCTGTCGGCCTCCCGTTAGTAATGAACGAATAATTGTTTGCTTGGTTATGATGTTAATAAAATGCAACTTGTGATTGATTGGCTACCTGTGAACGTTTGTGGCATGTTTGTAATATTGTTGGCATATTGTAAGATGTTCGGTGTATAAATATGAGCTTGGTAAAGTTTTGACATTGCATATAGAATGAGAAACTTGTCGTTTGAGTCGGAAGTTGGTCTAGAAAGTCTCGTAGCGCAAGGGGTGGAACTACGAAGACCTGGGTGGGTTCCGTAGCGCAAGGGGTGGAACTACAAAGACCCAAGTTGTTGGGAAACACCGTGACGCATGGGGTGGTACCACGGTGATCCTCTTGGAGTTATAAGGTATCGCAAGGGGTGGAAATACCTATGGTAGAAGTTGGCGATAGAGAGTCTTGTTGACATAGCTTGAGTTATTGACGTCTTATGAGCTAGTTGGCACACCATGGCTATGACATATCTTAGAATGAGTATGTTGAATGTTGGCGCACTTGTGACTTGATTATTGTACATCGATTGCATTAAATCCTTTGTCTTCATCCTATTGCACGTACCATCATATTCATACATAGAATTGTTAAAGATTTTTCTACTGGGCTAGTGTAGCTCAACCTAATCTTTCTTTTCAGGTTCAAATGTGGGGAAATAGCTAGTTTGCATCGTGTGCTTGGAAGTAAAGGACTTTTTGGAAGCTAACTGATTTAGTTACTTAATCATCTTCGTATTTGACTTATTTTTTATTTAAGATGGGTTTGTAACTAAATATTTCTCGAATTCCTTTTGACTGAAATGTTTGTAATATCTTGAACCGAATTGTACTCGTACTTAAGTTTATTTCGTGGCTGGTGTGCCAATGTTGTAATTCCTTTAATTAATCTTGGGGATCTGTTTGTAAATCTTAAACAGTTGGAAACTCTTTTGGGTATCTATCTATGATATGTGAGGAACTTTTAATGAAATGGATTATTTTTATGTTTAAAATCGAGGGCGTGACAAACAATGTGATATATGGGTAATGTGATGTAAGTTTTCAGTGGCATTTCTCGTTTTATTGCGCACACACACTCACACACAAATAAATACTAAACTCACGTGCAATATACAACTCGAACAATCAGCACACGTAAATAAATATTAAACTCGCGTGCAATATATCAATCCACTGTCTAACAATACAACTATGCAAAAAACAATTACCCACCAAGCATTTTGAGAGAGAGAGAGAGAGAGAGAGAGAGAGAGAGAGAGAGAGAGGGTCGTCGTGACATTAGTTACTCTCAAAGCGGTGGCTGTGAAGGAAGAGGAGAGGTTTGTGGTTAGCTTTGTTGGAGGAGAGGAGACTATGGCGTCACGTGGTCGCAGCGGAATTCACGAGAGACTAGTTAGCGTACTAGTCCAAACGAGATAAACAACTCGTTGCAATGAGCAAATCTTGCGCACAAGAAAGAAGAGAGAATCTCTGCAATATTATTGATAAAAAGCTTTCAAAGTTGAATAATTGAATAGGTTACAGCCCTTTTTATAAGACCCTAACCCTAGAAATCTTACTGAAAAAGAAATAATAAATCATGCCAAAACAAGCGGCATTAAATAAAAGATATTTCCTAATTAATTAAAATAAAATCCTAATTCTTCTAGACCAAGAAACCTAATAAAGGTAAAAATCAAAATCAAACTGAATACGAAAAGTTAATAATTCTAACATAAACAAAAATATTCCTAGCCAAAATCTTATTTTAAAACAATAAAAATAAAATATAAAAACTCTCCATTTTTGTCCTACATCAGTCTCCTTTTATTCAAAACAACTCGACCTCGAGTTCTCGTTGATCGAAACCTCTTCACACGTTGGCGCTTGTCCGCATCAATTTTGTACTTCAAATTAATTTTTTCAAACCTTAACTTCAACAGTGAACTCCACTCAGCTTCACCTCGAAAATATTGCACTGTTGTCATCTTCCAATCATGATTCCTAAAAAAGTATAACTGCAAAGATCTCTTCTCTTCATGCTTTCAACTTGTTGACAATATCCACTAGATGGGAATTGGAAATCAAATCATACTTCTCAACACCAATAAAATCAACAACACAAACTTTATGTTGACTTTGCGGGTTCTCTCGATATTTTTCCATCTTAAAATTGGTCGACCCATCAGCTGTGGGCAAAGTGACATCAAAATCATCACTCAAAAATCCTTCCTTTTCACTATTGGGACTATCCATAACTCCTTTGAGAAACAGATTAGGAAGAAGACTAGTTGTTACTTCAATAATTTGAGAACCATAATTCAAAACTTTGAAATTGAACTAATTTGGTTATACCATGGTGTAGCCACTGTCATATTCCATTGGGTAGTATTGCCACTAGAAGTAAGATACTTACCAATGTTGAGATGACCCATGGACAACCCATGTACACTACAATTAGTTGGCACTCCTTTGATAAGCACCCAATAATACATATTTTTGGTACTTAAGTCCTCTAGTATGTTGTGTTTGTACATATATGTCGTCGTTTTTATGTGATATTGCACGTAAGGTAGGTTTTTGTGTGTTTCAGGTAATTCGTATAAATAAAGCGCGTTTGAATGCCAAGGAATGCTCCGGGTGCAACCAAATGCTCAAGGCCATGTGCCACCACGTTGTGGTGCCTGAAGAGTCATGAAAAGATGGTTTGGAGGTTGCTCGGGTCGCTCAAGGGTCAAGGGAATTGAAGAAGAAGTGAGGATTTTACCAAAGCTACTTATCTTCCGACTAGCTGAGGGTAGAATCGTCATAACTTTTGATGTAGAAAGTAGTTTTGATCCAAACCACTTGGGTTAGAAATTAGACTCGACGAGCTTTCTAACGGTCTAAAGAACACCTAAATCTAAGTTCAGGAGTGTTCGGAGCGTGCCCGCAAAATTTAGACAAAAATCTGTCAAGCGGGGGTACCGGTACTTGGATTTTGGGGTACCGGTACCCACTCTCCAGAAGTCCAATTTTTGAAGCCAAATGGAACCTGGTATCGGTACTTGAATTTTGAGGTACCGGTACCGCCTGCAGGAAATATCCACATTTTTTGCTACTTTTCCAACCTTTCATTTATGAAAAGTTTCCACTTGTGGAATGTTTTTGGGATATTTGGGGGGCTTTTTGGTCCTTTGTAGCTTAACTTTAGAGCTCTATAAATAGGCTTGTATGCCATTTATGGAGAGGTATAGGCCATTTTAGTTAGATTTAGGCCTAAGTCTTTTTCTTGCTGTCTAGGAACTCCATTAACTTCTTCAAACTTTCTTAGTTATTTTCTTCAAGAACTCAAGTAAGTATTTGTCTTATGTTAGTTTCACATTTATTAATGTTGTTGTTATGGTATGGATCTTTGTATAAATCAAGTTTATTTTCATTTTCTTCGGTTAAATCTTTTACTCCATTTTCTTACCATGTCTAGTCTTTTAGCTATATGTGAGTAGTCGATTAGGCTTGGCATCGGGGTGAATAACACCTCGTGGCTTGGGTTAATCTTGCCTTTCTCAACTAAATACTTGAGGTTTGGTATGAAAAATGTGAGGGGTTCGCCTTTTATGTAACAAAACTTGTCGATGTTAATCTCCGGTGATCATGTGCTTGCTCACATGGTTCCGGAGCGATGTCTCGGTTCGTATTTGCCAAAAGAACGAAAGAGCTCACTTGTTCTCCATATTACATTTCTAGTCTTTAATGGTTTCATAGCAAAATCTTCCGGTTGATAGCCTAAGCTGTGCGATTCAACCGTGTTTTCATTGAGAATGGTTAGATGGCTTAGGTTACGGGCGTAAGTTACTCCAATGCCTTGCCGCTTGTTTAATCTAGTTAAAACTCATTCTCTAGCCCTTTTTATAAGTGTTTATCACCTTTCAAAGCAAAACCAAAAGTTGGCCGTCTTAAACGCTGAAAACCTTACATAAAACCTACCATCCGATTAAGCTATATTCGAGCTCACTGTGGATCGACTTGAACTTTCTCGCTACACTATGCAAATCGTTAGTCATAGTCCGGTTTATAAATAATTGAATTTGACAGCCGTTTGGTAAACTTCAACGACTACCGAATGGGCGCATCAAATTTTGGCGCCATTGCTAGGGAATTCTGCATGATACTGTTTTGGCCTATATTTTTCCTCCAACAATTGCTCATAATTCCATGGTAAAAATCTCTCCATGATACATATTTTAATTCTCTAGAGGCGTTTTGGTTAATAGGTTGGTTGTGGGCAAATCCCTCAACGCGATTTCTATCAACTTCGCGTTTAACAAGTTGACCATGGGTAAATTCCTTGAGCGAGTCATGTTAAATCCTTCATCACGACCAACGTCAATGGGTGTGTCTTCAACTTTGTTTGGTGCCATCGAACTAGGAAAAGCGCGACTCTGATATCACTTGACGCAGCGGAATTCATGAGAAACTAGTTAGCGTACTAGTCCAAACGAGCAATGAGCAAATCTTGCGCACAAGAAAGAAGAGAGAATCTTTGCAATATTATTGATAAAAAGCTTTCAAAGTTGAATAATTGAATAGGTTACAACCCTTTTATAAGAGCATCCGCATTGTAATAATCAAATGGATGTGAATAAGCAAACTTAACAATAATGCTCAAAAAGCACTTCACATTGTAATAAGCAAAGTTACAAGTCTTTTAGCAAATAATCAAATTTCACCCATTCCATAATCAAACTTAACAACTTTTACCAATAACCAAAACTCAATAACCAAACCCGATAAGAAAACTCGAAACTCAATAACTCAAAAACACCCCTCATTGGAATCGTCTCATCGAGACGAATAATTTAGTGTGATCGGATACGTGATTAAAACTCATTTACGATTGGACATAGGTGCATAGAGTATTTTGAGAATTTTTTTGGTTAGGGATGCAAAAATAACCAATGTGGAGATAGAGGTTGTCAAGTTTGATTATGAACTAAATGGATAATCAAATGCTGACGTGGCACATTTTAGTTATTGATTTTGATTATTCCCATTGCGGATGCTCTAAGACCCTAACCCTAGAAATCCTACTGAAAAAAAAACAATAAATCATGCCAAAACAAGCGGCATTAAATAAAAGATATTTCCTAATTAATTAAAATAAAATCCTAATTCTTGTAGACCAAGAATCCTAATAAAGGTAAAAATCAAAATCAAAATCAAACTGAATACGGAAAGTTAATAATTCTAACCTAAACAAAAATATTCTTAGCCAAAATCTTATTCTAAAACAATAAAAATATAATACAAAAATCTCCATTTTTGTCCTACATCATATAGGCAAGAAAATCCCCGTGCTTATAGGAATTTTAAATTGGAGATTGCTAATTAGTGTTTTTCTGTCTCCCCGACCAAAATCTAACCCCATTGAGAAGTATTTTTCATTACCATTCCAACCAATGTATACATTACGTACGTTCATTGAATTTATACCTAATGGAACCGGCCCGCGCGCATTATTAGTTATAGGAATTACATACCGCCATTGAATTTATACCTAACGGAACTATGATTCCTCTATTGATTAAGTCAAATGGACAAACTTAAAAAAGAGAGAGGAACTAATAGACAAACTTCAGGTTGGTGCTGTGCTTGCTGAGCACTTCCGAGTCGTCGGATCGTGCATCCGACCGCTCGGATCTCATCTCGGCAACCAACGATCACGAGCTATTCATTGTCGAGATGAGATTCGAACCGTTGGATGCACGATCCGACGGCTCGAAGGTGCGGAACATGGCCACTGCATAACACCATCTCCCAATTGCTTAATAGACTCGGTGTTTGTTAATATTTAGTATCAAAGTCCACCATCCATTATACACGCATGCTCCATTAAAGTTCGTTGTTGGAATTTCACCCTCATAGCTATCAAAAAAAAAAAAAAAAATGAAAAAAAAGAGAGAGGAAAGATTCTAACTGAGTTTATATTACTAACCGCTGCTGTATCAATTTCCTTACGCGAGGGTGACTAAAAGTGGAATAAACTCGGTATATCTGAACACGTTCCACAGAAAAATGATAGTGTTAGATAAAATATATAAGAATCGAGAGTATACATCATTCTTCAAAAATCAAAAACTATCGGTTGGAAAATCATTCCTTTTAAAAACACGTTCACGAAGAGTAGCGTTACTTTACTAGATAGTGTGGATAAAATCAAATGTCCATCAAGCCTACATATCGGTCGACCTGATGGAACAATTGTCAAATACATTAATGGCAATAGATATCGGAAATTTTTTTTTTTTTGGATGATTTTGAGACATTGTCACGACTCGTGGAATTTTTGTAGTTCGGTTGGCAATAAAATATAGCGTTTTGGTTTATACACTGTACTTGACCGGTATCTACCATTCTACCTCTTCCTAATAAGTCTACATTACATGAATTATACTTTTTGTGGGGGAATGTCCACCCACTTAATGATTCCTTTTATATGCATGGTTCAACAAATTCTTAATTCCTCGACAGGAACAATTGTGCCATATTGGACTCTAATTTGCGTGCATGCACCAGATCTTGTTTGGTCAAAATATATACTATTCCAATTGTGTAATTTATTCATTTTTGTTCTTTGGTAAACTGGTAATATATTAAGTTCTTGATCATGCCCTATCTGATGTCATTTGGCTTTGATTTGAGAGTATTGTTCCTCAGCAAAACAAGTAGAGGGGGCCACTGTTGCAGTGGTATTCTGAGAGTAGCCACTTTATACATACAGCCAAAGGTTAGGTTTTTCTCCGATCCTCCCCCGCCCATACCTCCAATAATTGAGGATTACATGAGCTCTGTTATTGTTATTGTTGTTGTATTTAGCAGTGGTGGTCCAGTCAATTTTGGTAGAGTTCATTAATAAAAAGCTTCCACATTCCACAAATTGTATTAGATATATCAATAGTACTAATTACTAATATTTCACATAAACAAAAAGCTTCCTCATATAATTAAACCAATCCAAATCAAGCCTTAAAGTCCCAATCATGGTCAAGGGCCTACCATTAATTAAGTTATGTCAGGGGCTTCGTACTCTGCAACAAACCTAGATGTTTTGAGCTACTGCCCTCTAAAATCAATTCTGATCTACCTCTTTTTGCAATGCTACTCTCTACCGTAATCTTATCATTCTTCTTATTCACTTCATGCATCTACTAATTTTTTTATATAATTATTGTCCAAACTTAATCAATTTTCTCTCATATATATAGTCTTGTATAAGTTTTACCCTTTTTGAACCGAGAAGAAATTTCATTAATCATAAAGATCAAAGGATTAAGTTAGTACAATAAGAAAAGAATTACTACATTTATAATTAGATGAGGTTCGAGAAGAACTGACTCTTCTACTACTGCTACTCACAAGAAAATACCTACCGCGCCAAACCACTCTTCTTCTTTTTTTAAACAAAAAAAAAAAAAACAACTAAGGAAAAATACTCCATTGTTGACAAGGTCCAACAAATAAAATAAAAAGTTGATAGATCATGTGAAGAAAAGCGAAAGATGTATTATTGATTGGATATAAAACATAACCCTAACATGCCTTTATATAGGTTACAAAAACTTGGTAACCAAGATATAATAAACCAATAAAGGAAATACGCATAACAAAGGATACCTAAACCAATTAGGAAACATAAATAACAATCTGTCTAGCATAGAAAACATAATAATAAAGAATAAAAAACATGGTAACATAATATAATATTTTCTAATATTATGTTAACAGATCAGATGTCCCCATGTCCTCCTTAAAACTTTAAAATGTGTGCACTGCACTCGAAAAAATGGTGCATTCACTGAAAGATAAGTGCAAGCTACCCATATCATTAATCCGCAAAAGTTTTTGTTTGATTCTATTTCGCAAAGTCTTATCAGATATAGGGCCAAAGGAATTCAGTACACCGGCAATATGGGACTGCGGTAAGTTTGATACAGTGCCCAATATAGATGGTTGCGGAGCTCATGATCCTTTTTGGCAAGCTTGTCTGCAACATTATCTTTCTGGCGAAATCGTTGTTGTGTCAAAAATTTTTTTTTTTTTTTTTAAAAAAAATTGATAAGTTCAATATGCCTTTGTACCAATAGAGCAGATATAAGGAGAAATTAGCATTTCGATATCGTATCCAACAAAAACGTCTTTGCGTACTGGTGCTATTCCAGAAATATTTTACCAAGGAATTTTCATAAACAGGCGTTAAATAAAGCAAGGGCCGGCCGGCCGCTGACGCTAATTTCATTTTATGACTTGATACAGTGTCAAAATGATTAAAAAATAACAATGTTAAATAGTGTACCAAGCTGGGTGTCATTTTGGCATATTATCAAATTAAGACCGTTTGAGTACATACATCTCATTTTTTTGATACAGATATATTGACTTACAAGATGTTTTAATTTCAACGAAGTTATTATTTTCGAATTTTGCACCAAAAATGGCTTTTTGAAACTTTTTCGCTACAATTTTGGACGTTCTATATCTCTCTAAAATCCATTATGAACTTAATTAACTCTTCTTGGGCCAGGGAGGTCATTTCCCATATGCTATCATTGGCCTTTCATCCAACAGGTGATTTTTCATCTCCAACTCTATTGATCAAGAACATCAATTATGTCAGAATATAATTTATCAAGCTGAACACAACTTCATTAATATGCGAAAAAAATGTGCATATATGTGTTATGGCATACCAATAGTTCTGTGAGTTTCCCTTTCCCCTTTTGTACCTTCCCCATGAGATTAATTAATTTGACATACGATTTTTTTTTTTGAAAAAAATAAAATAAAAAATAAAAAAAACTGATACATGCAATATGGAATTTTTGCACGCAACGCATATGGTTGTTTTGTCTGACTAAACTTACCCTGGCCAACACAATCCAGCTATTAACCTCTCTGATGCTTCCTCCTTAGCATTCGCCAAAACGGCTATTGTTTTGGATCTTCACGTTGGAAATAATCGTTACAATTTCTGTAAATTATAATGAAAGGAGGCACCAACATGTACAATAATAAAATATTGGGGTAATTATGTAAGCACAAAATTAGGAGTTTAAGAGAAAACTTATCAATCGAGTCATGCGTAATGTGCTGTCCCGCTTGCACCGAATTGTGTGACATTCCACTTCCAAGATAAAATGATCGTGGGAGTTTTGTGTGCAGCCAAAGCTTTTCCCGTGAACCAAGAACTGGCCGCATGCTCAAAATACTAAGAATATGCAAGATATTTTTAGAATATGTGTATAGTATACTATATGTATATTTGATCAAAATATATCTTCAAAGCCACACCGTTATCTTGTACATCAATTAACTACCTTCTCTCTCTCTCTCTCTGTTTTTTTTTTAATAGTAAACCAACCACAAATACAATTTAACCATATCATGTCATAGGAACTAAATGCATATATAATATAATGATAGGGAGTTACAAATGTTTATTCTCCCTAACCAACAATTTAATTAGTAAAGGTAATTAACATAATAAATTAAATTGACAAAGTTTTTAAAAGCTTTTTTCCAACACTTCGTATATGTATATATATCCCCCACCACAACCCCAGCCTTCAAACCATCAATCACACATACAAAACTGCTCTCTCTCTCCAATGTCCACCCCTTCCTCCGCCGTAATTCATATGGTTCTAATATTGTTGATGGCCCTTCTAAAGGCTGCCTCGGCCGAGACCTTCCACCGAGCTGGTGAAATATATTATGGCAATGAACTGGCTCATATACTCGACGGCGGTAAACTTCTCACGTTGTCATTAGACAATTCTACTGGCTCCGGTTACCAATCCAAAAACAACTACTTGTTTGGAAGGTTCGACATGAATATCAAGCTTGTTCCTGGCAACTCCGCTGGCACTGTCGCCACCTTTTATGTAAGCCACAATCTATTCCTTCCGATCATGCAGTTATATGGTCTTATTGACTTCATCTGACTTTCTTTTTTCTATGCATGCAGTTATCCTCCCAGGGAGCAAACCACAATGAGATCGACTTTGAATTCTTAGGCAATGCGTCTGGACAGCCATACACTATCCATACCAATATTTTCTCCCAAGGCGTCGGTAACCGGGAACAGCAATTTCGTGTCTGGTTCGATCTCGCCGCATCCTTCCACAAGTACACAGTCATTTGGAATCCTCAACGCATCATGTAACGTACCCTATCCTCTGCTTTCATAAGCGTACAAACAGAGTTTTTAATGCCTAACGATGTTCTGCATCGGTTTTTAACCGCTTTCTAATGCTTCTTTTATTCTTTCAACGAACAGCCTCATGGTGGATGATACTCCAATAAGGGTATTCAATAATAACGAAGCCATCGGTGTCCCATTCCTAAATAACCAAGCGATGACGGTCTACGCGACCATATGGGACGGAGAGTCCTGGGCCACGGAAGGGGGGAGAATAAAGACTGATTGGACGCTAGCTCCTTTCACCGCTTCCTATAAAAGTTTCGTCATAAATGCTTGCGAATACTCGTCAGGATCATCTTCATGTGGTTCTTCTGCGACTACGAATCCGGTAACCGAGGCAGCGCTAACCCAATCATTGGACTCCAAACAGAAGGAAAAACTCTTGTGGGTGCAGGAGAACTGTATGATTTACGATTACTGCACCGACTACAAACGCTTTCCTCAGGGACTTCCCCCGGAATGCAAGCAACCTTACTATTTGCAGTGAGTGGGTGTTCTTGACGATCATTTGTGTTGGCTGAAGTTGTAAATTACAAGCTCCATGGATGTACTTTGCTCTCTCAATTCAAATGCCTATGTAATAAGCACACATGCAATTTTTTCGACGATTAAGTTTGTTTTCCTTACTGGCTTAATTGGCAGCTTTCATATCAAGAGTGTATTGTGCCAGTGAATTTGTAAGAAGAATCAAACTACCATAACTCAAAATGAAGCAGAAGTAAGAAAATTAAAAGGACACCACCCATATTAAGATAATTCATTAAACAGAAACTTTCAAGTAGCATTACTCAAAATTACACCTCAACATGGGTGAGATACCGAAAATGTTCTCCCATCGGTCATTGGAAGGATGCAGTGCAAATAGAAGAGGGTCTAGTGTATGGAAGGATACAGTGCAAAGTCAATGCGAGAAATGCACGGATTTTCAACATATATTCACGAACAACGTGCACGAATCACTGCCGGCTCTGGACTAACGCCCAAGAGGCGTGGGCCTTAAACCCCCCAAAAATGTCAAAAATTAGGGCCCACTATTTTTAGGACTTAGTATATATGTGTTGTTTTAGGGCTCAATTTTAAACCCAAAAAGACATTTTATACTTAAACCCCAATGGCTCAGAAAAATGGAACATGGAATGCAGAAAAAAAAAACAAAACAAAAAAAAACAAAAAAGAGGAGTAAAAGGTCACAGATCGCCAAAAATCTCTGGGCCCTTCAAAATTATTCAGTGTGGTGGGCATATGGATGTATCTTTTTTCCCCCTTATATGCTACTACTCTGGTTCTTGTCATTGCAAACAAATACTATATCCGAATCAAAATTATTTAGCGTGATCGACTTTTTATTTGATTTTCGTTTACAATTATTAAGGGTCTCACTTTCGAAAATCGTTTCAGGCCTCCAAAATTTTAGAGCCGGCTCTGTACACAATCATTACTCTAGGAGGATGGAAGTGGTACACAATTCTTGTTCGACAAATGGTTGTGATCAGAAGTTTAATTTCAGTGTCTTATTCCCTTAGAATTTTCAAAATCTACAGCAATAGAAATGTTTCAGTGGCAGCTGCATGGCAAGGCTTCGATGGGGCTTGAATTTACAACTCAGGAGGCAGAGCAATATTCTTGGGAGATGGAAGAATGCAATAACTTGATTACAATGCTCTCTCTCTCTCTCTCTCTCTCTCTCTCTCTCTCAATTCTAAAAATAACAAAATATCAAAAAATTGTAAGAACTTAGAATTGGGGGTTTTGAAAGTTTTTAGCCTAACTACATTTGTATATAGTATAGATT
Organism: Rhododendron molle; assembly: GCA_025413875.1. NCBI lineage: Eukaryota > Viridiplantae > Streptophyta > Magnoliopsida > Ericales > Ericaceae > Rhododendron > Rhododendron molle. The sequence goes on along the minus strand of CM046389.1, from coordinate 11,121,329 downwards.
GATGATTTATGAGGAAAAGCTAAACAGAAAATTACAAAAAAAAAAAAAAGTAAAAAAAAGAGCATAAAATTACCAAACCGAAAATTCAGGCTAGCCAACCGAGAGGCCGGACCTCACTACTCCCAGATGAAAGGCTAGTTTGGGTACAAACCTCACGGATGTGAGCAAACCTCCAGCTTAGGAAATACGATAAATGAGGCATCTTCAATGTATCGACCAATTGCGGAACATACCATTTTCCGCTCCCCGCAATGATCGATGTTGGGAGCATGTCTCAAGTCCACTGCGAATTACGTTCATAACCCGTTAGCAATCGGCACAGCCTGGCTCATCGTCAATACGTTTCACCTCAATACCTCACGTTCTGGATTAATGTTCTACTAGTAGTAGTTTTACATTTAGTAATTGGTGAGTAGTGATTCGTTGACTTCTGATTTATGAATTCTCAGGTGTTATTGGCAACACACGAGGTGGAAGAAATTCATATTCAGGACGATAAATAATTCCAAGTATTTCAAAGTACTATTCACATCCAGTACCCCTTGTTACATATCATTTGATAGAACCATCTTTACGGGAGAAAATACTCAATAAAATTTTCGCTTGCACGTGCCCCTCTTGTGTCCCCTCGATTGCATGTGACCCAAATTATTGCAAAACTAAATTATTGGGTCTTATACCTCTGCTACCATCCATAACCTCAAACTAATAGATTGCAGATAAGACGGAGATGGGGCAGAGAAGATCTAGATCCCAAAATCTTAACAAAAGGTCTAGACTCTAGAAACACACTTACACAGCGTGCACCCTCTGCCTTCGTAAATTTAAAAGCCTGTGTGGGTGTACATGCGGGTGTATATAAGTGTTCATCGATCCATGGCATAATTGATGCTTGACTACGTAATTGGTACTACTATTTTTATCTATTTTGTAAGAATGAATGATTTACACAATTTCTTTTAGAAGTATTAAGGGGAAATTGTAAGGACAACCCAAAAACCATTGCTCTAGCATCTCATCTGTACTCAATAATCCATTAACACACGCGATCTCGACTAAATGGTATCCCAAAGGAAGAAAGCTACGGTTCACACTTCACAGAGTGTACCGTAGCAATGTTACCGTTTCTTAGGAGTATTTGTTAACTCTTTTGGACCTTGTCGTATGGTTAAGCACAAGTACGCACATAAGTAAAGCTGTGGATATTAATGGTCAGTTACCAACTTTTATGGCTCACAAGTTTTTTGGTTCAATTCGTTGCTTTTTTTTTTTTTTTGTCAATCGGAAGACCAAACCAATTCATCAATATATGTCATACTGCTTCTGCAGATAATCCAATCACAGAGCAAACCATACAACGGCAACTAATAGTTCATTTATGGTTCGATTCGTTGCTTATTTATTCAGTTCATCTGTGATGACTTTTTGTATATATGGTGCTTCCTATGTAGCACTATTATAGCTAACAACTTCGAACAATGTGAAATAAATTACGTTAAGAGCATCAAAGCATAGCCCAAGGACCATATTCTCCCTTCTAAATTCAAAATGCTACAGAGTCTTCAATCTCTTGATCATGTTCACACTACAAAGTCTTCGCTACAAAGAAGGTTGGCAAAGTGGGCATGATAAATCAATATAACTACGTGACTATGGAGTTGCATGTTCGAATGCCACAGAGGCCAACCATCCCAAACCTTAAGGCTATTGGTGTTACAGCCTAGCATTTTTATTTATTTAATTAATTATATTGGCCGTTTATTAATTGGAGTTGTGGTTGTGTCCTAATTAATTATTTTGCGGGCGGTATGGGTGTTGTTGGCACGATTGTAATACTTGGGGTATGAGATGGATTTTGGGTGAAATAGTGGTACCAGTTAATAATTTTATAAATTGTGCAGGGTGCAACGTGAGTACAGGGTAGTTTTATTTAGGAGATATTTTTACGGTGTAGGGTTTTATTTGGAGAGAACGTTGGGAAGGAAAGAGCAGCGCAGTCAAAGGTTTCAAAGTCGTCCTTCATCGTCTTCAATCGTGGTAAGTTCTGAACTAATCTTGTTGTTTCACTTCTTAGAGTTCGGTTCAGTAGCAAGTTATTTGGGTGGAAATTATTCTAAGTTAATTTGGTGGGTGCCGGCTTGATTGAGAAAGAGTGGCGAAGGGAGTGTGCACGGTTGTGACGTGCGGCTGTGCATGTGTGGACAAGGTTCACACAGAAGAAGTTAGGAATGGAGACCTCCTGGTGTGGTGTGGTGTACGCTCGTGGTTCGGGTGCACGGAGATGAGATTTGTAGGTTAGTGGATCAGTATGCATGGGTTGGAGTGAAAAGAATAAGGTTTAATAATTTGGAGGCCATTGTTGTTATATTAGTTTAGGATTTGGGGGTGGAATTAAGAAATTTAATAGATCTATATTCTTAGTTTGTCTAGTCAGTACTAAACTTCGAATAGTTAGTCATTTCGTATTGTTCTATTGTTCAGGTTAACCTCATTCCGCGTTTTTCGATTGCATTAACTTTGGACCTAGGTGAGTGGTTAAGCATGTTACGTATTTTCGAACTTTCTCGCGTCCCTTAAATTATTGTTTAGAAGATTTTATGATTGGAATTGGAAACTTGTAACTATTTATTTGGTTACTTAAATCGGCATGCGATAAAACATTTGGTGAAATCCTTTATTGTTCGTATAATCTTTTGGTGAGAGTTTTGTGGATATTGATGGGAACATATTTTGGAAGTCGAGGGAAATTAATCCTCTGTGTGCGGGTGACTCTGGCCATTAGGGAAGAGACCGGATTAGGCCGGTGACCCTAATGCTCAACGGTTGTTATTGACCGGATCGTTCTTAGGGAAAAGTTCCTCGGGCTGCCTACTCGTGGTGACTCTAAGATTCGATATTTGATCCAATTTTTGAGACATTTATTCACTGGCACTTGGTACTATTTGGTATTGGTTGTGGTTCCCCATTGTTGTTGGAGTTTGGATTGTGATCACCATTGAGACTATTTGGTAAATGATTTATGGCCTTATTTGTTGATTTGAAGCACACCTTCATATGCCAAAATATGTTAACGTGATAATCTATTTTTAGCCATGTTTTAGAACTTTATTATTATACATGCTTAACTATTTACTGAGCTCGTCAGCTGACGGATTTATTCCAACTTCTTTTTCAGGCTAGTCGGGGATTTAGGCAAGGACTCTGGCGGCATCTCGGGGTTTTCGTTGTTGACCTCCTTAGGGTGTCTCATCCTAGTTTAGTATTTTATTTTATTGCTTCCGCATTGAAACATTTTGTCAGACATCCGGATTCTTTTATTACCGTTGGATCACTGGATACTATTTGGTTCATGGGATGTTTGTGCCCCATTCTTTTTGTGGAATTATTGGTTGTGGATGTTCTGAATAAATTAAAATGGTTGACTGTTTGGTGGATCTTTACTTGGGAGTTTTTATAAAATTTCTTTTTAGGCTGCATGTTTTACAAGCTTTGGTCTTGTGGTTCATGGCCGGTCACTTCTCATTTTGGGGTGTGACAATTGGGGGTTATGCCCGGTCATTACTTTCATGGCCTTGAAATTAGTCGAGGAGCAAGCAAGCTAGTCTGGACATCCGATTATCAAGAAGAAAAAAAGTCAATATATGCGGTCCTCAATCTCTTGATCATGTGCACATTACTGTTGACAACCCATCAGATGTGGTTAATGAAAGACAGAGGACCACTAATCTCTTGATCATGTGCACATTACTGTTCGTTCATTTGTTTTATACTAAGCTAAATTGGTGGAAAACTACAGAGAGAAAGGATTATTGTATGCATGTTTTGTGCAGTTCCATGCGTCCGTAATAGTGTTGACAAAAGTAGAGTTGACCGTTGGCTGTTCACAAAAGGAAGGCCACCGACCCAAACATGCTGTGACATTTCTTTCTTGTTTTCAACTATCATCACATACTTCATCGGCTTTTTCAGATTTACATTTGCGAATTCGGTCTTGTTGCTCTGTTTTCACTCTCCAGAAAATCTCGCATTACAGAGGTAATTGATCATATTCCCTCCTGTTTCTCTTTCTTTTTGCGTGTATGTATAGTGTTGTATAGCTGAAAGAGGTGATGATTGCTTGAGCTAGGTGTACCTTTCTTTCCAATCTTCACCTCAAGAAATCATCACCTCTTTCAGTTAGATTTCATGTACTGCTGTGACCTCTGATTTGGCTTATGTAATTCCATGGGATTGGAGGGGGAAAAATCTCTAACTTCTTTTCTTGATGGGTGTCTAGGCTAGTGTACATCTACCTTGACTCGACTAATCCCAGGACTTACCAAGGGGCGATTAGATATGGCACTTTTGTCCTATATGGACTGACTCAAAAAAGTTAATAGCACTTAGGAGGTTTCGAACTTTAAAATTGCAAGGATATTAAGTACCTAGGTCCCGACCCCGCTCGAAGTTTTGTTACTGGGATCACCTATAGGTACATCAAATCTCCCGACTACACCCTTTGCAGGAACTGTAGATAATACCATCAATGGGGAAATATCCATCGCTTAGCGTTACCATATTCCGAAAAATAAGATCTTCTCTAGTCTGGAGGAAATTTATTTTTTATTGAATAAAGCATAATGCAGGTTGCTTCTATGTTTCTATATGGTATTCACCTTTCATTTTTTTTTTTTTTGTCAAAATCAAACTGTTCAATCTAATAAGTAGGAGTTATATAGTTCATGGATTTTTTTTCGTGTTTAAAAATTAAATTTTCAAATCTCAGACACAAATTCATCAGCGTCTTTATTCAGTCAATAATAGAGAAATACTCGTGCTAGGGTTGTGTAACCTGATTCCACTTTAGTTTGTCACTTCGCTGACTATGACGAGATCTGGTGTGAGCCGTGGCGTTCCCATTTGGGAACCACATTTTTTCTGTTTCCGTTCTTTGCTTGATCGATTCCTGATGCTAGTGTGTGTGTGGGGGCATTTCCACACTGTATTAGTCACAGAAATATATCAACTATGAAACTAACAATTGTGTTGTGTTAAGCAGGAAAATAGATCTGATGGCACTAGTTGCAGTAAGCTCCGCTATCAATAGTACTTTGGTGCCGTTGTTATCTGGTGAAGTGAAGTTGTTGCGGAATATCCACAAGGAAGTTGCCAGTATCAAGGCTGAATTAGAAAGCATAATGTCATTCCTAAAAGATGCAGATTCAAGTCCAAAATTAAAAAACGAAAGGGCAGAAAATTGGGTGAAACAGGTAAGGGCATTGGCTTATGAGATCGAGGATGTCATGGATGAATACATACTTCACCTCGCAGAAAATAGGAAACGACGTGGTTTCATCGGTTTCCTTCGCAAACTCACTCGCTCAGTCACTAAACTCAAGCCGCAACATGATATCGCCATTCAAATTCAAGATATCAAACAGAGTATTCGTGATGTCAAGGAAAGAGCTGAGAGGTATGGTTTTAGTTCCTTAGAAAAAGTGTCAAGCAGTGAAAAACAAGAGAAACTACATGATGACCCTCGTGTTGCCTCTTTTTTCATTGAGGAAGATGAAGTTGTGGGCATTGAGTCCACCCGGGAAGAACTGGTCCACAGGTTGATAATTGGAGAATCAAATCGAACGGTCACTTCACTAGTAGGTATGGGAGGATGTGGTAAAACCACTATTGCCAAGAAAGTTTTTGACAACCGAAAAGTGATTGAACACTTCGATTGCCAAGCTTGGCTATCGGTCTCTCAATCATACAAGACGGATGACATCTTTAGAAAAATGATGAAGCAGCTATGTGAGACAAGTAAGGAGTGTGCACCTGTGGGAATCGACACGATGGACCAAAATTCTCTCATTCATATGCTGAGAGAATATTTTCTTCAGAAGAGGTATCTACTTGTTTTTGATGACGTATGGAGTACGGAGTTTTGGAGAATCGTAAAAATCACTTTACCGAAAAACAACAAAGGAAGTCAAATAATTGTCACTACACGCAGCGAAGATGTTGCTTCATTTTGCAAGGAATCCTCATCGGATCACATCTGCAAGGTGGAGCCCTTAATTGCAGAGGAGGCTTGGAAGCTCTTTTGCATGAAAACATTCCAACGGGACTTTGATGGCTGTTGTCCTCCCGAGTTGGAGAAAGTATCCCATGCCATTGTGAGAAAATGTGAAGGATTACCACTTGCAATTGTGACAATAGGCGCTCTCTTGTCCACCAAAAGTAAGGTTATGTCCGAATGGCAAAGATTCTATAATAGCCTTGGATCCGAGTTAGAAAGGAATCCGCATCTCACAAACGTCACGAAAATTGTATTGCTTAGTTACCATGATCTTCCTTACTACCTCAAACCATGTTTCTTGTACTTTGGCATAATACCCGAGGACTTTCAAATCACCCGTGGAAGACTAATTCGACTGTGGATAGCCGAGGATTTCATTGAAGGACAAAGAGGAAAAACGTTGGAAGAAGTTGCAGAAGAACACTTAACTGAGCTGGTTCAGAGAAGCTTGGTTCAAGTTTCGGAGGCAAAATTCGATGGTAGAATTAAAAGATGTCAGGTCCATGATGTAGTACATGAGATCATCCTCGCAAAGTGTGAGGAGTTATGTTTTTGCCATGTTTTGAGAGAAGCAGATCCTAGTTGGAATAATGAAACTCGACGATGGTCAATGCCTATGCAAAACATAACGAATAGGAATTTGGAAACCATGAGTACTAGTATCAAATCCAAAATTCGTTCCATTTTTCTTTTCTCGATGGATGAGTTGCCAAAGAAGCACTTATTGGGTACTCTGTTTGTGAATTTCAAGCTTTTGAAAGTACTAGATCTTCAGGGTGCTCCCCTTGATGAACTTCATGAAGAAGTTGGAAATCTTCTACATTTGAGGTACCTAAGTGTCAAGAGGACAAGTGTGAAGATAATTCCCAAGTCTATTAGAAATCTACACAACCTACAAACTTTGAACTTGAAAGACTCACATGTGCTACAAATTGGGATCTTAAGTAGACTCTGTAAGTTGCGGCATTTTATAGCCGCGTCTCGATTTATGGTAAGTGGATTGAAGATACAAGGAGGAATTGGGCATTTAGAAGAGTTGCAGACATTTTGGGGTTTGGAGGCCAATGATGATTTAATCAGAGAGCTAGAAAATTTGAGGCAATTGAGGAAGTTGGGTATTAAGAACTTGAAAATAGAACATGGGAAGGCTCTCTGTACCGCCATTGAGAAGATGGATCACCTTCATTCTTTGTCAGTTTGGGCTATAGGCAACAACGGCATTCTGAATTTGTGTTCTCTTTCTTCTCCCCCCGAATCTCTTCGGGATCTCATCTTGCGTGGACGTTTAGAAACGTTGCGAAATTGGATATTGAGACTCGATAATCTAGTTTCCCTAACTCTATATTTTTCAGGGTTGACCGCTGCTCATGCAATAAAAGATCTTCAAGCATTGCCTAATTTGATAAAACTTGATGTCTTCGATGGGTATGATGGAGAACAATTCTATTTTGATGTTGGAGGGTTTCCAAAGCTTAAGTTGCTATACCTCCGATTCTTAAAGAGATTGAATTCAATTATAATAGAAGAAGGAGGATTGCCCGTTCTCAAGGAGCTTCAAATTGATAATTGCCCGCAACTAAAGGAGGTGCCCTCTGGTATCCACAACCTTAGACAACTCAAATCTCTTTTCATTATGGATATGCCAACAGAGTTCTTAGACAGAATCCAACCAGACAAAGGCCAAGACTGTTGGATTGTTGAGCATATCCCTGAAGTCCTGATTGTATTCACGGATGGAGGAACAAGGATACATAACGCGTCTACTCCTCAGGAATTCCAAGACATGAGGGAAAGCCCGAGGCTAAATTATGATGACCCCGAAAGATGATCTGGGAGTTGAATAATCTTCCGACCATCCTGGCAACAATTCAAGGTTTGTCCTTGTTTGATTGCAAGTTTAAATTTGTGTTTTGGTATATTTGTTTGTCTATTTGCATCCCTTTCTTTTTCACCATGTGCTTTCTTAGTGTTTAAACTGGGCATCTTTGTTGGATTCTGCAATTGGTTCTTTTTATGTCCTGATGTTTTGCCAGCCTGCATTTGCTGTAAGTGCCTATATATAGGTTTTGGTAGTTTTGGTTCACTCAATATTTTTTGATGATTTTAGTAATGCCTTCGGGCTTTGAATGATATATGACATTAACCAGTTCAAAAAAATAATCATCAACTCTTTACATTTGATTTCACATTTTGCTATTATTACTGATTAGTGTTCTTTAAGTCCACTGGGTTTGAGGAAAAAATCAACAACGTACTCTTTTTCTAATCTGGGTGTCCGGGACTATTTATGCATCTCAACAATTCTGTGGACTAATATTACAGTCTACTAGAAAGGCCCAATTGAATTTAGGACAAAAGCTAAGTACGAATTAGTCCCGCAACAATTGATAGCACCTCGAAGGTTTTGAAGCTGAGAATTATGATCAAAGAACAAACCCTTAGTTCCAACCATTGACCACGAGACCAACCTTTCGTAACCCTACGGTCAAGCTTGTTCATGGCCTGAATCAGACTGAAACAAAGGTACCTGGAACTAAAAATCCAAAATAAAATGTACTTGAATCGCTTTCCTTCTTCTGATCAAAACTTGATTGATATATTTGCAAGTATAACTTGGAAGAAATTATTCAAGTGTCTCCTTGATTTGGTGCCAAGCCAAACGCAATAATAAAAGAGGAAAGGAAAGTGCAAACAGAACAAGAGAAACCTGCAGGAGAAGATGAAAGCAACAACCTTCTCTAGCCAGGAATATACCAAACCAAACATCTCCCAACGAGGGGCCCATTGAGCGATATGATCAATTTCACGTACCAAAACACATTAAACAATATTAATCCTTGTTTGGACAACGATTACATTATATTAAGCCGTTTATTCAGACTTTATGAAAGACCTAAGAAAGAGACAAACTTAATAAATAGTTTTAAAATAGAGAGAAACTTATTGATCACGGTTCAGCCATGAACAAATTCTTTACAGCAGCAACCAATCATGACCATCCAAAAGTGTTCTGGACGGTCTAGATTTTAATGAAGCTTAACCCTTCCCTAAAAAAGTTATATTAACATCCGGACCGTCGCGATTGGCTCCGTAAATAGATATTCACAGCTCCACCGTTAAAAAGATTTTCTCTTTGAAATATATGGGGTACATACCATTCAAAGTTCAAACTATTAATTTTTTTAAAAAGGCCCGATATTGGCAATTGATAACGCCTTACTAATTCCAAGGAAATTATACTACTTGCACTTGTTTGCGAGTTTACAGAGGAGTATTTGATTGTTTGCCAGTATATATAGTATAAAATTAATTAACCAAAACGTGTAGTGGCAAAATTTTCCTTGTACAAGTCTATCAACATAATGTCATTTTAACAACGAGATAAAGTTATTCATGAAACCGCTGTAAACATGCTGTTCAAGGAGCCACGCGATCGGTTGTCCGTTTCGGGTTTGAACGGTTTGGATTTAAATGAAACTTTTCCAGGAAACTCTTTCCTGGAAAAGTTTAATTAGAATCCAGACAGTCCAAAAAATACTTTGGACGCTCGAGATTCACCTCTGCAAACAACTATCACGAAAAGCTCCGTGAAAAAGTTTTTCTCCTTAACAACTAATGGTGTACATAAACAATATGAAAAGTTTTCGTGTGTGTATTGCTCCAACCTGACACACGCGAAATGCCCACTTGAACATAGTGACAAGCATGAGCAAACAAGGCTAGTTTTTCTTGCAAATCGTCACCTCGTATTGTCCAAATCCATTTCCTTACATACAGACTATGCCCACGAAGACAAACATTTCTCGCTTTCATTTCTTCCATAGAAGAACCTCACTCGAAACCTCCGTACGCGCCGCTGTCAATTATGGTGAACCTCCCTTCATAATCAGTCACTTTTGCGGCACAAGGCCATCTTAACCGGAAAATCTCGCATTATAGAGGTACTTGATCATGTTCCCTCTTTCAGTTACATTTCACTTGTACTGCTACGATTATAGGTTAGGATTCTTTAATTCCATCAGAGTGGAGGAAAATAAATAAATTGTTTCTTTTTTTTTTGATAATTGAGGGTGTACTCTAGGGTAGTATACGTGTAGCTCGACTCGTCTAGTCCCTGGAACGATAAGATATATATGGCACTTTTGTCCCGTATAGAATGATCCGGAAGAGTTGATAGCATTTAGAAGGTTTTGAACAATAGAATTACAAGGAGTACCCTAGTCCCAACCCTTGAGCGGTTCAAGTTTGTTACCCTTGAGCGGTTCAAGTTTGTTACTTGTATAATCCATAAGCTCGAAAATCTTGTGTTCAATTTCCCCAAGCAATGCCTTGGGGTACATGTGACTTGTGGGTTCTTGCAGGTACATCAAAAAACCTGTCTTCACGCTTTGCATGAATGGTAGATACCATATCCAAAAAGTAAGATATTCGCTAGTCTGGAGGAAATTAATTTTTACTTGAATAAAGCATTCTAAATGCAGGTTGATGATGGATTTTTACTCACAACATGATCATATTTGTAGCTTCTAGGTTCTATATGTTATTCACCATTGTTTTTTTGTGAATATCGGACCATTTAACCAAGTTCTTAGGAGTTAAACTGTTCATAAAGACAAATATTTCATCTATCATTTACATGCGTGAAGAGTAGTTCCAACCTTTATTTTTGCCTGTACCCCTACTGATCTTCCAGCACAGTCTTTAAGGTAAGTTGTCTTTTTATTCAGTCAGTAATATAGGAATACTATTGTTAGGGTTGTGTAACCTAATTCTGCTTTGGTTGTCGCTTCACTGACTATGATGAGACTGGTGTGAGCTGTGACAGTACCCAATTAGCCAATTGAGAACTACGTTTTTTCTGTTTGTGTTCTTTGCTTGATTGATTCTTCATGCTTGCATGTGTGTGTGTGTGTAGGAAAATCCACACTGTATCAGCCAATGTCATCTATGAAACTAATCAATTTAATTTGTTGTGTTTAAGCAGGAAAATAGATGTGATGGCACTAGTTGCAGTAAGTTCTGTTATCAACAGTACTTTGGTGCCATTGTTGTCAGGTGAAGTGAAATTGTTGCGGAATATCCACACAGAAGTTGCCAGTATCAAGACTGAATTAGAAAGCATAAGGTCATTCCTAAAAGATGCAGATTCAAGTTCAAAATTGGAAAACGAAAGGATGAAAAATTGGGTGAAACAGGTAAGGGAATTGGCTTACCAGATTGAGGACGTCATGGACGAATATATACTTCACTTGGCAGAAAATAAGAAACGGCGTGGTTTCATTGGTTTCCTTCGCAAGCTCGCTCGCTCAATCACTAAACTAAGGCCACAACATGATATCGCCTCTCAAATTCAAGTTATCAAACAGACTATTCGTGAGATCAAGGAAAGGGCTGAGAGGTATGGTTTTAGTTCGTTGGAACACGGGGTCAACCAGTAAAACAGAAGAGAAAGTATATGACGACCCTCGTGTTGCATCTCTTTTCATTGAGGAAGACGAAGTGGTGGGCATCGAGTCCACTCGGGAGGAACTGATCCACAGGCTGATAATCGGAGAGTCAAATCGAACGGTCACTTCACTAGTAGGTATGGGAGGATGTGGCAAGACCACTCTTGCCAAGACAATTTTCGACAACCAGAAAGTGATTAAACACTTTGATTGCCAAGCTTGGGTATCAGTCTCCCAATCATACAAGGTGGAGGACATCTTTAGAAGAACGATGAAGCTGCTATGTGAGACAAGAAAGGAATGTGCACCTGAGGGAATCGACACGATGGACCTAAATTCTCTCATTCATATTCTGAGAGAATATTTACTTAAGAAGAGGTATTTAATCGTGTTCGATGACGTGTGGAGTGCAGACTTTTGGAGAATAGTAAATATTGCTTTACCGAAAAACAAAAAAGGAAGTCAAATAATTGTCACTACACGCAGTGCAGATGTTGCTTCTTTTTGCAAGGGATCCTCATCGGATCAAGTCTGTAAGCTGGCACCCTTAGTTGAGGAGGAAGCTTGGAAGCTCTTTTGCATGAAAACGTTCGAACGAGAATCCGGTAGTAGTTGTCCTCCCGAGTTGGAGAAAGTATCCCGTGCCATTGTTAGAAAGTGTGAGGGATTACCACTTGCTATTGTGACGATAGGAGCCCTGTTGTCCACTAAAAGTAAGGTTGTATCCGAATGGCAAAGATTCTATAATAGCCTTGGATCCGAATTAGAAAGGAATCCCCATCTCACAAACATCACAAAAATTGTGCTCCTTAGTTACCATGATCTGCCTTACTACCTTAAACCATGTTTCTTGTACTTTAGCATGATACCAGAGGACTATCAAATCACCCGTGGAAGACTAATTCGATTGTGGATAGCTGAGGGTTTCATTGAACGACGGAAAGGAAAAACGTTTGAAGAAGTTGCAGAAGAACACTTGACAGAGCTCGTTCATAGAAGCTTGGTTCAAGTTTCGTCGAGAAAATTAGATGGTAGAATTGAAACATGTCAGGTCCATGATTTAGTCCACGAGATCATCCTCGTAAAGTGTGAAGAGTTGAGTTTCTGCCAAGTTTTTGGAGAAGCATATACAAGTTGGAATAATGATACTCGACGTTGCTCAATGCATAAGCGAAACATAACTAATAAGGATTTGGAAACCATTAATAGTCCCAAGTCCAGAATCCGTTCTGTTTTTCTCTTCTTGGTGGGGGAGATTCCAAAGGAGCAGTTATTGGCTACTCTAGCTAGGAATTTTAAGCTTCTGAAAGTACTAGATCTTCAGGATGCTCCTCTGGATCAACTTCATGAAGACGTGGGAAATCTTCTTCATTTGCGATACTTAAGTGTCAAGAGGACAAAAGTGAAGATAATTCCGATTTCCATTGGAAATCTACGCAATCTACAAACATTGAATTTGGCACACTCATGTGTGGATGTGCTACAAATTGGGATCTTAAGTAGACTCCGTAAGTTGCGGCATCTTATTGTACCAGTTCCAGGAGTGAAGATACAAGGACGGATTGGACATTTAGAAGAGTTGCAAACGTTGCATTTCGTGGAGGCAAACGAGGATTTAATCAAAGAGCTAGAAAATTTGAGGCAATTGAGGAAGTTGGGTATTAAGAACCTAAAAAAAGAACACGGGAAGGCTCTCTGTACCGCCATCGAGATGATGAATCACCTTCAATCTTTGGCGGTTTATAAGGCTATAGACGGCGACGGGATTCTAGATTTGCATTCTCTTTCTTCAGTCCCCGAATCTCTTCAGTATCTCAACTTGAATGGACGTTTAGGAACGCTGCCAAACTGGATATCACGATTTGATTATCTAGTTTCCCTTATTCTAAGTGGGTCAGGGTTGACCGATGCTCATACAATAAAAACTCTTCAAGCATTGCCAAATTTGATGCAACTTTATTTCAGAGACGCATATGATGGAGAACAATTGTGTTTTGACGTCGGAAGTTTTCAGAAGCTTACGAAATTCTACCTCCGAAACGGAAAAGAATTGAATTCGGTTGTAATAGAGAAAGGAGGATTGCCCGTACTTAACGAGCTTTGGATTGGACATTGCCCACAACTGAAGGAGGTACCCTCCGGTATCCACAACCTCAGAGAACTCAAATCTCTTTTCTTTTGGGATATGCCAACAGAGTTCTTAGACAGAATGAAACCAGACAAAGGCCAAGACTATTGGATTGTTGAGCATATACCTAAAGTCCTGATTGTATTCACGGATGGAGGAACATTATTCAACCAGACAAAGGCCAAGATCAGTATTGGGTTATTGTCAAGTTTCTTTGGACGGGTGGAGGAAGGGAACCAAGATTTTATTCTCCTCGGGAATTCCAAGACATGAGGGAAAGCCAGAGGCGAAATGATGAATCTGAAGAGGTTGGGGAAGTTGAATATTAAAGGTTTGTCCCAATTTGATTGCAAGGTTAGATATATTGCATATCTCTTCACAATTGGCCCCATTAATTTTTTGTTTTGGTATATTTGTTTGTCTTCTGAATCTTGTTTATATTTACGTTAATTTTTTGTGTTAAATCATTCGTCTTGACAAGAGGAGGCTAAAAAGTAAAACAATTTTGATCAAAATTGACAAAAAAATTAACTAAAGATGAAAAAAAAAAAAATCACAACAGCTGGTTTTTTTTTTTTTTTTTTGGTCTTTAGCGTCACCTTATGTAAACTTTTTTTTTTTAATCTTTGGTTCACGTTTTTGTATTTATTTGATTTATCTTATCGACATAAATGATTAGTAAAAAATAGCAAAAAGTTACCAAAAAGTAAAAAATAACGGAAAGCTAAACCTCAGATGATAAGCCAGAGCTCACTACACTCATATGATAGGGTAGCCTGGGTACGTACAAACCTCACAGGTGTGAACCTACTACTAATCTTTAGATTAATCTTTTCTGGTAATAGACATTTATCAGCATCTATCTTTAGATTCATCTTTTCTGGTAATCTTGTGAGACAAACTTTTCCATCTTTATAGTTCTTTTCTTACATTATATGTTTGCTCATCGTGGATATGTTTCACCCCAGTACTTGAAGTTTTGGATCTTGTTGTGTCCTAGTACTAATATTCAATTTAGTAGTTGGTGAGTAGTGATATGTTTGAGTTGGATTTTTTTATTCTCAGAGGTTACTGCCAACACTGAAAGTGGAGGAGATTCAGGACGATAAAGAATTCCAAGAATTTCAAAGTACGATTCACACCATGATGAATGCATTTTGGTTGCTGTTGGTTTTTCGTTTCCTTGTTATGTAGCATGAATAAGGGTATCTTTGCCCCACACTTAAATGGTCCCTATGATTTGGACCGTTGTTGTTTTTGGCGTTGTCCTTTTTGTTGTTGTACCCAAGCACCATACATATGTCCATAGTACAATGTTTTTTGTTATGGCATGTCTGTATTATTGAGTAGATTATGACTATGACACGTTAAATGTAGGGGGAAAAAAAGGATATTTTTCTACCCGTTGTTTCATATCATTTGATAGGACTATGTTTAAGGGAGAAATTAAATACTCAATGGTTCTGAAGCACATCATGTGTTGCCCAACATCTTTCACAACCCTCTGTGATTGTGTGTTACTGGAGGATATAGGAACATCGCTTGACCGTGCCACCTCATAAATTTCTTGCTTGCGCCCCTCTTGTGTCCCCCTGATTGCATGGGATCCAAATCATTGCAACCCAAATTATTGGGTCTTATCTCTGCTACCATTGATAACCTCAAACTAATAGATTACAGAAAAGACAGAGATGGGGCAGAAGATCTAGATCCCAACAGCTTAACTAAAGGTCTAGAATAGAAACACAGTTGCACTCTTTTAGATCCCAAATTCTTAACAAGAGGTCAGGACTAGAAACACACTTACACACTGTGCAATGTGTATGGTGCCCAACGTCAATTTGTAAGCCTGTGTATGTATGCAGGTAAAGTGTAAGTGTGTGTGTTCATCCGTAGCATAATTGAAGCTTGACTATGTAATTGCTAATTGGTAGTCGTGCATTGGGATTGGGATTGGGATAAAATCAACATTCAAACTCTATACAACTCGTTCTTTTTTGGTACAAACAAAGCACATCTTGATTACACAAACAAGTGAATCACCAAACTGATAGCAATAGTAATTTGCATGTACTGTTGGCGTCATTAATAATTATCATTCTAGTTTCTATTTGGGTATGGTGCACAACTGTTACTAGTTTTCTTTCATAAAGTACACTTTGCACTCCTGCACTTTACAACTTGTTTGTTACTACTGAAGACCAGAAATTTCATGCTCTCAGAATTCCACTTGTTTGATAGACATTGTGTATGTTCCTTGAGACATGCTGTAACTGTTCTTGACATGCTTCCACCTGCTGATTTGCATGACGAAGCTGAGAAGATAGTTCTCTGATCTGCTGGTCCTTGTCATAATACTGCCATTCGAGTTCACACATATCAACAAAACACATACATAAAACCCATGAACATAAAACATGAAGGAAAATCTGTGACCACAGCTGATCAATCAAATCATTTCGTAGAACTAAATAATGACTCGTTAAGGGAAAAATAGAGTCTGAAGGAAAAGAGAAAAAGAAGTGGAAACAATCAAGTAGTAAGGAACAAGAAGTGCATGAATAATGAATTGAAAGCAACCTTATAGAAGCAGCAGACACACATAATGAGACCTGCCTGGATAAATCAACCAAATCAGACTAAAAGAATTGGGATTTTTTAAACTTTAGACTTCCACAAAGTTTGATAGAATTAGGGGATTCTATCAGTCTTTTCCTGATCAGCCTGGGTTATAGCCTTATAGCAATCCTTATATCAGGTCATTCCACTTGTCAGGATATGAAAAACTTAGCCAAAGAAAAAAAATCTTTCCATACGCATTTACCATGCTAGCAAAGAAATCAAGAATTGAAAGGTATAGGCTCTGACCTCAATAGCTGGGGCAAGAATGTAGCCCAAAGGATGTTCAAATGTTGACAAAATAGAAATGTCGCAGGTGGTCTGGTCTGTATTTCTTTTAAGTATCTTGTCGTAAAATTTGTAAGAAATTAATCATAGGACTCAGACAACTTTTCCAACTTCTTCCCACCATTGTTTGTTGATGTTTGTTTGCCAATGATTGTTTGCTATAAGGGTATATGTAGGAATAAGATTGTAAATAGTGGTGACTCTAGAAATTTTCGACTACGGTGGATCAAAATGGTTAAAATTTACAGATATGGTACAAAATTCTCACTTAAAGCATTCATCATCTTGTTGGCTTCTCCCATAACATAAAGAAACTACTTTAGACTTCTCAAACCATAAATAAACAAAGGATTTTGACTAATTAAACTGAATACACAATTTGTAAGAACCACACAACTTTTTTACACAATGAGATCAAAGGCTGCAAAATGGAGAAAAAAACAGAGTTACCTCCAAGAGAGATGGCTACGTTCAGCAGAAGAGTGAGGAGTTTTACAAAATAAGCGAATGTCTTTCTGGAGTATGCCAAATGGAGTAGTAGGATGTCAAATGGTACCATTTCTGCAGGATGAACCACCACTATTATATGAGAGTCCTTGCCCATGGAGAGATGGTTACAATGAGGTGAAATGGACGTCGTCAGCTTCTTGTGCATTAAATTGGACGTCGCTTGTCCCTTTACAATGAATAAATCTACACCTACTTTACCGTAATGTAATATCATAGAAAAATAATCGTCAAATTCTTCAAGACAGAAGCTTAATTATGAATTAATCATAACCGAAAGGTATGGTGCCATTATTCTAAGCTTCCAAGGATGACTATAACACTGTGATCCTATAGTCGTTACAGCACTGCTTAGCTTTGATCAGGATTAGTAGACTTTCCAAAACATAAATCAATCCAACGAGGTAGAAAGAAATAGAGGGGGAGCATGTAACTAAGAACTTTAAAAGCTGCAACATCTGCAAAAATTTACTGGATTTGGACGACAGTTTTGCGAACAAACTTTCAGTGGATGATTATGTTCCCTAACAAATATCGTCACAACCCATTCCCCAAGCTTCTCTCCTTTCACGAGAACCATTGCCATACAACCTTCCCAGTGGCTCTCTCGCTTTCGAATTCAGCATTGCCCAGTCTTTCACCGGCTGTAAAGATTGTATCCTTCTTTGTTACATGCCAGTCGATGGGATATAACTGATCCATCATGCCCGACTTGCAGGATGATACGATTCGAGTTAAGAATCCTGTTCGCCTGGCATGCCCATCATAGAATGCTTTGGCGGCTCCATCCGATTCAAATGACATACCCTCATATGGTTCTTGATTTGTTCCAACATCAAGTAAATCAAATTCTCCCGCTAAACTTTCTGGGGGTGATAAGCTTGTCCTCTACTGTTGTCTCCATACACGCTACAAGAAGCCATTAGAATCTTATGCACTGGAAATCACATCTTCTATTCAAATTTCGTTAAATTTTTTTTCTAAAGCATTATTTTGATTTTGAGGTCCTTACTCAAATTTTGAAGTTGGTCCAGGATTAGAGCAAGGGCTGGAGTTGATCTAAAGACATGTAAAACAGGATGAGAAATAAAGGAGAAAAATATGAATATATGATCCATTTTTTACTCACAAAATCTTGTTTTTACTAGTGAAATTTGTATAGGTTTGGATACGTCCCCTTTGTTCTCGGACGGGGCATGACTTTGGGCATCCAAGCCCATGTCAAGTCAAGCTTACCCGTACGTCGGTAACTCCAGGCTGTCAATATCAGTAAAGGCAGGATTCCATTTCCAGCACAAAAAGGACTCAAATTCAACAATGGGACAACTGCTCTTGCTTTTAGTAAAAAAGTGAAATCGCTTTGTGAAGAGTCTTCTTTATAGGGTCCCCATCTTTTATCTTGCTCCCCTAGTGCATTTCACATTTTTTTTCGACAGTCAGTGTTGTTCGGGCCAGCTTACGCTTACCTCTATTGATGCCTTTCCTGATCTGGTCAAAAACATATCATCCACACCTAAACTAGAGAATTCGAAAGAAATTATTTTCTTGCCGTCTGACCCCAAGAATTGAACTCTGATTCATTGTGTGGGGAGCAAACCCACCCATGGGGCTGCATTTCACTTTCATTATTCTTGGTTTTGTTGCCAATTTATGATCGGTCCGACTAATGGAAGCCCAGTAGGTCAATTTTAAGAATGTCAAAACATGATATTTAATTTTTTAATTTATCTCCAATTTCTCTGCACCTCAGTACAAAACTTTTTACTTTTTGTTCAAAAGTTAATCAACACACACTCTTTTGTTCACTTTAGATGTCAATGACAATTTTACCCTACACCAATTGCCATTGCTTACTAAAGAAAGCATTTGTTGGATTAAAAAAAAAAAAAAGCAACGCATTTGCTTCGTCAAAACATTAACTCCTTTATTTATAGAATAAAAAAATATGATATTGGACTAAGCACTTGAGTTATCCGATTGAGCCAATTTTTTATAAGACCATCTGAAAAAATATTTTAAATTAATAAATGGTCTGGATCATTTGTTTGGGACCCGAAAGTGGATTTTGTATGTTAATCTGTACATGGTCAATCAAGTCTTCCACTTAGCCAAAAAAAAAAAGTGCCACACTATTATACGTTGAACAAAAAAATATTTATCTTTCCTGCTCAATCAAGTCTTCCACTTAGCCAAAATCACCACTCAACTTCAAACTTAAATTTAAGGTGAACAAGTACAAAATGAGTTCCATCTCACATATTACTACCAAATAAGTGGCCATTTACATACTCAAAACCAATGTCCACCTTCTTGAGTACCTTCCAGAGATTTCATATAGTCAAATAGTTCCAAAAAAATTTGACCAAAACGAAGTCCAAAAACTCATGTAGCAAAAGGCAAAAGTACTCCACCAGCTTCTTAATGTACCATTGTAACAAATAGAAAGGCAAGATAATAAGCACATTCATCTTACCAATATAACCTCAATCGTAATATTAAAAAAGAGAGAGAGAGAAGATATTGTTACCTAGTTACTTTAAACAAAACACCAGATTCAAGCCAATATCACTTGAGGATATCTTCTTTTTCTTCTTTTGTGATTCGTTGGCATATTCGAAAGCTTCTTCTTCACAAAGAAAACATTGACCAATGAAAGGATCAATTTCTTTTGGGTACTCATTCAACTCTGATGCATTTTGTTCAAATTCGATAACCCTTTCTCCATCATTAGGAAGCTGATTTAAGTCGACATCAAATAATGGTTTATCCATTGTCCTACAATTACAACATAATGCCACACAAAAAAAGTTCGATTTAAAAGGGTAAATAACAAAATAAAAAATTAAAACCTAATAACACTTTTTGGATTACAAATGGGATGTGAGTTTGTTTGGAAAAAAAAATCAGTGGTTGAAATTCCCAACTGTAATTTTGCGCCTCTTTTAAGGCTCTGTTTGGAACTTGTGGAAAGGAAAGAAAAAGAAAGGAAAGGAAAATAAAAGAGAGGGAAATGGAAAGAAAGTGAATTCTTTTCTCTTATTTGGTTGTAGAAAGAAAAAGAAACTAAACTATGAAGGCAATGATTTTCTCTTGTTTGGCTTCCAAGGGAAAATGGAAAGAAAAGGAAAATTTTGGTTCTTCAAAAGTTCAAATTCTGGCGCCCTTGTTTCTCCATTTTCTCAGCGCGCATCTACTCCAAGCTTTCCTTTCTTTTCCTTCCTATTTTCTTTTTCTTTTCCTTAGGTAAGAACCAAACAACTCCTAAGGAAATTTTTTTATTTTCCTTTCTTTTCTTTCACTTTCCATAGGTACGAAATAGAGCCTAAATCAAACTTACCTATTACACTTAAGAGATATGCATTTTAAGTAAAAAAAGAATTTGTATTGGAGCAAATAGTGAACCCATAATAGTAAGAATCAGAGAAAGAAAACTTATCTATCACACTTACGATGCCTCCAAGTTTAAGCTAATGGAGTAGAAAAATCTGCATAGAGAAAATAGCTTAGAATACAAATAGGTGAAATTTGGAACACTATAAAATCGAAATAGGAGAAAACTCACCTGGTAAACCCCCAATTTACCTTTTCCCCATGGAGGTGTTCTTGTGACGTTTTCAGGAGATGAAAAGGTAAAGTAGGCAAAAAGTGAAGAAGAAAGTGAATTTTGTATGTATTTTATGTGAAAAAGAAAGGACATGTTCGTGGGAAATTGCCCACCAATTGTTTTGGTGGCAATTTTGTAATTGAGAAAGAAGGATAGGGTTAGATTTGTCAAACTATATATAAAAAGTTTGTTCAGATTGAGTCCGAGAAGTAGATAAAGAGTAGTCAAAAAGTAAGTAAATGGGACCCATTAAACATGAGCCCATTAGGCTTACTTTCAGCACTAGCGAAAAATCAATCACACTATCGGCCACATAATCAATGGCCTGAATTTCACAATTTGTGTCGGTATAAACAATTGTGATCATTTGTAGTCTGTGAAGTTTCTGTGACCGATTTCTCCATCCCAAGAATTTACTGATGAACCTAATCGTAATTCGAAAACCCCCTTGGAAAAGATATTCTATAAAATAAATGACATGAATCGATAAAGTTGATATCATATACTGCTCGACCAAATTAATGAGAAATTATTTTTGAAAGGACTAAATTAAAGTAGAATTTGTTTATGAAGGGAGTAAAGTTGACTTGGCTGTTGACTTCTCAGTTCTCACAAAAGGAGATCCAAAGACCCAAACATGCTGTACCGTTCCTTTCTTATCTTCAGTTATCACCACTCACCACATACTTCATTTGGTTTTTTTCAGGTACACATTTGCGAATTGGGTCTCGTTTCTCTCTCTTCATTCTTCAGAAAATCTCTGGTAACATAGGTAAATTGATCATCTTCCCTCCTGCTAGCTGCTCTTTCTTTTATGTGTGTTTATCTACTCGTGTCTATGTTTAATACACAGTACCCTTGCTGTATATAGTCTATAGATCTCATCCCCTGCTGCTTCATCGTCTTCATTTGGAACCATAACAAGCTTCAACTCTCTGGTATGAATCTATGGATCTCTGGTTCCTTTCATAATCTTTTCGGCCAAAATACTGAGTTCTCTTGTGATGACACTATATCTGGGGTCGTTCAGTTTGCATAAATACTGAGTTCTCTGGTTCCTTTCATAATCTTTGCTGTTTGTAAAGTTGTTCCTTGATTCTTGTTCATTTTGCTAATTTATGTATGTGTGTTTGTTGGCTTTCACTTGAAACTCCGAACCATTCATGTTTTAAAATTTGTCGAGACCATCAACCATGCATATTAAAAAACTATCGTGCTCATTTGATATCGACTGATTATATTTAGAAGACAAGTACGTAGCCAAATAGTTTAGAATACCGATATAAAACACAGACGTGTTAGAATCCATTTTGGACAACATAAATGTATTTTCGGAACCGATTTATGTGTTTTTGTTGCTTTACAGAAAAATAAATTGATGATCTCAATATGCTAAGAAAGGGCAAACCCAATACACGAGGCTCCTGTCATTGCGGGGTCTAGGAAAGGATTGATGTAACATGATCCGCAATTGATGCTAGCTAGCCCCGGTGTTTTTCATTCTTGCTAATTCCCCTCTCTTGTTTTACACAAGGGTTAAATACCTAAACACCCCTCGAAATTTACATCTTTGTCTCGCTCAATCCTTCTTAGAATTTTGCTTACGACCAGACCCCCTCATTAAAGTTGTCATTTGAAGGACCTAAATGTGTTGGACGAAAAAAATGAAAAGACCAAAATACCCCCACGTTCTTCCTTTCCCTTCATGGCACACATAGAGAGGAGAAGAAGAACTGATCGACGACAAACTCGACACTACTGATCGATGACGAACTCGACAACAACAATCGCAATACGAAAATAACAAAATCACAAACCCAACCACTACGAAATCACAAACCCAATCACAAAATCACAAACACTGCAAAAATATCTCAATACATAATCACAACTCACAATTACATTGGCGAAGTCGACGTTGGAGATGACGAAGAACAGAATCGAAGGCTGGAGGATGACAGAATAGAAGTCATAGACAGCAGAGCGTCGTCGGATATTACATCGGCGGAGGACGGCCAAGTGGGTTTGTGCGTGTTGGGTTTGGAATTGGAAAACCCAAGTGGGTTTGTGCGTGCATGAGTTTACACACACAAAGAGTGAGAGAGGAGCTCCACAAATCAAACTTCAGCCACCATCGGCTTGCCAAGAATTAAGAAATTTTCCAAATTGTACAATACAGTTACTGGAAAAAGAACTTTTAAGACAATGGCAAATTTCCCAAATTGCCATTGACGAATGACGATCAGTACACGCACACGCGCCTAACAAAGGCCGCGCGTGCGGTTATTCTGGTGGTCGAATGGCAAATGGAAGGGTGCTGCGGGATCATCTTTTACAGAGGATCACGTTTCTGCGCACCTTGATGAATCCGTGGACTTACTTTGACCTCCACTAGCGGGGGCAAATTTAAAAAGGGATAGAAGCGCTAAGGATTGGCCCTGCAAGAATTGACACCAACTAGGAGGATGAAAAGCTAAGACTTATGACGGAGCAAACCCTCCCAACCATCAACCACCAGGCCAACCATACCTAACCCAGTGGTCAAGTTTGGTCATGGCTTGAATAAGACTGAAACGGTACTCGGTACATACTTGGTAGAAAAACCGGTCCTCTAATTGGTACGGGTGGCTCTGTTTTCCAGTTTTTTCCCTTTATTTTTGAACTTCATAAAATATGCCAAAAATCCTACACAGACAAAAGCTATATCTGAATAAAAAATATAAGACAATCGAAAAGGATGAACAGACACCCGAAGGAACCTCATTTGAGGGAGGTTGCAACCCAGTGAGCAGCTTCATTTCCTGACGACCTATACACGAGTAGAGCCAGCGCAATATCCTAATATCTTGGATCACACTCCCGAGCTCCCAAGGAGGCACCAACTCAGAGACGCATAGGTGAATGATCTCTTTGATTGTCATTTTGGACGACACCATCTCTCCTAAAACCAATTGGTGTTAGGGAGGATTTCAATTATCTTTTAGGACATTTGACATCGCAAGTGCCCCCCAACAAATTGCGTACGAGAAGTTATGACTGTAAGAAGTCAACATCCCAAGTACCTCATGGCCAAAGCTTCAGCTTGAGAACGGGAAGAAAACATTCACTCGTTGCGACAAACCATCAATGACTTTGCCATTACTATGACGGATAATCGCTGCCAATGAAGCTATATAGACTTTGAAACATTCATGGCAGCATCACAATTAACCATCACACACCCAACAGGAGGGGGTGCCCATTTGGCTTGAGAAGGGGCTGTCGTCAACTCCTCGCTCCTTCAGAGAATTAGCACATGAATAATCCACCCATTAAAAACAAACTCATTGCGGCCTTTCTAAATATGGGGTACTATTGTCTTTTCTATTCAGTCAGTAATATGGGTTACAGTTACAAAAAAAAAAAAAAAAAAGTAATATGAGGTACTATTGTTGGATTAGTGAAGCCCGATTTGGCTTTGGTTTGCAACTTCGATAAATATCACAGGACTGGTGTGATCTACAGATGAACCCAATAACCTAATTGGGGAACCACGCAAAATCTCTATGCCATGCTTTTTTGTCTGCGCTCTTTGCGTGATTTATTATTGATGATATTGTGCGTGTGTGTTATTTGGGCAATTCCATACCTAAACTAATCAATTGTGTTGCACTAAGCAGGAAAATTGATGCAATGGCACTTGAAGCAGTAAGCTGTGCTATCAACGGTACTTTGGTCCCCTTGTTATCAAGTGAAGTACAATTGCTGGGGAATATCCACACAGAAGTTGCCAGTATCAAAGCAGAGTTAGAAAGCATAATGTCATTTCTAAAAGATGCAGATGCAAACGCAAAATTAGAAAATGAAAGGGCAAAAAATTGGGTAGAACAGGTAAGGGCGGTGGCTTACCAGATCGAGGACGTCATGGACGAATACATACTTCACCTAGCAGAAAATAAGCAACGGCGTGGTTTCATTGGTTTCCTTCGCAAAATGGCTTGCTCAATAACTAAACTCAAACCACGACATGAAATTGCATCTCAGATTCAAGGTATCAAACAAATTATTTGTGAGATCAAAGAAAGGGCTGATAGGTATGGTTTCAGTTCCTTAGAAAATGGGTCAAGCAATAAAACAGAAGAAAAAATGGAAGATGACCCTCGTATTGCATCCCTTTTCATCGAGGAAGGTGAAGTCGTGGGCATTGAGTCAACCAAGGAAGAACTGATCCGTAGGCTGATAATTGGAGAATCAAACCGAACGGTCACTTCACTGGTGGGTATGGGAGGATGTGGCAAGAGCACTCTCGCCAAGGCAGTTTTTGACAATGAAAAAGTGTTTGAACACTTCGATTGCCAAGCTTGGGTATCTGTCTCTCAATCATACAAGACGGACGACATCTTTAGAAGAATGTCAAAGCAACTATATCAGGCAATAAAGAAGTGTGCACCTGAGGAAATCAATACAATGGACCAAAACTCTCTCATTCATATGCTGAGAGGTTTTTTACTTCAGAAGAGGTATCTAATTGTTTTTGATGACGTATGGAGTGCAGACTTTTGGAGAATCATAAAAATAGCTCTACCAAAAAATGACAAAGGAAGTCAAATAATTGTCACTACACGCAGTGAAGATGTTGCTTCTTTTTGCAAGGAATCATCATCGGATCACCTCTGCAAGCTAGAGCCCCTAATTGAGGAGGAGGCTTGGAAGCTCTTTTGCGTGAAAGTGTTCCAACAAGACTCTGGTGGTCGTTGTCCTCTCGGGTTAGAGAGAGTATCTCGTGCCATTGTTAAAAAATGTGAAGGGTTACCCCTTGCAATTGTGACAATAGGCGCTCTCTTGTCCACTAAATGTAAGGATGCATCAGAATTTCAAAGATTCTATAATAGCCTTGGTTCTCAGTTAGAAAGGAATCCGCATCTCACAAACGTTAAGAGAATTTTGCTCCTTAGTTACCATGATCTGCCTTACTACCTCAAACCATGTTTCTTGTACTTCAGCATAATACCCGAGGACTATCAAATCAGCCGTGGAAGACTTATTCGGCTGTGGATAGCCGAGGGTTTCATCGAAGGACAGAAAGGAAAAACGTTGGAAGAAGCTGCAGAAGAACACTTGACTGAGCTTGTTCATAGAAGCTTGGTTCAAGTTTCATCGACGAAAATTGATGGTAGGATTAAAAAATGTCATGTCCATGATATAGTCCACGAGATCATCCTCACAAAGTGTGAGGAGTTGAGGTTTGGCCAAGTTTTGGAAGAAGGAGATCCAAGTTGGAACAATGAAACTCGACGTTGGTCAATGCACATGCGAAAAATAACGAATAAGGATTTGAAAACCATTAGAAGTACCAAATCCAGAATTCGTTCCGTTCTTCTTTTCTCAGTGGGTGATTTGCCAAAGAAGCACTTATTGGGTACTCTAGCTACGAATTTCAAGCTTTTGAAAGTACTAGACCTTTTGGATGCTCCTCTTGATGAAATTCATGAAGAAGTGGGAAATCTTCTTCATTTGCGATACTTAAGTGTCAAGAGGACGAAAGTGAATATAATTCCAAAGTCCATTGGAAATCTACACAACCTGCAAACTTTGAATTTGAAACACTCGGGCGTGTTTGTGCTACAAATTGGTATCTTACGTAGACTCTGTAAGTTGCGGCATCTTTTTGGAACATATGGAGTGAAGATACAAGGAGGGATTGGGCATTTAGAAGAGTTGCAGACATTGTGCAATGTGGAGGCAAATGATGATTTAATCGAAGAGCTACAAAATTTGAGGCAATTGAGGAAGTTGGGTATTATGAATGTGAAAAGAAAACACGGGAAGGCTCTCTGTACTGCCATTGAGAAGATGAAGTACCTTCAATTTTTGAGGGTTTGGGCTACAACTGGCAACGAGATACTGGATTTGCATTCTCTTTCGTCTCCCCCTGAAGCTCTTCAACAGCTCTTCTTGAGTGGACGTTTGGAAATGTTTCCGAACTGGATATCGGAACTTCATAGTCTAGTTGCCCTAAATCTGTTTTGGTCAAGGTTGACTGGTACTCATGCAATTAAAGCACTTCAAGAATTACCTAATTTGTTAAAACTTCATATCTTCTACGGGTATGATGGAGAAGAAATGCATATTGGCGTCGGAGGATTTCCGAAGCTTAAGAAGCTATACTTCGATCACTTAGAGAGATTGAATTCTGTTATAATAGAGGAAGGAGGTTTGCCTGTTCTCAAGGAGCTTCAAATTGGAAATTGCCTACAACTGAAGGAGGTGACCTCCGGTATCCGCAACCTTAGAGAACTCAAATCTCTTTATTTTGAAGATATGCCAACAGAGTTCTTAGACAGAATGAAACCAAACAAAGGCCCAGACTATTGGATTGTTGAGCATGTACCTAATGTCAAGTTTATACTAGTCATGGATGGATTTAAAAGGTATACTCTTCACGAATACCAAGAAGCGAGGGAAAGCCGGAGGCTGAATAGCCTGAATGAAGAACCTGAGGTTTGGGGAGACGAATAATGTTCTGAACAATCGTGCAAAAATTGAAGGTTTGTCTAAGTTTTTTTTTTTTTTTTTTGATCCACTTTGTCCCAGTTTGATTGCAAGTTTAGGTTTAGTGAATATCTCATCACAATTGGCCCCGTTCTACTTACAGTAATTTTTTGGTATATTTGTTCATCTATAATGATTTTTTTTTTTTACTTTTATGTTATATTTTAGTAGTAATCATTGGTCTTGACAAGATGAGTCTATGAACTAAAAAATTATTAGTAAAATTATAAAAAAAATTCAATACAGACAAAAAAAATATCAGACGACTAGTGTTGTTATCTTCAGTGTCGTCTTATATGAACCTTTTTTTTATCTCTGGTCAAAATTTTTATATTTATTCTACTTACCTCTGAGACCCAGTTTAGGAAATACGGTAAACAAAATTGAGGCATCGACTATGTATGGACCAATTGTGGAATATAGCCATTTTTCGCTCCACCTTGAACGTACCCAGGGTGGTTTAGGTGGGTACATGCATTTCATTACATGGTAATTACCTCGTCATTTTTCTTCTCTTTTTTGGGTACAATTCCTGTCATAGCTCATGCCATATATGTGTAACTTGGGCGTGTGTGTGCGCGCTGCGGCTAGCAAATGGCTGAGTGTCCCTAGGTTTGGTTTGGAGAAGGTAAAAAATATATAGGAGCGCCACAACCGGTGGTGTTGTATAGCAATTTATCAACATCTATCTTTAGATTAATCTTTTTTTGGTAATTTTGTGAGAAACTTTTGCACATTTTTGGTTCTTTCCTTTCATTTTATGTCTGCTCATCGTCAATATGTTTCACCCCAGTACTTCAAGTTCTGGATCTCGTAATATCCTACTAGTAGTTTTAAATTTCGTACTTGGCGATTAGTGATACGTTGAATTTGGTTTTTTGTGTTCTCAGGTGTTACTGCCAGCACACGAAGTGGAGGAAATTCATGTTTAGGACGATAAAGAATTCCAAGTATTTCAAAGTACGATTCACATCATGACGAATGCATTTCGGTTGCTGGTGGTTTTTGTTTCATTTGTTGTGTAACATGAATAAGGGTATCTCTGCCCCACACTGAAGTGGTCTATGATTTTGACTGCTGTTGTTTTCGGTGTTGTGTTTTGTTTGTTGTTGTACCAAGGCAATATATTTAATGTTCGTATTATTATTGAGTGGATTAAGACAATAACATGTGTTTTTTTGGGTTATATGTAGAGGAAAAAAAAAAAGGATCATCCACCCCTTGTTCTGTATCATTTTGATAGAGCTATTTTACAGTTGAAAACACTCAAATGATTCTGAAGCACATCATGTGATTCTGAAGCATATCACCTAGCCGCCATTGTCTTTCATAGCTCCTTGACGCTGTCGTCCTCCATTGCCCTTGCCACTGCAGCCTTTGTTTCGCCCTTTTCCGACATATCCTGATCCTCCAATCTGCTCGCCCGTCAATCGCTCTATCTCGCCATCGCCAATCGCCTCTTTCATATTCTCCTTTCCCCTATCGCCAATTACCGCCGGATGGCAGCCTGCTATGGGTTGATTTATGCCCTTATCATAGGCTGGTTTGCCGTTTTTTGATGCAATTGGATTTCTAGTGCCTGGGATGGTCTGCTGCTGTTTGTTTTCCCTCTGTTTAGCTGATTTTTGTCCTGAAAGGGGTGTTGTTCTTGTAAGGTTTTAGGTCTGTGTTTTTGTTGGAGATTGGTGATTAGTGGTTTGTTGGTGTATATTTTGTTGATCTACTTTTTATTCGTTAGATGAAGTGAATATTGATTTCCATTTCTCCCCATGGGTGATCGATGTCGTGTGGCTATGGATAGAGAGTCTGAGCAAACAACATTGTTCCCTCTATTTGTTGACAATCTTCCTGAGAATGTTGTTCTTTTATGGTTCAGGAAGTTTTTCAACCAATTTGGGGTTCTTAAGGATGCTTTTATCCTGGTTAAGTGTAGTAAAGTGACTAAAAGAAGGTTTGGTTTTGTGCGGTATAACTGTGCTACATCCAAATCCAAAGGATTTTGGATTGAAGATAGGAAGCTGTTTGTTAAGTTTGCTGCTTTTGGAACTTTGGGGAAAAAACCTTTGAAGAATAGGGTTGGCCTGGATTCGAATGTAAATACTATTGGAGGGAAAGACAATCCTCCATCCCTTCCTTGTAGGTCCACTATTCTTTTTTTGGATGTTCCAAAATGTTAGTTCTTTTCTAAAAGTGGAAATAGAAATCTGATGATTTTCCAAAAATGTCCTCATGAGTGAATAGAAGGGTTGTAGAGAAGGTAGAATATAGAGATAATGATGGAAATGATGTCATCAAATTTGAATCTAAGTGTAATCATTACGTATCACCTTAAAAAGTTGGAATCCCTAAGAGGGACCAAAAGAATTAGGAAAGGATGGAGTAGTGTAAAGATCCCTTTGATCAAGAACTTCCCCAACCCTTCTGGGGAGTCCAGCAAAAGAGATGAAGCTAAAGCTAGTAATGATAGTAATTTGGAGAAGGGGGAACTAACACTTTCTTCAACGCCAGAAGTATTTTGGGGCAAGTAAATCACTCTGGATGAAGCTACCTCAAAAGTTATATCTTATTCTTCAAGTAAAGTGTAGGTCTCTACCAAGTCTTTCGGTGTTATTAATCAAGGGATCAACTTGGAGGCTTATGGAAGAGTGTATCCAATCTGCACAGTGGAAGAACAAGTTGTGGTCAACAATTTGATGGGAGCCATTTGCGAATGTAAGTGCAAAGGGAGAGATAGCCTCGTCACCAAGAATCCTGTCTTGGATAAGGATGATGTATGGGCTAATGAGAAAATTGCTAAGGACAATCATCTGGTTGATGTGGATCTTTGCAATGGGGTTTCGAAGGATGGTGTGATCAGACGGTTCCTATCCCATATGAGAGCCACCCATTTGCTAGTCCTATCTTTCATGTCCCGAAGTCTGGTCATAAGGTTTCAAGACCTTTTGTTTTTGAGATTAGTGATCAGGAAATATCAGGAAAGGCTCATCAATATGGACTACATAGCATGTTTACCTGAAGGTTTTTCTCCTTTTCAGTTTCTCAATTCTGCGCAGAGTCTAGGATTAGTACCAATAAAAATGAATTTTTGGCTCTATGAATCGGACTAGTGAACTCACCTTTTCACATCATAAATTTTTTGGCTCTGTGAATCTAAATGTCAGGAAATCTCTGCAGCTTTTTCATTTGTGTCTTATTTCTTGCTACTTCACTATCTAGTTTTATGGTCATCGACCCACTATGGTTGGACATGCATGCTTGTTTTATGCAATGGTTCAGGTCTTGAACTCTAATAATAACTTCAACTTCCAAATAAAACAGATTTGCAGAGTAAGATTTCTCACCCTTTCAGCTCCCCAATACAAATTTGTGCTTAGAAATCTGAACAGACTCTAACCAGGAGGGATCTAGTATTTCCAGAAGGAATTCTCTCTCTCTCTCTCTCTCTATGGTACCTGATTCCAAGGAAATTCATATTTGGCTCTATGAATCTTGGGACTATGTTCCAGGTAAGCCCTGTTCAACTTCCCAATTTCTTGATCCGATCAGTCCCTTCTATCTACCTATAAATAAAGCCCATGCCAATATCAGTGACTTAACATCAACCACAGAGCTTGCAAAAATTGCACACATACTAGATTTTGCTTTGACAAAGCTGAAAGAAGCATTTTGTTGGTGCATTTCAAAAACAAAGTAATTCTTTGACAGATTCTCCAAGGAAACAGAAAACTCCAGAACCATGCCAAGAAATTCTCAGACAACCTCTCCAGAGAATTTAAAGAATCCCTTCCCAAGTCCAAGACCGTGATTAACACTACATCCACACTGATGATTTCGTTGTTCTGTTCGGCACGAAAGCTGAAGTTAGGTCTGTTGGAGACTTCGGTTTCTTCTGTTGTGGAAAAGTTGAACAGTCTCTTTGCCTATCGCAAGAAATTCATGAACTTGAGGAGCGAAGCTGCGAACAAAATTGGATGGTGGTTTAGTAGCGACATGTGTTATGACAATGAGAAACTGCAGGCATTGATTAGTCTGGTTTTAGAGATTGTTGGTTTAGCGAGAATTGTGAAGCAGAAGGGGGTATGGGGATTCTCGAACATTTTCCTTCGAGTCTGTTGGCTTAACTTGGCTATATGTTGAAGAATTTGTTGGAGAGAAAATTCTTGATCTGATCAGTCTCTTCTATCATCTACCTATAAGTAAAGCCCATGCCACTATCAGTGACTTAACATCAACCAAAAAGCTTGCAAAAATGGCACACATGGTGGATTTTGCTTTGACAAAGCTGAAAGAAGCATTCCATCGGTGCATTTCAAAAACGAATTTCTTTCAAAATCTCTCCGAAGATACAGAAAACTCTGTGAACCAAGCCAAAAAATTCTCAGACAACTTCTCCCAAAAATTCAAAGAACCCCTTCTCAAATCCAAGACCATGATTGACACCACCATTGAACAAGTAACAAGCACCACATCCACACTGATGAGTTAATTCTTCTGTTTGGTGCGAAAGCTGAACCCAAGTCTGGAGAATTTTGCTTCTTCTCTTGTGGAAAAACTGCAGAATCTCTGTCATGGCAAGAAATTCAAGAGCGAAGCTGCAAACAAAATTCGACGTCGGCTTGGTATCGATGTATGTCACGGCGATGGAAAACCGCAGGCATCGATTGGTCTGGTTTTAGAGATTGTTGGCTTTGTGATAAGTATAAAGAAGAAGTGTCCAAGCCTTCCCCCATTTTTTCCAACTAGTAAGTGCTCAATATGTATTTTTAAACATTGAGCATTTAGTCAATGAGTTTTGGATTTCGTTACAGGTATGACTGAATTTTTTTATATATCTATAGCATTGACATTCTGTCAGTCACCAATCCCAAAACCAATTTTAAAGGAGGAAACATTTTCACCCTTCCGATGTAAGATATTTTACTTGAAAAATATTGAACTTCACTTTCATGCAACCAAACAACGGCAGTTGGGTTGAACATTATTTGGCAAATGGAGCCTAATTCTCTCCAAATAGAATATTTCGGAAAATTATTTGGCGTTCTTTTTTTCTTATTAATTATAAACTGTACAAGGCTGTTCATCACAATGGCGTTTGGAATTTGACCATGATTCAATTTTGCTATATTAGTTCCCTTTTTTCCAAGTTGGATATCCGCTCTATATGTTCCCAATTTCAAACATCCACTTAGAATATTCCATTAACTTCTCTCACAAATATCGGCAGGTGGAATAAATGGAAGGGCAAAGGGAGCAATTCATCAAACACCTTATGTGCAATGAGTATTCATCAAACTTTTGAGCATGATATTCAACATAAAAGCAAGAAAAGCTTCAACGTAGATTCACCATGAGAAAGAGAGCAATACACATTTTTTCAGAAACTTACCAGTGTATCCTACCGAAGCGAACTTTTAATTTCAATGGTTTTGTTAATGTATGCCCCAGGAGCATATGATAAAACTCATTTAATAATGCCAACTATACTAAGGAGTATATAGGAACTCACAAAGGTAATAAATAGGTTAGGCAACATTGACTAGCTAGAAAACTTGTTTATGGTGAGACGGAATTACCCTTTTTACTTTTCCCTTCATGCTATATTTTCAACTCCTTTTATTTTTTAAGGTCTTTCAACTCCTGCGAGTTTAAGCAAAAAAAAAATTAAAAAAAAAAAAACTCCTATGGGGACTCCATCAGTTACCGAAATGGTATACTAAAAGTTAAGTAATTTATTATTCCATTGAATGCATGAAAAAAGAAGAAGAAAAGAGCTAGAGAGGCTGGACCGTTGAAGCTTGGAAAAACAAATTGAAGGGTATTGTAGCACTTCTTTTGAAAACTAAATACTAGTAATAAATTCCGAAACAAGTTATCCTTTTTTTTTTCCTTAACCAGATTTTAAGCCACAAAGTTTATACTTTTGGCTTATTGTGTGGGCTAATGTTATATTTTCCGAACCTTTTTTTATATTTAGCCTTCTTTTACTTTTATGTTTTCTCTCATTAAAAAAAAATTAGCGAAGTAAATTCTCTTGATCAAAAATTCGAAAAGAAATCGTGAAAGCCAAAGAATAAATAAAAATAGTTGTCAAGAAAATTCAAACAGACTTTTAATTAGCATACTAATATGTAATTTTGAAAAAGAGGAATGTACGAGCTTATTGGAACTTTGTAAAGTGGTTAGGTCTGATTCAATAGCCTTTCTTCTTTTTTTGTGGCTTACGAGTGATAATTAAGTTTGCTGAAATTATATTCCAAAATTTACGAGAGAACACGAGCAAACATTTTTTTCAAATAAGTTTTCATGTTTATTTGGTCAATTCTTAACTTTTACAGTAGGTTTTTGTTTGCTAGGTAGCTAGGGCAATTTCGTCAAACAAAAAAAGGTTTATCTTTCCAAAACATAATTAATAACTCTAGCATTGTTTGTGTTACATTCCCCATGGAAGTGGAGTAATGTGGAGCAATTAATATGCTTTTATCATATGCCCCTAGGGCATACATTAACAAAACCCTCTAGGAGAGTTGTGAGGGATGCAGCAGTTGTCTTATGCGAGAAGAGAACACAGTGGTTCATAAAGGATTGTGGTTTTTGAGAGACGCAACAATTTGGAATGACGTTTTGGCTCTGTTTGGAACTTGAAGAAAAGAAAGGAAAAGAAAAGAAAATAAAGTGGGAGGAAAATGAGAGGAAAATGGGAGGAAAAATTCACTATTCACAAAACTTAAAATTATTATTTTCTTCTCTTTTTCTTCCCACCAAACAATAGGAGGGAAAATTTTTAAGTTTTCCTTTCTTTACCTTTCATTTCCTTAAGTTCCAAACAGAGCCTTTGTATTTTCCGTCATTGCGGAAAGGGGTGGTATTTGTTTCTAATTGGGCTGGGTCTGTTATTTAGGGTTTGTTTGAGGGGTATATTTGGAAGTGAAAAGTGTGGGAAACACTTTTGAGGCTTCACATTTTTATAAGCTGATGATGAGTAGATGAGTAGATTTAGCGGTCGCTTTCCTGGTACATTTCAAAAGGTACTAGTAAGAGTGCACGTGCCTTGCACGTGGAATTCTTCAAATTCAGATTGCAAATGAGTCGGCAAGTATGCAACTAACATTTCTATGATTTAGAGATTGATAATTTGAGGGCAAATCCCTATTCATATCATTCCAAAGCTCAAGTAAAATCCAGCTTATGTTTTTACATGGTATTAGAACCTAAAAATTCGCAACAAATGCTGAATGTGGCAATCTATTTTTCGCGCCTATAAACGAATACAGAATCTCGCATGATCAATCATTTCCAACTACCTTGACAAGGAACATCATCTACTTATCTATCCAAAAAGAAAAAGAAACTTGATATGTTTACAAGGAAACCGAGGACTTGTTACAGTTGCACCAATAGCTTCTCTAAGAATGAAGCTATGGACCAACTTCACCGAGAATTCAGAATTGGTTAACATCAATTGTGAGTGGACTGAACATCACCCAATTCTAGCTGGTTCAGCTTCATCAACAAGGAAAATAGAGTATCCATTGTATGCTTTAACCCAACAACTTGCCCTAGAATGGTCCATCAAAAAAACATCAGAAGCAATATAGTTAGAAAAGACAGCATTCAGGCTATGGAATACAACCATTATCAATGAAATGGTGACATTATGTGAGATTTAAACCTCAACAATTAGAATCCCTAGCTTTAGGAAGTAATACGATAAATTCCCAGCAAAAACAGATGACTAAAATTGATCGACCAACAAAGTTAGTAGACATAGTAAGTCCTTGTTCTTGATTGAGCATTTCAAAGATTGTTATCTTTAAACTTTAAGAGAATACTTTGTTTAATGAATTTTTGTGATTGCACCCGTTGGAAGAAAGTACACTCAAAGTGATCCAATGTAGCCCATGTAGCATGGACTCTTCATAGGAGTCCATGACCCAGTGTCAGACGCTTTTCAAAAACCAACACTCTCTAGACACGTATCTGACACTCAAATCCGTGGTATCCTTAGTTTTCTCAACCTTTTTTGTTTGGACACTTTGGGGACACTCTAAAAAATGCTCCGAACACTCTCACGACAATCACAAAATGTATGTATTTTCTTCCAAGAGAGAGAGATGTATTATTGGAATGGAATTTACCTTCTTAACATTAGTGGACATGTGCATGAAATCAAATAGCTCGTCTCTATTTCGTGAGTAATTTTCCCGGATTGTGTCGACGTGTCAGTTTCGTGTCTGTATCGTTTCACGTGTTCATTCAGCGCTATATAGAAAGGCATGAGGTAAGCAACTATATAAATAAATATAAAATGGGATATCTTTAAACTTCTACATATAGGCCCGAATTAATAGTGAACCCACCATTAATGCAAGAGTAGGCCTTCAAACAATACAGAGGTAGTTTTTCTCATCTTCTTTCATTTCATTCCACTATTTTCTAATTCAATATATGACAAACCCTCACTTTGGGAGGGGGTGTCAACAACAACAAAGCAAGTACTCATTTGAAGGACAGGCAACGTAAACACATATTGCATTGAATAATAAGCATTGTTAGTACAAGATTTACAACAATTTAAAAGCATTGTGGTGTAAAGAAAGTACCAGCACTTCAAGCCATGGAATGCTAAGCATTGGCCCAAGGCGAGTCCGCTTATTTCATAGTAACCATAGGAACACCACCTTGATTTCCCACTTAACAACAATGTTAAGAGCCAAACAACCACTTCTTCTCTGGCTACCGGGGTAACATCAGTTTGATATCAAGTGAGATATAGAACCCTGTTGGTTGAAATTATTTTTCTCACCAGGGTTAAGAGGCAATTGTTAAGGCTTAAGAGAGACATATGCAGACCTTTGGATAAACAGTTTTTTTTTCTCAGATCCCACAAGCTGCTGACGTTTCGAATATGGCTTTTCAAAAAGACCAAACGCCGCAAATGCCTTTTAAAAGGGACAGGTAGGGTTGTAAGTGGCTGTTGGTAAATGATTAACCAAAGCTGACATTATCTTTTGTTC
Source organism: Rhododendron molle (assembly GCA_025413875.1). Lineage (NCBI taxonomy): Eukaryota > Viridiplantae > Streptophyta > Magnoliopsida > Ericales > Ericaceae > Rhododendron > Rhododendron molle. The sequence goes on along the minus strand of CM046389.1, from coordinate 11,085,139 downwards.
ATTATCTTCTCAATGACAACATTGTCCTCAAAATTGATGACCTACATAGTTAGGCACGATAAAACGACCAATAACTGCCCGCATTTTCCTTTCGCTCCAATACCTGCCTTTCAGCGTGTAGACATAAATTTTGAACCGTAGAATATACCCACAATTCGAAATCTATATCTTAAATATCCACTGTTCAAGCGAACAGTGTTGATTATTTATATGCAGGCTCCTATTTCCGATTTGGATTTCAAATCGTTAATTACATACTATAAAAGTAAAACCTCCGATTAATGAAGAATAAAGAACAAGAAATAGACTATAATAATTTAATTTCATTGATGATTGGGGTTTAAAACCCTTGTTTATATCAAAACAGAGAATATTACATTTAGAGGGATTAGAACCCTTTACCTATCACTTTGTATGCTTACTCTTACTGATCTTCGAATATTTGCTGAAGATTGCAGGTGGTAGTGAGCGAATAGGTCGCTTGGTAGTTGTAGGTTTGTAGTGGTTTTGCTTGGATGGAGTATATCTTCTCTCTCTGTATATTTTCTACGTTAAGAGAGAAGAGGTGTGTATAGCTTCTGTATTTGGGCGGAGAATACGATGGTGAAAAGTTGAGAGATGAGGTTTGAGGTGATCGATAGATGAGATTTTTTTAGGTCTGAGGTGATCGATAGATGAGAGATAGATGATAAGAGGTAGATGTAGAGAGAGCCGTCCCTTCCTTTGATGATGGACCTCATATTTATAGGGGCTTCCTTCATCAAATGCTTGGCCGCCAAATAATTCATTTGAATTTGAATAGTTGTTGCCAGATGATAGGATGATATCATATCTTCTCCGTCTCTTTAAATTTCGAATATTGGTTGCATCAGATGACATCCATCTTGGAATATTCTTCTGCTTCCACAGAAGTGTTTCTTGGGTTCTACGTACCAATTTGAGACTACGTGAACCCGTATTTGGTTTGTAGGGCCTGCGGGCCTACATGGTTCAACTGAATATTTGATTTGTAGGCCCTGCGAGATATGGGCTTACATGGTTCAATTGATTTGTAGTCATGTTACTTCTTCCGCAGGCTCATATACTCGTTAGGGTTGTCGGGCCAACATGAATTTGTTGATTCGTGGGCTCGCTGGGTCATATGCCTTTAGGCTCTTTATATGCCTTTTAGTTCGCAAGCCCAACATATGATACATTAATTTCCGCAGGCTCATATACTCGCTAGGCTTGTCGGGCCAACATGCATTCTTCCGCAGGCTCATAGACTTGTTAGGCTTGTCGGGCCAACATGAATTTGTTGATTCGTGGGCTCGCTGGGTCAACACGCTTTTAAGGCTCTTATATGCCTTTTAGTTCGCAAGCCCAACATATGATACATTAATAATATTCACCAATCTTTGGTTGAAATTTATGTGCCAACAAATGCCCCTCGTGAGTCGTGCAAGTAAGTTTTGACTTGCACGAGTCACGATTTCTTGGCACTTCTTCATATCTTGAATGTGCTTCATTTTTTGCGAGTCCTTATTTACTTGAACTCGAGCTTTTGGTGGCCTGGTCTTTTGACTTCGCAAGGCTTGCACTTTTTTTTTTTTGCAACAGCCATTTTTTTTTTGAGCACTTTATTTATTTATTTATTTATTTATTTTTGTGCTGACCTTCTTTTTTTTTTTTTTTTTTTTCCATAGGCTTTTTATATGGCCTCTCCTTTTTGGCTTTAGTCTCTTGTGAGAGGCTTTTGTCAAGCTCATCTCCAAACCCATTCGGACTCTTCTCTGATCCCCTTGTTGTCGAGAATTTTGTCAACTGGTCCTTAGATTTTCTAACAGATTCTCCTCTCATTTGTGTTTGTTAAGGCCTTTGAAAGGTTCAATCATGTTATTGAATTTGAGGATTCTGCTGGCTTGTTCTCCTTCAAAGGTTTTGCAGAAGATTCCTCTGTGAAAGGGTTCAACATCTGTCTTGAAGAAGGCTTTGCTGAAAGAGAATTTTCCTTTATTTGTCTTTCAGACTTTTGAGATTTCTCTTAATGGCTTTATCTTTGCATTGCCAAGATTTTGTCGGAGAGAATATTCTTCATTTGTTTTTAGAGGCTCTCAAAGGAGCTTCCTTTTGGCTTTGGCTCCCAAAGGCTTGTGTTGATCCCCTTTCTATGGGTTTGAAGCTGTACCTGACATCTGCTTCTTCACAGGGGCTTTTGTTGAGATCCAATTACGTTTAGGGCTTTTGAGGGTTTTTATCCTCTTTTGTCCTCCTTGTTGAAAGTCTTTTGAGGATATTCATCTTTATTTGTCTTTTGCTGTGAGCATCTTCATGTTGATTGTGCAAATTGAATTGATTCCTTTTTTTTTTTTTCCCTTCCAGTTCCAGCATCATAAATTTCTCCTAAAAAATGCTCGAGTGTCAACTCTTATGACGAGATCTTCTCCTTTGTGTCCAAGCTCACGTCCAAGCTCACAAAGCGTATCACTAGTATAGTTTTGAATCTTTGAATAATGTCACTATGGTATTTTCGGATTTTGTTTTAGACTTTGTTGAGCCGTACACAGTTTAAACTCTTGCGGGACAGGAGCATGGTTCGTTTGGTTTGTTGGGTTGTTTTGCCGTTCACAGTTTAAACTCTTGCAGGCCAGGAGTATTTATTGAAGTTGTTTTGCCGTTCACAGTTTAGACTCTTGCGGGCCAGGAGTATGGTTTGTTTGGTTTCTGGGGTTGTTTTGCCGTTCACAGTTTATACTCTTGCGGGCCAGGAGTATTTATTGAAGTTGTTTTGTCGTTCACAGTTTAGACTCTTGCGGGCCAGGAGTATCCTTAGATTTATCACCTTGGATTTCGGTGAGGTGTTTTAGCAGTTTAGCCACATACTACACCATTGGTGGTCTGTTTATTTTTATGAAGGATCTAGGATTAATTGCATCATTACTAAAGATGTATATCCCAACTAGGTTGGCACATACACCCCAGCCAATCATGTGCATTCCTAGAACCACCCATTTTATTTTGTTTGCCCTAATTTTGCCTAAGTCGGATTTTTGACCTAGCGGGACTTTTTATTTTTTTATTATGCCCTAACTTTTGCCTAGGCCGCCCTTGCGGGTTTTCAACCTAGCGGGCCCCTTTTTTTATTATTTTTAAATGCCCTTACTTTTGCCTAGGCCGCCCTTGCGGGTTTTCAGCCTAGCGGGCTTTTATTTAAGGAAAATACCTTTTCAAGAACCTTGCATTGGTGGGAGGGATGATCCGCTCGCCATCCATTGTGATCAACAAATAAGACCCATTAGAATAAACCTTCTCAATGACATAGGGCCCATCCCACTTAGGCTCAAGCTTTCCTTTAGTCTTTCGAGATATGACTATTGGTCTTCTAACCATCAACACCAAATCCCCTTTCTTAAAAGAACGAAGCCGGACTCGCCTATTGAAAGCGTTGGCCATTCTTTGTTGATATATCTCCAAGTTTGTTGAGCACAGAGTCTCCTTTCATCCATGGCTTCAAGCTCGACCATCCGTATTTGCGCACTTTCCTCTTCTATTATGGATTCCTGTATTACAACCCTTAAAGAAGGTATTTGTACTTCTAGTGGCAATACGGCTTCCCCCCCAAACACCAAGGAATAGGGTGTCGCTTGAGTTGGAGTTCTATACGAAGTTCGATAGGCCCATAATGCTTCTTGTAATTTCTCATGCCAAGTTCTTTTGTTTCGCTCAACCATCTTTTTGATAATTTTGCATAGAGTCTTATTGAAAGCTTTTGCTAAGCCATTAGCAGGCGCATGGTATCGCGAAGAATGGTTGATTTTTATGCTGTACTTGGAATATAACTTGTATAATGGACCACTTCTGAAGGGTTGCCCATTATCAGTTATGATACTATCTGGGATCCCAAACCTATAGATGATATGGGTTCGGATGAAATCTGAGACATTCCCACTCTTCATTTCTTTCAAAGCAATTGCTTCAGCCCATTTTGAGAAATAATCGGTGGCAGCTATGATGTATTTATCACCTGCAGAGGATGATGGCTTGATAGGCCCAATAACATCAATGCCCTATGCGGCAAATGGCCAAGAGCATGTTGTCACATGTAAAGGCTCTGGAGGCTGATGAATAAAATTTCCATGATATTGGCAAACTTGGCATCTTTTTGCATAATTAATGCAATCATAAATCATGGTTGGCCAATAGTATCCAAGGCGTTTCAATTGCATATGTAACTTTGGACCACTTTGGTGTGCTCCACATACACCACTATGAACTTCCGCCATAACTTCATGAGTCTGTTCATTGGCTATGCAACGCATATACATTCCATCCAAGGATCTTTTGTATAATGCATCCTTCCACATGATGAATTTTGTTGCTCGACGCCTTACCTCTGCCCTTTTTGCTTTATCATCTGGGAGCCTACCATGTTGGAGGTAATTTATAAAGGGCTCGCGCCAATCTTCATTACCTTCTTTTGTTGTGGCTGCAAAAACTGGTAGTATTTCTGAGCTTTCAGTTAAGGGCTGTAGAACTCTTCTTTCTCCAACTGTAACAGTTATTGTCCCCCTATCAGGCAAGGAGAGCGAGGCAGCCAAACTTGCCAAGGAGTCTGCTTGAGCATTTATCCTTCTTTTAACATGAAAAATGTTCGCTTTCTTGAATTGCGAAAGCAACTGGCTAGCCCTTTCATGGTATGGGGCCAAGCTTGCTTTTTTAACAATATATTCTCCACGCAACTGTTTTATCACCAACTCAGAATCTCCATAGACTAAGAGCTCTTCGATCGGTATTTGCAATGCCAATTCCAATCCAGCAATTACAGCTTCATATTCTACCTCATTATTTGAACATCCTTCTGTTAAAGCAAAGGAATGAGGGATTATGGCATTATTTGGTGTGACGAACACAACACCGATTCCAGATTTGTTATTCTTTAGATCTTCTTGCTTTTGGCCATTCGGACTCCTTGTTGCCCCATCGAAGTACATCTCCCATGCTTTTTGAACTTCAACTTGCATGACCTCTTCATCTGGTAGATCAGTGGCTAGAGGTGAATCATCAGGGATAGGGTGTGCTGCTAAAAAATCTGCCAAGGCTTGACCTTTTATTGCTTTTTGGGAAACATATTCAATTGCAAATTGTTGGAGGATTACAGCCCACTTTGCAATTTTCCCGGAGAGTATTGGCCTTGACAGTATATACTTCAAAGGGTCAGCCTTCGATATCAATTTGACTTCGTGCTCCAAGACGTAATATCTTAACTTTTGCAAGGCGAACACCAAAGCGAGACATGTTTTCTCAATCGGAGAGTAGTTGAGTTCTGCACCAACCAAAGTACGACTTAGATAATACAAGGCCTGTTCTTTCCCTTGTTCGTTATGTTGGGCCAAAAGGGCTCCCAATGAGCAGTCAAGAGCAGCAATGTAAAGTAACAATGGTTTTCCCTTGGTTGGGCTCATCAGTACTGGGGGTTTCATGAGATATGCCTTGATACTGTCAAACGCATTTTGGCATGATTGATCCCATTCGAAGGGTACGCCCTTTTTCATTAGCCTTGAGAACGGCAAGCATCGCCCTGCTAAGTCAGAGATGAACCTTCTTATATAGGCTAATCTTCCTTGTAATCCTTTCAACTCCTTCAAATTTTTGGGGGGAGGCATTTCGAGGATAGCCTTGATTTTCGCAGGATCAATTTCGATTCCTCTGCTTCGAACTACAAACCCAAGGAATTTACCCAAACAAACCCCAAAAGCACATTTTAACGGGTTCATCTTGAGCTTGTACCGCCTTAAGCGTTCAAAAATTTGCCTCAGGTCATCCAAATGATCTTCCTTATTTCTAGTCTTAGCGACAAGATCATCAACATAGCACTCAACAATGTTATGCAACATATCACCAAATATCACCGTCATTGCTCTTTGGTATGTTGCCCCTGCATTTTTTAGACCAAAAGGCATCACCGTGTAGCAAAAGATCCCTTTTGGAGATCTAAAAGCTGTCAATTCTTCATCTTCGGGGGCCATTCGGATTTGATTATAACCCGAATATCCGTCCATGAATGACAAGGTTTCATAACCTGTGGTTGCATCAACCAGGAGTTCAGTGATGGGTAAAGGAAAATCGTCCTTAGGACAAGCTTCATTGAGATCGCGAAAATCAATGCAAATCCGCATTTTCCCATTCTTTTTCGGGACTGGGACTATGTTTGCCAACCAAGTCGGGTATTTAACCTCTCTGATGAATCCAGCTGTCAGGAGTTTATCTACTTCAGTCTCGATTTGGGACGTCAATTCTGGCCGTGTCCTTCTTGGTGCTTGTTTAACAGGCCGTTTCTCAGGATGGATTGCGAGCCTATGAACTGCAACTCTAGCATCAAGTCCAAGCATCTCGTTGTAGGTCCATGCAAAAACATCGCGATGCTCTTTCAGAAAAGAGATGTACCTTTGAGCCTCTTCCTCTGCCAAGTTTGCACTTACGAAAGTTGGCTTATTCTCTCCTTCATCACCGAGATTGACTTCGCGAAGCTCGTCAATTGTAGCCTGACCTCTTTCTTCAGATTGTGTTGGTATGGGATATGCCTCATCTTCAATCCCATCATCCGATGCCCTTTCTACTGTAATCATATTTACAGAGAGCTTTTCTTCTGTAGCTTGATAGCCCAATCCTTCCCTTGTGACCACAATAGGACTTCCTTGTTGAAGGGATTCGGCTTGTGCATGAGTTAGCACAGAGTCAAAAGGTGCTACTGTTTGTGTGGATACTTTTTCAGGATCAAGACCAGCTTTCACTAACATTTTTGTAATGTTTGTAGCGTAACTTGGTCTTATTGGACTCGATATCTCCACAGTTTTGAGATTATCATCCTGAACTTTCTTTTCCATGTCACCAAGTGCATGGAACACTATAGGCTTCATGCCTTTTGCTTTCGCAGGGACTACGAATTTACGATAGTTCTCCACGTACGTGCATTCTGCCTTCTGTAATGGCAAGACAAATGCATCTCTTAACTCCAAAGTTGGGTCTATGGGAGCTAAAGCGCTTGCCCCTGGCTTCCTTTGAGACTTCGGAACATAGCGAAATGCCCTCTTTGTCTGAGCTTTCACGCTTTTGGCATTTGTTTCTGTTGAGCCCTTCGCTCCATTTTGCAAACCCTTTGTGTAGAAACGAGCATCCGCATAGTAAGCTTCAACCCCATTAAAGGGATCATTATCCGCAACAATTATCCCTTCGTTTATAGGTGGAGGCAGTGGATATTTGATGCACTGATGGTAGGTAGAGGGCACCGCCATATGATTATGTGACCATGGTCTCCCAAGCAAGGCATTGTAGGAAGTGTCTACATCAATCACCAGAAACTCGGTATCTTCCTCGATGCCACCAAATTTAGTTTGCAATTTGATTTTCCCCATGGGGCGTTGTTCATTCTGTTTGAACCCTTGGATTACCAGATGACATGGCTGTAGTTGGGATAATCGAACCCCTATTACGCCCAAAGTCCTTTTCGGTAGTAAATTTACTACAGACCCACCATCAACCAAAACTCGAGAGATTTTGGTGTTAAGAACAAGACCAGTGATGAACAAGGGTCGATTGTGATCTAGTGTTTCTGCATACATATCCTCATCGCCAAATACTACCGTGGACAGGCATGTAGTTGTGCTCTTTTGCCCCTTTTCTTGGACCTCCTTACGAAAATCATCCGGATTGGACAAGGCATAAATCAATGACTTTCGAAGTTCTGGAGACATCATCAAGGCATCATATATGCTTAACAGAGCTGGGATCTTCTTTAGATGAGCAAGAACATCATACTTCACTTGCTCTTCTTCTTTTGGGACTTCATCTGGCATTCGCAAATTTTGGCTTGACTGATTGCGAGGCTGCCTTTTATAAGTCAGAAATGTCTTGCACACATGGGCAACCTCCTTCCCATCCCCTTCTTTAGGCTCATCGCTTATTTGCACCATGTTCACTGATCCAACGGATGAATTTTCGTCATCTGTGATCACTTCTCCTCCTTGGGGATGCCTTTCTTTTGCATTTCTCAGATATCGTGAGTCCCATCTATAAAAGTATTGGGATTGTATGAACGCACTTTTCATGGCCTCCCAACTAGGTACAATAAACCCGGCAAGAGAACAATACCAATCAAATGCAATCCCATCTAGAGAAAGAGGAAATTGTCGTAGGCACAACGCTTGATTTTGAGTAGTTTCCCCACATTGTCTCAAAAAGAGCTTTATATGCTTTTCAGGATCACCGTACCCTTCATAGATAGAGAAATTTGGGAGCTCATATCCTACGGGGAACGGTGTTTGCTGAACCCATAGAGGGAACAAATCTCTAGGTCTCATACTTCCCATGTCTCGTTGGTCCAACGCGGATTCGAGCTTCTGCTCCACGGTTCCTTCTAGCAACTCATATGTTTGAAATAAAACACTTTCATCCTGTAATGGCTCCCACATTTCAAGTTCCATTGGCCATGGTGTATAGAACCTCCTATAAAACCGTTCTGCCATTGTGTCCCAATCAGGGATTGAATTGGGAGGAAGGCTAAAATACCAATCAGCTGCCCATCCTCCTAACGAGTACAAATAGCCGTAGAAATAGTGCTTGACTTCGTATTGTGTTTCCACATAGTGCTAGGAAATGCACTAAATGGCGCCTTGGACATCCCACTCCATTATACAAGGGAAAATGTGGTATGGAGTATCCCCTCGGGAATAAGACCATTTCAACCCATTCAGGATATGGGTGATTTGAAATGTGTTCTCCACCAATCGCATAGTTTTGGGGAATTCTGGACTTTTCCTCTTTCAAAGCTACAATTACCCTTGCTTGATTTGTTCCCTCCTTCCGGGCAAAAACTCTTGCTTTTTCATCATCTTCTGGACAACTTCTGATTTGTATATCCGCATCTTGAAAATTCACATCCATCGAAATTACGTTGCATGAAAAATCAAAATGGTCACTGGACACACTTTCTCCATCATATGTTCTCACTGGCGAAGGGTACCTGGGAGAGAAATCTGAGTCTCCGGATGACTTGGGGATATGTAGGGATTGAGCAGAATGTTTCCACATCTCGTCATCCGATTGACCCCTGAGGTTCAATTTCTGATCTTCAAAACGAAGCCGCTTTCGAGAAGTTCTCACAAGTTCCGTATCTGATCCGTATCCCATGTTTCTTTGAGATGAACTTACTACATACTCTGGAGTGTTCATGTAGAACATAGGAGGTACAGGGGAGTACTTTGGTGAAGCCATTGTCCTTTCAGGAGTTACATGAGCCTCAGGGTTTACCATGAACTTCATAGGAGGTACAGGGGAGTACTTTGCTGAAGCCATTGTCCTTTCAGGAGTTACATGAGCCTCAGGGGTTACCATGAACTTTCCCACCGTGAGATTTAGTGAAGTAGGAAAATCAGATATATGAATCAGACATGAAGCATTGCTTCCTTCTTCTTCATCGTCACTTATCACAATAGGGGAATCCAGTATGTGAATTTGACTTGAATTCTTCTTCTTCATCGTCACTTATCACAATGATGTTAAGGCATGGGACTTGGGTTACTGCCTCGTCTCTCTTCTTCTTAAAATAAGCTTTCAGCTCTGGAGATTGAAGTTTTTCAGGCAAAAATTCTTCAAGTGTGATGGTAATGCGAGGAGATTGTTTCAAAGGCTCATCGGGGACAAGCTTCTCTTCCTTTGTTCTCTTTTGGCTCCTCTTCTTATTCCTCGCGCTTTTACTCACTTTGGTTCTTTTCACCTTTTTGGACGTTTTTTGCTTTCGCGCTCTTTTCAGAACAAAGGGCGCCTTGGCTCTAGATGAGGAATTTCGTCTTTTCTTCATTCCTTTTGATTGATATACAACCCATTCACCCTCTTCATCGTCGTCGGCTGTAATTGGGTTCGCTGTCACTTTCTCAGGGGAGGGAAGCTCAATAACCCTCGAGTCAAAGAGTTCTTGAATTTTGTCTTTCAAGACAAAGCAATCCCTTAAAGGATGGCTGATAAGGCGATGAAATGGACAATACTTTGGATCATTTTTCTTGCCTTCTTCATGCGGCCTTTTCACATCGGGGAGCGTAATCAACTTCTGCTCCAAGAGGTCTTCGAACATATCTTCCACCAAGTCATTTGTAAAGGAATACTTCTTTTCCAATCTTTCCTTCATGGTGGCCTTTTTATTTTCCTTCGGTCTTTGTGCCCCAACCACAACTGGAATTCTTTTCTTGGTTTCAACTATTGCAGCCGCTGAGGTTTCAAGCCTATCTACAACCCTTGGCCTTCTTCGTTTGCCCAAGTGTAGTTCCATGTCATGTGCTTTGGTACATAAGTCATTGAACCCTTCAAAAGTCTGAGCCATGAGTGCTGTAGAAAGCTCATGTCGAAAATTGTTAAGACACATGCGAATGAGTTCCAATTGCGTGAACTTTTGTGGGCATGCAAACGTCAAAGCTCGCCATCTTGCAATGAAGTCGGTGACTGGTTCGTTATCTCGTTGCTTAGTCTCAATGAGTTCAGGTACCCCAACACGTCTTTGGGTATTGCAAAACTGTTTGAGAAATTCTTTAACCATGAAATCCCAACTTTGGATTGATCCTTCAGGGAGATTCGAATACCAGGAAAATGCAGAACCTTCAAGAGATTGCACGAAAAGTTGTAAACACAACACTTCATTTTGTGCTACTGGCCCACATCGTGAGACGAAATGGGCAATATGTTGTCTAGGATCTCCCGTTCCTCCAAACATTTTGAAATCAGGCTGGGAGAAGCCATGTGGGAATGGAACGGTATCCACCCATGCTGGATAGGGCTTTGTGATCATCTGAAAGCCCTCGTCATCCTTTTCTTTAGCCTTCTTTACTTGCTTCTTCACCATGTCATCAATCATGGCCATGAGCATCGGGTTTGCATTACTACCCATTGGGTCAACGAAGAAATGTCCGTTGCCCCCAGTAAACTTTGTTTTCGGGACTTCGAATGATTCCTCCTCAAAGGCAGATTTTTTCTGTTTCTCCCCTGTTACTTGGGCCTGCAAACTTTTGATCTGCTCTATCAGGTGAGACATTTCTTGATCCCTTTTCGCTAGCTGTTCTTGCAGCGAAGCTACCTTTTCTTCCAACAACTGAGGGTTTGAACTTTCTTCATCACCCACTTCCGTCACCATCACTGAAACGGCTTTTGTAACACTTCTGGGTTTCTTACTCATGGAGGAAGATGAATTACTGCTCGCAGGGGATGACGAGTACACAGAGTCATCTCGTTCGCTTATAGTTAATCCCTTTGGTTGTTCTTGCTTGGCCATAGACCTTGTTACTGTCCTTGGTGTAGGCATCGAGGAAGCAGTTCTCTTTGCTTGTTCAACCAACTTAGCAAATTGTTCCTCCGTGGTGGAAACAGAATCCCTCCCATCTTCGGAAGAGTTCAATTCTGAATCTCTTGATTCTGTGGAATACTCAAGGTCGTCATTATAACTACCAAGAGCCTTTTCAATTGCTCCCATAACATTGGCTGCTACAGACTCCTGTTCTCCCTTTTTGAGGGTTTTGTTCCTTCTCTGCCTCTATCTCTTTGGGTTTGAGGCTTTAGTGGGAGTTTTTGGCCAAACCCCTACAGGCATGGAGGAGAGAACTTCTATCTCCTGGATTTTTATGATTGACGCAGCGTTTCTCACGATTGGACTCATGAGTCGACGACTCGGCATGGATGAATTATGCAAAGCCGTCGAATTGTTGGTCTTTCGTTGAGCCAACGAATCCACCACTTTCGATTGGGCTAACGAATTGTTGGTCATTCGTTGAGCCAACGAATCCACCACTTTCGATTGTGCTAACGAATCAGCGTGATTTCGAGTTTGGCTAATCATCTCCTTGCCAATGTTCTTGATGATGGAACAGTTTTCCACAGATGCCCTCTTTTGAGCTTTCTCTGCAATCATAATGGAGTGCTCCGCCTGTGTAATCAAAAGACCGAGTGTACTTTGAGTTGTGCGGGCCTTGGCCAGGGTAACAGCGACTGCTATTGCTTCCTTAGCATCCTTCGCTTTTCCAAGGAAGTCCCATGAGCACCTTGTTGCTCTTACTGCCATATATTGTTTGGCAGCTTTTAATAGGTCTTCGGCCACTCTTTTAAGGCTTTCAGCCTTTTGGAGTAGCGAAGTGCTATTGTTTGTTTGAGCTCGCGGTAAGACAGCCGAGAGCTTTCGCTCTGGAGCCTCCCGATGAGCAGGCACTTCTGGCGAGACAGCCAAGAGCTTGCGCTCTGGAGCCTTCCAGTAAGCAGGAACTTCTGGTGAGACAGCCAAGAGCTTGCGCTCTGGAGCCTTCGAGTAAGTAGGTGCCGAAGAGACTAACACATCCCTCTAAGATTTTTGAATCCCCATCGTAGGATTCATCGGTGTCTTCACAGTAAGTCCGTTGTTGGCCTTCATGATTGCAACTTCCATATTCGAATCTGTTGAAGCAAGGGACACTGTTAGAATAATGAGTTTTATAGTTTGTTTTATTCCTCAAAAGGTGGGAGGAGAAATAGGTCCCACCGGGCGTGCCAGAAATTTGTAGACATAAATTTTGAACCGTAGAATATAGCCACAATTCGAAATCTATATCTTAAATATCCACTGTTCAAGCGAACAGTGTTGATTATTTATATGCAGGCTCCTATTTCCGATTTGGATTTCAAATCGTTAATTACATACTATAAAAGTAAAACCTCCGATTAATGAAGAATAAAGAACAAGAAATAGACTATAATAATTTAATTTCATTGATGATTGGGGTTTAAAACCCTTGTTTACATCAAAACAGAGAATATTACATTTAGAGGGATTGGAACCCTTTACCTATCACTTTGTATGCTTACTCTTACTGATCTTCGAATATTTGCTGAAGATTGCAGGTGGTAGTGAGCGAATAGGTTGCTTGGTAGTTGTAGGTTTGTAGTGGTTTTGCTTGGATGGAGTATATCTTCTCTCTCTGTATATTTTCTACGTTAAGAGAGAAGAGGTGTGTATAGCTTCTGTATTTGGGCGGAGAATACGATGGTGAAAAGTTGAGAGATGAGGTTTGAGGTCTGGGATCTTGAGAGATTTTTTTAGGTCTGAGGTGATCGATAGATGAGAGATAGATGATAAGAGGTAGATGTAGAGAGAGCCGTCCCTTCCTTTGATGATGGACCTCGTATTTATAGGGGCTTCCTTCATCAAATGCTTGGCCGCCAAATAATTCATTTGAATTTGAATAGTTGTTGCCAGATGATAGGATGATATCATATCTTCTCCGTCTCTTTAAATTTCGAATATTGGTTGCATCAGATGACATCCATCTTGGAATATTCTTCTGCTTCCACAGAAGTGTTTCTTGGGTTCTACGTACCAATTTGAGACTACGTGAACCCGTATTTGGTTTGTAGGGCCTGCGGGCCTACATGGTTCAACTGAATATTTGATTTGTAGGCCCTGCGAGATATGGGCTTACATGGTTCAATTGATTTGTAGTCATGTTACTTCTTCCGCAGGCTCATATACTCGTTAGGATTGTCGGGCCAACATGTATTTGTTGATTCGCGGGCTCCCTGGGTCAACATCCTTTTAGGCTCTTTATATGCCTTTTAGTTCGCAAGCCCAACATATGATACATTAATTTCCGCAGGCTCATATACTCGCTAGGCTTGTCGGGCCAACATGCATTCTTCCGCAGGCTCATAGACTTGTTAGGCTTGTCGGGCCAACATGAATTTGTTGATTCGTGGGCTCGCTGGGTCAACACGCTTTTAAGGCTCTTATATGCCTTTTAGTTCGCAAGCCCAACATATGATACATTAATAATATTCACCAATCTTTGGTTGAAATTTATGTGCCAACACAGCGTCTTCCTATTTAGTCCCCATCAGCTTCTTCTTTTCTAGACATAGATTTTTAATAGTGGCTAGGATTTTTAAGTGCTGGGAAAGACACATCTACCTTGTCCTCCCTACACCAAAGATGTCTCCAGTATCAAACATTCACAACAATTCCAATGACAAACTATGGAATGAATTCACCAACATATAAGGTTTTTTTTCTCCTCCAGAAATAAAACCGTACAATACACATAAGATCAAATGCCACAACTTCAGATAGGTCAAGATTATTTCTTTCACATAAGTCATGGAAAAGGAAGATCACATGCCACAACTTCAAACTAATGGAGGAACGTAAATATTTGGAACACTAACTTGCTAACCTTTTGGTATCGTACCAAATTGGGGACAAAAAGACCTGATCTATGACCAACCATTTCATTTTTTACCTGGAAGTAGGAAAATGCCTCGAATCAACATGAAGTTGGGACTGAAAAAGCACCTGTTGAAGAACAAACTCCAACTGCTACTTTTTATACTGCAGCTATGGCCTACGGCTGATGATCAATCTACTTTTTTGATCTAGTCTAATAGTTTTTCCGGTAGCCGGTAGAGTCTAATGTAATATCGGCGAAAGGCATTAAGCTAATCAAGGAGTTCACTACTTTAAACACAAAAACAGGAAGAAAAGAAAGAAAGAAAAATGGGTGCAAATTTTTATCGTACATGCTGGTAAACAATTGGAAATGTAAGTACCACTTTATGGTCTTCGAATATTAGCTTCAAACACATTTGGGTTTCCCTTCCAAGAATTTCTGCCTTCAATCTCTTTTTATTCCTGGCTTCCAATTTTGATGGACGAATAAGTGGAATATCTACCAAAAACAGTAGGTCAACAGATGACATCCAATGTGACCCAAGCTAACCATAAGAATTATGCACAATTTTATATTTTCTTTGGACAATTGTTAAGTAAAGGAACACCGACTTCAAGAAAGTAACAAAAAGCATGATAATGAACACAGTAGGCACTTCACTAGAATTACATAGTCAAGTAGGGATTTGGTTGTGGGCCCAAAACAAACTGGAGTTCACCACCCATAGCATTTAATGTTAGGTCCTCTTTTGCCTTTCATCGGCTTCTCATTGTAGTGAGATCGTCAATGTGGATTTACCATCAGAGAGACAGAAAAGGAAAATAAGTGATATGTCATACATGTTTGGATCATACACAATGCCAATTGAAGCAATTCATCCAACATCTTTAGTGCAACAATTTTCCGTTATGAACAATTGCGTTATGATCTGGAACTCGACATCGCATTATTACCTTTGGGAATGCTTACCGTGAAAAATCGTAAAGGTCCAGTTGTAGAGTATTCTAGGCGACGACCCGCAATGGCGGCCGCAGAACTTATTTGCTGTCGGGAGGGGATAATGGAGAAGCCGATGAAAAAAAGATCAGGCATTTTGTCAAACACCTTTGGCGCATAGTGTATACTGTATAACAATGGCATTCAACAGGTTTAATAACTTAAAGGAACATCTTAAGAGTACCCTGGAGTCTCAACTTCTATGGTGGAAGTACGAACAACATATGACGTCGATGCTTCTATTGCCCTTTTCCTTTATAAAACAGCCTCGAGTTCACCCCAATTTGATTCCTCTGAAAGATTAGAAGAACTTGACGGTTAGAAACATACACAGAGAGAGAGAGAGAGAGAGAGAGAGGGGCCGAAAGTTGCAATGCTCTCTTACAAGTTACAGGAGTCGAAAATCGATGTCCTCTCCTCTTGATGTGAAGGCGAACCATTACAGAGAAGGATTGAAGGGGTGCTTATGGGGAGCAGTTAGTCGCTTGTTACCGTTGTCAGGAGAATGGTGCGTCCTGTGTCTTTTGGAAGAGGTGTAGGACAAGGGTGGTATTACTTGCAAGTGCTTGGGGCATTTGTGGAAGGGAAAAAGGAGGAAACATATTCACCTTGTTTGGTTCACAATTCAATTCATCTCATTTTTCTTTCTACACGTTTCTCAAAACCTTTTTTCTATCTATCTTTCCCCACTTATTACCACTCATTTCATCAAAAATAACTTTCAAAAATGCAAACCGGACAAAAGAAGGTAATTGTATATTTAAAAGTAGTATAGATATGTAGCTTGTGCATTCCAACCGGACAAGTCATTGTTTTTTACTTTTTAGAGATTAGGATGTTCAAGTCGACTTACGCACACTTCTATTAATCCCCTTGTCGGTCCATCCACGTCGAAACTACAAAATTCACGGAAAATTACTTTATTACGGTTTGACTCCAAAAATCAATTGGACAGGTAATTGTAGCTTGGCGGGTCGTCAAGGTCATTGCTTCCTATTCGGTATTCCATTGCAAGTGTCGTTGAAATGACATGTGATCGCCTTATCTTCACAAAAAGAAGAAAAAAAAAAAAAAAAGAATCTTTTCTTTTTTTTTTTTGGGTAAACAACTCTGACTCTTTCAATGGACAAGGTTCCGAAATTGCTCATACAATCCTTTTTTCACAATCACTTGTGAAAAATCCATACACAGTAGTACCCTTCATTGGCAATAGTCTATAGATCTCATCCCCTGCTGCTTCATCGATCGTCTTCATCCATCATGCTATTGCTTCCCCTTCATTAATTTGGAACCATAACAAGCTTCAACTCTCTGGTATGCATCTATGGATCTCTGGTTCCTTTCATAATCTTTTCAGCCAAAGTTTCCATGCTTAATTGGCCTAAATATTGAGTTCTCTTGTGATGAAATTATATTTGTCATCGTTAACTTTGCCTAAATACCGAGTTCTCTTGTGATGAAATTACATTTGTCATCGTTAAGTTTGCCTAAATACTGGGTTCTTTTGTTAATTAATTTTTTTCGTTTTGTAAAGTTGTTCCTTGATTCTTGTTCATTTTGTTAATTTATGTGTGTTTTTGTAGCGCTTCATTTGAAACTCTAACCATTCATGTTTTAAAACTTGTTGAGACCATCGACCGCATTAAAATTGTGCACGAGGCTCCTGCTATTGCGGGGTTTGGGGAAGAGTTGATGTAATATGATCCCCAATTGATGCTAGCTCGCCCTGGCGTTTTCCATATTCTTTCTAATTCTTCTCCCCTGTGTTTTACATAATAACATAAACAATATAGTAACATCAACAATATGTTAACGTGCCATTAGGTGCCATTAGATATCATGTACTGCTGAAGAAAATAGAATTGACTGTTTGACTTCTCACAAAAGGAATCCACAGACACACCTCGATGAATCTGTGGACTTATTTTGCCATCCACTAGCGGGGCCCAATTGAAAAGGGATAGAAGCCCTAAGTATTGACCCCGCATGAATTGATTCCACCTAGGAGGATTAAAAGCTAAGAGCAAATGTCCCTAAGTTCCAACGATCGACCACTAGGCAAACCATACCTAACCCAATGGTCAAGTTTGTTCATGGCTTGAATAAGACTGAAACGGTACTCGGTACATACTTTATTCGTAGAAAAATCAGTACTCTAGTTGGTACGGGCGGCTCTCTTTCCAAGTTTTTTTTTTCTGTTTTTTTGAACTTCAGAAATTAAATATGCCAAAAAGGGCTACACAGACAAAAGCTACATCTGAATCCAAAATATGAAACAGCGGAAAAGGATAAAGAGACATCTTGTTTGATGGAGGTTGGAACCCAGTGAGCAGCTTCATTTCCTTGACAACCTATACATGAGAAGAGGCAAGGCAATCCCTATGCCAATATCCTGATATCGTGGAAGTTGGATCACAACAGCATCACAATTAACCATAACACACCCAACATGAGGGTGTGCCCATTTGGCCTGAGAAGAGACCGTAACCTGACCGTCAACTCCTCGCTCCTCCAGAGAAACTAGCACGCGAATAAGAACCCTCATATTTCTTGACAACTGTCATAGGATTAAGTGGGGAACCATTAAAACCAAACTCATTGCGGCCTTTCCAAATAAAACCAACCGATGGTTGCCACTTTGCTCAACATAGATAACCTTTTGCTTGTCAGATTGCGAACAATCCACCTAGTTTTGAGAATAGAACCATCAGCCCCACGAATGGCAATATTACAAAGCAAACCCCACTGGGTGGGGCCAAAAACATGTAAATAACAAATGCTCAACAGATTCAGGTTCAGAGAGACAAATAGGGAAAGCAATCGTGATTGAACACTTACGACGATGAAGATTTTCCTTGGTTGCAAGAATATTTCTACATGCACACCACCGAAGTGTCTTGAGCTTGGGGAGCGTTAGCAGATTCTCAAAATGTCTTCCGAAGTGTCTGATCTTGGGGATGGTTCAAAGAACTGATCGGGACCCTCCACCAAAGCCTTGCTGAGAGCATCCCATGCTATATGATAGCCAGACGTTACTTTGTACTCCCCCTTATAGTTGAAATGCCAAACCAGAGCATCCTCTCGCAGTTCAGAAGAAATAGGAACAGATAAAATAGCTTTGGCCTCCTCCTCTTTCACAGTTCTAGTTTAAAAATTATTTTTAAATATCTCAAAGAGATCTTTCATCTGGCATTTTACTGAATTATGAAGAGTAGTTCCAAAGTCCAAACACAGGTGTTGTCTGTATTTAATCGTCCAGCACAATCTTAGAGTTAAGTTTATTAGTAAGAGTCATTAGGCAAGTCAGTTGTTTAGTTGGTTGTAAGTGTGCTTAGCTTAATCTAACTGTGCAGAGCTGTACACAGTTAGTTAGGGCTATATATATATACCCCTTGTGTTGTTCTCCTGGTTATTCATTCAGATTGTAATCGAAATTCAAGAAATGAGATTCAGTTACTCTTCTCCTTTCTACTTCTCTGCCTAGGGTTTACATTCTCCTCATGGTATCAGAGCTTTGTGACGCAAGTCTAGCGATTCTGTGCCTCGATGCTCCACTCCGCGTTTGCTTTTCAACCATCTCTTCTCTTCGACGATCACTTATCTTCGACGATCTCTGGTTAGGGTTTACTTTTTGTCGATCTCAACGAACTCTTCCAAATCACCATGGCTACAACAGAGGTAACCCTCCCGCCGTCTCTCGTGCTTCTGGTTTCTAATTTTCACTCTTTCGTCACCATTAAACTGGACGGAACAAATTACTTATTATGGTGCATTCAAATTGAGAATGTGATGCATGCAAATGGCTTCCTTGTGTATCTTGATGGCTCGTCTTCATGTCCACCCGCACAAATCACTGATTCGGAAGGCACGGTTGTTTCGAACCCTAAATGTGTGCTCTGGAAACTTGTTGACACACAACTTCTGATGTGTTTGACTGCCTCTTTGTCTCAAGTAACTCTACCTTCCATTTTAGGGTTACATACCACACAACAAGTTTGGGAATCTTTGTCGAATAGGTATAATTCCTTGTCTAAAAGTCATGTTCAAGATCTCAAAGGCAAATTGTACACTGTCACTAAGACATCCACTATTGAACACTATGTTGATGTGATTAAGGAGTATACTCAAAAATTGATTGCGGCTGGTAGCCCTCTTGATGAAGATGATCTGATTTTTCACACTCTTAGAGGCCTTCCTCCAGTGTTTAATGGGTTCAAGACCACTGTACGTGCCATGAGAATTAGGGGTGATCCTATCACTTTTGACCAAGTGGTGAATATGCTAAATGGAGAAGATCAACTTCTTCAGGAATCCAATGCAGATACTAGTGGTGGTACTAGCTCTGTGTTAGCCGCTACACATGTTTCTCAACCTGGACAGATACAACCTTCAACTCCTTCATCTTCATTGTCTGCATCGCAAGTGAATATGCCATCTGTTTCTGGTGATTTACGTCAGGCTGTGGGCCAATTTACCTCTCCTCAGTTTGGATATTCTGGTTGTTATGGATCAGTTCAGCCTTATTCAGTTCAGTTTTCCCCTCAGTCTGTGCTTGGACCACCTCCTTCACCATCGTTTGGTTCTCAACCACAGTATATTCCCTCACAGTTTCTTCCTACTTCGTTCAGAGGTTTTCCCCGAGGAAGGGGTAGAGGTCCTAAAATGCCATGTGAAATCTGTGGTCGCAACAATCATACTACAAACTACTGTTATTATAAGTCTTCTTTTCCTCAGTATCCTCCGTAGGTATCACAATTTTTCCCAGGCTCTCAATGGAGATCATCTACACAACCCCAACCTTGGCAGAATTCTCCCAATCCTTGGATGCCTCTTTATTCCCCAACTGTGCCCATGTTTCAACCTCAACCCATGGCACCTACAAGGTCTCCTTTTACAGCACAGCCACCTGCTTATTCTCCAACTTCTTATCATGGCTCCACTTCTCAGCCTACACAAGCTAACTTTGCTGGTTATTTTGAGGTTGTTAATATTGCACCTATGCATTCCGGAATGGTATCTGGAGGACCATCACCATCATTCTCCGGGTTTACTGGGGGTCGTGTTTCTGTTCAATCTTCAGTGACTAATCCTTCTACTCAACCATGGCTCTTTGATAGCGGTGCCACCAATCATATTACTAATAATCTGCACAACTTGGTTAATCCACAACCTGCTACTCCACATGATGGTATTCTGGTTGGTAATGGTTCTCAACTACAGGCCTCTCACACTGGCACAGGTTTGTTATCCACTCCTTCTGTTAATTTCCAGCTTTCATGTTCTTCACACACCTCAAATTACTCATAATCTGATCTCTGTCTTCCAGTTTGCAAAAGATAATAATTGTTCACTTATTTTTGATTCTAATGGTCTTGAAATCCAGGACAAGATCTCTCACAAAATACTGTACAAGGGTCCATGCCACAAGGGCTTGTATCCCATTCTGACCTCCTCTGAGCACTGTTCTGGTCCTCCTTCATCTGCAGCTTTTGTAAGCTCTTCTCCTTCTCCAGCTCTGCTTTGGCATCAGAAACTTGGACACCTTAGTTTTCCCTTGTTTGTTTCAATAATAAAACAGCATGGCTTACATGTTTCAAAGCCTCATTTGCTTAATTGTACCTGCTGCAACATGGCCAAGAGCCATAAACTTCAATTTCCTAGGTCTGTTACATTTTCTACTGCTCCTTTTCAACTTGTTCATATGGATGTATGGGGACCTTCTCCTGTACCATCTCATAAAGGATTTAGATATTACTTGCTTGTTGTGGATGATTTCTCTAGATTTACTTGGTTGTTTCCTCTTCACTATAAGTCTGAGGTCAAGCATGTAGTTGCTCAGTTTAAAGCATATGTTTCTACTCAATTTCACACCACTATTCAAACTCTAAGGAGTGACAATGGAGGTGAATTCATAAATCATTTTCTTTTAAACCTTTTCTTGACCAATGGGATGATTCAACAAACTTCTTATCCCCACACTCCAGAACAAAATGGGATAGCTGAACGAAAACATAGGCATCTCATAGAAACTACTATCACTCTCCTTCTTCAAGCCAATATGCCTACTAATTTCTGGCTAGAAGCTCTCACCATTGCTGTATATCTTCTCAATAGATTACCTCATACAAGTTTACAGTTTCAGATTCCCTATACTTTGTTATTTCATTCCTCACCTGATTATAACTTCTTAGAACCCTTTGGATGTTGTTGTTTTCCATTGCTAAAGCCTTACACTTCTCATAAGTTGATGCCTAAATCCTCTCCTTGTGTGTTTCTAGGATACTGCCCTCACACTAAATGGTATAGATGTTATGATCCTAGCACAAACAAAGTTTATGTGTCTAGGCATGTTAAATTTGTTGAAACTAATTTTCCTTATTCTAATCTTACTACATCTTCTGTTTCTCCCTCTTCTTCTTCCCCTACCACTTTTAGGGTTCCTTTAACTACCTTTGAAGATGTTATTATAACTATTCCTTCTTCTGTTCCATGTTTCTCTACACTAGTTGATACACCTGATGTTTCTTCTAGGTCACCATGTGCATCACAAGTTCATCCTCTTATTACTGGTGCTTCTATTCCTTCTCCAGTCACTCCTATGTCTTCTGTTTCTGAACATCCTCCTAGTGTGTCTTCTCCAGCTCGATCTATTGAGCATTTTTCGTCTTCTCTTTCTCCTTCTAATACTATTTCCCATTTAGAACCTCCTAATTCTACACCTGCTGAAACTTTTGTTCCTACTTTACCTATTTCTTCTTCTACTCTTGTTCCTCTTTCCTCTCCAAATCATTCTATGGTCACCAGGTCTAAAAATGGGATTTACAAACCTAAAGCTATTCTGAGTTTGAATGTAGTTGATGCTCCTTTACCTGTACCAGATAGAGAACCTGTTCATTTTTCTGAGGCTATCAGACATTCTGTTTGGCAACAAGCTATGAGTGAAGAATACAAAGCCTTGGTTAAACAAGGAACGTGGTCTCTGGTCCCTCCTCCACTAGGTGCAAATGTAATTGGTTGTCAATGGATTTTCAAAATAAAAAGGCATTCTGATGGCACTATTGCACGATATAAGGCACGACTAGTTGCAAATGGTAATCAACAGGCTGAAGGAATTGATTTTACTGAAACATTTAGCCATGTTATCAAGCAGCCTACTGTTAGAGTAATTCTAAGTTTGGCAATTCATAATGCATGGCCTATAAAGCAACTTGATGTTTCCAATGCTTTTCTACATGGTGTTATTGATGAAGATGTGTACATGAGGCAGCCCTTAGGGTATAAGGATCCTACTCATCCTCAGCATGTATGTAAGCTTTCTAAAGCTCTCTATGGTTTAAGGCAAGCACCAAGAGCATGGTATTCAGTGTTTTCTGGTTTTCTCATTCAACAAGGGTTCTGTCAGAGTAAAGCTGATCCTTCTTTGTTTATTAAGAAAGCACCTGACGGTATTACCTTGGTCTTGGTATATGTGGATGACATTTTAAAGTCAGTCTTCCTATATTGCCGAGTTGGTTTCTGTTCTTAGTTCAAAATTTGTGATGAAGGACCTTGGTTCTCTGAGTTATTTTCTTGGTATTGAGGTTCTGAATCATGGTTCTTCTATACTCTTGTCTCAAACCAAATATGCAACGGATCTCTTAACCAAAGCAGGTATGTTGGATTGTAAATCTAGTCCATCTCCGTCTTCTTCTAAACCTGCAGTATATGACCCTGATCTAGAATTTTCTGATGCTCATTGGTTTAGGACCATAGTTGGTTCTCTTCAATACTTAACTCTCACCAAACCTGAGATTTCTTATGCTGTTAATCTTGCCTGCCAGCATATGCATAGTCCAAAATATAGCCATTTTGTGGCTGTGAAACGAATTCTCAGGTACATCAAAGGGACACTTCATCAAGGGCTGATTTATACTCCAAGTTCCTTGTCTTTGACTGCATTTTCAAATGCAGATTGGGTAGGAGATAGAGTAGACAGGAGGTCAACCACTGGTTACTGTTTATTTTTGGGTTCTAATCTTGTTTCTTGGAGTGCTAAGAAGCAACATACGGTTGCTAGGTCTTCCACAGAGGCTGAATACCGGTCCTTAGCCCAGACTGCAGCTAAGGTTACATGGATTCAGCGTTTATTGATAGAACTTGGTGTATCTACTGTTGTTCCTCCTACTATTTGGTGCGATAATCTGTCTGCAATCGCTCTTGCTGCTAATCCCATATATCATGCTCGAACCAAACATGTTGAAATCGATTATCATTTTGTTCGAGAGAAAGTCTTATCTAAGCAACTCATTGTGCAACATGTGGGTACAGAAGATCAAGTTGCTGACATTTTTACTAAATCTCTGTAGACAGCTCATTTTCTTTTTCTTAAACACAAACTCATGGTTGTTGACACACCCATGAGTTTGCAGGGGCATATTAGGCAAGTCAGTATTAAGGCAGTTGTTTAGTTGGTTGTAAGTGTGCTTAGCTTAATCTAACTGTGCTGAGCTGTACACAGTTAGTTAGGGCTATGTATATATACCCCTTGCGTTGTTCTCCTGGTTATTCATTCAGATTGTAATCGAGATTCGAGAAATGAGATTCAGTTACTCTTCTCCTTTCTACTTCTCTGCCTAGGGTTTACATTCTCCTCAAAGTTGTCTTTTCTATCCAGTCAGTAACTACCAGAGGACCTGATTACTATTTTTGGATTTGTGAAGACCGAATTGGCTTTGGTTTTCCACTTCACTAACTACCAGAGGACCTGATTACCTAGTTGGGGAACGGTGTAAAATCTCTATGCCATGCTATTTATTTGCATTCTTTGCTTGTTTATTAGTCGTGCTATTGTGTGTCTGTTTTGTTTTGGGCAATTCCATAATAACTAAATCAGCTAAGAAAATTATATCAGCTCTGAAACTAATTAATTGAGTTGTGTTAAAGCAGGAAAATTTCTTTAATGGCTCTTGTTGCATTGAGCTCTGTTATCAACAGTACTTTGGTGCCGTTGTTATCAGGTGAAGTGAAATTGTTGAGGAATATCCACACCGAAGTTGCCAGCATCAAAGCTGAATTACAAAGCATAATATCATTCCTAAAAGATGCAGATTCAAGCCCAAAATTAGAAAACGAGAGGGCAAAAAATTGGGTGAAGCAGGTACGGGCATTGGCTTACCAGATCGAGGATGTCATGGACGAATACATACTTCACCTGGCAGAAAATCGGCAACGACGTGGTTTCATAGGTTTCCTTCGCGAACTCGCTCGCTCAATCACTAAACTCAAGCCACAGCATGATATCGCCTCTCAAATTCAAGATATCAAAACGAATATTGGTGAGATCAAGAAAAGGGCTGATAGGTATGGTTTCAGTTCCTTAGAACTTGGGTCAACCAGTAAAATAGAAGAGAAAGTACATGATGACCCTCGTGTTGCATCCCTTTTCATTGAGGAAGATGAAGTCGTGGGCATTGAGTCCACCCGGGAAGAACTAATCCATAGGCTGCTAATCAGAGAATCAAACAGAACAGTCACTTCACTAGTGGGTATGGGAGGATGTGGCAAGACCACTCTTGCCAAGAAAATTTTTGACAACCAAAAAGTGGTTGAACACTTCGATTGCCAAGCTTGGGTATCGGTCTCTCAATCATACAAGACAGAGGACATCTTTAGAAGAGTGATGAAGCAGCTATGTCAGATAAGAAACGAGTGCACACCTGGGGGAATCGATGCAATGGACCAAAATTCTCTCATTCATATGCTGAGAGAATATTTACTTCAGAAGAGGTATCTAATTGTTTTTGATGATGTATGGAGTACTGACTTTTGGAGATTTGTAAAACTTGCTTTACCCAAAAACAGCAAAGGAAGTCAAATAATTGTCACTACCCGCAGCCAACGTGTTGCTTCTTTTTGTAAGGAATCCTCATCCGATCACGTCTGTAAGGTGGAGCCCCTAATTGAGGGGGAGGCTTGGAAGCTCTTTTGCATGAAAACATTCCAATGGGACTTCGGTGGTCATTGTCCTCCCGAGTTGGAGAAAGTATCCCGTGCCATTGTTAGAAAATACGAAGGACTACCACTTGCAATTGTGACAATAGGCGCTCTCTTATCGACTAAAAGTAAGGTTGAATCCGAATGGCAAAGATTCTATGATAGCCTTGGATCCGAGTTAGAAAGGAATTCGGATCTCACAAACGTCACAAAAATTGTGTTGCTTAGTTACCATGACCTGCCTTACTACCTCAAACCATGTTTCTTGTACTTTGGCATGATACCCGAGGACTATCAAATCACCCGTGGAAGACTAATTCGACTGTGGATAGCCGAGGGTTTCATTTAAGGACAGAAAGGAAAAACGTTGGAAGAAGTCGCAGAAGAAAACTTGACTGAGCTCGTACATAGAAGTTTGGTTCAAGTTTCGAAGACAAAATTGGATGGTAGAATTAAAAAATGTCAGATCCATGATGTAGTCCACGAGATCATCCACGCAAAGTGTGAGGAGTTGAGTTTTTGCCAAGTATTGAGAGAAGCTGATCCAAGTTGGGACAATGACACTCGACGATGGTCAATGCATATGCGAAACACAACGAATAAGGTTTTGGAAACCATGAGTAGTACCAAATCCAGAATTCGTTCTGTTTTTGTTTTCTCGACTCGTTCAGTTTTTGTTTTCTCGGCAGGGGAATTGTCAATGCAACGGTTATTGGATACTCTAGCTGTGAACTTCAAGCTTTTGAAAGTACTAGATCTACAGCGTGCTCCTCTTGATAACCTTCATGAAGAAGTTGGAAATCTTCTTCATTTGCGATACTTAAGTGTCAAGGGGACAAATGTGAGAATAATTCCGGAGTCTATTGGAAATCTACAAAACCTACAAACTTTGAACTTGAAATACTCGCTTGTGTTTTTCCTACAAATTGGGATCTTAAGTAGACTCCATAAGCTGCGGCATCTAAATGCCTCATTCAGAAGGAGTGAAAGAGGAGGAGTGGAGATACAAGGACGGATTGGGCATTTAGAAGAGTTGCAAACATTGGATACCATAGAGGCAAACGATGATTTAATCAAAGACCTAGAAAATTTGAGGCAATTGAGGAAGTTGGGTATTGAGAACGTGAAAAGAGAACAAGGGAAGGCTCTTTGTACCGCCATCGAAAAGATGAAGAACATTCGGTCTTTGAGGGTTCGGGCTGTTACCGACAATGAGATACTAGATTTGCCTTCTCTTTCTTCTCCTCCCGAATTTCTTCAGTGTCTCCACTTGCGTGGACGTTTGGAAATGTTACCGAACTGGATATTGAGACTCGATAATCTAGTTTCCCTTGTTCTACGTGCATCAGGGTTGACCGGTGCTCATACAATAAAAGCTCTTCAAGCATTACCTAATTTGATAGGACTTCGTCTCTTCGACGGGTATGATGGAGAACAATTGTATATCAACGTCGGAGGGTTTCCGAAGCTTAAAACGCTATACCTTGAAGACTTGAAGGAATTGAATTCAATTATAATAGAGGAAGGAGGATTGCCCGTTCTTGAGGAGCTTCAAATTTTTAGATGCCCACAACTGGAGGAGGTGCCCTCCGGCATCCGCAAACTCAAAGGACTCAAGTTTTTATCCCAGGTTGATGAACGAGGGCTCCTTAGAGTGCATACTCCTCGGGAATTCCAAGACGTGAGGGAAAGCCAGAGGCTGAATGATAAATCTGAAGAGGTTGGGGAAGTTGAATAATGTTCTGAACAACCCCGCAACAGTTAAAGGTTTGATTATCAAAAAAAAAAACAATTAAAGGTTTGTCCTAGTTTGATTGCAAGCTTAAATTTACTGCATATCTCATCACAATTGGCCCCGTTGTTCTTAAAATTTTATTTTGGTATATATGTTCGTCTATTTTGAAATTTTTTTAGGTTTACGTTGTATTTTACATTACTCATTGTCTCGACTAACAAAGTCTAAAAAATAAAAAGAAAATATGACCAA
Source organism: Rhododendron molle (assembly GCA_025413875.1). Taxonomy (NCBI): domain Eukaryota; kingdom Viridiplantae; phylum Streptophyta; class Magnoliopsida; order Ericales; family Ericaceae; genus Rhododendron; species Rhododendron molle. Next base: position 11,057,980 of record CM046389.1, on the reverse strand, counting down.
CGTTATAAAAAAAATCATTGAAGACGGAAAAAAATATCAAACATCTGGTATTTTTGTTTTGGTGTATTTGTTCGTCTATTCTGAATTTTTAAAGATTTAAGTTATATTATTTGATTAACTATTCATCTCGATGAAAGGAGTCAAGAAATAAAAAATTATGACCAAAATTATAAAAAAAATTGCTAAAGACGAAAAAAATCGAACGGCTCCTATTTTTGTCTTTAGTGTCATCTTATATGAATTTTTTTCATCTTCACTCCACATTTTTGTATTTATTTGATTTATCCCGTCGAGTCAAATGATTAGTCCTACAAATTATGATAAAAAGCTAAACAGAAAATTACGAGAAGTAAAAAAATAGCAAAAGAAATTACCAAACCAAAATTTAGGAGTGACTTATATATACTATAACTTACCGGGAGGCCAGAGCTCACTACTCCCAGATGATAGGGTTGTCTGGGTACAAAACCTCACGGGTGAGAGCAAACCTCTGGGACCCCAGCTTAGGAAATATGGTAAACAAAATTGAGGCATCTACACTGTATGGATCGATTGTGGAATACGCCATTTTTCGCTCCCCCCTTGAACCTACACAGGGTGGTTTAGGTGGGTACTTTTTATTACATGGTAATTAATTACCTCGTCATTTTGTTATTTTTCTGGGTACAATTCTTGTCATATGATCCTGCCACATACGAATTTTACACATTGACATTTCTTGAATTTAGGAGTATAAAATTCATGCATGCATAGTACTTGTAGTACCCCGGACTATAATTACAATCTCACATTTCATGTTTAAGCTATCTAATAATTTTGTTATCATCAATAAATTGGAGGCTCATAGCCATAGATATTAATATTTACTCTTTTGTCTTGTCTTTATGTCTACAACAAAAAATAACTACGGATTTGGCTTTGACTTGTGAGGTGGCAAGGTATATATGCATGGAACTAGTTATATATGAATATAGCAGGGTGTGTAACTTGGGTGTGTGCGCACTGCGGCTAGCTGATGGCTGAGTGTCCCTAGGTTTTATTTTGGAGAAGGTAAAAAATAGTGGCGCCATGACCGGTGGTGTTATATCGACATCAATCTTTATATTAACCGTTTGAAGTAATTTTGTCAGACAAACTTTTCCATTTTTTTATTTCTTTTCATGCATTATATGTTTGTTCATTGCCGATTTGTTTCACCTTAGTAGTTCAAGTTTTGAATCTCGTAATGTTCTACTAGTAGTTTTAAACTTCAGTGCTCGTTGAGTAGTGATACGTTGAGTTTGGATTTTTGTATTCTCAGGTGTTATTGTCAACAACCAAAGTGAAGGAAATTCATGTTCAAGATGACAAAGAATTCCCAAGTATTTCAGCGTACTATTCACATTATGATGAATGCATTTCGGTCGCCGATGTTTCTCATTTCCTTTTGTTATGTAATATGAATAAGGGCATCTCTGCCCCACACTTAAATGGTCCCTATGATTTTGGCCTACTGTTGTTTTCGTCGTTGTTCTTGTTTTTGTTGTTCGTTATTGTACCAAAACTTATTGCTGTACTTGTTGTTTTTGTTGTACCAAGAAAACACATTCTAATGTCCGTATTTTTGTTTGTTACATTGTCTGTATTATTGAGTAGATTATGGCAAGAACATGTTATATTTTTTGGTAAGAAAAAAAAGGATCATCTACCCTTCATTACAACTACATTTACAGGAGAAAATACTCGATGGTTCTAAAGCAAAGTCATGCAGTCCCCAGCATCTTTCAGAACCCTCCATGGTTTTGCTACTAGGAGATGTTGAAACATCACGTGACCTCCACATGGGACAGAAATTATCGCAACTCAAATTATTGGGTCTTACCTCTGCTACCATTGACAACCTGAAACTAAACTCAAATTATTGGGTTTTACATCTGCTACCTAAAACTAATAGATTAAAAGAAGATGAAGATGGGGCTGAGGGTCAAGATCCCAAAAGCTTAATAAAAGGTCTAGAGACACACACACTTTTACACAGACCATGCGGTGCAGTGTGCATGGAGCCCTCCACATTTGTAAGCCAGTGAATGCGTGCATGCAAAATGTGTTCATCTGTAGCATAATTGAAGCTTGACTATGGAATTTGCACTCCTGCATCGGGATTGGGATAAAATCATTACTCTTAACTTCTTTACAAACAAAGCACATCTCCAATTGCATACAAGTGAATCACAAAACTGAACAGTAATAGTACTAATTTGCACATACTATCGGCGTCATTAATAATTATCATTCTAGTTTCTATGTGGGTATGTTGCGCAACTATTACTAACTTAATTTATTATTAAAGTACACTTTGCACTCTTGCACAAGCTGCACTTTACATTTAGTCACTTTGCAACTTGTTCCTAGTAGTGTCCTGAAATTTCATGCTGTTGGGATTCCACTTGTTTGACATTGCTCACAACGCTTTCAACCGTTGTTGATAGACATTGTGTATGTTCGTCCATACATGCCATAATTGTTCTTAGTTGTTCTTGGCATGCTTCCAACTGCTGATTTGCATGATGAAGCTGAGAAGATAGCTCTCTAATCTTCTGGTCCTTGTCAAAAGATTGCCATCGGAATTCACAAAAATCAATAATTTTAACATAAAACCCACATGACCATAAGACAGAAAGGAAAGTCTCTTGTGCACAGCCTTAATTATGTGCACAGCTTCGATGTGTGCGCATAGCATTGCTCTAGGCAGCCGATAAATTAAATCACACCATTCCACACAGCTAAAATAATGACTGGTTAACGGAAAAAATAGAGTTTGAAAAAAAAAAGATAAAAAGAAGGGGCAATAAACAAGTAAGAAAGAGCAAGAAGTGCATGAATAATGACTTGAAAGCGACATTATACAAGCCTCAGACAAGTATAATAAGATATGTCCTTCATAAACCAACCAAATCAAATCAAAAGAATTAGGGTTTTCTAAACTTCAGACTTCCATAAGGTTTCATAGAATAAGGGGATTCCATTAGTCTTTTCCTGATCAACCTGTGTTTTAGCAATCTCAATATCAGGTGATTCGACAGGTCAAGATATGGAAAACTTAGCCAAAGGAAAAAACACTTTCTATATGCATTTACCATAATTGCACAAATATTAAGAATCGAAAGGAATAGACTCTGACCTCAAAAAAAAAACTGGGGCAAACATGTAGCCCAAGGGTTGTTCAAATGTTATCAGAATCCAAATGTCATAGGCGGTTTTGGTCTGTTTTGCTTTTTTAGTATCTTGTTCTAAGATGTGTAAGAAATCCTAGGACATGACAACTTCTCCAACTTCTTCCCATCATTGTTTGTTGATATTTGATTCCCAATTTCTTGAATGCTAGTCCAATATAAGGGAATTTATAGGAATAAGATTGAAAATAGAGGTAGCTTTGGGAACTTTCGACAACGGTGGGATAAAAATGGTTAAACTTTACAAATATTTTAGAAAATTCTCACTTACAATAATCATCACCTTGTTGGCTTCTTCCATAGCGAAGACAAACTACTTTAGACTTCTCAAACCGTAAATAAATTAAGAAAGGACTTCTACTACATTGAAGACACAGTTTGTACGAACCACACTAGATTTTTGCACAAAGAAATCAAAGGCTACGAAATAGAGAAAAAAAAAACTGAGTTGCCACCAAGAGAGAGGGTTAAAGTTGAGCAAAAGAGTGAGGTATATTACAAAATAAGCAAATTTCAGAGAATGAGGGACAAACGTTTTTCGGGAGTATGCCACATGGAGGAGTAGGATGTCGTCCTTCAAGACAGATCACGCAGCCCAACCAAGGTTCCCAACCTCTTTTTCTGGCGTTGACAGCTGCATTAAATTGCTCCTAGAAACGAGAGATAAACTTGGTTACATTTCAGCAGGATTGACCACCACTATTATATGAGGGTCATAGCCCGTGAGAGATGGTTACAATCAGGTGAAACGGAAGTCGAAAGCTTCTTGTGGATTAAATTGGATATGAGAAAATTACCTCTAAGTATAGAAAAGTGAAACTTAATTTCCATTAAGGAGACATGAAATACTTAATTACCACTAAGTCCACTTTTACAAAAATACATTTACCATTAATAGAAATGTCACCCTAGGGTTTTAGGATATGCTAGGGTTTTATGGTACCCTAATGGGTACCCTAGTACCCTTGGGTACCCTAAAATCTTAGGGTACCCGATAATATGATTTTGTGCACTAGAGTTTTAGTACCTTAAGATTTTAGATTTTAGGATACCCTAGGGTTTAAGGTACCCTAGAGTTTAGGTTTAGGTGATTTCATAGAGCCATAGGGTTTAGGTTTAGGCACTTTCATAGGAGTTTTAGGGTGCACTTTCCTATTATAGGGTTTTAGCGATTTAGGCACTTTTATTGGGTACCCTAGAGTTTTAGGCACTTTTATAGGGTACCCTGAGGTTTAGGCACTTTCATAGGGTGCCCTAAGAGTTAAGCACTTTCAGTATTGGGGGTTTTAGGCACTTTCATAGGGTTTTAGTGTTTCGTTAATTAGAGGAAACTTGGTGGGAATTACTTTCTATTTTCTGGACCTAGACGTAAATTGCCCGATTGGATATCACTTGTCCCTTTACAATGAAAAGCCCTTGATTAAGGCACTCTAAGAATAAATCTAACTCATTCACCGTAATGTATCAGCGAAACCTAATCCTCAAATTTTTCAAGACAGGAGCTTGTTTATGAATATATCATAACCCAATTTGGGTACCCGAACCATAACCGAAGTTTTTGCCCGAACCATAACCGAAAAATTCCCGGTGGGTATGGGTATGGTTGAGGCCTTGGATAACCGAACAGGCATCGGTTCAGTTCAGTTATGGTTTAATTAATACCTGAACCGAATCGAATATTAAAATTACAAAAATACCCTTTGTATATATATAAGTATAAGTGGCGTGTACGGTTTTCAGAAGAGAGCAACTAATCGCCCCCCCCCCCCCCTCCCGTGTCAGGGGGGGTGCTGACACCAGGCCCTCTGCTTTCCGGTTTTACCCATTCTCTCTCTCTCTCTCTCTCTCTCTCTCTCTCTCTCTCTTATTTTATTTTTCTTATAAAATTTTAAATGGTAATAAATTTTTTTTTTACATATATTTTTTAATAAATTTTATATTTTTGAAATGTACGCAACAAAACCTATCAAACGAGCCTAATATTGATGGTGAAATAATATAAAACGAAAAAACTATATTTTTGTGGTCGCTTAAACTGTCGAAAGAGATTGAAAAATTAAGTATTCCAAATTTGAATCCGTTTGAACGTGTGAAAAGATTTTAATTTTTTGATTATTTTATCCTAAATGGTTATAATTAAATTTTCACTATAAGGCTCTCGTTGATTAACCCTAAAAAAGTCGTAGAATCAAATATCTTCTACGGTTAATCAACAAGAGCCCTACAGTCAAAATTTAAAATGATCAGAGTAATAAAATCTTTCAACCGGTTCAAACGGGTTGGAATTTAGAACACTTAATTTTTTAACCATATTTTTTAATATATAAACTGTCTAAAGAAGTTGAAATCACGTATTTTTTTAAATAAATTTTATATATCTGAAATTTACTCAACGAAACCTATCAATGCAACCCTGGTCCTGATGATCTGAAAAACATGAAGTGAGTTCAGAACGACTTTCTTAGAGTTAATCAACGACAGTCCTAGAGTTTAAATTTAATTATGACCATTTAGAATAAAATGATCACACAACTAAAATCTTTCCATCGATTTAAAAGGATTGAAATTTGGAACACATTTTTCAACTTCTATAGATAGTTTAAACTACGTAAAAAAATATAATTTTTTCGTCTTACATTGTTTCATCATCAATATTAGGCTTGTTTAATAGGTTTCGTTGAGTAGATTTCAAAAATATAAAATTTATTAATTTTATAAAATTTATTATGACCATTTAAAATAAAATGATCAGAAAATTAAAATCTTTTTACCGGTTCAAACAGATTGAAATTTGGAATACAAAATTTTTCAACCTATTTAAACAGTTTAAACTACCACAAAAATATAATTTTTCCGTTTTACATCATTTAACTATCGATATTAGGCTCGTTTGATAGGTTTTGTTGAGTCAATTTCAAAAATATAAAATTTATTAAAAAAAATATGCGAAAAAAAAGTTATTAGCATTTAGAAATTTATTAGCATTTCCAACCCATATTTTTTAACTCGTCCAAATCCACCCACTTATAACCCAACCCAACCAACTCATACTGTATAATGGGTTGATATATATAGGTTGAACCCATATCAACCCATATTTACATGGTTTTAGATGGGTTGAATATGAGTTTAATATGGGCCGTAAATAAAAGACCTAAACTTGGATTTGGAAATTAATTTCCTGAACGTATTGCCTACCGTAGGCCGTAGCTGATGGTCCACTGGACTCTCTTCTTCGTCTCTTTTTTTTTTTTTTTTGGCTCGGCTTCTTCTTCGTCTTCTTTTGGAAGATGCATTTCCGAATTTTTTGAAATTAAAGCTAGTATAAATACTAGAGATAAAATTGGAAAATTTATTCATTGTCCGATAATATCGTAGTCGTTAAAAAATATATTAAAATTGGAAAATTTTGCATTTTTTTGTTTTGCGCAAACTAAAGTGACTAATTGATTCGTCTCGATGAGAGGAATCGAAAAAGTAAAAAAATTTGATCGAAACTCGTAATTTTTTGAATAAAGAAAAAAATAAGTCAATAAGACAAAGGGATTGCGAAATATCATTTTTCAACTTCTTTAGACAGTTTATATATTAAAAAATATGATTAAAAAATTAAATATTCCAAATTTCAATCCGTTTGAACCGGTGGAAAGATTTTAATTTTTTGATCATTTTATCCTAAATGGTCATAATTAAATTTTGACTCTAAGGCGCTCGTTGATTAACCCAAAGAGATATTTGATTCTACGACTTTCTTAGGATTAATCAATGAGAAATTCCAGCCAAAATTTAATTATGACCATCTAGGATAAAATGATCAAAAAACTAAAATCTTTCCACCGGTTCAAACGGATTGAAATTTGGAACACTTAATTTTTCAACATCTTTAGACAGTTTAAACTACCACAAAAATGTAATTTTTTTGCTTCACATTATTTTATCATCAATATTAGGCTCGTTTGATAAGTTTCGTTGAGTAAATTTCAAAAATATAAAATTTATTAAAAAAATAAGTAAAAAAAAAGTTAATACTATCATTTAAAATTTATAACACAAAAATAAAATAAGAGAGAGGGAAAGCTGGTGGGGGTAAAAGGGGAAATGGGTGGCCCGTGTCAGGGGGGTCTGACACGGGGGCGAGTAGTAATCTCCTTTTCAGAATTCTCTCTCTCTCTCTCTCTCTCATAATCACCTCTCTGATCATCTTCTCTCTCGCGCGGTCACTGTAATGATCCTTTCTCTCTAGCAACCAGGTTTGTTTCTCTCTCTCTATATAGGCGTACATGCATCTATCTCTATCTGACCTCATTGTGGGTTTCCTCGTTCAATCGTGGAATTGACTAATCAAGTTGCTTCTCTGATTCCATAGCCCAAGTGGAAAGCTCCTGCTCAAGGAAAGGTTAAAATCAATTGTGATGCCTGGTGGAAGAAGGAACTTGGTCAAGGTTCAGATTACTAGATCCTCGGTTAGGTCACAGATCGTTTATTGATGCAAAAAAAGTGAAGAAGAAAAGCTACATATGAACTAAGACCGGGGTTTTCTTTTTCCGGTTTGGTACTCCTGTGAAGAATAATACCCGTGAATTTCTTTTTTCCCCTTGTTCTTCGTCTGGTTCAGTTTGTTTCGTTCGATTCATAGCTTGTTTCATTTGATTGTTTCGGTTATCCATTTGGTTTGGGGAATAACCGAAACCCGTTTGGTTCCGTTATGGTTCACCACTCCTCTACCCATTCGGGTTTTGGGATGGATTTGGGTAGCCATTCAGTTTCGGGTCTCGGGTACGGATTTGCCAATATCCCCGCCCCGAATGTCATCCCTAAACCCAAAGGTATGGTGCATTATTTTAAGCTTCCAAGGTTGACCATATACTGTGATCCTATAGTTACAGCACTTCTTAGCTTCAATTTGGTAAATAGTCTTGCTGAGATACTAGCATAGTATCTCCACAATATCTGGTTAAGTAGACTTACCAAAACATACATCCAACGAGGTAAAAGGAAATAGAGGGGGAATATGTATATTAGAACTTTAAAAGTTGCAGCTTCAAGGAAAACTTACTGGATTTGGACGCCATTTTTCCGAAGAAACTTCCAGTGGATGATTGTGTTCCCTAACAAATTTTGTCACAACCCATTCCCCAAGCTTCTCTCTTTTCACGAGAACCATTGCCATACAACCTTCCCTGTGGCTCTCTCGCTTTCGAATTCGGCATGGCCCAGTCTTTCGACTGTTACAATTATATCCTTCCTTGTTACAAGCCCGTCGACGAGATATAACTGATCCATCATGCTCTGACTTACGAGATGATACGATTCGAGTTAAGAATCCTATCCGCCTGGCATATTCAACATAGAATGCTTTGGCTGCTTCATCTGATTCAAATGACATACCCTCATTTGGTTCTTGATTTGTTCCAACATCAAGTAAATCTAATTTTGCTCCCACTAAACTTTCTGTGGTGATGAACTTATCGTCTACAGGTGTCTCCATGTAAACTACAGGAAGACATTATAACGTTATGAGAAAAGAAGGGGTGAGAAAAGAAGAAAGGAAAAGCTCCATTTGGTATTAGTCACTATCACGGCAATCGCATTACTTACTAAAATCTTGGCAAAAAACATTTCAAAAACATTTAAGTTTGCCCCTTCAGTTGCCACGGCCACCATCCACTTCCACCAGCTTCGCTACTGCCAAGGACAAAGCTAGATGGTGGCCCAGTGTTGCCATGGCCACCCTGAAGTTTCTAGTAACTATTATATACTATCCCAATAAAATTGGAGGAGTACTTATAATGGTCCCCCACATTTTCTAGAATTCTCGTTGTCGCCTCTTTCTTTCGTGAGTACTTCATTAAGGATAAAGCAAAACTTCACTTATTTGCATAATACACAATACCTTCAATTCTGACAAATTAAAAATTTTCATAATGCTTTCGCACGAAAGATCATTTTTGTAAAAGTAACTTCTCTTCTTTCTTGGATATACTTAATTTCTGACTTCGTCCCTAGCTGCCGCCCAAACACCTCTACCCCTCCAGCCACCTTGCACACCACCACGACCACCAAGGAAAGCTGTAGGAGATTTGGGTTTAAGTTTGTTGTCGCGAATTTGAGATCGAACTTGTGGGGGCCTTAAGTATGATTGACCACCACCACCAACCACAAACCACAGGTAAGAACAATCGTCAGATTCACTGTCCACCACCATCACCACCAGCAGCCAAAAACTAGCCGTTGTACACTTGGTATATGAATTAGGTCTTCTTGATTTGGGTTTAAAAAGCGAATAAGATTTAATTTGGTATGACTTTCGAGACAAGGGCTGAGTTCGATTTTGAGGGTTTCCACTCAAGTTTTTAGTTCAGGATATGAGCGAGGGCGGGAGCTGCAATATTTTACCAATCCATTTTATTTTCTCACCAAATCTCGTTCCTACAAGTGAACTTTGGGAAGAAACCTCTCTCTCTCTCTCTCTCACACACACACACACATAATCCAAAAGGCCTGTTGTAAGGTAGAATAGGGAAGCTGAGGCTAATTACAGTCAAATTAACCTTCAAGCCAACAACTTGAGAAACCATGAAATCGATTCCTCCTTCGAATTTTCGTTTAAAAAACCCAGGAAATATGTATAAGGACAGAACAGAGAGATCAAATAGGGGATTCCAGAAACCATTCAAATCAGTATAACACGCACAGACAGACATACAAATACATCGCATAAAGGAAGAGAGAGAGAGAGACCTGTGTCCGCATCTCACTTCGTTTCGGACTTGGGGAATATCTTCAACTTCCCAGCTGAAGCCCTGACCTGACTACTTCTCAGTGGGAAAAATGATCCAGTTCCTCAACCTGCGTGTGTGCTGAGCACGCTTATGTGGCCCAACTAATCTCTAATTTCGGGGAAGTAATACCTGGCCACTCCTATTTTTCTAATCCTTAGCCCGCCAGGTCCTTCAGCCCACAAGTGCAATTCCCACCAAGTCCCCTGTGAGCCCATTTTGGTCGCCATGCAATCTGGTGGACCTTTCCATAGATAATATTTGCATGCAAAGCATTAAACTGGCAACAACTCCAGACACATAAACTGGTCATAGTAAGTGTGGGAGATGAAACAGAAGTGATGACAAGAGAGATCCTTATGAAGATGGTGCTCAAAATGTCATGAGATCTTTTGCCGAAAGACCCTTACAGTTTTAGTAACTTTTAACCAATTCCAGAGAGGAATTGATGGTGTGGAGATGGTGGTGGGTCGGTTGGATGTGGTATTCCATGGAGTTGGGGGAAATTTGACTATTGGTCACAAAGTCCATGTCACAATTTTCTGCCAGAAGAAGAGGCCCATTACTAATTTAGAAAACACACGCAATGTGAAAAATTAGAAGGAAATTTGACTAGAAGTTTAGAAGTTTTCAATTGCTGTATAAAGTATCGACTGAAATGTTTTCAGTTTTGGCTAGTTAGTGTTATACGGCACGTTTCAAACAGTTCTATCTAGTTATGAGTATCTACAATGCTTTTTGCAGGAAGAGAAAGACAATAAAATACTTGAACTTAACAATGAACTGCAGCACAAAAGTGAACACTCTTAATGTTCCGGAAACAACTTCGCTTGATTCTTAAAGATATTCAGGAACATGCTGAGTTTACGTCAATTAGAGTTGAAGATGTGGTTAACACCATGAAAAATATTGAACTTGGTGATGACTAGCTTTTGAACAACAACTAGGTTTCAGTTCTCTGGGTTCGAGTATAGCTAATTAAGCTTCCTTCCACCCATTTACAACGGTTTCTTATCCTTTTCATCCCTAAATGCCATTTCAACTTCACGTGAATTTTTTTCGTTTTATGTTTTATCCGAAACTCAAGGATGTTATACTGGGATGAATGTAAGAGCATTAGTATATGTTTAGTCCTGACTTTGTATGTGAATATCAGTTGACAGTGTAATACTCTATAAGCTTAGGGTGACATTTCAGTTTTTGTTGTACACAGAGTTTTTGGTAGATAATATTATCGAAAAATTCCAATGATGGAGAGAGAGAATGCTTTGTGAAGTACCAGAGCATTCAAAACGATATTTTCACTGAATGTATTATGCTTGAAATATTGCTGTGAGATTTGTGGGCATACAGGTATGATAAAGGTAGATGAATTTTTTTTTTTTTTTTGCAGACCAAAGCTAGATGAATTGTTACTCCTTATTTTGTTTGAGCGAATATAGTACGGAATAATGCATCGAAATCAGCTCCTCTCTATGCCCCATTTCTCCATTTTGTTCGAGTAATAATGCATCGGAATCAACTCCACCACTATTTTGTTTGAATAGATGAGATTGCTCAGATCAACTGCTATATTTTTTGTCATGCCTTTCAGAAGTAAGAACGGGTTTCTTATAGTTATCGGATGCACATGCCGACAAAGACAATTATCTTTGTTCATTGCAATGGAAAGGAATCTAAGTTATATCACCCTGCTCCTACTGTTCTACAAAAAAAGGAAAACATGGATATTGCAGAAGTTATTTGGTTATGGACCCTTTCCATGAGTCTAAAGGGGCTAGTTATGAATATACAAAAAGGAAATTTGTAAGTGAAAAAACAAGGGTGCGATGCTTTAGGGATCAACTGGTCTTTATACCTCATTCCTCCATATCCCTCCAAAACTCTCATTTTCTGAGCCCCGTCCGGACTATAACAATGATCCAAACTGTTCATCTTGTAAAATCCTAAAGCTGTCAAAATTCAATTTGTTCTAACATCTATTAACACTTAAACAGTTTATTTTAAAAAAAGGAAAATGTTCACGTGCCATTAGATATCATATAATGCTCACTAAAGTAGAATTTGTTTTTGAATGGACTAAAGTAGAATTGACTGTTGTTGACTTAACAAAAGGAATCTACAGACCCAAACAAGCTGTACTATTTCTTTCTTATCTTCTCTTCAATTATCATCACATACACAATTTGCTTTTCCAGGTTTACATTTGGGAATGGGGTCTGGTTTCTCTGCTTTAATTATCTGGAAAATCTCTCATAAATAGAGGTAATTGATCATCTTCCCTCCTGCTGCTCTTTCTTTCTGTGTGTTTATTTACTTGTGTCAATATACTATACACTATTATATGCATATCTTTCTTTTTCACCTCAAGCAATCATCAAATCTTTCAATAGATTTCATGTACTGCAGTGATTACTGATTAGTGTTCTTTTATTCCATTACATCGGAGGAAAACATCCATCATTTTATTTACATCAGGGTGTCCTGGATTATGCACGTACACCTCAATGAATCCATGGACTTATTTTACCCTCCACTAGAGTAACCAATTTAGAATGGGACAAAAGCCACGTCTGAACTGACTGCACAAGAATTGATAGCATCTAGGAGGATTAGAAGCTGAGAATTTTGAGGGAGCAAATCCTAAGTTTCAACCATTGACTACTAGGCCAACCGTTCATAACCCAGCGGTCTAGTTTGTTCATGGCTTGAATAAGACTGAAACGGTACTTGGTACATACGTTTATCAGAAGAAAAATCGGTACTATAACTGGTACATGTGGCTCTTTTTTCTAGGTTTTTTCTTTTTTTTTTTTGTTTTGAAACTTCAGAAAATATGCCAAAAAGACGCCACAGACAAAAGCTATACGCAAGAAGAGCCAGGGCAATCCCTTTTCCAATATGCTGATATCTTCGAGGCACCAAATCCGAGACGCGGAGATGAATGATCTCTTTGTTTTCATTGTGGATAATTGCATCCAAGAAGTTATGACTGTTAGGAAGTCGACATCCCAACCTCACAGCCAAAGCTTCCACTTGAGAACTAGAAGAAACATTCACTCATGGTGACAAACCATCAATGACTTTGCCATTACTATCATGAATAATCGCTGCCAAACAAGTTAGACTTTGAAGCATGCATAGCAGCATCACAACTACCCATCACACATACCCAAAAAAAAAAAACTAACCATCACACACCGAACAGGAGGGGGAGCCCATTTGGCCTGAGAAGAGGCCGTAATCCAACCGTCAACACCTCGTTCCTCCAGAGAATTATCACGTGAATAATCCACCCACGCACCCTCATATTTCTCAACAACTGTCATAGGATTAATGGGGGAACCATTAAAAACAAACTCATTGCGACCTTTCCAAATAGCCAACCCATAGTTGCCACTTTGCTCAACATAGATAACCTTTGCTTGTCAGATTGCGAACAATCCACCTGGTTTTGAGAATAGAAACATCAGAATAGAACCACCAGCCCAACGAATGTCAATATTACAAAGCAAACCCCACCAGGCGGTGCTGAACAGATTCAGGTTCAGAAAGACATATAGGGAAGAAATCGTGAGTGAACAGTTATGACGATGAAGATTTTCTACATGCACGCCACTGAAGTGTCTGATCTTGGGGAGCATTTGCAGATTCTCAAAATGTCTTCCGAAGTGTCTGATATCAGGGATGGTTGATGTTAATGTAATTGGCGATTTCTGGATGCGACAAACCGTTGGAGTCTGTATATGTTCTTTTTGCATTTGGGTTTGGGAGGTGATTTTATTTTGTCTAGATTAGATACTCCGCCCGTTGGTTCGAGAGTTGATTCCGAAGGCCATGCCGTGCATTTTGCTTGGAAGGTATATGCATCTCATGTGCATTTAGCTTAATATTTTTCCATGCATCATTAAAGCTTTTCAATGTCTTAATTTTTTGTGAAATTTCATGTTTGCACTAACCTTATATTATTGGCCTTGTTTTATTTGAAGGGAAATTTTGTCTAAGGGCTTTTAAGTGCTTGCGCCTCAGCAGCGCCTTACCAGACTAAGGCCCTTGCACGCGTGTTAAGAGCGCCTTATTAGTGTCTTAGCAGACTAAGGCCCTTGTGCGTGTGCTAAGAGCGCCTTAGTAGGGCACTCCAGTATTTTTCCTTACTAGGTCATATATAAGCATGTTTTTCATTATTCGAGGGTAACAAGAGTGATATAGCCCACTTTAGAAAGAGAAAGCATTATCTCTTTTGCTCTTGTGCTTTCATTTGCATTTGGATGATTTGAATCTTGCATTCAATCATCTTTGTTCAGTCTAGAGAAATACTTTCTTAATCCATGTATTCTCTCTAGGTTGATTCTTTTGCATAAAAATCTTCACTTTACAAAATCTATACTTTCATGCCTATGAATCTACATGGCCGGATGATACGGGAGCCGTTTTAGAGCAGAGATCGAGATGGTGTTGCTTGAGGAGTCCATGGAATCAAGAAGGGGCACGGGGTGCTAGGCAAGAAGCGGAGTTAGGTGTAACTTGGGGTAAAGTTGGTGATTCCTAACTTCTTATCTTTTGCCTAACCTTTTGATTTATGGAAATTTGAGTAGATTAGACCGTGGTTTTATGCTTAGGGTGTGTTTGACCCTAAGTAGTTTCCACGTATATCTCGGTGTTTGCGTTCTTTAGTTTTATCGCTCTTTACTAATATTGTTGAATTGAATAGTGTGGCTTGGAGATTGGATAATTGTTTGAGTTGGTGGTTGAGTTAATTTTAAATTGGTCGTCCCATTCACCCCCCACTGGGACTTTATAATGCATTAGATAATTTCAGTTGAAAGGACTGATTGGGGCCCTCCACCAAAGCTTTGTTGAGCGCCTCCCATGCTATATGATAGCGAGACTTTACTTTGTACTCACCCTTAAGAGTTGAAATGCCAAACCATAGCATCCTCTTGAAGTTCAGAAGAAATAGGGACGGATAAAATAGCTTTGGCCATAATTGTTCTAAGGGCCGAGTACGGAAAACCTCCCTGAGGTTTGGACGTTTGGCAGATAACCTCCCTGACGTTAACTAATGAGCACATCACCTCCTGTTTTGGAGTAAACTGCAACCGTTATGTTTTCCATCCAAACTAACGGAAAGTGTAAGACACGCGCTAGTTACGAGACTTGTCATGAACAAAAAAATTAAATAAAGTTGACTTTCAATGTAAGAAGACCACATTACCCTTCTTCTCCAAAACAATACTGAAACTTAACCCTACCTAATCCCACTGCTCTCGTCCATCTTCTCCCTACCAAACCCACTCCACGTAACATAGCTACTCTCTCTCTCTCTCTCTCTCTCTCTCTCGCACCAACTCTAGCTCACGAACTCCAGAAGAAACCCAACTTCGAACTCGCCGGCGGCGGCGGCGGTTCCAGCAAAGATAAGAACATTTGCTCCTCTCTCTCTCTCTCTCTCTCTCTCTCTCTCTCCTTTTCTTCGTTGGATTGGGTGTCTAATTTTTGGAATCTGCCCTATTTGCTTTGTAATTTTTGCTTTGGGTTTGGCTTGGGATCGATTGAAACAATTTCGGATTGGTTTGAGGGAAAACGAAACCAATTTGATTTTAGTTTCAGTTGAGTGGTTTTGATTTGTTTTTGATAGCTTTGTAATTTTTGATTTGGGTTTGGCTGGTAAAAATATTGAAACATATCTGGGTTTGGTTTGGGAGAAAACAAAAGCAATTGAAAATTTGAAAAGCCCTTGAAGGTTCACACCAGTTTCTTTCTCCCTAAACCCAGACTTTCCATGACCATCAATATCTATCAGAATCAAATTCATCACTTTGACTTATGTTTTCATTATCTTTCTAAATCCTTTGGTAGCAAGGGGGATTCTTCCATTTGATTTCTCCGTCACTGGTTTGGTGGCAAGGAGTAACGTGTTAATGTCGATGTCGTATGTCGTGCTTCTGTTTCTGGCCTCCGGCCATCGTTAGACGTGGTGGGTTCTCTTCGGTGATAGTGCAAGAGAGGGGGTTTTCTGGAGATGGGTGTTTCAGATTTCAGAGAGAAAATGGGTTTTGTTTTTGTGTTTTTAACAAAGATGGGGAAAGGGTAGCGTGGTCTTTTTACTTTTGCCGTTAACGGAGTTAGGAGTTGCAGTTTACTCCAAAACCATAGGGAGGTGATGTGCTCATTAGTTAACGTCAGAAAGGTTATCTGCCAAACGTCCAAACCTCAAGGAGGTTTTCCGTACTTTGCCCTTGTTCTAATTTAAAATTTATTTTTAAAGTTCTCAAAGAGATCTTTCATCTGGTATTTTACTGAATAATGAAGATTAGTTCCAAACACAGGTGTCGTTTGTCCCCCATCTACCGGTTGTGTTGTGTTAAGCAGGAAAATTGCTTTAATGGCTCTTGTTGCAGTAAGCAGTGCTATCAACGGTACTTTGGTGCCGCTATTATCAGGTGAAGTGAAATTGTTGTGGAATATCCACACCGAAGTTGCCAACATCAAAGCTGAATTAGAAAGCATAATGTCATTCCTAAAAGATGCAAATTCAAGGGCAAAATTAGAAAATGAAAGGGCAAAAAATTGGGTAAAACAGGTAAGGGCAGTAGCTTACCAGATCGAGGATGTCATGGACGAATACATACTTCACCTCGCAGAAAATCGGCAACGACGTGGTTTCATTGGTTTCCTTCGCAAACTTTCTTGCTCGATCACTAAACTCAAGCCACAACATGATATAGCATCTCAGATTCAAGATATCAAACAGATTATTCATGAGATTAAGGAAAGGGCTAATAGGTATGGTTTTAGTTCTTTAGAACTTGGGTCGAGCAGTAAAACAGAAGAAAAAGTATATGATGACCTTCGTGTTGCGTCCCTTTTCATAGAGGAAGATGAAGTCGTGGGCATTGAGTCCACCAGGGAAGAACTGATCCACAGACTGATACTGGGGGAATCAAACCGATTGGTCACTTCACTGGTAGGTATGGGAGGATGTGGCAAGACCACTCTTGCCAAGGCAATTTTTGACAACCAAAAAGTGTTTGAACACTTTGATTGCAAAGCTTGGGTATCGGTCTCTCAATCATACAAGATGGATGACATCTTTAGAAGAATGATAATGCAGCTATGTCAGACAAGAAAGGAGTGTGCACCTGAGGGAATCAATGCGATGGACCAAAATTCTCTCATTCATATGTTGAGAAAATATTTACTTCAAAAGAGGTATCTAATTATTTTTGACGATGTATGGAGTATTGACTTTTGGAGATTCGCAAAACTCGCTTTACCCAAAAACAGCATAGGAAGTCATGTAATTGTCACTACACGCAGTGAAGATGTTGCTTCTTTTTGCAAGGAATCCTCATTGGATTACTTCTGCAAGCTAGAGCCTCTAATTGAGGAGGAGGCTTGGAAGCTCTTTTGCATGAAAGCCTTCCAGTGGGACTTTGGTGGTCATTGTCCTCCCGAATTAGAGAAAGTATGTTGTGCCATTGTTAGAAAATGTGAAGGATTACCACTTGCACTTGTTACAATCGGCGCTCTCTTGTCCAATAGAAGTAAGGTTGTATCCGAATGGCAAAGATTCTACAATAGCCTTGGATCAGAGTTAGAAAGGAATCCACATCTCACAAACATCACGAAAATTTTGCTCCTTAGTTACCATGACCTGCCTTACTACCTCAAACCATGTTTCTTGTACTTTGGCATAATACCCGAGGACTATCAAATCACCCGTGGAAGACTAATTCGATTGTGGATAGCCGAGGGTTTCATTGAAGGACAGAAAGGAAAAACATTGGAAGAAGTTGCAGAGGAATACTTGACTGAGCTCATTTGTAGAAGCTTGGTTCAAGTTTCGACTAGAAAATTAGATGGTAGAATTAAAAGATGTCAGGTCCATGATATAGTCCACGAGATCATCCTCGCAAAGTGCAAGAAGTTGAGTTTTTGCCAAGTTTGGGGAGAAGCAGATCCAAGTCGGAACGAAGAAACTCGACGATGGTCAATGCATATGCGAGACATAACGGAGAAGGATTTGGAGACCATGAGTAGTACCAAATCCAAAATTCGTTCCGCTTTTCTTTTCTCAGTGTGGGAGTTGCCAAATAAGCAGTTATTGGGTACTCTAGCTGGTAATTTCAAGCTTTTGAAAGTATTAGATCTTGAGGATGCTCCTCTTGATCAACTTCATAAAGATGTGGGAAATCTTCTTCATTTGCGATACTCAAGTGTCAAAAGGACCAAAGTGAAGATAATTCCAAAGTCCATTGGAAATCTATACAATTTACAAACTTTGAATTTGAAAGAGTCCCTCGTCTGTGTGCTACAAATTGGGATCTTAAGGAGATTCCTTAAGTTGCGGCATCTTATCGGAACTTACGGAGTGAAGATACAAGGAGGAATTGGGCATTTAGAAGAGTTGCAGACATTGTATAGCGTGGAGGCAAACGATGATCTAATCAAAGAGCTAGAAAATTTGGGGCAATTGAAGAAGTTGGGTATTCAAGGCTTGAAAAGACAACACGGGAAGTCTCTCTGTAACGCCATCGAGAAGATGAAACACCTTCAATCATTGAGGGTTTCGGCTATAACCAGCAATGAGATTCTGGATTTGCGTTTTCTTTCTTCTCCTCCCGAATCTCTTAAGCATCTCTACTTGCGTGGACGTTTGGAAACTTAGCCAAATTGGATATCGAGACTCGATAATCTAGTTTCCCTTAGTCTAATTCATTCAGGGTTGACCGGTGCTCATGCAATAAAAGCTCTTCAAGCATTACCTAATTTGACGAAACTTGATTTCTCCAACGGGTATGATGGAGAACAATTGTATTTCGACGTCGGAGGGTTTCCGAAGCTTATGTCGTTATACCTCCGATTCTTAAAGAGATTGAATTTAGTTCTTATAGAGGAAGGAGGATTGCCTGTTCTCAAGGAGCTTCAAATTGACAATTGCCCACAACTGAAGGAGGTGCCCTCTGGTATCCGCAACCTCACAGAACTCAAATCTCTTTATTTTGGTATGCCAACAGAGTTCTTAGACAGAATGCAACCAGGCAGAGGCCACGACTTTGCCCACCCCTCTCTGCTCTTTCCCGGTCTTTTTTTTTTTTTTGCCGATTTCTCGAGGGAACCCTTAAAATCACGTTCTGAACACATTGAACGGCTCGGATCATCAAAATTCAATCGGGAAATGGGAGAAATGGGGAGGTCCGCACTTTGCTTGGATGCAGAGGTCCGCATTATAAGCTTACTCATATAGAGTAATATATAGGAGGGTTGCGTGTAACTTGGGAGTTCGTGTGTTGCGGCAATGAGTGTGTGTCTGCTGCGGCTAGCTGATGGCAGAGTGTCTCTGAGTTTGGTTTAGAGAAGGTGAAAAATAGGAGAGCATGTTGTATAAACATTTATCAACATCTATCTTTCAATTCATCTTTTTTGGTAATTTTGTGTGACAAACTTTTCCACATTCTTAGTTCTGTTCTTTCATTATATGTTTGCTCATCATCGATATGTTTCACCCCCAAGTACGTCAAGTTCTGAATCTCGTAATGTCCTACTAGTAGTTTTCAATTTAGTACCTGGTGCGTAGTTATACGATGAGTTTGGATTTTTCTATCCTCTCACACACAAAGTGGAGAAATTTCATGTTCAGGACGGTAAAGAACGACTATTCACATCATGATGAATGCATTTCAGTTGCTGTGGGTTTTCGTTTCCTTTGTTGTGTAACACTTAGGTGGTCTCTATGATGTTGACTACTGTTCTTTTCGGTGTTGTGTTTTGTTTGTTGTTGTACCAAGGCAACATATTTTATGTTTGTATTATATATTATTTTTGTTACCGCAGACCTGTATTGTTGAGTAGATCATCCACCCCTTGTTCTGTATCATTTTGATAGAACTATGTTTACAGTTGAAAACACTTGATGATTCTGATGCACATCATGTGGTGTCCATCATCTTTGACAGCCCTCTGTGATTGTGTGTTAATGGAAGATGTTGGAACGCTGCATGACTGTGCCGTCTAGCTAATAAGTTTCTCCTGCGCCCGTCTTGAACATGTGTCCCCTGGATTGGATGGGACCCAAATTATTGGGTCTTACCTATGCTACCATTGATAACCTCAAAACTAATCGCTGGCCGTCTCTCTTCCAGCCGTCCCTCTTCCTCTCTGCCCCTTGACGCCATCGTCTTTCATCACCCCTTGATGCCGTCGTCCTCCATTGCCCTTGCCACTACCGCCTTTGTTTCGCCCTTTTCCAACATATCCTGATCCTCCAATCTGCTCACCGATCAATAGCTCTATCTCGTCGTGGCCGATCGTCTCTTTTACATTCTCCTTTCCGCCATTGCCGATTACCGCCAGATGGCAGCCTGCTATGGGTCGAGGTATGCCCTTATCATAGGGTGGTCTGCTGCTGTTTGCTTTCCCTCTGTTTAGCTGATTTTTGTCATGAAGTGGGCGTTGTTCTTGTAAGCTTTTAGGTCTGTGTTTTTGTTGGAGATCGGTGATTAGTGGTTAATTTGTTGGTGTATATCTGGTCGAGGCATTCTTCTCCCCGGAAATTTGAGTCTTGAGGAACCCATTTGATCTACTTTTTATTCAGCAGATGAAGTGAATATTGTTTTCCATTTCTCTCCATGGGTGATCGATGTCGTGTGGCTATGGATAGAGAGCAAACAACCTTTGTTCCCTCTCTTCATTGACAATCTTCACGAGAATGTTGTTCTTTTATGGTTCAGGAAGTTTTTCAACCATTTCGGGGTTGTTAAGCGTAGTAAATTGACTAAAAGAAGGTTTGGTTTTGTGCGGTATAAACTGTGCTACATCGGCAGAGGTGGCTATATCCAAATCCAATGGATTTTGGATTGAAGATAGGAAGCTGTTTGTTAAGTTTGCTGCTTTTGGAATTTCGGGGAAAAAACCTTTGAACAATAGGGTTGGCCTGGATTCGAATGTAAATACTATTGGAGGGAAAGACAACACTCCATCCCTTCCAAAATGTTGGTTCTTTTCTAAAAGTGGAAATAGAAATCAAAAATCTGATGATTTTCCAAAAATGTCCCTCATGAGTGAATAGAAAGGGTTGTAGAGAAGGTAGAATATAGAGATAATGATGGAAATGATGTCATCAAATTTGAATTCAGGTGTAATCATTACGTATCACCTTAAAAAGTTGGAATCCCTAAGAGGGATCGACAATTAGGAAAGGATGGAGTAGTGTAAAGATCCCTCTGATCAAGAACTTCCCCAACACTTCTGGTGAGTCCAGCAAAAGAGATGAAGCTAGTAACGATAGTAATTTGGAGAAGGGGGAACTAACACTTTCTTCAACGCTGGAAGTATTTTGGGGCAAGTCAATCACTCTGGATGAAGCTACCTCGAAAGTTATATCTTACTCTTCAAGTGTAGGTCTCTACCAAGTCTTTCGGTGTCATTAATCAAGGGATCAACTTGGAGGCTTATGGAAGAGTGTATCCAATCCGAGCAGTGGAAGAACAAGTTGTGGTCAACAATTTGATGGGAGCCATTTGCGAATGTAAGTGTAAAGGGAGAGATAGCCTCATCACCAAGAATCCTGTCTTGGATAAGGATGATGTATGGGCTAATGAGAAAATTGCTGAGGACAATCATCTGGTTGATGTGGATCTTTGCAATGGGGTTTCGAAGGAGGATGTGATCAGCACGGTTCCCATCCCAGATGAGAGCCACCCATTTGCTAGTCCTATCTTTCATGTGCCGAAGTCTGGTCATAAGGTTTCAAGACCTTTCGTTTTTGAGATTAGTGATCAGGAAATATCAGGAAAGGCTCATCAATATGGACTATATAGCATGTTTACGTAAATGTTTTTCTCCTTTTCAGTTTCTCAATTCTGAGCAGAGTCTAGGATTAGTACCAATAAAAATGAATTTTTGGCTCTATGAATCGGACTAGTTGACTCACCTTTTCACATCATAAAATTTTTGGCTCTGTGAAACTAAATGTCAGGAAATCTCTGCTACTTCACTATCTAGTTTTATGGTTATCGACCCACTATGGTTGGACATGCATGCTTGTTTTATGCAATGGTTCAGGTCTTGAACTCTAATAATAACTTCAACTTCGAAATAAACAGATTTGCAGAGTAAGATTTCTCACCCTTTCAGCTCCCCAATACAAATTTGTGCTTAGAAATCTGAACAGACTCTTAACCAGGAGGGATTTAGTATTTCCAGAAGGAATTCTCTCTCTCTCTCTCTCTGGTACCTGATTCCAAGAAAATTCATATTTGGCTCTAGGAATCTGGGACTACGTTCCAGAAAAGCCCTGTTCAACTTCCCAATTTCTTGATCCGATCAGTCCCCTCTATCTACCTATAAATAAAGCCCATGCCACTATCAGTGACTTAACATCAACCACAGAGCTTGCAAAAATGTCACACATACTAGATTTTGCTTTGACAAAGCTGAAAGAAGCATTTTGTTGGTGCATTTCAAAAACAAAGAAATTCTTTGACAGATTCTCCAAGGAAACAGAAAACTCCACGAACCATGCCAAGAAATTCTTAGACAATTTCTCTAGAGAATTTAAAGAATCCCTTCCCAAGTCCAAGACCGTGATTAACACCGTCATTAAACAAGTAACAAGCAGTACATCCACACTGATGAGTTCGTTGTTCTGTTCAGCACGAAAGCCGAAGTTAGGTCTGTTGGAGACTTCGGTTTCTTCTGTTGTGGAAAAGTAGAACAGTCTCTTTGCCTATCGCAAGAAATTCATGAACTTGACGAGTGAAGCTGCAAACAAAATTGGACGGCAGTTTAGTAGCGACATGTGCTACGACAATGAGAAACTGCAGGCATTGATTAGTCTGGTTTTAGCGATTGTTGGTTTAGCGAGAAGTGTAAAGCAGAAGGGGCTATGGGGATTCTCGAACATTTTCCTTCGAGTCTGTTGGCTATATGTTGAAGAATTTGTTGGAGAGAAAATTCTTGATCTGATCAGTCTCTTCTATCATCTACCTATGAATAAAGCCCTTGCCACTATCAGTGACTTAACATCAACCAAAAAGCTTGCAAAAATGGCACACATGGTGGATTTTGCTTTGACAAAGCTGAAAGAAGCATTCCGTCGGTGCATTTCGAAAACGAATTTCTTTCAAAAATCTCTCCGAAGATACAGAAAACTCTATGAACCAAGCCAAGAAATTCTTAGACAACTTCTCCCAAAAATTCAAAGAACCCCTTCTCAAATCCAAGACCATGATTGACACCATCATTGAACAAGTACAAGCACCACATCCACACTGATGAGTTTGTTCTTCTGTTCGGCGCGAAAGCTGAACCCAAGTCTGGAGAATTTTGCTTCTTCTCTTGTGGAAAAGTTGCAGAATCTCTGTCTATGGCAAGAAATTCATGAGCGAAGCTGCAAACAAAATTGGACATCGATTTGGTATCGGTGTATGTCACGGCGATGAAAAACCGCTGGCATTGATTGGTCTGGTTTTAGAGATTGTTGGCTTTGTGACAAGTATAAAGAAGAAGGGGCTACGGGGAATTCGGAACACTTTCTTTCGAATCTGCTGGCCAGGCATTGAGGAATTTGCGAGAGAGAATATCGACAGTTCCTTAAGACATACTTCAAAAGTTTGGCCGAGGCTGAAAAAAAGAGAGCTAAATGGGTAAACACGTGTGTTGAGGTAGGTTCTCATGTGGTTCTTCTCCTGATATTGTACTAGTTATGGTTTTTTTTTTTTATTATTATTTTTTTTATTATTATCATTAAACAAGGCCCTCAGGCTTACAAAGCAGAGTCAAATTCAAAAACTGAAAAAAGAGACAACGGGGGACTAGACACCCAATTACAAGGTAAATTCCTTGACTTGGCTAAAGCAGCAACGGTATGGGCAGCTTTGTTGGCTGTGCGGTGAGCCCAACTGAAGATGATTCCACTTGCTCTGGCCAAATCCCTTATGTCCAGAACCACTGCAGCAACGTCCCATGGGGGAGCTTTTTCTGAAGAGCTAAGATGGATGGCTTCCCTACAATCTGACTCCACCGTGACCCCTTGCAAGCTTGACTTGGAGACCATGAAACAAGCTTCCCTGATAGCTAGCAATTCTCCTTGAAGGGCAGAGAAGATATTGGAAGTTTTAACTCTACCATCGACGGTGGCCCCTTTATGATCTCTAATCACCACTGCCACTTTGTTGCTGGTATCCCCCTCTTTGAAAGCCACATCACAATTCGCTTTGAGTTTTGATACGTTCGGAGCCACCCAAATAGATGCAACATCCACTATGGGTTGGTTATCCATATGGACAGACGGAATCAAACAAATACTCGAAAATTCCAGCTGGGCAAAATTTGCCCTCGCCATTACCGCCAAAGGATTCACCTTTTCGTTTCGAAACACATAATCATTTCTCACCTTCCAAATGTTCCAAGCAGTGAAGGCAATTTTGCCCAAAAAGTTTATAGCAGTTGGTTTCGACATTATTTCCAGAATGTGCGCAGTGCATTTGATCGTAGAATTTGGCCTCCCAATTACCCCTTCAAAAACAACATTGCATCCAAACCACACAACACAGCTCTCACCCACGAGCAAAAGAACAGCAAATGTTCAATTGATTCCACCTCTATTACAGATCGGACAGACATTAGATTTCGCACATTTCCTTCTAAAGAGATTCTCTTTTGTGACCAAGCAATTTCTACAAACTCGCCACCAAAAATTCTTGATCTTGTTGAGGATTTTAAGCTTCCAAATAGCCCTCCAGAGGCCGGCTCCTGGTTGAAAGGAAGAACCCGGTTTACAAAGCGGATTTTGCAACATGAACATTGGTGGCGAGATGATACCCAAATTTAACCGAGTAAATTCCATTCCTGCTATGGTGCCAAACTAATTTGTCCCTCCTGTTGAAAAACGGAAGAGGAATTTTTTGGATCGCCTGTAGCTCCAAAGGACTTATCACAGAAGCTAGTTTTGGAGTGTTCCATCCTTTGCCAGAATTAATCACATCTGCAACAGTTTAATTTGAATATCGCTGTTTGACGGTCAGACTGATTGCAATTTGAAACCTTTCAGCGTAGGGATCCAAGCATCTTCCCAAAAATTAATGGAAGCCCCGTCTTGAGTGTGCCACCTAAGACCCTTCTCCAAGAGCTCCCTTCCATGGAGGAGACTAAGCCACACCCAAGAGGCCGGCATGGTTTCCTCTAGTGGCCTGAAGAAACGAGGAATTCGAAAAGTAAATTCCCTTTAAGTTTCTTGCCCAGTAAGCCTGAGGGTTCATAATTAAACGCCACCCTTGTTTAGCCAAAATTGCTTCATTGAAAGCTCTGAAATTACGAAAACCCATTCCCCCATCATCCTTGGAGCAAGATAGGCTATCCCAAGCAACCTAGCAAATTCCTTTTTCCTCTGGATTCCCTTTCCACCAAAAATTCCTTGCTAAGCTATCCAATTTATCGCAAATCTTCTTAGGAAGTAACAGACAAGCCATGGCATAGGTAGGAATTGCTTGGACCACTGATTTTAGAAGGGTTTCCTTCCCGGCTTGGTTCAGGCACTTAGAGATCCAACCTTGCATTTTTTTGAGATCCAACCTTGCATTTTAACAGACAAGCCATGTACTAGTTATGGTGGGAAGCTAAAATGATACAATTTGATGGCATCTTTGCAGTGCTTTCAGTTTATTTGAGAAATATTTTGGTTTCGATTCTTGTCAGTGTTGGAAAAACCTTGCTGCAAATTCTGAACTGTTGGCGAAACCTCCACAAAAGCTGGAAAAACACTTCGAGTCGCGATGTCGCTTTCCTAAAGACAGTATTTGCCCCCACCAATAACGGTATGCAAAGGGTTACAGCAAATCTGCCTTCAAGATAAAACGAAGCCCGAACTCTAAGTTCTTTCCGTTTTCGTTTGCACTAACGAAACGGACAGAATACCCGCTGTGTGAATATAAGAACCGAGAACCATTGAATTCTGTTTTCTGCAGCAAACAGAATGCAGAATGAACGCTAGAAAATATAGAGAGAGATGGGAGAGGATTTCGGCATAATGTGTGGGTTTTTTTTTTGTACGAATTCTGACAAGTAGTGGTCTATTTATAGGCCACTACGCACCCATTGTGAATAGGTACGCACTCGATCTATTCCAACCATTGGATTGGATCCTACGGTCTTGATCGATCAGTCACACCGAACCGGTGCACTGTTTCACTCACACCCAATCGGATTCAATCCGATCCGTTGGATCGTGACCCTTCGCGGCCGACGGCTGGGATTTCAACCCACGAACCGGTGCACCCGTTGGCTCGAGTTGCACCCGATCGGAACCGCTCCGTGTGACTCACCTGCCACGCGTGTGACACGCGGCATCCACGTCAGCGCCACCGTACTGCCAACTCGCAATAAGAAATGGCGCCTAGCGCTGACGTGCTAAGTGCAAAGTGCGCCGCTAAAGCGCCACAATGCACCACAACCCACGCCACACTGCCCACGCCGCGCGCGCGTGCGCGTGTGGATGTGACCGGCTCCGCTGGTATGGTGCGGAGCACCATAGAGCTGCACCACACTAGAACATTAGTTATTCACATTAGGAAAGTTCCCTAATATATACCACTCCAACATCTCTCAACTATCCAATGTGGGACAAAGCTCACAAAGAGGAAAACAAGCATTCTAAAGGAAACAAGGAAATTTTGCAAAACCAAAACGCCGACTCTTTATTTTGAAAATCTCTAATAATCCCCCACCATTTTCGAAATACAGATGAAATATTCTCGGTTCTTATTACAAGGTTATGCATACATAAATAGTGTCTTGCGACTTCAACTATTCACTTAGTGAAAACATATCAAAGCTAGTCAGGGCAGCATAGTAGACGTGTCTTTGAACTTGTCCTCTGTTGACCAACCGGACGTGTCTCACACATAATCCTCCAATAATGCAGATATCCTAATCGGTTGACCCGTGAACTGGCCTTGGGTCTTTATCTTGATTTCATGAGCGCTCTAAGGTCTAGCCCCTGTGATCTATAGGAAGCGGCACCACCTCCACACTCATATAGGTAGATCGCTACCCGTGCTCCTATAACATTAGCACAAAACAATCTATTAAGAACTAAGTAGTTCAACCTCCTTTGTATTCACATTATAGGTCCAAAACACTTTACCTGGGAATGTGTAAAATAACCTTAAAGTGTTTCCAATCACGACATGTGATGTAATTTCTCATTGAACTCAAGAGATTGAGAGCATCAACCGGTTGAGTTGAGTTTCCACCAGGAGTGATTAAGTTAATTGGGCAAAAGTCCCATTCCCTCTGATGTTTTCAACACCAAATCCCTTGCAAGGCCTTTCGTAAAAGGATCCGCCAAGTTTTGACTTGACTTCACAAAATCAATGGTTATCACCCCATCTACAATCAATTGTCTCACATAGCTATGTCTAAGTCCTATATGCCTGGACTTACCATTATACACTTGGCTATACGCTCGCGACAACGTAGCTTGACTATCACAATGCAGCGATACAGGAGTCATAGGCTTAGGCCACACTGGAATTTCCAGCAATAGATTTCTCAGCCATTCTGCCTCCTTACTACCAGAAGCTAACGCTACAAACTCGGCTGCCATGGTTGAGTCTGTTATCAGCGTTTGCTTCTTAGATCCCCAGGAGATTGCCCCTCCACCAAGTGTAAATACCCAACCACTCGTTGAAGAGTGATCATTCCGCTCAGTAATCCAACTGGCATCAGTGTATCCTTTTAGAACCGAAGGATACCCACTATAGACTATTCCATAATCTATAGTACCTTTGAGGTATCGCAGTACTTTATGTACCGCGTGCCAATGCACATGCCCAGGGCTATTAGTATACCTACTAAGCCTGCCCACCGAATATGCAATATCCGGTCTTGTACTTGTCATGGCGTACATCAAACTGCCAACCACTCTAGAATATTCTAGTTGTGAGACCGCTCTCCCCTCATTATGATCCAATGGCGATTTAGAGTCATACGGAGTAGACACCGGTTTCCTTTCAAAGTGATTAAACTTTCTTAAGATCTTCTCAATGTAATGTTCCTGGGACAGAACTAAATTACCACCACTTCTTTTAATTCTTATACCCAATATTACATCAGCAACACCCATATCTTTCATACTAAAGTTAGCAGAAAGAAAATCTTTTGTACTCTGAAGACTCCCTTGGTCTGTATCAAAAATGAGCATATCGTCTACGTACAAACAGATAATGACTCCTCGTTTGCCATTAAATTTACTATACACGCATTTATCAGATTGGTGTATTGTAAAACCGTTTGACACAACCACCTTGTCAAACTTCTCATGCCATTGCTTAGGCGCTTGCTTAAGTCCGTAGAGAGACTTTATAAGCTTACAAACTTTGTGCTCATAACCTTGCACAACAAACCCCTCTGGTTGCTTCATATAGATTTCCTCATCTAACTCACCGTTAAGGAATGCAGTCTTGACATCCATTTGGTGTATCTCAAACTTGTATATGGAAGCAAGAGCGATTAAAACTCTAATTGTTGAGATTCTAGCAACCGGGGCATAGGTATCAAAGTAATCAATACCTTCTTTTTGGGTAAAACCTTTGGCTACAAGTCTGGCCTTGAACTTATCAATAGTTCCATCAATTTTCATTTTCTTCTTGAAAATCCATTTACAAGCAATTGGTTTAGAACCCGGTGGTAAATCCGCCAAAACCCATGTGTTATTACCCATAATAGAGTCCATCTCATCTTGGATAGCCTCTTTCCAAAAAGCCACGTCTTGCGATTTCAATGCTTCCTCAAACATCAAAGGATCATTTTCCACTTGAAGTGAAAATACATTTTCAGCACATGAAGTCTCTCCAGTACCTTCAACTAGATAAACTATGAAATCAGGACCAAAAGTTCTCTCTGTTTGAACTCGTTTGCTCCTTCTCAATTCGACATGTTCCTCAGGTTCATTTCCTTCAATTGGAACCTCTAAAGGTTCATCGTCCTCTTCGGACACCAAAGGAAACTCTTCTGAATCTTTATTAGATTCCAAATCCTTACTAGACTTTAACCTTGGAATTCTGTCAAATCTGTTTTCATAAAACACTACATCTCGAGATTCAATGATGGTGTTAATGGACACAACATCATTAGGCTCAGCCACTAGAAACCTATATGCTTTACTATGCAAAGCATATCCAAGGAATACATACTCGATTCCTTTTGGGCCTAATTTCTTCCTTTTAGGTCCAGGCAGCCTTACAATTGCCCTACACCCCTAAGTCTTAAAATAACTCAGGTTAGGTTTCCTTTTTGACCAGAGTTCATATGGAGTAATGTTAGACTTTTTGAGAGGTACTCTATTCAGGATATAAGTAGCGGTAAGTATGGCTTCGCCCCACAAACCTTTACTTAATCCTGCATTGCTTAGCATAGCAACCACCATCTCACATAAAGTTCTATTCTTCCTTTCGGCCACTCCATTCTGTTGCGGTGTATAAGGTGCAGTAACTTCATGAATTATCCCTACTGATTCACAATAGTTAGGGAAGTGATATTCACCACCCCTGTCAGACCTACGACGTTTTATTTTCAAACCACATTGATTTTCAACTTCAGTTTTATATGCAACAAATTTATCAAGCACTTCATCTTTGGAATGAAGTAAATAAACATAGCAAAATTTTGAATAATCATCTATGAACGTTGCCATATAAAGTTTACCGCCTCTAGTTGGAGTGCTATGAAAATCACATACATCACTATGAACTAATTCAAGTAACGATGAAGTCCGCTCAATATTAGGAAATGGTAATCTGGTTATCTTTGATTCCAAACAAATCTTGCATTTATCAACCATATCATTTTCAGATTTAGGAATTAATCCTGATTTAACCATGCAATCCATTTTCCTTGTACTTATATGTCCTAAACGAGTATGCCATAAAGAAAGAGAGTCAAGCATATAAGCAGAAACAACTGTGTTATTAATATTAAGCTTAAACATCCCCTCAGTTACATAGCCTTTTCCAACAAACACCCCACTCTTGGACACAACAATTTTGCCCGACTCAAACACAACCTTAAAGCCATACTTATTAAGTAGACTTGCAGACACGAGATTCTTCCTAACTTCCGGTACATGATACACATCAGTGAGGGTCAGAGTCTTGCCAGAAGTAAATTCCAAATCCACTTTGCCTTTACCTTTAACTGGTGCAGTAGACGCATTTCCCATGAACAGAACAGTGCCATCCGCAACTTGATCATACTCAGTAAAGAACCTTTTGTCGTTGCAGACGTGCTTTGTTGCACCAGAATCAATCCACCAATCTCCAGCATCTTCGAGGATATTCACCTCGGAAATAACAGCAATGAATTTAGCATTCTTTGCCCCAGATGCTCCTGGTTTTCCACCAGAGTTCTTCCTTTGCAGGATTCGGCAATCTTTCTTAAAATGCCCAGGTTTGTCGCAATGCCAGCAACCAGTCTCGGTAGGATCCAATTTCTGCTTCTTCCCTTTACTAGAAGCCTTGTCAATTCCTTTGTTCTTGCGTTTCTTGTTGGAACTTTCTTCCACCACATGGACTTTGGAAGTAGCATTATCCTTACCCTCTTGGCGCCTTGTCTCTTCTTCCACCCGAAGATGTTGGGCCAACTGATCAAGGGTAAATTCCTCGGTCTTATGTTTGAGTTCCTTTTTATAATCTTTCCAAGATGTAGGCAGTTTGTCAATAACAGAGGAGACAATAATAGATTCATCCATATGCATATTCTTAACCTTAAACTGACTAAGGATATACTGAATCTCATGCAACTGATCAATGACAGGCTTGGTGTCAACCATGCGATAATTCATAAACTGACTAACAAGAAACTTCTTACTTGTAGCATCATCAGAAAGATACTTATCGTTGAGTGCATCCCAAAGTTCCTTTGCCGTCATGGAATTCTGATAGACATCAAATAGTGAATCCGACAGCGCATTGAGAATGTGTCCCCTACAGATGTAGTCATCATTCTCCCATTTGCCCCTTTCACGGGCCTGCTCCATAGTTTCATCATCTGGCTCCTCCGGAATCACCGGACTCGGAGTAGTCAGAACATAAACCACTTTCAAAGTGGTTAACAAGAAGTGCATCTTCTTCTGCCAACGCCTGAAATTCCCACCTTCGAACCGCTCCAACTTCAAAAATCCTGCGTCATCTTTTGTAGAGACATCGCCATCGCAAAATACTGTCTTTAGATTGTTGGAAAAACCTTCGCAAATTCGAGGCTGTTGGCGAAACCTCCAAGTGGAAAAATACTCGAGTCGCGATGTCGCTTCCTAAAAGACGATGTTGCCCCCACCAATAACGGTATGCAAAGGGTTACAACTCGCCTTCAAGATAAAACGAAGCCCGAACTCTAAGTTCTTTCCGTTTCGTTTGCACTAACGAAAGCGGACGAATACCATTTGTGTGAATATAAGAACGAGAACCACTGAATTACATTTTCTGCGGCAAACAAAATGCAGAATGAACGCTAGAAAATATAGAGAGATGGGAGAGAATTTCGGCATAATGTGTGGAGTTTTTTCGTTGGATTGTGACCCTTCGTGGCCGACGGCTGGGATTGCAACCCACGAACCGGTGCACCCGCTGGCTCGAGTTGCACCCGATCGGAACCGCTCCGTGTGACTCACCTGCCACGCGTGTGGCACGCGGCATCCACGTCAGCACCACCGTACTAAGTGCAAAGTGCGCCGCTAAAGCGCCACAATGCACCACAGCCCACGCCACACTGCCCACGCCGCGCGCGCATGTGGATGTGTACTGGTGCGAAGCACTGGCTCCGCCGGTATGGTGCGGAGCACCATAGAGCTGCACCACACTAGATCATTAGTTATTCACATTAGGAAAGTTCCCTAATATATACCACTCCAACATCTCTCAACTATCCAATGTGGGACAAAGCTCACAAAGAGGAAAACAAGCATTTTAAAGGAAACAAGGAAATTTTGCAAAACCAAAACGCCGACTCTTTATTTTGAAAATCTCTAACAGTCAGCTTCGATCTATGTGCTTTTAAGCAATACTAGCTCTTTTGTAGAGTTTTTCTTCTACATGAATTGGTATGCAGCTGTTGTCCGAGTTGAACGATTAATGTTGAAAACTCGAAGTTCGATCTTGTGAAGGATGTTTTTTATCCCACAAGCCTCTTACCTTAGGTCGCGTGGCTCTGTTTCACTTTTAACTTGCAACCACCACACAGGAAGATCATGCGTTGAAGTTTTCCATTTTGCGCGTTCGCAAAGTAAGTTTGTCATGCATGATTTTTTCATGTGGAATGTACAAAATTACTATACCGTGGGGTTGTCGATCAAGATTGGTTAACTGAGCCTTTGATTTGAATGGATGGGTTCGCATAGCCCTTTGGGTGGATCTTGGGAACTCTCATATTTGTTTATGGTATTACTTCACCAAGGATTGCCGAAGCGATTGCTATTCATAGTTCCAGCCAAAAGTTTTTTTTTTTTTTTCAAAACGAACGGAGAAATTTTATTGATTTGGGCGAAACCTATACATCGGAAAAAACTAAACTAAACTTACCCCATGTGTGCAGCTCGGAAGTCGACGCGGTGGGCACCCAAGAGATAGGGCTCTCTTGGCACAAGCATGTGCCACTCTGTTACAATTTCTAAGGACAAAGACAAGTTTAAAACATGACTGAAATAAGTTCATAAGAGGAAAGACAATCAAGAATCAAAAACACAACATCTGAAGGAGGCGCTTCTGGAGAGAGAATATTGTTCACTGTGACTTGAGCATCACAGATTCCACCTGCACCATTTCCAGCTTCAACACCACTGCGCACGGCCAAAGTAAAAGACAATAACTGTCATATGGGGGTTAGATAATATTTAAGTAAATGAATATTTTACCAAAAAAAGAAAGTAAATCAAGTCAGTCGCCCTTAATTTGGATGAAAATTGTACTCCACCTCATTGTAAATTTACTCGAAAATCTTTCGTATAGTGCATTTTGGAATTGAGAGATGTTAGGATTTTATTTTTAATTTCATATTTGTGTTATTTGGTTGCTTAATTTTAGGGGAAAATGACGGCTCAGGACATGTTTTGATAATTAATGCTGAGAACATTTGTTAATGTTGAAAATATCATTGGCGGGTATTAATTATCAAAACACGTCATTGTCCGTCATTTTCCCTAATTTTAGCTCTAAGTAAGGATTAAGTCTAGGATTTAGGTCATTAAGTTATTTCCTTTGATTGCATTTCCTTTTCAGTTTGAGTCTATGTAGAGACCCGTATTTTCCTTAATTATTGAAAATGTTTAATAAAAGTCTAAATGAGAATAAGTGGTTTATTGGGAAATTATGGCATGATTAGTGATTAATTAGATTGGGGCTTAAAGTGAAAGAATAGAGAGTGGAGGGAGTGTAGGTGTGAATAAAAGATATATGGGTATAAATAGGGGTGTGTGAGAAGTAGGAGAGCATTTTATCCCCATCCCTCATCTCTCTCTCCCCACCGGCCATCTCTCTCTCCCCTCTCCTCACTCAAAAACCTCACTCAATCTTGCAAACCTTCAAGAATCAACCTCCCTCCGGCCTCCCGATCGCGTTCTAGAGCTTGGAAATTCTTGGGTCAAGCTCAAATCGAAGATTCGAAGTCCAAGAAAGCCAGGGCTTGTTCAAATCTCGGAGATCTTTGCTATCGTCTCAAGGTATGGATTTCTTTACCTTCTCTATGTGTATATATGTTGAAATGA
Organism: Rhododendron molle; assembly: GCA_025413875.1. Taxonomy (NCBI): domain Eukaryota; kingdom Viridiplantae; phylum Streptophyta; class Magnoliopsida; order Ericales; family Ericaceae; genus Rhododendron; species Rhododendron molle. Next base: position 11,024,234 of record CM046389.1, on the reverse strand, counting down.
TGAAGAAATCGTGCTTGGATCATCCCCCTTTGGTGCCTTGAATGTCTGTCGAACTGCAGAAAATCGCCTCAAACAGCGGGGTATTGATACCCAAATTTGGGGTATCGATACCCCATCCTTCTCTGGCCAGGTATTGATACCTGATTTTTGGGGTATCAATACCCCTTGTTGTTCTGGACAGCTTCGATGCTGTTTTGTGTTCCTTCAATTGTTTCAACCCCAATCGCTTCTAAACCCTTTCGGATACCTCCTAGTCCATCTCTTGCATATCTAATTGACGTCCTATGATAAATTGAAGTCATTCGTGATCCTTAGGCCTTTCGTTGGTAGGGAATGATAAAGGCTTAATTGATTAAAACTTTGTTATTTCGCATATCATTGAATGGTGGAATGTTTATGAACGTTTGTCACATATTTGTGATATGGTCGGCATGTCGTAGCACATTTTATGTTAGATTGTGGTCTTGGGAGAGTCATAACTTGTAAGTCGAGTGACGAAATGGTTGTTGCGTCGGGAGTTGATTTAGGAAGTCTCGTAACGCAAGGGGTGGTAATACGAAGACTTAGACGGTCCCGTAACGCAAGGGGTGGTAATACGGTGACCTGTGTCGTTAGGGATCACCGTGACGCAAGGGGTGGTAACACGGTAATCCTCGTGGTGTTATACGGTACGCAAGGGGTGGAAATACCGAAGGAGGGTGTTTTGGCAATGGTGAGTCGTATCGAGGTTGTTGAGTCATTTGACTTTGAGTGAACTTGGTGATGTTTTAAGGTATATGCATGTTATTGAAGGATCATGTTGAACGTTGGGAATATCCTTATACCACTTGTTTCCATTGTTTGAGTTGTACTTCTTTCCTTTGTTTCACTTGCACATTTCATCATGTTTACATATAGATTTGGTAAAGGTTTTCCTACTGGGCTAGTGTAGCTCAACCCAATCTTTTTTTTCAGGACTAAATGCTGGACAATAGCTCGCATGCTATGTATGCTTGGGAGTGAAAGACTTTTTGGAAGTTAACTTTACGTAGTTACTTAGCATCTTTGTATTAACTTTATTTTGACAGAGATGTGATTGTAACTAATTATTCTTGAATTCATTTTGACTATAAAGTTTGTAATACTTTAAGTAGGTTCAAACTTGTATTCATGTTGATTTGAGGCCAAAGTGCCAAAGTTGTAAATCTTTAATTGTGGGGATTTTATCTGTAATTTAAAACTGGTGGGAACTCTTTTGGGTAGTATGTATGACAGGCGAGGCTTTTTATTAAAATGTATTACTTTAATATGTTGAAAATCGATGGCGTGACAAATTGGTATCAGAGCGTCTAGGTTTAGAACACCTAGAGACCGTGGGGAGACTTCAAGTCTCATGGGTTCAAAATGTCACGCAATTTTTTTTCATAACATATGTGTGCTTGTGTGCATTGAAATTACTTGGCTTACGTGGCATGGCATATCAATACAGTACAGTTGTTTTCAACCCGTGTTGGGATAGTTGGAGGTTTTGACCTCATTAAATAACGTTGTGATTGATGAACCTTCTCTTTCTTATAATTTATAGCAAGATGCCTCCGAGGACGCGCGTTAGACGAGGTGGGGTTGGAAACCGTGGTGGCCGAGGCCATGGTCGTGGGGTGCCTCTTGAGGATGAGGTTAGTCAGCATGGGGAGAATCCTGGTGGAAATCCGGGGGCTGGGGCTGATCGAGGTGCTGGTGTACCTCCTAATCAAACTCAATTTGCTAGGGACCTTGTTGCGGCACTCACGGCTGCTAACCTACTGAACCAAGCTCCGAGAGAGAATGCTGAGGATAGGGCTATGATAGCAATGCGGGAGTTTAGCCGTAGGAATCCTCCGACATTTGATGGAACTAATAGTGACCCTTTGGTAGCAGACCACTGGTTAACCCAAATCCGTAAGCTCTTTAGAGCTCTTAACACCACCGAAGATGATATCAGAGTGGGAATTGTGGCAGTTCAGTTGGTCAGAGAAGCCGGTGAATGATGGGAATCGGTCTTGGAATCAAGAAGGATGCAAGGAGGGCGGCGAGGACCGCGGCTCAAGTGGATGAGCCAGATGTTGAGAATTTGACTTGGGCGGAATTTGAGGTGCTCTTTGAGGAGCAATATTTTCCGGAGACAAGTCGCGATCAATTGAGGAATGAGTTCGAGAAGTTGGAGCAAGGGGATATGACTGTTTCGGAGTACGCGGTAAAATTTCAATCCTTGTCCCGTTTTGCGCCGGAGATGGTGGCAACCAAAGAAAGAAAATGTAGGCGATTTGAAAGGGGTTTGAATGATACCGTGAAGAAGTTTGTTGCAGCACAACGAAAAAGGAAGTTCTCCGAAGTTGTGGAGTGCGCTAGGAGCATTGAGTCACCGAGAGAGGTGCCCAAAAATCCTAAGGCATGGGAACCGAGACAACTAGTAGGGGGTGTGAGTTCATCATCGGGAAGTTTCGGTAGTCAAGGAAGGAAAAGACAAAGGGATCAAATGTCGACGTTGCAGGGTCCTTCGAGCTTTAGGCCTCCACCTTCTTCTTCATTCGGGACTCGAGGGGTTTCCAATAGGCCTCCAATAATATGTCATGAGTGTGGTCAAACGAGGAACATTCGAGCTCAGTGTCCGCGGATTTTGGGTACATGTTTTACTTGCGGGAAGTCCGGTCACTTTGCTAGGAATTGTCCGCGTGGGGATGGGGTTCGTAGTGAGTCAGGGTCAGTGCAGCAGCCGAGGGGTGGACAGGGTTCTGCTCGGCAGTCGTTTTGGGGTACTCAGAGGCAGCAGCAGCCTTACTTCCGTCAAACCACTTCGGTTCAGGGGTCTCAGGCTGAGAGATGAGCTAGTTCATCCACGCCTACCCAGGGTTCCGGACATCGGGGTGGACATGTCCAGAGTCAGACTACTCAGGGGATAGCTTTTGCTATCACTTCAGCCATTCTGCCTCCACCACCTCTTGTTACTTCTCAGGCCCCAGAGACTTCGGTTGTGAGGGGTACATTTCTCTTGTTTAACTCATTTGCTAGAGTACTCTTTGATTCTGGAGCTTCTCATTCATTTATTGCTGCATCATTTGCTTGTGCCTTGGAATTGGAAATCGAGAGTATAAATCCTCCATTGTTCGTTGAGACACCTATAGGAGGTATATCACCATTAGACCGTATTTGCCTGGATTGTGAGCTTATCATTTGAGATCGTCGTTTTACTTTTGATTTCATTGTGTTGAACATGTCGGGATTTGATCTTAATTTGGGGATGGATTGGTTGTCTACATTTCACGCTACTATAGATTGCTTCAAGCGTCGGGTCCGTATTTGTCTGCCTGGGGGTTCTTGTTTCGAGTTCTTCAGGGAGCGTCGGGAACCAATAGGACCGTATCTGTGTGAGTCTCGGGAGCGTGAATCGATGTATGCTTTACTAGCAAGCTTGACCTTAGATGAGGATGTGTCCGCACGTGGAGAGTTGCCCCTAGTTGTTTGTGATTTTCCAGATGTGTTTTCGAAGGAGTTGCCCGGTTTACCACCCGAGAGAGAAATTGAGTTCACTATCGACTTGCTTCCTGGTACTGCTCCTATTTTCGTACCTCCTTATCGTTTCGCGCCCACTGGGTTAAGGGAATTGAAGATTCAATTGCAAGAATTGGAAAATTTGGGGTTCATCCGTCCGAGTACGTCACCGTGGGGAGCACCGGCATTATTTGCTCAAAAGAAGGATGGGTCGCTACGTTTATGTATCGATTATCAAAAGTTGAGCCGTGTCACCATTAAGAATAAATACCCTATGCCTAGAATTGATTAGCATCCAAGATCGTATGATCTTGGGGCTTTAATCCTCTAATTTGTGGCTTTTATATGTTTAAGTCGTCGTTCTTATTTAATATTGCACGTAAGGTATCTTTTGTAAGCTTTTCAGGTCAAACGTGCCAAGAAGGTGGTTTTGGACGCCAAGCGATGTTCCGGGATGAACCAAGTGTCCAAATGCCCGCCGGTTCTCATTTCATTGTCACCGAAGCCTAATGGTGCCACAAGAAGCCTCGGAGATTGGCCGGTGGTCAAGGTTGGCGAGGATCGTGCCAAAGTACTCCAAGCGAGGCAAATGCATCGGGGATGGCCCTCGAGGGCATCCGAGGATCCAAGGCCACAAGGCATACCTCCGCCAAGTCCCGTTGATCAAGTATTGAAGTATTGGAGAGCCGTCGGAACACCACAAGGCTTGGTGAGCCAAGCTGAACCTGTGCTGTTGTTTTTGCACAGAGGTATGGATACTTCAAAAATGAGGTATCCATACCATCATGTCAAGTTGAAAGGCAGTTGAATTGGTATGGATACCTCAAAAATGAAGTATCCATACCAATGCCCTTCGACCAACACCTTTTGCTAGATATTTCAACTTTCCTTTTATGGAAAGTTTCCACTTTTGGCATGTTTTTGGGATATTTTGGGGGGCCTTTTGGTCCATTTTATGGCTGATTGTAAGGCATATAAATAGGCTATTTGGCCATTAATAGCCATTATGTATTAACGTACAAATTTTAGTCTTTCACTTGAAGAGCTCTCAAGTCTTTTCTTCCATGTTCTAGTCTTCAATTCCTTTGCAAATTCAAGTAAGTGTTTGTTTGTTTGATCAATTCTCGTTTGTTAATGTTGTTGCTACACGTTGGATATCAATAGAAATCAAGTTTATTTTCCTTTTCTTTGGTGAATCATGTTTTTTTCTATTTAGCATAATTTCTAGTCTTGTTCCAATGTGTGAGTAGTTAACCGGTAGGGTCTCGGGGTGAAGTTTACGCTATGATTTAATCGATCAAATGATTCCGCTTTAATCTTTAGCTCGATTTCAACGTATTGAATGAATTTAACCCATGATGTCTTGTATCGATCATGGGATTGGTGGCTCCTTTGATCAATGAGGTCTATCGGCCCATGCTACGTGCTTGATTAATCGTACGCGTGCGAACGATCCTTTTTCGTCTCTCACTTGCGTTAAATGAGTTCAGTTTGAATTAATACTTTGAAACGAGTTACAAGTAGTCTTCAGTTTTAATGCTTTTAGTGGAATCCGGACGGTTTCGGTCCACTCATTAGTTAGATGAAGAAATCGTTTGATTGGCTGAATCACGAGTAAACCGAGCTCTCTTGACTCGACCATCTTAATCTAGTTTAAATCCAAGTTAATTTTCATCATTCAAATTAAAACATCGAAGTTGGCTGCTTGAAAGCCGAAAACCATTTTCATTACATCTAATCCAAATTAGCTTAAAAGATTTCTTCGTGGGAACGATCCGGTCTTGCCGGTATAATATGCTTTACAACGACCTAGCCCTTGCTTTATTTGGAGGGTAGGTTGCGGAGTTGAGCAAGAATCGACGATTTGTTTGACCAACTTCGAGGCGCCACTTGTTTCTCTAAGATCGATCTGAGGTCCGGTTACCACCAGTTGAGGGTTCGGAGGGAAGATATTCCTAAGACCGCTTTTCGTACCCGATATGGCCACTATGAGTTCATCGTTATGCCCTTTGGTTTGACGAATGCACCGGCAACTTTCATGGACTTGATGAATCGTATCTTTCGTGCTTATCTCGATCGTTTCATAGTTGTCTTCGTGGACGATATTCTTATTTACTCACCTTCAGAGGAGGAACATCAATCTCGCCTTTCCATCGTTCTTGAACTTTTGAGAGAACATCGTTTGTACGCCAAACTTAGCAAGTGTGAATTTTGGTTAACCGAAGTTAAGTTTTTGGGTCATGTTGTGTCGAAAGATGGGGTATCCGTTGATCCGGGGAAGATAGATTCAGTAATGAATTGGCAATGACCGAAGAATGTATTCGAGATTCGTAGTTTCTTGGGCTTGGCAAGGTATTATTGCCGTTTCGTACTTGATTTCTCTTGTCTAGTGGCTCCGTTGACCAAATTGACTCGCAAGGGAACTCGTTTCGTTTGGAGTGACGCATGTGAAATGGCCTTTCAAGAGCTGAAGAAGAGATTGACTACCGCGCCAGTTTTGGTTGTACCCAAACGGGGAGTTGGTTATTCCGTGTATTGTGACGCTTCGAAAGAGGGATTGGGGTGCGTGTTGATGCAATTGGGACGTGTTGTAGCATATGGATCGCGGCAATTGAAGACTCATGAGCGAAACTACCCTACCCATGACTTAGAACATGCAGTCGTCGTCTTTGCATTGAAGAGTTGGAGTCATTACCTTTACGGTGAGAGGTTCGAAGTCTTTTCCGATCATAAGAGTCTAAAGTATTTGTTTTCCCAAAAAGAACTTAATCTACGTCAACGTCATTGGATGGAACACTTGGAAGACTACGATTATGAGTTGCAATATCATCCGGGCAAGGCAAACGTGGTAGCAGACGCGTTAAGTAGAAAATCGACACGACTTGCGAGTATGGCCATCCATGAGTGGAAAACAATGAAGGACTTAGGCTCGTACGCATTGCATTTTGAGGAGGTTCGGGAGGGAGTCACTTTGTGTAACTTAACCGTTCGATCAACCTTATCGACTCGCGTGATTGAGGCCCAACAACAAGATGAAGAAGCAGGGGAGTTTCGTACCAAGTTTCTTAGTGACAATGCTCGAGAGGGGTGGATGATTCATGCCAATCAAGGTTTGAGATACCAAGGAAAGTTGTTCGTACCCATTTCGTGTGGGGAGGAAATTTTGAGAGAATTCCATCACTCACCGTTAGCCGTCCATCCGGGAGGAACAAAAATGTATCACGATTTGCATAGACAGTTTTGGTGGCCGGAAATGAAGAGGGATGTCGTCATCTTTGTTTCCAAATGCCTTACGTGTCAACAAGTGAAAGCCGAGCATCAACGACCCGCGGGAGAGTTGCAACCATTGCCAGTGGCCGAGTGGAAGTGGGAAAATATAACAATGGATTTCGTTACCGGTTTGCCTAGATCGCCGAGGGGGCATGATGCCATTTGGGTGATAGTTGATCGATTGACAAAATCAGCGCATTTCTTACCGATACAAGTTACGGACTCGATAGATACGCTTATCCGTTTATATATTCGTGAGATTATCCGTCTTCATGGAATTCCTGTTTCTATCGTGTCTAATCGAGATCCAAGGTTTACCGCGCGCTTTTGGCAAAGCTTGCAAGCCGCTCTTGGTACCAACCTCTTGTTCAGTACCACGTATCATCCTCAAACGGATCGGCAATCCGAGAGAACGATCCAAATTCTAGAAGATATGCTTCGGGAGTGTGTTATGGACTTTCGGGGTAATTGGGAGGATCATCTACCGTTAGTCGAATTCGCGTACAACAATAGTTACCAATCTAGTATCGAGATGGCACCGTATGAAGCTTTGTATGGGAGACCGTGTCGATCACCCGTTTGTTGGACCGAGTTGGGCGAGGCTACGTTGGTTGGGTCGGAATTGATCCAAAAGACTTCCAAGAGCATGAGAGCGATTCGTCTATGTCTTCTTGAGGCACAAAAGAAAACCACCGAGCAAGTTAAATTGATTCGCCAACGATTGATAACCGCGCAGCGCAGAGTAGACAAAAGAGTTACGCCGATTGTCGTCGCCGACCGCTATCGTTTGAAGTGGGGGACCACGTGTTTCTTAAGGTGTCGCCGCGTCGGGGACTTTCTCGTTTTGGGCAAAAGGGCAAGCTTTCACCACGTTATATCGGGCCGTTTGACATTATCGAGAAGATTAGGGAGGTCGCATTTCGATTGGCCTTACCACCGAGGTTATCAGGCGTTCATGATGTGTTCCACGTGTCAATGTTATGGAAGTATGAGCCGGATCCATCACACGTTCTAGAGTGGTCCGAACTAGAGCTAAAGGCCGATGCGTCTTATGGGGAGGAGCCGATACGTATCATAGATTCACGCGAGCAAGTGTTAAGAGGCAAGACCATTCCGCTAGTGCGAGTCTTATGGAATCACCTCGGGAAAGAAGAGTCAACGTGGGAAAGGGAAGACGAAGTAAGAGAAAAGTACCCACACTTGTTTCCAAATTGATCAATGTGAGTCTTGAAATTTCAAATCTTATGATCGTTGTTCTTATTATTCGGTGATATACGTTATGGCATGAGCATGTTTGTTTGATGCATAATCTTAGTTGGCTTGAATTGTAAATTTTGGGACGAAATTCCTTTAAGGAGGATAGACTGTAGAGACCCGTATTTTCCTTAATTATTGAAAATGTTTAATAAAAGTCTAAATGAGAATAAGTGGTTTATTGGGAAATTATGGCATGATTAGTGATTAATTAAATTGGGGCTTAAAGTGAAAGAATAGAGAGGGGAGGGAGTGTAGGTGTGAATAAAAGATATATGGGTATAAATAGGGGTGTGTGAGAAGTAGGAGAGCATTTTATCCCCATCCCTCATCTCTCTCTGCCGTCTCCTCTCTCTCTCCCCACCGGCCATCTCTCTCTCTCTCTCCTCTCCTCACTCAAAAACCTCACTCAATCTTGCAAAACCTTCAAGAATCAACCTCCCTCCGGCCTCCCGATCGCGTTCTAGAGCTTGGAAATCCTTGGGTCAAGCTCAAATCGAAGATTCGAAGTCCAAGAAAGCTAGGGCTCGTTCAAATCTCGGAGATCTTTGCTATCGTCTCAAGGTAGGGATTTCTTTACCTTCTCTATGTGTATATATGTTGAAATGATGAAGAAATCGTGCTTGGATCATCCCCCTTTGGTGCCTTGAATGTCTGTCGAACTACAGAAAATCGCCTCGAACAGCGGGGTATTGATACCCAAATTTGGGGTATCGATACCCCATCCTTCTCTGGCCAGGTATTGATACCTGATTTTCGGGGTATCAATACCCCTTGTTGTTCTGGACAGCTTCGATGCTATTTTGTGTTCCTTCAATTATTTCAACCCCAATCGTTTCTAAACCCTTTCGGATACCTCCTAGTCCATCTCTTGCATATCTAATTGACGTCCTATGATAAATTGAAGTCATTCATGATCCTTAGGCCTTTCGTTGGTAGGGAATGATAAAGGCTTAAAACTTTGTTATTTCGCATATCATTGAATGGTGGAATGTATATGAACGTTTGTCACATATTTGTGATATGGTCGGCATGTCGTAGCACATTTTATGTTAGATTGTGGTCTTGGGAGAGTCATAACTTGTAAGTCGAGTGAGGAAATGGTTGTTGCGTCGGGAGTTGATTTAGGAAGTCTCGTAACGCAAGGGGTGGTAATACGATGACCTGTGTCGTTAGGGATCACCGTGACGCAAGGGGTGGTAACACGGTAATCCTCGTGGTGTTATACGGTACGCAAGGGGTAGAAATACCGAAGGAGGGTGTTTTGGCGATGGTGAGTCGTATCGAGGTTGTTGAGTCATTTGACTTTGAGTGAACTTGGTGATGTTTTAAGGTATATGCATGTTATTGAAGGATCATGTTGAACGTTGGGAATATCCTTATACCACTTGTTTCCATTGTTTGAGTTGTACTTCTTTCCTTTGTTTCACTTGCACATTTCATCATGTTTACGTATAGAGTTTGGTAAAGGTTTTCCTACTGGGCTAGTGTAGCTCAACCCAATCTTTCTTTTCAGGACTAAATGCTGGACAATAGCTCGCATGCTATGTATGCTTGGGAGTGAAAGACTTTTTGAAAGTTAACTTTACGTAGTTACTTTGTATTAACTTTATTTTGACAGAGATGTGATTGTAACTAATTATTCTCGAATTCATTTTGACTATAAAGTTTGTAATACTTTAAGTAGGTTCAAACTTGTATTTATGTTGATTTGGGGCCGAAGTGCCAAAGTTGTAAATCTTTAATTGTGGGGATTTGATCTGTAATTTAAAACAGGTGGGAACTCTTTTGGGCAATATGTATGACAGGCGAGGCTTTTTATTAAAATGTATTACTTTAATATGTTGAAAATCGAGGGCGTGACAGTCTATAATATTTCAGTTGTCTAAAGGCTTTGGAGGCTAGATCCCCTCGAAGTGGTCTTGTTGGAGGTCCGATCCCCACGAAGTGATCGATTTCTCCCCCATTCTCTTTGTCTTTTAATTTTCGGAATAATCTTTCATATAAGTTATTCACGACTCCGCGCAATCTCAATCGAAAAATGTTTTGGACGATTTGGATTAAAACAATCTATTACTAAATCTTAAATGAATTTTTAATGAGCGAGAATACAAGCTCAATTTTGAGAATCTTAATTGTTTTATCCAAAAAAGTCTTGGAGCATAACTTTAAAACACAACTTCGGACGTATCTGTGTCCAGAACGTTGGATGTGTGTGACCTCATGTGCATCTAATGCCTCTAATCACAGTTGTGTTTTAAATTGTGTTTGCAGTATTGCTCTTGTTTTATCTGCCCTACTAGGAAATGGTTTTAAGTGACTTTTACTCCAAACGAGTTCGAAGGGTAAAAACTAATAGTGGTTTGAGTACCACAAACACTAGAGCATTTACGCTATATTATTGGATAGGCTAATGGCCATAGTGAAGTTATTTTCGCTAAATGTTATTTTAGTTAATGTATGTGATGAAAATAAACAACCTAAAAATATGTGGAAACGTAACATAGACTTTATCCCATTTAATCCGTTTAGTTACCCCATAAACACAAAAACACAAAACTCACTCACATTGAGTGTGTTAGAGAAATTGGTTACTTTTAGGTGGAGCATACAATATACTGATGACCAAAAAATGAGGGAGGAGAATAGGGTTTTTGACTTATTATTCACAGGTAGTATTTACAGTTTGCTTAGTATACCCATTTTGACTTCTCATCAAATGACACGCAATTTTCTATAATTCATTGAGTCTTGGGCTCATGAAAAATATGCTACTTCTAGACGTCACAAATTACCATGAGCAACACACGTGTAATTCCACTAGTGATTCCAACTGTTTATCTCGTAGGACCTGTGAATTATATGTCTACCATGATCGAACATCTTTTAACACATGTGTTAACATAATATTTCCACATTGCTCATTTAAGTCACCCAAGCTGGGCTAATTGATTTTAGATTGGAACCCTCCAAGAAATTTAACATGGTATCAGAGCTAGGTCTTGGGTGGCCTCACTTGTCATGGATAAGTCTTTATCATCTCCATTGCCTGAGTCAATCGCTCAGCTTCTGGTCTCCTGGTCTGTCACCTCCACGTGCATCCGGGCTACACTTGAGAGAGAGTATTAATTTTAGACTTGTCCTATATCGCTTATTTAAGCAATCCAAGCTTGATTAATATATTCTAGAGGCTACTCCACCTGTAACCAATTAGTTTTAGGTTGGAACCCTTCAAGAAATCTAATAACATAAAAAAAAAAGTTCTTGTTTACTTACCCCCCCCAAAAAAAAAAAAAACATGAAAAAAGTTACATTTTTATAAAACATAAATGACAAATATCATCTAATCTTTGAGCATTTTTTCATAGAGATCAAATTTTTGTTAAGAAGACATAAAGAATATGTTCACGTGCCATTATAATTTGCTTTGGAAAGGGCCAAAGTACAAATAGAATGTCGACTTCTCACGTAAGGAATCCACAGACCCAAACATGCCATAACATTCCTTTCTTGCCTTACAGTTATCACCACCCTTCTCATTTGCTTTTTCAGATTTCTTGCATTTGCGAATTGGGTCTTGTTTCTCTGTTTTCGTTACCCGGAAAATCTGTCATAATAGAGGTAATTGATCATCTTCCCTCCTCCTGCTGCCCTTTCTTTCTGTGTGTTTATATTCTTGTGTCTATATATTGTACATGCACATCTTCCTTTTATTACATTTGCGAATTGGGTCTTGTTTCTCTGTTTTCATTACCCGGAAAATCTCTCATAATAGAGGTAAGTGTTTTTTAAACCTAATCTACTCTATCCTATGGGACTTGGGGAGGGGATGAGTGCTTATGGCAATTGAAGTTATTGAACCATGCTCATGTGCATGAAAGTATAAGGGATGCACCAACTGCACTTCACTCCACTTGCCTAGCGGGGCTAATTTAATAGGGGACAAAAACCACGTATGCATTGACCCTGCAAGAATTTATAGCACCTAGAAAGTTTAGAAGTCGAGAATTAGGAGGCAGAAAATCTTAAGTTCCAACCATTGACCACTAGGCCAACCCTTCGTAACCCGGCTGCAGTCCAATTTGTTCATGGGTTGAATCAAACTAAAGTGGTACCTGGTACATGATGTATCAGTAAAAAAAAACACGGTACTTTCGTTGGTACACTATTTAAAACCTTAAACAAGATTGTTCATGGCTTTTTTTCTAGTTTCAAAAATCATGTTCAAATTTCTCAGAGTCGGATGGAGACATATTTCATTTAGCATTTTATTGAACAGTGAAGAGTAATTCCAACACCAGTTGTTTCTGTTCCCCTAACGATCTTTTAGCACCATCTTTAGAGCAAGAATTATTTTCTATTCAGTCGATAATATAGGGAACTATTGTTGGATTTGTGAAGCCCGATTCAGCTTTGATTCGCCACTTCGGTGACTATGAACTGCAGATGAACTCAATTACCTAATTGGGGAATCAAACAAAATCCTTATGCCGTGCTTTTTTATTTGCGTTCTTAATTTGCTCAATTTATTATTCGTGCTATTGTGCGTGTGTGGTGGTTTGGGCAATTCCATGACAACTATATCAGCCAAGAAAATATATCGGCTCCGAAACTAATCAATTGTATTGCTTTAAGTAGGAAACTGTGTTAAAAGCCCTTCCACCCATTACGGCTTCTTGTCCTTTTCATCCCTAAATGCCATTTCTACTTCACGTGAATTTTTTCGTTTAATGTTTACTCTTGGCTTTGTATGTGAATATCAGTTGACAGTGTAATACTCTATAAGATTAGGGTGACATTTCAGTTTTCATTGTACGCAGAGTTTTTCGTAGATCATATTATCAAAAATTTCCAATGACAAAGTGAGAGAATGCTTTGTGAAGTACCAGAGCATTCAAAAAGATAATTTCTCCGAATGTATTATGCTTGAAATCTCACTGTGAGATTTGCGGGCATATGCGTATTATAAAGCTAGATGAATTGTTACTCTTCATTTTGTTTGAGTGAATATAGTACGGAATAACGCATTGAAATCAGCTCCTCTCTACACCCCATTTCTCCATTTTGTTCAAATAATAATGCATCGAAATCAACTCCACCGCAATTTTATTTGAATAGATGAGATTGCTCAGATGAACTGCTATATTTTTTTATAGTGCCTTTAAGAAGTAAGAACGGGTTTCTTACCGTATGCGCTTGGTTCGACTTTGAGAAGATTAATTTAGAAAATACGGTATGCCGACAAAGACAATTATCTTTATTCATTGCAATGGAAAGGAAAAAAGAATTCACTCTGCTTCTACAGTTCTACAGAAAGAGGAAAACATGGATATTGGAGAAGTTATTTGGTTATGGACCCTTTACATGGAGTCTAAAGGGGCTAGTTATGAATATACAAAAAGGAAATATGTAAGGAAAAAACAAGGGGGTGATGCTTTAGGGATCAACTCGTCTTTATACCTCATTCCTCCATATCTCTCCAAAACTCTCATTTTATGAGCCCCATCCGGACTATAAACGATGATCCGAACTGTTTATCTTGTAAAATTCCGAAGTCTATGTCTGCTAAAAATCAATTTGATCTAACATCTTTTAACGGGAAAAATTCAAAAAAACTCCCAACCTTTAGGCCCAAGTTCAATTAGACTCCCAACCTTTTAAAAATTTCAATTTTACTCCCAACGTTATCTTCCGTTAATCAAAATGAGTCCTTCCGTCAGAATGACTAACGGATTCTGTTAAAGGCTCCGTTAAATATCGTCTCAATCGAATTTTGATGATCCGAGCCGTTCAATGTGTTCAAAACGTGATTTTAAGGATACCCGCAAAAAATCAACAAAAAAAATGACCGGGAAGGGCTTCATCTGAACAGTTTTTTATTGAATAGTTCAATAAAAAACTGTTCAGATGAAGCCCTTTCCGGTCATTTTTTTTGTTGATTTTTTTCCGGTACCCTTAAAATTACGTTTTGAACACATTGAGCGGCTCCGATCATAAAAATTCTATCGGAAAAGGGAGGTGCAGACCAAAGCAAAATCCGGACGTCCGGACTTGAACAAAATCTGGATCAATCCGCACCTCTCCTTTCCCAATCGAATTTTGATGATCCGAGCCACTTAATGTGTTCAAAATGTGGTTTTAAGGGTATCCGCGAGAAATCGGCAAAAAAATTGACCGGGAAGGGCTTCATCTGAACAGTTTTTTATTGAACTATTCAATAAAAACTATTCAGAAGCACTTCCAGTCATTTTTTTGTTGGTTTTTTGCGGGTATCCTTAAAATCATGTTTTGAACACATTGAGCGACTCAGATCATCAAAATTCAATTGAGACGATATTTAACGGAGCCTTTAACAGAATCCGTTAGTCATTCTGACGGAAGGACTCATTTTGATTAACGGAAGATAACGTTGGGAGTAAAATTGAAGTTTTTAAAAGGTTGGGAGTCTAATTGAACTTGGGCCTAAAGGTTGGGAGTTTTTTTGAATTTTTCCCTCTTTTAACACGTAAAGTTACATTTTGTTATATACTAACATAATTGACAAATATTAGCTAAACTTAGAACAGTTTATTTTTTGAAGAGAAAATTTTCACGTACCATTAGAATATGTTTTTGAATCCACCAAGTTGATCTAACATCTTTTAACACGTAAAGTTACATTGTGTTATATACTAAAATAATTGACAAATATTATCTAAACTTAGAACAGTTTATTTTTTGAAGAGAAAATTTTCACGTACCATTTTTTGAATGCACCAAGTACAATTTTTTTTTGGGTCAAACAGAAATTTCATACATTAATTAAACTGAGAAACAAGAGTCAGAAAGACTAAAAGTCATAATACAACAAAGACGAGCAAAGTAGACAAGAACCAACAACTAGGTTCTAAGATGACCCACGACAAATTCCCTAACCGCCATAGGGACACGGACGAAGTAGATCGAATTGACTGTTGTTGACGTAACGAAAGGAATCCATAGAGCCAAACAAGCTGTGCCAATTATTTCTTATCTTCAATTATCATTACATACACCATTTGCTTTTTCATACATACATATTTGCAAATTGGGTCACTGTGTTTCATTCTCCGGAAAATCTCCCATAATAGAGGTAATTGATCATCCTCCCTCCTCCTGCAATCTTTCTGTGTGTTTATTTGCATGTGTCTATGTACTATACATTTTATGCTTATCTTTCTTTTTCACCTTAAGCAATCATCAATTCTTCCAATAGATTTCGTGTACTGCTGTGATTACTGATTAGTGTTCTTTTATTCCATTGGATCGGAGGAAAACATCCATTATTTTATTTACGCCCAGGCTGTCCTAGACTGCTTATGCACACCTTGATGAATCCTTGGACTTATTTTACCGTCCACTTGAGTAACCAATTTAAAATGGGACAAAAGCCACATACGGATTGGCCCTACAAGAATTGAGACCACCTAGAAGGATTAGAAGCTGAGAATTTTGAGGGAGCAAACCCAAAGTTTCAACCATTGACTACCAGGCCAACCGTACCGTTCATAACTCAGCGGTCAAGTTTGTCATGGCTTGAATAAGACTGAAATGGTACTTGGTACATACAGTATTGGTAGAAAATGGGTAGGTAAGCTATTCAGAACCTTGAATAACACTTTCGTGACCCTTTTTTCTAGTTTCCTTTTTTTTTAAACTTAAAAAAATTTGCTAAAAAGCCTACATCAGAATCCAAAATAGAAGACAACGGAAAATGATGAACACTAATAAGTATAAAATGACCTCTCAAAGCCAACCCAAACCAAAGAGCCCAGCACAGTCCAATGGGCATAGACCAGAGGCCCAATGAACATCTAGCACCTAGGGGGTTAGGCCCAACCAAGCCTAGCTTCGACGGACTAGCCCAAGGAAGGGGTCAGCTCAGGAGCTCATAAGGTGAGCTCCGCAAACGTGACAACCAGCAACCAGGAGCCAATTATACTATTGTGGCAGAAGTTTGTACAGTTTCAAGGACTCATAGAGTAGTCGGACTCTTATCCCCTTCTAGAATAGCCAAGGCATTATCTCATCCCAAGCGACGAGGCTGCGAATCCTAAGGGATAGGTACAGAAGACCTATGCACCAAGAGGACTCTTAAACCTGATAAGGATCAAAGGAGTCTTGGGTAAAGAGGACACTCCAACACCCATCTATTTCCGTTTCGTACAGATGAGACTCCTCCCAAGATGCCTATATAAAGATCACATCTCCATATCACAAAGGTAGGAAAACAATACACAATTAATACTCGGTCCATACTCTCATCAAAGACAAAATGGGCGATGGCTACAGGCACACCGGTGCCCATAGTTTACCGTCTCCATTTTGCAAGTCATTGGTCGAGCACGCTAGAGGACCGCTTCACCAGCTGGAGGACTAGATGGGCAGATGAA
Source organism: Rhododendron molle (assembly GCA_025413875.1). NCBI lineage: Eukaryota > Viridiplantae > Streptophyta > Magnoliopsida > Ericales > Ericaceae > Rhododendron > Rhododendron molle. The sequence continues at coordinate 11,007,792 of CM046389.1, read as the reverse complement.
GGAACTCATCTCCGTAGGTACTCGAAATTGCTTCGTCAGACATGCACCCAATCAGACTGAAGGAAACACGTCGTTTGAAGGGGGTTGCAACCCAGTGAGCAACTTCATTTCCTCGACGACCTATCCACGAGAAGAGCCAGGGCAATCCCTTTGCCAATATCCTGATATTCTGGATCACACTCCCAAACTCCCAAGGATGCACCAAATCACAGACGCAGACGTGAATGATCTCCCAAGGAGCCTCAATTTTTATCAATGACTGCGCCATTAATCGCTGCCAAAGTAGCTATAGACTTTGAAGCATGCACAGCAACATTGCAAATTTACAATTAACCATAACGCACCCAACAGGGGGGCCGGGGGTGCCCATTTGGCCTGAGAAGAGGCCGTAACCTGATCGTCAACTCCTCGCTCCTCAATGGAGCTAGTAATCCGCCCACGGACCCTCATGTTTCTTAGGTTGGTTTTTGAATTTTTTTTTTGTATTTGTTAGTTTTACACTAAATTTTTTGTGGATTATTGATTCGTCTCGACGAGAGGAATTGGAAAAATAAATAAAAATTACCTTTACCCAAGTATTTTGAGAAATAACCACTTTTTAGCAGAAAAAGTGAAATAAGTTTACTTATTTTGAGAAATAAGTGGTTATTTTTCAAATATTTGGGCAAAAGTAAATTTTTTTTACTTTTTCGATTTCTCGGCGAAACGAATTGAATAATCCACAAAAATTTGAGGCAAAACTGTAAAATGCAAAAAAAAAAATGACGAACCAACATATTTTAAGATAAATTTAAAAGAACGCAGCCTTAACAACAATCATATGATTAACTGGGGAACCAGGGGCCTGCCTTGTTCGGTTTGGAACTCCAAACCCAAAATTTTGGAAAAAGTAACTTTTCTACTTTTTCTCTCTAACTTTTCAATTATTAATCTCATTTTTCACTCTATCTCTCTCTACTTTTTACCTCTCTCCATAATCATTACTCTTATTTCTCTCTCTATCTTTATTCAAAAACACTACTCAAAACCCGCAACCGAACAAGGGCTAAAACCAAACTCATTGCGGCCTAGCTTTCCAAATAAACCAACCGATGGTTGCCACTTTGCTCAACATAGATAACCTTTGCTTGTCAGATTGCGATCAATCCACCTGGTTTTGTAAATAGAACCATCAAAATAGAACCATCAGCCCCAAGGAATGTCAATCCCACCGGGCGGGTCCAAAAGCATGTAAATAACAAATGCTCGACAAATTCAGGTTCAGAGACACAAATAGGGAAAGAAATCGTTAATGATCGCTAAAGATGATGAAGATTTTCCTTGGTTGAATTGAAAACTCAACGAGTATTAAAAATGTATTGAAACTCTGCGTATTTTTAAGATGGGATTGGAAAATCTTGTAGTGCTAGGCCCTGCAAGGCACCCTGTAGGGCGCACACGGGCCATCGATCTTGACAATAAATGGTTGAGATATAATTTTTAATTATGACTGATTTACTGGTCATAATTGATTTTTTATCTGAATCGTTAATCATCAGGTTCGGCCAAGATTCAACTTCAATCTCTACCCTGCGCTCGGCTTCGGCAGAGATTAAGGGGCTATTGTAGCAAGCCGAACATGCACGGCCATGTTCGCCCCAGGCCGAACGTAACAATCGCCAGGAATATCTTCCCAGGGGTCGCTGAAGGTCGCTGAAGACATAGCCCACGCTCGGCCACCACCTGGGCTCGGCATCAGTGGGGCTCGACCACCCGCAGAGTCACGTGTTTTCCCCCATGTGTTTACCCCCATGTGCTGAAACGGTTACAAGCGAAAGATAATCATGAACGCACATGGGCAGTGCCAGCTCACGCCAAAACGGTTACCAGATTCGTTCAGTAATGTCACAACAGCGTCACTTGACCCGTGCTAGGCACGTGCTCGTACTTGGAGAGCAAGCCAAGAGGACTCTATAAATACCAACGGATGTAGCCCTAAGAGGTACATTCTTCTACACCGAGAAAAGCCCTAATCTTATCCTTCTCTGCAAACACTCATCCTCTCGCCGGAGGGCCTTGCCGGGGTAACCCCGACCTGGTCTTTAGTCGTGCTCTCTTTTGCAGAGGGACGGAGAAACCAGCTAACCCACCATACGACAGAGGAAGGATTCGGATCAAGGTTCACGGGCCACACAATTGGTGAACCCGACGTGAACTCGCCTCTGATCCACGCGGCTCACTCCCCTCTCCAAACAATCATCCTCCCTCCACAAAACAACCACATATCTCACAACCATGGGCGGCGATCTGATGGATGTGACCGTCTCTGGGGCCAAGGACGCCAGCGGGAACATTATCCTCCCACCCTAAGACAGACACATGTCAATCTCAATCCCAGCGAGTTCCGGGCTATCACCAGCCGCGGAAGAGGTCACGGCGTCCTATATCCGTTTACTCCAGCGTCGAGACGACGAGCGGGACAGCGAGCTGGCCGCACTAAGGGCGGAGGTGGCCCAAATGAAGCAGCACATGCAACAAACTGCAATACCAGCCACCTCCAGATCTGGTGGGAGTGCGAGGCGACGAAACAAGAACACACCTCCACCGCCTCCACCACCACCACTGGAGCGTCCGCTCGAAGTCGGCCAGCGTGGCTCTGTAAAGGACCGCCTTGGCTTCACCCCAGCACCTGGCGACGCCAGAGAAATCATTCTGTACAAGCAACCAACCGCATCTGGAACGCACCGTTCCAGAAGCCATCAAGAGCGAACTTGGACGCGGGACACCGAGTAATTCACGAGCACGTACTCTACTGGTCGTGCGAAATTCTCTCGCACCACGGTCTCGCACCAAAGCCGAGATTCCGTACGGACCAGGTGCCACGTCTCTGAACGCCTCGGTAATATTCCCCCCGAGAACTAAGATGCCGAGCACAATTGCCAACGGCAAGGGAAAGGCATAAGGAATGAAGGGGCGCGTGACGATAACAAAACTCGTCGTGCACGAGAAAAGTCCATCGACGGCCCACGCCGAACAACAACGGACCTGAGGGACAAGCTCAGGAACAAGGACGACGAGAAAACATCTAACAAGGACCCTAAGGGAAGGGACTCCAAACGAACGAAGACAGATGAGTTCGGCAAGCCCCCTCGCCCTGGGTTCGAGAGGCAGTTGAAGGATCTCGGCGTTTCACCCTTCACTTCCCATATTATCAACACTTTACCTGAATCTACATTTCACTTGCCCAAATTCACCAAGTTCGACCCCTCCACTTGTGAGGCCTACACCCATCTCATCCATTTCCGCCAAACAATCGAGCTCTGTACCCAGAAGGATGAAGTCAAGTGTAAGGCGTTCCCATCCAGCCTCGGCTCCCTTGGACTCCAGTGGTTCAACAAGTTGCCCGCTGGATCCATTCGGAACCTTGCCGACCTCGAACGCGCATTCAATACCCGCTTCATCACCAGCAACAAGACTGCCAAGGAACCTGAGTCCCTCTCCCAAATGAGGAAGCTCCCATCCGAGACCCTCAGGCAGTATGCCGAGCGTTACTGGCAACTATTCAATGAAATCCCTGGGATCGACGAGTACTGGGCTGCGCGCACCTTCAAGAATGGCTTGGAAACAGGCAGCAAGATCATCGACGAACTTGCCATCCGCCCGCTGCACGGCATGGGAGAGCTGATGCGCGTTGTCGAACAATTTTGTGCACTCGAAGAATTCTACGCCGACAGGGCCGCACAGGGCATGCCGAGCGCCATCGCAAACCTCCCTGCTGCCACCCCTCAGCTGCCTGCTCAAGTCATCACCCAACAAGCCCAGATGAAGAAACATGTGAACAACATCAAGGAAGGCAAGAAGCGTCAGCCGAAGGTGCACGACTACGTTGCCGAGACCACATACTTCAAGGAGCCCATCTGGTCCTTTCTAAAAGAAATCATGAGGCAGGCGTGGTTCGAATGGCCAACTGGCAAGCTCGGCACAGACACTGGTCCGCCAGATCAGAACCCAAGGAAGAAGTGCTCTTATCACAACGAGCTCGGCCATTACACCACAGCCTGCGCACCATACAAAGCGCTCCTGGAGAGGCTTGCCGCACAAGGCCATCTCGATCAATACATCAACCGAGCAAAGACGCCCGCCCGACAACCAACAGGCACTCCCAACCCCAATGAACAGCGGCCGATAATACACGTTATCCACGGCCCAGTAACCAAGGAACTCGAAGGTACCCTCCGGGGCCGACATCACTCAAGTCTCGTCCTCCAAACAGGTACTCTCTGTCGGGAGCGGATCCAAGCGCCCGTATCCACAAGATGTTCCCAAATGGACGATAACTTTCACCGAACGCGACCTTGACCACGTGCAAACTCCCTACTATGATGCACTTGTTGTTACTGTTCAAATTGGTGTCCACGACGTCAAACGTGTCCTCATCGACCAAGGAAGCTCGGCAGAGGTCATGTATTACGACCTTTTTAAGAAACTCGATCTCCCAGAATCGGCCTTACAGGACACCGAAGTTCCTCTCATCGGCTTCAACGGAGCTCCTGTTTGGCCGATTGGCAAAATCTTCCTTCATGTCGTCGTCAGCTCAAGGACCGTGTCAATCGAGTTCATCGTCGTCAACTCTCCAAGCCCTTACAATGCCATCCTCGGCCGCACCTGGTTGCACGGCATGCAGGCCATCGTTTCCACTTATCACTAGGTCGTTCGCTTCATCGGCACTGGTGGCCAACAAGAGAATCTAAGAGGTGACCAAGTCGCTTCCAAAAAGTGCTATATCTCAGCCGTGCACGCCTCCTCCAAAGCCAAACAAGTTCAATGGGTTGAAGTTCCAGATATGGCCGTCATTAAGGACGTCGGCCATAACTCCAAGGACAAGGCCGAAGAGGAACTGGTTCAAATGCCCATCAACGAGGATGGTTCACGTTTCTTCTTGGTCGGCTCTTTCCTGAGCGACGCCGAGCGCGAAGAAATGTTCCAGTTCCTCAAAGACAACTTGGAAGTTTTTGCATGGACGCCCAATGAGATGCCAGGAGTTGATCCCAATTTCATCTGTCACTCTCTCAACATCAAAAAGGATTCCAAACCAGTCGTGCAGAAGGCTCGGCGCTCAGCCCCAGAGCACGCCGACGCCATCATCGAAGAGGTGACTCGCCTGTTGGAAGCCAACGCAATTCAGAAAGTACAGTACCCAACGTGGCTTTCCAATACCGTAGTGGTCAAAAAAAAGAACGGCAAGTGGCGCGTCTGCGTTGACTACACCAACCTCAACGACGCCTGCCCAAAGGATTGGTTCCCACTAGCGAAGATCGACCAATTGGTTGACGCCACAGCAGGCCACGCTCGATTCAGTTTCCTCGACGCCTACCGTGGTTATCATCAGATAGCCATGGACCCAGACGACATGGAGAAAACAGCCTTCATCACTCCGCACGGTATTTTCTGCTACCGAGTAATGCCTTTTGGACTTAAGAACTCTGGCGCTACCTCCAACCGCGCAATCTACAAGATGCTTCACGAACAGATAGGCCACATCCTGGAAGCCTACATCGACGACCTCGTCGTCAAAAGTCAAAAAGAGAGCAACCACCTTGCCGAGCTCAAAGAGGTATTTAACGTTCTCAAACTCCATAAACTCCGCCTCAATCCGGAGAAATGTGCCTTCGGTGTAAGCGCCGGCAAGTTCCTTGGCCATTTGGTCAACCGACGCGGCATTGAGGCTGACCCCAACCAGATCAAAGCTGTGGCAGACCTGCGCCCACCACGCACAATCAAAGAAGTTCAAAAACTCACAGGCATGGCCGCTGCTCTCAATCGTTTTATCAGCAAGTCTTCCGACAAATGTCACGCCTTCTTTCACGCTTTGAAGGGGAAAAGCAGGCGTAACTTCAAATGGACGGAAGACTGCAACAAAGCACTAGCCGAGCTCAAAGCTTACTTATGTTCGGCGCCACTCTTGGTGAAGCCGGAGGAATTTGAAACCCTCTACCTGTACCTGGCCGTCTCGGCACATGCTGTCAGTTCCGCTCTAGTCCGACGAAAAGGTGCCGACGACATGTCAATCTACTTCACCAATAAAACACTCTTACCAGCACAAACGTGCTATCTCCCCCTGGAAATGTTAGCCCTCGCTCTCGTCTCGGCAGCACGGAAGCTACTTCCTTACTTCCAATCCCACACCATTACCGTCTTAACGGAGTACCCCCTCAAGGCACTCTTTCGAAAGGCCGACCTCTCCAATCGAGTTTAAAAATGGGCCGTCAAACTTGCAAATTTCGACATCCACTTCGAGCCTCGGACAGCAATCAAAGGCCAAGTCCTCGCCGACTTTATTGCCGAACTCACTCCTGACGATGCAGCTGAGTTCAACAAACCACCTCCACCACAAGCGGTCATCACGGCCGAGGACGCAAAACCTTGGCTACTCTTCCAAGGCGACTCCTGGAGGCTCCACGTTGATGGCGCCTCCAACAGCAACGGACTAGGTGCTGAGGCGTCTTAGTTCCCCTTGTGGAACACTACATGAAAGTTCCATCAGCATTGACTTCCCTGCCACCAACAACGAAGCAGAATACGAAGCCCTCCTCGCAGGACTACGCTGGGCTACTGCATTGAATGCAGAGGACCTGGTTGTTTACTGCGACTCTCAGCTGATTGTGAATCAAGTGCTGGGGGACTACGAGGCCAGGGACCCAAGAATGATGAAGTACCAGACAACGGCAGCTGAACTCATCGCCAAATTCAAAAATTTCAGGATCGAGCAAATCAGCCGGGAACACAACGCCCATGCCGACGCACTTGCTGGTCTAGCCTCGGCATCAAAAGCATCTGAGTTCCGCACTATCAACTTCGGCTGCATTGATCATCCAAGCTTTGACGCCTCTGCCGAGGTGCTAAATGTCGAGCTCGGCCCAAGCTGGATGGACGAGATTGTGGACTTTCTCAGAACCAACCACCTACCTAACGACAAGAAGGAAGCCTACAGAATCCGGAACAAGGCTGCCTACTACTGGCTATCCGACAGCGGCCAGCTCTACCGGAAATCTATCTCTGGTCCATACCTACTCGTCGTCCACCCTACACAAGTACCTGTAATTCTCAACGAGCTTCACTCTGGTAGCTGTGGCTGCCATTCTGGCGGCCGTTCTCTCTGCCAACGTGCACTCAGTCAGGGCTATTTTTGAAAGAATATGAAGAAAGATTGCGAAGAGGTCGTCCGCAAATGCCGTCCCTGTCAGCTGTTCTCCCCAATCCCAAAACAGCCCGCCCAGAACCTTTCCCCTATAACTAGTCCATGGCCCTTCGCCCAATGGGGGCTTGACATTGTCGGGAAGCTTCCAACCGCTCCTGGCGGTTTCAAGTTCCTTATCACGGCCACAAACTACTTCTCGAAATGGGTAGAAGCCGAACCCCTCGTAACGACAACCGAGGCCGACGTTAGGCGATTTGTCTGGAGAAACATAATTACTAGGTTCGGCGTACCATACGCAATTGTTTCTGACAATGGCACACAATTCGTTGGCAACGGCCTCTCAAGCCTCCTAGAAGAGTTCGGCATCCGCTTCTTTAATTCTACTCCAGCATATTCTCAGGGGAACGGCCAAGCCGAGTCTTCAAACAAGACTGTCTATGCCGGGATTAAGCGTCGCTTAACTTCCAAACGTGGTAAATGGGCAGAGGAGCTGCCGAGGGTCCTATGGGCATACCGCTCTACACCGCGCCGTTCTACAAGCCAAACCCCCTTCTCCATGGCGTTCGGTATGGAGGCCGTCATCCCTTTAGAATCAAAGTTTCCCACCCTCCGGACAAAGACATTCAACCCAGTCACCAATGACGAAGCTGTTGAACAGGAGCTCATGCTTGCGGAGGAAAAGTGTGATGACGCTCGGCTGAAACTGGCCGACTATCAACAGCAGGTGGCCAAGGGGTACAACCGCAGCATGCGCATCAAAAAGTTCAAGCCTGACGACTTAGTTTGGCAAAAGGTGGTCCAGGCAACTAAGAAGAAGAAATTCATGCCGAACTGGGAAGGTCCCTTCCGCATTGTCAAGATTGCTGGCGAAGGGGCATATGTCCTCGAGGACATGAATGGGAAGGTGCTTACCAACCCTTGGAATGCCCAGAATCTCAAAAAGGCGTACATGTGATTTTCATACCCATGCTCGGCTTCCCTACCTGTTTCAAATGAGTTCAACTCGATTTGAAAGCTTTTTCTTTTACTTTTACCAGTCCTCCAGTTGTCTTTTTATTCCAAAAATGGCTTCGGCCTCTAGCATGTTGTTTCCATCCCGAGTTACTTAATGGAAATACTATTTTCTTCGCCAATCGTTTTTTTAAACCTCTTTTAACTTAGCATTTTTTCCAGTTTTTTACTTCCATTATTGCTCTCGGCAAACATTGCCACCCACAAACGATGACTTCGGTCACATCCACAAACGACCCTCAGGGTCAGCTTCGGCCATACTTGCTGCCCAAAGAAGCGAACGGACATATGGTCCACCGAACCCATTACACACATTACGGCTGGGTTATGGGCTTCGGTTTGGCTTGGCAAGACAATATGGTCGGCCACAGTCAGGTTACACTCACACTTTGGTGAGCAAACCACCCACTAAACAATTACACTCCGTACCTTGGGTAAAGGACGGGCGCTCCGGCCGAACCCACCCACAAACGTTCGGTAGCTATTCTACTTTGGTTTAGGCTCGGCTGTCACCAACCTACATCAAGGAAGTTCTACTTCAAGCAGAACCTATACCACAGTGGAGGCTACGGATACCCACAGACCAAACGTACAGTAATCAAAATTTCACAAAACAAGAAGACAAATGCCCAAGTTCGGCAATACAAATTCATTTCAAGAAAGAGAAATTCTTTTCAAGAAAGAGAGACAAGTGTTGCAGAAATTCCTACCGGGAGGTACGGCGTAGTAAATCGTTCGGTGCCGACCCCCCACAAACTATTACATCTGGAACGGCAAATACCGAGTTCGGCGCCGTCCAGTCCAAAATGCCAAAGTTCGAACAAAAAGCCAGAAAACATAAAAAATTCAAACTTCAGGAGCATCCTTCGAAGCTGCAGCATCAGCATCAGCATCAGCCTTGGAATCTCCTCCAGTATTTGCATCTTCAGCCTTGGCATTTTTTGCTTTTGTAACACCGGCGGCATCAACGTCTCCCGCTTTCTTAGCAGCATCATCACCCTTCTCTTCTTCATCTTCAACGTTGACAACGGTGAGGTCATCAAGGTCCTCGTCACTCTCAAGAAACTCCTCATCCGGCAGGGGAGCACACTCTTCCTCGGTATAAGGGAGCTCAAGCTCGGGAACAATTGGCGCATTGATACGGCTCAAATCAAGCTCGATTTGCATCCCTTCACTGACGGCAATGACACCGGCCTTGTAGCCAGCTTTATAAGCGCGCGGTATCCTCTTTTGGATCGCGTCGTTCACCATTGAACGTGCATCCCTGACATACTCTTGGCCTGCACGGTCGTACCCTGCTTAATATGCCTTCTGGTCAACCTCCTTCATTTTTCTCTTCTCCCTCCTCAGAACCTGGCCGAGCTCACGTTCAGCCTTCTTCACCTTATCGGCCAACTCGTCTCTCTCCTTCTCCAGCTTAGCAATTTGAGATTTTGCCGTCTTCAAGCTCCCCTTGTAACTTCGAGACTTCTCGCGTTCAGTCTTCAAGTCTGCATAGTACCGCTTACGTTCGGCGGTAAGGAGGTCGGCTTGGTTGTAGGCTCGCAGTATCGCCTGGCCAGCCTGCAAAGCAGCAGAGGCACAAGCTCAAAAACAGGTATGAAAGACTGGGAAGGGAGTTAAGTTTGATAATACCTGAACAATGTAAGCACTGGCATGAACCAGGCTCGAATGAAGCTCCTCCGGAACCTTATGCATGTCGTTCAGCAGTGCCAGACCTTGAAGCATCGTCGGGGCTAAACCCGGCTACAGCTTAATGCTATCGTTTACAGAAATGACCGTGCCTTCGGCCATCGCAAAGGATGGCGCGAACTCCTGCACAACCATCTAGCCTCCCGAGGCTGACGCCTTTTCCATGGCTTTGGAGCGAGCCGCGGTCGAGGACTCTGACTGATCCTTTTCCTTCGAAAGCGGCGTTGGAGGCTTGGCAGGGAAGAAGTCGTGGGTTACCTTCTGTTTCTTTGCAACATGCTCAGCGTCGGTAGCTTCTTTTTGCCTAACCGCAGCGCCGTCCCTGATGTTCAAGATGGGGGAAATTGGGGGATAAGGGTGCGGAGAGGTTCAAGATCAATACCTTCGAACGTAGATGGTTGACTGCTCTGGAACCAGAAGTCAGCCGATTTCTTGAGAGTTGGGAACTTTACCCTCGGCCTTTCACCTCCTTGCTCGGCACCGGATCCTTGATCTTCCCCCCTAGCCCCTCGGCGGACTTCTTCTTGCCCTTGGCCTTCGTGCTAGGACCCGCACCTTTTTCCCTCCTCTTCAACTTCCTTTGTAAGAGGGATCGTAAACCAAAATTGTTGGCGCGTCGCGACAGGTTTGGGCTTTCAATCGCTCGATATGACTTTCGTCGGCCAGGTCCTGCTCTCTCTTCGCAATAGATCGACGATCTGCAAAAGTCTCAAGCCAGGCAAACATCATTAGTTTTCTGCGAGAAGTCACGTTCGGCAAAATTAAGAAAGGATTAAACAACCTCGGAAGTCTTTTATCTTCGGCACAGAATACAACCGCGTCGACTGGTCGCCGAACTCATAATTGCCACTAACTTCAACATAGAAGTTAGCCCATTTGTCGATGTCGGGTAATCCATCTATCAAAGGCTCCTTGCCATTATGTGTTGACAAATATCTACGGTTGGTCTTACCGTACCTGGACATGATATACGTATGGAAGAGGTCGGAGACGGAGAACTCAAAGTTGTGGAGCTCTTTCAGTTTGATGACGGTCATCACTATTCGGTAACTGTTGATGGCAAAGTAATGGGGGACGAGCCCGAACTTCGCCAGTAACTCCCTCAGGAACGGATGAAGAGGGAAACGAAGTCCAGCCTCACAGATGGCCATAAGCGGGACAGTGATGTGCTCGGGACGGTGTTCTAGTTTGTCCCTAATGCGGTTGCTGGCAACACGGCTGACGACGACATCGTTGGGAATATTGTAAGTTCGGCAGAAATTCTCATACTCCTCGGGTTGCCCGCTGAAGAAGTGAGCATGAGGACAAACCTGACCCTTCTCGTAAAGGTCCGCGACCTCTCTATCTACGGACGGCGTGTCACTAGGCATTGATCGAGAAGAAGTTTAGGCTTCGGCGCCTGATAGGAACCTGGACTCAGCCTCGGGACCAAGTTCGGGTTCGGCATCAGAACGAGTGGATGGTGTGAAAGATATTTCGGGCTCGGTGTTGAACCCACCGTCATACTCGTGATCACACTCGGCGTTGGAGTCACTGGTGTCTGACATATTGGACGCTATAGAGGATGTCTGGCGTCGGCTGCGTCGTCTCTCCAGGTACTCTCGGATGAACAGTTCTGCGGAGCCGTCCCCGGAACTCTCGGAGTTAGAAGAGATGACGATAACTGGGTGAGCCAGACCTAACAAGACAAAAGGGAAAGAAAACAAATGAGAAACCTCATCGTCGGCCAGAAGGCAAGGATCTCTACGCTTGGCACCCTACTGGCCCACCATCCCTATCCTATGAGGACTCAAGCTCGGGGAACCCTAGGACTCAGCGGTTGTTCGCCAAAGGACCGTACAGCGGAGCTCGGTGAATCCCACTGTCGACCAATACCCCATCATCAGTAATGGGGCTCGACCAACCCCAACGTCAGCCAAACACAAGATCATTTAGAGACCTGCGCTCGGAAGAACAGGTTGAAGGCAAAGATGAACAGTCCGTTCATCTCCAGGCCTCTCACTGTTCACTTATGACGAAAAAACCCCAGATAAACCAGGAAAACGGGAGAAAAAGCGTGCAAAAATTGTAAAAACATATAGAGGAGAGAAAAATGAACTCGTACCTGTAGTTTTCAACGAGATTTGGTGAAGAACCTGCTGTAGATCAAAGAACAAAAGACGAACGGGCGCGAGAAAACTCTGGCGATGGAGGTTTAGAGAGAGAAAGCAACGGTGGCTTCTCTCTCCTCACGACGCCCCTTTATATAGAGCTAGGGTTAGGGATTCAAAGTTCCCGCCCATCATCACACCGCCGAACCACCGTCCATTCAGGTATTGACACGTGGCATGACAGGACCCTTCTATAAAAACATGAGCGTGCCAGCCATCCTCTTGCAGAGCCGTACCCATGTGATGGAAGACACTTGGCGCTTGCTCACTGGGGCTCTGGAGGTTACTCGAACATAGCGGGGATGGGCGTCAACCATGTACGGCAAAAAGCATAATGTGTTAACAATGGTTCACGTTCGGCAATCATCAGGTTCGGCCAAGATTCAACTTCAATCTCTACCCTGCGCTCGGCTTCGGCAGAGATTGAGGGGCTATTGTAGCAGGCCGAACATGCACGGCCATGTTCGCCCCGGGCCGAACGTAACAATCGCCAGGAATATCTTCCCAGGGGTCGCTGAAGACATAGCCCACGCTCGGCCACCACCTGGGCTCGGCATCAGTGGGGCTCGACCACCCGCAGAGTCACGTGTTTTCCCCCATGTGTTTACCCCCATGTGTTGAAATGGTTACAAGCGAAAGATAATCATGAACGCACATGGGCAGTGCCAGCTCACGCCAAAACGGTTACCAGATTCGTTCAGTAATGTCACAACAGCGTCACTTGACCCGTGCTAGGCACGTGCTCGTGCTTGGAGAGCAAGCCAAGAGGACTCTATAAATACCAACGGATGCAGCCCTAAGAGGTACATTCTTCTACACCGAGAAAAGCCCTAATCTTATCCTTCTCTACAAACACTCATCCTCTCGCCGGAGGGCCTTGCCGGGGTAACCCTGACCTGGTCTTTAGTCGTGCTCTCTTTTGTAGAGGGACGGAGAAACCAGCTAACCCACCATACGACAGAGGAAGGATTCGGATCAAGGTTCACGGGCCACACAGATGAGATCGACGGCTGTGTGCTGCCTTATACATGCACTACGCGGGGGTGCGCTACACCACCCCCAGATCCTTAAAGATGAGTCGGCCAAGGACTTTAATCGAGTGAAACGCAAACCAATCACGAGCAACTTAAATTTTTATACGCCATAAACTAAACGAGTTGACTAGTAAATTGTTAGAGCTTGATTTGAAAACTTAATACGAGCTTCAACACACTCCAATTTAAACTTGCTTTATTTACACATTTATCCAATCGGAAAAGTAATTTTTTTTTTACTTTTACCCAAGTACTTGGAGAAATAACCACTTTTTAAAAGAAGAAAAATAAAATTTGACGCAAAAAAAAGGTTATTTCTCAAAATACTTGGGTAAAAGTAAAAAAAATACTTTTCTAATTCCTCTCGTCGCGACGAATCAATAAACCACAAAAGTTTAACGCAAAATTAACAAATGCGAAAAAAATTCAAATAAGTACAAAATTTCCAAATTTAAGTTAAGTTTAAGTGTTTTTTTTTTTTTTTGAAGATGTCAATGTATTCCATTAAACTCAAGAAACATCTTTACAAAGGATGGAATTTAGCTCAGGCGGAATACAACCCAAATGAAATAAAACTTTGTTATCAAGACATGTAGAAGCTATCCAATCTGCAGCTCTGTTCTGAAACCTCTTGCACCATACAAAAGACCAGTCCCTTGTCCTAGCCCATTCTTTGATGTCGTTGATTACTGCTTCGATTTCCCAGGGGCAATCCGATTTGGAATTAGTGATGTAGCTGACTAGTGATTTGCAGTCAGATTCAAAGATTACACGTGGGAAGCCTTCTTGTATAGCCATCACACAAGCAATTCTTAAAGCCCATGCTTCAATGGATAGCGCTGAAGAGACTGAAGCACGACCACACCGTCACAATTGAGCCGATCCACCACTATCTCTAGCAATAATGCCAGAGGCAGCGACACTGCGGGAGGATTTAAATGCTCCATCACAATTCATTTTTATAACAGACAGAGGAGGTGGTATCCACCTCTCCACCTGACTGGCCCTAGGAAGGCCTCCCTCCAAATTTTTCCAAACTGCATTCAAGTAATCCACATTTGATTTTCCAGCTTGCTCAATTACTTCACTCGGGATAAGTTTCTTCCCATTGAAAACAAAGTTGTTTCTTGCCTTCCAAATTGCCCAACAAATCTGGAAAATAGAACCCCCCACCTCTGTACTGGTCTCCTTAGCCAAGCACCCACATAAGATATCCTCCATCCACTTATCCACTGATGTAATATCATTCTGAAGAACCCAAAAGGCCTTTCCACTTCCAAACCAGACAGCCCTACTCCATGGGCAATGGAAAAGAAGGTGTTCGATCGTTTCGTTCGCACTATCACATATTGGGCAAATTGGATTGGTAATACACTTTCTACGGAAAAGATTATCCCGACAAGCCACCCAATTCTTCACAGCTTTCCACATGAACATACAGACCTTTGGAGCAGTAGGTATGGACCACAACTTGTTCCACATTACTGAAGAAAGAGTGAACGAGGAAGATGGAAGAGCAGGGTTCGGGTTTGGGGCCCTCAACCTCCTTTGAGCGTAGCCTGATTTGACAGAATACTCCCCATTCTTTGTATGACACCAAATAAAACGATCTGGCGAATTTAAATAGCTTACGGGAATTTTGCAGATTTCTCATACCTCCATTTCCGGGATACACTCTCTTAGTTTGCCTCTACTCCACTCTTTTGATGGTTGATCAATGAAATCAGCTACCCTCCGTGGCTCTTTCTAATGGTTTGGAAGTGGAGAAACCATACCATTAACAGTCCCTGGTACCCACTGATCCTCCCAGAAGTCAATTGACTCTCCGTTTCCCACATTCCACTGGACCCCTTCCTTAACCATATTTCTCCCCTCCAATAAGCTGCACCAAACCGATGAAGGGGTGGATCCCCTCTCTGCCTCCATGCATGATTTACTCGGAAAATATAGCCCCTTAAGGATTCTAGCCCATAGAGAATTTGGGTTCTTGGTAAGCCTCCAGAATTGTTTTCCCAACAAAGCAATATTAAATGTTTCAAAATCTTTAAATCCCATACCACCCATTCCTTTCTGCAGAGTTAACTTGTGCCAAGCTCCCTAATGGATTTTCCTCCCTCTGTTACTCTTCCCCCACCAGAAATCACTAAGCACGGAATCCAGACAAGAGCAAATCGATTTTGGCACCTTAAAACACATGAAAGTGTACATGGGTATTGGTTGCCACTAATTTAATTAGAACCTCTTTACCAGCTTGATTTAACTGCTCATTTCCCCAACCTTGAGCTTTCCTCATGACCTTATCCCTTAAATACCCCAGAGTTTTCCTTTTATATTTTCCCCAGCAAATAGGCAACCCCAAGTATTTTGCATTCCTATCCATTTCGTCCATCCCCAATATTTCTTTGATCTCTTTTTTCACATCATCACTGGTATTTGAGGAAAAGAACACACATGACTTGTGAACATTCAGAGGTGAACATTCAGAGCAAACCAGATGCTTCACTAAAAGATGAGATGAGGTCCATGAAATTCTTACATGTTTGAGGTACTGCTTCAAGAAAGACCAGAGAGTCATCTGCAAATAATAAATGGGACACAACTGGACACCTCTTCCTCATTTTAATACCACCAATGGACTTATTCAAAACTGCTTTCTTCATCAAAATTGAGAACACATCCGCAACCATTAGGAAAAGGTAAGGAGAAAGGGGGTCTCCCTGTCTCAGTCCCCTACTTGGAGTAATAGCACAGACCTGGCCACCATTCACCACAATTGAGTATTTTACTGTGCATACACATTGCTTGACCCAGGCAATCCACTTGTCTTCGAAGCCCATCTTTTCCATGACTCCAAACAAAATGTCCCAACAAACTTTGTCGTAAGCTTTATTGAGATCAAGTTTAATAGCCAAAGCTGACTTGGAACCCACTTTTTTATGCTTAAGAAAGTGAAATACCTCATGAGCAATAATAATGTTATCCTGCACTTGCCTTCCAAGTATAAAAGCAGATTGATGTTCCGTAATAAAATCATTCATTAAAGGCTGCAAAAGAACGCAGCCTTCTACTTGAAGACTTGGGGTTTAAATACCCTAGACTTTATCCGTTAAATTTTATCTAATGCACTTCTATTACCCAAAAAAAAAAAAAGTAGACCTGACTGTTGACTTTTCACAAAAGGAATCCAAAGACCCAAACATGCTGTACCATTGATTTGTTATCTTCAATTATACATTTGCTTTTTCAGATATACATTTGCAACTTGGGTCTCATAATCTCATTTCTCTGTTTTCATTCTCCAGAATAGAGTAATCCATATTTCATTACGCCGCATACATATCTTTCTTTTCAGCTTTCAGCTAGCAATCATCACCTCGTTCAATTAGATTTTATGCACTACTGTAATTACTGATTGGGTTCTTTAACTCCATTGGATTGGAGAGAAAAAAATTCATAACTTTTTTTTATTATAACTGAGGGGGTCTGGGCTAGCATATGTCTACCTCGACTGGACTAGTCCCTGGGACTAAATCCGAGAGTTTAATTAAATATAACACTCTTAGGGTCCGTTTGGATGCGGGATAAGAATTGTGGGTATTAGTTATGAAGGGGGATAAGATAGTAGGGGTATTATATAAGAAAAATGGGCGCACATTGATGTGACAGAGGGATTAAATAGTATTTGATTTGGATGAGGGATAAAATAGAGGGATAAGGTTGTTTTGTATTTGAAATGGAAGAAAGGGAGGTATTATCCGGGGTATTATGTAATAACACCCCAGAACTTTCCCATAAGTAATCCCCCCTCTGGGGGTACAAGAGAATCCGGAACTTAGCTAATACCCCCGACAAAATGTTTCCCGAATCATGGCTTAACCATGGGCCCACAGTCTTAGTAGGGGGTATTACTAATACCCCTTCGGTAGCCCCCATCCAAACAGGCCCTTATTCCCTATGGACTGACCCGAAAAAGTTTAAAGGAGGTTTCGAACCTTAGAATTTACATGGAGTACCCGAGTCCCGACCCTTGACCAGTTCAAGTTTGTTAATGAGATCATCCATAAGCTCGGAGATCTTGTGTTCAATTTCCCCCGGCAATGCGTACACGTGAGTTGTGTCCAAAAGTGACCCTGCCAACAAAAAGTAATTTCCGCTGATTAGGTTTCATTTTTGGAATAATATAGTTGTTTTCCCCAAATTTGGGGAATTTCTTTTTTTTTTTTTTTTTGATAAGCACTCTGTATGCAGGTTGATGAGTCTTGCCGAGTACATGTTCATATTTCTGTTTGCTATGCTACTTTTTGGGGGGCGAAAATCAAACTGTTTAGTTTGTAATTATTGTGAGTTGAAAAATCTTTCTTCCTTTTTTTTAATTTCTCTTCTACATTTGATATTTCGGTAAATTCTGTTTCCATTCTTTGCAGAAAATATCCACCGCTTAGGGTACCCAATTCCGAAAAATAATTTCTTTCGCGCGCTAATCTTGAGGAAATTCCTTTCTACTGGAATAAAGCATTCTAAATGCAGGTTGAATGGGTTTTTTCCAGAACATGTTCATATCTGTATCTTCTATATGCCATATGTTATTCCCCTTTGAGTTTTGTGAAAATCAAACTGTTCAACCTAATAATTAGGAGTTAGACTGTTCATGGCTTTTTCTTGTTAAAATCCATGTTTTCAATGCTCAGAGACAAATATATGATCTATCATTTTACAGAAGAGTGAAGAGTAGTTCCAACCAATATTGTTGTCTGTTCCCCCACTGATCACCCAGCACAATCTTTGCCGTAAGTCGTCTTTTTATTCAGTCTGTAATATAGGATTACTATTGTTAGGTTTGTGTAACCTGATTCCGCTTTGGTTTGTCATTTACAAGTAAGAGCTGTGGAAGTACCCAAATTACTCAATGGGGAACCACGTAAAATCCATGTGTATTGCGTTTCTATTTGCGTTCTTTCCTTGATTGATTCTTCATGCTAGTGTGTGTTTGTTTGGGCGACTCCACACTGTATCAGCTGAGAAAGTATATACGCTATGAAACTAATCAATTTTTTCATGTTAAGCAGGAAATTTGATGTAATGGCACTTGAGGCAGTAAGCTCTGTTATCAATAGTACTTTGGTGCCATTGTTATCAAGTGAAGTGAACTTGTTGCGGAACATCCACTCAGAAGTTGCCAGTATCAAAGATGAATTAGAAAGCATAATGTCATTCCTAAAAAAAGTAGATTCAAGTGCAGAATTAGAAAACGGAGGGGCAAAAGTTTGGGTAAAACAGGTAAGGGCAGTGGCTTACCAAATCTAGGACGTCATGGACGAATACATACTCCACTTGGCAGAAAATCGGCAACGGCGTGGTTTCCTCAGTTTCCTTCGCAAACTTGCTCGCTCAATCACCAAACTCAAGCCACGACATGATCTTGCCTCTCAAATTAAAGATATCAAACGGACTATTCGTGATATCAAGGAAAGGGCTGATAGGTATGGCTTCAGTTCCTTAGAACATGGGTCAAGCAGTAAAACAGAAGAAAAAGGATACGATGACCCTCGTGTTGTGTCCCTTTTCATGGAGGAAGATGAAGTCGTGGGCATTGATTCAACCAAGGAAGAACTGATCCACAGGCTGATAACTGGAAAATCAAACCGAACGGTCACTTCACTGGTAGGTATGGGAGGATGTGGCAAGGCCACTCTCGCCAAGACAGTTTACGACAACCCTAAAGTGTTTGAACACTACGATTGCCGAGCTTGGGTATCGGTCTCTCAATCATACAAGATAGAGGACATCTTTAGAAGAATGATAAAGGAGCTATGTCACACAAGAAAGGAGTTTGCGCTTGAGGGAATTGATACGATGGACCAAAATTCTCTCATTCATATGCTCAAAGAATATTTGCTTCAGAAGAGGTATCTAATTGTTTTTGATGATGTATGGAGAACTGACTTTTGGAGTATCGTAAAACTTGCTTTACCAAAAAATAGCAAAGGAAGTCAAATAATTGTCACTACACGCAAGGAAGATGTTGCTTCTTTTTGCAAGGAATCCTCATGGGATCACGTCTGCAAGTTGAAGCCCCTAATTGAGGAGGAGGCTTGGAAGCTCTTTTGCATGAAAGCATTCCAGCGGGACTTTGATGGTTGTTGTCCTCCCGAGTTGGAGACAGTATCCCGTGCCATTGTGAAAAAATGTGAAGGATTACCACTTGCAATTGTGACAATAGGCGCTCTCTTGTCCACTAAAAGTAAGGATGCATCCGAATGGCAAAGATTCTATGATAGCCTTGGATCCCAATTGGAAAGGAATCTGCATCTCACAAACGTCACGAAAATTTTGCTCCTTAGTTACCATGACCTGCCTTACTACCTTAAACCATGTTTCTTGTACTTTGGCATAATACCTGAGGACTATGAAATCACCCGTGGAAGATTAATCCGACTATGGATAGCCGAGGGTTTCATTCAAGAACAGAAAGGAAAAACGTTGGAAGAAGTTGCAGAAGAATGGTTGACTGAGCTCATTCATAGAAGCTTGGTTCAAGTTTCAGAGACAAAATTGGATGGTAGAATTAAAAAATGTCAGGTCCATGATTTAGTCCACGAGATCATCCTCGTAAAGTGTGAGGAGTTGGGTTTTTGTCAAGTTTTGAAAGAAGCATATCCAAGTTGGGACAATGAAACTCGACGATGGTCAATACAGATGCGAAACATAACGAATAAGGATTGGGAAACCATGAGTAGTACCAAATCAAGAATTCGTTCCGTTTTTGTTTTTTCGGTGGGGGAGTTGCCAAAGCAACAGTTATTGGGCACTCTAGCCGGTAATTTCAAGCTTGTGAAAGTACTAGATCTTCAGGGTGCTCCTCTTGATCAACTTCATAAAGAAGTGGGAAATCTTCTTCATTTGCGATACTTAAGTATCAAGAGGACAAAAGTGAAGATAATTCCGAAGTCCATTGGAAATCTACACAACCTGCAAACTTTGAATTTGGCATACTCGCAAGTGGATTTGCTACAAATTGGGATCTTAAGCAGACTCCGTAATTGCGGCATCTTCTTGGAAGTGTCCTGATGATACAAGGAGGGATTGGGCATTTAGAAGAGTTGCAGACGTTGAAGATAATAATGGCAAACGATGATTTAATCAAAGAGCTAGAAAATTTGAGGCAATTAAGGAAGTTGAGTATTGTGGACGTGAAAGGAGAACACGTGAAGGCTCTCTATACCGCGATAGAGAAGATGAATCACCTTCAATCGATCTTTGGATGTTGGGTTTGGCGACACGATTCTGGATTTGCATTCTATTTCTTCTCCCCCCAAATCTCTTCAATGTCTCAACTTGATCGGACGTTTGGAAATGTTGCCGAACTGGATATCGAGACTCGATAATCTAGTTTCCCTAAATCTAACGAATTCATGCTTGACCGGTGCTCATGCAATAAAAGCTCTTAAAGCATTACCTAATTTGATACATCTTGGTTTTTACGAAGGGTACGATGGAGAACAATTGTATTTCGACGTCGGAGGGTTTCCAAAGCTTAAGCGGCTATACCTCGATTGCTTAGGGAGATTGAATTAGGTTATAATAGAGGAAGGAGGATTGCCCGTTCTTGAGGACCTTGTGATCAGAGAGTGCCCACAACTGAAGGAGGTGCCCTCCGGCATCCACAACCTCGCCAAACTCAAATCTCTTGATATTGTTTTTATGCCAACAGAGTTCTACGACAGAATGAGACCAGACAAAGGCCAAGACTATTGGGTTATTGAGCATATACCTAATGTCAATTTTTTTTGGAATGATGGACGAGGGATTGCAATGCATACTCCTCGGGAATTCCAAGACGTGAGGGAAAGCTTGAGGCTGAATGACGAATCTCAAGAGGTTGGGGGAGTTGAATAATGTTCTGAACCACCCACAACAGTTAAAGGTTTGTCCCAATATGATTGCAAGTTTAGATTTACTGCATATCTCCTCCCAATTGGCCTTCTTAAATTTTGTTTCATTATATTTGTTCGTCTATTTTAAATTTGTTGTAAAAAAAATTCATTAATTATTCGTCTCGACAAGAAAATTTAAAATTTAAAAATTTATGACCAAAATATCAAGAAAAAACCACTAAAGCGACAAAAAATTATCTATAATAGCTTGTATTTTTGTCTTTATTGTCATCTTATATGAAAAAAATTTCATCTTCGGTCCATATTTTTTGCATTTATTTGATTTTGCTCATCTATACAAATGATTTGTCCTCAAAACTAGCATTGTATCTGTTCGATGCACGGGACAATACAGAAAGTTCACGTTAATTTTTTCTTTTCCCGTTTCCGTGCATCGAACAGGCACAAAACTTGTTATTTTTTGAAAGAATATATTGGTCAAACCTTGCATTATATGAATTTTCGTCTTTAGTGCCGTCTTATGTGAATTTTTTTCAACTTCACTCCGCATTTTTGTACTTGTTTTATTTATCCCATCGAGACAAATGATTAGTACTACAAATTACGACGAAAAACTAAACAGAAAATTACAAAAAAAAAAAAATTACCAAACCAATTTTTAGGGGTAACTATAACTTACCATCTTACCGGGAGGGCGCCAGAGCTCACTACTCCCAGATGATAGGGTAGTCTGGGTACAAACCTCATGGATGACCGCAAATCTCTAGGACCCCAGCTTAGGAAATATGGTAAACAAAATTGAGGCATCTACAATGTATGGACCAATTCTTGTTATTTTTATTACATGGTAATTACCTCGTCATTTTGTTATGTATTTTTCTGGGTACAATTTCTTGTCATAAGATCCTGCCATACACGAATTTTACTTATTGAGACATTTCTTGAATTTAGGAGAATAAAATTGATGCAAGGTACTTTTAATATCCGGACTACAATTACGAGCTGACTTTTTCATGTTTAAGCTGGAGTATCTAATAATTTTGTTATCGTCAAGCTGACTTTTCATGTTTGTTCGTCGTCGATTTGTTTCACCCTAGTACTTCAAGTTTTGAATCTCGTATAATGTCCTACTAGTAGTTTTAAATTTTAGTGCTTGGTGAGTAGTGATACCTTGAGTTTGGATTTTGTATTCTCAGGTGTTACTGCCGACTCACAAAGTGAAAGAAATTCATGTTCAAGATGATAAAGAATTCCAAGTATTTCAAGTACTACTCACATTTATGATGAATACATTTCGGTCGCCGTTGTTTCTCATTTTCTTTGTTGTGTAATATGAATAAGGGCATCTCTGCCCCACACTTAAATGGTCCTATGATTTTACCTACTGTTGTTTTCGTCGTCGTCGTCCTTGTTGTTTTTGTTGTTGTTTATTATTGTACCAAGACTTGTTGTACATGTTACATTGTCCGTATTTTTGTTTGTTACATTGTCTGTGTCATTGAGTAGATTATGGCAAGAACATGTTATATTTGGTAAGAAAAAAAGGATCATCTACACTTCATTACATATCATTTGATAGAACTGTGTTTACAGGAGAAAATACTCGATGGTTCTAAAGCAAAGTCATGCAATCCCCAACATCTTTCAGAGCTCTCCGTGATTTTGCTACTAGAAGATGTTGAAACATCACGTGACCTCTACATGGGATAGAAATTTTCGCAACTCAAACTATTGGGTCTTACCTCTGCTACCATTGACAACCGGAAACTAAACTCAAATTATTTGGTCTTACATCTACTACCATTGACAACCTGAAACTAATAGATTAAAAGAAGATGAAGATGGGGCGGAAGGTCAAGATCCCAAAAGCTTAACAAAAGGTCTAGAGACACACACTATAGAGACCCGTAATTTCTGAATATATTTAAAGGTTTAATAGATATGGGAAATTTATGAAAAATGTGATTTTTGTTAAGCTTATGAGAAATTTGAGAATTTATTTGATTTGAGGTTTAAATGATAGGATTGTTAGTTGAGGGAGTGAAAGTGCGATTTGTATATGAGGTAGTATATATATGTGGGTGTGTGTGTGGGATTAAAAATCCCATCTCACTCTCTCTCTACCTATCCGCTTTCCCTCCCTCATCTCTCTCATCCGACCCTCTCATCTCTCTCTCACCTTCTCTCTTGAAACTCCACCTCAAAACCCAAAACCCATGGCAATCAACCTCCATTCCACTCTCTAGACGTGATTTCAAGCTTGTGGTTCGTTGGATAGAGCTCGGAGAGGAGTATTCATAGGGGATTTCGAGTTGGAAAGCTAGGGCTTGATTGTTGGGGCTCGAACTTCGATCATCGATCATTAAGGTAGGGATTTCTTACTCTCTCTACATGCTTATGAGTTGATTGTGTGCCCATATCGTGCTCTAATTGGTTGTATTCGAAGTTATGCTCTCTTTTGGGTTTTCTGAAAATCGTGCTCTGTGATGTAGTGGTATCCATACCACTTTTTTTAGGTATCCATACCTTGGTCTCGGGTTGTCCACTGGAGTGGTTTGGTATCCATACCAACTTTTTGAGGTATGGATACCACTGACTCAGAAAACTGTTTTTGAGCTTTGTTGGTTATCCATCGATTGTATTGATCCCCGATCACTCCTAACACACTCTAAACATTGTTAAACCATCCCTAAGCTTGATTACTTGGGATCCAAGGATTTTTTGATCGTTCCAATCCCTTCGATACTTGTTAAGCGTAATCTTAGCATCGTCATAACGAAATACGTGTCGTAAGGTGGTTTAGGAGCGCCGTAGGAACACGGACGTTGTGGTGAGTGTAACAGGTTGATGTGAGCTTATCTAGTGATCCGGATGGCAGCATGGTAACTCGTGTCCTCTTGACTTGCTTGTTCTTGGTACTCATTCAATGGGACTAAGTATTGATACTAGCGGGTAGCTTGCCGTTGAGTTGTAATGGGTTAGTACGATACATAAGGTAGTGTGACGTACGTAAGGAAAAAGGTGCATACTTATCTAATTGCTGATATTATGACATGGTTGATTGTTTCGGAACGCTTTGAAACGTTAATGATCAATCGATGCGTGGATATGACAAAACCGTGTGATATGTTGTATGAATGATATAGATTGGTTATATGTTGAGCACGGGGTCCCGAATGCCCGGACGTAAATGAAAGGTTTCTTGTGGACGCACGGGGTCCCGAATGCCCGGACATAAATGGAAGGTTTCTTGTGGACGCACGAGGTCCCGAATGCCCGGACATAAATGGAAGGTTTCTTGTGGACGCACGGGGTCCCGAATGCCCGGACATAAATGGAAGGTTTCTTGTGGATGCACAGGGTCCCGAATGCCCGGACATACATGAAAGGTTTCTTGTGGACGCACGGGGTCCCGAATGCCCGGACATACATGAAAGGTTTCTTGTGGACGCACGAGGTCCTGAATGCCCGGACATACACGAAAGGTTTCTTGTGGACTCATGGGGTCTCGAGTGCCCAAAATAGTATTGTAAAGGAAATGGTGAACACTTGAGAGATACAAGACAAATTGATTATGCTCTAGAAGAAAATTTAGTGATGTATTCGTATTGTGTTGTAGGGAGACTTACTCATTGTCATTAGCTCCTTTGGAATTGTCGTACACATTTATTGTTGCTCTTATATTACGGTTGGTGTGTGATCACCATATATACTTATAGATTGAGACTGAATGGGTATCATACGGGAATCTAAATTTGTATAGTGTTGGATGAGTGTTGGTTGAGGATAAGCAGAAGTTTAATTAGAATGATTCGGGTTAGTTCCTACCTCTAGTTGACGTGTGAATTATTGAGGATACGCTTATAAGATCTTGATTCTCTTTTTTTATATAGAGTGCTCCTTCGTGGTGGAAGACTCTAATTTCTTGTGATATTCTGCTGTATTCATTCACACGTGGTGCATGTTTCTCCTCATTTGCATATAGTTTGAGCATAGATTTCTCTACTGGGCTAGTGTAGCTCAACCTATCATTCTTTTTAGGTTCGAATGCCAGGCAATAGATTGCATGCATCGTGAGCTTGGATGTGGAAGGATGTTAGAAGCTAATACTACTTACTAATCTATTCATCTTTATAGTGACTTTCTTTCGATAAAGATGGGTTTGTAACTAATAACTTTATATTCTATCTGTACTTAAGCTTATTTGGGGCCGTGGTACCGAGATTTGTATAACTTTAAATTTGGGGACCTATTTGTAAAGTTGAACAGGTGGAAACTCTCTTGGGTATTATTATTCTTATGCGAGGATCTTTATCGAAATGGATTATTTAATTATGTTGAAAATCGAGGGCGTGACACACACTTACACAGACCGTGCAATGCAGTGTGTATGGAGCCCTCCACCTTTGTAAACCTGTGAATGCGTGCGTGCAAAGTGTGTTCATCTGTAGCATAATTGAAGCTTGACTATGGAATTTGCACTCCTGCATCAGGATTGGGATAAAATCATTACTCTAACTTCTTTACAAACAAAGCACATCTCTAATTGCACACAAATGAATCTCCAAACTGAACAGTAATAGTATTAATTTGCACGTACTATCGGAGTCATTAATAATTATCATTCTAGTTTCTATGTGGGTACGTTGCTTAACTATTACTAACTTACTTTATTATTAAAGTACACTTTGCACTCCTGCACAGGCTGCACTTAACATTTAGTCACTTTGCAACTTGTTCCTAGCAGTGTCCTGAAATTTCATGCTGTTGGGATTCCACTTGTTTGACATTGCTCACAACGCTTTCAACCGTTGTTGATAGACATTGTGTATGTTCCTCCATACATGCCATAATTGTTCTTAGCTGTTCTTGGCATGCTTCCAACTGCTTATTTGCATGATGAAGCTGAGAAGATAGCTCTCTAATCTTCTGGTCCTTGTCAAAAGACTGCCATCAGAATTCACAAAAATCAATAATTTTAACATAAAACCCACATGACCATAAGACAGAAAGGAAAGTCTCTTGTGCACAACCCTAATTATGTGCACAGTTTCGACGTGTGCGCATAGCATTGCTCTAGGCAGCCGATAAATTAAATCACACCATTCCACAAAGCTAAAATAATGACTGATTAACGGAAAAAACAGAGTTTGAAAAAAAAAGATAAAAGGAAGGGGCAATAAAAAAGTAAGAAAGAACAAGTGCATGAATAATGACTTGAAAGCGACCTTATACAAGCCTCAGACAAGTATAATAAGATATGTCCTTCATAAACCAACCAAATCAGATCAAAAGAATTAGGGTTTTCTAAACTTCAGACTTCCATACAGTTTCATAGAATAAGGGGATTCCATTAGGCTTTTCCTGATCAACCTGTGTTTTAGCAATCTCAATATCAGGTGATTCGACATGTCAAGATATGTAAAACTTAGCCGAAGGAAAAAACACTTTCTATATGCATTTACCATGATTGCACAAATATTAAGAATCGAAAGGAATACGCTCCGACCACAAAAAAGCTGGGCCAAACATGTAGCCCAAGGGTTGTTCAAATGTTGTCAAAATCCAAATGTCATAGGTGGTTTTGGTCTGTTTTGCTTTTTAGTATCTTGTTCTAAGATGTGTAAGAAATCCTAGGACATGACAACTTCTCCAACTTCTTCCCATCATTGTTTGTTGATATTTGATTCCCAATTTCTTGAATGCTTGTCCAATATAAGGGAATTTATAGGAATAAGATTGAAAATAGTGGTAGGTTTGGGAACTTTCGACAACGGTGGGATCAAAATGGTTAAACTTCACAAATATTTTAGAAAATTCTCACTTACAATAACCATCACCTTGTTGGCTTCTTCCATAGCATAGAGAAACTACTTTAGACTTCTCAAACCGTAAATAAAGAAAGGACTTCTACTACATTGACGACACAATTTGTACAAACCACACTAGATTTTTGCACAAAGAAATCAAAGGCTACGAAATAGAGAAAAAAAAAAACTGAGTTGCCACCAAGAGAGGGTTAAATTTGAGCACAAGAGTTAGGTATTTTACAAAATAAGCAAATTTCAGAGAATGAGGGACAAACGTTTTTCGGGAGTATGCCAAATGGAAGAGTAGGATGTCGTCCTTTAAGACAGACCAAGCAGCCCAACCAAAGTTCCAACCACTTTTTCCGGCGATGACAGCTACATTAAATTGTTCCTAGAAACGAGATAAACTTGGTTACATTTCAGCAAGATTGACCACCACTATTATATGAGCGTCATAGCCCGTGGAGGGATGGTTACAATCAGGTGAAACGGAAGTCGACAACTTCTCATGGATTAAATTGGATGTCACTTGTCCCTTTACAATGAAAAGCCCTTGATTAAGGCAATCTAAGAATAAATCTAACTCATTCACCGTAATGCATCAGCAAAACGTAATCCTCAAATTTTTCAAGACAGAAGCTTGTTTATGAATGTATCATAACCCAAAGGTATGGTGCCATTATTCTAAGCTTCTAAGGTTGACCATAATACTGTGATCCTATAGTTACAGCACTTCGTAGCTTCGATTTGGTGAATAGTCTTGCTGAGTGTGTGGCCCGTGATCTCTGGTTCAAGTCTTTCCTCTGGTTCAGGGTTGATCAAGCTCTCTTCGCCTAGCCTGCACCACGAAGCACGACTAAAGACCACACCGGAGGAGCCCCGGTATGGCCCTCCGGCGCAAGGATGAGTATAGTGCAGAGAAAGAGAGAGAGAGCTAGAGTTTTCAGTCTGGAATGTTGTGTACCTTTAGGGCTGTGAACCTTCCGCTATTTATAGAACCTCCTTAGCTTGCTCTCCAAGTACTGTCACGTGCTCTGCACGAGCCGGGTGACGTTGTTGTGACGTCACTAGATTAGATATTTGTAACCGTTCGAGCGTGAGCTGTCCTTTCCCATGTGCTTCCATCATTATCTTTGTAACCGTTTCAGCACGTGGGGGACAGACGTGTCTCCGTGGGTGGCGGGGCTTGCCTGAGGCCTAGCTCAGCAAGAGTCCGAGCCCGCTATGGGCCGAGCCCAGCATAGACCATGTGCAGACACCATTTGTTGAGAATCGTCGGCAAGGTCCGCCGTGCGTGAACATCGTCGGCTAGGGCCGTCTCTGATATAGCCGCGTGGGCTCGTCGACCTTCGGCTAGTAGCCGAGCGTCTGTGTTCGGCCTACTACAATAGCCCCTCGATCTCTGCCGACACCAAGCGCGAGGTAGGGATCGATACCTAGCTCTGGCCGAACGTGGAGAGCGCCGAGGATGGATTATTGATGATGAAAATGAGATCAAGCTGGACTTAACCCGTCTTTTCATCTGCACAGGGTAACCGTCAGGGGCGCCCCCCAGTGCGAGAACGCCAAGTGTCACTGTGCAGCTGGGTACGGCTGGTGAGAGGACGATTGGCGTGGGGAAGAGTTTCTGCAGGCTGTCACTTCCACGCCACGTGTCACACGTTGAATGGACGGCCGTTCGGTGGTGTAATAACGGGCGGGAAACTCGAACGAAAACCCTAACCCTAGCTCTATAAAAAGGGGCGACGTGAGGAGAGAGGAGCCATCATTGCTTTCTCTCTCCAGACTTCCATTGCCAGAGCTCCTTCCTGCGCCCGTTCATCCTCCACTCCTGATTTACAGCAGTTTTGGCACCAGATCTTGCTAAAAATCACAGGTACGAGTTCGATTTTTACTTCTCTATGCGTTTTTATAGTTTTCACATGCTTTTCCTGCCATTTTCCTGGGTTTTTGGTGTTTTTTGTTCTGTGTGAACAGTACGAAGCCTGGAGATGAACGAACTGTTCATCTTCGCCTTCAACCTGTTCTTCCGAGCACAGGTCCTCTCAATGATCTTGTGCTTGGCTGATGTTTTAGGTTGGCCGAGCCCCATGTAGGTAATAGAGGGTTTGGCCGACAGTAGGCTTGGCCGAGCCCCACTTTATGGTTTGTTTAGGCCGAGCCCCCGCTGAATCCCAGGGTTTCCCGAGCTTGAGTCCTTATAGGATAGGAATGGTGGGCCAGTAGGTAGCCGAGCGTAGAGATCCTTGCCTTCTGGCCGATGACGAGGTTTCTCATCGTTTTCCTTTGTTTTTGTTAGGTCTGGCTCACCAAGTCATTGTCATCTCTTCCGACTCCGAGAGCTCCGGGGACGGCTCCGCCGAACTATTCATCCGAGATTACCTGGAAAGGCGAAGAAGCCGACGACAGACCTCCTCCATCGCGTCCAACATGTCTGGTTCTAGTGATTCAAACGCCGAGCGAGATTACGAGTATGATGGAGGGTTCCTTACCGAACCCGAGATATCTTTCTCCCAGTCGACTCATTCTGACGCCCAACATGAATTGGGTCCCGAAGCCGAGTCCAGATTTAACTCGCAGGCCGAAGTCGCTACTTTGCGGTCTGCGCCTAGCGGCGCCCCGTCCGAGGATAGGGAATTTGCCGATCTTTTCGAGAAAGGTCAGGTCTGTCCTTATGCCCACTACTTCAGTGGGCAACCCGATGAGTATGAAGACTTCTGCCGAACATACGACATTCCTAATGACGTGGTAATTAGTCAGGTAGCCAGTAATAAAATTAAGGACAAAAGGGAGCACCATCCTGAGCACATTACGGTCCCCCTCATGGCTATCTGTGAGGCTGGGCTCCGTTTCCCTCTACATCCATTTTTGAGGGAACTGTTGGCCAAGTTCGGCTTGGTGCCTCATTTTTTTGCTATCAACAGTTATCGGATAGTGATGTCCGTGATAAAGCTGAAAGAACTGCACAACCTCGAATTCACAGTCTCCGACCTTTTCCACACATACATCATGTCCAGGCACGGCAAGACCAACCGTAGGTACTTGTCAACACGTGGTGGCCAAGAGCCCCTGATAGACGGTCTGCCGGACACAGACAAATGGGCTAATTTTTACGTTGAAGTGAGTGGGAACTATGAATTCGGCGACCAGACGGTGCGAACTCATACCGTGCCGAAGATAAAAGATTTCCGAGGTTGTTTCGAATCTTCTCTTATATCACCGAGCATGACTTCCTCTTTGCTTGCTTGTTGCTAATCTTGGACGATTGACATTCATTTGCAGATCACCGAGCGATCACGAAAAGACAGCAGGACTTGTCCGTCAAAAAGAACGTCGAGACACTGAAGGCTCAAATCTGCAGGGACGCTCCTACGCTGCTGGGTTACGATCCCTCGTATAAGGGAAAACTGAGGAGGAAAGAAAAGTCAGGGCCGAGCTCGAAGGCTGGTGGGAAGAAAAAAGTTGCCGAGAGAAGAGGCGGTGAAGCTTCAGTCCATCCCAGAAAAAAGGCGAAGGAACCGAGGGTAAAATTCCCAACGCTCAAGAAATCGGCAGACTTCTGGTTTCAAAGTAGCCAGCCGTCAAATTTCGAGGGTATTGATATTCCCCCTCTCCGGACAATTATCCCGCATTTTCCCGACGACATGGGCCGAAGAAACGTCGTCAAGATAAACATCAGGGACGGCGCTGCGGAAAGACAAAAAGCCGCTGCGGACGCCGAGCATGCCGCGAAGAGGCAGAAGACAACCCAGGACTTCTTCCCCGCCAAGCCCTCAACGACGCTTGCCAAGGAGAGGGACCAGACGGAGTCATCAGCTGCGGGCGGCTCCAAAGCTTTGGAGAGGGCGACGGGCTTGGGTAACCAAGCGGTTGCTCAGGAGTTTTCTCCTTCTTATGCCATGGCCGAAGGCAGGGTTATCTCCATAAATGACAGCGTGAAGCTGGAGCCTGGCCTAGCCCCAACGATGCTCCAGGGTTTGGCGCTGCCAAACGATATGTCCAAGGTTCCGGAGGAGCTGCAGCCGAGCCTGGTCCATGCCAGTGCTTACATTGTTCAGGTATTGATCGAACTCAATTTTTTTTTTTCCTCAAAAATGTTTTTATTTATTTATTTATTTATTTGTCACCTTTGCTGCCACGCAGGCCGGTCAGGCCGTACTTCGGGCATACAACCAAGCCAACCTCCTGACCGCCGAGCGTAAACGCTACCACGCCGACTTGAAGGCCGAGCGTGAAAAATCGAGAAGCTACAAGGGGAGCCTTCAGATGGCGAAGACCCAGATAGCGGAGCTCGAGAAGGAGAAGGAGGAGCTGGCTGAGAAGCTTAAGAAGGCCGAGCGTGAGCTTGGCCAGACGTTGAGGAGGGAGAAAAGGAAGATGAAGGAGGTCGACCAAAAGGCATATCAAGCCGGGTATGACCGTGCTGGGCAGGAGTATATTAGGGATGCGCGGTCGATGGTAAATGACGCCGTCCAGGATAGGGTCCCCATTGCTTACCGAGCCGGCTACAAGGCTGGCGTGGCAGCTGTTGGTGAAGGGATGCATATCGATCTTGACCTGAGCAAGATTCCTGCTCCAGTGGTTCCTGAGCTTGAATTGCCATATACCGAGGAGGAGTGTGCTCCGCTCCCTGATGAGGAATTCCCGGAGAGTGAGGAAGACCTCGAGGACCTCACCATTGTTGATGTTGAGGACGAAGGGGAGAAGGTTGACGGAGCTGCTGCAAAGGAAGGGGCTGTTGATGCTGCAGGAGCAGAAGAAGTGCAGCTTGCCGTAGCCGGGAATGCCACTGCTGAGGGAAATGCCAAGGCCGATGCTGATGCCGCGGCTTCGAAGGATGCTTCTTAATTTTGTATTTTCATATGTTTTAGCTTTTTGTTTGAAGTCTTGACTTTTTGGACTGGACGGCGCCGAACTCGGTGTTTGCCGTTTCCAGATGTAATAGTATAGGGGGTCGGCACCGAACGTTTTACCACGCCGTACCTCCTGTCAGGAACTTCTGCTACACTTGTTTTTTGTTGTTTAATGAATGTGTGGTTTCCCATTCTTAGGATGAATCTGTTTTGCCGTGCTTGAACATCTTTCTTCATGCTCTGAGATTTTGTTTGGATTGGTAGATATCTGTAGCCCCCACTTTGGTGTAGGTTCGGCTTTGAGATGTAAGCTGATAACAGCCGAACCTGGACCCAAGTAGAAATGCGAGTAGGTGTTTGGCCAAAATGCTTGCCATGTTTACCCAAGGTAGGAGAATTGTTCAATGGGTGGTTTGCTCACCGAAGTGTGAGTGTAACCCGACTGTGGCCGACCTTATTGTCTTACCAAGTCAAACCGAAGCCCACATTCCAGCCGTATTGTGTGTTATGGGCTCGGTGGACCATATGTCCTGTTTTGCTTCTTTGGGCAGTATGGCCGAAGCAGACCCTGAGGGCCGTATGCGGGTGTGACCGAAGTCAGCGTTTGTGGGTGGCAGAGTTTGCCGAGAGTAAAAATGTAAGCGAGATTTCGAAAAAATGCTAAGTTACATAACTGGAGATAAATGATTGCCAAACAAAAAGTGATTCCCATTAAGTTACCGAGACGAAAAGACAAGCAGTCAGTGGCCTAGACCATGCTGTGAAATGAAAAGACTTAAAAACAGAAATGGACGAGTAAATGATGTAGTGAAATGTCTATGAAAACAGGCAGTATAGCCGAGCATGGATTTGAGGATCACATGTACGCCTTCTTGAGGTTCTGGGCGTTCCAAGGGTTGGTCAGCACCTTCCCATTCATGTCCTCCAGTATGTATGCTCCTTCGCCAGCAATCTTGACGATGCGGAAGGGACCTTCCCAGTTCGGCATGAATTTCTTTTTCTTAGTTGCCTGGACCACCTTTCGCCAAACTAAGTCGTCAGGCTTGAATTTCTTCACGCGGACACTGCGGTTATACCCCTTGGCCACTTGCTATTGATAGTCTGCAAGCTTCAGCCGAGTGTCATCACGCTTTTCTTCGGCAAGGATGAGCTCCTGGGCAACAGCCTCGTCATTGGTGACTGGATCGAACGTCTCAGTCCGGAGGGTGGGAAACTTAGACTCCAAAGGGATGACGGCTTCCATGCCGAACGCCATGGAGAATGGGGTTTGGCCTGTAGAACGGCGAGGTGTAGAGCGGTAGGCCCAGAGAACCCTTGGCAGCTCCTCTGCCCATTTGCCCCGTTTTGATGTTAAGCGACGTTTAATCCCAGCACACACAGTTTTGTTTGAGGCCTCGGCCTGGCCGTTCCCCTGAGGGTACGCTGGAGTAGAATTAAAGAATCGGATGCCGAACTCTGCAAGGAGACTTGACAAGCCGTTGCCAACAAATTGTGTGCCGTTGTCAGAAACAATTGCGTACGGAACGCCGAACCTTGTAATAATGTTCCTCCAAACAAACCGCCGAACGTCAGCCTCGGTTGTAGTTACCAAAGGTTCAGCCTCCACCCATTTGGAGAAGTAATCTGTAGCTGTGATGAGGAACTTGAAGCCCCCAGGGGCAGTTGGCAACTTCCCGACGATGTCAAGCCCCCATTGGACGAATGGCCATGGACTTGTATGGGGGAGAGGTTTTGAGCGGGCTGCTTGGGTATTGGGGAGAATAGTTGGCATGGTCGGCATTTGCGGACAACCTCTTCGCAATCTTTCTTCATATTTTTCCAGAAATAGCCTTGACTTAGCGCCCTCTGGCATAAGGAACGTCCGCCAGAATGGCAGCCGCAGCTGCCTGAGTGAAGCTCGTTGAGGATCGTTGGTACCTGCGTAGGGTGGACGACGAGTAGGTACGGCCCAGAGATGGACTTTCGATAGAGTTGGCCGCTGTCGGATAACCAGTAGTATGCAGCCTTATTCCGGATTCGGTATGCTTCCTTTTTGTCATCAGGTAGAGTGTTGGTCCTGAGGAAGTCCACGATCTCATCCATCCAGCTTGGGCCGAGCTCGATGTTCAGCACTTCTGGGGGAATGTCAAAGCTTGGTTGACTGATGTTGCCGAAGTTGATAGTGCGGAATCCTGAAACCTTGGAGGCCGATGCCAAACCAGCGAGAGCGTCGGCGTGGGCGTTGTGTTCCCGGCTTATCTGCTCGATTTTGAAACTTTTGAACTTGGTGATAAGCTCTGCTACCGTCGTCTGATACTTCATCATTCTTGGGTCCCTGGCTTCGTAGTCCCCTAACACTTGATTCACAATCAGTTGAGAATCGCAGTAAACAACAAGGTTATCGGCTTGCATTGCGGAAGCCGAACGTAGACCTGCGAGGAGGGCTTCATATTCGGCCTCATTGTTAGTGGCGGGGAAGTCAATGATGATAGAACTTTCATGCATTGTCCCACATGGGGAGACTAAGACTACACCCGCGCCTGCTCCATTGCTGTTTGAGGCGCCGTCGACGTGCAGCCTCCAGGAGTCGCCCTGAAAAAGTAGCCAGGGTTTCTTAGCATCCACTGGTTCGGCCATAGCTGGTAAAGGAGGCGTATTGAACTCTGCGGCATCTTCAGGGGTGAGTTCGGCAATGAAGTCGGCGAGAACTTGGCCCTTGATTGCTGTACGAGGCTCAAAGTGGATGTCGAAATTGGCAAGTTCGACGGCCCACTTGGAAACTCGATTGGAGAGGTCGGCCTTTCGAAAGAGAGCTTTGAGGGGGTACTCTGTTAAGACCGTGATAGTGTGGGACTGAAAATAGAGCTTCCTTGCGGCCGAGACGAGAGCTAGAGCCAATTTCTCGAGAGGGAGATAGCGCGTTTGTGCGGGAAGGAGTGTCTTGCTGGTAAAGTAGATGGGCATGTCATCGGCTCCCTGTCGTCGGACGAGAGCGGAACTGACGGCATGGGCTGAGACTGCCAAATATAGATAGAGCGTTTCAAATTCTGCCGGCTTTACTAATAGAGGTGCGGAACACAGGTAACTCTTGAGCTCGGCGAGCGCCTTGTCGCACTCTTCCGTCCATTCGAAACTTCGCCTACTTTTCCCTTTCAAAGCATGAAAGAAGGCGTGGCATTTGTCCGAAGACTTGCTGATGAAGCGGTTGAGAGCAGCGGCCATGCCGGTGAGTCTCTGAACCTCTTTGGCCGTACGTGGTGGGCGCAGGTCTGCTACAGCTTTGATCTGGTTGGGGTCGGCTTCAATACCTCGTCGGTTGACAAGATGTCCAAGAAACTTACCGGCGCTCACACCGAAGGCACACTTCTCTGGGTTAAGGCGGAGCTTGTGGAGTTTGAGGACGTCGAATACCTCTTTCAGCTCGGCGAGATGGTTACCCTCCCTCTGGCTCTTGACGACGAGGTCGTCAATATATGCCTCCAAAATATGGCCAATCTGTTCGTGGAGCATTTTGTAGATTGCTCGATTGAACGTGGCGCCTGAGTTTGAGCCCAAATGGCATGACTCGGTAGCAAAAGATGCCGTGCGGAGTGATGAAGGCGGTTTTTTCCATGTCATCGGGGTCCATGGCTATCTGATGATAACCACGGTAGGCGTCGAGGAAGCTGAACCGAGCGTGACCGGCGGTTGCGTCGACTAACTGATCGATTTTTGCCAGTGGGAACCAATCTTTAGGACAAGCATCGTTGAGGTTGGTGTAGTCGACGCAGACTCGCCACTTGCCGTTTTTCTTTTTGACTACAACTGTGTTAGAAAGCCAAGTGGGGTACTGTACCTCCTGGATTGCATTGGCTTCGAGTAAGCGGTTGACTTCCTCAATGACTACGTCGGCATGCTCGGGGGCTGAACGTCGAGCCTTCTGGACTACCGGCTTGGAGTCCTTCTTGATGTTGAGTGAGTGGCAGATGAAGTTAGGGTCGACACCAGGCATTTCGTTGGGCGTCCAAGCGAAGACCTCCATGTTTTTTTTCAGAAATTGAAACATTTCTTCACGCTCGGCGTCGCTCAAGGAAGAGCCAAGCAAGAAGAAACGAGATCCGTCTTCATTTATGGGCATTTGAACCAATTCTTCTTCAGCTTTATCTTCGGCCTTCTGGCCGACGTCTTCGATGACAGCCATGTCCGGGACTTCAACCCATTGGACTTGTTTTGCTTTGGAGGACGTGTGTACAGCTGAGACGTAGCATTTTTTGGAGGCAACCTGGTCGCCTCTCAGATCCTCTTGTCGGCCGCTGGCGCCAATGAAGCGGACGACCTGGTGGTAAGTGGAGGCAATGGCCTGCATGCTGTGCAACCAGGCTCGGCCGAGGATGGCGTTGTACGGACTTGGAGCATTGACGACGATGAACTCGACGGAGACGGTCTTTGAGCCGACGATGACAGGAAGATGGATTTTGCCAATTGGCCAGACGGGAGCTCCGTTGAATCCGATGAGAGGAACCTCTGTGTCTTGTAGTGCCGACTCTGGGAGATCAAGCTTTTTGAAAAGGTCATAATACATGACCTCTGCTGAGCTGCCCTGGTCGATAAGGACACGTTTGACGTCATGGACGCCAATTTGAACAGTGACAACAAGTGCATCAGAGTGGGGAGTTTGTACATGCTCAAGGTCACGCTCGGTAAAAGTAATCGTCCATTTGGGAACATCTTGCGGATACGGGCGTTTGGATCCACAGCCGACAGAGAGTACTTGCTTGGAGGACGAGGCTTGAGTGATGTCGGCTCGGAGAGTACCTTCGAGTTCCTTTGTTACTGGACCGTGGATAACGTGTATCATCGGCCTTGGTTCGTTGGGATTGGGATTGCCGGTTGGCTGTCGTGCTGGTGTTTTTGCTCGGTCGATGTACTGATCGAGATGGCCCTGGGCGGCAAGTCTCTCGAGGAGTGCTTTGTATGGGGCGCAGGCTGTGGTGTAATGGCCGAGCTCGTTGTGGTAGGAGCATTTCTTCCTTGGATTCTGATCTGGTTGACCAGTGTCTGTGCCGAGCTTACCAGTTGGCCATTCGAACCACGGCTGCCTCATGATCTCTTTCAGAAATGACCAAATGGGCTCCTTGAAGTATGTGGTCTCGGCGACGTAGTCATGCACCTTCGGCTGGCGTTTCTTGCCGTCTTTGATGTTGTTCACATGTTTCTTCGAATGCTGTTGCTGGGCGAGGGCAGGTGCGGGCAACTGTTGGGTGACAGCTGGGGTTGTTGTATTTGCGCTCGGCATGCCCTGCGCCGCCCTGTCAGCGTAGAATTCCTCTAGTGCGCAAAATCGTTCGACGACACGCATTAGTTCGCCCATGCCGTGGGGCGGGCGGATGGCGAGTTCGTCAAGTATCTTGCTGCCCGTTTCCAGGCCATTCTTGAATGTACGCGCAGCCCAGTATTCGTCGATCCCAGGTATTTCGTTGAAGAGTTGCCAGTAACGTTCGGCGTATTGCCTGAGGGTCTCGGTCGGGAGCTTCCTCATCTGGGACAAGGACTCAGGCTCCTTGGCAGTCTTGTTGCTAGTGATGAAGCGGGTATTGAATGCTCGCTCGAGGTCGGCAAGATTCCGAATGGAGCCAGCGGGCAACTTGTTGAACCACTGGAGTCCAAGGGAGCCGAGGCTGGACGGAAACGCTTTGCACTTGATCTCATCCTTCTGGGTACAGAGCTCTATTGTTTGGCGGAAGTGGATGAGATGGGTGTAGGCTTCACATGTTGATGGGTCGAATTTGGTGAACTTAGGTAAGTGAAATGTGGATTCGGGTGAAGTGTTGATGATATGGGAAGTGAAGGGTGAAACGCCGAGATCCTTCAACTGCCTCTCGAACCCAGGGCGCGGCGGCTTGCCGAACTCATCTATCTTCGTTCGTTTGGGGTCCCTTCCCGTGGGGTCCTTAGTGGTTGTCTTCCCATCGTTCCTGTGCCTGAGTTTATCCCTCAGGTCTGTTGTTGTTCGCCGTGGGCCGTCGATGGACTTTTCTCGTTCACGACGAGTTTTGTTATCATGGGTCCCTTCGTCACCAAATCCTTTCCCGCGTCGTCGGCGGATCTCATCATCCTGGTTCTCGGGTGGGATCTCGCCGAGGCGTTCAGACACGTGGCGCCTGGTTTGTACGGAATCTCGGCTATGGTGCGAGACCGTGGTGCGAGAGAATTCCGCACGACCAGTCGAGTACGTGCTTGTGAACGACTCGGTGTCTCGCGTTCTGGTGCGTTCTTGGTGGCTTCTGGAACGATGTGCTCCAGAAGCGTTTGGCTATCTGTAGAGGATGATCTCTCGTGCGTCACCAAGCGCAGGGGTGAAGCCAAGTCTGTCCTTCACAGATCCGCGTTGGCCCAACTCTTGTTGCTCCTGAGGTGGCGGTGGAGGTGGCGTTTGTCCCCGCCGCCTCCTGCTCCCACCAGATCTCGACGTGGCAGGGATTGCTGTTTGCTGAATGTGCTGCTTCATTTGGGCCACCTCCGCCCTCAACGCGGCCAGCTCGTTATCTCGTTCGTCGTCCCGATGTTGTAACAGGCGGATGTAGGACGCCGTGACTTCCTCCGCGGCTGGTGATAGCCCGGAGCTGGCGGGGATTGAGATTGACATGTGTCTTTCCGAGGGTGGAAGGATGATGTTTCCACTGGCGTCCTTGGCCCCAGAGATGGCTGCGTTCGTGAGATCACCGCCCATTGTGGTTGGATTTGATGGTTGTTTGTGGAGGAAGGGAGGTTGGTGTTGGGAGAGGAATGAGCCGTTTGGATCAGAAGTAAGTTCACGTCGGGTTCACCAATTGTGTGGCCCGTGATCTCTGGTTCAAGTCCTTCCTCTGGTTCAGGGTTGATCAAGCTCTCTTCGCCTAGCCTGCACCACGAAGCACGACTAAAGACCACACCGGAGGAGCCCCGGTATGGCCCTCCGGCGCAAGGATGAGTATAGTGCAGAGAAAGAGAGAGAGAGCTAGAGTTTTCAGTCTGGAATGTTGTGTACCTTTAGGGCTGTGAACCTTCCGCTATCTATAGAACCTCCTTAGCTTGCTCTCCAAGTACTGTCACG
Source organism: Rhododendron molle (assembly GCA_025413875.1). Lineage (NCBI taxonomy): Eukaryota > Viridiplantae > Streptophyta > Magnoliopsida > Ericales > Ericaceae > Rhododendron > Rhododendron molle. The sequence continues at coordinate 10,969,119 of CM046389.1, read as the reverse complement.
TGCTCTGCACGAGCCGGGTGACGTTGTTGTGACGTCACTAGATTAGATATTTGTAACCGTTCGAGCGTGAGCTGTCCTTTCCCATGTGCTTCCATCATTATCTTTGTAACCGCTTCAGCACGTGGGGGACAGACGTGTCTCCGTGGGTGGCGGGGCTTGCCTGAAGCCGAGCTCAGCAAGAGTCCGAGCACGTGGGCCGAGCCCAGCATAGACCATGTGCAGACACCATTTGTTGAGAATCGTCGGCAAGGTCCGCCGTGCGTGAACATCGTCGGCTAGGGCCGTCTCTGATATAGCCGCGTGGGCTCGTCGACCTTCGGCTAGTAGCCGAGCGTTCTGTGTTCGGCCTACTACACTGAGATACTAGCATAGTATCTCCACAATATCTGGATAAGTATACTTACCAAAACATACATCCAACGAGGTAGAGGGAAATAGAGGAAGAATATGTATATAAGAACTTAAAAGTTGCAGCTTCAAGGAAAACTTACTGGATTTGGACGCCATTTTTCCAAACAAACTTCCAGTGGATGATTGTGTTCCCTGTTCCCTAACAAATTTTGTCACAACCCATTCCCCAAGCTTCTCTCTTTTCATGAGAACCATTGCCATACAACCTTCCCTGTGGCTTTCTCGCTTTCGAATTTGGCATGGCCCAGTCTTTCGACTGTTACGATTATATCCTTCCTTGTTACAGGCCAGTCGACGGGTTATAACTGATCCGTCACGCTCTGACTCACAAGATGATACGATTCAAGTTAAGAATCCTATCCGCCTGGCATATTCATCATAGAATGCTTTGGCAGCTTCATCTGATTCAAATGACATACCCTCATTTGGTTCTTGATTTGTTCCAACATCAAGTAAATCTAATCTTGCTCCCACTAAACTTTCTGTGGTGATGAACTTGTCCTCTACTGGTGTCTCCATGTAAACTACAAGAAAACATTATAACCTTATGAGAAAAGAAGAAAGGAAAGGCTCCATTTGGTATTAGTCACTATAACAGCAATCACATTCTAACTAAAATCTTGGCTAAAAACATTTCAAAAACATTTAATTTTGCCCCTTCAGTTGCCACGGCCACCATCCACTTCCGCCACCTTCGCTACTGCCGAGGACGAAGCTAGATGGGGGGCAAGTGTTGCCATCGCCACCCTGAAGTTTCTAGTAACTAATATATAATATCCCAATAAAATAGGAGTACTTATAATGGTCCCCCACATTTTCTAGAATTCTCGTTGTCGCCTCTTTCTTTCGTGAGTACTTCTTCAAAGATGTAGCAAAACTTCACTTATTTGCATAATAGACAATACCTTCAATTCTAAAAATTAAATAATTTTTATAATGCTTTGGCACGAAAGATCATTATTGGAAAAGTAACTTCTCTTCTTTCTTGGATATACTTACATGGGCCACCCCGACGCTTAATTTCTGACTTCGTCCCTAGCTGCTTCCTAAACACCTCCACCCCTCCAGCCACCCTGCCCACCACCACCACCACCAAGGAAAGCTGTAGCAGATTGGGGTTTAAGTTTGTTGTTGCGAATTTGTGATCGAACTTGTGGCTGCCTTAAGTATGATTGACCACCACCACCAACCTCACGACACAGGTAAGAACAATCGTCAGATTCACTGTCCACCACCATAACCACCAGCAACCATCACCATCAGCAGCCAAATACTGGCCGTTGTACACTTGGTAAATGAATTAGGTCTTCTTGATTTGGGTTTAAAAAGCGAATAAGATTTAATTTGGTATTAGTTTCGAGACAAGGGCTGAGTTCGATTTTGAGGGTTTCACTCAAGTTTTTAGTTCAGGATACAGTCAGATTAACCTACAATTTCAGAAACCATGAAGTCGAATCCTCCTGCGAATTTTCCTTTAAAAACACCAGGAAATATGTGTAATGGAGAGAACAGAGAGATCAGATACATCACACAAAGGGGGGGGGGGGCACAGAGAGAGACCTGTGTCCGCATCTCACTTCGTTTCGGACTTGAGGAATATCTTCAACTTCCAAACCATACAGTTTTCCTCAGCCTGCGTGTGTGCTGAGCACGCTTATGTGGCCCAACTAATCTCCAATTTCGGGCCCATCTTGGAAGTTTACACCATGGGCCCCAAACTTAAGGGCTTCTTACTGGCCGGCCCTTTTTGGTCTCTGCATACCCATTCAGCCCCACTCCTTGTCAAACTGATTCCGGATAAATCCTGTTTTAAGTGAGGTATCCAAAATACCCCTATTTAGTAGTTACTCCAGTACACACGCGGATAGAATGACGGAGGAAGGATCAGAGGGGCAGAGGATGGGATACTTGGTTCCAGTCCAGATCAATCCAAAACCCTAGCTCCTAGTCCACGATCGCACGATCAGTGAATCAAGACGGCCATCGAAGACGAAGACGACGAGAGTTTGCTCAAACGGTGTTTTGTGCTTCGGGATCGGGTGGTTGGAGGACAACGTGGCGGCGAAGGAAGTGAAGAGGAGTACGAAAAGGAATTTCAAAAACACAAATACACATGTGCATATACATAGCTTCTCTGTATATTGTAGCTACTCATCCAATTAGAATTAAAGGGAGAAGAAAATGGAAAATCAGCAGTGATTTGGAGCAAAGCGAGCTCGACGCAAAGGAAATGTAGGTTGAAGAAGTCGGTGGTTCGTTGGGGGATGTGAATTGTTACTTTATTAAACTGTGTTGAATTTTTTTTAAGGTAATGTGAATTGTTGTATTTGCATAGGGTTTTTTTTTCTTCGTATAGTGAATTTAATATTATTTGCATTTGGATGTGAATTTTGTACATATTGGTGTGAATTTAGACCTCTTTTCAGAATTCACCCCAACAAAGAGGTGTAAATTCACACTAATAAATACAGAATTCACACCCTTGAGAATGAAACAGGGTGTGAATTCTGGGGGTATAAAAAGTGCAAAGGGGTGTGAATACTGAGGGTGTGAATTTCTGAAAATGGTGTGAATTTTGCAAATGGGTGTGAATTCTAAGGGATGTGAATTCTAGGGGTATAAATAATGCAGATGGGGCGTGAATTCTGAAAAAAAAAAAAAAAGTGAATTTTAGGGGTGTGAATTCCGCAAAGATGTAAATTTTACAAAGAGATGTGAATTCTGAGATGTGTGAATTCTCGGGGGTGTAAATTCTGGGAGGTGTGAATTCTTGGGGGTGTGAATTATCGGAGGTGTGAATTCTCGGGGGTGTGAATTCTGAGAGATGTGAATTCTCGAAGGTGTGAATTCTAGGAGGTGTGAATTCTTGGGGGTGTGAATTCTCGGAGGTGTGAATTCTAAGAGGTGTGAATTCTCGAATGTGTGAATTCTAAGAGGTGTGAATTCTTGGAAGATGAAAAGTGATAAGGGCAAAATAGTAAAAACATCTTTAAAAAGGGTCTAGATGGGATAGCACTTTAAAAAAGGGTTTGCATGGAACTCCATGTAAAATTTGGGACCGGCCAGAAATTTCCCCAAAACTTAATCCGAACTATTGAGCTTACCGACAAAGAGCTTCTTTGTTTTGGGATTTTAGATTCTCTCTCAGCGCACGGTTTTTAATAAATTTTCTCTCATTCATTACTCTCATTTCTCTCTTGTTCGTTTTGGGCTTTTAAAATCCAAATACCAAAACGAACAAGCTCTTGTAGATTTATGAAATAAAAATTTGACGATTCACATTTTAAAACTTATTAAATGTCTCAATTATTTAGCAACGACATAAATATTTGATGGATGAAATCCCTAAACAACTCAGGTCCCTTGTAACGGAGAGGTCTTTAGTTCAAGTCCCCATAGAGAAGGTGAGCTCCCTTTGTGACACTAACCACTAACTCCTAACATCTTATCTTCTGTCCAAAAAAAAAAAAAAAAAAACTAAAAGTATTATGTAACTGAATGATGGATGTGAGCCCATTTTGGTCGCCAATCTGGTGGACCTTTCCGTAGATAATATTTGCTTGCAAAGCATTAAACTGGGAATAACTCCAGACACATAAACTGGTCATAGTAAGTGTGCAGATGAAACAGAAGTGATGACGAGGGATCCTTATGAAGATGATGCTCAAAATGTCATGAGATCTTTTGCCGAAAGACCCTTTACAGTTTTAAGGCTCAGTTTGGATGACCGGTCTTCAATAGAAATAGAAATGTCATTACTAAGAATCAAATTCCTAAGAATACGATACCTGAAGTAATTTCATTCCAGTGTTTGGATTAGTTCAGTAATCTTTTGCAGGAATCAATTTTTTTGAAAATTATCAAAGTCAATATATATTTCCTTTTTTTATTGATTGAGCCAGGAATCTAAGATTCCCATGGGGCAAAGGAGGAATCAAATTTCCACTCTATCTGGTAATGTGATTCCTGGTCAAATGTGTCATCAGGAATCACAATCCTATTCTTGGCTCTTCCAAACATGGGAATCCTGAGAGTGCGGCATCACATTCCTATTCATGTTCCTTCCAAACGCCGGAATCATGAAAGTATGGTATTACATTCCCATTCCTCCTCAAGATTCCTACCATCCAAACTGAGCCGAACCTTTAACCAATTCCAGAGAGGAATTGATGGTGTGGAGATGGTGGTGGGTCCGTTAAGATGCATGTGGTATTCCATGGAGTTGGGGGAAGTAGATGTTGCAGAGAGAAAAGAAAATCAATAATTTTTCCTTTGAATATTGGTCACGAAGTCCATGTCACAATTTTCTGCCAGAAGAAGAGGCCCATTACTAATTTAGAAAACACACGCAATGTGAAAAATTAGAAGGAAATTTGACCAAATTGTAGGAAATTCCAACTGCTGTATAAAGTATCGACTGAAATGTTTTCAGTTTTGGCTAGTTAGTGTTATACGGCACAAAAGAGAACGGTCTCAATGTTCCGGAAACAACTTCACTTGATTCTTAAAGATATTCAGGAACATGCTGAGTTTACGTCAATTAGAGTTGAAGATGTGGTCAACACCATGAAAAATATTGAACTTGGTGATGACTAGCTTTTGAACAGCAACTAGGTTTCAGTTCTCTGGGTTCTAGTGTAGCTAAGCTTCCTTCCTCCCGTTTCCGATGGCTTCTTATCCGTTTCATCCCTAAATGCCATTTCAACTTCACGTGAATTTTTTCGTTTTATGTTTTATCCGAAACACAAGGATGTTATACTGGGATGAATGTAAGAGCATTAGTGTATGTTTAGTCTTGGCTTTGTATGTGAATATCAGTTGACAGTGTAGTACTCTATAAGCTTAGGGTGACATTTCGGTTTTCATTGTACGAAGAGTTTTTCGTAGATAATATTATCAAAAAAATTCCAATGACGAAGTGAGAGAATGCTTTGTGAAGTACCAGAGCATTCAAACAGATATTTTCTCCGAATGTATTGTGATTGAAATCTCACTGTGAGATTTGCGGGCATATGCGTATGAATTGTCTTTTTTTTTTTTTTTTTTTGCAGACAAAAAAGCTAGATGAATTGTTACTCTTCATTTTGTTTGAGTGAACATAGTACGGAATAATGCATCGAAATCAGCTCCTCTCTACGCCCCATTTCTCCATTTTGTTCGAATAATGCATCGAAATCAACTCCACCGCAATTTTATTTGAATAGATGAGATTGCTCGGATGAACTGCTATATTTTTTTGTAGTGCCTTTAAGAAGTAAGAACGGGTTTCTTATCGTATGTGCTTGGTTCGACTTTGAGAAGATTAATTTAGGAAGTACGGTATGCTGACAAAGACAATTTTCTGTATTCATTGCAATGGCAAGGGAAAAACAATTCACTCTGCTTCTACAGTTCTACAGAAAGAGGAAAACACGGATATTGGAGAAGTTTATTTGGTTATGGACCCTTTACATGGAGTCTAAAGGGGCTAGTTATGAATATACAAAAAGGAAAAATGGAAGGAAAAAACAAGGGGGTGATGCTTTAGGGATCAACTCGTCTTTATACCTCATTCCTCCATATCTCTCCAAAACTCTCATTTTATGAGCTCCATCCGGACTATAAACGATGATCCGAACTGTTTATCTTATAAAATCCCGAAATATATGTCTGCTAAAAATCAATTTGATCTAACATCACTTAACACGTAAAGTCACATTGTGTTATACAAAATAATTGTCAGATATTATCTAAACTTAAACGGAGTATTATACCCAGAGAAAAATGTTCACGCTGCCATTAGATCGGAGTATCATATACTGCTGAGTCTGCCGACTAAACTGGAATTTCATTTTGAGTGGACCAAGGTAGAATTGACTGTAGTTGACTTAACAAAAGGAATCTACAGAACAGACCCAAACAAGCTGTACCATTTCTTTGTTTGTTATCTTCAATTATCATCACATACTTTCACTTGCTTTTTCAGGTTTACATTTGGGAATTGGGTCTGGTTTCTCTGCTTTCATTCTCAGGAAAATCTGTCATAGTAGAGGTAATTGATCGTCTACCCTCCTGCTGCCCTTTCTTTCCGTATGTTCATTTACTTGTGTGTCTATATATTATGTACATTATATGCATCTCTTTCTTTTTCACCTCAAGCAATCCTCAAATCTTCCAATAGATTTCATGTACTGCTGTGATTACAGACTAGTGTTCTTAATTCCATTGGACTGGAGGTAAAGAATCCATAATTTTATTTAACCCCAGGGTGTCCTGGATTGCTTATGCGACTTATTTTAACGTTGACTAACGGGGACCAATTTAAAATGGGACAAAAGCCACGTACGGATTGTCCCTGCAAGAATTGAGACCACCTAGGAGGATTAAAAGCTAAGAATTATGAGGGAGCAAACCCTAAGTTCCAACTTTTGACCACCAAGCCAACCGGTCGTAACCCAGTGGTCAAGTTTGTTCATGGCCTTAATAAGACTGAAACATTACTTGGTACATACGGTATCAATAGAAAAATCGGTAGGTACGCTATTCAGAACCTTCAATAACACTTTCGTGGCCTTTTTTCTAGTTTCCCTATTTTTTTAAAAACTTCAGAAAATATGCTTTAAAAATGCTACATCAGAATCCAAACTAGAAGACAACGGAAAAGGATGAGCAGACACTAAAGGAAACACCTCGTTTGTGGGAGATTCCAACCCAGTGAACAGCTTCATTTCCTCGACGACCTATCCACGAGAAGAGCCAGGGCAATCCCTTTGCCAATAGCCTGATATCTTGGATCACACTCCCAAGGATGCACCAACTCACAAAAGCAGATGTGAATGATCTCCCAATTAAGGAGCCTCAGTTTTCATCAATGACTTTGCCATTAGTATCACAGATAATCGCTGCCAAAGTAGCTATAGACTTTGAAGCATGCACAGCAGCTTCACAATTAACCAGAATAAACCCAACAGGTGGGGGTGCCCCTTTGGCCTGAGAAGTGGCCGTAACCTGATCGTCAACTCCTCGCTCCTCTAGAGAATTAGCACGGGAATAATCCGCCCACGGACCCTCATATTTCTTAACAACTATCATAGGATTAACTGGGGAACCATTAAAACCAAACTCATTGCGGCCTTTCCAAATAAAACCAACCGACGGTTGCCACTTGCTCAACATAGATAACCTTCGCTTGTCAGATTGCAAACAATCCACCTGGTTTTGAGAATAGAAACACCAGAATAGAATCATCAGCCCCACGAATGTAGGTATTACAAAGCAAACCCCACTGCAAGGGTCCAAAAACATGTAAATAACAAATGCTCAACAGATTCAGGTTCAGAAAGATAAAGAGGGAAATAACTTGTGAATGAACACTTGCGACGATGAAGATTTTCCTTGGTTGCAAGAATATTTGTACATTCTCACCACCGAAGTGTCTGATCTTGGGGAGCGTTTGCAGATTTACAAAATGTCTTCCAAAGTGTTTGATACTCTGATCTTGGGGATGGTTGAAAGTACTGATTGCTACCCTCCACCAAAGCCTTGTTGAGAGCCTCCCATGCTATATGATAGCCAGACTTTAGTTTGTACTCCCCCTTAGAGTTGAAATGCCAAACCATAGCATCCTCTTGAAGTTCAGAAGAAATAGGGACGGATAAAATAGCTTTGGCCTCCTCCTCTTTCACAATTGTTCTAGTTCAAAAATCATTTTTAAATTTCTCAAAGAGGCCTTTCATCTGGCTTTTTACTGAATAATGAAGAGTAGTTCCAAACACAGGCGTTGTCTGTCCCCCTATTTGATCTTCCGATTTGGCTTTGGTTTTCCACTTTGCTAATTATCAGAGATGGACCCGATTATCTAGTTGGGGAACCTCCTAAAATCTCTACGTCGCTATTCTTTTCGTTCTTTGCTTAATTTATTATTTGTGCTATTGTGTGTCTGTTTTGGTTTGGGCAATCCCTTAACAACTAAATCAACCAAGAAAATTATATCAGCTCTGAAACTAGTCAATTAAGTTGTGTTAAGCACGAAAATTTCTTTAATGGCTCTTGTTGCAGCAAGCTCTGCTAGCAACAGCACTTTAGTGCCGCTGTTATCGGGTGAAGTGAAATTGTTGTGGAATATCCACACCGAAGTTGCCAGTATCAAAGCTGAATTAGAAAGCATAACATCATTCCTAAAAGATGCAGATTCAAGTCCAAAATTAGAAAGCGAAAGGGCGAAAAATTGGGTGAAGCAGGTACGGGAATTGGCTTACCAGATCGAGGATGTCATGGACGAATACATACTTCACCTGGCAGAAAGTCGGCAACGACGTGGTTTCATCGGTTTCCTTCGCAGCAGTTTTTGGGTACTCTAGCAGGGAATTTCAAGCTTTTGAAAGTACTAGATCCTGAGGGTGCTTATCTTGATCAACTTCATGAAGACGTGGAAAATCTTCTTCATTTACGATACTTAAGCGTCAAGAGGACAAGAGTGAAGATAATTCCAAAGTCCATTGGAAATCTACGCAACCTACAAACTTTGAATTTGAAACTCACTAGTGGATGAGCTAAGAATTGGAATCTTAAGTAGACTCCGTAGGTCACGGCATCTTATCGGAACTTACAGACTAAAGATACAAGGAGGGATTGGACATTTAGAAGAGTTGCAGACGGGACCTGGAGGCAAACGATGATTTAATTAAAGAGCTAGAAAATTTGAGGCGATTGTGGAAGTTGGGTATTAGGAACCTGAAAAGAGAACACTGGAAGGCTCTATGTACCGCCATTAAAAAGATGTTGCCAAAATGGAAACCGAGACTCAATAATCTAGCTTCCCTAACTCTAAGTCAGTCAGGGTTGACCAATGCTCATGCAATAAAAGCTCTTCAAGCATTACCTAATTTATAAAACTTGATTTCTTCAACGGATATGAAGGAGAACAGTTGTATTTCGATGTCGGAGGGTTTCCGAAGCTTTAACAGCCCCTTTGGATGGAGGGATGAGAAAAGAAAAGAAAGGGGTTTGTTCTCCCTTACTAATGAGAAAAGAAAGGAGTGTGGTTTCTCACCATCTCATTTGGATGGACAAATAGAAAAGAGAATGGTTTCTCATCATTTCTCACCAATCTTATTTGGCTGGACAATATGGGAGAAAAGAAAAGAGAGTGCCATACAAAATTTTCCCTATATAACCTTTCTTTTCAAATATGACTTCCTTGCTTCTTTAAACCAAACCAAACCAAACCGAGCCTTATGTCCCAATCACTTGGGGTCGGCTACATGAATCATTTTCCTCCATTGAGCTCTGTCAAGGGTCACTTGTTCACACAGACCTAATATACGCATATCTTTGCGCACCACAGCATCTAATGTCAATTTCGGTCTACCTCTCCCCGTAGCATGATATCCAAAGCTATTCTATCCGTTCTCTTAACTACCGCATCTTCTGGTCTATGGTGGATATGCCCAAACCACCTTAGCCTATTTTCCCTCAACTTCTCTTCTATGGGTGCTACACCTACCATCTCACAAACCGCTTCATTTCTAATCCTGTCTCGTATAGTCTTACCACACATTCACCTCAACATTCTCATTTCTGCTACACTCATCTTGTTCACCTGTTGTTTCTTAATAGGCCAACATCCCGTCCCGTAAAGCATCGCTGGTCTGCTGGCAGTTCCATAAAATTTTCCCTTCAATTTTGTGGGTACCCTCTTGTCACACAGTACACCCGTAGCGCTCCTCCATTTCAGCCACCCCAGTTGGATCCTATGGGTCACATCATCGGCAATCTCCCCTTCACTACTAATAATTGAACCTAAGTACTTAAAACAATCACTCTTAGGTATCTCCTAGTCTTGGATCATCACTCTTTCTTCATGCGCACTGCTGGTACCACCAAACTTGCACACCATATACTCAGTTTTACTCCTACTTATTTGAAAACCCTTTGACTCTAATGCTTCCTCCAAATTTCTAGTTTCGTATTAACATCATACACCATGGGATATCCTCCTGAAAGTTTCTAGTCAATTCATCCATAACTAAGGCAAAGAGGTACGGGCTCAAGGCTAACCCTTGGTGCAATCCTACAGTGATTGGAAATTCACTCGTTTCCCCTACTGGTGATCGAATGGTAGTGACGGCACCCTCATACAGGTCTCTAATCACCTCGATATACCCTTTGGTCACACATTTTCTCTCCAGAACCCACCATATGATGTCTCTAGGCACCCTATCATATGCCTTTTCTAAATCTATGAAAACCATATCCTTCTTCTTTGCTCTGTATTTTTCTACCATTCTCCTTAATAGGTAGATAGCTTCCGTGGTTGATATTCCAGGCAAAAATGTTGATGCAATAACTCTTTCATCGTATGACTTCCTTGCTTCTTTACGAGGCAAAAATGTTGATTGCGCTTACACTGCTCTCATTCCGCCAAAGTGAAAATGTAACAATGAACAACCAACTGCTTTAAGATAAGGCACAAACAAGCAACAAATAATTGGATACCACAAAAAGGATGAGAATACTGGCATTTATGCAGATAAAAAGATGGTCCGTTAATTTAGGAAAGCCGAACATAATCCCCACAAGACTTGTCAATAAGTTTTCGAATTAGAACGCCTGTTATATCAATGTTGATCATTTTCCCAGTTCCAAACATTCAATAGAACTAACCATTGGAATAGCAGGGTTTTAGAATGTATCTAATTCTGCATGTTAGAGCTTCTCCTATGTAACCTTCGACCTTTCAAAGATGGATCTAGAACTGCATTTTCTTTTGTCTAAGCATAACACTCATACATTCCTACCTCTCCCATGAACAGCACAAGGCGACCCTCTTTTGCAGCCTTAATTGCATCAAATTGAACCCCCTCTGCAGCCCTTATTCTGTGAGCAGACCATCGTGATGAAGCACCCTTAATGTCAAAAGGGGTTAAGACTTACAGAGTGTAAAGAACGTTTAAACGAATGAATCCATATACAAGATATGTTCAGTTGCAAAAGTTACACAATCAAGAAATGAAACTTGCCTTGTTACTGTGCAATACTCAATGCAAACACAATATTTACACTAGAGCAAGCTCTAATATAATTGGATACCACAAAAAATCCTGGTATCACCAAGGATAACACTAGTAAGCTCTAATATAATGTCTGCCATTACCCCAGACATCAGTAGAGTTAAACTAGCTGCCACAAAACAGTCAAAAAACTTCCACAAAATACTTGCAATGTTTCTACAAAATACTTGCAATATTTCAACAAAAATCGTCTCAATTGCTAGATTATCACCAAGGTTATGTCCTCCATAGCTCAGTTAGACATGTTGTTGGGCGTCAAACATCATGTACTCCGAATATTTGTTGAATATAGGCGTATGTATAGATATATGGATATATACACAAATACAAATAGTGAAACAAAATGGCGATTTAAAAAAATTTGCCGATCAGGAGAAAAAAAACAATGAAGCAAAAAAGAAAGGAGATCTAACCTGAGAAGGGTGAGAGCTCTCTTTGCAATGGAGGGAAAAAGGCTGGAGAAAAAATGGCGGATGGGGGGAATAAATAGGGTATGTAGCAGTGTTGGAGGGAAAAAAATGGAGGGAAGGTGAAATGAGAGAAGGTGAAACGCCTGGTGTAGTTTTGTTAAGTTAGGAGGGGTAAAATTGGAAATAAAAAAAAATTGAACTTCTACCAGCATCTTTTCTCTCGGAATCTCACCAATGTTGGTGAGAAACAAAAATGGGGTTTTAAGGGGTTCCTCATTCTCACCCTCCCCCTCCTTCTCTCACCAATTCTCACACTTTTGGCTATCCAAACAAGAGAGAGAGTACCTATTCCATCCGTTTCTTTTCTTCTCTCTCGAATCCCCTCCATCTAAACGACCTGTGAAGTCGCTATACCTCGAAGACTTGAAGGGACTGAATCTGATTATAATAGTCTAATAGAGAAAGAAGGATTGCCCGTTCTCAAGGAGCTTCAAATTTATAGTTGCCCACAATTGAAGGAGGTACCCGTTGGTATCCGCAGCCTCAGACAACTCAAATCCCAGTAATTTGATACCCGGAGGAATTCTATTCCGACGTTTGGATTATTTAAGTAATCATCTCTGGGAATCATTTATTTTAAAAATATCCTACAGTCAAACGTTTCCTTTTTATATTGATCGAGCTAAGAATCCAAGATTCATATGGGGGTAGGAGGAATTAGATTCCTCCTGTATTCAGGAATGTGATTTCTCCTGGGTTGAGAGATCAGTAATCTCATTCTCATTTCCACTCTTCACAAACATAGAAATGTTAGAGTTTCGGAATCACATTCTCATTCCCTCCAAGATACATGTCATCCAAACACTACTTTGCCATTGGTTTTCGTTTCCTTGCTATGTAACATGAATAAGGATATCTCTGTCCACATTTAAATGGCCCCCATGATTTGGACTACTGTTGTTTTCGGTGTTGTCTTTTGGGTGTTGTCTTACCGAGACTTGTTGTACCAAGGAAACATATCCTATACATTTTTTTTTTTTTTTTGGTTACGGCATGTCTGTGTTATTGAGTATAGAACATGTTAGATCTTGAAAAAAAAAAAGGATCATCCGGTACCCCTTGTTTCATACCATGTGATAGAACTATGTTTACGGGAGAAAATACTCAATGCTTCTAAAGCACATCATGTGTTGCCTAACATCTTTCACAGTCCCCTGTGATTGTGTGCTAGTGGAAGATGTTGGAACGCCACATGACCATGCCACCTAATAATTTCTCGCTTGGACACATCTTGTGTCCCCTTGATTGCATGGGACCTAAATTATTGGGTCTTAGTACCTCTGCTACCATTGATAACCTCAAACTAATATATTACAGAGAAGACGAAGATAGGGCACAAGATCTTGTCATTCATTATTTAATGTTTGCGAAGACAAATTCGTGTAACTATTAATCAAATTTCTTTTATTTTGAAGTCAGAAAATGACGATAGAAACTACGGATTTCTCCTAACTACTAACCAAATTTAATTTCTTTTGAAATCGTCAAATGACGATGGAAACTACCACTCCCAATTTTATTAATGTTTTTCTTATTTACGTGTAGGAGGCGCTTCATTAACATATATGTCATTCATTATTTAACGTTTACGAAGACAAATTCGTTTAACTATCAATCAAATTTCTGTAATTTTGAAGTTCGAAAATGACAATGGAAACTACAGATTTCTCCAACCGACTAACCAAATTTAATATATTTTGAAATCCGCAAATGACATGGAACCAACCACTCCGCGGCAATAGAATAAAAGTATCAGGGATATACTGCTAAATAAAGTAGATTGAGAGTAGACTTTTCACAAAGGAATCCACAGGTAACATTTCATTCGTTTCTCAATTCTTCACCTATATTTCATTTTCCTTTTCTCTGTTTTCATTCTCTGGAATATCTCTTATAATAAAGGTAATTGATCCTCTTCTTCCTGCTGCTCTTTTTGCGCATATATATAAATATTAGAGGCCATCGCATATGCAAGTCGGATTTTGATGTTGTTTTTCCTACCGTCGATGTGGAATTTAGATTTTTTCCTTTCTTAGTATTTTTCTTTTCCCCGTCTTTGAAGCACCATGGTGTTTTTCCAACCGTCGGTGTGGAATTTAGATTTTTTCGTTCTTATATTTTTCTTTTCCCCGTCTTCTTTGAATCACCATCAGTCTTCTTTGAATCACCATCAAAATTCGACTTGTATACGCATCGCGTGTGCTCGACCTCTAGTTCACATATGTAGAAGCACATATGTTTTTCATTCCACTCCCATCCTAAATTCGACAGGTTCCAAAATGATTTCATAACCGGATAATAGCACATTAAGAATATATCTGAAATTTTCTCACAAGAGTATATGAGAAACGAAACATGCATTATATCCGACCAGTTTCAAAGAAATCCATCAGTCACTTTTCCAACGAAAAAAATAATAACAAAAAATGGAAGCAAAAAAAATGTTGGAGGATGAGGTCAAAATAAACCTTGTGAGCAATAAATTATAATGGAAGAACAGTTATATATCCACATGCTACTTCCGATGGCCTCAGAATTGGTAATGAGAAACCCATAATCAAGGATTGAAAATCAGGCTTAACGTCAACTAATCATGAACCCTTTCAATTAAAATCATACACCACTGGTATAACTGATTAGGATTCTTTAATGCATTGGATTGGAGAAAAAAGTTTCAATGGATTTCTTTTTGACGTAGATGTTAAAAACCTATGATACAGATAAGTATCCTACTACTTGTACCGTTTCTTTCCAAGAACGATATACTGTCGTATCCCGATTCAATATGTATCCGGCGATTACTTATTGATGAAAAGTCGTACCATGTTTAAAGAAGCGGAACATGTAGGGAGATAATCCCGAACAGGTACAAAAGAGGCCCGAACACGTGGTACGTGGGGCCAGGAAATAAATGTAATAGGAGTAGCCGCCGTGCAATACGGTGAATGGCGATAAAGACCGGTGACATGAGAAGTCTTTGGTCCAAGAAACCCGAACAGGGGCATGGTCCAAATAACACGAGGGGTTATTGGACCAGGTGTCTGGTAAAAGGACAGTGACATGAGAAGTCACTGGTCCAGATAGACTGTTCGGCAACGAGAAGACCGAACAGGAGCAACATTCTGGAGGAAGCAGCCTTAAGTTCATGGAACGCTCCAGAAGGTTCCAGAAGTGGTGGTATTCTATAAGGAAAAAGGATCTCAATAAAATAGGATCTGGGAAGATACCCAACGGGAATGGGATGTTCGGCCAGCTATAGAAAAGAGTTCTAAATGGACTAAGGTATTGAACCGATAAAGGAACGAGAATCCAAGATATTCTGAGTTTCCTATACGAGGAAGGAAACCTAGGGCGACAAGGATACTTGGGCAGCAAGCATCCATTAATCTATAAATACGAGGTAAACCTAGAGGTAAAGGTATGCAATTCTTGGCAATACGTTTGTTACCTACTGATAATTAGGGTTTCTTGCTAGTACGCGATACTAACTTAGGCATCGGAGGGCCTTTGCCACGAGAGGCAAAGGTGCGCTCACCCCTTGTCTGTTTTGCAGATAGGGATTCCGACTGCGTGCTAGGGTTCCGGCATGGAGTTTAAAGTAACCGTTGCGATCTTGCGTTGCTCAAAGCTTCTTTCATTTTCCTGCACTTACAATTGGCGCCGACTGTAGGAAACGAAAGAGATCCCTTTGAAAAAGCGACCATGGTGGAAGAAAATCCAAAGACACCACTCGATCCAAAGAGCCAGCTTGGTGGGGGAGGAGAGAAGTCCCCACCAGACCCTCCGAGAAAGCCCGACGACGGGCATGCAAGGAGAACTTCAAGTAAAGGCCACCCCGTAGCTATTCACGGCAACTCCAAGAATAGAGATGGCAGGTTGGCAACGGAATCCACGAGAAGGAGTAAGTCCCATCGTCCGAAGGAATCAATTGCCCATTCGAAGAGTGTACGCAATGACGAGGATATCCTGGATAAGAAGCGACAAAAGATTGAGGAGTATGCTCGTTTGATTAAGAAACGAGAATACGAGATTCAAGAGTTACAACGGATACGAGAACATCCAGAGGACTCTGGACTTTCACGAAGGAATTCCAAAGGCAACAGGTTGGCCTTAGTGGAATATCAAAAGGCCTCTCCATGAAGAAGGAGGGGCAGGACTTCCCCTTGGAAAAGGAAAAGCAGGAGCCAAAGTCCTACCCCCGAGGAAGGAAGGAATAGGAAACATCATAGGGACAGATACGAGAGATCTGACTCTGATTGGGAAAGGCATGTTCCCAAAAAGATGAAGGAAAGAGAGGAAAGGACCATGTCTGTACGAGAAGCAGCGCGAAAAGCCCTTAGCAACATAGCATCCTCCCCTTTCACAAAAAGGTTGCAGGAGGCGAGGCTGCCGAGCAGGGTGAAGCATAGGGTGTTCATCCTTTACGAAACGAGTGCTGATCCAGTGGCACACGTACAACATTACCAGCAGCCGATGTTTATGCATGATGAGGATGATGCAATCATGTGTAAGATGTTCCAGTCGAGTTTAGGAAAAGTAGCATTGTCCTGGTTTCATAAGCTCAGGCCGAACACCATACGAGGATGGAGGCAGCTAGCCGAAGAATTCACTACTCGGTTCCTGACGAGCTGAAGACCACCAAAGACCTTTGGAAGTCTCTCCATAATGAAGCAAGGGGAGAATGAGCCAATCAGAGACTATGCTAAGAAATACTGGGAGACTTTCAACGAGATCGACAGTTGCAGTGAGGAGTATGCAATAGCCACGTTCAAAACAGGGTTACCTATTCGGGGGGAACTCCGAAAGTCCTTGAACATGAGTCATGTGGGAACATTGGCCAAGCTGATGGAACGGATAGAGCAGCATGCTAGAAACGAGGATGACATATTGCGAGAAGACGGGAAGGTCGTTGTCGAGCAAGCCAAGGGTTCTGTAAAGAAAGCAAATAAGCCAAAGCCCAAGACTTACCTAGAACGAAAGGAATATGGGTAGACCAAGAAGGAGCAGTACAAGGAGAAACACGCCCCGGACCCCAAGTCTTTCTTTTCGGTGACAACCATCTAGAAAGAGCCAATCTATCGAATTCTCTACCAAATAAAGAATCGCCCATACTTCAAGTGGCCCCCAAGACTGGAAGGAGATAAAGATGCAAAGAGAGCTACGAGTCAGCATTGCAGTTATCACAAAGATTGGGGTCACATGACTGAAGATTGTGAGATGTTCAAGCAACACCTTGATGACCTGGTCTCACGAGGGTATTTGAAAGAGTTCATCCAGGAAGAGCATAGGGGTGCAGAAAAAGCAATGGAGTTGGATTACGAGCAGAATCCAAGGGGCGTAATCCATATGATACATGGATTGGCCGCACCTTATACGAGAAATGAGGTGAGGTTGCTCCAAAGGCAAGTAAAACACGACCAACATGTGATGCAGCTGGGAAAGAAACGAGGACGTGAAGTAGAAGGATGCAGCGAAGGCATAACCTTCACGGACAAGGACCTGGCAGGAGTCCAGGTGCCGCACAATGATGCTTTGGTCATAACCCTACGAATTGGGGAGTATGACATGGAGAGGATCCTGGTGGATTCAGGAAGTTGCACTGAGGTGCTCTATTACGACGCATTTAAGAAATTGGGGCTGACGCAACCGAACTTGGTACAGTCAGTGACTCCGTTGGTCGAGTTCAGTGCAGGGGCAGTCTGGCGATTGGGTAAGGTGACCCTTCCAGTTCGGGTAAGGACAGTGGTGCTACGAACCGACTTTTTAGTAGTGGATGTACCATCCTCTTATAATGCGATTATAGGAAAAACTTGGTTGCACAAGATGAGGGCGGTTTCCTCCACTTACCATCAGATGGTGAAGTTCCCAGGATCCAACGATATTGAGAGAATAAGAGGGAACCAAAAGATAGCCCAACAATGCTTAATTTCCATAATCAAGAAGGCACCCAAGGCACAGTTGGTGCAATCAGTCGAGGTTTCCAACCAGCCGACCATCGAGGATGTCAGAGGGAATCCCACCGAGAAAGTGGTAGAAGGATTGAAGAAAATCCAGATCAACGAGAATGACCCAGAAAGGTACTTCCTGATTGGGGAAAACTTGTGCAAAGAAGAAGAGGAGGAGTTGGTAAAGTTTCTCAAAGAGCACGTTGATGTGTTTGCTTGGGTACCCGAAGAGACGCCTGGGGTGGATGCAAACGTGATTTGCCACCACTTAAACGTGGATCCACAGCACAAACCCGTAATGTAGAAGAAACGACAATCTGTCGTACAGCGCGTGGATGCTGTTATCGAGGAAGTTGACCGTTTGCTCGAGGCAAGGGCGATATGGGAAGTGTACTACCCAGAATTGATGTCCAACACAGTGGTGGTAAAAAGAAGAATGGGAAGTGGCGAGTTTGCATCGATTTCACAAATCTAAACAAAGCATCTCCGAAAGACAGTTTCCCCCTGCCCATGATAGATCAACTAGTGGATGCAACAGCTGGGTATGGACAAATGAGTTTTCTCGACGCTTATCGAGGATACCACCAGATTGCCATGTATGGGCCCGATCAAGAGAAGACATCGTTTATCACACCAAGAGGGGTATATTGTTACAGTGTTATGCCCTTTGGTCTGAGGAACGCTGGAGCAACTTACCAGAGATTAGCAACGATTATGCTGAAGAAGTTGCTCGGCAAGACCATGGAGGTATACATAGACGACATGGTGGTCAAGAGCAAGGAGAAACGGGACCACATCACTGATCTGAAAGAAGCTTTTGAGATACTGAGGGAGTACAAGTTAAAGCTCAATGCCTCGAAATGCACATTCAGAGTAAGTTCAGGTAAGTTCCTGGGTCACCTCGTGACTATAAGAGGGATAGAGGCTAATCCGGATCAAATAACGGCTTTCAGAAGCTCCAAAGTCCAAAGACCACGAAGGAGGTCCAGCGATTGACAAGGATGGCTGTGGCCCTCAACAAGTTCATTAGTCGATCTAGCGACAAGTGCAGACCCTTCTTTCAATTACTGGAGAAAAGAGACGGATATGAATAGGGAGCAGAATGTGAGCAGGCGTTCTAAGACCTGACGAAGTACTTGGCAATAGCCCCACTTTTATCCACCCCTGAACCCGGTGAGATCTTAATCTTGTACTTAGCAGTCTCTGAACATGCTGTTAGTGCAGTTTTACTAAGGGACAAGGGATCCGAGCAAATCCCTGTCTACTATGTAAGCAAGACGCTACTGGACGCAGAGACGAGATATCTGCCCCTTGAAAAGTTGGTCCTAGCACTGAGGACAACGGCGAGGAAGTTGCCCCATTATTTCCAAAGTCACAAAGTTGTAGTACACACAGAGTTCCCGTTAAAATCATTGCTACAAAATGCAGATTTCTCGGGACGCATATCAACCTGGTCGATAGAATTGAGTCAACATGACATTGACTACCAGCCGCGTATTGCAATAAAGGGACAAGTTTTGGCAGACTTTGTAGCAGAGTTTTCCCCTTCGGTGGCTCCACAGCCTCCAACGAGAAAGGAGCAGCTAGTCGGGTCACCGGCCGAGAAAGGAAAGGCACCTGCCGAGCAGGATCCTTTGGAAGGAAGCTATTCGTCGATGGTTCCGCATGCAATACTGGATCAGGGATTGGGGTTGTGCTTTTCCCCCTTGAGGGAGCAATGATGGAGTTGTCCCTTCGACTGGGTTTCAGTGCTTCAAACAATGTGGCAGAGTGCGAGGCATTATTGGCAGGATTACGAAGCGCAAATACCCTAAAAGTAAAGAGAATTCGCGTATTCTGCGATTCACAACTCGTGGTGAACTAGTTATCCGGAGAGTACGAGGCCCGAAATGAGAAGATGGCAGCCTACGTGGAGGCAGCCAAGGATTTGCTTGATACTTTTGAGAAGGTATACATTGAGTAGATAAGCTTTGGGCAGAATGCCCACATGGACTCATTGGCTTGGTTGGCAGCGGCTGTGCCAACCGAGTTCAGAAGAAAGGTGGCAGTAGACTATCTTGCAGAGCCGAGCATTGGAAGAAGTGTGGAATTGGTTTTGAACGTGAACCAAGGACCAAGTTGGATGGATCCAATAGTGGAGTTCCTACGAGATAGGACACTCCCCACTGATAAAAAGGAGGCTCACAAGATTAAAACAAAATCTGCACGGTTTTGGCTGTCACCAGAAGGAAAATTGTACAGAAAGTTCTTCACCGGACCATATTTGCTTTGTGTGCATCCCGAAATGGTGCAGAAGTTCCTCTATGAGATTCACGAAGGAACATGTGGAAGCCATGCCGGGGGCAGATCCATTGTTCACCGTGCAATTACCCAGGGTTACTGGTGGCCGCACATGCAAGAAAATGCAAAGGTGTACGTGAAAATCTGTGAGAAGTGCCAGAAGTTCTCGCCCATGATCCGAACACCAGCCGAGGATCTGGTGCCCCTGACAAGCCCTTGGCCGTTTGCACAATGGAGAATGGACATCGTGGGTCCACCCCACATGGCAACTCGGAACAGGAAGTTTCTGTTGGTAGCAACGGACTACTTTACTAAATGGATAGAAGCGGAACCACTGGCAAAGATCACAGAACCTATGATAGAAAGGTTCGTGTGGAAAAGCATCATCACTCGATTTGGGGTCCCTTATTCTTTGATCACAGATAATGGGTAGCAGTTCCAGAAAAAGTTCAAGGCTTTTTGTGCCTAGTATGAAATAAGGAACTACTATTCAACCCCAGCCTACCCTTAGAGCAATGGGCAGGCAGAGGCGTCCAACAAGACTATACTTGACGGGATCAAGAAAATTCATGCTGGACAAAGCAAAAGGAAAGTGGCCCGATGAATTGCCACTGGTCCTGTGGGCACACCGAACAACTCCTAGGAGGTCTACGGGAGAGACCCCCTACTCACTAGCATATGGAACAGAGGCTGTGATTCCATTGGAGGTTGGTTTGCCGACCAACAGGACCACATTGGTCGAAAGTGGGGGCAATGACAGAGCCCTAGAAATCGAGCTGGACCTCGCCGAGGAGAGGAGAGAACGGGCTCTGGTGCACTTGGCCTCGTACCAGGAACAATTAATGAAAACTTATAACAAGCATGTCCACCCGCGAGAGTTTGGTGTTGGAGACCTTGTACTACGAATGGTGCTCGGCAACACTAAGGTGGCCAACGAGGGTAAGTTGGGGGCTAATTGGGAAGGCCCATATCGAGTTATTGAGGTTGTGGGCATTGGGGCTTATCGTTTGGCAGATCTGGACGAGAACCCGATACCAAGGCCTTGGAATGTCCACAACTTGAGGAAGTTCTATGTGTAAAGAACTTCGATTTAGTTTTTCATTCTGTTTTAGGATGCACATCGGGATTGTGTGGGAATTATGAGTAAAATTCCCTTGTCTTTTGCTTTCGTAGTGGCAAGGGGTACGCACAACGCCCCCTTGAGTTCTTGAATTATGAATAAAATTCCCAGATTTTGATAAAACAACGCTGTTTTTCGCAATTTTTCATTCACTATGCTTAAATACGAAGTGAGGCTTCATTATTAATCTTCACTTCGTATTGGGGAGCAGAGGTGTTTGGTAACTGTGTAGAATTTTGAGCGATTCAAAACCTTGCGACTACGAATATACTTGGTTAAACGTACGGGTATGAATAAACCTGGCATGCATACGTGAACGTGCAACCTAATCTGAGTACGAACAAACTCAGGATTACTATGGCCAAATATGAATACATTTGGATAATCCAAGTACGAGGCACTTGGCTTATGATAACGTGCACAATATGGCCAAATACGAATACATTTGGACAACCCAAGTATGAGGAACTTGGCATGCATATGATGACACATAATATGGCCAAATATGAGCACATTTTGGCAACTGAATAAGTACGAGAAACTTGCAAAGTATAATCTGAATATAAATACATTTGAATCATCGGCGAGCACAATGAGACTTGGGGAGCATACGTGAATATGCACACATAAAACTAAAGTACGAAAACACTTAGCACGTGGAATACTGGCCATGAGATGGCCACCTGCACTGATAAAGGCCACAGAGGGCCAAGCAAAATAATTGTTCAGGCCAAAACAGGGCCACCATAAACACCCAAATGCCACGAGGGGCCAAACCACCAATATTAGAGTATGTAGAAATGTATTAATGCCACGCAGGGCAATGCCAATGGCCACGCGGGGCCAGCAAAAGTAATCCAAAAGTTCAACTGTCATAGTCAAAGGGAGGTGAGATCCAACTTACTCTTCGATTGTGAGGTCTTGGATGGAAGGAGGCGAGGTTGGTGCAGCAACGTTCTTCGTTATAGTGGTTTCTTCGGGTTGACCACCACTGGCTTCCTTTTAGCCAGGGTTGGTCGCTGCTTCTGTCAGGACGGCATCAGCACCAAGTTGCTCAAAGGCCTGAACATTAGGCTCTCCCTCCAGGGTGTCCTCTTCTTCCTCGACCTCCTGATCCTCGGCAACTGTGAGTGAGCTCGGCAAGTCCTTGTTGGTCCATAGGGGGCTAGATTCAGGAGCACCGATCTTGGTGAGGCATGCTGTCCAAGCAATACCCCATATTTGATCCTAAATGGCAGGAATCTGAGATTTGTAGCTCTCAGTAGCTACATTGATCCCAGCATTGTACCCCTGCTGGTACGCATCCTTCGCCTCGTTCTTGCTGACTTCCAGCTCATCAAGGGTTTGGTTCAAGCTATCCTCAGCACCCTCCAGCTTGCCTCTCAGCTCGTCCGCAATCCCGCGGGCTTGATTTCTCTCTCTCTCGAGTCTAACGATGGTGTTCTGAAGTTTTGCATTCTCACTAGCAAGCTTGGCCCGCTGAGGCTCGGAATGGCCAAGTTTTTGGGCAATGGCCACCATTTTTTGCATCGCCTAAAGATCCATAAGACATCAATGGTATTAACCAGCGACATAAAACATGAATTGAGTACGGGAATTAAAGAGAGGCATACCTTGGCGCTGTGAACCATGAAGGACCCGAAGAGGTTGTCCGGGGAGCTGGCCACTTCCTTACGCATATCCCCAGGCAGAAGGAAGGCTTGAGAAAGAGCGAGGGCAGTCCCCTCGGACTCCACACTATCCTGGATAGTGACTGGACGGCCGCCATGTGTAAGTTGAGGAGCCCATATGGGGGTTGAGGGTGCGGAAGGTTGAGCTGGAGGCCTTTCGTTCGAAGAAGTTTCCAACTGTTGACGCTTGTCCTGGTGGCTGGCTTCGATCTCTTCAGGAGAAAATCCGGGAGGGGTATCTAATTGAAAAAGTCCCCGACGGCCATGAGGTGGAAGGGGACTCTGAGAACATCCATGGCCATGGACAGTGCCGCGACCTCTGCCGCGGCCAGCCCCTGGGATGGTGAGTAGGTCGCTGAGGTTGATCAGTTGATCCATTTCCTGAGGTGGGGGAGATAGGGAGTAACCGCTAGAAGATGTGGAGGCTTCTTCGGCATGCTGTACGTGCTCGGAAGAAAAGGGATGGGTAACAGGAATGTGGAGAGTGTCATTGTCGAAACACTCGCGAATGGCGTCCTCAGGGGCCAGTTCAGTGGCAATGTTATCAGGAATCTCATAACGAGATCTGAAATCTGCCATTGTTTGGGGAGTATTGCAGTATCGTCTGAATCTCCCCATCTTCGAACAAGGGTGTGTTTTACAGATAAGAAAAGGGGTATCGAAGAAACCCTAAAGAAGTATGGAGAAGCCTTAAATCAACAAAAATGATGGGGAGGAGGTAAAAGAACGGATGACTTACGAAGTACAGATCAAGGATCTTAAGGTTGCAGGAAAGGGAAAGCCTTGAGGTGATGGGCGGTGCTTCAATGGCGGGAGCACTTCTATCTTCTGCAAAGGGGGGTTTAGAGAGAGAATGTGAGTTTGAAATAGGACGAAAACCCAAAAGTGCCTTAATTAGTGGGGTGGCGTACGTGAAACGTCACCCCAGACGCCGTTTGGGCGTCCTGTTTCTCAAAGACGTCTGCCCGCATTTAATACGAGTAGTATAATGTGTGCCGCGTGGCAGAGTAAGGACCGGAAAAGTCTGCCCAGCCCAAACGATAGGACGTTTGGCCTGAACTAATGATGAGAGTTACACCAGTCTCGAGAAATAGAGTGTAGGAGCAAAATGAGTTTGCTCGGTGTTTAGAGCTTTGCTCGTCATATTAAAAGAAAATAATAAGTAAAGCTGGGGAGCCAATGTAGGGAGGTAATCCCGAACAGGTACAAAAGAGGTCCGAACACGTGGTACGTGGGGCCGGGGAATAAATGTAATAGGAGCAGCCACCATGCAATATGGTGAACGGCGATAAGGACCGGTGACATGAGAAGTCTTCGGTCCAAGAAACCCGAACAGGGGCATGGTCCAAATAACACAAGGGGTTGTTGGACCAGGTGTCTGGTAAAAGGATAGTGACATGAGAAGTCACCGGTCCAGATAGACTGTTCAGCAACGAGAAGGCCGAACAGGAGCAGCATTCTGGAAGAAGCAGCCTTAAGTTCATGGAACGCTCCCGAAGGTTCCAGAAGTGGTGGTATTCTGTAAGGAAAAAGGATCTCAATAAAATAGGATCTGGGAAGATACCCAACTGGAATGGGAAGTTCGGCCAGCTATAGAAAAGAGTTCTAAAGGGACTAAGGTATTGAACCGATAAAGGAACGAGAATCCAAGATATTCTGGGTTTCCTATACGAGGAAGGAAACCTAGGGCGACAAGGATACTTCGGCAGCAAGCATCCATTAATCTATAAATACGAGGTAAACCTAGAGGTAAAGGTATGCAATTCTTGGCAATACGTTTGTTACCTACTGATAATTAGGGTTTCTTGCTAGTACGCGATACTAACTTAGGCATCGGAGGGCCTTTGCCACGAGAGGCAAAAGTGTGCTCACCCCTTGTCTGTTTTGCAGATAGGGATTCCGACTGCGTGCTAGGGTTCCGGCGTGGAGTATAAAGTAGCCGTTGCGATTTTGCGCTGCTTAAAGCTTCTTTCGTTTTCCTGCACTTACAGAACACCAAAAGAGTTCTAAATTGTTTGATCTAACGATGTCAACAGTCAAACTACTTTCAACCAATTGAATCCAACAGATCGCTCAAGTAAAAGAAATAACATATTTCGATCATGTTTTGCATGAATCAGCTATGGGCTCTTCTTTTCTTCCCTTGACGGTGAAATCAGTTCGGTCTGTTTGGTTTTTGGGAATTCTGACAACCGAATAATCGGTTTGGTTTTCCATACTTAGCTACCAAAACCGACCGACAAGGTCATCGGTTGTAAAGAGTTATTCATTAGGCCTGGCCATGTACTAGATTGCTCCCATCTGTTAGTGGCTCCAAACAGGAAATATTCTTAAGATAACGGTCATGCCAGCCAGGGAGAGTCAAATATCGGCTTCACGACACAATTGACAGCGGCTGATATTTGTGCTGACAAAAGTAGAGGTTGTTCACAATAGGAATCCACAGACCCAAACATGCTGTGACATTTCTCTCTTATTTTCAACTATCATCACATACTTCATTGGCTTTTTCAGATTTACATTTGCAAAGTGGGTCTCGTTTCTCTATTTTCATTCTCCCGAAAATCTCGCAGGTAATTGATCATCTTCCCTCCTGTTTCTCTTTCTTTCTCCGTGTATAGCTATATTTCATTATGCTGCATCTGTATCTTTCTTTTCGATTTTCCTCTTTCAGTTAGATTTCATTTACTATTGTGACCTCTGATTTGGGTTATGTAATTACATTGGATTGGAGGGGAAAAAATCTATAACTTCCTTTTTTGATGACTAAGGGTGTTTGCAAGCATACATCTATCTCGACTCATCTAGTCGCTGCAATTAATACTAGGGTTTACCAAGGGGCGATTAGATATGACACTTTTATCCCGTATGGAGTGACTCAAAGAGTTAATAGCACCTAAGATATTTCAAACCTTAAAATTACAAGGAGTACCTAAGTCCCGACCCCCAGTTCAAGTTTTTTTTTTTTTTTGGGTTAAGGTAAAATTTTATTAGAAACAACCACGTTACACAATATAGGGGCATACCCCTAGCCAACAAGCTATACAGACAACAGGAAATACAATCCTGGAACTACCACATCACTTAAAACAGAAAAAACCTCAACAATTACACACTATCAAACACTCTAACTGGGAGATTCCATAGGGCACAAAGAGCTAGGTTAGAACCAGACTTTTTAACACCGCTCCAGGAACTGACACAAGCCCTGATATCAGTTCTTACTTTAGCTTCCAACTGCTGCCCAAAGATCCCATATCCTTTGAAAATTCTGACACCCAAACATGGTACACAAGGGTAGCCAAAGCAAGCTTGGATAACATGCACGAAAACTGAGCATCCTTATCCACTTGAATCATCCAGTCCATAATCTGTGGCAGCCCATTGACAAAGCACTGGAATTTCAAATCCTTTTGCAAAGGTGACCAAATGCAAGAAGAAAAAGGGCACTGAAAGAAGAGGTGGGCATGGTTCTCCACAGTAGCAGAACATAGTACACACTGATCAGCTATGGCCATACCCCAAGTAAGGAGCCTATCTTTTGTAGCAAGCCTCCCCAGGTTTGCAAGCCACTGGATGATGGACCAATTTGGGACATGATGCTTAAACCAAATAATTGGATGCCAAGTGACTTGGGTATGCTACCTTCTAATAGCATTCCAGGCGGACTTGATAGAGAATGAGTTATTAAGGGTTAGATTCCAAATAATTGTGTCTTCTTGAGAAGGGTGAGGGATAAAGTGGGGAGGGGTGGCCCTCAAACTCTCCCTAGTCACTGAATTTCTACCTCTTGGCCATTGCCAAAACTGGGCAGAAATGATGGTATCAACTTTAGCACGAAGATCCCTTCCCAAGTTATAAACAACCCTAGAACCAAACCTAGCATAGAGAGGACCAAGAGGATGCCAATTGTCCAGCCATAAGAACGTATTCGTACCATTACCCACCACATTAGTTATCCAAGGGTGAACTAGAGGCCTGAGTTTAAACAATTTCCTGATAGTCCAAGAAGCAGAAACAGAAATAGGAATGGTCCAGAGGCAATGATTTTTGATGATACAGGTGTGGACCCACTTAACCCACATATTGTCAGCTTTCAAGGCAAGGGCCCATAAGTGCTTGATCATAGCAACCTTGTTCCAATCTCTAAGAACTCTAAAGCCCAAACCCCCTTCTTCTTTGGGAGAGCAAACAGTCTCCTAACCCACTTTAGCACCACTAGACTTCATTTGGACTCTTGTCCAGAAAAAAGATCGCAACAGGGCTTCTATTTTATTGAGAATTTGCTGAGGAATCATAAAGATAGTGCTCCAATAGATTTGGACACTAAAGAGGACAAAGTGAATAAGTTGTGCACGACCTCCATAGGATAAAGTTTTGTTATTCCAGGACTGAATTCTGGCCACAATTTTATCCAACAAAACATGACAGTCAGAAGCATGAAGCCTAGCTGTAATGAGAGGGACACCAAGATACCTGACAGGCAATCTCTCCTCTAGAATAGCTAAGATAGGCCTGAGAACATCTTTGCCTTCATCAGAGACCTCATAGAAGTAAGCACAGCTCTTATGAAGATTAGGCTTTAACCCAGAAATGGAGTAAAAATCATTCAAGGTGGTTCTAACAAGCTGAAAAGAGGAAGGATCTGCTGCACACATGATGAACAAATCATCAGCAAACATCAAATGAGATAACTGAAGGTCTTTACATTTTGGATGGTAAGAGAAGCCCCCTTGCCCAATCCTGAACTGCATCAGAGAAGAGAAGCTTTCCATAACTAAGAGGAAAAGATAAGGGGACAAGGGGTCCCCCTGCCTAAGACCTCTTTTTCCTGGAAAGTACCCAATAAGACCACCATTGATGACTATGGAATACATGGCTGTGGTGACACACTGAGACACCCATCTAATAAATAGAGGAGGGAACCACATGATCTGCATAATTGCAAAGAGATAGTCCTAGCAAACTGAATCATAGCCTTCATGAGATCAAGCTTAAGAGCACATCTAGCCACCCCTGAATCCTTATGGTAATCTCTGACCAATTCTTGCATAAGCAAGACATTGTCCACAATAGACCTCCCCTTGATAAAAGCAGATTGATTGGACTAAATAATAGAAGCCAACAAAGGCTGAAGTCTGGAAACCAACACCTTGGAAGTACACTTGTAAATGACATTACAACAAGCTATAGGCCTGAAATCCTTAACAGTGGAGGGAGTAGGGACCTTGGGAACTAAAGAGATGGCTGTAGAATTCCACTCTCTCAACAGATAGCCAGTACTAAAGAATTGTTGAACTGCCAGAATGACATCAGACCCCACTATCTCCCAATTTTTGTGGAAAAAAGAGGAACTATACCCATCAGGGCTCAGTTTAAGTTTTGTTACTGGGATCACCCATAAGCTTGAAGATCTTGTATACAATTTCCCAAGGCAATGCCTTGTGGGTACGTGTGACTCGTGGGTGGTTGTAGGTACATCAAAACTCCTGTCTACACCCTTTGCATGAACTGTAAATAATACCATCAATATATATCCATCGCTTAGGGTACCATATACCGAAAAATAAGATCTTCGCTAGCCTGGAGGAAATTTATTTTTACTTGAATAAAGCACTCTAAATGCAGGTTGATGATGGGTTTTTTCCAAAACATGTTCATATCTGTATCTTCTATATACTATATGTTATTCCCCTTTGAGTTTTTCGAAAATCAAACTGTTCAACCTAATAATTAGAGTTAGACTATTCAAGGCTTTTTCTTGTTGAAAATCCAAGTTTTCAATGCTAAGAGACAAATATATGATCTATCATTTTACAGAAGAGTGAAGAGTAGTTCCAACCAATATTGTTGTCTGCTCACCCACTGATCTTCCAGCACAATCTTTGCCGTAAGTCGTCTTTTTATTCAGTCAATAATATAGGATTACTATTGTTAGGTTAGTGTAACCTGATTCCGCTTTGGTTTGTCACTTGCAAGTGAGAGCTGTGGAACTACCCAATTACTCAATGGGGAACAACGTAAAATCCATGTGTTTTGATTTTTTGTTTGCGTTCTTTGCTTGATTGATTCTTCATACTAGTGTGTGTTTGTTTGGGCAATTCCACACTATATCAGCTGAGAAAGTATATACGCTATGAAACTAATCAATTTTTTCGTGTTAAGCAGGAAAATTGATGTAATGGCAGAGGCAGTAAGCTCTGCTATCAATAGTACTTTGGTGCCATTGTTATCAAGTGAAGTGAACTTGTTGCGGAACATCCACTCAGAAGTTGCCAGTATCAAATATGAATTAGAAAGCATAATGTCTTTCGTTAAAAAAGCAGATTCAAGTGCAGAATTAGAAAACGGAGGGGCAAAAGTTTGGGTAAAACAGGTAAGGGAAGTGGCTAACCAAATCGAGGACGTCATGGACGAATACATACTCCACTTGGCAGAAAATCGGAAACGGCATGGTTTCCTCAGTTTCCTTCACAAACTTGCTCGCTCAATCACCAAACTCAAGCTACGACATGATCTTGCCTCTCAAATTAAAGAAATCAAACAGACTATTCGTGATATCAAGGAAAGGGCTGATAGGTATGGTTTCAGTTCCTTAGAACATGGGTCAAGCAGTAAAACAGAAGAAAAAGGATACAATGACCCTCGTGTTGCGTCCCTTTTCATGGAGGAAGATGAAGTCGTGGGCATTGATTCAACCAAGGAAGAACTGATCCACAGGCTGATAACTGGAAAATCAAACCGAACGGTCACTTCACTGGTAGGTATGGGAGGATGTGGTAAGACCACTCTTGCCAAGACAGTTTTCGACGACCCTAAAGTGTTTGAACACTTCGATTGCCGAGCTTGGGTATCGGTCTCCCAATCATACAAGATGGAGGACATCTTTAGAAGAATGATAAAGGAGTTATTTCAAACAACAAACGAGTGTGCACCTACGGGAATCGATACGATGGACCAAAAATCTCTCATTCATATGCTGAGAGAATATTTACTTCAGAAGAGATATCTAATTGTTTTGGACGACGTATGGAGTCATGAATTTTGGACATTTGCAAAACTCGCTTTACCGAAAAACAACAAAGGAAGTCAAATAATTGTCACTACACGAAAGGAAGATGTTGCTTCTTTTTGCAAGGAATCCTCATGCGATCACATATGCAAAGTGAAGCCCCTATTTAAAGAGGAGGCTTGGAAGCTCTTTTGCATGAAAGCGTTCCAGCGGGACTTTGATGGTTGTTGTCCTCCCGAGTTGAAGACAGTATCCCGTGCCATTGTGAAAAAATGTGAAGGATTACCACTTGCAATTGTGACAATAGGCGCTCTCTTGTCCACAAAAAGTAAGGATGCATCCGAATGGCAAAGATTCTATGATAGCCTTGGATCCCAATTGGAAAGGAATCTGCATCTCACAAACATCACGAAAATTTTGCTCCTTAGTTACCATGACCTGCCTTACTACCTTAAACCATGTTTCTTGTACTTTGGCATAATACCTGAAGACTATCAAATCACCCGTGGAAGATTAATCCGACTGTGGATAGCCGAGGGTTTCATTGAAGGACAGAAAGGAAAAACGTTGGAAGAAGTTGCAGAAGAATGGTTGACCGAGCTCATTCATAGAAGCATGGTTCAAGTTTCAAAGACAAAATTTGATGGTAGAATTAAAAAATGTCAGGTCCATGATTTAGTCCACGAGATCATCCTCGTAAAGTGTGAGGAGTTGGGTTTTTGTCAAGTTTTGAGAGAAGCATATCCAAGTTGGGACAATGAAACTCGACGATGGTCAATACAAATGCGAAACGTAACGAATAAGGATTGGGAAACCATGAGTAGTACCAAATCAAGAATTCGTTCCGTTTTTGTTTTCTCGGTGGGGGAGTTGCCAAAGCAGCAGTTATTGGGCACTCTAGCCGGAAATTTCAAGCTTGTGAAAGTACTAGATCTTCAAGGTGCTCCTCTTGATCAACTTCATGAAGAAGTGGGAAATCTTCTTCATTTGCGATACCTAAGTGTCAAGGGGACAAAAGTGGAGATAATTCCGAAGTCCATTGGAAATCTACACAACCTACAAACTTTGAACTTGAAAGACTCGCGGGTGTCTGTGCTACAAATTGGGATCTTAAGTAGACTCCATAAGTTGCGGCATCTTATCGGAAATTACAGGGTGGAGATACAAGGAGGGATTGGGCATTTAGAAGAGTTGCAGACGTTGAAGAGAATAATGGCAAACGACGATTTAATCAAAGACCTAGAAAATTTGAGGCAATTAAGGAAGTTGAGTATTAAGGACGTGAAAAGAGAACATGTGAAGGCTCTCTATACCGCCATAGAGAAGATGAATCACCTTCAATCTTTGGATGTTGAGTTTATACAAGGCAACACGATTCTGGATTTGCATTATCTTTCTTCTCCCCCCAAATCTCTTCAACATCTCTACTTGATCGGACATTTGGAAATGTTGCCGAACTGGATATCGAGACTCGATAATCTAGTTTCCCTAGATCTAATAAATTCAAGGTTCACTGGTGCTCATGCAATAAAAGCTCTTCAAGCATTACCTAATTTGATGCTAATTAGTTTTTACGAAGGGTACGATGGAGAACAATTGTATTTCGACGTCGGAGGGTTTCCGAAGCTTAAGCGGCTATACCTCCAATGCTTAGGGAGATTGAATTCGGTTATAATAGAGGAAGGAGGATTGCCCGTTCTTGAGCTCCTTTCGATCAGAGGGTGCCCACAACTGAAGGAGGTGCCCTCCGGCATCCGCAACCTCACCAAACTCAAATATCTTGGTTTTCATTTTATGCCAACGGAGTTCTACGACAGAATGAGACCAGACAAAGGCCAAGACTATTGGGTTATTGAGCATATACCTGCTGTCAAGTTTTTTTGGAATGATGGACGAGGGCACCCTGCATCGCATACTCCTCGGGAATTCCAAGACGTGAGGGAAAGCTTGAGGGTGAATGATGAATCTCAAGAGGTTGGGGGAGTTGAATAATGTTCTGAACCACCCACACAACAGTTCAAAGGTTTGTCCCAGTTTGATTGCAAGTTTAGATTTATTGCATATCTCCTCTCAATTGGCCCGTTCTTCTTAAATTTTGTTTCAGTATATTTGTTCGTCTATTTTAAATTTGTTGTGAAAAAAAATTCAATAATTATTCGTCTCAACAAGAGGATTTAAAATGTAAAAATTTATGATCAAAATTACAAGAAAAAACCTCTAAAGCGACAAAAAATATCTATAACAGTTAAAAGGTTTGTTTTCTTTTTATGCAAACAGAGTTCTACGACGTGATTATCAAAAAAAAAAAAAAAAAACAGAGTTCTACGACAGAATGAGACCAGACAAAGGCCAAGACTATTGGGTTATTGAGCATATACCTGCTGTCAAGTTTTTTTTCCGGAATGTTCGACCAGGGAACCCTTCAATGCAAACTCCTCGGGAATTCCAAGACATGAGAGAAAGCTTGAGGGTGAATGATGAATCTCAAGAGGTTGGGGGAGTTGAATAATGTATATTTGTTCGTCTATTTTAAATTTGTTGTAAAAAAAAAAATTTAGGGGTAACTATAACTTACCGGTAGGGCGCCAGAGGTCACTACTCCCAGATGATAGGGTAGTCTGGGTACAAACCTCATGGGTGACAGCAAACCTCTGGGGCCCCAGCTTAGGAAATATGGTAAACAAAATTGGGGCATCTACAATGTATGGACCAATTCTTGTTATTTTTATTACATGGTAATTACCTCGTCATTTTGTTATGTATTTTTCTGGGTACAATTCTTGTCATAAGATCCTGCCATACACGAATTTTACTTATTGACATTTCTTGAATTTAGGAAAATAAAATGGTACTTTTGATATCCGGACTACAATTACGAGCTGACTTTTCATGTTTGTTTGTTGTCGATTTGTTTCACCCTAGTACTTCAAGTTTTGAATCTCGTATAATGTCCTACTAGTAGTTTTAAATATTAGTGCTTGGTGAGTACTGATACCTTGAATGTGGATTTTTGTATTCTCAGGTGTTACTGCCGACTCATGAAGTGAAGGAAATTCATGTTCAGGACGATAAAGAATTCCAAGTATTTCAAAGTACTACTCATATTATGATGAATGCATTTCGGTCGCCGATGTTTCTCATTTTCTTTGTTGTATAGTATGAGTAAGGGCATCTCTGCCCCACACTTAAATGGTCCTTATGATTTTACCAACTGCATGTTGTTTTCGCCGTCGTTGTCCTTGTTGTTTTTGTTGTTGTTTATTATTGTACCAAGACTTGTACTTGTTGTTTTAGTTGTACCAAGACAACACATTTCTAATGTCCGAATTTTTGTTTGTTACATTGTCTGTATTAATGAGTAGAATATGGCAAGAACGTCTTATCCCTTCCTGTCTCCCTAAAGGAGGATTGGTAGAGGGACGAAACCATTTTGTTGAAATACCCAAATACCCTTGTGTGCATGCCGATTGTTCAAAACTGCCCTGGTATGTCTTCCTTTGTGTGCAGGGTTGGATAGCTGTTGGAAGGGTAGTTTGGTAGATGTGCAAGCTGCCAGTGGTGGCTCCCACGAATTTGGGTGTGCAGTTTGGAGTGAATTTTATTTTACTTTAATAGGTTTTCTGACTTTTCACATTTTCCTTCCATGTCCTTTTTTGCTTCCTTGAGTTTTCCGTTTTGGTCGTTTGGGCGGGGTGGTTTGGTAAAGTCGTGCATCTACCTGGTACGGTTTCCCCAAAAAGAATCTGTGTGTTCAGGAGAGTATCCAGAGAAATCCGAATTATATAATCTCCCAAAGATTCGATGGGATAACGCAATTAAGGGCTGTACTGTGTCCTGGAGTCTTCGTCTCTCGCTGTCTCTTTCTCGCTCCAGAGTGCCACAATGAACCAAAGAAAGAGTGAAATTGTGTGTGTGCATGTGTGTGAGAGACAGAGATGAAGTACCTGAAGAATACCAGTGCCAGTGGCATAGCTCTTCATCTTCCTCCTCTCCTCATCTCCAGTCTTGGGTTGGGAAAAACTGAGGACCTTGGTGGTGTGGCGACGCCGCGACGTTGGTGGTGTTCCGGCGTTGGTAGTGGCGCTGGTGGTGAAGAGAGAGAGAATGGGTGTGAAGCAGATAGAGATACTGTTTTTTTTTTTTTAATAGGCGAGAGAGAGATGGGGTTGCAGATGGGGTGTAAAGAGTAAAGTTAGAGAGAGAGATTGGAATTCGGCTCCTGTCCAGTATACAAATGGGGTTGAGGTCCAGTTCAGTTGAACTTACAATCCATTCCGGTCCAGTACCAATTTTCGAGACCGTCCCAGGAAAAAAAATAATCGGAATCGTTTATTTTGTCTAGCTCGTCGAGTACTTTAACCCTTCAGAAAATTATGTTGATCCAATACCGATCAATACCTGATGTAAATATTCCAAAATACATTTATCTTAAAGCAGATGGGTGCAATCCAGTGTGCACAGTGTTTTTTTCCATATAAATGTGGCTCAATCAGGTATTGGTCGGTATTTGATCGACATGAATTTTTGTAAAGTTAAATTAATCAACAAACTCGACAAAATGAACGACTCCGATCATTTTTTTAATCCGGATCGGACCCAAAAATTTATACTGGACTGGACCTCAACCCCTTTTCCTTTTTTCTTTTTTGAAAAGTACTGGACCTCAACCCTTTTTCCTTCTTTTTTTTGAAAAGGACTGGACGTCAAGCTAAATAGCCATTTTCGTCCTGTGAGCGGCTAGAATTTTGCTCTCATGAAGGAACGGAGAATGTTAACAGAAGTCATGGCAGACTAATACTGCAAAATTCCAAAACCCCACTCAGGCCATGTGTTGTTTCAGAAATTACTGCGTGTTCGGCTAAATAATTCATCATGGATTATTTTTTGTCCTTATTCAAATTTTTTTCGCATATGCTAATTTTTTGAGAATTATTATTTCGTCGTGACAAAATGAATCTAAAAAGTAAAAAAATACAATCAAAATCCAAAATTTTTGAATAAAGATTAAAAAATTGACTTATTGTCTTATTTTTTTCTTTATTAAAAAAAAGGTTATAATTTTTTACTTTTTAGATTCCTTTCGTCATCACGAAACAATAATCCTCAAAAAATTGATGAAAAACTAACAAAGGCGGAATTTTTTCGAATAAGAACAAAAAATAACCCAGGGTGGATTATTTATCCGAACAAAGCACATATTAATGGAGCACATGATTCAGCCTATTGGAGTAAGTATTAATGCACCCCATCCCGTTTCCGCTTAACTTTTATCACTTTTTAAGATTTTGTCGTTATTCTAAAATAAATCGCAATTCGTTACTTTTGCGTCAAACTTTTGTAAATTATTAATTTGTTTCAACGAGAATCAGAAAAAGAATTTCTTTTACTTATATCCAAATAATTTTAGAAATATCTAATTTTAGGCAATAAAAGCCAACTTTTTAAACTTTTTTTTTCGGCTAAAAATGGGTTTTTTCCCAAAATATTGGGTAGAAGTAATTTTTTTTCCCTTTTTGCTATTCCTATTGTCGAGACGAAATAATAACCCACAACAGTTTGGTGCAAAACTATTGAACGCAAATTTTTTTGAATAATGACAAAATCTCTAAAAAGCACTTTTGGCTTAGTGGAACAACACCTCGTTCTTGAATTGCATAATTTCTCTATTATCCTCTTATTAATTATTTGGTGTAAAATTCTGAGTCTCGATGTGGACGGTCCTGCCTTTGACCAGATCGAGAGAAGATATTAGTTGAGGAGTGGGTAAGCTGACACAAACACTCCTGCCTTTTGGATTTTTTTTATATTTGTTTTGGATATCCAAATTAATTGAGGTGTTGGGCTGGCACATTTAATTTGTTGGAAATGCTAGGGATATCCGAAAATGCACATACAGAGACCATTTTTGGGTCACACACGAATAATCTTGTTCGTTAATTTTACAATAATTTTTGGAGTAGGCCTGGAAAAAATTAGTTTTTTGTAGTCTGACCTCAAGAATCGATCAATTGTGCGAGGCAATCACACCAAACAACCGGACCTTAGGAACTAAAAATAAGTGTTGAATAATCGAACATTTATTTACAAAATTACACATAAGAGGAGAGACTTTTTGGTTCTGGGTTTTGTTTGTGTGTGTGAAAAAGAAAAAGGGTAAAAAAAAAATTACTCTCATTTAACTATTATTGACTCGGGTTTTTTTTTTTGATCTGCGTTATTGACTCAGTTATTACCAGTTTATTCCTTCGTAAAGTTTCATTTGAAGTGCAAAATCCCTTTCACTCTATACAGTGGAAAATTAGAAATTCACAATAAGCTATATAGAATGAGGAATTCACTTTTGCATGGTGAACTTGTGACTGCAATGTATTGAGAAAACTACAAAGTTCCCATTTGCATGGTGAACTTGTGACTGCAATGTATTGAGAAAACTACAAAGTTCCCATTATATACATACAGTGAAACAGAAGAAAAAACAAAGATTTGTTATACGGTAAAAAATAAGATTGTGAAAAATATTACCAATGGATAAGTTCTTAATTGGACAAAGGTTGGAAGAACTTTGCACGGAGTATTATTTAGATACAAAATCTATGCAAAAGAACATAGGTGTATGTAGCATTAAATCGTATCTTTGTATGCCAAATCCAAAAATATATCAGAGTATATTCTCAAATAACTGAGACTATTCTTTTAACAGATTTCCCACAATTCCAATACTGCTAATTTTAAATTTGAACTTGCATATCTCAAATTGGGTGAGGAAAATAATAAATATAGGTGAAAGAATAAAAATCGCATAAAAAGATTTATGAACACGAAATAGTGGTTTTAGTACGAATACTAACTTAGGCATCGGAGGACCTTTACCGACAAGAGGCAAAGGTGCGCTCACCTGTGTTCGTGATTGCAGGTTTTAGGGTTTTAGCAGAGCTGTCACATGCGATTTGATCTCAAAGAGTGTAGTTCTACATTAAAAGGATTTTTACCCTTACAATGGCGCTGTTTGTGAGAAACGAAGTAACACTTTCAAGTCACGATCATGACAGAATAGGATCCTAAGACTCCGCGGTTGAACTTGGGTGGAGGCGGAGATAAAACTCCGCCATCGGCTCCGAAGAAGCTGCCGCAAAGGGAAAAATAAGGAGATGGCAAATCAGAGCAAGCCCCTGCATGAGCTTCCGGCCTGCGAAGATGGGGAAGGAAGCCAGAAGTCGGGTGGCATCAGGAGGACGAAGGACAAATCTCCGTCCTTTCGAATAGAAAAGCGTGAGAAGTCTGATAAGCGCTCCATGAGCGTTTGGGACTACAATGATAGTCTTGAGCAGAAAGAACGTGAACTGGAGGAGAGTGCCAAGCACATGAAGAAGTGTGAGCATGAGATTCGCGAAGTAAAGAAACAAGAAATCCACAGAGAGAGGTTAGGAAGTACACGGGGGTACCATAGCAGGGACCGGACTTCCGAAAGGTGTAGGAGGAACTCTCCACGAAAAAGGAGTTTGACCCCAGTGGAAAGAAGATCGAGAAAACATCATCGAGACAAATACGAGAGGATTGACTCGGACTGGGAGAGAGAGGAGGAACGTAAGTCCAGACGGCGAAAGGAGGGGGTAACAACCGCATGTGGTCGACGCAACGCAAAAGGCCCTCAGCAAGATTGTGGTTTCCCCCTCTCAAAACGGTTGCAGGATGAGCGGCTCCCAAGCAGTGTGAAGCACAGTATGCTCATACCGTACAAGACAAATATGGATCCTATGGCTCACATACAACATTACCAACAGGCTATGTTCATGGACATGGGGGACGATGCCATCATGTGCAAGATGTTCTCGTCAAGTCTGGGAAAAGTAGCTATGACCAGTGGAGGAGCAAGGAATCGCATTCAGAGAGGGCACATTTTCACAACAAACTAAAAAAAATTATAATAAAATATAACAAAGAAATACTAATCACAAAAAATTAAATATTCCTATTAGGCACAATAGAATGTAATATAATGTATTCAAAAGCTTCAAAACATAAGTACAAAAGTCTAAATATCTATTGCCCATTTTTTAAAAGAATTTACCCTGATGAGTTTTTAATCATGAGAAATTATCAGTAGATAGCAGATTGCATGTCAAAAATAAAAGTCTTGAGTTGATCAAGGAGTACCATAAGCTCCACCGAAAAAAAAAACTCTTTTGGATCAAAATCAACAAGGCAAATCAAACTTTTCTTCGAAAGCTCGAAAATGTATTGGATGGATTCAAATATGCCACAAAAAGTAGCAATTCAATATTTTCCTCGGTGAAACGAGCATTTAATTCTTGAAGGGATCCATTGATTTAGTTGAAAACCCATGATAACACAATAAACAATAAACCCAATTTCCAAAAATTTTAATTCTTCCAAAATCTTTTGAATAGGTGTAAAAAAAATTATAAAAAAAGAGAGTAGGTGATAAAATTTCAGGGGGGCACGTGACCCCGTGAGCCCATACTCCCTCCGCCCCTGGCTATGACATAGTTCCACAATTTGGAGCCAAATGTGATTAAAAGTTGGAAACGACTCTCTAAAGAGTTTACTGGAAGGTAATATCCTTGACCTACCATAAGATGATTAAGTATCCCGGATCGGATGGCATCGAGTGCATCCGAGGGAACTAGAAGGCGACCCTGTAGTGCCTTGTCCAGATTGTGAAGAAATCTCCTAAGGCGCACTTGGTCAAATCAGTCGAGGTACCAAACCAGCCGACACTCGAAGATGTTGGAGGAGATCCAGCCAATAAGTAGTAGAAGGATTGAAAAAGGTCTAGATTGGGGACGACCCAAAAAGATACTTCCTAATCGGTAAGACCCTTGCCGAGCAAGAGGAACATGAGTTGGTAAGGTTCCTAAGGGAACACATTGACGTGTTTGCATGGACGCCACAAGAGATGCCAAGGGTAGATCCTGAAGTAATTTGTCACCACTTGAACGTGGATCCCCAGCATAAGCCCGTGGTGGAGAAGAAAATGAGGTCAACTATAAAGCACACGGAGGCTGTGATTGGAAGTTGATAGACTTTGAAAAGCTGACGCAATTAGGGAAGTGTATTACCTCGAGTGGTTGTCCAACACCGTCGTGGTAAATAAGAAACATGGCAAGTGAAGGGTCTGCGTGGACTTCACCAGCTTGAATATGGCCTGCCCGAAGGATAGCTTCCCTCTGCATCAGTTGGTGGATGCAACAGCAAGGCATAAAAGAATGAGTTTTCTCGATGCATACCGAGGGTATCATCAGACAGCTATGTACGGCCCCGACCAAGAAAAAATATCATTTATACCCCCACGAGGGCTTCTTTGTTATAAACTGATGTCATTTAGTTTGAGGAATGCAGGGCCAACGTACTAGAGGCTCGCAACCAAGATGTTTAAGGAGCAGCTTGGTAAGACCATGGAAGTCTATATCGACGACATGGTGGTGAAAAGAATAAAGAAAAGGACCACGTGATGGACCTGAAAGAGACCTTTGAGGTGCTAAGAAGGTACAAGCTGAAGCTCAACGCATCGAAGTGCGTGTTTGCAGTTAGTTTGGGAAAGTTCCTGGGTCACGTAGTAACAAAGAAGGGCATCTAGGTGAACGCTGACCAAATTTCTATGATTTAGATTTGACAAGTTCCTGGACCACGAAAGAAGTCTAGAAGTTGATTGGGATGACGGTCACGCTCAATCAATTTATAAGTTGGTCCTCTGATAAGTGCAGGTCATTCTTTCAGCCGTTGAAAAATAGGGTGGGGTATGACTGGGGAGCAGACTACGAACAAGCATTCCGGGAGTTGAAACAGTACTTGGCCTCTCCCCCGCTGCTATCAACCCCCGGGCCTAGGGAACTGCTAACGCTGTATTTGGCGGTGTGGGATCATGCGGTGAGTGCGGCGCTCTTGCGTGTAAAGGATGCCGAACAATGTTGTTGGCAAATCTTGTGCTCTGAGAGAAACGGAGAGGTGGATGTTGTTGGCAAATCTAGAAGAGGAGAGAAAATGATTCAATGTTGCCAATTCCCAAACAGTTATTAAAACGACTCTTTTTCACTTTATCAAATGTTCTAATTTTTCAACAACTCTTGATTCTTTCTCAATCCACTATTATTAAATACAAAGTCGTAATTGAATTGGGGTTGAGAAAGTAAGAAAAAATGAAGTAGTGGAAAAATTAGTTTATATTGGGAACTCTTTTATTCTATTTTACAAATTTACCGTGGAAGAGGTGAGAGTTCTTTTGTACAACAAACTAATTTGTAACTACTTCTTGGTGTCAAAAAGGGCAAATACTTATAGCTATTTGTACATAATATTGATAGTAATGATAGAGAGAGAGTATATCCATTTAACTCTCCTTTTTTGTCATTCGTTAATCCTAATCTACTATATTCTATGGGACTTAGGGAAGGGGATAGGTGCTTACGGGAATCTAACCCTGCCCATGTGCATGGAAGTATAAGGGAGACACCAATTGCACTCTACACCACTTGAATATCCTTTAGACTTAGAAAAGGAAAAAACGTCAGTTTAAAAATAATAGATCACGAGTTACATATAAAAACTAGACTTGATAGTGATTTTATTATTTATAAAACTAGACTTGCCAAAACTTTTGTGTTTCAATTGGCTAAGATGTTCACGGTTGTCCTGACCTGCTTGCAACACATTCAATTACGATGTTGAGAGGATGTTCGAAAATCAATATTAAAATTCTTCAAGATTGGGTGCTAGACCTTCCACTATTAAGAATAGGCAGATTACCTAATATTACCTTGGTTGCATTTGCGTTGAAATTGAGTAAATAATATTATCCAAACCAACAATGGAGTAAGAAGATAAAGTTGCATAATATTAATTATTGCAGAATACTGTAGCATCCATGCATATTGTTAATACAATCCATAATTTTATAAATTGACTGCATTGCAATCATATAGAGATCTACTCAGTAGCTTCGACATTGTTATCCCTTCCTACTTTCCTTAAAGAGGATTGGCATGTTGGTAGATGGACGAAACCATTTTCTTGAAATACTTAAATGCCCTTCTTGTAGGCCGTGAGTGTGTAGGGTTGGAGAGTCTTGTTGAGGGTGTTTCGTATGCTCTGAGTGGTGGCTCCCGCGGATTAGGGTGCCCAGATTGTGGTTTTTTTTTTTTTTTACTTTAATGGATTTTCAGACTTTCTATGTTTTCCTTCTATGTCCTTTTTCCCTTGCTTCAGTTTACTGTTTGGATTTTGGTGTGGGGGTGCTTTGGTAAAGTCATGCACCTGCTCTCTTCTTCTCCCCCAAAGAATCAGAATCAAATCTGATTTCTTCTGCAAAATATCAGAAGCAAATCTGATCTCTCTCTCTCTCTCTCTCTCTCTCTCTCTCTATCTATCTATCTATCTATCTATCTATCTATCTATATATCACACACACACACACACACACACACACACACACACACGCATAAACAGAGACAGAACCAAGCCGGAGAAGGTGAAGAGAGAGAGAGACAGCGAACTCGAGAGACGAGAGAGAGAGAGAGCGAACTCGAGAGAGGAGAGAGAGAGAGACGTACCAGCAGCCATTGTCTTCGACGAAACAGCTCGGAAGTAGTCCATCGTCTCTGAGAACTCGTCCTTGTACGCAATCGGCACAGCCGGGTTTGGCCCATCGTCTTGCTGGACCAGAGTCACGTACGGCCACTCCGATCGAAGGCTCAGCAAGACTCTTAGAGAATGTACATCAGATTCGGTAAAACCCACCTTGTGGCTAACCAAAACCAAAAATGAAAGTTGCAGTAGATTTGGCAAACACAAAGGGAAAATACCCCTGATTCTCTCTCTCTCTCTCTTACTTTAATGGATTTTCAGACTTTCTATGTTTTCCTTCTATGTCCTTTTTCCCTTGCTTCAGTTTACTGTTTGGATTTTGGTGTGGGGGTGCTTTGGTAAAGTCATGCACCTACTCTCTTCTTCTCCCCCAAAGAATCAGAATCAAATCTGATTTCTTCTGCAAAATATCAGAAGCAAATCTGATCTCTCTCTCTCTATCTATCTATCTATCTATCTATATATCACACACACACACACACACACACATACATAAACAGAGACAGAACCAAGCCGGAGAAGGTGAAGAGAGAGAGAGAGCGAACTCGAGAGAGGAGAGAGAGAGAGACGTACCAGTAGCCATTGTCTTCGACGAAATAGCTCGGAAGTAGTC
Source organism: Rhododendron molle (assembly GCA_025413875.1). Lineage (NCBI taxonomy): Eukaryota > Viridiplantae > Streptophyta > Magnoliopsida > Ericales > Ericaceae > Rhododendron > Rhododendron molle. Next base: position 10,926,946 of record CM046389.1, on the reverse strand, counting down.
CATCGTCTCTGAGAACTCGTCCTTGTACGCAATCGGCACAGCCGGGTTTGGCCCATCGTCTTGCTGGAGCAGAGTCACGTACGGCCACTCCGGTCGAAGGCTCAGCAAGACTCTTAGAGAATGTACATCAGATTCGGTAAAACCCACCTTGTGGCTAACCAAAACCAAAAATGAAAGTTGCAGTAGATTTGGCAAACACAAAGGGAAAATACCCCTGATTCTCTCTCTCTCTCTCTCTCTCTCTCTCTCTCTCTCTCTCTCTCTCATGGCGCTGAATCGCTGATGCTATGGACTTCACCACCGACTTCTCTTCTCTTCTCTATCTCTCTCTGCCATTTGCCATTAGAGCATCTCCTACCCATACTCTATATCTCTACCCAGATCCTGATTCAGGAGGATTTGGACCGTTGGAAATAAAGGGTGGATTGTAGTGGATGATGAGTCGGCGGTGATGAAATGTGTGTGTTGAATTTATTTATTTTTTTGCGTGAGTGTTGATTAAAATAGTATTTTATAATGATGGAGATGATAAATAAAGAGGATTGGTGTGAGGTTGAGAGAGATTTGAATAGGTAAAGTAAAAAAAAATTGTTCATAGCCATTTTTGCTACTAACTGGTATACATCCTCGAGTCCTTCTATACCACATCCAGTCACACACCTACACTCATAATCATGTGTGAGGGCTCCACCTCTATTGTGGTGGAGGTGTGTGAATAAGTGTGGTGTTAGAATTATTGTACATGCTCTCACAGATTTATCTACTGCCCAGTAGGAGAGAATATATTCCGAGTAGGAGAGAATGTACTCCGATCACTGCAGCGCCATGGCCATTTGGAGAAAGCTCACAAATCGCCGCTATAGATGAGAGAGAGAGAGGGGCACGTGGGAAGTTGAATGACAATAGGTAGAAAGAGAAGTAAATCAAAAACAAATCTCATTTCGTCTTCATCTGTTTTTCGGTCCCTTACAAAACAGAGAAACTTATGGAGGGGTGGTGGTATTCCCTCTGGACCGTTTTCAATTTTTTGGCCATTTTGCGAAGACAATTTGATAATCGGTTTTGTTCATTTTGTAGATCTCGACAAGAAATCTTGACGAAAATCATGTTTATTGGATTTCAGTAGATATATAATCGACACACGTGAAAATTGAGAAAAATCAAAAACTATGTTCTGATTCAGTGTGTTTTTTGATCCAATTTTAATTTTTTCCAATTTGCAAGTGTGCCGATCACGTATCTACTCATGATTTTTTGAAGATTAATATTCTCACCGAGGTCTAACCAATGAACGAGTCTATTATCAAAGCGTGTTCATAAAATGGCCGAAAAATTGAAAATGAATTGGAGGGGTACACCGCTACCCCACCTATCCCCGGTATATACAAAAGATTCCCTACAAACCAAGGCACTGTACTATTTACTACCAAGACACAAAAGAAACACACATCTCAAAAAATTCTCTCAGCTTTCCTATTGGATGAAAAGATGTCGCAAGGATTGCTGAGGTAGAACAGAAGTTGAGCTGGACTTGACCAAATCTGTTGAACCACTACCGCCTTAACTAAACCATGAATTCCTTAATTAACCAACTAACGACCATATAAAATGTTAAGGGAAGTCATGGCAAACTAATGCTCCAAAATTTCAAAACCCCAACTCAAGCCATGGATAAGAAAATAGAAATAAAGCTCCAAAATTTCCCTCTTGTATAAGTACTGTAGTTTACGTTTCAAAATATAGATGTGAAAATTGAAAGGACATTAAAAAACTTCAGCATTTACCCATTAACAAAAGCTCTACTTGAGCATATTTCGACTGGAAATAAAATTTCAAATCCTGATGAGAGACTTATAATGATTTCGCCCCAATTCTCTTTCTGAACCTGAAGTGGTTGGGTATCCCACCTATCAAATTCGTAACCTTTTTGTCATTATCTTTCACTATAACTACTGCTTCCATATTTAACAGGTAGAGTTAAATGCTATACATCAGATCCAGTGTTCCACTAATGCAGCTTAATTCAACCTGTAATCCAAGAAAACAAAGAATTCCTCAATCACACAAAAAAAAAAATCTAGGCAGTTTATACCACTACAACAAAAATAGATAAAGATCTAGCTCAGTCATCTAGTGTGATCTTTCACTTTTAATCTCACATTTAAAACCGTGGTCTATCAAGGTGTAACTAAAAGTCTCTATCTTTTAACCACATGATAAAAACTGTGGTTAAAACTCATTAAAACTGCGACAAAAAAACATACAAACTGTGATTAAAATGACAAAACCGTGACCTTTTATAGCTTAACATCTCAGTTTTATTATAAAACCGTGGTTGTTTATAGGGAAATAGTCTCACTTTTTGAAAAAACCAAGATTAAAAGTAGTGTTTTCCCAAGAGAAAAAATCCTACTCTATTTCTCCTATTGGGTTTTGAACCCAAGTCTCTTGAGTTTCATATAGAACCTTTAACCAACTCCACCACACACACTTTTCAATATATAATTGAAATGTTTAATATATATAACATATGCATTTAACTTACGATCTCAGTTTTTAGATGACTGAGATTAAAGGTTCTTTTTATCTAAAATGAGATATATTCTTTCATATACAATCTCAGTTTTTCAAAAAACGAGATCTATTCTTTAAATTACAATCTCACTTTTAGATTATTGAGATTAAAAATTCTTTTCATCTCAGTTTTTTTCGAAATGAGACACATTCTTTCATATGTAATCTCAGTTTTTTGAAAATGAGATCTATTCTACGAGTTACAATCTCACTTTTTAGATTATTGAGATTAAAAAATCCTTTCATCTCAGTTTTTTCGTATAACTGAGATTAAAATTATAGTCCATAACATTTTATTACGCTTTTACAAAAAGTGAGATCTTTTTAGTTTTTGTACCGTGATCTTTATATAATTTTGTAGTACGCCTATCTACCAATAACAAAAAATCTAAAAAGGAATACTCCCAACTTATAATGGTTTTTCCTTTTTCTATTCCATTGGCAATCATTTCTCCTCTACTAAGCCTTGAGGATTACAAAGACGAGGCACCAATCATTTGGATTAGAATCAAATTGTGCAGATCAAGAGTAGCGAGCGTGTCATTATATTTTTCATCCATATATATTATGAATGATTCTAATATTGATTTGGTAAAACAATATTAATCAGAACATCATAAAGGATCTTGCGCGGTGTTACGGTGCGGAACTCCCATTTCCCAATAAAATTTCGATGATCCAATCCACCCAAAGTAATCAGAACATCATTTTAAGGGTACCCGAGAGAAATCGGCAAAAAAAAAAGACCAGGATTTGGAAAGTAGGACACATAGCTAATACTCCCCTTCGCAATCATTTTTTTTCGGATTTGGAAAGTAGGACACATATATTTTTGGAGCAGATTTATTGGGCTGTTTCGGAGCCGCTTCGGAGCTAATATCTGGACTGAAACTGGACTGGTTTTGTGACTGCTTCGTGCCAGATTTTTGGCTGATTTGGAAATGGTATACAGCTGATTTTTGGGGCTGGTTTAGTCCTTAACAACATTCACATTGATATCATGTATTACATTCCTCCTACAACTTGTGCTGATGTGGCATTTAGAGCAATGTGGGCTGAATTCGAATGGGAAAACATGGTTGCTGTGAACATTGTTATTCAAGATAAGAATCATTTCTTGGCCATATCGTGAAGTCAACAAATATGAGTTGCCTTACTCCTCACTGTCGGCACATGGAAGGTGAGTGTTGATTCTGGGCCACCAATTAACCTCTAAGCAACAAGTATTTTTGGAGACAATTCTTTGATGAATATGAGTATCAAGAAGCAACTAAATGGGAAACTGAGGAGTGCTAATAACAGCCTAATAGCCAAATAAATTGCGACTTAAGAGCCAATTATTCAAAACAGACACCAGTCAACTGAATTGCATGCTAACCTGAGAACATGCAGTCATTTTTAAGAGGAAACATATACCTGTGTACTAAAAACATTATTTGGCATACTTTAAGTAATCCAACAGATGCCGCATTACCGATCCCATGAATACAACAAATATAGAATTCATAGTCACAAACATCAAAATATCAATTACAAACTATAGAATTCATAGTTACAAACCATCGCACAAACATCTACCTTCGAATGTCAGTTTTAGAATTCAAAAGTTACATTAATGGTGTTCATCAGTCTACTACTCATTTTCGCAAACAGGTGCTTGCCGATCCACTATGTAGGGCTGTGTGCGAGCAAATGATCTCTACAAAAAGAAAGAAAATGATACGTTTGAATAGAATTGATCCAAGTCAATTTAGCTATCTAATATGACTACTATTCTTCCATCAATATAATCGACAACAAGAACTAATCCGGCGCGCCTTGCGCGCCAGCATCTCACTAGTATTTGTTAAGAAAAAAAGGATCATTTACCCTTCATTACATATCATTTGATAGAACTACGAAAATACTCGATGGTTGATCTAAAGCAAAGTCATGTGGTCCCCAACATCTTTCAGAGCCCTCCGTGATTTTGCTACTAGAAGATGTTGAAACATCACGTGACCTCTACATGGGATAGAAATTTTCGCAACTCAAATTATTGGGTCTTACCTCTGCTACCATTAACAACCTGAAACTAAACTCAAATTATTGGGTCTTACATCTGCTACCATTGACAACCTGAAACTAATAGATTAAAAGAAGATGAAGATGGGGCGGAAGGTCATTGACAACCTGAAACTAATAGTACTAATTTGCACGTACTATCGGCGTCATTAATAATTATCATTCCAGACGTTGAAGAGAATAATGGCAAACGACGATTTAATCAAAGACCTAGAAAATTTGAGGCAATTAAGGAAGTTGATTATTAAGGACGTGAAAAGAGAACACGCGAAGGCTCTCTATACCGCCATAGAGAAGATGAATCACCTTCAATCTTTGGAAGTTGGGTTTATACAAGGCGACATGATTCTGGATTTGCATTCTCTTTCTTCTCCCCCCAAATCTCTTCAACATCTCTACTTGATCGGACATTTGGAAATGTCGCCAAACTGGATATCGAGACTCGATAATCTAGTTTCCCTAAATCTAATGAATTCATGGTTGACCGGTGCTCATGCAATAAAAGCTCTTCAAGCATTACCTAATTTGATGCTACTTAGTTTTGACCGCGGATACGATGGAGAACAATTGTAGTTCGACGTCGGAGGGTTTCCGAAGCTTAAGCGGCTAGACCGCCAATGCTCAGGGAGATTGAATTCGGTTATAATAGAGGAAGGAGGATTGCCCGTTCTTGAGAAACTTGTGATCGGAGAGTGCCCACAATTGAAGGAGGTGCCCTCCGGCATCCGCAACCTCACCAAACTCAAATCTCTTGCTATTTTTTTTATGCCAACAGAGTTCTACGACAGAATGAGACCAAACAAAGGCCAAGACTATTGGGTTATTGAGCATATACCCAACGTCTAAGTTTTTATGAAATGCTGGACAAAGGTACCCTGCAATACATACTCCTCGGGAATTCCAGGACTATTGGGTTTTTTGCTGGACAAGGGTACCCTGCAAGTCCAGTTTTTTTGGAATGGTGGACGATTTGCAATGCATACTCCTCGGGAATTCCAAGACGTGAGGGAAAGCTTGAGGCTGAATGATGAATCTCAAGAGGTTGGGGGAGTTGAATAATGTTCTGAACCACCCACAACAGTTAAAGGTTTGTCCCAGTATGATTGCAAGTTTAGATTTATTGCATATCTCCTCCCAATTGGCCCCGTTCTTCCTAAATTTTGTTTCAGTATATTTGTTAGTCTATTTTAAATTTGTTGTAAAAAAAAATTCATTAATTATTCGTCTCGATAAGAGAATTTAAAATGTAAAAATTTATGACCAAAATTACAAGAAAAAACCACTAAAGCGACAAAAAATATCTATAATAGCTTGTATTTTTGTCGTTATTGTCATCTTATATGAAAAATTTTCATCTTCGGTCCACAATTTTTGTATTTATTTGATTTAGCTCATCAATACAAATGATTTGTCCTCAAAACTAGCATTGTATCCGTTTGATGGACGGGACAATAGAGAGAGTTCACATTAATTTTTTTTTTCGTTCCCGTGCATCGAACGGGCACAAAGCTTGTTATTTTTTTGAAAGAATATATTGGTCAAACCTTGCATTATATGAATTTTCGTCTTTAGTGTCGTCTTATGTGAATTTTTTTCATCTTCACTCCGCATTTTTGTACTTTTTTTATTTATCCCATCAAGACAAATGATTAGTACTACAAATTACGACGAAAATCTAAACAGAAAATTACGAAAAGTAAAAAATAAAAAATAATAATAATAAATAAAAAATAAACAGAAAAAATTTACCAAACCAAAAATTTAGGGGTAACTATAACTTACTGGGAGGGCTCTAGAGCTCACTACTCCCAGATGATAGAGTAGTCTGGGTACAAACCTCATGGGACCCCAGCTTAGGAAATATGGTAAACAAAATTGAGGCATCTACAATGTATGGACCAATTCTTGTTATTTTTATCACATGGTAATTACCTCGTCATTTTGTTATGTATTTTTCTGGGTACAATTCTTGTCATAAGATCCTGCCATACACGAATTTTACTTATTGACATTTCTTGAATTTAGGAGAATAAAATTGATGCATGGTACATTTAATATCCGGACTACAATCACGAGCTGACTTTTCATGTTTAAGCTGGAGTATCTAATAATTTTGTTATCATCGAGCTGACTTTTCATGTTCGTTCGTCGTCGATTTGTTTCACCCTAGTACTTCAAGTTTTGAATCTCGTATAATGTCCTACGAGTAGTTTTAAATTTTAGTGCTGGGTGAGTAGTGATTTTGGATTTTTGTACTCTCAGGCATTATTGCCGACTCACAAAGTGAAGGAAATTCATGTTCAGGATGGGAATTCCAAGTATTTCAAAGTACTACTCACATTATGATGAATGCATTTCGGTTGCCAATGTTTATCATTTTCTTTGTTGTGTAATATGAAGAAGGGCATCTCTGCCCCACACTTAAATGGTCCCTATGATTTTACCTACTGTTGTTTTCGTCGTCGTTGTCCTTGTTTTTGTTGTTTATTATTGTACCAAGACTTCTTGTACTTGTTTTTGTTGTACCAAGACAACGCATTCTAATGTCCATATTTTTGTTCGTTACATTGTCTGTATTATTGAGTAGATTATGGCAAGAACATGTTATATTTGGTAACAAAAAAGGATCATCTACCCTTCATTACATATCATTTGATAGAACTATGTTTACAGGAGAAAATACTCGATGGTTTTGAAGCAAAGTCATGCGGTCCCCAACATCTAACAGAGCCCTCCGTGATTTTGCTACTAGAAGATGTTGAAACATCACGTGACCTCTCTACATGGGACAGAAATTTTCGCAACTCAAATTATTGGGTCTTACCTCTACTACCATTGACAACCTGAAACTAAACTCAAATTATTGGGTCTTACATTTGCTACCATTGACAACCTGAAACTAATAGATTAAAAAAAGATGAAGATGGGGCGGAAGGTCAAGATCCCAAAAGCTTAACAAAAGGTCTAGAGACACACACACTTACACAGACCGTGCAGTGCAGTGTGTATGGAGCCCTCCACCTTTGTAAGCCTGTGAATGCGTGCGTGCAAATTGTGTTCATCTGTAGCATAATTGAAGCTTGACTATGGAATTTGCACTCCTGCATCAGGATTGGGATAAAATCATTACTCGAACTTCTTTACAAACAAAGCACATCTCTTATTGCACACAAGTGAATCACCAAACTGAACAGTAATAGTACTAATTTGCATGTACTATTGGCGTCATTAATAATTATCATTCTAGTTTGTATGAGGGTACGTTGTGCAACTATTACTGACTTTACTATTAAAGCACACTTTGCACTCCGGCACAGGCTGCACTTTACATTTAGTCACTTTGCAACTTGTTCCTAGCAGTGCCCTGAAATTTCATGCTGCTGGGATTCCACTTGTTTGACATTGCTCACAACGCTTTCAACCGTTGTTGATAGACATTGTGTATGCTCCTCCATACATGCCGTAATTGTTCTTAGTTGTTCTTGACATGCTTCCAACTGCTGATTTGCATGATGAAGCTGAGAAGATAGCTCTCTAATCTTCTGGTCCTTGTCAAAAGACTGCCATCGGAATTCACAAAAATCAATAATTTTAACAAAAAACCCACATGACCATAAGACAGAAAGGAAAGTCTGTTGTGCACAGCTTCGACGTGTGCACATAGCATTGCTCTAGAGAGCCGATAAATTAAATCACACCATTCCACACAGCTAAAATAATGACTGGTTAACAGAAAAAAGAGTTTGAAAAACAAAAGATAAAAAGAAGGGGCAATAAACAAGTAAGAAAGAACAATAAGTGCATGAATAATGACTTGAAAGCGACCTTATACAAGCCTCAGACAAGTATAATAAGATATGTCCCTTAGTTGCACGAAGCGGAAGCGGGGATGGGAGCGGGGGCGGGGGAGCGGATGATCATAGAAGTGTGGGAGCACCGTCGGGAGCGTTTAGGAAAAATTATTTATTCTTATGTATTTTAATGTAGTTAGATGTCAAAAAAGAAATATTATTCTACCACTTAAAATGCAAAACATAAAATATATACTCCCTCCGTCCCTTATTAGAAGTCCAGTATTCCATTTTGGGCTGTCCCTTAATAAGTGTCCATTTTGTAAAGTTAATGGGTAAAAGTTAGTGCATTGTCTATTTTGTCCCTAAAAGTAGATTCCTTTTTGAAAAGTTAGTGAGTAAAAGTGTAATGATGATGGGTAAGTAGGGAAAGTGAAGGAAAAAGTTGATGTGAAAGGTGTAATGATGATGTCTTTTTAATAAGTTGGAGTTACGAAGCAAGACATTTAAAAAGGGATGGAGGGAGTATAGTTTTAATATGTGATTCCAGCTGTTCTCCATATCTTAGTTACACAAAGCGAGGGCGGGAGCGGGATCGGTGTTGGAGAATTATAGGAGCTCCTCTTCCGGGACAGGGAGCATTTAAGAATAATACATTAAAATATATAATGCAGGTAAATATTATTATGCGTCAATCATGTCAATTGCAAAGATTGCCTTGGTAACTAAGTAATATTATAGTTATATTATGTAATTGACTAATTGAGCAAATGTAAGTTAATATTTTTCTAATATCTTATCATTACTTTATCTTTTATCTTGCTTGGTATCTTTTATTTTTGTTTCTTTTGGGATTTATATGCCTAAGAGGTTCTATCCTAGTTGGGAGCGGGTTCCTTCTCAACGGGAGCGAGGTTCCTGACTTGGGAGCGCGGGAGCGAGGTTTCGAGATGGATTCGCCACCCACATTGGAGGTTCCTGCAACTAAGATATATCCTTCATAAACCAACCAAATCAGATCAAAAGAATTAGGGTTTTCTAAACTTCAGACTTCCATAAAGTTTCATAGAATAAGGGCATTGCATTAGTCTTTTCCTGATCAACCTGTGTTTTAGCAATCTCAATATCAGGTGATTTGACATGTCAAGATATGGAAAACTTACCCAAAGGAAAAAACAATTTCTATATGCATTTACCATGATTGCACAAATATTAAGAATCGAAAGGAATAGGCTCTGACCTCAAAATAACTGGGGCAAACATGTAGCCCAAGGGTTGTTCAAATGTGGTTTTGGTCTGTTTTGCCTTTTAGTATCTTGTTCTAAGATGTGTAAGAAATCCTAGGACATGACAACTTCTCCAACTTCTTCCCATCATTGTTTGTTGATATTTGATTCCCAATTTCTTAAATGCTTGTCCAATACAAGGGAATTTATAGGAATAAGATTGAAAATAGTGGTAGGTTTGGGAACTTTCGACAACGGTAGGATCAAAATGGTTAAACTTTACAAATATTTTAGAAAATTCTCACTTACAATAATCATCACCTTGCTGGCTTCTTCCATAGCATAAAGAAACTACTTTAGACTTCTCAAACCATAAATAAAGAAAGGACTTCTACTACATTGAAGACACAATTTGTACGAACCAAACTAGATTTTTGCACAAAGAAATCAAAGGCTATGAAATAGAGAAAAAAAAAAAACTGAGTTGCCACCAAGAGAGAGGGTTAAAGTTGAGCAGAAAAGTGAGGTATTTTACAAAATAAGCAAATTTCAGAGAATGAGGGACAAACGTTTTTCGGGTGTATGCCAAATGGAAGAGTAGGATGTCGTTCTTTAAGACAGACCAAGCAGTCCCAACCAAAGTTCCAACCTCTTTTTCCGGCGATGACAGCTACATTAAATTGTTCCTAGAAACGAGATAAACTTGGTTACATTTCAGCAAGATTGACCACCACTATTATATGAGGGTCATAGCTAGTGGAGAGATGGTTACAATCAGGTGAAACGGAAGTCGACAGCTTCTCGTGGATTAAATTGGATGTCACTTGTCCCTTTACAATGAAAAGCCCCTGATTAAGGCAATCTAAGAATAAATCTAACTCATTCACCGTAATGCATCAGCGAAACGTAATCCTCAAATTTTTCAAGACAGAAGCTTGTTTATGAATGTATCATAACCCAAAGGTATGGTGCCATTATTCTCAGCTTCCAAGGTTGACCATAATACTGTGATCCTATAGTTACAGCACTTCTTAGCTTCGATTTGGTAAATAGTCTTGCTGAGATACTAGCATAGTATCTCCACAATATCTGGATAAGTAGACTTACCAAAACATACATCCAACGAGGTAGAAGGAAATAGAGGGATAATATGTATATAAAAACTTTAAAAGTTGCAGCTTCAAGAAAACTTACTGGATTTGGACGCCATTTTTCCGAAGAAACTTCCAGTGGATGATTGTGTTCCCTAACAAATTTTGTCACAACCCATTCCCCAAGCTTCTCTCTTTTCACGAGAACCATTGCCATACAACCTTCCCTGTGGCTCTCTCGCTTTCGAATTCGGTATGGCCCAGTCTTTCGACTGTTACGATTATATCCTTCCTTGTTACAGGCCAGTCGACGGGATATAACTGATCCATCACGCTCTGACTTACGAGATGATACGATTCGAGTTAAGAATCCTATCCGCCTGGCATATTCATCATAGAATGCTTTGGCAGCTTCATCTGATTCAAATGACATACCCTCATTTGGTTCTTGATTTGTTCCAACATCAAGTGAATCTAATCTTGCTCCCACTAAACTTTCTGTGGTGATGAACTTGTCCTCTACAGGTGTCTCCATGTAAACTACAAGAAGACATTATAACCTTATGAGAAAAGAAGAAAGGAAAAGCTCCATTTGGTATTAGTCACTATCACAGCAATCACATTACTTACTAAAATCTTGGCTAAAAACATTTAATTTTGCCCCTTCAGTTGCCACGGCCACCATCCACTTCCACCACCTTCGCTACTGCCGAGGACAAAGCTAGATGGGGGGCAAGTGTTGCCATGGCCACCCTGAAGTTTCTAGTAACTAATATATAATATCCCAATAAAATTGGAGGAGTACTTATAATGGTCCCCCACATTTTCTAGAATTCTCGTTGTCGGCTCTTTCTTTCGTGAGTACTTCTTCAAAGATGTAGCAAAACTTCACTTATTTGCATAATACACAATACCTTCAAACCCCTTCAAAGATGCTTTGGCACGAAAGATCATTTTTGGAAAAGTAACTTCTCTTCTTTCTTGGATATACTTATATGGGCCACCCCGATGCTTAATTTCTGACTTCGTCCCTAGCTGCTTCCCAAACCCCTCCAGCCACCCTGCCCACCACCACCACCACGACCAAGGAAAGCTGTAGCAGATTTGGGTTTAAGTTTGTTGTTGCGAATTTGTGATCGAACTTGTGGGTGCCTTAAGTATGATTGACCACCACCACCAACCTCACACCACAGGTAAGAACAATCGTCAGATTCACTGTCCACCACCATAACCACCAGTAACCATCACCACCAGCAGCCAAAAACTAGCCGTTGTACACTTGGTATATGAATTAGGTCTTCTTGATTTGGGTTTAAAAAGCGAATAAGATTTAATTTGGTATGAGTTTCGAGACAAGGGCTGAGTTCGATTTTGAGGGTTTCACTCAAGTTTTTAGTTCAGGATACAGTCAAATTAACCTACAATTTCAGAAACCATGAAATCGATTCCTCCTGCGAATTTTCGTTTAAAAAACCCAGGAAATATGTATAATGGAGAGAACAGAGAGATCAAATAGGGGATTCCAGAAACCATTCAAATCAGTATAACACGCACAGACATACAAATATATCGCATAAAGGAAGAGAGAGAGAGAGAGAGAGAGAGAGAGAGAGAGACCTGTGTCCGCATCTCACTTCGTTTCGGACTTGAGGTTCAACTTCCAAGCTGAAACAGTGAAACCCTGACCTGACTGCTTCTCAGTGGGAAAAATGATCCAGTTCCTCAACCTGCGTGTGTTCTGAGCACGCTTATGTGGCCCAACTAATCTCCAATTTCGGGCCCTTCTTGGAAGTTTACGGATCACCATGGGCCCAAAACTTAATCCGAACTATTGAGCTTCCCTACAAAGAGCTTGTTCGTGTTCTGGGATTTTCTCTCAATTATTACTTTCATTTCTCTCTTGTTCATTTTGGAATTTTAAAATCCAAACACCAAAACAAACAAGCTCATATTGATTTATGAAATAAATATTTGACGAGTCACACATTAAAACTTATTAAATGTCTCAATTATTTAGCGACGACATAAATATTTGACGGATGAAAATCCCTAAACTAAACAACTCAGATCCCTTATAACAGAGAAGTCTTGAGTTCGAGTCCCTGTAGAGGAGGTGAGCTCCCTTTGTTGTCTAACCACTAACCCCGAACATCTTATCTTCTGTCAAAAGAAAAAAAAAACTGAAAGTGTTATGTAAAACTGAATGATGGATGTGAGCCCATTGTGGTCACCAATCTGGTGGATCCTTCCATAGATAATATTTGCATGCAAAGCATTAAACTGGCAATAACTCCAGACACTCATAGTAAGTGTGCACATGATCGTGATCCCATTTTCTTGGGCCTGTTTCTATAGCCGAAGAATTCTCCTGGAGTAGTTAATTTCAAACCCCCTTTTTTTTACTTTTCGGAAGCCCCTAGTGTCACGAGCAATTTATCTAATGCCACGAGCATTAAATGCTCTGTTGTGTAGAATTACTCAATTGACCTCTTTTGGTCAAAAGCGGTAACTTATGGAACTTGTTTCCCAATTGAACCATGGACGGTGAACAACCAATTGAATGCCTCCGTGGAAGTTCTAGTGATCAGATTGATGAACATGGAATTGACATGCAAAATCAAGAAAACAAACAGAAGGATATGCTCGAGCAATTTGGTTGGAAATTTGAATCTCGGGAAGAACTTCTCAATGCTCTTCCGGAGTTTTCCTCAATGGAAGGATATGCAATATCTATCAAAAACTCCTAACAAGATAGATATGTGATCAAGGTGGTTGTTACCGGAATAAGTGACATGTTCCCTTAAAGAAGCGGCAAAGAAAAACATCAACTCGTCTCATAAATTGTCCTTTTGAATTATGTTGTAAGAGACAAGATGATGGCTTGTGGGTGATTAATAGAGTCAAAAATAGCTCACATAATCATGAACCCTCAAGTGTTGGGGTGAGAAGAGAGAAAGGGTTTTAATCCAACATTTTCAAAAGTGTATTGGATGTGCCAAACGGAAACCACGTGAGACATACCACCTGGCACCGAAAAATTTCCCACTCACCAGTGTGAATGATTCTGAGAGAAAAAAAAAAAATAGTACTGTACTAAAATCTGGAGTGTGCTGAGAAAAGAACAGTTTTCGTTTCGTGTTTTTTTCAGTTAAAATTTTGACTTTGCTCACTATCAAACAAGATAGGGATTCTAGTAGTAGGGTGAATGATTTTGACGTTTACTGCTATCCACTCAAATTACTAGAAGGAAGCTGTCAGGGGATGGGTTGGGTAATTGAAGAGTCAAATTTAGAACTAAGGGCAGTTTGGGAAACAAGTTCCATAAGTTGCTAGCTGCTTTTGACCAAACGAGGACAATTGAGTAATTCTACACAGCAGATTATTTAATACTCGTGACATTAGATAAATTTGCTCGTGGCTTTAGAGGCTTCCTTTTCTTTTCTTTTCTTTTTATCATTCGTTAAATCTAATCTACTTTATTGTGTGTTTGAAGTTTTCGCCATTCTTTATTTTTTGCCATTCCCTCTACTATTTTTCTTTTTCTTTTTTTTAATCATTCGTTAAACATAATCTACTGTATTATGTGTTTGGAGTTTTTGTCATTCTTTTTTTTTGTCATTCCCGCTATTATAGGGGACTTGGGGAGGGGGAGGGGTGTTTACGGGAATCGAACCTTGCCTATATGCATCGAAGTATAAGAGAGGCGCCAACTGTACTCTACCCCACTTGGATTTATTTGAAAACCCCATTGAAAAATGCTTTTTGATTAAGAAGCATCGGATAGTGTTGAGCATCTTTCCACATCTTAACATCGTGGTAAGGCTGCAAATGAGCCGAGCCGTGTTAAGCTTTGTCGATTTCGAACTCGGCTAGTCCACTAAACGAGCCAAAAACCTGAGCTCAAGTTTGACTCGAGCCTTAACAAGTAGAGCCCTTAACAAGCTGAGCTTATTCATTTACAAAATGAGTCTCTTTCATTGAGTCGAGCCTCCTTTAACGAGCCGAACTTTTTTCGAATGAGCCCTCGTTTACTAAACGAGCCCAAAACTCATGCTCGGTTTGTTTAGTAAAAGAGCCGAACCGAGCTGAGCCAAGCTCGCGGGCTACTCAGTTCTTTGCAATCCTAATCGTGGGTTTCTTTCTGCTGGGGCTGAATGGGCATGGCTAGGATATTGTGAACAAAGACTTTGAAGTTATACAGGTTCGTTTCTTTTGATGTAAAAAAATATTTTACATTGGAAAATAGTATTGGTTTGTTTTGATAACAACGTTTTCTCACGGAGTCGGAGGATTCGAAGTGTGGTTATCTGGCACATGTTGGAACTTTGATGTGTATTTTGTGTCTTTCTCTAGTCCCACGTTGCCTAGTCAAAAAACTTCTATCTACTTTAAATGAGTTTACACACTAGCGCGTTTGTCAATGAGGACCCAAGGAGAGGTATTCACGCGCAGGGGGAGTACAAATCCGGGATTTGAGCCTCGCGCACGTACCATGGTAAAACGGAAACTTCTTGGTGATTAAAACCGTGTAAGAAAAACGTTTAAAAACGTGTGCTAAATCAAAACAATACATCCGATTTGGTTTGACTTTTTGTTTCCAAATCAAGCCCAGCCCGCACCTATAAATTTAGCATTTCAGAATTGGTTTCAACACAGAAAAAACAACTCTCTTTCTCCCCTAAAAATATTTTCTGAGTTCGAGCAATAGGTCGATTATGTATTTTGTTTTCGGTTTTCTTCTGTTCAGAGAAGGCCGAGCAAATGTGGTGTACTCTGGGCTGTTTTGTCCTGGGGACGGCGTGGTACTCAACGAACTACTTGCACAATCTGGGCAGAGCCGCGAAACGCCTTAAAAAGAGCGACCTACTCCGCGACTTAACCCAGCAGTAGTTCTTCGATTGGTAATCTGTTTTCAATTAGAGATTATCGAGGTAATCCATTCCTTATTTACAGCAGTTATTTCAACAGCACAAATATATACATATTCACTAGCGTTTGTGCCCATTTGATGCACAAGATAAAAAAAAATTCCATTGGTTTATTTTCAGTCTCGTGTATCGAACGGACAAAAATGTTAGTTAATAAAAAAGATAGTTCAATATTTTATCTGGGCCCGTGTTCGATGCACGCTAGCATTGGTCTTATTCTATGCATTGAAAGGTGTGATAAAAAATGAATTTGGAGTATCACGTGACGGTGCCCAACGGCATATAATAATTTTGATCAAATTTTAACAAAATTCGACTTGCACACACATCAAATGTGCCTCGGCCTCTAATATAAACAATAGGGAGTGGGCATATTTCATGCATTTGGGACTTGTAAGACCAACAGCCGAGTTACACTTAGGTTGGAGTTGAAACAAATTGAGTACTAAATAAATAGAGAAAGGAAAATCAAAACGTAGGTAAGAAGCATACCTCTTTTTTCTTTTCAGACTTCGTTCCGGAACGCGAATAAGCTGCTTATTTTTTAATAAGGTAATTTCAAACTCAAAAATAATGTGTTTACGCAAATAATTTTCCTACCACTATGGATCTTATTTGATAGATCTCATCAAGATCTTTAATACGGTGCAAAAAAAATAAAAAAATTATTTTTCGTTTACATTATTTTTTAGTTTGAAAATGTGAAATAAGCTGCTTATTTTTTAAGAAGGTTTCTGGAACGGAGCCTCAGTCTTCGTGAATTTTACAAAAATTTGTGAAAAGATATTGATCAAACAAACCAACCAACCCCCGCCCCCACTTCCCTACATTTCTCTCTTTCTCTTTCTTTATATAAACAAAAAAAAAGGTGGAAAATCTAAAAAATTAGGAATGGAATTTGAAGGCTCATGAGACTTAAATACATTTGTAGAGTATATAGAGAGAAGATAGATATACATGAGAGAGAGAGAGAGAGAGAGAGAGTGTGTGTGGTGGTGGTGGTTTGCTTCCATGTAGACTTCCACATAGAGAATCAAAAGCCTCAGTTGATGCCTGGTGACCAATTCGTGCACTAAATTGTCAGCAACGGTGTGAAGCGTGCATCTCAATGCAGTATCGTAAAATGATTTACGGCCGTCACAAGCGCAAACCATTTTACGCTAGTTCGACAAAAATGTTTTACCTATTAACACTTTTCGTTCAATCAAACACCAAAAAATCTGACAACCGATTTTGGGAAAATATTTTCAGTCCAAACAAACAAAACCTTAATGTAAAGGTTCCGATCATCTTTATAGAATCCGAGACGGACGCAAAACCGATATGTGTGTGGCTGCTATACAGTCTTTGTTGTACTCGTATCATTCCTGGTTAAGATAGAGAGATCACACATTATTCCTAACATCCTAATCATATTGCATCACAAACCTAAAGTTGGATTACCTAATTTCTTCTTTCCCCACTTGTTCAATGTGTCAATGGCTTAGCAAATGTTGAAATCAGAACAAAAATATATAGGAGAACAGAGGAAATGTAACTAATGTCCATTGACAAATGATGAAGGTTGACCTCATTTTGATCACCAAAAAGTGACCTTTCCATTGACAATACTTACAAACCCAAAAAAAAAAACTACCAACAATTCTACAACACACAGAAACCAATCGAATCACGCTATTCGCCACGCAATCGATAGCTTGAATTCAACACTTCTATACGACAATTGTGATCATCTGTGATCCGTGCACTTTCTGTGACCGATTTCTGCATCCAAAGAATTTCCTCACGAACCTAATCGTAATTCGAAAACCCCCATTTTTTTTTTTCAACTCAAAGCAGCAAACCACCACCTCTCATCATCTGCTTAAACTCGTCGAAATCAACCGTACCATCTCCATCCACGTCCACTTTCAGAATCATCCTCTTGCAATCCTCCACAGTCCTCCCCTGCTTCAGCCCCAAAGAAGCCAGAACAGATCTCAACTCCTCCACCGTTATAAACCCATCTCCGTTTTGATCAAACACATTGAAAGCCTCCCTCATATCTTCGTCTTCATCTCTCTCCTCCATTATGGACTGGTACAGAGCTCCAAACTCGTCACTGTCCACGCACCCATCTCCGTTAACATCGATTTTCTCGATCATTTGGCTCAATTCCGGGTCTGGGATGAATATCCCCATGTTCTCCAGCGAGTCATTGAGTTCCTTCTTCGTGATTCGCCCGTCGCCGTTCTTATCGAACATCTGGAACACCCGTCGGAGCTCGGCCGTGTCCATCTTCCGGGGGATACGGGCCGGCGACGGCGGTGGTGGGGGAGAGCTGGTGTTGGTGGGTGGCGTTTGTTGTTGTTGCTGTTGTTGTTGTGGGTACCAAGAGGAAGGGAGATACGTTCTGAGCTTTTTGGGGACCAAAAATAGGAGGGCTGTGTTTAGGAGGTGGTAAACAAGGAAAATCCTCAAGAAAATGGTTGGCATTGTGGAAATTGGGATTTGGGTATTGAGAGGTTTGTGTTTGTTGAGAGAAAATTGGACGCAATGGTGGGTGATAAATAAGGGAGAGTCTAGAGAGAGAGAGTGTGTGTGGGGGTAGGAGTGAGAGAGTGAGGGGTACTGTTGGATCTAGTAATAATAATCAATGGAGTATAATGTAAATAATGGCAGTTGGGATCTGACGATTTTCACGCGCATTTAGATGGAGAGGTGACGAGTATTATAATGAGGGGTGGGTTATCAGAAAACGCGTTTGTGATTAATTTGCTGGTAGTGTGATCAGAATTTAAAATTCAGTTGGGAAGAGAGAGAGAGACGTTGGGACTAAAAACGCGCCAATGTGGAAAGGCCGGCAGGACGGCGATTTACCGCCGGCGGGATGCGACACATGCCCTACTGGTGGTTAATGGTTTTTTTTTTTTTGGACGGCTCTGGTGGTTAAGGAAGTGGATCCTCTCCGGTGCAAGTGGAGCGAACAATCGAAAATTGGACCGTTCAAATACTGCAACCAATGGCTTGGATCTACTCGGAGACTTTTTGCGTGAAGATTAACTTGGACCGGAGGAAACAATCCTAATCTGGACTGCACATTGGGAAAATTAGTGATTCATCACGACGCGAAAAGTCTGAGGAAATTTAAACCATTGATTTTTCCAATGGATGATACAGATTGGGACTATTTCCTCTGGTCTAAAACTTGGATCGGAGAGGATCCAATCGCGATGGTTAATGGTTGTTCCGAGTTATTTGCCAAAATTGTCCAATGACCATTCTGGACGGCCCACAGTAGGCGTAAATCGGCATATCAAACTCTTCACCTATTAGGAGGGTGTTTGGGAGGGCTAGTTTTACATTTTTCAATTCCCATTTTTGGATTTTGGGTGTTTGGTAGAAAGAGGAAAAATGGATTTTGGGTAAAATGGGTTTTGCAATTTCAAGTTTCTAGACCAAAACCGAGAATCTGGAAAAAGGAGCTTTTCCAATTCCCATTTTTTCATTTTGGAATCCAGTCATGCAAAAAGACAACTCTACCCTCTACCTTTTGGATAATTCCCACTTTTCCCTCCTTTTTTGAAGGAGCCGGGGCTCTGCCACAGTAGCTGGGTTGCTTAAAACGTCTAACGTTTTTGGTTAAAAAAAAACCTTACCATCAATTTGCAATCCTATGGAGCAGAAACGTGATTATGAGAGCCCTAGAGAAAAAATTTGATTATGTCTCTTTAGAATAATATTATCAGAATAATTCACATCCGCGTTCAAACGAATTAAAAATTGGAGTATTTAATTTTTTAACCATAATTTTTAATATATAAACGATCTCAAAAAAATTAAGTGCTCCAATTTTCACTCTGTTTGAATCGGTGCAAAGATCTTGTTATTGTGATCATATTATTCTAAAGGATCATAATTCATTTTTATCTCTAGGGCTCTCATATTAAGTATATGTTCTTTATTTAGGACTCTGTAGAGCAAAAATATGATTATGAGAGCCCTATAAACAAAAATTAATTATGACCATTTAGAATAATATGATAAAAATAACAAGATCTTTGCACTGATTCAAACGGAGTGAAAATTTGAGCATTTAATTTTTTGAGACTGTTTATATATTAAAAAATATGGTTAAAAAATTAAATACTCCAATTTTTAATTCGTTTGAACGGGTGTGAAGATTTTATTATTTTGATCATATTATTCTAAAGAGACATAAATAAATTTTGTCTCTAAGGGTCTCATAATCATGTTTCTGCTCCATAGGATTACAAATTGGTGATAAGGAATTTTTTTTAACCAAAACGTTCCCAAAACGTTGCCGTTTTTTTTTAACCAAACCTTCACCTTACACCAGTTGTTATGTGCAAATAATAATTGAATAAAAATATATAATTAAAAAAAAAGTGGGACACTTTCCGTTCATGTACATAACCAATTTCCGAAGTAAATTTAAAAAAATTGATTAAAACATTATTTATATACATTATACACCATTATTAATAACCGGGGGCAACATAGTAAAAAACCAACTAATAATTCATTTTCATTCCATATCTTCCAAACACTCTCCTACTGCAAAACGCATTCTGCACATATCATCCAAACACTCTACAAAATACAAAATACATTCTGATCATAATCCCCATTCTGGACGGCCCACAGTAGGCGTAAATCGGCATATCAAACTCTTCACCTATTAGACCTTGATGAGTTCATCACTCAAAGAAAGAATTCATGTTGATATCGAGTATTGTTTCAAATGTTTCAGAACACATCTATGTTGGAAAAATTAGAGGAAAAAAGTTTGAAACATTGAATCGGGACCTATTTTTTCGCAACGTGGATATGTTTCGAAAAATATATCAAACCATATTTGATCAACATAAGAATAACACTACGCACAAATTGATCCTAATTCTTTATTAGTAGGGATTAGTATTTTCGAATTATCATGTAGAATAAGCCAAATTATTTTCACTATAGTTTACAGGTCATAAAACACTGACATTGTACCGAATACTAAAAGAGACACTCAAAACCCAAAGTTTGGCCAGATCTGTGATCATACTAAAACACTGATATTTGTACCGACATGCTACAATTGATTTTTGGTTTCTCTTTTCATGTGGAATGGGATTAGTAAAAGTGCATATGGGTGTAATGCGCAATCAAAGTCGTCAATCTCTCCAAATTTCGTTACGGTTCCTACATATTTGAGCTGTTCATTACCGAGATGAAATCTAAACCATTGATTTCCAAGACGAACGATTTGAATCGTGCATTCACACCCCTGTAGTGCACCCCTGCCAACAATCTCTTTGAAGAGCAATGCAGAGTGGCCGATCCGGCCGCTCATTTCGGCAATTAACAGCTGGGATCTTAACCGAGCAACGGACAGCTCAAATTTGTATGCACTCAGATTCAACCCGAGTCGTCCGTATCGAGATCAACGGCCAGATTAACTGTTTTGCACCAGCTCGACGGCATTCCCGGATCCGTGCACCCCTGCACTACTGGATTCGTGGTTCCGAAAAGTGCTTAAGTTCAGTTGTGTCACGAATTAAGATTCTCCTGTTGTTTAATTAAGTTCTTTGTTCGAAACACTTCGGACAAGCACATTTTTTACACAGATTTTTCACAGATGTTTTGTGGGGTCCACTCTGGGATCCCACAAAATAATCCGATCCATTCATTAATTTTATAATGTTTTTTCAAGAGACTCCGTAAAAAATCATCTCAATAAGATATGTGGAAGTGTTTGATCAAATCTTACAACTTTTCATTCAGAATTCTATTGGGGATTCTGAATGAAAAATTGGAAGATCAGATCAAGCACTTGCACATATTCTATTGAGCTTATTTTTTACGAGCTCTCTTGAAAAAATATTTTAAAATTAATTAACGGATTGGATAAACTGTGTGGGACCCAAAAGTGGGCCCCACAAAAAGTGGTTAAAATCTCTGTAAAAAAAGTCTGTGTCGCTAGAACGGTTCCTCTTTGTTCGTTCCACCAGTAGCAAAATTGTTTGTCTTTAGACAGGATCTCTTTTTTATAGTATCTTGTACAGTAGTACTAATTAGAGACATTAATTAATGGAAAATGATTTTTTTACTCCCATTCTTGTTATTGTCACTCTCATTCTTTCACAAAATAAATCATCTAATAAAGACACATAAGAGAATGACATTAACAAAAGGAGGAGTGGCAAAATCACTCCCCTAATTAATCGAGCTTATTTAACTTTTGGTTGACTATTAAGCTACTGATTGTTCTCAAGAGAAGGGACAACTGCTCTGATTATCTGGTCGCACAATTTTCCACTGGCTGTGCTGGCAGGAAACACATCTGTCTCCCTCTGTCACTGATGAGTTGGTTTCTCACTCGCTTTAGTCGCTTAGAAGATACTGACAAAGGATAATCAAATTAATCCTACTCGGCTCGTTAGAAAAATAATCGATCCGAATCGACTTGCTATATAAACAAATTAAGCTTGAAAACTTTTGGAAACTTGTTAAACCTGACTGTTATACGACAAGGTATTACTCAGCTTGATAAGTATAACATGTTTAAAAAATTTCAAGCAGCTTGAGATCGACTAGATGAAATCTCGTTCAGGAAGCACTCGCTTTTATAAACAAATTTGAATACAATCACGCATCAAAAATATAAAGTTTGAATCGATTTGCCATACAAGCAAATTAAGCTTGAATACTTTTCGAAACTCGTTAAAGTTTTAATTTGTATACAAGTTGTTACTCAGCTTGATAAGTTTAAGAAATTTAAGCAGCATGAAATCAACTAGATGAAAACTCGTTTAGGAAGCACTCGCTTTATAAACAAGTTTGAATATTATAACTTTTCAAAAAAAAAAAATTGAATATAATCTTAAAATTTGTAACATTTTCAAACTGAAGTAAGAAAAGAAAGAAACTTTGATGTGGGCGCGAGGAGATCGTGCTTGTATGGGAGACCTTTCCCGCAAAGTAAGCAAGAAGAGGTATGCGCAGGTGCATTAGTTCAAGAACTACGTTATTGATCCCTTCAATGCTTTTTTCTGGTTCGCTTGCTGGTAGCACCTTAATGGTCAAGGCTTGCTAAGCTTGGCTAGCGGTGGCACCTTTGCACCCTAGCCAATCGGTGGAAACAAAAGCATGAGGCAAGCATGTCTTTACAAGGTGACCCGATGGTGTCGGTTGGTGTCGGCACTGGTCCATGAGGCAAGTGGCAACTGTGATGGACGTAAAGGCTCAATGATATCGAGGCATGGATGCTAAACGGGAACCAGGCTTGTGGGACAAGGCAATCAGAAAATGGCTAAGTATTGGGAGTTAGGGTTGGATCATGACATTGGGCAAACAGCCTTGGGTTGGATCAAGCAAAACGGTTATCGACGGTTGCTAATCTGCACATGTTGCTGGGACAGTGGACATTGAATCGGAACCTATTTTTCGCAACATGGATATGTTTCGAAAAATATATCAAACCATATTTGAACATAAGAATAACACTACGCACAAATTGATCCTAGATTAGGCCTATTTTCGAATTACCATGTAGAGTAAGCCAATTTATTTTCACTATAGTTTACGGGTCATAAAACACTGACATTTGTACCGCTTACTAAAGAGACACTCAAAACCCAAAGTTTGCCAATGTCCAGATCATAACACACAGATATTTGAGAGCTGCTAAGGGTACAGCAGCCTGCTGTACAGCAGCGGGTACAGATTCTGTTTGCGTCCGTCTTGGGTCCCGTAAAAACGATCGGAGTCGCTTATTTTGTTCAAAATACTTCATTTGGCTAAATTTTGAAGTGAATTTGGATGATTTGTAAACACCATTCCCGATATCGGATTGAGGTGATTTTTTACAGAGACTATAAACGAAGTATTTGGGTTATTTCCAAGGACACCCCCTCAACTATTACGGTTTGTCAACATCACCCTCTCATGTTTAAAACTCATCAACCTCACCCCTTCAACTATTAAAACTCATCGGCATCACCCCTGTGGTAAAATCCGTTGACGGAAACAAGTGAAAAGACAAATATATCCTTCATATGTTAAAAGAGGGTTTTGTACTTTGAATATTAATTTCAGAAAATGTTTTTTGAAAAAAATTTAAAAAAAATTAATTTCTGAAAATGTTTTTTAAAAAACCTTTTTAAAAAAATATTAATTTCAGAAATTGTTTTGAAAAAACATTTTTTTTAAAAATATATATTTTCAAAACTTTCTTATTTTACAAAAAATTAAAAAAAAACTATTTTCAAAACTTTAATGTTTTTCAAAAATGTTTTCAGAAATTATTTTTGTTAAAAAAATATGAAAAATGTTTTTTAAAACTTTCTTTTCTCAAAAATGATTTCAAAAACTATTTTGTTTGAAAAATGTTTTCAAAAAACCTTTTTCTTCAAAAAAAGTTTCAAAAACTAGTTTTTTTTTATCCTTTCAGAAAATTGATTTTCAACTTTTTAAAGAATTTTTTTTAAAAAAAATTAGTTCAAAAAAAAAAACTTTTCCCAAATTGTTTTGTAATAAAAATGTTTCACAAAATTATTTGTTTTAAAATGTTTCTTTTTCAAAAGTTTCTTTTTTTGAAAAATGGTTTTGAATTTAAAAAAAAAATATTATTCCTTATCCCATAATTAATTCCACGCGAATCAAACATGGGATTGGGTGAAATTACAGATGAAATTAATCCAGGACAAACTATCCAAGGACTATTAATCCTAAGACTGTTAATTCCATCATACGCAGTCCACGAATCAAACAAGGTCTGAAAGAAAAATACCAATATCAACAAAATGGATCAATTATTGCTTTACAATCAAACCCAGATTACTAATAAAAAAATAATAAAAAAAAATCAAACCCAGATTCTGGTGAAATCACAGGCGAGTTCATGTCGACCCTCTCGCGGGCGACGAGTTCATCAGAGAGCAATGGAATTCTGTTTTTTTTTTCCTCTCTCTCACACACACACACAAACAACAGACACACACCACACACACACGCACCAGATTGCAATTAAGCAAACAAAACCCATTCTCTCTCTCTCTCACACACACACACACACCCCAAATACACCCACCAGATTGCAATTAAACCAAACAAAACCCATTTTAGATTCAAGAAATCGAAACCCCACAGTCAACTGTCATCTTCTCTGATCTCTTTCTCTCACAAACACACACATGCACACACCACACAGCAGTTGGAGCGGCAGCGGCGAATGACGTCCGCGATGGATTTGAGCTCGACGGAGGAGAGGCAGTTGGTGCGGTGGAGGGTGGAGGCATAGTGGAGGAGGGCGTCGAAGATGGGTTTGGGTAATTGGGGGTGCAGCTGCCGACGGCTTATGTGGCAGCGACGGCGGTGGGGATGGGGGTTTTGGTGGTGAGGAGAGTGAAGAGGAGGCGAAGAGGAGGAGATAGATGCGGTGGGGAATGGTGGTGGAGGGACTGCCGTGTTTTTGGGAAGGGTGGAGGAGGCCGTCATTTTTCTCTTGAGGTAGTGGGATTTGGGTTGTGTCTGGTTGGGGTGAGGGGGTTGGGTAGGAGAGAGAGAGAAGAAGAAGAAGTGAAGGGTATTTTAGGGTTCAATTTTTATTTCCGTCCAGGTTATGAATTTTTCCATCCAAAATATTAACATTTCTTAACAGAATTGGACGGAAGGGGTGTAGTTGATGAATTTTAATAGATGAGGGGGTGAGGTTGATGAGTTTTAAACATGAGGGGTGATGTTGACAAAACGTGATAGTTAAAGGGGTGTCCTTGAAATTAAACCCCCATTCTTTACGGATGAAACCCCTTTCAAAGAAAATGGGCGCCGCTATTCGGATCTGTACCCGCTGCTGTACCCTTAGACTTTCTGCAGATATTTGTACCGACATGCGACAATTGATTTTTGGTTTCTCTTTTCATGTGGAATGGGATTAGTAAAAGTGCATATGGGTGTAGTGCGCGATCAAAGTCGTCAATCTCTCCAAATTTCTTCATTGTTTCTAGATATCTAAGCCGTTCATTATCGAGATGAAATCTAAACCATTGATTCTCAAGACGAACGACTCGAATCGCGCATTCGCACCCCTGTAGTGCACCCCTACCAGGCATCTCTTTGTAGAGCGATGCAGAGTGGCCGATCAAGCCACTCATTTCGGCAATCAACAGCTTGGATCTTAACCGAGCAACGGACGGCTCAAATTTGTATGCACTCAGATTCGATCTGAGCCGTCCATGTCGAGATAAACAGCCAAATCGGTCACTCTGCATCAGCTTGGTAGCATTCTCGGGTCGTGCACCCCTGCACTACAGGATTCACGGTTCCGAAAAGTGCTTAGCTCATCAGTTGACTTACAGTCCGAGTGAATTAAGATTATCCTGTTATTTAAACTCTTTGTTGGTTCCACCAGTAGCAAAATTGTTTGTCTTTAGATAGGATCTCTTTTTTATAACTTGTATTAGACATTAATTAATCGGGACGGTTCCGGAAACAATTAAAAAAATTTTTAAAAATCACCCCAAATCTCAATCTCATAGTTCGTGGTCCAATTTTAATGATCCGAGCCGCTCAATGTGTTCAGAACGTGATTTTAAGGATATCCATAAAAAATCGGCAAAAAAAGTGATCGAGAAGGGCTTGATTTGAGCAGTCTTTTATTGAACCGTTCAATAAAAATTGTTCGGATGAAACCCTTCCCAGTCATTTTTTTTCCTGATTTCTCGCGAGTACCCTTAAAATCACGTTCTGATTACATTGAGTGACTCGAATTATTGAAATTCAATTAGAAACTTTGGGGTAGTTTTTTAAATATTTTTTTAGGTGTCTCTGGAACCATTCCATTAATTAATCGAGCTTATTTAACTTTTGGTTGACTTTTAAGCTATTGACTGCTCTCAAGAGAAGGGACAACTGCTTTTATAATTTTCCACTGGCTATGCTTGCAGGAAACACATCTGTCTCCCTCTGTCACTGATGAGTTGGTTTCTCACTCGCTTAGAAGATACGGACAAAGGATTGCCCAATCAAAGAGAAAATTACCTCTAAGTATAGAAAAGTGACACTTAATTCCCATTAAGGAGAGATGAAATACTTAATTATCACTAAGTCCACTTTTACAAAAATACATTTACCATTAATAGAAATGTCACCCTAGGGTTTTAGGGTATGCTAGGGTTTTATGGTGCATAATTTAACGTACATTCTAGTGGCATCTTCTAAAATCTATGACTTCTAGATTTTAGGATTTGAGAACCCTAGAGTTTTAGGGTACCTTAAGATTTTAGATTTTAGGATACCCTAGGTTTAAGGTACCCTAGAGTTTAGGTTTAGGTGATTTATAGAGCCATAGGGTTTGTGTTTATGCACTTTCATGTGAGTTTCGCCACACTTTCCTATTATAGGGTTTTAGCGATTTAGGCACTTTTATTGGGTACCCTAGAGTTTTAGGCACTTTTATAGGGTACCCTGAGGTTTAGGCACTTTCATAGGGTGCCCTAAGAGTTAAGCACTTTCAGTATTGGGGGTTTTAGGCACTTTCATAGGGTTTTAGTGTTTCGTTAATTAGAGGAAACTTGGTGGGAATTACTTTCTATTTTCTGGACCTAGAGGTAAATTGCCCTTACTATTATATACGACAAGGTATTACTCAGCTTGATAAGTATAACATGTTTAAAAAGTTTTAAGCTGCTTGAGATTGACTAGATGAAATCTCATTCAGGAAACACTCACTTTTATAAACAAATTTGAATACAATCACACATCTCTATTATAAAACAGAAGGGTATGGGGACAAGTTGTTGGAATGACTATGATTCATTTGATCCAAGGGCTCATGTGTGTTTTCCAATTCTCTTAAGAAATCACTCACACTCTTATAAATATATTTTACAAAAATGCCATCAATTTATTTTTTTCCCTACCAATCAGCTTCTGTTTTGTTGATAAAAAAAAAAAATCCAATAGTCACCACTCTCTCTCTCCACTACTACAATAAATCATAAAGATCACAGTTATTGGCTGTGATTGTAAATTTTCCATCACGCTCCTGCTACCGTGATAGATCTAGGTGTGATTGTAAATCACTCTCTTTTATCACGGTTATAAACCGTGATTGAAAAAGAGAAACAATCACGGCCAAAAGGCGTGATCGTTTCTCTTTTATCACAATTATAAGCCGTGATTGTTTATCTTGGGTGTGATCTTTTCTGGGCGTGATTGTAAGTCCAATACAACCGTGATTAAAAGTTTCAAATGATCACACTTGTAAAGTGTGATCGTATGTCACTTTAGATCACAGTTTATAACAGTGATTGAAAGTTCAAAATGGGCGTGATCTTTTCTTTGTAACTACTAGACCCTCTTTTCTTGTCATTGTCAAGTTTCGAACCGACGCACTCTTAGTTGATTTCCCAAACCCTTACCACTATGCTACCCTAGAACTTCTGTTATATTAGGAAAACAAAAATATTTATATTTACTTCCTAATGTGAGAACTTTTTTTTTCCCTTAAAATTTCTAAATTTTTTGAAATGCAATTAACGTGATATTAAAATTTATAAAAAAACATATAGAAACATTGCTTAAAAAATTTTAAAAATAGGACAACAAATCTTTTGCCAATCAAAATTAGTAGTTGGTCACCAAAAAATTTTCTTGGGGCGAAAAATTTAGTTTTTGCCAGTAAATTTAGTAGACAATAGTTTTTAAGTTGTAGTGTGCGCTTTGTATTTTTTTTATTTATAAATTAAACATTTCACATGAATTTTGTATTTATATTGAATTTCAATTTCAATGGTGGCTTCCCAATTGGAATTTAATCCTTTTCAGACAAGGCTAAGCCATAATAATATAATTATTTTTTTACCTAATATGTCAAACACTTGGAAGACATCCGAAATTTCCGAAATAACTAAGTTTTACTACTACTATAAACCATAAAGATCACAGCTCGCTCACGTGAAAATAAGGCACTAGTGGAACAGCCCGCTCGTCGTCAAAGAAACAACTGGGCACTAGTGAAACCCAGTCGTAGAGTTGCCTTCTCTCTCTCTCTCTCTCGATCGATCGATCTTTTTGGGCGTGAAGATGAAGATGAAACGTAAAATTTTTTTGGGGTAAATGTAATTAGGGCTTATTTTCTTACGTTTTGTCAAAAAAAAAAAAATCAAAGTCCTTAAACAACATCGTTTTCCTCACATAACTTTTCAAAGCACGCTTAAATAAGTACCAACCCGCCCACGTGAAAATTCAGACCACGTGAACAAATGAGTAGGCTTTTTTATCTACCCGCAAGAGTGAGATCATTTATCTGACTTTTTTCTGCGCTAAAATTTTTTATCACGCCACAAGGGTGGGATCTTTTCTCTTTTATCTCGCTACAAGAGTGAGATCTTTTCTCTCATTCTTTTCTGCCCTAAATTTTTTTATCACGCCACAAGGGTGAGATTTTCTCTCTTTTTTATCACGCTATAAGGGTGAGGTCTTTTCCCTTTTATCTCACCACAAGAGTGAGATCTTTTATCTCATTCTTTTCCGCCTTAAAATCTTTTATCACGCCACAAAAGTGAGATCTTTTCTTTTTTATCTCTCCACAAGAGCGAGGTCTTTTATTCCACGCTAAAACCCACTTTTTATCTCAGCATTGGACTTAAACTGAGATAAAAACTTTTAAACACCATTTTTTATCACGCTTTGACTGAATACCGTGATCTTTGTGAATTTGCTTAGTGTGATGCATATCTATTATTGTAGTAGTGCTCTCTCTCTCTCTCTCTCTCTCTCTCTCTCTCTCTCTCTCTCCTCCTCCGATCATCATCTGACAACAACATATCGCCTCGCCGATGAGTTACCTGGAACTCGGAATCCACCGGCCCTGTAACATACTCTCTCGCTCTTTCTTTGATACGTAGTACTTTTTTGGTTTTGATTATCATTTTCTCTATTTTCCTTTATCTTTTCTAAAAATTTTATAGCTCCCTAAAAATTAAAATATTGTTTTGAGCCACTATCCAGATTCAAATGGTGACTTCAATTCCAATTGAGTGAGTAGTGCCGTAGGCACGGGTAAATACTAGTCAGAAATAAAGTTTGAATCCTACTCGGCTCGTTAGAAAAATAATCGATCAGAATCGACTTGCCATATAAACAAATTAAGCTTCAAATCTTTTGGAAACTTGTTAAACTTTTATTATACTACAAGTTATTACTCAGCTTGATAAGTTTAACATATTTAAAAAATTTAAGCAGCTTGAGATTGACTAGATGAAATCTCGTTCGGGAAGCATTCGCTTTATAAACAAATTTGAATGCAATCACGCATCAGAAATAGAGTTTGAATCGATTCGCCATACATGCAAATTAAGCTTGAATACTTTCCGGAACTTGTTAAAGTTTTATTTGTATACAAGTTGTTACTCAACTTGATAAGGTTAAGAAATTTAAGCAGCTTAAGATCAACTAGGGCTCCGTTTGTTTCGATGTACTAGTAAAATGTTTTTTCTGAAAACAAACTTCAAACTTTTATTTTTTGGTGTTTGGTTAACAATTGAAAATATTTTCAGAAATTGACAAAATAATATATAGAGAGAGAGAGGGGAGCTTAATCAGTGGAGAGATCTGAGAATATTGGAATTGAACGTGGGTTAGAACCGACGATCGAAGAAAACTGAGTAGTGAAAATTGCAGTAGAGGACAACGGGTTCATTTCAAAAAATAATTTACTGAAGATTTAAGGGTAAGTCATTTTCATCTAATTAGTGGAAAATATTTTCCTTATTTTTTACGCAACCAAACACCGAAAAATAGGTAAAATATTTTACGCCCAAACAAACAGAGCCGATAAAAAATCATTTAGGAATCACTCGCTTCATAAACAAGTTTGAATATTATCAACTTTTCCAAAAAAAAAAAAAAAGAATATAATCTTAAAATTTGTAACATTTTCAAATTGAATTAAGAAAAGAAAGAAAGAAACTTTGATGCGGGCGCGTGGAGATCGTGCTTTTATAGGACACCCTTCCCGCAAAGTAAGCAGGAAGAGGTATGCTCAGGTGCAGTAGTTCAAGAACTATGTTATTGATCCCTTCAATGCTTGCTTTTTCTGGTTGGCTTGCTCTTGTTCAAATAGTTTCCCTTTCTGTGGTTACTACGGATTAACTAAACATCCCGAATTGCTTTAGAGAAGCTTGATATACTCGCGGAACACTACCGAAATCCACAAAAAAAAATGGGGCGTTGCGGCCAAGAACGGAATTAGGATTTTACCCTAGCAGTGGCGAAATGTATACTAAAAAAATTTAGTGGTGGCAAGACTATATAAGTTAGGCACAATATTTTTTTTACATATAATAATTGCATTTTCTAAAATTCTTGTCGTGGCGGTCGCTACTACTAGACCCCCCTGGTCCCATCCTTGGTTGCGGCGGGCCTTTTCTTTTCTTTCTTCTTCCATTAGTCGAAGGAAAAGCTGTGCTCTTTCATCCGCTGGGAAGCTGGTCTTTTCGGAAACTGAACTTTAACAATGTACTAGTAGTACTATTTTTCGAGGTCTTGACTCCTCATGAGCCCCTGGAGGGCCTGGACAGAACCAATACAAGGAAGTTCGTCTTCTTCTTGTAATAAATGGTGTTTTGGTTGGTACTCTTCTCAACAAATTGCTCCCCGGACCCAAATTACTTGCCTATTTTGGGACCCGTGCATTTTGCATTCAAAAAATAATGTACAAGCCGAGCTTGGTTCGAAATCTTAGGCTTCATTTGAAACTTCAGAGCATATTTGATTGGGGGGATTGGAGATGGGATTGGACTAAATAATCCCGCTACCTGTTCTAGTCCCACGTTTGTTCGCATTTTAGTCTAGGGATTATTAGTCCAACGGGATTGAGATATCCTTTACACACAAGGGACAATCCAATCCTAGGGGGGGTGTGGGACAAATAATCCCAGGATTTTGGCTGGGATGGATTAGACATGGGAAAATGACCAAAATATCCTTGAATTGCACACAAAAATTACCCGAATATCCTCAAGGAAAATTAGGTTTCGATAAACTTTTTTGACATTTTGATAGTAGAAGTGGTGGAAACATGTTTTGCACACAAAAAAAAAAAAAAAAAAAAACCCACCTGTTTTTAACTTTTTTTTTTTCCTTTTTTCTTTTTTCTTCTTTGCATTATTAGATCTGCTTGAAGGAGTATAATTTCTTATCTTTTTTCTTCTTATCTTTTTTCTTCTTTGCATAACTTATTTTAATTTAATGTTTTCCTATTGTGCTGCTTGAAGGAGGATAATGTTTTATTTGTTTACCTTTTGCAATGTTAGTCATCATTAGTTTTTTTTTTTTTTTATTCCCCCCTATGTATAGATGGATGTTAATGATGATACTGTAATAATGAAGAGGAGCTTGAGTAATGTGCTAGTGAACTCTTTTGGAGAATAAAAAAAATAGTGTTTTGGCCGCCATATAATTTCTCTCTGTTTTTCTTTTTTAAATGCAAACATTTTGAAACACAAGCCTATTATACTTTTGATATGTTGTTTTCTTGTGTTAGAAGCTTTCGATGATTTACAGAATCCTTTGGACAGATGAGATTTTCTAAAAGAGTCTCTTTCGTAGAGTGTTATGTCTTGCTATAGAAGGGTATGAGTGGATTTGTAAATTGCTTTGGAGGCAACGTAGTCAATTAAAAAAATTATTTTTTTGGATCAAATTAACTGAGGTGATTGTAAAGAATAGTCGGGATTAAAAATAATTTTTTGGGTTCAAATAAAATCACTTGTCTATAAATTGCATTAGAGGTAATATGGACAATTAAACTATTAATCATTGTCAAGCGGTAGTCAAAACAGACGTAGGACACAAGGGGTTGAGAGAAAAATAAGAGGAAAAATTTATTATTCACCAAGCTTAAAATTTTTATTTTCTTCTCTCTTTCTGTTCCAACCAAACAAAAGAAGAAAAACCTTTCTTTTCCTTTATTTCCTTTGAGTTCCAAACAGAGCCTTGACGAACTTCAAATTGTTGGCTTATGTGACAATCAAACTTTGAATAGCTTCTAACGAACGAACATGAGCTCAAATTCAAATAATCTGATTCGTTAAGCCACCGTAGCCCAAAGACTTATCTCGGGTCGTACTTCCCGGATCCAGCAATCACCCGAAACTTTTCGCCCGATTGTTCCAGATTTAGCCAACATATACTGATACATACGTATAACTCGTCTTCGTGCTTATGTTATTCCAAAGTTCACCCCCCCCCTCTTCCTCTGATAGAGTAATAAAGTCTGTTCTTCTGTTCTCTGCGATTCCTCAATTGAAGTTTCAATTCAGGTACCCTTCTCCCCCCTATTCGAATCTCTACAAAGATATCTCGTTCTGCGTATGTATGGCCACATGTAACGATTCGTAGTTTAATTCCTGTGGAAGAAGTTAATTGCCATCACCTGTACGCAATTGCACGTGTGGGTTTGTTCTTATGTTGGCGTAACTGTTGTTTCCTGGTCGTAATCCTAATTAATCTGGGAGGATAAGTTTTGCATCTTACCTGTTTGTGCAAATGCTTAAGGAGAGTTCAATTCGAAAAAAACTTTGAAGCCCTTGTTGTGTACACAGTTTTTCACACGAAACCTGAACATTCTAGTGAAAGCTAAGATCCCACTCAAGTAGAAATGAACTTTTTTTTTGATAACTCAGAGTGCCCAGGCAGCTGATATGCGCATCGACTAATCTCTCGGGCCAATCACACCATCTGCTAGCGGGAGCCCAAGGAAAGTCAGGGCAGAGACTCCGTATAGAATGGCCCCAGGAAAATTGGTTGCACAGTTTCTAACATGAGATCTAAGAGGGAGAAATAGCCTTTTAAGTCCCTGAATTGACCTAGGGATAAGAACCTTTTTATGGTTTCGAGCGGGTAAAAAATAAATTCGCTTGGAAGGGAATGAATCAGCTCCGAACATGACGAAATGGGGTGGGAATGGCTTCAGTTGGGCTGGGCTGCTACTATGGTTTGCCTACACCCAAAGAACACAGTGAGAACCACCCAGCTGACTGAAGTTGGCCAGAGGACACTTCGCCGAGCGTGTCAGTGAGCAAGGGAAATGAGTACAAACCTGCAAAGTTACAGTAAGTTAAATGTGATGAGTTGAGCATGCCTTTCTCTAATGGGGATGTGGTTTGTTAGTGTGTGCCTGTGGCTAGCATATAAATGTTAGGACCTTTAGGCCAGGCTCCCTTCTCTACTTGTAGAAGCTTCCACAGGTGGTTCAATCATAGCACATTATTATTTGCTCTATATGATGGCATAGATTTGTAATAGGAGTGCTTTCTCTCCATGTGATCCCCAGAGCCCAAGGATATGTAGCACGGACACAGATACGGATACAAACACGGACACGACAATTCTAAAAAAATGGGGATACGGACACTGCGGAAGACACGCCACGTGTATAAATCAATAAAAAATAAATAAATATAATTTTTTTATGAACCATTGTATATTAATAATTTCACAAATTGTACACTTTCTTTCAAAGGCATAATTACAGTTTAACCCAAATGTTTTGAATAATTCCATATTAACCCCCCAAAATTAAAAATATTACACTTTGAACGCCAGCCGTGTCCCCCGCGTGTCCCCTATCAAAAAATAATAAAAATTATTGGACACGCCACATGGCATGTCCAATACATTTCCAATCGTGTCCCCGCCGTGTCCAATACGCGGACACGGCACCCTTTTGGAGTGTCGGTGCTTCATATACCTTCGAGTCTTCAACCCATGTATGGATGGGTGAGTTGAATACCCATGGAAATCCTGGCACTACGTGGCCCAGGTTGGCTCCACGTTGTGTCGAGCTGGCCAGTGGAAGTCTCTTTGTTTCTTGATTCATCCCAACTGTTCACTGCTCCTTGATCTGCACTAGTTGATAGCTCTACATTTCCTTCCCAACCATTAGGGATGAGATGGATACCCTTGGCCACAAAATGATGTATTTGAGCCCTTGTTTTTGCTGCAGTTATTGGTTGACAAATTTTGGACCACTGAAGGAATTTTAGCAGTACACTCTACAGGCATGGAGGAGCAATTCATACTCAGAGTTCCACCTTCCGTTGCTGAGCGGATAGAAAGCCTTCTGAATGAGAATGGCTCTTCTTCTGATGATAAGTCACTGGATTTGTCTTTCTCTGGTACGATTATGTCTTTTGTGTTTGTTTTAAGTTCAGATGCTATCTTCAAGGGAAAAGTTATTTTGTCTCTCTGATTTTTCATCTTTTTTGAACTGATGAATTTTGTTGTATGGTGATACAATTAAACATACAAAATTTGGTTCTCTGAAGCCTTAACGGTTAAATATTTGTAAAGAGGATATTATTCAAAGAATTTGCTTTCCCACTGCGACACAGTCATCAAAGGTTATTGTTCATCTTTTGTCCTTTGTATCTTGCTCTTATTAAGTACTTATTGACTACTTGGAGGCCTTCTGTGATTTGTTTTTCCATGGTTATTCAATTGTTCATTTTGTACTTTCAAGAAGGTGAGAGAAAGTAAGCACTTAATAATGCCTTCCTAAAACTGGTGTTTTGTAGGCGCGTGATGGGATCCTTTTTTTCCTCTTAAATACCATTGGTTGCTAAACCTGAGAACTATGAATTTTCATCTGTTTCAGAAGATGGGAGGAATGGCACATTTGTCATAGGCAATGATCGATTCCCTGCATCCCTCTTGGATCTTCCTTGCATTTCGGAGTCATACAAAACTTATGATGATAGTGTGCTGATCAAAACTGCAGACATTGGCCAAGTATACTGCCTTTTGACCTTTATTATTTTCTTCCAGTTCCTCTTTTTGATGCAGTTAAATGAATACTTGTTGGGTGACAGATGATTATGGTGAGAGAACATGGTGATCCCAGACCAGATGCAGTGGAGTATAGACATGGCCTCACCCCTCCAATGAGGGATGCTCGAAGGCGAAGATTTCGTCGTGAGCCTGATCTAAATGTAATACTGCCCCTATTGCTGCCGTAGTTTCTCTTATTTAATGTGTTCCTTTTTTTATCTGATGTAAATTAATCAATGAAGATCTGTGTAGCGCGGACACTTTGCCCAATGTCACATACAAGTGTCATAGGACACTCTCCGGACACGTGTCCGACACCTAAATCTGAAGTTTCCCTTTAGTTTTCCACATTTTTCGTTTGGACTCTCCTGGAACACTAAAAAAAAAATGCTCCGGACACTCTCGGGACACTTGCAAAACAATTAAATATTTTGTATATATTTTTTAAATGTGTCCTTCAATTTTTTAAAATTTGCTTGTCATAGCGTCGGTGTCGTGTCACATGTTTGTGTCGGTGCTACATAGATGAAGATAGTGGGTAAGGAGATCCATCCATGGCAAACCCAACCGGTTTCATTTGACTGCAAAAAATGATGAAAGAAAAAAAGCAGGAAGGTGAAATGCTTTTGTGGTCCATATTTTGTCTATGTTCATTGGATTTACAACTTGCCCTTTCATGTACTCCAATTTTTTTGCACTCTGCACTTTTTTGTCCCGTTCTTGTGCATTTACGCATATCTTTAGGTGTGTGAGAGTGAAATTGAAAGGGTAATATTTACATTCATATAGATAATGACAAAGAAACCCGAAAGTAGACACATATTTCAGACAAGTTAAAATATGTGGATTTGACCACCTTTTCACATCAACATGACGGTACCATTTATGCTCTGTAAATAGTCCTTTTGCATTGTATATGGGGACGCATATTTTCTTCTACTTGTTCTTCTATTCGTTTCATATGGATGTTTGATTGTGTTTTTGTTACACTTTGCAGCCTGAGCTTGTACAGCGTGTTGAGCGAGATCTGCTGAACATCATGGCTGGTGGAACAGCTGAGAATATTGATATCCTTGTATCGTTTTTACTTCGTTTGCCAATTGACATGAAAAGTAGATACTTTTGCTAATTTTTTCCACACTAGTGGAAATAAGGGTCATAGAGCATCTCCATCAGGCTCCCTCAATAGAGTGTTTCAACTTAAATAGCCACCCAATGTAATATCCAGTAAGGCGTCAAATCATTTAGAATGGAGCCTTTTAATCGGATAAACATAGCCAACCATTGAAAGCTACCAAATGCAGAAAGTACTATATGTTCCATGTTACTCTTTCTCCTCCATTTATTGGAAGTTCAAGTTCCGTGAAAGTTGTTTATCGAAATGGCTAATAAAGAGTAGTGTTGGAACTCAAAACATAAAAGTGGCGAGGTAATGCAAGAATCGTATTTCTTTTCCGTACATTGGGTAGGCAAAATGCCTAGGGTCGTTGGAGGTGCTCTTACACTTATCGTTCAGGGAATGTCTACAGTATTTTTATATGCGCTAATCCTTGACGCACGTGGTTTACATGTTGAAGTCGAAGGTGATGAGAATGCTCGTAGTAAAAGCAAGAAAGCTTCACCTCCTGCTCCTCCACCAAAACCTGATGTTCCGGCTGCCAGAGCAAATGCTGTCGAGCCTGACGGAAGTGATTCTGACGAGTCTGATGATTCAGTATAAGTCTGATATTTTCCTTAAGTTCATGTAAATCAGGTGAAAGATGCAAATCCGTGTTCAATTAGGGGGCCATGATTAGGTGCCATGGATGTGAACTCTGTTAAAATACTTCGGCACCGCTGAAAGCCTAAGGCGGAAATGTATAGTACACACTCCCATCGTTTGGAGGATTTGTGGTGTTTAATACGAATGATTACATAGTTACAAAGTCTTGTGCCATATGAAAACATTGAGCCGTTAAAGTTGTGGTTATGTTCGAAGCATTGTGTATCTATTGATACGAGATTACATCACGATAAATGCAAATGAATTAATTGATTTATAACACCAAACCAGTGTTTGCGAAGCCCATACACTTACATGAGTTTATATGCATTTGTGTGTGTAAAATGGGCATGCAAGTAGAATGATTGAATGCGAAGGAACAAACGGCTCAAAAGTGAACTATATTTTTGTACACTTAACATTATTTAAAAGTTAGAGCTTGGATGAGAGAACTAGAAATGGAGAAATTATCAACTCTCGTAAAGTTTTTTTTTTTTTTTTTTAAGTCACGTAACTCTCGTAAAGTTGATGGTCAGCAAATAACTTGACTAACTTTTGTCAATGTCATTTGGTCGTTTTTTCAAAACTTTTGATAAATTCCTGTCAAATTTATTAAATTAATCATTTGTCGGGAATCGAAAAAAAAAATTGAATTAACAGCTGTCTAGAAATTCAGTCAACAAAGAGGGTTCTTAAACAGGATATTTTCTAAGAATTTGGCTTCTCTGCAGTCTAGAGCATTTCGTACAATCTCGACCATTTAAAAATATTTTTAATGAATCAGATATGAAAAATACCAATAAGAGTTCCGATAGATTTTTCTAATAAATCTGTACTTTTAATTGCCAAGTCTTTTTTGAATATCGCAACGCTCACTCTCTCCTCTCTCTCTCTCTACTAGACTTCTATTTTTTGGTGGTTTAGAGCATCTCTAGCCTTAATCCATTTTAAGATCCAAACCTATAATTTGGGCAAAACTCTAAAAAACTCCTCTCCAATCATGACCCAAACCTTTTCTCATATTTGGGTTTTACCTATTTCTTTCCCCAATTCTGGGACAAGATAGGCTTAAACCCATTTTTTTTCCAACTGTTCTTGAGAGAGAGAGAGAGAGAGAGAGCAAACGAAGAAGAAGGTTGTCTCAAGCCGGAGAAGAAGACGAAACTGCAGACGAAGAAGGTGCAGCGATCGAGGTTCAGCGATCCAAATTCTATACGAAAGTACAGATGAAGAAGAAAGTTTTACCTCGTCGGAGCTGCTAAACTTCACAGCGAGTTTGCCGGACTGATCGTCTTCTCTCTTTTATTTACCTCTATCTATGTCATTGAATTGGGTCAATATAGGATTTTGTCATTGGAGTGAACTTGACCCAAAATGGATTTTTACCCAAATTTTGACCTCAAAATTGAATAAAAATTTGGGTCAAAAACTGGAGATGCTCTAAGTTCCCCATACTATGGAGATTTTCTTGATTACTATAATCTTGTTTGATTTCTAAGGTACCCAATGCCAGTTCGGACAGGTTGCCCCAAATGCAAGTCAAAGTAATCACATTTAGGATTCTGTTCTTTGTTCTCTGTTCCACCAAAATAAATAAAAAAAAGGATTTCCAGGATTGTGTTCCAAATGCTGTCTACAAAACATCTGAATCAATCAGATTTCAAGGGTTATGTTACATGTGAAGTACTAATACTAAATAAGAAAAAAACAGAATCTCCCTTTTCTAGATACAGAGGAATAGTCACCAAATAACCTGCTTTTAAAATGAAGGGTAAATTACTGTTTGCCCCCTTTAACTATATGTCGGGGACACTTTACCCCTCTAACTATTTTTTTAGCACTTAACCCCCTCTAAGTATTGAAACCGTTATTTTGTCTTACTTCCGTGACTGAGAGGCATAAAATTACGAATTTGCCCTTTGCAAAATCACAAAATTAGATGGTAGCTCACCCACCCACCACTTCCACGACTCTCACTCTCTCCCATCACTTCCACGACTCTCTCTCTCTCTCTCTGTACCTCCGTCTATCTCTCTCTCTCTCTCTCTCTCTCTCTCTCTGTTCCTCCGTCTCTCTCTCTCTCCCTCTGGGTTTCAATGGTAGGGGCTTTTTAGTTCTCCGGTCTCGTTCCTTGACCTGACGGCGCGCCGCCTCAAACTTGATGAGACAGATCGAGAAGCTTCAAGCAGTCGGCCCAGATGTATTGTAGTGACGATTCAACAATAACCTGCCGTTGTGGAGAAATTGCACAATTGAATATCTCTAAGATGAGAACAACCCAGAAATTGCACTGCTGCGATTCCACAAAGATGAAGAGAAGCAAACAGATATTCAAGAAATGAAGAAATTTTTGAGATGCATAAGGTAATCGATGACGTGGGCAGTGGTCGATTTTCCTTCTCTAGCTGTTGCGATTGCTGTTGATGTTGATTTGACTTCGAGTTAGGGTTTTGATTCTTTTGAGTAGAACTAGGGTTAGGGGTAGGCTTCAGATTGGGGGTTTGTTGATGATGTTGTTGTTTGGGGTTGAGGGAGCAGTGCGGAAGGTCGAGAGGCTGGAGGTGGGCGTCGATGTTGGAAGGGAAACGAGAGATGGCTGTTGTTTTTGTTGTTGTTGTTGGAAGGGAAACGAGAGATGGCTATTGTTTCTGTTGTTGTTGTTGGAATTGTTGAAGGAGGAGTTGTTGTTTGTTGTGCTGCTGCTGCCGTTGACGCTGCTGCTGCTGTTGTAGCGTTGCTAGATCGAGTTTTAGGGTTGGAGAAAGAAATGGCTCTTTGGCCTTTGCAGATTTATGTTTTTGTGAAGGGTAAATTCGTAATTTTATGCCTCTCCGTCACGGAAGTTAGACAGAATAGGGGTTTCAATACTTAAAGGGGGTTAAGTGCTGAAAAAAATAGTTAGGGGGGGTAAAGTGTCCCCGATGTATAGTTAGAGGGGGGAAACAGTAATTTACCCTAAAATGAAACCAGCAAATCATCATGGATTCATGGTAGTTTGAATTAACTTTTGCCCCCTTGTGTCTTTCGTGGTTTTGAAAAAAAAATGGCCGGGTAGGTATGTAGGGGCCCCAGCCCTCCATGCATCCGAATTTTAAAATTTCTATTTTATATATATTTAATTTTAAATATTATTGATAATTATTTGTGTATAGTTACTTGTAATCTTAATAATTTTGTTTCGATTTGATAAAAAATTGGTTATTTTACATTCTTATTTTTTAATTTCTTTCATAAATAAAAAATAAGCAAGTGACAGTTGAAATAGACTAAAAAATCAATTCAATGTACAAATGTAATGAAGTGAAAAGCAAAAATCTTATGATATAATAATTATACATTCCGATAAAAAATATATGTCTGTTATGCCGGCCCCTCCAGTAACAAAATCTTGGCTCTGCCACTAGGTGGGTTGAAATGGAATTTTTATTTTTTTTCAAGGATCACACGTAAGATTTTCTGTTGCCTTTTGTTTTCATTTTTGCTATGGCTTTATACTTGGATTTTTTTTTTCAAAGAATTTGTAGCAAGGTGTTCAAATATACTCATGCAAAATCTCGTATATTAGGATCAAGTAGTATGAATTGCTATAAAGAGAGTGTGAAAATCAATTCCCATAAAACAGAACATGAAGATGGGGGCAGCTAGGCGTAAATTAATAGCACTCCCTTGTCCTTGACCATAGGAACTCTGGAACTACATCAATCTCCGTTCCCCTAAGATTTTTATTTTTGAGTACTGATTTTTATTTTACGAGACAAGTCATTCTTTCACAATATATTATCTTTAATTCAAAAATAAGAACTTATTTGAAAATAAGTACTTATTTCAGTTAGTAAAACACACCCAGTAATGCTCAGTGGACAATTTTTAATTTGACACCATAAGGTCCAGAACTCTAGCTTTATTTGCATCTTTAATTTGTTAAATCACAGGAAAATAGTTCATTTTTGTCT
This sequence comes from Rhododendron molle, assembly GCA_025413875.1. NCBI lineage: Eukaryota > Viridiplantae > Streptophyta > Magnoliopsida > Ericales > Ericaceae > Rhododendron > Rhododendron molle. The sequence goes on along the minus strand of CM046389.1, from coordinate 10,885,733 downwards.
GCTCTTAGTAGAAGATTGTGTGGGGGCTTTCTAGTACGTCCTGGGAAAAAGGTGAATCACTTGGATCTCAACGACTAATTAATACTTTAATCATCTCTATCAATATTATTGATATCATAAAGAAGTAAAAGACCCTAAACAATGACCTAAAAAAACCCTCTTTATGGACATTAGGGGGGAATTAAAGCATTGTATAATCAGAACAGGACAAGAACTAGAATTAATAGATGTGAAAGGCATAGCCTTAGGCCTCCTTTTTAATTGGGAGACTCACATGTTTTGGCCTCGGAAATAACAGCCCCCTGACCAAAAAGAGGAGCAGCTACTATCAATTGTCTAGTGTCTACTGTGCTAAAGAAAATGGAGTAGGAAAAGCTATATTTAAACTGCCTTCAGTTCAGAAAAAATGAAAAACCCTTTTCTGCATAGGAGTGGTTCTATTTTTTTTTTCTTTTTTAATATTAGATGTTTGGGTTAATTTGCATGCACATTAACTAATTTTGGGGTCATGAAGTTAACGACTGGACTAACCCTCCAATGGCCCCAAAGTATAATTAGACTGTTTAGCCTCCGTGAAAATGCTAACGTATGACCTTATAGAAGACAACCAGTTACTACTTGATTTTTCATAGCCACTTAAACAATGAAAGTGAAAATTTCAAAAAAAAAAAAAAAAAGGCTTTCTATGGTTCTTGGTTCCCAGGTGACTACTACTTATTCAATCCTGGAATTTTAATTAATTCGAAGCTTATTTTTGGCAACTTCTCCGGATGAATAAAGTTTTTGTCTGGTAATAATCGAATTTAATTCTTGAAAATAGCCATCTCAAGAAAGATTGTGATCGAGACAAATTAAAAATTAACTATCACAGTAATTTACAATTGCAATTCAACCTGAGAATTGTGAAAGAGAATTCCAAACTCTCACCACTAGAGTAGTCCTAGTGGTAGGTTTTCACCGTTAAATTCTAAGGATGGGGATGCTGCCAGCCTGCCAAGCACCTCTGCAAAGCAGGCATCAAGTGGTCGATTTGGCCGTTCATCTCAGTAATTGACGGCTTGGATCTTTGTCGAGAAATCGACGACTCTGATTGGTATGCACTCAGATTCAATCCAAGCCGTCCGTTCCGAGATGAACGGATCGGCCGCTAGGCATCGCTCTGCAGGGATGCCGCTCGGCTGGCTTCGTTTGCATTTGCCATTTTGTTTTTAATAACTTAGGAGTTCGAGCCAACTTACACACATTGACACATATCGATAATCTTGTGAAACAAATTCTACCATCTACAAACCGGGACCTCGGTTAAAATCGTAACAAGCCCTTGAAAAGTTTCATCATGATAGCATTTGCCATTTGTTTGGAAGATATAGGAAGAACAGATTTATTAGTAATGAAAATGTAACAGAATTTGAGGATTGATTAGTTATTTTGTAGAATTTCCAAATAAGGGGATGGTTTTCCTTTTCTTGGCCTTTGTTTCCTCGGGAGTATTTTTTAAGAGAGATTTATATTTGCCTTTATTTGTTTTCCTGTTTTTTTTTTTTTCCCGTTACGCCTTTGATCCAAAAAATATAACAAAAAGTAAAATACATTCCAATACTCGTACTATTTTCTCCGCCCCAAGTTTTTTAGTTCCTTGCAAAAAGCCATGCCACTTTTCGAATAAAATAGCACACGTATGTGCATGATTTTTTTTTTTTACCAATTTAAAGAACTAATTAAAATCTTTAAATTTAACAACTATGCACGAAGTGCTCTATTTTTCCAATCAAAAAATCACACAAGTTTCTATAATGGACTAAAAAAATTTGGGAGAATGGTAGTAAAAATATTAGTAAAAAGTGGGCTAGACAGGGGTTCGATGGTGAAATCAGAAACATTCACTTTCTTAAGCTCGTCGAGTAGGTTGTCCACATGAAATTCAGATCGATTGAAAAAGCGGGCAAACTATGTGATCGGACCGCATACGTTTTCAACAAGGTAGTTCACTAAAATGATTTTTAAAATGTTACGTAAGATAAATTCTCTCCGATCACGTAGTTCCATGCATTTGATAGACGTGAATTTTCACTTGATAGGCTAGTTCAACGAAATTAAAAAAGTGAATGTGTTTGATTTCATTACTGGACCAGTACCGACCCAGAATCGCTGCACAACACTTGTGAACTGCCCTTGCGCACTGCACAGACTACTATTCCAATTGAATGTACGTACAGTACAAGCAAACAAGTACTTGTAGGCAATACTAGTAGGATATTCTCAATCCCTCTTTGTGAAAAAAAGGAAAAAAAAAAAATTTTGAACCAGAAAAATGAATTTGAACTGAATTCAAGAAACAAGAAAAGGGTATTGAAAGAAGCAAAAAAGTTTACAAATTTTCATTCAAACTGCAAGAAGAGATCAATTTTGCATTAGAAATAGGTACTGTAGTTTAAAATGGACATGTGTGCACCAATCCAGGCTTGAAAAGATCAATTTTTGCATTAACTTCTCATTCAATGCCTCCACCTACGCTTTTGCCCATTTTGAGAAGTTGCAGTTTCATTGCATTCAATGCTCTCTGCTGCTCCCCTTTGCTCTCTCTCTCTCTCTCTCTCTCTCATGCCCTTCACCCACACAATCCCATTCCTTCCTAACACACCTCAACCAACTTTCAATAATCCATGAATCCTTCTGATCACCTCACACTCCATTTTGCAGATGTTGCCCTCTCTGAATCAGTATACAGAGGAACAAAGATCTTCTCTTTTTGAAAGGGAGGTTTTAGTCTCCAAAATGTGATTTTGACAGCAGGAAAGAAGTGGAGCTTGAGTTTTCTCAAATGGGTGTTGGAAAACAACATCGAAGAGGAGATGGGTTCTTGTCTTTGATGGAGATCATGTGATTGCTGGCTTGAGATTGCAGAAATTGATTTACACTTGTTGGTTTGTGTTGGTGGATTTTGGTAAGTTTGCTTTGCTTTCTAAAAGGAGCTCTTGATTGTGTGTTTTCCTCATTCAGTACTTCTGAACCAAGTAAAATTCCTTTGAATTTCTCCAATGAGACAGAGCTTTCCTTTTGACAATGTGATCATGTGCTGCTCTCTCCACTTATAGAGTTCATAATTTTGGTTAGTTTTTTTCTCATGTGGGTCTTGAATAGGGGAAAGTACAATGCAAATCAGAGGCATGTTGGTTTGTTGTAAGTAGGAGGTTTGGATTTCTGTGATGGCCATTTTGAGGTGTTTGGTCAGAGATTCTCCCATTTGGGTCTCCAAATACCTGACATGGAGAGCTACATTTCTAGCACAAACCCTAATGTTTTTGGTGCTTTCGGATTTAGGGTGTTTGGTTTTAGGCCTAGGCTCCATGTCCTCCATTGCCATTTCTTATGGAGAGAATGGTCCAGTTTTCTGTGGTCTAAAACCGGATGGGACTCATCTTGTGTCCTGCTATGGCTCAAATGCAGCTATAATCTATGCAACTCCTCCCCATTTCGCTTTTACGGGTCTAACCGCGGGTAATGGCTTTGTGTGTGGTCTCCTAATCAGTTCAAACCAACCCTATTGTTGGGGAAGCAGTGGGTTTATTGAAATGGGTGTTCCCCAACCCATGGTTAACGGGTCCGAATATGTGGAAATTAGCGCAGGAGACCACCACTTATGTGGGTTGAGGAAACCCTTGACAGGGAGGCGAAGAAACACCTCTCTTGTTGACTGTTGGGGTTATAACATGACAGCAAACCATGTTTTTGATGGAAAGATCCAGTCGATTTCAGCCGGTTCTGAGTTTAACTGTGGGCTGTTTTTTCAAAACAAAACTGTTTTCTGTTGGGGTGATGAGACTAGTAGCCGAGTCATTAGCTTGATTCCCAAAGACCTAACTTTTCAGAAGATTGCAGCCGGCGGGTTCCATGTGTGTGGAATATTGGATTCCAACTCCCAAGTGTTTTGTTGGGGGAGGAGTTTGAATCTAGAAGAGGAAATCTCTTTGGTGCAACATTCGGGTCAAGTCAATGTGGACTCGGCTCCAAACGTTCCAATGATTACGGTTGTGGGAGGAAAATTTGATGCATGTGGAATCAAGAGTGAAAATCATGGGGTGGTTTGTTGGGGTTATACTGTTGAGAGGAGCACTCCACCGCCCAATGGAGTGAAGGTTTATGCAATCGCAGCCGGGGATTACTTCACTTGTGGTGTCCTCGCGGAGGGATCTCTACTTCCCGTTTGTTGGGGTGCTGGGTTTCCTTCGTCTCTCCCAATGGCGGTCTCTCCCGGACTTTGTAAGAGTGATTCTTGTGAAGTGGGTTTTTACAACAATGGAAGTTCATCTTGTAAGTCTCCTGGCACCCATATTTGTTTGCCTTGCACAAATGGGTGCCCTACCGAAATGTACCAAAAAGCTAAATGCACCTCAACGTTTGATCAACTATGCGAATTCAACTGCTCGAGTTGTGTCTCAGCCGAATGCTACTCAAACTGTTCATATGCCAACACGGTTAGCGGAAGTAAGAACGCAAAGTTTTGGTCACTCCAATTGCCAGTCATTGTTGCAGAGATTGCCTTTGCTGTCTTCTTTATAAGTGTTGTGTCTTTGACCGCAATCTTCTACGTTCGTTACAAGTTAAGAAACTGTAGGTGCTCGGACAGTGACTTGAAACCAAAGGGGAAAAGTGGGAATGTGTCTTCGTTCCAAAAGGATAGTGGTAAAATCCGGCCTGATTTGGATGATATTAAGATCAGAAGAGCTCAAATGTTCACTTATGAGGAGCTCGAGGGAGCCACTTGCGGATTCAAAGAAGAATCCCAAGTGGGAAAGGGCAGTTTTTCGTGCGTATTCAAAGGGGTATTGAAGGATGGGACAGTGGTAGCAGTGAAAAGGGCGATAATGTCTCCAGATATGAAGAAGAATTCGAAGGAGTTTCACACCGAACTTGATCTACTTTCAAGATTGAATCACGCCCATTTGCTCAATTTGCTCGGGTATTGTGAAGAAGGTGGAGAGAGGCTGCTGGTTTACGAGTACATGGCTAATGGTTCGTTGCACCAACACCTCCATGGGAAGAACAAGGCCTCAAAGGAGCAATTAGATTGGGTAAGGAGGGTTACTATTGCAGTCCAAGCAGCCAGGGGGATTGAGTACTTGCATGGTTACGCTTGCCCTCCTGTGATCCACCGTGACATCAAGTCCTCCAACATTCTCATCGACGAAGAGCACAATGCCCGTGTTGCTGATTTTGGTCTATCTTTGTTGGGACCTGCCAATAGTAGCTCCCCATTGGCTGAGCTCCCTGCGGGGACACTTGGGTATCTTGACCCCGAGTACTACAGACTTCACTACCTCACGACCAAATCCGATGTCTACAGCTTTGGTGTTTTGCTTTTGGAGATATTGAGCGGTCGAAAAGCGATTGACATGCAATTTGAAGAAGGAAATATTGTCGAATGGGCAGTTCCTCTGATCAAGGCCGGAGACATACAAGCCATTTTGGATCCGGTTTTGAAACCCCCATCTGATACAGAAGCCTTAAAGAGGATTGCCAATGTTGCTTGTAAGTGTGTGAGAATGAGGGGGAAAGAGAGGCCGTCGATGGACAAAGTGACAACATCGCTGGAACGAGCACTTGCTTTATTAATGGGTAGTCCGAGTAACGATCAACCTATTTTACCAACTGAGGTGGTTTTGGGAAGCAGTAGAATGCACAAAAAGTCCTCACAAAGGTCTTCAAACCGGTCGGCTTCAGAAACTGAAGGGGTGGAAAATGAGGATCAGAGGTTCGAGTTCAGAGCTCCTTCGTGGATTACGTTTCCGAGCGTTACTTCTTCACAGAGGAGGAAGTCTTCAGTTTCCGAAGCAGATGTCGATCCGAAGACCGTGGAGCTAAGGAACTTGGGCAATGGAGGAAGCAACTGCGACGGGTTGAGGAGTTTGGAAGAAGAGATCGGACCCGCTTCTCCTCAAGAAAACTTGTTCTTGCAGCATAACTTCTAGCGGCTCAAGAAATCATTTGAGGTTTAAAAAAAAATCGCAGCAAAATAAGCGTGAATTTGTATCGGTTGAAATTTTTTTTTTTTCCTTCATGGGCGAAGAAGCGTGTAACATGCGTGAAGTTGGGAATTTAGCTGATTGATTGTGTAGCTAATTTCACCAACTGGTTCTTTGTGCATTGAATTCTGACATTGTTCTGGATTTCTGTTTATCCGGGAAAAAAAAAAAGATTCCATCAGATTAGTAGACTTGTGTATCTACTTTTTTTCTTTTGTTTTTCGGTTTTCGGCATCAACTGTAACTCTATTCTCTTACTTCTGTTCTGAATTCCAACATATTTTGCTGCTTTTGTGCTACAAGAATTGCAACTAGTAACTGACAAGTTTGGTTGTTCATAATCTTTTGGTGAGCCATAGCTCTTTCTGTTTCTTTGTGTTTGGTTTAGGGTGGGATCTATTCGATAGACAAGCCCCGCGTGATGTCTCTCGAGCATAATCTTGCCTCGAGTGCCACCCCGTGACAGTTGGTATAACATACTTCTTCAGTTGCGCTTCTTTCCATTTAGTGACCGGTAAGGGCCTTGGCTGGTGATTCAGGCTGTTTCCTTTTCCTTTTCTGAGAAATGAGATCTGCTCGAGGAAGAGAACTTGAAAGGAGAGGTCTTTTTTTTCTCCATTTTGAAAGAGTTTAAACTGTAATCCAATGTACTTTATCGACGCATTTGTTTCCTTCTAATGAATCTTCATCCGAAAAAGAAATACGAAAAGCACTTGCCATTTTTCCTGTTATTAGCACATGCCACAGAGCTCAATGGAAAAATCGAATGCATATCCCGATAGGAGTTTCGTATGGTTTAACACATCCTACATTTCCAAAAGAGAAACTAGAAAGGTTAATGTCAAAATGCAAAATCTGACTGCTTTGTGTCATAGCTTGACAAAGAAAACATGGAAACTAGTGTAAAGAGTATAAGAGTATCGTAGCTCAATTGGTTGTTGAAGCTTGATTTAAAAACTTAACGAGTTTTAAAATTTTGAAAGAGAGACAACGCGAGTTCTGTCAACTACACCATCAGAATAGACTCTAAACATCGGATTCGAATCATATGGGCCTAGGTGTCTGTAGTCAACATCTTGGGCAAACCCCGGCTCCAAAGTTATTCCAGTTCCTTCCTTGACTAACCGGGTACATGTAATTGAGATCCTTGTTGCATGCAAATATTTCTATCGAGAAAGCTTCGCTTATTCAAAGGGTCGGTCATTTTCCTTCATTAAGAGCTCCTTTGGCTACACAGGAGAGAAAAGAAAAGAAAGAAGTGTGATCTCCCTTATTAGTGAGAAAAGAAAAGGAAAGAAAAGAGTGTGGTTTCTCACCTTGTCAACCAAATAACCGTGAGAAATCAAACTCTCTCCCTCTCATTCCGGCGACCAAACATCTCCGGCGGCTCTCCGGCGATAAAATCAAAGGTTCAGAACTAAGTTTTGATCACAGAATTAGCTTCGCCTTGACAAAATGAAGGCAACGGGGTAGGTACGACGACGATCCGACAAGGGGGTGGACTGCACGTGCTGCCGGAAGTCGACGAGATCCGTTCGTGCTCCCTTTCTCATGGAATCGCGCCACTTTTGGCGAGAAACAAAAGTGGGCTTGGAAGGGGTTCTGCTCTCTCACTGTTTCTCACCCTCTCCCACCTCTTTGATCATCCAAACGTGGAAGAGAATTGATTATCCCTCCATTTCTTTTCTTCTCCCCTGAAATCACGCCATCCAAATGACCTGTAAGGGAACTTACCGACCAACCAGTCACCTTTTCTTACGACTTGTTTCAAGCTTTGTTTATTCGTAAAAACGAGCTGATATCAAACGAAGTTATAATCGAACAAGCAGAACAATAGCTTTGTTCTAGCTTGGTTTCAAAGTTTCAAAAAATGTTTAATTGTAATTTATTTAGGTTGCTGACGGGGGCAGAGCCAGGATTTTCGATAAGAGGGGTCGAAAATTTGAACCATGTATGATTCACTTTTTCTAATCGCTAATTGAAAGGAACAATTAAATTAACAAGTAGATATATATTAATAATAAAATACAGCTTCGATTCACTATTTTAATCATGCATCTACTCAGGGGCGGAAACTATTTTAATCACTTATGTTTGGGATCAAAAACTATTTTAGTCACTCAGGTTGGGGATTAGAAACTATTTTAATCACTTACGTTTCGAAAAAACAAAAGACAGAGCATTAATCTCAGAAACCAACCAGGGCAAAATTAGAGATTGATTTGGGGAGAGAGAGAAAAAGAAGACAAGTAACTGTTTAGACGATGAAGAAGAGTCCACGCGACGACGTAGAGTTCTCTCCAGTCTCCAGAAACGGAGAAATCTAGTTTTTTTCTCCAGAGAGCAAGAACGAATGAAAACGCTATTCACGTTTTGGGATTTGTGTGTGAAAATTCTATTTTGACTCATCTTTTTCCTAAGTACAAAACCCTTATACATGGGTTGGGGCAAAAATTAATTTTAAAGGGGGGTCAAATGAGTAAAAATAGGGTGAAAATTATACTAATCTTTAAAAAAATTGGGAGGCAGTGGGGTCAGCTGCCTCCCTTTGACTCTTAATCCCTCCGCCCCTGGCTGCTGATTTTGCCACTCCCTTTTTTGTTAACGCCACTCCATTGCAAGTGTATTTTTGCACCAAAAATACACTTGCAAGGAAGTGACGTTAACAAAAAAAAAAAAAAAAGTGGCAAAATCATTTCCCTTTATTTATGTAGCAAATCGATCAACGTGTGAATACGAGCAAGTGCTTAATCCAATAAACTGAAGGCTATGTGGACTTAATTCATTCTGATAAGTTGTGTAAAATAAACTCTAGGCAACCCCAAAGTCAAGTGGTCTTGGCCTGAGACTTAGGTGTTTGCTCCATCTTAAGGTTTTATATTCGATTCTCCTTGTCAACAACTTTTGAGATCACCTCATTCTCACGCGCAAAAGTGTGAAACGGCCGTGGGAGGTGTAAGGATTAACTCGAGGTGCGAACAAGATAGCCAGGACACCCGGCATTACCCAAAAAGAAACTCTAGGTTTTCCAGTTTTCTTGAATGAAAAATGCCCTCACGCAGGATCGAACTGCGGACCTTCAGTTTACAAGACTGACGCTCTACCACTGAGCTATAAGGGCTGCTGTCCGTTGTGATATACCAAATAAACAAATATATACTTCTATATGTTGTTTTAACAGATTAGTCTTATGTCCATTTCACTTGGTGGGGGGGTGGGGGGGGCGGGGGGGTTGGTTTGGGAGCTTATTTTTTTCGCATTTTTATTGTGGATTGCGAAATGTAAATTTTTGTAGAGTATTTCAGAGACGTGCAGAATTGATTTTACAACTAAGTAGTGGAGTATTTGAGAAGATAATCATCAAAATGGATTTTAAATTAGTTTTTCACCATGTTGCCCTTGATTATTACTTTATTTAGGTATTATAATGTGTGTGGATAAAAGATCAGAGGCAATCCTGTCTTTTCGTCCATAGGAGAAAATGAAAATGCAAAAAAGTTCCTCCAAAATTGATTCTCAAATTGTGATCCTATGGGGTGTGGATCCACTACTCAAACATGGCTGTTTGGGAGACCCATTTTTACATTTTTGAATTCCAATTTTTGGGTTTTGGGTGTTTGGCAACAAATGGGAAAATGGGTTTTCAAGAAAATGGATTTTCGGTTTTGCCATTTCTAGGCCAAAACGGAGAATCCCAAAAAAGGAGCTTTTTCAATTTTCGGTTTCCCATTTTGGAATCCTGAGATGACCAAAAGACACAACTATCCTCCCTCTTTTGAGATAATTTCCTCTTTTGCCATTGTTTTCGAACGTTATCTGTAAAACTGATTCCTCACACCAGTCACAACTTTTTTTCTCCCACAACTTTCGAACGTTATCTGCCATTGTTTTCCCACAACTTTTCATTGTTTAAACTTCATTATTAATTTAATTCATAATTCAAAATTTTTTTTTATGGAGAAGTATAACAGCAAACAATAATTGGGAAAAAAAAACAGTTTATTTTTAAGCAAACAAGTAGTAATAACAGCAAACATGTGCTTCGGAAGTACATTCTAAAAAAAATGATTAAAACATTATTATATACATTTTCCCTCTTTCATAATATCCGGGGGTATAATAGTAAAAAACTAATCCATAATTCATTTTCATTCCATATCTTTCAAACACTACTCCGTACTACAAAATACATTCTGCACATATCATCCAAACACTCTACCAAATACAAAATACATTCTGACCATAATCCAAAAAGCCAAAAAGCCTAAAAGTGGAAAATGAAAAGCCAAAAATTTGGCTCCCAAACACCCCTGGGATCAGTGGAAGTAAATTTTTTTTCTTTGAAGGGCAGTGCAAGCAAATTCATTGCACTTTATTTTTTTCTCTTTTCGGGAATTGATTTTCACACTCCCCTTTTAATCATCCACTCTTTTCTTTTGTCTTTATTCACTTGAATATACTATCTTGCCTTTTATTCAATACAATTTTTCACACATTGAAAGACAATATGGTAAATTCAAATGGATTAAAAAAAAAACAAAGGAGTGTAAATGATTAAAAGGGGATTGTGAAAATCATTTTTCTTTTCGGCACTATCTGTTTGCCATTTTACTTATAAATCAACGATGTTACCTTTTCATTTATGAAAATTGAGAGTAAAAAGCACTACCTAAATTTTATTTCTAGTAAGCTGTTTAAAAAAAAAACTTTTATTTCTGGTAAAGCATAATCGTTCCAATTTTCCGATTGCTTTCAGTCTTTCATCATCCAAAAGATAAATTTGTACCAAAATTCACAAAAATGCATTGAAGCTTCTGTCTAATTGTACTAATTTGTTTGGTTTGGTTCAATTTTGAGTTAAGCCCACGACAACAATACAAACACATTCATCTCGTAGACCCCACAAAGAAAATCACTCCAGCAAAAAACCAATTGGGTTGAATAATAGCTATGCGAACACATGATATTTTGTATCGACATACAAAATGGATGATTTCTTTTTAATCGTACTTATCATACATTTTTTCTTGTACATATGTGATTTATTCACACAGCATTTATGTCATCAAGTTAATTTACTTTCTCAATGGGGCGACAAATCAATCTTTCGGATCACTATTATTAACTAGATGGTTCAAAATTGAACTAGATCAAACCAGTTAAGACTGGACAAAAACTTCTCCTAATGATATGTAAGAGGATTTTCTGGAATGTATATATATACCTACATTGCTACCTGGTTTTGGGTAAATGAAGCATTTTAAACCAACCAAAATCAGGAGGGTAATTACCTGGTCCCGGATGAACTACAAGCTCCAGGCGAAATCCCCAAGACAAGAGTCAAAAGATAGAGTAAAAGAAACATAAAACTTAGATAAGATTAACAAAGCAAAATTTCTACAATAATGATTCAAAATCTACAAGCATCCCCTTAATGCGCATATGTACAAATGACCTTGATATTTGGGCACAATAAAGAAAGGCATTCAATCGTCATTTTCCTCCTCTTTTTTTTCTTCTGTGAAACAAAAATTTGTTGCTATACACAAGTCAAAAGTTAATGAAAAATGAAACTTCTCTAATTGATTGACTATTGGCTATTTATTCTCTGCTAAAGAATTGACTTTGGTAAAATTAAGTGAGAAGGGGAAGTATCCTTAAGTATGGCCTTTGAGTATGGACCTCAAGCACTTCGATAAAACCAAAAAATTGCAGCCACAAAATCGACGTATGATTTTGCTCCTTTTTCTGGACAATTCACACCGTATTCTGTTGCAGGTCCAGGATGGAAGAGCACCATCTGAAGGGACCATAATCTGCAACAGGTAGAGAATAAGATAAATAATAGAGCAAACTCAAAAAATTTCTCGGATCAAGGCCGGAAACAGGGGTATGGTAGGCATGTGAACATGGAGAGGAACTATTGAACAGAAAAGGCAAAGGAAAAATATAGGAAAATGTTTAATTAAGAAGCTAAATTCGTTTCTCGGTCTTCCATGATTTATTTTTATTTTTTAGATATAATCCCTACTCCAAACACAGCCTAAAAGCAGTCAAACCTTCACCATGTAGTATCAAAACCACCAACACAGTGCATTCCGATGCATGTTCCAATCCGACTGAAAGGCAGTGAATCAGAAGCCCTCGCCTGCGGCAGATGTAAGTAATTTTGGAAGCTAGAATTACGATAATATAATTTTCATGATCAAGGTGCCATTTCAACCAATATATTGAAGTCCACATTTCCTGAAGATAGATCATTAAGTAGCCGAAGCAAACCTGAGAGGCAATGTCTTGAAAGCGAACTGGCCTAGCTCCAAATGGATGGATTTCTAAATTGTGTTGCCATTGCCTCTGATAGAAACTTCACAAGGTTTTCTCTGTCAACTTCCTTCTCCTTCTTCAGCTCAAGATGACGGACCTGCCCAAAGAAACATTCAATTTGCAATATATCGGCAGTGGACCAGCTTCAAAGCACAAATGCATACAAAAATGGCAAGGAATACAATGAGTATCGGTAATCGGTTCCAACTTCCAAGAAAATCCAATTTCAAGTGGTTCTATACAGCATAAATTAAGAACACTAATAGTCACATTTTCAAGGTTGTACCAAAGAGTTCCAAAGGCAGGTTCAATTACAACGTCCCCTTAAGACTTGGCTTAACATTCATTTTTTTTATGCTTGGCTAGGAGTTAATATTCATTTTTCCAATTGACAATGTCAAGTCATCAATTATTGTCATCTTGCAACATCACAAGGATCTTGTTAAAGCTAGATGAAGGAAACTACACATGCCGCCAACCAACATACTGCACAGATTAGGTTGTTGGTAAACTACGCAGGTATGTACAAAAACAATAGTAGACTTAGTTTCCCCTCATTGATTTTAGTTTTTGGGCAAGCTCAAAAAACATGAGATGTTCAAACCAAAACTAGGTTGCAAGAACGACTACTTGCTCATCTCATTCATGTTCATTGTTATAACACCACAATGGTTGACAGGAGTCTTAGTTTTTTTTATCTCCTAGTCTCTATTAGGCTCCTCTTTTAAAACCTTTCGATCAAGGACGCCTTTCTCATAATGATTTAAAAATTGTTGGAATAAGCCCGAAAAAGAAGAGACAAGACCACAAAGCAAAAACACTGAACATTGAATTTATGAACACTGAACTACAAGAGTTTGAATAACAGAATAGATGATACTGTTTACTTTTACAACTCACTGGTACCCTGCCATATCATCTTTGTGAGCTATAAGTACAATGCATCGATAAATTTTGAAGGGGAAAAAAACGGAAATGAACTCAGATCAGGAGTACTACCTTAACTGAATCTTTTTGGGCGTCTGTTACAATGACAATACATTTAATATCATGGTCGTTTGCATATTCGTACTGTTCTGTAAGGCTTGGATCAGACACTGGGACAAACTCAGCCTGATATAGACATAATGAATCAGCATGTTAAGTGACTCCCATAGTTAACCACTCTAAAGATTGCAGCCTAAGATCTCTACAAATTTCATAACCAACCTTGATGTTCTCCTCCCACAGCTCAGCAACTAGTTCCATGCGCTCTTCCAATAAACCACCTCTTCCTCTAGAACAAACTAGTACATTACTGCTAGCCTCATATCTGCACTAGTCACCATACTAACATTAGCGAAACTGCTTAGAGGAAATGCTGCAGTCAAATATTTTTCAGCTTCATTCAAAAGAGACAAATAGAAAAATGGATATAAGTTTCACCTAAAAGGCCTGATATCTACAGAACAATGCTGAATTATTGTCTCAAGAGCAATGCTAACCCCAACAGCACCAGGAGGATTTGATTTCTGGTAATTGTCAGAAAGAAGTCTTGTCACCCCATTACAATGATAGATTCATGATGCATACTGGCAAGTAACCCATTACAAATAGATGTCTTGTGGTCATACTATGTTTAAAAATATAGTTATAGAATTTAAGCAGAGATTATATGCGAAACAAATAGAGGGACTCTTTAAAATCATTCCCCAGTCAGGAACATACGAAAGAAATTACTTTGTGATCAAGAACGGATACGCGCAACTGTCGAACAGATGATTGTATCAATTTGAGAGAACGAATTCCTGGAAAATTGAAGTCATGATCTTTCATTTGGCAGAAACATAAATGCAATACATTCAAGTATTGGCATTGCATCTCCTAATTAACTTCTACAAGTAACCGGACAGAAAGACCTTCCTCTCCTGTCCATGACAGCATGCGGCCCATTACTATCATCCCATAGCAGCGCACAGACTTTTTTGTTCCCCCATTATACCACCAGTTGTGTTTCTAAATTGAAAAAGCAGTCAGAGAAACCTGGGTAGTTGCTTATAGCCAGTGGCATTAAAAATATGTGACAAAATCATTATCCGGATTTGTTGCTGTTAGTTAGTGGTAATAAACCCTGTACCATACATGTGCCAATTCATGTGTACTTGTCTAGAACAATTAATTATGCATCAGGCACGACACTGACTTGTCAGAAACTTATACTTTAAACTTTAAATAGGCTATTAAGTTAAATATTAATAATCATATCAGAGGGTGAACTGAACAAAGCTAAATCTTTCATTTAGAGAAAATTTCCATGCCTTTTAAAAAGAGGTTTCTGCATTACAGGGTATATTTTCGGTCCAAGTGTACATAACTATATCTTTCATTTCAGAGCTAGGCTTTCGGAGGCTTTTAGACACGACTGCTTAATTGATTGCTTCGTTGTTAGTGCCTTAAGTGCACTTCGCTTCGTTATGATCCCTACGTTTTGAATCCTTTGTTTACCTCTCCACGTGAGGCTCAGGGGTCGCAAGAGTGTTAGAGCTTGTCCCTATTGGTGAACAAGTTCCTGGGCAGCCTCTCCACTCATTGGCAACTTGTTTTGAGTTGGATGCTTTACCATTATTTTCCCAATATTTGACAATATTAGAGGTTGGAAACCTTATCAACAATAGAAGAATCTCAGTGATTGCAAATTAGTGACATAGCTCTATTAGATTCCTGTGTGGGATAGCACTGTGTTTGTAGATTGTACATGAGGCCTAGTTTGGTTGCAAAGGTCGTGACCCTCTATTGCTTTAAGCGGAAGAGGAAGTACAAGTTATGAAAGCTTAACCTACATAGAAACGTGCCCACAGTGGATGAAGTAGATAGTCATAGCGACCCCCAACGGCCAGCAGTGTCCCTTCCATAAGTGATGCAGGATTGTTCTCCTTTCTAGCATATATCTGCACCAAGAAAATGCCAACTTGATTAGAATAAATTTAAACACATTTGATTTGTTTGGTAAACATCAATCAAGCAATATTGAGTGAGAAAGAGAAGCTTTCTGCGGGAAGTGTAAATACCACTTTAAAGGCCCGTTCGATATTCCAAAGAAACAAATATTATTTAAGGGTGAACACTTGAATTTGTTGTGCAGGAGCAAAATTATCCATCCTAAACAAGAAATTTTTGGATCTCAAAGAATATGTCTGAAATAGTTTCTAGACCAAGCATAACCACATGGAATTATTGACAAAGTACTTTTTAAGAAAATACAATATACAAATTTGTTACACTATCTTGTGAACACTTTCTAGTGAACTGTAGAACCAAACCAAAAGTTAGCAATTGCGGTGAGTGGTGCCCTCACTCTTTCACTGCACATTACTTTCATAGCCCGGCAATGGGGGGTCTTCGCTTCACAGCCCTCCCTCATGTTGAATGCACTCACTATACAACACCAACCTTGTGCATGCCAAAGTTAACGTACCCTATCCATCCCCAAGTACTTCGCCTTTCATACCATGTCAGGACTCACATGGTCAAGGTGGAACTCAACTTCAACTACAAAAGCTAGCCATTGAGAAAGGGTGTCCCACACTTATATTTTGCACATTACATTCACCGAGGGGATATGTGACTTCGTCACACAAAAGCTGGTCATGTTTCTCATAAAGAGTCACAATGTATTTCTCAGTATCGTACCGGCTGCGTTTCTGAATTCCTCAACTCCTCATGCGATCAGACAAAATTTACAAGCTTGAAGTATTTCTTTTGAACCACAGAAACACTACTCTATTAGACCCAAGTAGAGGTTCCAGTTTTTTGTGAGTTAGTTGTGTAGAATCCTCAAATCTGCCCTTTCCCCTCTCCTTTTACAGTGTGCAACAAATAAGAATTGTACAAGAGAATGTGCTGAGGGGCAACACCCTTGTACCACAAAGTAAAAGAAAGATGGAAGCAAGAAGAGAAAAGTTAAAAAGATAGAGCCCATAACCCTAGTACAATCCAGAAACATGTGCTCCCCAACTACTGAAATACTAAAGGCTAGGTGCTAACCATCCCAATAGCATGCACCAACTCCTACGCCCGTCCAGTGCAAAGGTGAAGAACACCTAACATTGCCACTAGCAGAGCCAAAACACATACCAAAATATCTTTTAAAGTAAGCTATGTATCTAGTGAACATATCAAAAGGCGCCGAAAGGCACATTCAATTACAAAGACTTAAAACAGCTCAAAACCAAAATTGACCTCTTCTTGAAAAAACAACAAAAGAGTAGGAGGATACACAATAAGAACCATTATACAAAAAGACGAAACCTAGGTAATAGACACAACATAACAGCTTGAATCCTTGCTTCCATGGCCTAAAGTATCCTTCCCTTTCTTCCCTCCTCAACCACCAGATGATGCATAAGAAGGCCACAATCCAAGCTTTCTTTTTCGTTTTAACGGAAAACCAACTCTTCCAACACTCCATAAGCATCACAACTCTTGCTGACATGACCCAGCATACCCGCAAAGCTGCAAAAGCGTACTCCATAATGGAGCCAACAGACATACGCATGTCTTCTTCATTTCTCTTCCTTTCCTCTGCCATTCCAACTTATGGTCAACACTTTCCACTTCTTTCCAGCTAACTTACTAACTGTAATAGTTGAATTGGTAATAAGTTGGTACTCTACTTAAACTTTTCTAGGAGTACGCAAAAGGCAGGAGTCATAGTCTACTCCTTCACCCCAGAAACATGTTTGTGTCTATAGAAGAAAGAATCACATACCGTACTCCAGCCCCTCAAGGCCTCACCACTTCCGACTTCTCCATCTCCCTCCACCTAGCCATCCAAGAACCAACATTTTTCACTCCTCAATTCCACTCTGATTTTCAAAGTCTGAGAGAATCCCTTACTATTAATCTGCTTCAAAATCCTCAAAAGGATGCCTTTCAAAGTTTATATTCTCTATTCCACTCCGATGAAGCCTGACCAAACGAGGTGCACAAACTGGAGATTCTGATCCCCTAAAAGGAAAAATATCCACTCCCACTGCCTGTTTAGAACTGTCCAGAATAGCTAACTCCGATGCTCCTGAGGGACATGAGTGACCCTCAAAACCTTACAATCAGTCTGTAAATATGTATAGTGAAGCCTTTCTTCCTCTAATTTTGCAACTTTGCTACACTACAGATGCCCAGATTTACATCATCTGGCATTCACAATTTCACATTACCAACTATGGAATGTGACTTGCCACCTCAGAGAGAAAGGAGAAAAGACCCTCTGGAGTGGAGTGTTCTGTTCACCCACTAGGTTTCTAAGATTCAAGTCTTCGGAAAGCTAGGATTACGCAAACAGGTGCTCGTACTTCCTCTAAAGCAAGAAGAAGTGACTGACTCAAGGAATAAGGAAGAATGAGTATATGGAACTCATATACCTCGAGAGGCTTGTCATGTCAAATCGATTACAAGTAATAACAAAAGCCCAACTAATGTATTAACACCTATCTAGCTAAAATGTGCTTAAACCACATTTCCTAAAGAAGGTCAGAATGAGGTGAGTGGAACTCTCCAACAAAGAGTTCCCCTCCCCCAACCGATTGAAGTCCTCTCAATGACAATTGGGAGGGAACCAACCCACAACCCGTGAGAAGGAAAGAGAATTTTTTTAACCAGTTCTCCCAGGTTTTCACCTTGAAGTTTAAGCCTAGCCTCTTGTGGCGTGAGAGTCCTTTTAAGTAGGCTCAGAAGGTGAGTGTTTCTAGCTCATCCAGTAGTCTGGGTTCCCTATCTTGTTTTCGGTACATGTTCTGGGCTTCATCATAACAGCACACATTTTTTGTACATGAGAACACCCCAAAAAAGACAGTGTGGATTCCAATTTTATTATATGGGCTAGAAATTTCAGCTTGATTGTGGAAAATATCTGCCATCTATACAATGATTAACAATTTAGTAGCGTTTTGGAATGATAGTGTCTTGAATTACACAATGTACCTTGGATTACATGGTGACAAGACAAGCTGCATACCTGAAAAAATAAATCTCTGTGATAACTCTCATCTGGTGGCATGAGGGCATCTATGAACACATGTTTCTCGATCCTCCAAACTCTTAAATAGCTGAAAAGCTCAGACAATTCATCAAGTGCCTTTCTTGTGAGTTTCTCTGCAATGGCAGATCACTAAACATGATATGCTGTCTTGCTAAACACCACTTATGTATCTCATTCAATCTCAAGTTAATGATAAATTAGCATACCAGCAGGAAGGGCACCTCGCAATCTAGGAAGGGCCTGATCTGCAACTCCGCAGAACCTTAATCCCACCGTCTGCAATCTATTTACAGCAGCTTCTGCAAGATTGAGTTCCTGAAAGATAGCAAAGTTTAAGGAAATAAAAAATAAGCATGATAAGTAGTTCATATCCCAATTACCCACTGATCTACACGACATCTGTCAAGAAGTTCAAACAATAAGAGCACACAATGTCTTCGACTAGGGTAGTGTAGGCAAATAGTACTAGCATTACTGGAAGCTTAACACTTTTTTGTAAGGAATTCCACACCAAAAAATTAAATTCTCTTCTTGTCCTCTAATTGCGTCCCTAACTGCACAGTTATTTCTAAAATCTTACAACACCAACCCCCTCAAATTGTTTTTCCTGGATAAATTGTAAGTCGAATTAACAGTATGATGCTAATAAACCAGGAAACCATCACTGGGCACAACTGGTGGATTCACAAACTCTGCCTCTGCAATTAATCCAATGATTGATTCCGGAACTGTATAATTCATGAATAATGATTATGATAGGTTACGGATATAGATATATTGGATGACCGATGACCACCAGGCACCAAGGTTCAAAGGAAAAGTCATGGACTCATTGCCTACCAGCCTGACCAACTCCCAAGTGTGAAGAGGTGCATTTCAGGCATACGGCCATAGACGCGTCTGTAGAAACTATATGTCCATCTCAAAACCAATTGGCAATGAGTGGAGAGGTCCCAAATGTTATTAAGTGATCACCCATTCCATTCCCAAGCAATGTGGGACTACATATCCTTAACAGAGTCAACGAGTATGGATGCATGTGCTTCTATTCACGAACAGGTAGCATATCTCAAAAGGGTTACAGCGTACTATGTGCACATCAGGAGTGAGATACAATCATGCAAGCAATATTCAAGCATTTGGCTAGAACGAAATTTTTGTTTGCAATGATTGTTAGGGGCGAATCATAAGCAATTGAATAGAAGAGAAACAAGATCTGCAGTAAAAGGACAGAAAAATCCAATAGAAAAAGAGAAGGAAACATGAAGAACAATCCTCATGGTAAAAGAGTGGATCAAACGCCGTTGGACTGAATGTTCAAGTGTGGAATTTATAGGTCATGCCAAAGTAAAAGAAATCAATGAGCCAAACAGTAATATATATATATATATATATATATATATATATATATTTGTTATTCAGTTCAGTACTCCGAACAAATGAAGTCAACGTATTTTACAAAACAAAGGAACTACAGAGTTCCATTGTTTGAGAAGGTTTTGGAATCCCTGCACAATAACCAAAGGAAACAGTCCAACTCACAATCCTTTGAGTGAACGACAGATCGTAATGCAAAATAAGTGAACACCAGAAAAAGTCCAGGATGCAGATGGCATTGTTTAATCCGAGTAAGAATGACAGTACAAAATAAATTTTATCTAATTTTCAATTATCTTTTCCTAACCTGTCGAAGTTGTCGTCTTATCACCACCCATTTTGATTTTCTTTCAGATGACTGAGGACGCAAAGTACCCAACAGAGAGAGAAGCTTCATGCAAAAACCAGAAGCAATTTTCAGTTCTTTCCATAAACCAAATAGCGAAAATTTCCAAAAGCCATTCAGTAGCTGTACAATAGGTATACCTCTGCTACTTTCCGTCTATGCTCTACCTTTATCCCTATCCAGGACCAGATTGCTTCCCATAGATCTCCATGATTTAGATGAATATCACATGATTCTGAATTTAAAAAGCAATTTATGATGTCCATTGATGCCTGCATATCAAGCAAGAAATGCGCAATGTTTTAATCCCCGAAATTTATATGAAAAAAGAATAAACTTTTATGCAGGTAAGTAAATCAACAAGTGTGAGCTACAGGTGCATAATATGCTTCAACAAACCAATCCGAGCCTTATGTCTCAATCACTTGGGGTCGGCTACATGAATCATTTTTCTCCATTGAGCTCTGTCAAGGGCCACTTGTTCACACGAACCTACTATACTCAAATCTTTGCGCACCACAACATCTAATGTCAATTTAGGTCTACCCCTCCCCATAGCATTGCTACCCAAAGCTATCCTATCCGCTCTCTTTACTACTGCATCTCCTGGTCTACGGTAGACATGCCCAAACCACCTTAGCTTATTCTCCCTCAACTTCTCTTCTATAGGTGCTACACCTACCATCTCACGAACCGTTTCATTTCTAATCATGTCCCGTCTAGTCTTACCACACATCCACCTCAACATTCTCATTTCCGCTACCCTCATCAATGGTTGGTAAATTATCTAGGATGTGAACATGCAACCCTCGCTTAACTAAAGACTATACCTCATATAGTGATAAAGAACATAGATCAACTGGTGCAATATATTGTCAGTATAGTCATAACACTTTTGTGCCTCATCTGACTCAAGTCGCATCACGTTTTGAAAAGAGAATATAACACGTCAAAAGACCTTCCCTTATAGTAAACAATTAAGCCACTCCAATAGCTTCAGCTTAAGATCAGTTCATTAGGAATTAAAACATAGCCATCAAAAAGTAAGGTTCTGTGTCCAATCTCACAGTCTGCCAGATAACTATATGGCATGAATGTTGTTACCCAAAACTATATGCACACGTTGCAATTCCCTGCCTACAACGGTGCATGTCAACATTAGAGTTACACTTTCTTGAGCAGAGCAACTTCAGCCCTCAAGATGATGCTAACAGAAACTGGCAGCAATGACACTGACCAGAAAAGACATTGGAAGAAAACAGCAGCAATAATAATGCCATTGAAATTCATTCGGTAAAGAGTACCCTGATATGGCAAAGTAAAGGATTGCAACGGGAAATTCAGCAAGAGATACTTACGTATTGGTCTGTTAAACCGCAGGTCCCAAACAATGCCAGGAGACCTTGTGGAATGCGATGGTATTACATATTGCTATGACAATATGTCCCGAATCATGTCGAAAATTTGATCTTACTAGTAAAAGCCCATGTGAGATGCACGTGAGAGGTACATAGAGACACATACCATACAGGAAAAACCACTATTGGAATCTTGTATTTTGATGTATCCAATAATCACATAAGTAGTTGCTTACCAATAATAAATTATCAATTGTTTTGAGGATTAAGATTCTTGATTGTAAAATAACAACTGGCGGTGCTCCAAAAACTTCTCTACCACACATTTGTGTGGGCTCTACACAAATATGTGGGGGAGAAAGAGTATGGGGCACTGCCAGCACCACGTGGCAGTGCCCTAGGGGCATTGAATAATTTTTCCCTTATTACTTGTAGCACAAGTAACAATGGCACCACAAATGTTCTCTCTTATCATTGGGGAATGAAAAAAAGTATGAAACCCAAGTACCCAACTTCAGATTCACCTATATAATTGTTGACACATCTTTTCATCAACCCTCATGACTGTTCCTAATAAATCTGTCTCTTCTTAAGTAACACTTGTTTGCCCAAGCATTACATCTTTTCCCAAAAGACACCTCTTGGGTAACACATTGCACCTCTTCACTTTCTTTCTTTTTTTGTAATTTCATTGGTTTCTTAGGGGTATTTCTGGAATAAAAAGTGTGAGAAACCGTTTCGTACCTTCCCATTTTTGGAACTAGTAAAGATTATGCTTGAGTGAGACGTGTCACGATCTCCAAGAGGTACGGATTGGGCAAGGATGATCAAGTGGCTCATTTCCTTTGGATGGAAGCTACAAACAAATGTCTAAGAAAGGCCAACCCAACAAATAAGCCCTATTAGATTCATACTATATGTTTTTTTTTATAAATCTTTGAAAAAGATTGCAAAGATTTAACGGATCACGGGCACACCGGCGAATGCCACCCGAGAACCAAACACAAAGGAAGGCAAGGAGCCTACCAAAACACCACAATTTGAAATTTTTGTTTCATACTAGATGTTCACAACAGAGATTTAGAGTATCGAGATCAACTCCTTCTACATTATTTGTTGCTTCTAGTGTCCTGCAGCAATGCTTTACCTTTCAAGTTTCAATGACCATTCAAGGGAAAAAATAAGTTCCTGTGATTCATATCCAGAGGCCAACTAGAATCAAATAATTTGGATTTTGGACCTTAGTTGCATGAAGCGGGAGCGGGTGCGGGAGAGGAAGCGGGGGCGGGAGCGGGGGAGCGAGGGAATATAGAAGCTCCCAAGGTTGGGAGCGTGAGAGGAGCGTGTACATATATTATGATAATAATGTAGCATAGAGTATTCCACTGTAAAAGTACAAAAATTTATGAAGTAAAAATATGGGCCAAGTCCTCCATAAGTGTAAGAAATGGGCTGGTGGTACAATATATGATTTTCTTTTCAAGATATCATGACTTAGGCCAGATATATGAGTTCATCGAAGACTAATTAATAAAGCCAAGTGATAAATCCTTGGTTTTCTATACAAATATCATACAAAAGCTCCCATCTTTGTAAGGAGCGAGCTCCCGTCAAGCTCCTTACTTAGGAGCGCAAAAGCGGGCTCCCAAGGTGGGAGCGGCACCATTTTAGGAGCTCCCTGCAACTAAGTTTTGGACCAAGAGAATGCTTAGTATTGCTACAGGCTACAGCACTTGGTAACAGCTTTTTGCCACATGAATAACAGAATGCTCACAAGAAGTACGCGTGTAAGACTGACTAATTCATCCGGCCACTTGATGCATCAACAAAAATTACAATCCATGTCAAACAATTCGTTGAATTACCAAATAATACCTTCGATCAATAAAAAATTAATAAGTTTATTCCAAACTTTTTGGCATCATTTCCACCGAAATAACAACATTTTTCTGTGATAATTGAGTCCACAAGTAATGGTCTTCATTGAATTCAATAGCAACCATAACTATGACAAAAATGAATGTCCAAAAACTAACCATGATATATCCTCCCTCCCCCCTTCAAACCCAAATTCAGAAACTGCCTGTTATGTCATCCTTTCACTTGCTTACAAGCGAAAGGCAACACAAGAAGAGATTCTTAAGTGACATATACCTCTAGCAACAAAGTTTTGCTAGAAAATGAAGACACATGGATATGGAGGATTCCCAGTTAGACCACGAGTTTTTTGACAGACTAGTTGGGCCAATACATAACAAAAAGGTCAAGTAAATAGAACCTCCAAGTCACATAATTAGAGTGTTAACTTGGAGCAACATTTTTGCTTTAAACTTCTAGCATAAGATAAAGACACAAATGCGCGCGAAAAAACACAGAATGATGATCAGATAAAATGGAATACCTTGATAGCCTCTGCCTCTGTCAATGCTGATGCTCCTCCAATAATATCCAAATCTCCCTAATACAAAGGAACTATTGTTATCCAGGTGACTCCTATCCAAAATTTAAGAATCACTATCACGGTCACACGAGAGCTTAATGCCTAACAAACGCGGTACCCTTGCCATGCGCTGGAGTACAGGAAACATTCTGTTATGTTTTAGTACGCCAATTGCCAACAATTTTTACCATAGTTTTTTCAAAATCACATGCAAATAATGTAGAAGTAGTGGACAATAAATGAGTGACTTGGGGAAGTGGAAGGGTGGAGGAACAAAAGAATGCGAGATGAGAGAAGTGGAGAGGGTGATGATGGATTTTTTTTTTTTCTTACAAAAGAGAGGTAATGCCAAGCGGACTAAACCTCTTTAGTATATAGAATAGATAGATTCACACAGCTGAGAGATCATGGAAGTAGTTTTTACAATATTAAAGCAATACAAACCTGAAGATAACGATTTGGTGGTGAATGACCAATTGCACGACGATAAACATAGGATATCTCATACCTTTTGAAAAATGCCTTCTGCAATAGAAATGGATGAGGTTCACAAGAATTTAAAAAAGAGAAAAAAAACGTTCAAAAATTCCCAGATATTGCCCAATGGAAAGCTAGCTATAAATATTGATAACAAATAACAGAAAAATTGCAAGACTTTTTACAGCATCGCACAATAAGCAAGTGGCAGAATTTTAAGCAAAATATTGAACGGAAAATCCACCGTCCTTTGTGCTGTGGTAAGGAAGATTATAACAAAATTGGCAGGAAAATTTACCAGATACTGTTCATGAAAGACAGAATAAGACTTCTATTGTCCGTTAGTGAAAATTCATGCACGACAATCGACCTTTTTTCTTGCTGTATGAGGTGAAAAGGATACTGTACTTGGAAGAATAGAATTGCCTTAAAATTTCAATCCAAAGGCAAAGAGCTACCGAATCCCTTACAGAGCTAAACATGCGCAGAACTTCTGATAATCACATTGTTACCACTTTCCATCAATAATTACAACTGAGACCCAATATTAGATATCGATATCATTTTGATCAGCTCAGAGATGGAACAGTTTTGAAAGTACTTCAAAAAACAGGCAAGGGCCGAAAGCATTCAAAACACATAATATTGTAGTTCGCAGATAAACACTAGAACTTATTAACACGTACGGGTAGGCCTACAACTCTGACATAGATATAGCTTGGTTGGTTACTGAATCAGGGACACATTCCTCCTAGAGACCACCTGACTAGTATAGCATCCAAGGCGTACCATCCACAAGCCAATCTTGGCCTAGCATCGGTTGAACTCTCTCCTTCAAACGAAGGATGAAGAGGTAGAAATAGTTCAAAAGCTTCACCACCTATCCCAATTTCTATAGTCCATCAACCTACATCCTAATCCCTGCGGCCTTAGCAACCTCCACTCACCAATTTGCCCGTTCAAGCAACTACTCATATAATCACTGGACTGTATTTTGAACTTGCCATAACCTCCACGCCACAAAGGCCAGCTCCACTTTTCAGAATCTTGAGAACCCTTTTTTGGCCACCTAGGGACCGCATAGGCCTTGGAAAAACACCACAATGATCCATCGCCATGCAATCCAATCCTCGAATAACCCTTGATAACCACAGCCACCTCACGCCACCCATATTTGCACAACCTATAGCCTTATCAAAACCACTTAAGATTGCTCATCAAAAGAAAAAAAACAAAAACCACTTAAGATCGCCTAGACTACTGGAGGTCGAAAGAAAGGGGTTGGCCAAGTCCAAAAAGTCTGAAGGGGAGAAAAGAAGAACCACTGAAACAGTTGTGTCAAAGTAGCAAAGGAAGGATAGGGTTGCCTTTGAAATGAAGAGAACAGATCCACTCCACTAAAAAGACAATCAATCGGGAAAAGAATGGCAAAAGAGGAAATTTGAATAATATAGGCAAGAGTGCAAAAATACTTGAGATAGGCATACGATCAAAATTTTCAAGCATGAGAATGACATGGAAATATGTCACACTAAAAGAAAGAGTAAAGAAGCTGGAAAGTACCTAGAGTTACTGGATACATATTCAAAAGGATTTTGACAAATTCATTGGCACTCAGCAAACCAAAACAGGAACAAATATTTTCAATCAAAACCAAGTAATGATCAACCTCTTATGAAGGTGAAGTATAAGATTCCATGCATCGTACCTGGTTTGCAATAACCCAATTCACAAAGGGCAACCGTAGCTCATGGCAAAGCTCAACCATGTCTCCCCCACGGGTCAAAAGTTTTACAGCATTCCTTCACATCATAAACTGAACTAAGAAGCCAGCTTAACCATGAGTCGAGAAAATGATACATATGTAGAACATGGACAAGGACAACCATAAAAGCTTAATAGAGAAAAACCTATTGATTGCTGGGCAGTCTCCCAGCAGCCTCACGGGTATTATCTCCACATGTTTTGCACAATGTTGTCTGAACACTTCCTTAGCGACCTCCGCAACCTGGTCCCTCACCTCAGTATCAGAGTCGGTGTACTGGATGGATGAAGCAATGCTTCCAGTTGAGCCTAGTCTTCCACCATGCTCATTGTGGTCATTAGCGCCTAAAAAGTCCTCACTGAATACAGCAGCCACAACTTTATCATAGACACTGGTATCTTCTGATGCATGCATTGTCCGTAGAATATCTGGACAGCAAAAAGAATCTCACTCAAGCTAAGCAATGGATACACAAAATTGACTCCATTTTTCTGAAGAAAAACAAAGCATGCCAAAAAGCGTGATCCACAAGAAGTAAAGGAAGTAAGGTCTGTGTTAAGCCTCTATAGCAAATGCAACAAATATGAACTTAAAAATGGTACTTTCAACTGAAAATAATTGCACATTTACGAATACAAATAAATGAACGAGAAAAATACCCAACCAGTATCATATCAAAGGAACTGCGCATCATTTCCTTTTGCAAATTAAAAGTAACTAACATCCAAAAAATAAGAAGAACAAGAACTATATCCATATGCAAAACACAAGAAAAAAGCAAGACAGTAAATGAAGCACAAGCAATAACAATAACAAATTCAGAAACGATGAATTCATATTTATTGTATTCCAGTACACTTTAGAGTGAAGATAAAAGTAAGTGCAACAAAAGATATCGGAATAGTATACTAATCTACCATCGGAAAAAAATACTCTCAAAATGTCAATCATTCGTTGTGGTTCTGTAATATATTTTCTAGTTTTCAAGCACCATTAAGATTTTAATTTAGAATTTCAAAGCTCTGAATTTTTTTCTACATATTAGGAAACTTTAAACTTCGCCCAATGTGTGAGAAAGAACAAAGCAATGGAAATCCTATTATATTTGAGCCAAATCTATTTTTGAACAAGGTAGAGAGAAAAATAGAAGTACCATATGCATTTAACCAACATTCTTTTTGTTGTTTGGTTAATATAACTTCCTTTCCTTTTCCCATTTGTATCTTTATCAAACCATCACTTCCAATCCACTCTTTACATTCTAAGAGACTCAGCAAGACCTCGCCTTACTTCGAAGCTATCCAAAACTCACATTCTTCTCAACATTGAACCCACTTTAGCTCCTTTAAACCCAACAATTCGCTATTCCAAATCATAGAATTATCCTTCTCAAAGCATTTATTAAATGATTGATACTCGAACAAAATATTCTCCGATCTAAAGCCAGAGAGACTCCATCAAAATGGGAAGCTCGTCAAAATCACAGGACAATGACCCGGAGCAATACTGGCAAACACCAACTGTCTCACGTTAGGGGAATATTTCTTCCCATTCCACATAGTACAAAACACTAGCCAATATCTTCATGACTTACTGTCAAGCAACTCAGATTCCATTCGTGGAGGAAAAGCATGTTTAAGTAGTTCTGTAGCTGACGGACGATCTGAAGGACTTGAGGACATCAACCACCGTAACAAGGAAGCCTGGTCTGGAAATTCAGTAACCCAAGCAGCAGGAAGTTCTCCCTTCTGTTTAAGATCGGAAAGAACAATATGCCTTTCCATAGCAGTTCCAAATGGGTGCCAAAGCTCAAAGAACACAATCCCTAAGCTGTACATGTCAGCCTGTGAACCAAAATGATTGAAAATGGAGTAGAATGGCATAAATGAAAACAAAAAAAAATGTCTGGAGAAAAAAAGATACTGAAAGAATCTACTCAAAAAAGCTAATAATTCACCTTTTCATCAATCTTTGGCCACCCTTGCTCAATTTCAGGCGCAGTATAGAAATAGGTACCAACTTGGCCTGTACGATCCACAGAAACTCCAGCTGTTTCTGCAGGATCTGGATCCTGGTCCATCTGTTCTAGCTTCAAAAACTTAGCTGAAATAAAAGAAAACATTAAAGAATAATCGATACAAGGATGTCATATATGTTCTTAGTTGAAATTTTATTCAGCCTCAACTCATCTAACATGCATGAAAATGCAAAAATGGTAGAATCTCATGTATTTCCCAGAATCTACACCTTGAAAATGATCAATATGGATGTGCACTATTGAGACTGAACAGTTTTGCCACTTGAGGCATCAACTAATTAACTAACTAATTGTTTCCAGATCAGCATTGATTGACCTTAATTAATCTCTTTTACACAAATATGTGGACATCCATAAATTCAGTTTTGCACATTCCATTTCACTATGGCTTTGTTTGTTTTGGTGTAAAATATTTTACATGAAAAATATTTTTCATGTAAAACATTTTACTGTAAAATCTTTACAAAATTTTTCATTTTCCGTGGTTTGGCTGACTTCAAAATTAGTTTGTGACAATAGGACTTCCACGAGAACTTAGGATAGGAATACCCAACCAAGCCAGCAACACTGCTATTCACAAAGAAGCCCACGGCTTATGTCCTCAAAGGTCCAAAACTTCACACTATTTGATCAGAAAAATCACGCTAGCTATTATTTTGAACATTTTTGGAGAATTAGAAATCCTCCACAAAGGCATTTTGTCGAACAGTTGTAGGACATGATAGTAGATAGGTTTTGCATGTCAAGAAAGCAACCAAAACATGGTACGCTACTATAGAAAGAACAAGGGGAAAAAAGAAGAGATCAATGTGAGCGAAAAGGTACTGCCATAGATCTCTGTATAGCAATACGAATTGGACAGTCAGTTGTACAACCTTGGGATTTGAATTTGTCATGCCAACCGAGATGTTGAGGGAGGTGTTCATTGAGTTGTCAGAGGAGAGAGACGCATCTCGCCTTGGAAAACAACTTACGGGATTTCCTTGGGTAAGTCATTTTACGCCTTCTAAGGTAAAACGATTTAATGAGGAAAATGTTTTACAAAGGTTTTTGCAACCATACATCTGAAAATGGGGACAATGATTTCGGCAAAACTTCCGGTCAAACAAACAGAGCCAATATATCTTCTATTTGTAATGAACTCATCCCATTATTGATAAGTTAGTTACACAGTTCAAAAAACACAGGGACAAAACCCTTGATACAAGCACATATCTTACCCAGACCAAAATCTCCAATTTTAATATCATTCCGAGCATCAAAGAAGATGTTATTTGGAGTCAAGTCACGATGTATGATTCCCTGTGCGTGTATGTGTGCCAGGCCCTCTACAATTTGGCGAAACAAATGCCACGCAAATTCCTTGTCGAAGTGATTGTACGATTCAAACTTCTGCCTCAGTGTCCTGCAAACAAGTGAAAATGACCAAGGTAACCAAACAAGTAAATTATATGCCTTAGGGTGCTGCGTCTAACTATATCGACCATCAACACTAGCTCCCAGACAAGTATAAATAGCACCCCCACCAGCGCTCTTCATCTCCTAGACAAGACCATAGCCAAGGTTATGTACAGAGAAGTAACTACACTAATACACTGAAAATTCTAAAATTTTCAAAGAATACTCCTCAGGAATTAGACATATGAAAGTACCACTTGTACAAGAACTGATGAATCCACTTTCAGCAAGGTAAAACCTTCATCAAATTGACTATCTTGAAAAACAGCTAAAGTAAAACAGACAGCCCCCAGAAACTTGTCCTTTTTCACAATCAAAGACCATCTCTTCAATTTCCATGTCATCTAAAGGCCTTTCCAACCAACTATTATATTTATCATCAGTAATTGGAGAAAAATTCAACCTTCTAACCCAATCGATCCTCCCCACTACTGACAAATTTTTCTTACTTACCAACAAAAACACTGTAGGTGTAATTCAACAAATTCAAAAGCAGGAATGTTGAATCGCCTTAATTGGAGAAAAAAGTAATGAAACAATGATTGACCTGTATAAGGTCAAGTGTTGAAGATGGCATTTATTCAAAACTCCTAGAATCATACAGCTTGTACCAACAGGACACTAAAACTCAATAAGAATTTTGACTCACAAGCCCATCAAAACTATGAAAACTTACTCCATCTAAATAAACCTCCATTAAAGGCAGTGAAAAAGTATTCTGTTATGTCATGTTCAAAGGGTGATCAGCTATGCGGCAGGGTAGCCCTCACTCTTTCTATAACTCTCTCCATCTCAGATGGACACAACACCACCAGATTTTTAGCATGACTATCAAGAGAGACGTTACCAGCTTTGTTAACTAGCACCTTCAAGAAAGGTAAATGGGCTGAGAAGTCCTCTGGGAAAATCAATGATCAGTCATAGCAAGCATACCAAAACTTCAAACTCCCTTCCGTAATCTCAATGGACCAATGGTGAACTTGTGCACCGATCTCCAATGTGTTAGTCACAAAAGATTAATAAATGAATCTAAGGAAAAAAAGTGGCATAAATAGATTACATTAGCATAATTAGAATACACGCCTCTTTTAGCATCACAACAATTAACTGTTACAGCAAAGGCGAGCGTATCTGAATAATCAAAGAGCCTCGATAGTTATTAAAGCTCATGCCACCGTTATAACAAAGTGCTGCAACTTTTTTGTGTTGTCCATTACACCTCTTTGACATGGATTTGTTAAGTTACCAATTGTCCCAAAAGCTTAAGCTGTCAGAAAATGGCCCAACAATATATATCAAGGTATCTAAAACCCTCCCTCACAAGCAACCCCATCTTGCATGTGGAGATGCAAAGTTTCAGAGATAGAGCGAAACAGATGCGAAGCAGAGAAGCAAAATGAGAACAGGGAACAAATGCAAACGGCTTGAACCCAAGAGTCAAGACCTCTCCCAACCAGGAATCTGACACCATGTTAAGTTACCAATCGTCCCAAAAGCTTAAGGTGTCAGGTAATGGGCCCAATAACATATATCAAGCTATCTAACAGGACTTTCAAGTGAGATTAGTGATCATGATATCATATCTCATTCATTTTCTGTTGGAACTAATATAAAATAAAATATTTAAGTTGGAACCAACAAGGGAGGTTGGGGGCAGGGGGTTAGGAGGGGAGGAATAAAAGCAGGCAGGCTGGAGGGGAGAAGAAACTCAAATAGTAGCTAACACATTCTAGCAAACTCATGAAACAATTTAGCATATTGTACTATGGGATTCACATTATAGATTATACTTTATCCCCAAAGTGTGCCACATGGAGCAGATTCCAAGCAACAAAAGGAGTCTGAAATCATAACAGAGGAATGCAAAATGCCTTTAAAGATACTCCCGAATTCAATCAAAACTGAGTAGGAGGAAAGAAGTTCCAAGGATAAAACCACAGACAAAATCAATGAAACCCAAAAATCGAAGGATTAGGGATGGGAAATCACAAAATCCCCTTAGAGAAAAATGGGATTATATAATAATTTAAGAAAAGGAGGAAACTAAAGTAATGAATATGTCTTACCTTGGGCAAAATTCCATTTGAATGTAAAGATAGGTCGATTCAAGCTTATTCTCATTATCTGCCGAACTTGCAACTGTGTCACTAATACTGGAGCTCACTGCAGTCATTGAGCCCAATGTGGCATCAGCATGGCTACCAGCAAATCCCCTTTCATACCATGCCTGAAAGTATTTGGCAAATATTGAAATTGGTTTATCCCGACAAATTATGTGCACTTATAGCTCTTTAAATTTACAAAAGAAAATTCTGTAAGGTCACAGACAAAGTACAACGCTATTAAGCAAAAGCAAAGCTTTTGAATTAACAGAAAAAATCTGAAAAAGAAAAAATAGTTAATAGGAAAAATAATATATGCAGAGGAAAGACATACTTTTCATAAGCTCATACCTGATAATAACGCACGACATGCTGGTGCTGTAACCGTGCAAGCGTGGCTACCTCTCTGAGGATCATCACAGTGAATATTAGTAAGAATAAAAAAAAACAAAAGTAGAGCATAATAAAATGATATTGATTAAAAGTAGTAAGAAGAAATACTAATAAGAGTAAAAAGAAGAACAACAACAGGTATGTAGAGCATAAAATGAAGCAATAAATCCTAAATTTTGGGAATCTCCACCGGGGTGATGATTCTGTTCGGGAACCCCGCTTCTGAGGATTCAGAACAAGAACCATTTTAGAACGTCAGTCTAGTCATGATAGAATTTAGGTTCCAACTAATACAGGCGCTTCCATCCTTAGCCTCTTCTGGGTGCCCGAACTTTGTTATGCCCGATATGAAATTAATCTTGCCCTGCGGATCCTCTCACATTGATAGCTATAATGTAGGTAGGAAGGAAAAATCATTAAAGTTCCCTTCTCCCTGTTGTTTTTTCCTCCTCGTAAGCCAACCAAACAGAGAAAAACAACGCAAAAAGTCCGCTTCGTACCCCCCAAAAAAACATAAGAACCTGATGGACCACTTCACTGCTAATTACCTAGTAGTTTAGGAATGGAAATTATGGTTACATTCATGTGATACAAACTAAATTTTGCAGGGAAAACATCGCTCTTTGGAAGCCAGCGACACAGTTTAATCAAATTAAACCAAAACTTATGCACTAAACAGCGAATGCTGAATGCTATTCCTGCCAAGCTGTAATTATCAATTATGTCTTCCAACTTGAACTAAACTAAACTGCAATAAACAACTCACCACATCTATAAAAATAAGAATTGAAAAGCCAAACCTTTAAACTTTTCCAAGGTAACAGTTCTATTGTATTTTATGTGATAAAATATACTCACCGCAGGATACGGTCATTAACAGGAGGGCCTTTGTCCTTCAAGCGAATCTTCTTGACAGCATACTGCCTTCCGTCTAGCTTATTCTTGCACAATACAACATGACCGAATCCACCATGACCTTCCACCAAGAGTTCAGGTTCAATAGACAACGAGGCCAAATAAACCCCAAGCTATCCTAATTCAACAAGGGAAAAAAACAAAACAAGCAAAACAAATGTTTGCATCTTGTAAACGTCCAGAATAAGTCAGGTATGGTGGAGGGTGGAAGTAAAGAAACGACTCCACATCAAACCAAGAGGGAAAGGAACAAACACATTAGGTTGGTCAGTTTGCCTCAAATAAACTACACAAGACCCACCATAATGATTCTCAACAGAAAACAAGCATCCCTCGCCGGTGCAAGAAGTTGGTCCATGTCAGCCTTTTATGCGGGAACATTACAATCAGAACCCTGGTTTTACTCAGAATAGGGTCATGAAACAAAAAGTTTTAGGTGGAGAGGATTAAACCAGGATTCGACAAAATAAATTGGAGGTGATTGAGACGTGAGGAAGAAAGGATAGACAATGAGGTGCAAAAGTCATCAGTGAGTGAGCAAAACATAGGCTTGCTGGGTGTTAAGTTAGCCACTCAGATAGCATGGTACCGGTGGAGGCGGGGAGAGAGAGAGAGAGAATAACTCAAGAGGGGACTACACATGCCCTGATCGACAATATCCAACCGTTAAATAGCATGTCTCTAGTCAGCAAAGGAGGAGATTGTCAAGCAGAGTATCATTGACCCAACTGAATTGTCATACAATCATGTATTGGAGGAGCCCAAGGGCACTCAACAGCATAACCAAGGAAGATATGCTTCCCTAGCAACGAGTGCAATAGGATAGCCAGGCCTACCAATATTGGAGATATCTGCCCCGCATGACATATGCAAATGACCTTGATATCCATGTTGTGGACATGGCGAGGTGCCACTGAGGCACTTGGAGACCCATATGCCATGTCACATGGACTCTTCGGAATGTATGAAGAATCTTTGTTGAACATTCGAAACTGATGAGAATATGGGAGAAGTGTCCAACATTCACCAAGGAAACATATCCAGTATTCAAGTATGCTCCAAAATCGATGCATACAACTCATACTTATTCATATCATAGTTTTGGACAGCTCGTAAACACAATTTCTTTCTGCAGTGTTCCCATGTCCTTAGACATGAAAATCAGATGAACCACTTGACAAACATACTAGAGGCCGACACCCCTAACTGAGTCCATGTAACATAGCCCATACATTAGTGTTGCTTAGGGCGTGGCACCAATGAGGCCTGCAGCCTGCCCACAGGCTGATTAGACACAACTACCACAGTGCAGTTACAGGTTAGAACATTATAAACACCCATTTTGCCCCAAATACCATAACCTCCTTTGAAGATCCTAACAATGATTTTATTGAAACAGAATTGTATCATCTCCTCTTTGATAAAGACTATTATTACGAGTACACGGTATACCAGCATTTGTTGCCTTGCTGGAGAGGTCAACCCAGCTTAGGTGGTTACATATTCCAGCATGAGAGAGGGAGCAAGTGAGTGCAGACTCGAGTCATCAGTATAAATTCATGAAGAGTGCATCTCAGTAAGGCATAAGTGACACATTCAATATTACAAGTACTCAAGGGGATTCCAAACGTACTGGAACAATATTAAAGGCAAACCTACTCCACTAAAAACTAATAACAAGGATAGTCTTGATCAAGCTAAGCAATTGCAGTTACAAAGATTAAATCTGCTTACCAAGGGGTTTTTGCTCCTCGAAGTCATTGAGATATCTGGAACTTGCAGTACGTGAAGAATTCTGGCCTCCAAAATCAGCAGCAGTTTTCCAGAATTGAGAGATTTTGGATGTAACCTATTTGACGGAATTGTAGGTGGGGGTAGTAGCATGGTCAAATAAAGATGATGGCATATGTGATAAATACACACTGGGAGAATAGAAAACAAAAAATGACAGACCAGTCTTTGCCTAAAAACATCATCAAAAGTTTGGTCAAAGAATGAAGACGGTTTGGTAGCTAAATCCTGCACTCGTTCTGAAATAACCTGAACCAAATAAACATTGCACAGTTAAGTAAATTTAGCATGCTAGAAGGAGCTTTCTAATGGGAAGAGAAAGACATTACATACTCCTAGTTTATACAGCTCAGAGGTTATTTCTGGCAAAGCATCAGCAAGTTGTTCTTTAGAAGCACAAGCAAGACGAAGGAGGTGAGCCTAAAGGAAGAACAACCGAGCTTGAGAACATCATATCACAAATAAAAGACGAGATAAAGAAGTCAAGGTGAGAAAAGTCTGAAAACTAACTAGAATCAAATCTCTTTCCGTGGTCTGAGATAATTGGTCAGGAATACCAGAAGCAGAAGATACTGATACCAAAGGGTCACTATCAAAATAAAAACCATCACCATCTTCAGGATGATCTACTATCAGATCCTGCCATAACATATATAAGATCAACGGATGATAGATAGAACAATTAGTTCCAGTAATTCTAAGAACTAGAAACTAACCCACTAGAAATGCAACAGGACTACAACTAAACCACCTGAGCTTTTTAGTGATTGCTCCACTAAGCAGCCTTCAAACTATTGTGATTGTTAAAGCATCCAACTCAATACCAATTGGCAATGAGAAAGAGGCCGCCCAAGCTCATATAATAGGTTTGGGGATTATATTTAACCAACGTGGAACAAGCTCTAACACTCCCCTGCACGTGCGACACCTGGCTCGCACATGGTGAGGTAAACAAACGATTCAACACATACGCCAACAATCAACTATCAACGACAAACAAAGGGGGAACCAACCATCAACGACATAGAGTCTTGTCCAAAAGCCTCCAAAAACCTAGCTCGAACTCAATACCAATTGGCAATGAGTGGAGAGGCCGCCAGGCTCATATACTAGGTTTGGAGGTTATATTTAACCAATGTGGGACAGGCTCTAACAATGATCAACAACTTACACAATATCTCTTTATTGCTTTAAGTAAATTGCACTAAAATTGTATCCCTGTAAAATCACCTCCCCAAGCCAAATGTCTTCCCAAAACGCAGTCTCCCCATTTCCCACAGAGACAAAGCTTGGACGATAAATTCCATGGGAGTCCATAAATTACCCAATGCACCTCTAAAAATCTCTGACCATTCATAATCTTTGTCAGAAACACCAGAAAGAAGTACTATGGCATTTATTTGTTGCACGACTATGATAAGAATGTTGTATGATTGTATCAACATGCTTAGCTGGCTATCTTAGGTAACTTAGTTTGATTCATTAAATGCATTTAGGCAACGAATAAATAAGTACAAAAAGAAACCATTCCTTTTCATTTGTATTTACCAAGACATATATAGTAACTATGACACAGTCCCTCATAGACGCCTGGATACAAGAGTACGGTGAAGTATAAAAACAAGAGGCACCATTGCCTCAATAGCTAGTTTCTAGAGTTGAGTTCTACACAAGAACATGCAACATGGTATCGAGCACCCAAGGAAGGGTAGGGTGCGTGTCCCCGGTGTGCCCATAGCAAGTACTATTCAGTGATACATGGCATGGCAGGGAAGGTGCGAAGTGAAGTCACACATTGCCTCTGGATGAAGTAAAAAGCAATATGCAAGCATGGGGAAACCCTCCCTTAACAGTTAACAAGAAAAACTAAGTACTAAAAGGAAGTATTTCGTCTTCACAACTTCTTGAAAAACAAGATAGAATTTCACTGGAAATGAGTTTTTACAATACCAAGATGCTGATTTGTAGTTCTTTTAGGGGATGTGTGCGAGAGAGAGAGAGAGAGAGAGAGAGAGAGAGAGAGAGAAGGTTCACAGATCCCTGTCCGTTAGACCTCATATCAGCAATATTGTAAATGCTATAGTTTCTGGGACCATGATTTAAGACTTGCTATGTTGATTTTCCCCCCACCAAATAAGCTATCTGAGGTGTCTATTCCTAAAATCTAGATTTGGGTGGTCCATTTTATTCATTGTCCTTTAAATTAAAACTACAGATCCACACCTTACTCAAATGCCTTCTTACTACATAACCACTGAACCTTACTGTTCTAGTATCCAACCCATTCAAACGGCATCAACATGTTATGCCATTATTGGATATAAAGCGTAATATACAATCGAACATGGAAACTCAATTCAAGATATATAAATTAAGGTCAGAAATAGATATTTAAATAAACCAAGTACAATTTTACAAGGTAGAAGTACCAATAACTAGAAAACGATGATTGTTCTGTAAAACAAATATATGTAGAAAGGGAAACAAATAACCATATATCACGTGCCGCCAAAAAGAAGTCAGACATAAAACTACTATATGCATCGTAATGCAATGACAACTTCATAGACATCAATGCAAGTATTAAAGGATTTAACACTCTATATATAAGTCCATAAGCATTTAAAAGTTCAATTATTATTCAACCACAAACACTTACACACACACAATCTTTTGGTGGGGCCCACACACACTGAAGTTGTAGTGTGTGTGGGCCCCAATGTGACTGTGAGTGGGTTTGTGTAAGTGTTTGTTGTTGTAGAATGATTGTTAAAAGTTAAGGCAAAACAAAAGAAATTTCACATTACCTTGGCCTCATTAGTGGTACCTGTTCCCACTGATTCCCCTGAGAGCGATCTACTTGTATCGCTAGCAGATATGTTCTTGCTATTGTCCTCACACTCTTCTTCAAGAGTTTCTAGTTTTGTAACTGGAAGTACTATAGGAACTTGCTTCACTTCCTGAACCACAGTTGGCTTCACTTTGGGGTCAATTTTATTCTCTAGTGTTCGCGATTGCACTGAAGGATTTATTCCATGACTCTCTTCGAATTCAAGACCCCAATGCCATGACTCGCCAGACCCACTGAAAAGATCTACGAAACCATAAACAAAAGGTCCCCTAGAACAAGGAATCTTGTTACGTGAATCTGCAGCATTCAGAGACGACTGATGGCTCCTCTCTGTTTCCT
This sequence comes from Rhododendron molle, assembly GCA_025413875.1. Classification (NCBI taxonomy): domain Eukaryota; kingdom Viridiplantae; phylum Streptophyta; class Magnoliopsida; order Ericales; family Ericaceae; genus Rhododendron; species Rhododendron molle. The sequence continues at coordinate 10,847,720 of CM046389.1, read as the reverse complement.
GGCACGGCACCTTCCAGAAAGAAAGAACAAACAGTTGATCACTATATTATATTAATCCACTAAAAATTAGAGCTTCCTCAATTTCTTCCAGAATTTGCACTGAAACTCAAAATATGTGGCTCAACATGTGTCAAACTCTACGTGAAAAAACACAATTTCTGACAAATGAATAGACACAGATTTTAACGAGAAAAGGACAAGCTTTGGAGTAAAAGTTTACACACATACCCCATCCATTTAAAGAGAGACGTGAACATAGGAGGAAATGACTAGCTAGAGGACTTCAAAATGAGTTCAAAGCCCAAGAATTGGTGGGTGGAACTCAAACCATGTAAGATGTCATCTTAATCCTCTTATTTTTCACTTGCCCAAAACACCCAGTCTCTAACAATGTGTCTCCTGCCTTGGATCGTGCTACTGTGGAACTTCTCCACTTCTTCTAATTCTCCCTCCCTCTTATTTTGTTTTTGTTGTCTCTCACATCTCTGGCTTACGTAAATAATAAATTCATGGATAGCCGCCTGGTTCAGAGTTCGGACCCCTCTCGAAGAGTCGGAATGTTAAGGCTTGGATCAAACCACAGTGCACATCCCACCTGAAGAAGAAAGAAGGTGATATCCTATAAAAATGACTCATCCCTATTTCTCAGTTTGTTTCCCAAGCCAAATCAAAACTTATGCCTTTGCAATTCACTTTTGTCTTCCACTAATACTTCATATTATTATTATCCAACCTCTAGTTTAGCTTAAGTTTTGTTTTAACAAATGCAAAGTTTTGAAATAAAGACCCCATGCAGGCCAAAAAGCCCAAAAACATCCTGAGGAATTTTTATTCTCATTGTAACAACCACAACAATTTATACTCTATCTAGTTCATGTCCAAAAAAATTATGTCCTTACTTGAGGACTTGTTCATCGAATGAAGCAAATGATTTCAAATATATCATACGCATGCACGATAGACATTATGTCAATGTGTATCTTATATAAAACACAAAAGATAATTAAGAAGCTCAATTGCTTATAATGATCAATGAAGTTTTCAAAATCAATTTGCAAACTATTATTGGGAACAAACAACAATTTAGTATCGAAACTATCACAACTTTCTCTATTATAGCCGATTCTACAGTCGGCACATACTTTCAGTTTCGGTTACAATTACTACTCATAGAAGTAGAAGCGGATAGACTCCAATTTGTGATACCCAATGTCCTGTTTCTTTGTTCCCGTCATGGTTCCAAATGTTTCCATTTCTGAGCAGAATGAAACAGGATATAGAAATGTAACTTTGGCTTGCATATCTACAATCAACAGATAACTGAAACAACAGTCTAACGGATTCCAGAGCTTACAGATCTATATGGCTGCCCTACTGGAACAATTTCAGACAAGAACTCTTGAGCTGCTTCAACCAAATTATAAATCATGACGCGCCCTTCCCGAGCATTAGAATTAGCCTGAAACAGATATTAGTTAACTTAGAGTTCAGTAGTTACCTTAATAAATGAATAAGATAAAAAAAAAATCAAAAAAAAAAACTGAAAAATGAGTAGTGTAGAACTTGAAAGTATGCATGCATATAAGCAGCAAACCAAATATTGGCCTATAATCAACATACCATAGAAGCGTTCCATGCAACAATGCGCATGAAAACTCCACATTTGGACAAGAACATTGATAAAAGACGATAAGGATCTAATGACACCCCCATAGTAGGACATGATGCAGTCAATTTATGAGCTCTGAGTGTAACAGTTGGTAGCCTATACTAATGTAGTTGCATACATTTTCTGTGAGCTGTTCTACAGCCTGGAAGAGTTTAGCGACCCTAGTAGTCAGCTTCAAATTTTAAGGCCGACGAAAGTTGGGAATAGAGAGATAACGTTTAAAAGGAAAAGATAGGGTCGGTTACGAGAGGAAGGAAGAGAAACAAAAAAGGACAAGAGACCAAGCCCTAGGAGGCTATCAATTTCTCTTTCACACCTCTATAAACTATTTCTAGATTTGATTGCATCATTTGGTATCAAAGCTCAAAGTTCTGATTTATTCCTTTCAATTTGTGTGTCTGATTGAGATCTAACCATGCCGATAGCCTCAGTTCTCACAATTTTACTCAAAAGTGTGTAATTCCTCCATTGACTTTGAGGGGGAGTGGTCTCAGGAGGAGTACCTTGAGTAGCTACGTGGAGCTTTATTGTTTACCTTGTTTTTGGCTCAGCAGGTTTATTACTTGATAGATAGATTCTTAAGCTATCCTTTATGCTTTGAGATCTTGCAAGGTAGTCTTTGTTCTAATTTGACATAAATATTCTCTCTCCGAAGTTTGCTCATTTTGCAGCTAGTTCGGCACCCTGCCACCCATTGTCCTTTAACTTTTCAGTTGTTGTAATGTGGTTAGGTTTAGAATTTTTAATTGTCAGATATGTCGTCACAAAATAGCTAAACGTGAAGATTGTTGGCTGCTAGAGCCTACTCATTAGGATGGCAATTATGTGTCTCCTTGTATTGGCAATTGTATTTGAGAAACCACTTCAAATGCAAACTGCCTTGTCATTTGACATAACTTTTTCTTCTGATCCGATGTAATGAGAGACTAGGGAATCTTCAGAGTGCAAATCACTCTCATGATTCTCAACATCGGACTTGAGTTTGTTCAGAGCATCATTCCAAGGATATCACATGTCAAAAGCTCGGGCTTAACAGCAAGAGTTGAGTTTTACCAGCACCAAAAGACGAAGAATTTCACACTCTGAGACAGCACCCACAGGGCACCAAGCGTGTTAAGGGCGCCATTTCCTTTATGCGCAAGGGCAGCCCAAGTTCAACACGAAACAAGAGTGAAATGGCGCTCAGTGCTCTTAGGGAGTGTGACTCACTCTGTTCTTACGAACAAGCAGATCTGATTTCAGAACTAATCTTGGGTGCCGTCCTTTCTTCTTTGAAAGTGAAAAAAATGCTAGAGGGTTGGCACATCTGTACTTGTGAGAAATCATCAATCTAATCTACAAGCTAAAAGAACATCTCACAAGGATTCTAGTTCATCTTCTCAACACCGGGCAAGTTCTTTGAAGATGATTATGAAGGCGTTTACTGAACCTACAGTGGAATCCTATGCTAGGTTCGTTTCTTGATCAGCACTTCCAGACCTTGAGGCTTTTGGAGAGCTCAGAGCAATCAAAAGAGGCAATCAAGCGGTGAAGGTGGTTCATGTGGATTCAGCAAGATGTTCAATACCATGAGTGACGGGATTCACATCAAACTTGTAAGGAACTCTTGTATTCACCATCAAAATAGAGTTCCTCCCTCTCATATCCTTGCATATCCTTGCGTTGCCATTGCTTGTTCTTCATTTCTAGTTTCACAGCACACGCCCAGATTACTTGAAGTTGCTTAGAATAGCACTCAATTGTTTAAGTGGAATCATCGGATAATTAGATTGTTAATTGGTCATAAATTTCTCGGGCACTTGATAAGCGCAAACCCAAAAAAAAAACCTTTAAGAGCATGTTTTTCCCTTGTAGTAGTCTTTATTTCTAAACTAACTCTGCTTGTAAATATATGAAAAGCTGACTTCTCAACAACATATCCTTTTAATTGATTGACAAGGAAAACCAATTCTACATTGAAGTTGTATGAGAATGATAAGCACCCTTCTTTATACTAATTTATTAGCAAATGCCCTTTATGTTTCCCCTCCAAATCGGAAGTCCATCATCAATTCTTGTAGGAATACCTAAGATAAGGCTTGAAGAACTGAATAGTGATAAGATCAATATAAATGGGCATGCCCCAACTGTACTGGCACATGATTTTGGCCTCCGGAGAGGGATCTAGTTGACTTGGGTCAAAAATTATGCTTCCAAGTGATTTTGGCCTCTAGAGTGGGGTCTGCTTAAGTTCGGTTATATGAAAAATGATAAATTAATAGGGAAATTGGAAAATAACATATTAAGAGGTGTCACTGCCATTGTGTTCCTCTCAAGAAACTATCCATAGATGTAATGAGCGAGCATGGCAAGGTAAATGGAGAGGAGTTAGCACAATCAAACTTGCAAGCCATGAAGTAGTTCTTCATGATCCCACTTTGTGTAAAGCTTTCAATTCTGCGAAATTATTCTTGCACTCGCAAGAATTGCTTTTTAACAGAATCTATCAGCTAAAAAGTTAAACCACACAGTGTTACTTTGACAACAGAAAATAAGGTAAATCCTCACCAATTTCTACTTACTTGCTCAGCTCGTCCTGTACAGAACAAAATATTTACAAGCTTAATACAGCAGAATGTGAAAGAAGAATCAACACAATGTTGAGAAACCAATTAATGGTGGCATAAAGATGAAAACAAGATTTAAGACCACATACTTAGTGCAAGGCATTGATGAGTGTGAAGTACCAAATGGAACCTCTTAATTCCAAAATAGGGGAATATGAATATCACTATCATATGCACCATTACAAACTTGTGCTAATAACATCCGCAGCATGATAACCAACTAGTAACGATTATGACACAACTAATCGGCAAATAGTATTAATGAACTCTAGTAACATATACCTGGTCATGTAGCAAAGATAGAAGGTTCTCAGCATCAGCTTTTGACAAACCCTTATCCTGAGTTATCTGAAGTTTAGGGCACTTGTATGGATAGCCAGGTAAAAACCTGCAAAAGAAATGCATAAGAAACCACAAAGAGGCATGCTGAAAGTTCACATCATGTGAGAGAAAAACAACGTTGAGGACATAACCGCTAACCTCACTGAAAGAAGGGCAGAAACCTCTAAATCCTCATAGCCTGCATCCTTGGAGTATGGCCTGTTTATTCATGGAAAGAGATTTCAGGTAAAGAAAACTCAGTACAAGAGATAATGGAAGTAAAGTATCAATTGAAAATTAATCATCATCTAAAACCTGAGCTTGATGTTGATCAGAGGAGGTGAGTTTGAAATAACTTGGCACTCGTCTTGAAATATCGCACACCTAAACATCACCATGAAAATATCATAAAAGGCTAGTCGTATCAAAATAAGAAGGGGGGAGGGGCCAATGCTTAGTTGCATGAAGCGGGAGCGGGAGCGGGTGCGGGAGAGGAAGCGGGGGCGGGAGCGGGGGAGCGAGGGAATATAGAAGCTCCCAAGGTTGGGAGCGTGAGAGGAGCGTGTACATATATTATGATAATAATGTAGCATAGAGTATTCCACTGTAAAAGTACAAAAATTTATGAAGTAAAAATATGAGCCAAGTCCTCCATAAGTGTAAGAAATGGGCTGGTGGTACAATATATGATTTTCTTTTCAAGATATCATGACTTAGGCCAGATATATGAGTTCATCGAAGACTAATTAATAAAGCCAAGTGATAAATCCTTGGTTTTCTATACAAATATCATACAAAAGCTCCCATCTTTGTAAGGAGCGAGCTCCCGTCAAGCTCCTTACTTAGGAGCGCAAAAGCGGGCTCCCAAGATGGGAGCGGCACCATTTTAGGAGCTCCCTGCAACTAAGGGCCAATGTTGTGAAAATTCTAACCCTTCCTAGGGTTTCTTTTGTTCAGGAGGATAATCCCCAAATCAAAACTACTATAACGCCTCTGTACTCAGTACTAGTTTACTTTATCCTGAACCGAACATCAGAAAATCAGTTCTAAGCACCAACAGGGTTAGCTACGAAGTGTAAGGCTGGGACACCCATAAATATGTATAGGCCATCTCAAGGTCAAATAGTGTTATTCAACACTTAAAGTGGAATCGATGATAACTTTGTGAATGTTGGTTGTTTGATATTGCATTGATTTTGTGTCTTGTGCCATGTAGCTCATAGACTTATAGTTGTGGTGGACCATCTATCAATTACGTAAAACAAGCATAATCTTAATTGGTACAATATTCATAGATATCCTTTTGCTACCATATACCTGATGTATCCATACATCGTATACTAACATTTTAACTTTTCAAGTTATGTGTCCACATACTAAGAATGGAGGCACACACTTTCGTGAGGTTTAGTGGAGGCACAAGGTGACTTCCTTGTGTGCTTCATTGAAATTTTTAATCTTTGGGTTGAATATGTTGTTATCCGGTCATTGAATTTAGGTGGCATATGGACGTGAGCATCCCATGAGATTATAGCTCTTGTTCATATATTGCAATTCAATTTAACAATTGCACAAAACAAAACTCCAAAAGCCAAAGTTTGCAAGAATAACAGTCAGCCCCAACCATCTTCTTTCTCGCATCTCTAGAATTGTACTTATCCACTTTTTTACTTCGTCTTCCATTCTCTCTCTTCTACTTTTTTCCGATTATCCTCTTTTCTTTCTTGAGATTGCTCCAGCAAGAACAAACTAGTTAGCCTTCTTACTTCTGTTTTTTATCCTGCTTTAGCAACTATATTTTCTTCTCTTCTTCTCATCATCATTTGCTTCTTGTTTTCTTCGGCTTATTGGATCCTTTTCTCCCAGTTTTCACCTTTGGTTCCAGCTTCCAGGTTTCTTTTCTTTTTTCTCCTCCATTATTGCTTTCTCACTTCCAGTCTAAATTGAATGATTGGTAGCATTAACTTGCTCTTCGGTTCTGTAAAACTCAAAAAACACTTCTCAAGAAATTGTTGACTATAAATATCTGGTAGATCATTTTTTCCCCATTTAGAATAGTAGCTGCTTCTTATGATTCTGTCTTAATGTTTAAAATTTGTTAATTTTAATAGTTATATTTAAAACATAAATAATAGTCTATGTAACCTTTACTCTTTTTATTTGACAACCGTAAATTATGCTTCTTCTGATCATGTTTTGATTGATTTCACATCAACATGATTTTTGACATTATGATTCCGAGTTTCGACGATCTAAAAAAACTGTTCAAAACTGTTCTGAACACTGAGTCTTTAGTTGTTAAAAGCGTGTGCCTAGACCCGAGGCTGAACGAAGCTCAGGTTGTGCACCTTAAGAGGTGCTCACATCTTTCAAGTCGCTATATAAAAGACCAAGAAAGGGCGATTATAAACCTAAAAGGGGGGAAAAAAGCGAAAACTTTTTTATTGCAGTCCACAGACTCCGCTCCACAAATCGGCAAGCTCAATTGAAGTCAATAACTTATTTCTGATCGAATAAAGTTTTCGGTCTCGACTGATCAAGTCTACTCCTCTATCTTTTTATCAAAATCTATCTCTGAACTTAAGTTTTTTCTTTTTCGAATTTTGAATCTCACCTGCTTTTATGTTTTTATTTTTGGATTTTTTTCTTTTCTCAAATTGTCGTTTGTATTGGTAATGGAGTGTTATTTTCTGCTTGTATAGTTCTTATTATGCATTAGGCGTTCTATCAAAAAGCCTAAGTAGCCCTGGACTATCTATGTACTGGCTCTCTTTTTTTAGCTATATTATATTTCTTATTACTGCTCCACCAGATGCCCTTCACTTCACCAACACTCGTGCCTGACGCTAAGCCTTGCATCCAAACCCCAACAGACCTTTGGTGCCTCAGCATGCCTACCGCATTTAACAACTATGATCCAGTTAAAAAGGACTGGACGGTATCCTTACAGAAAACTCTTTGCATTTCAAAAATTAATTTGTCTCTATGTGAAGCATAACTATGAACTAGATTCAAACAACAAGCCCAAGACACAGCTCAAATTATCTAATCAAAGATCATCCCACATTATACTTGTTATTTGTGCTGGACTAGATGCCCTTCCCTTCAACAAGGCTCACGCCTCGTTTTAAGCCTTCCACATAGACCCCAACAATTTTGGCACAAGAATGCGCCTACTACATTTAATAACTATGGTCCAGTCATTTAAGGACTGGAGAGTATCCTTACAGTTCGAAAATCAATTTAGGTCTATGTGAAGCATAATTATGAACCGCAACCAAACAAAAAGCCCAATATAAAGTTCAAACTATCTAAAACACTCCTTCCGCTAGCCCTGCAAAGTATTATATAATCCAAAAATGTTCTATATAACTTCGTGTCCGGGCCATCTTATGCACAGTACGACTAATCCTGGAGATCATAAACCCACCATCCACTAACCCTGAAAAGTTCAAATTATCTGATCAAATATTTTGTTTCTATATAACCAGGTGTCCAGGCCATCTTTCGTGCACTTGGACTAATCCTGGGACCACCACCAAGCCCCGGGCCTGACCACTAGGCGAACCCTCGGGGTTAATTATCTGATCAAAGATTATCCTAGCTCTTAATAAAAGAACATTTAAAACCAAAGTAAACAACACCAACCGAGAAAGAACAACTCACAATGCGGTTATCTCCTCGGATATATGTTCATTGTCATCGCGTGCGTGAGAACCGTGATCCTTCGACGGAGCTCTGCCCTTTAATCGACCCCCTCCGCCGTGCTTCTTCTTCTTCTTCGAACTGTGCCCCATTTTTTACTTGATGATCAAGCTGTTCTTCGCCTACTCATTACCAGGCCAACCTTTCGGATTAATGCTAATCGTTGAGAATCAGGGGATTTGTAAAACCCTAGAAGGAGCGATTGAACAGGGTTTGAATTGGGGTTCTATGAGAGAGAAAGAGAGAGAAAGAGACGTTAATGAACGATACTGGAATACTCGGGTGGCGCTGGGCGTGATCAGCTGTGGGAAAAAACAAAAAAAACCATGAAGTGTGACTCAAATGACGCGGAAACCCTCAATCTTTACAAAACTTCAACTAAATACCAGAAGTTTTCATGGAATTTGAAATAGACCTATTATGTCAAAGATCATCAAATTGGAGTCTTGGAGACAAGTGAATGAAGTGTCCATATCCTGGAACCGAGATACTGTAGGGCGCCCCTGTAGGTTGGATCAGGATCCCCCATCTCGACAATCAATGATTGAGATTTGTTGAAGCACTTTTACCGATCAAAGTTAACTTTTATAGGGTGCACTAGGGAGAAGTGACCTATAATGTCTCTGATACCCCATGTCCTCATTTTGGAATAAAAATGGAATGTGATGTGCACTTTTATGAATAATACACAATTTAAATAGATATATAACACACAATTTAGAAATTAGATAAAATAATGTTAGAAATCATTTAATCAAGAGCGACGTAAGGCTTTGCTCTGGAATTAGATGGTTTGGCGCATTTAAGTGTTCTATTGAAACTTGCTTATCACACACTCTCCCACCACCCATGCCACCAGTCCTATTCCTCTATTTCCCCACTCCCAAATGCCACAACCTAAATCATATAATGCACGTGTGTGTTTCATGAATAGAAATGCAAGTGTGAAGGCATCTTACAAAAATATTTTAAACTACTAAAATTCGCAAGAAAAAAAAATTGAAAACTAGAGTGTAAAGCAAGAAGAGGGTTATGTGACCTTGTCACAACCATGCCTACTATCTTTTAACCAATCAAAACCATGTAACCATCACCCGATCAACGAAGTACAACTCAATCAACGCCTAGTCACAGTATTGAAGAAACAAACTCTACACATAGTGGAGTTGCTTGGATTTGTATCTGGAACTTGTTAACTTGCCCGTAGTCCCAAAAGTTTACGTTTGGATTTGTATATGCAAATACTAGAGTGAAACCAAATACAAATGGAGAAGCAGAATGCAACCGAAAAATAAGTGCAACTAAGTCACTAGGAGTCCCAAAAACTTTTAAATTTTAAAAAAGACAGACACAACAATATATATCAAGTTATTTAACACAACTGCAACTACCTGTAGCGAGTAGCCTGTCTGAAAGTTGGGATTGGTCACGGCAGAACCAAAGGGTACTGGAGGAGGGACTTGGTTCGGTCGTGGAGGGGTAGAGTCTGAAGATGGAAGGGACCAACAGAAAGCTTAGAGATCTTGCATTTTTTACGATCCGATCCGTCTGTCTCGGCAATAGTGATCTAAATTTCATCTTGGCAATGGACAACTCCGATCTACAAGAGCCGAGATAAAATCTAGATCAATGATTGTCAAGATGAGCGGCTCGAACCACGCACTACAATCCTGTAATGCACCCCAGCACTACAACGTCCCCAAATCCAGCTTACGGATAGTTGCAAGTATACTGAATTTACAGTAAAAGGCTGGGTCAAAAGTGGTATGGCTTTGAAAGAGTTATCATCAGAAAATAAAAAAACAACCACAGGAAGAAACAAAGAATCCAGACTAGGCAACGAATAACAGTCCATAAAACATATACTTCAAGCTAATGTTTTAACATTCCCTCCGCAATATACATGGGAGCTGGCTAAGAACACTATGTCAAGGTTCTGGAGCTTTTGCAGCTTTTCTGCCTCCCATCCCAGGCAGCTTGCCAGCTTCTGCAGAAACCCTACTAGCTTTGGACGGCCATGCTGCATAATTTGGCAAGTAATTGTGATGCAGCTGACTCTCTTGCTAAACGAGGAATCGAGTGCAAGTCACTTCCTCCCGAGCACTTGAAATCTACCCCTTTTACAGTTATATTGGCACGGAATCCACCTAAAAGAAAAAGTGGCTAAAATTAATTTCTATCTGCATAATATACCAGAACCAAATAAAAAAAGGTAGTACCATGTAGCGATTTTCACCACCAAATACGAAAAATGTTCAAACAGATAACTAACTATAAAAGAACATGTAAACTATGACAAAGGTATCGGCAGTTGGAGAAAGCACACTTAAACAGAAGTTGCTTTCTCCCAGAAACTTTTTACACCCAACATATCAAAGAAGTTCCAAAAGATTAAGAGAGTAGGATTACAAATGAACGGCACAGGTAGGGGAATAAAAGATATCAACAATATCAAGCAACTTAAGGACAAGAAGTAGTAAAGTAGCAGTAAATATCCGAATGGGTGATAAGGCATGCAGATGATCAGGTAAAATAACAACTGATAATCACTGAAGAGGTTTATATTGGCAATAAGAAAACCTTCCGCCATCCCTTTCCAAAAGAACCACATGGAAGCTACAACAATGAAAACAGGGAAAAAGTTATCCGCAAAATTTGTAGAAACATGATTACAATCAATATGGCAAGTTACCTGCACAAGCGTACATCAGCCCATGTTCAAAAACAAGAGAAGGAATATAACATGGTTAGTACATCACAGGAACTTGGAAGTTAAAACCTTGTGATCTATCTTGACGTGTAGCATTAGGATGTAAGAGCGAGCCATGCTTAATAAAGAGGTCAATCTTTTACATGAAACACACCATTATAGCAGACAAAACCATGTTTAAAAGTACCAGCTTACCCTCTGTTGGCGATAAATGATATGTTGGTTATGTCCAATTGTTCTCGTAACATATGTCATCCAGTTCCTGGTGTCAGAATTTTTTTTGTCACGAACAAGTATGTGTTAACAAAGAGTAATGCATAGAATACTGCTCTAAGAAATATAAAAGATACTTGAAACGAATATATAATGCCCAAATACAATCCACAAGCAGAAAGCACGTAGAATCAAATCCCCAGAAACAGACCTGATGCAGCATTTGTGTTTGGATTGCCTAGTTTTTAAGGTCGCAAGTGGGCAATTTAGAATGAATTGACAATAGGACACCAACAAAATTCAGGACACATGATGCTCGAACAATCATCCATACAAGTTAGAAAAGTAGTTACCTTAATGAAAACATCAAACACATATCAATGTCTTCAACTTATAGCTAATATCAATGTTTACTAACTTATAGCACTTCAGATAAATGGCAGACAGCTTAGTTACCTGAAAATTAAAACACACTTCGATAAAGATTAAAGAGTGAACCAGTATGTACAGATTGATTCGATTGGAAGCATAGGAGCAATAGAGATGTCCAAGCTATTTCAACATAAGTTGCAAAAAAGTTTCCATATTAAGTTACTTTATTGTGATGTAGAAGGCAGTGAACAAAGCCAAAGAACCTGGAGATCTATGTTAGTATTGTTAGACGGTTTAGAATGAGGGAAATGTGGGGACAGAAGGCCCAAGTCGAAACAAGACAAACCACTAAATAAGTGGTCGCTCGGTTTTTATGGAGTTGAGTGGTCAATTTAAGTTTCCATTCCCTATTTTCCTTATTACATTTTATGTCCTCTTATGTTTAGTGTACAATATCAATACATACATACACGTCAAAAAAGCAAAAAAAGTCTGAATACACCATATAAGAAACCATATTCTTAAGTAGATGAACTGAAATATACAGATCTAGCCCCACTCCCAAAAATATGCTCCCCTTGTCCAATAAATTAAGAGACAGTGAAGTGTGAAGGGGGATTCTACAGACATCAGCCTCTTTCATCCCCAACCTCCAATTATCTGACTCTGCACTGCCTTTCTTAGGGATCAGGAAAATGTCAAATGGACTCTTCTAAAACATGAAGAACTCACAAACTAGGAAAGCGTACTTGGTCTGAAGTCTGAACTATTTGATTCAACTACTAAGAAGGAGATGTCTCCTATTGGACTCGTGTCTGACACCAGCACTCTTCAGACATGGCAACCACTCGTCCAACCGGGTCTTGTAATTTTTCATTTCTTCTAGAACTGAGCTCGCTTTGGAGTTTGGACACTTGCGAAATACTTAAGACATACATGAAACAAATGGTGAAAACATAACTTGAGCCAATGATAAAATCGAGCCAAAATAGCTTTACACCTATTAACCCTTGATATTTAGACATTTAACAGGAGCAACAAAAAACTTGGAAGTTATTTGACTTCTGTGGCACAATTACACAACCATGAGAGTATTTCTTGGAATTCAGTATAGAAAATATGATAATTACCTAGACCTTGACAGAGTTAAGACCAATTGTCGTGGCATCTATATCATTATCTTCTTTCTGGCGATGGTCAACTTCGATTACGTTGTACATACTCTAGTTTTCATTTTCACTCGGGAGGCTAACCTTTCTTTTTTATTTCATAAGAAATTATATTACCAAAAAGGCATTTAGGGAATGCCGCCCAAACACAAATAAAGGCCACAAGATAAAAAGGGCCCTATACACTTGCACTCCTATTCGACTGAAAAAGCTCAAACCAATCTATTTCGGGAGGCTAACCATAGAGGAGTCATCGATTTCCATATTTTGTGGCCCAATGAAAGAATCAGCCAAACAAATCATGCCACTGCCATTCTCATCTCTCCCCTTCAAACATTCAGTAGTAGTTTCACTAGCCTCATTGTTAACAAATTCTGCCGCTTTAGAATCATCTCCATCTTCAATAACCTCTTTATCACAAAGGTTGTTTACCCCTTCAGAGTTGATGATGCCATTTTGCGATACCAGCCTTAAACCTTGCAAACCATCAAGCAACACCAAATAAGACAGAATGAAGTGCCAGATTCTGCCTGCTCTTTGATCTGTTGATGGTACCATGAAAAAGGTATTCCAGAACACGTGGGTAAGGCAGAAAAAAAAGGAAGGGAACACGCACGCATGGAGTTCCATTGCTTTGTACACTCTAGAATCACAATTCTACAAATACTTTTCGGGTTCTTCTGTGTATCCATTGTAAACAGAGCAAGCTACTGGGCAGTGTACTATACTAAAAGAACCATATTATAACATACAGAACATTCATTTCACTAGGGGATAAAAAATCTTGAAGAAACATGGACTGGCATTTTTAGATGACAGGAAAACTGTTAATATGTCCTTTTCAACTGGCTTGCATTCCATATTCACACAAACGACGTGAATGAGGCGAGGAATTGCATCATGCATTGCTTATTGCACTTCGCATCATGTATCACATTTGTCTCGTAAAAGGCACAAAATATAAGATGCATTCACTCATACGTAACATGAATCATAGGTTATTGACACCACCTCTACAAGTACTAGGGAATCAGTGTGTTTTTGTTCTAACTTTTCCTGTTCGGCTGTTCCCGTTCTGTATGCATCTCACCTTTCTCTCTTCTACTTTCTTTTTCTTACTCTTCTCCTTTTGCTGTATCTATGAGGTTGTCTAAGATGGCTCAGCATTGTGCAATTTAGAATAAGGCATCTACGCGAAGGAGTGATCTAAATGTAACAGATTCCTACTCCTGACCCAAGCAAGTTACTAGGGAAGGATACTTCACAAATTTTAGACCAAAAGCAATGGACAACAAGGCCAAAAATAATTTTCATCTTAAAGAGCAACAACATTAAGCAACCATGTGCCGCAACAACGAACGAACAAGGTCTCAACAAGGTTTAGTTGAGGAAAATATTTGACACAATATTAACAGATATAATGTAGAGTACTTAGACGAAAGAAGCAAATGTACATACATAACTCATGGGCCGGTTTGTCACAAGCAAGGCATAAACTACTTGTGCCAAGCGACGGTAAGCAAGTCAGTAGGAAGTGAGGCCGGATCAAGTTCCCAACAGTCTTTTGGAAGATTCGCAGCCTCTTCCTCGGAAAGCTTCCTAGCCGGAATCTGATGCGAAAACAACCTGACGTCGTCTTTCTCAAGCCATCTGATAGCATGACAACCGATCTCTTTCCTCTTAAATACTGTCTTGAACCCCTCAACCTTCTCAAGGTAAGCCATGCTCAACCCATGTATCTCACTGTAACTAGTTAAAAACACAACTATGTCATAGCATCTCTCTCTATGCAAAGAAGGGTTCCTCCTCCCTTCATTTTCTAAATCATTATCCTTATAAAGTGCCCACACTGAACCCTTCTTTGGATAAATCCTATACACTTCTCTCGCTGCTCTTTCTGCATCCGCAATGTGAGAAAAAATGTTGACAGAATCAACTAAAGTCTTCCTCGCAACTTTAAACCTCCCACAAGAAATATGAATTCCCATTTTCTCCCAACAAATCAATCCCTCATCTCCGTTAGTCTGAAGATCTAACCAACTCATCCACACCTCAAAAGGGTTCGCTGAAACAACTTCATCAATCAAGCCATAATGCCTAGGCATTCCATCGTCGTCATCATAAATTGCCCATACTTGCCCTTTCTTAAAACTCCTCTCCATTCTGTCTTTATCAAAATTATAGAAATCGGAATCCTCCACCGCCATTATCTCCAAATCCCCACTTTTCGACGCACTCCTACGCTTTTCCATCTCTACATTTCCACTCTTCAAACTTCTCCACCTCTCATTTTCCAAATGCCCGCCCTTAGAAGTACTACGCCTCACCCTCTTCTCTCTCACCTTCTCGCTCTCTATTTCTGTTTCTCTCTCATCTTCCTTTGACCTCTTTTTCTTCTTCTCCCCATTCATCTTCCGCTTCGCTAAGGCTTGCATTTCCGCAAGTGTCATGGTCTCTTCTCCATCTCCCGCCATCTTGGGCTTCGATTTCTCCATTACCTCAACCCCAGCTTCCCATCCCTCTTTCTTATCCACATTTTGCGATCTTTCAACCCCACCACCACTACCCAAATTACGATTCAACTCAACACTTCTCACAATCCCATCTGGCCTTGACCTCGCCAATACCTCCTCAACGCTACTCATTTTCCGCTTTGATTTCCCACTTGCAACCCTCTCTACACTCCCCCTAACCCTATCACTGGACCTACTTCCAACCCTATCATCCCTAACCCTAACCCTATCACTAGACCTACTTCCAACCCTATCATCGTCCTCTTCTTCAACCATATCCGAAACCTCCACGGCTTTAAAGCTCTTCTTACAACTGGGACACACCAAATCATGCCCCAAGTACTTCCTCTCAAACTTATGCAACAGCCGACACGTCGAACACGCGGTCCAGAACGCGTCCGCCGCCGCGGTTTCCACCCCTCCTCCTCCACCTCCCTCCGTGGCTTCCGACTGCATTGCAATTCGCAGCCTCATATCGTACTCCTTGCGCCGAATCTTATCCGACAAAACCCTAAACGCCTCGGCGACGAGCTTAAATGCCTCCTCGGAGGCGGGGAAGGGGTTCTTGTCGGGGTGAAGGGTAAGGGCGAGCTTCTTGTACTGTTTCTTGACGGCGTTGGTATGGGAGAAGGGCTCGATGTGGAGGATCTTGTACCAGTCGAGTGTTGTTGTGGCGGTGGATGAGGAGGGACTGGCTGCAACGCGGAGGATTTGGAAGGCGGTGAGTAGCTCGGAGAGGCCATCCAGGGAGGGGGAGAGGCGGTGGGCGCGCTTGGCGTATTTGAGGGCGGATTTGAGGTTGGAGGAGGAGTATTTTTGCTCGGCAAGGGTTTTGAGGCGGAGGGCTTCTTCTTCTTCTGGGTTTTTGCATGGTTTGTCGTTCATGGTGGAATCGGTGCAGGAGAGAGAGAGAGAGATAGAGAGAGAGGGGATTGTTGACTACTTGACTGCAAGAGTGATCGTATGGACAAATTTTCCGGCAACTACGATCCTTTCAGTTGCAGAAGCTAACACTGTTTATGTAAAAATATGTGTGTGTATATAGAGAGCCGTTTGGAACCTCTATTGAAAGGAAAAGAAAGGAAATAAAAAAATAAAAAAGAGAAGTAAAATACGAGGGAAAATTTATTATTTATTGCACTTAAAATTTTTATTTTCTTCTCTTTTTCTCTTCTGACCAAATAATAGGAGGAAAAATTTTTCAATTTTTCTTTTTTTCCTTTTTTTTTTCCTGAGTTCTAAACAGAGCCTACGAGAATGGGGGTGTCGACAATGTTGTGCGTGGAGAAATATTTGGGTGCCGGGTGGGTTCCTCGTGGTATCGGCTCGCACATCCGGGTCGTTCAACACACTTTTGAACGATTCGAATTTGGAGAAAAAAAAAATGGAAGAGAAAGAGGAGAGAGAGTACACTTTTTGACGGCTCGGATGGATTGCTCAGGCACCATGTGGGTACGACCACGTGATATCCACTCAGTACCCAAAATTTTCTCGATCGGATGAGAGTGAATGTGTAATAACCCGAAAATTTTAACTAATAAAAATATTAAAAAGTATTATTTAATTCTAATAATATTAATTTCCTTATAGTAGATAATTACAAAAAATAGTATTCTATCTAATTATCTCTTTAAAAATATTTTATCATTGCATGCATGCATACAACTCTTTTATATCTCCCTCTCCTACTCCTACTCGATCTCTACCTCCTCCGTAACCCTTAAACCGAGCTAAATTCATCCGTTCAGAAACCCAATTCGATTAGAACTCGATTTAATCCTACCACATCCAAATTCTCTTATAAATACATAACTACTCCTACCCTAGGGCATGTACAATACTCATCACCTTCCACGGAGTCAAAAAAGAGAGAAAAATCGAAGAAAACCGAGCTATATTCCATAGAATTTTAGAGAGAGAAAGAAAGAGAGAGAAAAGCGGGTTTCATAGATTCGACCAACCAAAACTCAAATTGACCGTTCATTTACCTTCTACAATCCCAAGTATCCCCGAAGATCAACCAATTCGAGCCCAAAGTTCCCCGATCGACGAAATCGAAGTTGTCTTCTCCAAACGTTCAAGTTCGATCGAAAACAAATTTAATCCGATTCGAGGTATTATAATTCGATCCGAAGCTTCCTCTAAGTATATTTAACGTTTATAGACATACCCCAATAGGCCCCGTAGCCCCATGCATCAAAACGGAACCAAAAAAAAATTAAAAAAAACGTTTCCAGCCGCGACCTTCGGGCGGCCCAGCCGCATGCACCAGAAAACAGAGTTCGCGGCCGCGAACTCCCCTCGGCCCAGTTTTGCGGTTTGTATTGTTTTGTTTCGAATGTGTTTTACGACCTCCCGAACCTAGTTTTCGACTCCCGAAATATTTTTCCTAGGTTTCTAACACTCGAAAGATCATATCTTGTTAGTTTCATATTTTTTTTATTTAATATTCTATTTATTAAATTTTTATTCGTTAACTTGTAAAAGTTTACAAACTAAAAATCACTGCGACCTTATAAACTACTCTATAAATTCCCAAAATATTTTTCCTAGATTTCTAGCATGTTAAATATCATAACTTGCTGATTTCATAAAATTTTTATGTTATTAGCTATTTATTTTATTTTTAATTAAAGTTACAAACGAAAAATAATTGCGACCTTACAAAAAAATGTTTTTAACATCCAAAATATTTTTATTAGACTTCTGACATCTCAAAAGTGATATTTTAGTAAAATAAAATTTTATTTATTTAATTAACCATTTCTTGTTATTTACGCGTTGTTTCTTGATAATAATACTTTAAAATATTATAAAAGAGGTTGATAATTTCGAATAATTTTATTTAGACTTCTTACAGTCCTAAGATGATACTTTGTTAGAATAAATATATTTTTAATTATTTAATTATTTATTATCTATTTATTCTTCTTTTGCCTATTAACTTAATCTTTTTATTTAAAATAATTCCGTGAGCATCCAAACCCAACTTTTAGCATTCGAACTTATTATAGAGCACTGTTAGGACCTTTATTAAGGTTACGATAATTATTCTAATATTTTTACCTAATTAATGTATTTAATTAGTGTTTAATTAACTTAATTACTTATAATTAATTAACAAAAGTCTAGAAAATTATTTTTAAATCTTAATTAATTAATTCTTTCATAATTAATTAATTCTTTCGTTCTTAATGACTTTGTGACCATACGAGATTAAGGGCAACGGCCCAGTCATAAAAAGTTATGTGATTGCATTGACTAATAATTGTTTTGACCCATCTGTTATTCGTTTTTAATTACTATTGAGATTGATATTGTGTTGATGCTTAATTTGAATGATAGATTGGACCCTAGGGACATGGGATGGTATGCGAAATAGAAATCACGTAGGCGATGCTAAATAATGGATAAATTGTGAAGTTTCTTTCTGTTTAGAGGTTGCATGCAGGCGTGATGTTGAGATATGATGAGATTGTGATGAGAATTGAAACTGGCGGGTGTTCAGTGATGAATTGATAGACTGGCGGGTGTCCAGTGATGATTGTGAAATGATTGTGATGTGGTTTATAAGATAGGCGAACCCTTGCTGTAGTTATTGGGGGTGCACACTCGGTACATAACTTAGGTGTTCCTGCGACAACAAAGGGAAGTGATCTCATGGGACCGAGCATGGCTAGTGGTTGGGGAGGAAAGATCTCACGGAGGGATCTTAGATTTCATATTAAGATAATGGATAGTAAAGAATCAAGTTATGTGAATTATCTATGCTCTACTTGTTCGTATAATTATCTCCTGTTTGATTGTTAACTGTATTGTAAGAGGGGTATTTGGGTTGGATTATACTACGGGGTGAACTCTTTCACTCAGGCACAGATTTCCTGGCATCCGTGTCAGATTTTGCAGAAAATCAGGAAGAACCGCAGAATCCCGAAGGTGACCAATTCTATACCGAAGAGAATCCGAAAGTGGGAGTTGAGCTAGAATACGCTTGGGACCCATATCAATCCTAGAAGACGGCTCTATTATCTGTTTAGCTTATCCATTTAAAGACTATTTTTAATATTTTCACAATAGTTTGTAATAGATGAATCCTTAGGACGAATTATCTGTTTTGGATTTTAAATTGGATTTAATAAATTTTTCGAGAATTAGTATTTAATACCTCCGATTTTACTTCCGAAAATCGGGGCGTTACAGAATGGATGGAAAACAAAAGATGTCTACCCCACCGCACCAATTCACCGCTGCACTCACGGTGCCATTGTGGCACAAGTTTGGTGCCCAATAAATGGGATGATGATTGATGATATTGTGGGATTCATTTTAGGTCCCAATAAAATAATTCAAACTACAAGTTCTTTTTAAAATATTTTTTATGGGTTCTTATAAAAAAAATTAGTTCAATCCGATATTCATAAGTTTTTTTTCAAAATTCATACACAACGGCACCGTTTTTTATCGGCATGAATCGTTAATCTATGATTGTGCGACAAAACACTCAATTTTAGAATATTTTTATATGAGGCTCTTTGAGTACTTCAAAGATGATACAATCCGCTCATTAGTTTTAAAATATACTTGTCATTGGTTTTTGAATATTTTTTTTTATAAATTCTATTTTGGCAATCAATCATTCAGACATGGTTATAACTCTTATCAGTTAGAGCGCTTTAACAAATCTCAACCATTAATTGCCGAGATGAATGATTCAAATGCCCTTTACAGGGTACACTACAAGGAAGTGCCCTACAGTGTCCCCGATTCTCCAAATCCTCATTTTTGGAATGAAAATGGATTCTGACATGCACTTTTACAAAATAATACACAATTTATATAGATATAACACACAATTTAGAAATTAGACAGATATAGTTAGAAATCATTTAATCAAAGGCGACGTAGGGCTTTGCAATAGAATTAGATGGTTTGGCACATTCAAGTGTTCTATTGAAACTTGCTTATCACACACTCTCTCGCCACCACACCCCAACTCATATAATGTACGTATGTATGAGCAGAGGGTTATGTGAGAAGAGGGTTATCCGCGAATGAAGAAATTGAAAATTGGAAAGTAAAGCGAGAAGAGGGTTATGTGACCTTGCCACTCTCACACTCACCATCTTTTAACCAAATCAAAACCATGTAACCGTTTCCCCACCCTCCACAACGATTATATCACCTGATCAACGAACTCACAGCATCGGAGAAACAAGCTCTACACGTATTAGAGTTGCGTGGATTTGTATCTCCAACTTGTTATGTTGCCAATAGTTCCAAAAGTTTACATTTGGTTTTGTATCTTTTAATACTAGAGTGAAACATAATACAAAGGAAGAAGTAAACTGCAACCGGAATACGTGCAACCGAAGAAACTTGAACCCAAGAGTCTAAGACATCTCCCAACCAAAGCTCTGATATCGGGTTAAGTTGCTAGTTGTCCCAAAAGCTTAAATCGTTAAAAAGATGGACACAAGAATACATATCAATCTACTTAACCCAACTAAGTGAACAAGGTTCGAATGGATTGTTCCGATCGACTCTTCCAAATGAGGCATTTTGTTCGGCTTTAGATCGTTTAAGTATCACATCAAAAAGTTGCGAGTTGCAGTGTCAACTGCGTGACTGCCTGTAGTCTATCTAGTTGGGATTGGTCTCGGAAGAAACAGAGGATGGTCACAGATGGTACTGGAGGAGGGACTTCCCGCCCTTTGGGGGTAGGCCCTGAAGATGAAGGGACCTACAGATAGCTTAGAGATATAGTATTTCTAACGATCCGATCCAATCCATCTAGGCAATAGTTGTCCAGACATAATCCTGACAATGGACAGCTCAGATCTACAAGAGCCAAGATAAAATCTAGACTACTGATTGTTAAGATGAGCAGCTCGGACCGCGCACTACACCCCTGTAATGCATCCCAGCACTACAAGGTCCCCAAATCTGGCTTATGGATAGTTGGAAGTATATGGAGTTTACAGTAAACGGCTGGGTCAGAAGCGGTCTGGCCTTGAAAGAGTACTCATCATCAGAAAATAAAAACCAAGCACAAGAAGAGTCCAAACTAGGCAATGAACAGCAGTCCATAAAAGGTGTACTTCAAGCTATTGTTTTGTCAAGTCATTTTTACATTCCCTTCTCAATTTACATGGGAGCTGGCTAAGAACACTATGTCAAGGTGCTGGTGCTTTTGCAGCTTTTCTACCTCCCATCCCAGGCAGCTTGCCAGATTCTGCAGAAACCCTACTGGCTTTGGACGGCCATGCTGCGTAATTTTGCAAGTAATTGCGATGCAGCCGACTCTCTTGCTGAACGAGGAATCGAGTGCAAGTCACTTCCACCCGAGCACTCGAAATCTACCCCTTTTACAGTTATATTGGCACGGAATCCACCTAAAAGATAAAGTGGCTGAAATTAATTTTATCTGCATAATATACCAGAACCAAATAAAAAAAAAAAAAAAAAAAAGAGGGTACCATGTAGCGCACTTCACCACCAAATATGCAAAATGTTCAAACAGATAACTAACTATAAAAGAACATGTAAACTATGACAAAGGTATCGGCAGTTGGAGAAAGCACACTAAAACATAAATTGCTTTCTCCCAGAAACTTACGCCAAAAATATCAAAGAAGTTTCAAAAGATTAAGGGATAAGATTACCAATGAACGGAACAGGTAGGGGAATAAAAGATAAGCAACTTAAGTACAACGAGGAGTAAAGTAGCAGTAAATATCTGAATGGGTGACAAGGCATGTAGATAATCAGGTAAAATAACAACTGATAATCACTGAAGAGGTTTATATTGGCAATAGAAAACCTTCCGCCATCCCTTTCCAAAAGAACCACATGGAAGCTAGGAAAAAACTTATCCGCAAAATATGTAGAAACATGATTTACAATCAATATGGCAAGTTACCTGCATAAGCGTACATCAGTCCATGTTCAAAAACAAGAGAAGGCATATAACATGGTTAGTACATCACAGGAGATTGGAAGTTGAAACCTTGTAATTTATCTTGATGCGTAGCATCAGGATCTAAGAGCGTGCCGTGCTTAATAAAGAGGTCAATCTTTTACATGAAACACACCATTATAGCATACAAAACCACGTTTAAAAGTACTGGCTTACCCTCTGTTGGCAATAAATGATATGTTGGTAATGTCCAATTGTTCTCGTAGCATATGTCATCCAGTTCCTGGTGTAAGAAATATTTTTGTCACGAACAAGAAGTATGTGTTAACAAAGAGTAACGCGTAGAATACTGCTCTAAGAAATATAAAGGATACTTGAAACGAAGATATAATGCCCAAATACAATCCAAGAGCAGAAAGCACTTAGAATCAAATTCCCAGCAACAGACCTGATGCAGCACTTGTGTTAGGATTGTCTACTTTTTAAGGTCGCAGGTGGGCAAAT
This sequence comes from Rhododendron molle, assembly GCA_025413875.1. Taxonomy (NCBI): domain Eukaryota; kingdom Viridiplantae; phylum Streptophyta; class Magnoliopsida; order Ericales; family Ericaceae; genus Rhododendron; species Rhododendron molle. Next base: position 10,825,022 of record CM046389.1, on the reverse strand, counting down.
TAGAATGAATTGACTATAGGACAATAGCAACATTCAGGACACATTCATCCATACAAGTTAGAAAAGTAGTTAACCTAATGAAAACATCAAACACATATCAATGTCTTCGACTCCTACAGTAAAAGGTCAAGTATTACATACCCGTCTAATGTAACCAGTTACTCCGTAACACATTAAGAATGCAACTTAGTCTAAGTTCGATTGTTTCAATGGTGCACTTAAAAGGTAGAATGACTTCATTGATGTTATGTAACGGCAAACTGGCAAATGTAAAGGATGGGGCATCTTAGCCCTAAACGTAAACACTTGTTACTGGTTAGACTTCTAATATTTCCATTGACCACATTAATAACTAATCCCATTGATGTATGACTACCTTAGAAATGTAAAACATCGAGATGATCTTGTTTGCCATATTCAGAAATGGGATATGAAACAAAGATAAAGCCAAAACATGCCTGACATGAATTTCGCAAACTGAGGACAGCCTCAGACAATCTCTTCTTCCTCCTATATTCAGATGAGCCTTCGTCTTCAAACTGTTGACAAGTCCTATCTTGAGTTCCGTAATTGCTTTTTAGGCATAAATCATCACAAGAATCTACAATGGCCTCTATCTTCACAGCCAAGTCATGTTCAGACCCTAATAGAAATAAAATAGAAATTAAAACACAAGTTATTTGGAGTATACTAAGTATCAAAGTCAATATGCAGTCATGCACTAATGTAATTTTCAGAAGCTTGATTGTGATCTCACTTAGTTAGACATTTTACAAAGAAAAAAAGAAAGACTTTGTTTTTTTTCCCCGGTAAAAAGAAAGAATTTGTTCCCAAAAGGTTCTTACAAATTGGACGGTGGCTAATTAGAAGGATATGTAACACGAAGGGAAAGATGAAACCTGCCACTATATTCCAACGTTTGTATGTTCTCTAATTCTCCTTTCACACATTTTATACACTTCTAATGCTATCAAAAAAATAAAACTTCCCAAACACAGACTTCTCTATATTAATTCAATCAGACTTTAAAAGCACAAACAAGTGAACTGCATCTGGGATACATAACACATATGCATGTCTGCATATTATTTGCCACGTTATTGCTGTAATTCCTCAATTTGTTAAATAGCTTCCGTTTCGTCATATTTTTAGGTTGTCTGCTCATATCTTGTTGAATCCATGTCCATGCTTCACTACAGGTACAGGATTATATCTTGCATCCCAAATAACGAGCTGGTGACAAAGACTAATTCGCTTTCGCCTAATTAGAAAAATAGTTGTTCCTTATATCCACATTTCAAGGAGTGATTAAGGTTCGAAAGGTATCCATCTACCAGCCATTCAAGAGGAAACTGTTCTACAACCAACCGTTTAACTAATTTATTCATCACTATTGCTGGAGTTACAGTTATGGCAGAACAGCAGTTCAACACCCGATCAACTGACATCCAAGATATGGGTTAAAGGTGACGTTCGATAAAAAAAATCTAAGGTGTGGAACTGAATCCAGGATAGTTTATTGACCAGCTTGAGCCAAAAAACTGACTGGGTAGAAACATAATTCACTTCTACATCCAAAATATCAACTAATACACGCGAAAAAAATGATACAAGAACGAAAAGACCTTACCGTCCAAAATCGTATGAATATTTCTCTCATTCACAGCAATCTCATCTTCAAGATTTCGTAATTGGCAAGCCTAGAAGTGGAAGCAAAGAACTGAAATGAAGGTATGTAAAGCAAGAAGAAAACTGTGAAAGTAGTCATCTGTAGTATAAATGAAAAGATATATGGAGCAGGCGGAAAAAGGTAAAGCCGCATCTAGGAGAACCATCAGGAAAAAAATTTAAAGGCCAAAAACTAAATCATGTAGACTATTGACAATATTTGATCTTTATGATTTGGAAGAACCCAATGTCTTCAATAATGAAGAGACTACCCTCACCAAATCATGATTATTGATTACCACAAATCCAAGTGGAAAGCCCAAAAACCACTACTTAAAATAAGGTATTATTCAATGTCTTCCATGGAAAAATATAGGTGGAAATCATTGTCTTCCACACAGACATGAATGTCTACAATCACAATTTATGGTTGCCATAGATGCATAGTTGATTGGTAGAATCGTAACGGAGGCAAGAATTTAATGTTACAATACAGATTTGAACTCAGCTTCTATAATCGGGGAGTGGCTGATAGGAGCCACTGAGCATGAAGGGGACTTAAAATTGTTCAACATCACTATAAATGAGCAAAATTGCTAGATTTTTGATTTGATAAGCACAATTGCTAGTAATGCCAAAGCATGGGAGACACAAAGAAGGATAGGAATCCTATACAACATGCACTAAGGGTCTTTCTTCTGAAAAAAATGCTCCACGATAACTAGTCCTTCAAGCCCCACCTTCATCCAGATCGAGGAGTTTATGTGAAAGGAAAGGGACACCATGATTTTGCAGCCCATTATTTACTTTCTGGTAATCACAGCCCATCAAAATTGGATGCCCTCCCCCATAAAAACTTAAACATATGCGGTTCCGCTCACACAACATTTGACACAAGTTTTGCGTAGGACCCCCACGCAAATGATCAGAGCCGTTCAATTTATTTAAAACATGTTTTTTAGAGCTCCCATAAAAAATTAACTTATTCTGATAATGGCAAGGGCTTGATCGGTTCATTTAGTTGATTCATGTCAAATTTGACAGAATATAATTGAATGAGCGGATCAAGCCCTTACCGATATCCAAATGAGTTGATTTTTTTAGGACCCCTTAAAAACATGTTTTAAACAAATTAAACAGCTTCGATTATTCGCGTGGGGCTCTGATTAGTTTTGTGTCAATGTCACACACACATTGTCTTATGAATGGCGTCAAATTTAAGCCATTATTGTATACTCCAAATAGGACATCTTCAACATAAAGTGAAGCTAATTTGATTGGTACAGGTCTCACCACAAAAAAAAAAAAAGTAGTTTCAGTCACTGTAGAACAAGTAATACCAGTTTATATCTTTTTCTGAGAAGAACTCTCAAGGCAGTCTGCGTCAACACGTTTTCTTTTGTAGCTAGAGCGCCATGTAGCTTTTGTAGATATTTAGAGCTTAACTGGATATGACCCAATGCACAATCACCGATCGGCAGTTCATCTTGAACAGATGAGATAATGCTGCAGGTCTTGTTACCTGAATCAATGTTCTCATTTCCAACCACAGCAACACATGACTTTGTCATGGAGTCATCCATCTCTACCTGGCAAACATCAGATAAAATCACAAGACAGAGAGTGAGGAATGAAAACTTATGACAAACCTTACTACTCTGAATTGACAGTTTCGTCCTCTCCCTGCTGAATCTATTGATTTTACACATGCATCAGTCTGTAACACCTAAACTTTTTGCCAGATCGTCAGCCCCTTTTTGCCAATCAAACTTCAATTCCTTTTAGATTCTCAATTGAAAGGTTTCTAAAAAGAAAATGCTAGGCAATAATATAGGTAGTAACATAAGATCCACTATGACCAGTGACCAAAGGTTTTAACAGGAAAGATATTTAGCAAAAATATAGGCAGCTTTTAGCACATTTAACTCATTAACAAGAACAAGATCCTTCTCCTTACGGCAACAAGCTAATATCAATGTTTACTAACTTATAGCTCTCCAGATAAATGGCAGACAGCTTAGTTTACCAGAAAATTAAAATACACTTCGATAAAGATTAAAGAGTGAACCAGCATGTACAGATTGATTTGGTTGGAGGCATAGTGGCAATAGAGATGTCCAAGCTATTTCAACTTAAGTTGCAAAAAAGTTTCCATATTAAGTTAGTTTATTGAGACATAGGGGGTGTTCCAGTTTCTTAAAAAAAGAACTTTTAGAAAAGGAAGGTACTTTCAAGCTCAAAAATTATGAGTTTACGCAAATAATTTTTCTACCAATATAGATCTTGTTTGATAGATCTCATTGAGATCTTTTAAACGGTGCAAAAAATATCAAAAAAATATTTTTCATTTTCGTTATATTTGAGTTTGAAATTACCTTCTTTTTGAAAAAGAAGGTTTAGAAAGAAAGCGGAACGGGGCCATAGAAGGCAGTGAACAAAGCCAAAGAACCTGGAGATCAATATTAGTATTGTTAGACGTTTTAGAATGAGGGAAGTGTGGGGACAGAAGGCCCAAGTCGAAACAAGACAAACCACTAAATGGTCACTCTGTTTTTATGTTATTGAGTGGTCAATTTTAAGTGTTTCATTCCCTATTTTCTGCATTACATGTTATTTCCTCTTATGATTAGCGTACAGTTTGAATACGTACACACACGTCAAGAAAGCAAAAATGTCTCTGAATATACCACATAAGAAACCATATTCTTAATTAGATGAACTGAAATATACAGATGTGGCCCCACTCCCAAAAATATGCTCCCCATGTCCAATAAATTTAAGAGACAATGTTGTGTGAAGGGGAATTGTACAGACATCAGCCTCTTTCATCCCCAACCTCCAATTATCTGACTCTGCACTGCCTTTCTTAGGGACCAGGACAATGTCAAATGGACTCTTCTAAAACATGAAGAACTCACAAACAAGGAAAGGGTACGGAAAATTAATCTGAAATGTCTAGTTAGACATGCACCAGCAAGAAAACACATACATAAGTTTTTTTTCTAGATACAACAGCCTTTTATGGTACTTGGTCTGAAGTCCGAACTATTTGATTCAACTAAAAAGGAGGAGATGTCTCCTATTGGACACATGTCTGAAACCAGCACTCTTCAGACACATGCCAACCACTCGTCCACTGGGACTTGTAATTTTTCTTTTCTTCTAGAACTGAGCTCGCTTTGGACACTTGCGAAATACTTAAGATGTACATGAAACAAATGGTGAAAACATAACTTGAGCCAATGATAAAATTGAGCCAATATAGCTTCACACCTATTAACCCTTGGATATTTAGAAATTTAACGGGAGCAACAAAAAACTTGGAAGTTATTTGACTTTTGTGGTACAAGTACGTAACCATGAGAGTATTTCTTGGAATTCAGTATAGAAATATGATACTACCTTGACCTTGACAGAGTTGAGACCACTTGTCTTGGCATCTATATCATTATCTGCAAAAGAAGTTATCCCTTTCTGGTGATGGTCAACTTCGATTACGTTGCACATACTGAAGTTTTCATTTTCATTCGGGAGGCTAACCGTAGAGGACTCATCGATTTCCATATTTTGCGGCTCAATGAAAGAATCAGCCAAACAAATCTTGCCACTGCCATTCTCATCTGTATCCTTCAAACATTCAGTAGTAGTTCCACTAGCCTTCTGGTTAACAGATTCTGCCGCATTAGAATCATCTCTATCTTCAATAACCTCTTTATCACAAAGGGTTTTTACCCCTTCAGAGTTGATGATGCCATTTTGCGATACCGGCCTTAAACCTTGCAAACCATTCGAGAACACTTTCCTGCACACATCAAGCAACGCCAAATAAGACAGAATGAAGTGTCAGATTCTGCCTGCTCTTTGATCTGTTGATGGTACCATGAAAAAGGTATTCCAGAACACGTGGATAAGGCAGAATAAAAAGGAAGGGAACATGTTAGAGTGATACCCTTATATGCATGTAGTTCCATGCCTTTGTACACTCTAGAATCACAATTCTACATATACTTTTCGGGTTCTTAGGTGTATCCATTGTAAACAGAGCAAGCTACTGGGCAGTGTACTATACTAAAAGAAACATATTATAACATACAGAACATTCACTTCACTAGGGGATAAAAAATCTTGAAGAAAAATGGACTGGCAGTTTTAAATGACAAGAAAATTGTTAATATGTCCTTTTCAACTGGCTTGCATTCCATATTCACACCAAATAACGTGAATGAGGTGTGAATAGTCAGCTCATTATGAGGAATTGCATCATGCATTGTATCACATTCGTCTTGTAAAAGGCACAAAAGATAGGTTATTGTTATCACATTCGCTAATACGTAACATGTATCATAGGTTATTGACAACACCTCTACAGGTACTAGGGAATCGGAGTGTTTTTTTTTTCTCTCTTTTCCTGTTCCCATTCTGTATGCATCTCACCTTTCTCTCTTCTACTTTCTTTTCTTACCCTTCTCCTTTTGCTATATCTATGAGGTTGTCTAAGATGGCTCAGCAATGTACAATTTAGAATAACACATCTACACAAAGGAGTGATCTAAACCAAGCTGAAGACACAAACAGAAGAGAAGAATGTATCAATTTTAATTAAATGATAATTAAATTGCCCTCCAGCGCTGGCCCAAGGTTTGGTGCCAAAAATGGGTGTAAACACAAATATAACACAATGTATCAATTTTACCTAGAAAACCAGTGTGTCAGGATTCCAGCATAAGGAAGCACGTGAAAGTACTCCACGACAGGAGTCACTATCCAATTGAAAGAGCTCTTTCTGACCAAAGGGCCTTGCAAACTACAAAAATACAAGAATGGCAAAGGGAAATTAGAATTACAGAAACAAATAATTTCATAACTACTACTGGAATGCAACTATATTTTTCTATCAATATATTACTACAAATGCCTTCGTACCTTCTGAGGAGCAAATGCAAATAAACATGCAAATAGATGGCCTTCGTTGCATTGTATATCTTCTTCTTTTGCATACATCGACATAGATCAGTTAAAATTACAGAAATGGAGTAACAAAGAGGAACTTCCAAAACAGTGACTTGAAATACTGTAAAGCACCGTTTCCCAAACATAGACCTCATTGACATATCCTTCCAAGAATTTCACGTTCCGGACCTAGAGCACCCTCCGCATAAAATCAAAGGAGGTAATTGGGCAAGGCAACACCTAACATCCTTTTTTAGTGCAAATTGTAATGGTTTTGGTCTGGAATAAAATGTTGCTTACCCAACAAAAAAAGAGAGTGGACGCAATAAATAACAAGAACTTCATTTATATCTTCCCTTGACAATGACTAAAAGCTGAATTCGCAACCATACTAGACTTGGCTTGTCCAGCACTTCAAGTTTTGGGTTACAGAACATTCCAAGATGCAGCGAAAATAAATAATTGTCATCGTTAAAAGGCACTCATCAGATGCCTACTCATCAGATGCCTACTCATAAGACGGATAGAAATAACTTAGGATCCCAGAAGCCCATATTAGCCCTTTTATTGTTTAAAAACGTTATGTGATAATTTTCCTATTGACGATAGCACCATCAGAAGACTAGCAAAGAAGGTGTTCACAAATATAGTGACTAGAACCAACCTGTCAATAACATCCTTAATAGGAACCTGAAGATCCTCGCTGATGGTTTGGCTGCACTGCACTATGTAAAAGTAAACAGATGTCTTTTCTTTACTAAGGGAGTACACCACATGGCTCTCCAAAACCACAAGATCGCCCTCATTAATGCCTGTTTCAATTGCAAGAATCCCATTAATAGACAGAACTTCCCCAAAAAGAATGAAATACTTGTTTCCTCTACAGGAGCGTTTCCACTAAACTAAATGGACTGCAGGCTAATGGCAATAGTCAAGTTGTTTCCACTAAATAGTATTTAGTTGATGTATGTGAGGAGAATGACCTGCCTAGAAATCCGCCAAAATGCGGGCTTTAGTCCATTTTGTTTAGCGGGAATACGCCCTTAAGTAGCTAGCTTATAACCAAGAATACAGAGACAGTGTCATGCTTGCACTTGTGGCTGTTAGCAAACTCCACTCTTGACAGAGAAAGTTGTATTATTGGATTAAGACCTTACTTCATATAACATTGCCTTATACTAGTAAATACAGAGCACAACCCACAAAACAAATAAACCTTGTCCCACTTGCAAGTTGGCCCCTTCTGGAACTTTTCTATGGCATACAACCTTATTGGGAAGAAACCACAAGCCAAATAAAATACACCAAAAAGTAATAGTATCAACACATACTATCAGGTGACAGCAGGATATGGCCAAGATTCATATATTGGAAAACATCGTCGTTTTGACGTTTTCATAAACTGAAAAAGAATTTACTGTAACCCAGGTACAAGGACATGACATAAAAAGTAAACTTATTTTCCCAGATTCAGGGGGATTTTGAATTAGACACAGGAAGAAGCTGTTTGCTCTGATCCTTTGAAGACCTCTAGTATACCCTGTCACTAATAACATGTTGTGGAGTAATTATAATAAAATTCAGTACAAAAAAAAAAAAAGGGAGGGGGGTTTGGAATAATGAAGTCTTTTAACCAAGTCGGGTTTCTGCATGAATGTTCACTAGTTTGGGTTCCATCAATAGAACATGAACTCGATGGTGATCAGATGAAAACTTCCTTCCAGAACAAATAATTCAGCTAAATGCAAAACGTTCTCGTAAAGAGAACTAATTTGCAGCTTATATCATGGAGAACAAAATATAGAACCTTCAAAGTAGCAAGATGGTTAAAGGAAACTACACCTGTCACTTCCTTGACGGCTGAAGTAACAAGCTTCCGAAAATCAGCTTCGTCAGGATTTGTTTCATTTCTCAAACTCTTTTTCGTGTTCCTTTTCCTCTTGTATACATATTGCCCTTCCACCGTACGCTCTGAACTGACACTAGAGAGATCATAATCTTTCTCTATGACTGACCAAACCCCATGGGTGATGGAACTGAACTGCAGCAAGCAATGGTCTTTACTGGAGTCAGTTACTAGAACTGCTACTTTGGAAACTGGCCATCCCTCAATGCATGGAGCATCTTTAGAAGCATCAAGAGCCAAAGATATATCACAAGCACTCATGATTGCTTTCTCAGTCACAGAAAGCTGCTCTTCCAGGTCATCCAACTCAGCATAATCGGATCGGTGCATGAGTTTCATGTACCCCATCAGTTGTGGCTTCAAAGTTACAGCCAGCTTGCAAAAAGACTCAAAACCTAGATACTCTATACCTGCCTGTTGTTTCCGATGGTAATAATTATAGAGTAACACAGCAGCATGCACCTGAAGCAAATCAACAAAGAGCATGACAAGCAATATACAGACCAGGATGCATATACATAACTGGCTCTTCTACGTGCATGAACAACAACATTACACATTTTGAATGAAGCATATAGCAAGTGGAGTGGTAGGCACCATGTACTCCCATGCATTTGACAGGGTTCAAACCTAACTAACTAACAAAAAAAAAACTTTTCGCCGAGCAAAAAAAAAAAAAAAAGAAAAGGTTACACTAGTCTAACTGCAGCAGCTACGACTACGAGGTTGGGTTTTCAACAAATAGTAGCGGTCTTGTCCATTAAAAAGGAACCCAGTGATCCAATATACGTAAGCATACAACCAGACAATGAGAGCATTCAACACGCAAGTATACAAGGCTTTGTGCTGCAGTAAACAAATCCTTGAAATATGAAACTGGATTCACTATTCCAATGGAAGCATTTCATGATATTAGGATCCTATCCTGTGATTCATGAGTCCTGAAATTCAAAAACTCAAGGGCTTTGATAGCACTAGTTAGGTCTTCTTAAATATTAGCCTTGTCGGGTACAGGAATCCGGAACTTGGTTTCTCTCTTCTTCTTTTTTTGGGAAGCCTCTGGTGTCAAATTTTGTCCTATTCAGGCTCCTTGTACTTGTTAGGAAAATTCCTCAAAAGGAATTACTTGTTGACTCAGAATCTAGTACCATTGGCCAGGCCCAGCGGTGAGCATGGACCAGATTTTTTGTTTTGTGGTAAACCAAAAACCAAACCAACTCTTACAGATCGAAGATTATGAGAACAGAATCATTCCGCAAAATGCATATATCCAAAGTTCCGAACCATTAGACAACGGGTCAGATCCGGTTTCAAACCACGGTTAACTTGAAGATGAGATAATTTAGGTACGAAGCATTTGAAGCAACAAAGATTTGCGCCACAAACGTAAAATATAACTTGGTTTTGAACCAATTTCATTAATGCCACCAAGGGTCACCGAAATAGATTTGAACTCACTGAAAGTCTTCAACAAAATGTGTTAATATTTAATGAAAAAAATGTATTGAATTGAGGTTCGGATTGGGTATCCTTAGCCCCAGAACCGGGGGGCATAAATCCGCAAACAAAACCATTTGATTTGGTTTTTCATTTGTTAAACCAAGACCAAACAAACTACAGTACTAAGAGAAACCCAACCAAACTGGCTGGTTTGGACTGGTACGGGCTGGATTTGAGGTTCAACGGTTTTTGTGGTCATCCCTACCATTGGCAGTATTCTAGTGAGGAAACACAAAACCATACAAGACAAACTGAAATAGTCAATAAATACTCACCAAATTTGGAAGAAAAAAATTATCTAAAAAAGGAAAAATAACCAATTTGGATCTTTTGCTCTACTTTTTCTCTTTACTATTATCTTCGTTGAACAAAGTTTCTCTTCTCTATTTAATACTCCCTCCACCGATTGCCCAAGGTTAAGTCTGTTCCGATCCTCCTCGCCTATACCCTCTCGGTTGGGATTACTTGGATACCAATATTGTTGTCGAATTTAATACCCCGTCCGGTCCATATCGATAGTTCATTATGAAAAGTTGTGCCACTTTTCACAAAATAAAATACTCGTATATATTTTTTGGTCCTTTTCGCACCAGTTCATAATTTCATTTAGTACTTCTATTAGGTGTGAAAAAATCAAAACATTTATACACGAGATTGCGTCATTTTACAATTAACAAAGTGGCAGCTTTTCGTAAAGGACTACGGAAGGGAGGGAGAACTCGGTAGAGTTTTCAACACTTAGCCCATACAATTTCTGAGTCCATATGAACACACACACACACCACCCACCCCCCACCCCCCCCAAACAAAACCTAGAACTAGAAGCAAAAGAAATACTACCCAGGGAACAAATTCGAGAAAAAAACAAGAGATACACTTTTTCAGACATCCCAAACAGGACCTGAAATCAACAAACAAAAACAAGTAAGAACCGTACCTGTTTAGCGACCGACTGCTGCTGGGCAAGCGACGGAACCTGTTGACCGGAGGACTTCAAAGGCAACAACGGAGCGACCAAGTACTCCAGCAACGCCTGGACCACGTCCTCCACCGGGCCCACCTCCGACGACGGCGACGACTCCATTGCCCCCTCCACTGAAGCTTCTTTCCAGCCTTCAAAACGAAATCAAACTGAAAACAGAGATTAGGTTTCAACTGATTGGGGCTCCGTACGGAGAAATTTTACAAACTGGAGTAGTTCAACTGAGACCGTACTTCGAACGTGTATTTAAGTGGTGTAGTAATTAATGAAGGGAGGGTATAGAGTACAGTACCGGTTGGAAACGGAGATGTGGAGGACTCGTTAACTCCGTTGATGGGGAAGAGAGAGAGAGAGAGAGAGAGAGAGTGTGGAGTGATGAGAGCAGTGGAGTGGGACCACATGGGTTGCTTGTTTGGGGAATGGGGACAGTGGAAAGGCCGTCTCTCAGCAGTTTGCCTGAAAAGGCGCGAAGAGTCCTCGGCCATGGAATTCGCGTGGAAAATATATTATTATTATTATTACTAGTATTGCTATTAAATATAATCGGGTTTTTTTTTTTATCCTAAAATATAATCGGTTGTTTGGGCAAGTTATTTTTTTATAATTCGACATTCACACCAGCTTGCTGACACTTTGAATTTGAAATTACCGGTTGGGCAAGTCTGGGGGGTGCGGTGTACCCGCACTAAAAGCTCGAATTTTTAAGAACTCATAATTAAATCCGAACTATACATGTTGAGATAGATGGTCGAATCGGCCAGATCCGGAATCTCTGTAGTGTAAGGTGCACTACAAGATGTGTAGGGAGCATTACAACCGTCTGTGAGTGTTTGCAACGGTCCGGATTTAAATGAAGTTTTTTCGGGAAAAAATTAAACTATTTTCCGAAAAGATTTCATTTGAATCCAGACCGTTACAAACACTCACAGACGGTTGTGATGCACCCTGCAGGGATCCGCCCTACAGGATTCCCGGATCCCGAGTCGGCCACACTACAGCCCCTTTCAATCCACCATTTAATGATCCTTAGTCAGTCTCCCGTAAGGACCACCTCATTTTAATAAAAATGTGGACCTCCTTTTTTAGATCCGATGTCGATGATCCGAGCCGCTTGATGTATTCAGAACGTGAGTTTAAGAGTACTCGCGAACAGCAAAACAAACGATCGAGAAGGGCTTCATCTAAGCAGTTTTTGTTTATTTTTATCGAACGGTTTAACTAAAAACTTCTTGGACGAAACCCTTCCCAGTAATTTTTTTTTTTTTTCTGATTTCTCGCGGGTACCCTTAAAATCACGTTATGAACACATTAAGCGATTTGGATCATCGAAATTCGATCGAGAAATAGCGAGGCCCGCATTTTAGTTAAAATAAGGTGGTCCTTATGAGAGAAGGACCGTAATGATCCTAAGGTTTTGAATGTTTAGCATCCGTAAAAATTTACCTCGAGTCCTCAACTAATTAAAGAAACTTTAAATTATCAATCAGCCAAGTTATTTAGTGACCCCAAAGTTTTTAATGTTTGGCATCCGTAAAATTCTAATATACCAACTCATGTTCATGTAGGGCAATCACTTGTTAACTTTCTCGTATTCATTCCCTTGAACCTCTTTTGATTTTTTTTAATCGTTCCTCGCGATTTGTATAGAAAAATGAATGATAGAGTAATAAATTGTAGTGAAAGAGATCGGAGATGTTCATCGTATGTGGACCGAACACTGCATTCTTATGAACTTAACTTAAATCTAAAAAATTTGTCCTTATTTGAATTTTTTTCTCATTTTTTTTTGTTTTGCGTCTCGACCAGAGCAATGCAAAAAGTGACTTTTTTTGCTAAAAAGTTATTATTTCTCAAGAAAATTGGGTAAAAGTAAAAAAAAATTACTTTCCGATTTCTTTTTTTCGAGACGAATCAATAACCCACAAAAATTTGACACAAACTAACAAATGCAAATGATTCAAATAAAAACAAATTCTCAAATTTAAGTTAAGTTCATAAAAAAGCAGGCAGAAAGATATTTTCTTGATCTTTTTCTCTCAAAATCATGGTTTCCAAAAAAGCTTTTTCTTAACCTACATGGTATTTTAAAAGATCAACTTTTTTGGTTTTCGTATACACAACAGTCCAACCCGATTTTTCAAATTTCATATTTAATTTATATCGTAATTTCTCTTCCTATATTATATACAAGGATAAAGGGAAAATTGGTGAGGAGGTGAGTTTGCAACCCATTTGGATGGTGAGATAAGAAAAAAAAGTCCTCTCTAATAAAAAGGGGTCGTTTGGACAAATAAGCCACTGTGGCTTATTTTTTGTCCTTATTCAAATTTTTTTTTGCATTTTGTGGTTTATTGTTAATTTTTTGGGGATTATTGCTTTGTTATGACGAGAGGAATCTAAAAAGTAAAAAATTTTGATCGGAATCCAATTTTTTTGGAATTTCGACGAAATTTGGCGGGAAAGCCACGTTTTTATCTTTATTCAAAAAAATATGGATTTCGACCAAAATTTTTAACTTTTTAAATTCCTCTCGTCATAACGAAGCAATAATCCTCAAAAAATTGACAATAAACCATAAAATGCGAAAAAAATTTAAATAAGGACAAAAAATAAGCCAAAATGGCTTATTTGGGCAAACAACCTTTTAATTTCACCATTTTTTGTGAGATTGGGGTGAAAAAGGGGTGAATCAATCAAAATATTTCATTTTTGTTCATTTCTCTTTATTTTTTTTTTTGGTACAAAACATTTCTCTTTATTTTTTATCAAAGTAGTCAATCCAAATGAGTAATTATCTACAAAACCTTTTATTTTCCCTTGAAATAACTCAGCCCAAATGGGCTGTTAAGGTATTTGAAGAGTCATTCTCAATCTTCAAATTTAAAGAATGGGATGGAGTTTTTAAATTTAATAGAGATGATTGAAGAGAGTTACAAAATCTCAGAATCGCTATTCAAGTAGTACTAGAATAATTTATGTTTTGTTTGGAGCATGTGAAAAGAAAGAAAAAGGAAGGGAAAGTTAAAAAAAAAAATTTCTTCATTTGTATGGTCTGAGAGAAAAGAGAAGAGAAAATGACAAAATAAAATTATACCAAATGTAAAATTTCTCCATTTATTTTCTCCCATTCTTCGTCTTAATTACTCCGTATTTTCCATTTTCTTCCCCAACTTTCTATGAGTTCCAGCATTAGTTTCAACAGTGAATTTATTTATTTTTAAAATGCGTTTGAAGGGTGGGAATAGATGGAGTTGCTCAATATTGCATTAAACTTTTAACACAACAAATTCCTTCCCAGACCCTCCAAATTCCATGACTCTCTCTCTCCTCCGCACTTGTTTGCTTCTTCCATCGCCTTTGGCGCGAATCCACTCCATCAAAATAATGCCCATAACCAGACTCTCCTCCAAAGCCCTCCCCTCTAAAAGAGAAATCACGCCTTCAGAGCCCAACCCAGGTCAGTAAATCGCCTATAAATTACCAAACTTTCTTTCTTTTGGTCTCCAACACTCCATCTATTCACTGCTTGAGTTCAATCATTCTAACCCTTTAAAAGCTTACACTTTTAATTTGTTTTTGTTTGTATTTTTTGCTTAGGTTCTGAATCTTCCAGTGGAGTTTCTGTGCCAGAGGTTTGCGTATTTGTTCGGAAGAAGAGAGCTAAAAAGGAAGTGCAAGTCTCGTCCATTGAGCCTAAAACAGAACCTCTTGAACAGAAAGTGAGAGCATTTGGTTTCGTCTGGTTTTGTTTAATTTAAGTATAAATGTTTATGTAGATTCCTTTAGATTATGAGAAAGGGAGAGGGGAAAGAAAAGACAGGAAAGCATATCAGTTGTTTGGATGATTACCTGAGGTGAGAAATGATGGGGGAAAATAGAGTTTTCTTTGTTCGTTTTTTATAACCCGTAAAATCTCCACCTTTTTAATGAGATTTTGGGGAAAATGGGAAGACCCAGTGAATAAAACTTGAACCGTTCCATCGACACACCCCTAATAAAATGCTATGGTAGTAATCTAGCATTATATAACCCTAAAGGTGGGGCATACAACTTGGGCTGCTTACACCCTAGACAGAGGTGTATATCTAGCTGTTGATGTGTTTTGTATAAGATAACTGCTTCCATTCTGCTTCCAAAACCATGCGTTTTGCCAGAAGCTGCTACTTGCCTACGTGTTTGTAATCATAGAAGTTGTAAGGAAATGTTACAAATGCAGCAGTGACTATTTTTATATAAGGTTAGATTACTGGCATTAGTTGTCCATTTGTCATACTCTTTGAAGATCTTTCTATATAATGGCGCTTCTTCTTAAAGTCCCATCTCACTTCTGCAGACAGGAATCACTTAGCGTTTCATAGATTCCTGCGAGATTTACCAAAATGCCTTGCTGGCGGCTTGAATTGCCCGTAGTCACTATATTTTGAACTTCATTAAATTTTCACAAACTTCTTTAGTTAATGTCTTTGCCACAATGAGACTGAGTTGTCCATAGAAAAGGGCCGGTTTCTCTAGTAATCAGTTTACCTAAATGCAGTTATGCAGCCTGCCCGACATTGAAGACTTTGCATATGGGAAGGCCAAGAGTTTTTCTCGGCAAAGTAAGTCCCTTCTTTTTACTAAACTATCTTAATAAGAATTTGAGATGAATTTTGCTGCCCAAAGTGTTTATATTCACATTGCATGCGAAGAAGATGCTGACAGTGTTAAAAAGATACGTGGTTGAGTCCAATTAATCCTTTAGGACAAACAGTGGTGTCTTGTCAGTTTATTCTATTTTTTGATGTCTGGTTAGTTTGCTTTTGTTTAGCACATTATAGTTGTTCTACAATTGCACATAGAGTTGAAGTGCTCTTTGAGCCCCTGCTTAATGACCAATATTGGGACAGTGAAATTGGAAACCCAAAATTTCTGGTTTTGTATGACATACAGTGGTTTTTATTTTATAGCCCGCTGAGTTTTTTAGAATTATTGAAGGATATGATTTATATAGTTTCCTTAAGTGGATTTTATACTAATTTTTGTTTATGAAACAATTTGTGGAAAAGGATCTTGATACATCTTCCCTGGATTGCTGGATCAAGTTCTAATTTCTGCATTTTAGGGAACTGGAAACAATTTCAGAGATTCTTCTCTAGTGAGTCTCTACAATAAAATGTCAATGTGGGGACTGAGAAATCAACCGACTTTTGGGCACAAAAGTCTCTCTCTCTCCCCAATTCCAAACGGAAAAGGTTGACTACTATCCCAATTCAGCTGTTTGCAAGGTATAATTGTCCAGTTAAATCTAACAACTTTTTTTGGGTAAGTGAATAAGCGTGTATAAAGGTCTGAGTACCATCTCGTTGATTGGGACATGGTCTTTGTGCCTATTAGAGAGGGAGGTTTGGGAGTGAGGCGGTTAAAGTTGTTCAATAAAGCTTTGTTGGGCAAATGGCTTTGGAGATTTGCATGTGAAAGGGAGAGATGGAGGAGGAAGGTAGCTGTTGCATGTATGGTTGCGGACGGGGAGATTGGTTGTCTTTGCATGTGAGGTTGCCTTATGGAGTGGGCAGGGTGGCACTTTGGAGGGGAATTATGTATGGGTGGGATGCTTTTCTAAAGAATACATACTTGGTGGTGGGTGATGAGAAAAGGGTTAAGTTTTGGGAGCATGTGTGGTTTGGGGAAGTGAGTTTGCGGGATCCTTCCCCAAGTATTTATCTTTTGGCTTGCGACAAGGAAGCTAATGTTTTTTATTATCTCTGTTTTCATGAAGGAGTTGTAGTATGGGACATCCGTTTGCGTAGGGAAGTGAATGAGTGGGAGGAAGAGGCTTTGATTGCTTTACTTTCTAGAGTGTATGATATTCAAAGGATAGGAAATGGGAGGATGAGATGTGGTGGAATTTGTCAAAATATGGTTCTTTTCATGTGAAATCCTACTTTCAATCTCTTTGCGGGAGGGGTAATTCTTCCTTTCCTTGGCAAGCAATTTGGAAGACGATGGTGCCGTTAAAGGTAAGCTTTTTTGTTTGGTGTGCGGCTCAAGGAAAAATTCTCACTATTGATAATTGGCTCCGAAGGTGGAGAATCATCGTCAAGGGATGCGGAGACAGTTGATCATCTCCTTATTCACTGCGCGGCGGCATGGGAGCTTTGGACCATGGTGATCTCTGGGTTTGGTATTCAGTGGGCTTGGTTGAGAAATGTGATGGAACTCCTAATTGCTTGGACAGGTGCTAAAGTGGGAAAGAAGTAGAAGCAAGTTTGGACTTTGATCCCTTTTTGTTTGATGTGGATCATATGGCGGGAAAGAAATTCAAGAAATGCTTCAAAGGGGTCGAAAGATCTTTTTGGTATCAAAAGTTTTTGGTGAATAGCTTGTATAGTTGGGACAAGAGAGATTGTAATCCTTCTCTTGACCAATTCTTAGATTGGTTTGAGCTTTTCCTTTCGCATGGAAGTGTGTAGGGCCTTTTTGTCTTGTGGCTTCTTTTTGTATACGGGTGGCATTCCCTTAATGCCTTCTTTCTAACATAATTATTTGCTTTTCAAAAAATAAAAATGAAGGTCCAAGTACGAAAAAGGAGGGTACTCTCCTATCAAATTGACTAACAAGAAGGATAAAACCAAAAGTCTTGCATTAGCTCGAAACTTAAAGATCAAAGCAAAGTCAACTCTCTCTCTCTCTCTGACTTTATATATGAAGCCTTGTTTTCTCTCCCTCTCCCTCTCCCTCTCCCTATAGGCATACATATACATGTGCATGTATGTGGAGTTGTAGATTATATTTTCGTGTATGTTTCCTTCTGATTGTGTAATGTTTCTCATTCTTCCTCTCATGGCCTAAGTTCTCTTCCTTTTGATAATTTTATTAGCAACAACAGCAGTAACTTCCAAAGATGTGTCTTCTATGGAAAGCAAATTTGTGCCTCCAATTAGGTTAAAAGGTATGTGGAGCAGCAATGGCAATTTCAGATTATTACATCGCATTGAGGAAGTTATGGTAGATGATATGGGCAAACTCACTCACATTCTCAAGAGTGGAGAGTATCCTACTTTTGCACGGTTCCTGTATCACCGTACAATATCGTATTGCAATCCATCCTTTGGCGTTCAGAAATCGGCGTAATTTTTGCTGGGCCTTTATCCTTTTTTTAGGTTCATTAGGATTCTTGGAACTACCAGTTATCTTGGTAGAAATCTGATATCTTTATTTCCGTCTCAACAAATAATTTTTTTTCCACAAGGGCTCGTAATGTCTTTCTATGGTATCACGGGTCCAACCCAACACACATGCACGATGTGTGAAGAACAATCGAGAAAAGAATACATACAGAAAACACACAGATTTTAAACAATTATCAAGTTGTGTAACTGTGTACATCTATGGCATATACCAGAAGATTGGTAGATTACGTCAGTTGTGTACAACATGATATTTTGATCTTAGGGATTTACATAATTAGCAAAGTGGTGATCTAAAGCCGAATCAAGCTTCGCAAACCTAACACGTGTATCCATATTTCATAGATGGTGTCCTATTTGAGACTTGAAAAGATCTTGAACATCTCGTTTGATGCAGATGAACCCCCTGCCAATTGGGAAAAGGTCCTTGAGGGGATACAAAATATGAGATCTTCTGAAGGTGCACCAGTAGACACTATGGGATGTGAGAAAGCTGGCATTTCTCTGCCTCCCAAGGTAATACCTTCGTCAGCCTGATGTTGTGTAGTTTTGGATAAATTTGAGGTGATAAGTCAGGGGTTAAATTCAGTCAGACGTGGAGCAGCAATGGCATTCCATGCTGTTAGTATTGCTGGAATCTGGTTTAGTTAAGAAATGAACTTCGACAAGAACAATTGGTTGGTTGTAAATCTTCATCTCTCAAGTGTGCAAGATCATCACTCTTGATGCTACAACACAACAAAGAGAACTAAGTATAAACTTTTTGTTTTCTTGCTACACAAGAACGAAAATAGCGAAGTGCTTTTAAGGGTGTTGTAGTTAGATAGTTTGAGCAAGAAGATCTTATGTAGATAATAAGTTAACAATTGATTCTGTACGTTACGAGTCTCATACAAAACCACACCAAACCGAGCCTTGTGTCCCAATCAATTGGGGAGCTACATGAATCTTGTTTTTCCATTGATCTCTATCTAGGGCTACCTCTCCACTTAGAGTTAGTAAGCCCAAGTCCTTCCATATCACGGTATCCAAAGTCAGTTTAGGTCTTCCTCTTCCCCTAGCCCGACTATCCATTACTATCATGTCACTTTTCTTGACTAGTGCGTCTGCAGGTCTACATTACGAGTCTCATGACGTGTGAAATATGTTCTTCCCAATAAGTATTAGGTTATCTTCAAATGTGGTGGTCAAAGCTTGGTGTAATGTTGATTCCGTTATGCATTTCCTTAAGGGTCATTTGGAGGGTAAGAAGATGCCAGCTGTATCAAGTTGTCACTCATGCATACTATAACCTGCGTGAACTACTTGATCAATTGTTTTCTTCCTGATAAGCAGCTTGCATGTTATCCTTTATTCTAATCCACTTAGCCTGCTTGTTGAAATCCTGTAAAATAACTACTGGCTCTTAGGATTGCTCTCCTATGATATCAGCCAGGGGATACTGTTAAAAAGTCCACTTTCTCACTCTTTTCCTCTCCGTTGCTGACATATAAGAATAAGGTACAAGGCAAGTAAGCAGAGATGGCCTGCCGAGGCAAAGATGAATTGATATACATAAGATAGTATTTTATCTCTCTTTTAGGGTTTTTTTTTTTTAAACTTTGTTTGGGCGGCAAGGTAGGTGGCTGGATGCTAGGTGATATGTCGGAATTTATGCTAAATATCTCCAAGGTGATCGGTGATAAAAACTTGAAAAGTACCTCTTTTGATTAAGAATTAGTTCCAATTACAAGTGTCCAGTGCTGGTGCGAGTTTATGTGTTTCATTTTGATTATCTTGGAAATTTGTATTCACCAGGTGTTATATAGCATTTATTGAATGTGTATTATGGAAGTTTTATGTTAAGTTTAGAGGATATGTAACTTACAAAGTATGAGTGCTTAGCGAATGTCCATTCAACGTGTCATACATATAAGCACTTGCATACATTTACAGGTGTTCAGGTAAGTAGGTTATTAGAACTCATTAGCCACATAAATTCTTCTGATCCATGATTAAAATTTTCCCTTGTGCCCGCATAGACTATACAAACCAAGAAATGGTAGTCTGAATTTTCATCGGAAAGTGGGCCTATGAGTTTATTGTCTGCTATTTACTCTTATAACGTATGAAAAAATAGAAGTGCTTTATTCTTCAAAGGGGTTGACCTTGGTGCTGTTGGAATAACTAGTTGTTGTTTTTTGCTTTTCTTATCAGGAAAGAAGATTTGCTGTCTTAGCATCTTCACTGCTTTCAAGCCAGACCAAGGATAATGTTACTCATGGCAAGTTCAAATATTCTCAGTCAGAGTTGCTTAGGATATTTGTTGCCGCATTCTTTGTATCTTTTGATTATAAAGGACTCCAAACTGTCCTAGTGTTGCAGGTTGTGGTTACAGAATCTGGTTCACTGAGGGTAGTGGTGGTATTTGTCGTGATCTATATTCGTTAGTGTTTTAACTCAAATATTAGTGTCAATGGTGGAGATTTGTAGGTTTTCTTGCTGGCTACCTTTTAAGATTGATGATTGGGGAAGACATTTAATACAAAGTTTTGCATTATAAGAGTAACAACTTTGTTTGAAGTAAATGTGGTATTGTGTATACTGAAAAACTGGAAGAGCATTGACCGATCGATATGTTTGCCTCAAGGTGGATAGGATATTGTTCTCCAATCCAATCCATCCATCCACGTCGGTGAGGAAATTTCCGAACATATCCCATCTTCATGGTGGATCCATTGGATTAGATGGCCCCTACCTTTATACAATCCTAAACCATGTTTACAGTGATAGCAATAACTGTAGTGATAGATTGTGAGTATATTACCCAAATTAGTTCTGGCTATTTTCTTCAGTGTTAATGCAATCGATGGTGAGAATGCCATTTGATATTCTTCTACCATCTCGGGCATTATCGAGTGGATGTTATGACTTATACCACCTTGCCCGTGTACAAGCTTATACGGTGTTCATTTTATGAAGTTAATGTGTTCACTTTCCATATCAATACCGTTTCATCCGTTGGATAAGCCACGCTGGCATCAAGACGAAATGAAATGGCGCTCCAAACTTGGGATAAGGCTTGATATGTGAATCCATATGGTATTTTCCAATCCAATCATTCTTGACCGGAGCCCCAAACGTACCCTTTGTTTAAGTGTTGTAGTTGTGCTTTTGATCTGAAGGCAAACAAGTTTTGTTTGTCTCTTACATTACACGGTGACAACATTTAGACCATGTAATCTGATAGGGAGTTGCTCCACATTGCATACCAATGGATTTTCTCAGCATTTATAGACTTCCATTAAAAGTTCCTTTCCTACTAGTGCAGGAGCTATTCAACGTCTCCTTCAAAATGGTCTGCTTACTCCAGATGCCATTGACCAGGCTGATGAAGCCACAATCAAGAGCTTGATCTACCCAGTATGTATCTTTTAAGTCTTCTGATCATGCAGGGTGAAAATTCTCCTGTTTTATCTGTTTGTCTTAAAAATCTGATAGTGAAAAGATAAATGTTGTTCACAAAAGCATCTAACTTAATTTGATGCACTCCTGCTTGTATTTCCATTTTAGCTTGCTTTAAACAGGAATGTTGTGTCGCATTAGGTTGGATTTTACCCCAAGAAGGCTAGCAACTTGAAGAAAATTGCAAAAATATGTCTCACAAAGTACAATGGAGACATTCCTAGTACGTTAGAGGAGTTACTCTTACTCCCGGGTATTGGTCCGAAGATGGCTCATCTGGTAGGACTGAATATCGTTCACTTGTTTCCACTCAGTCGCCAAAGCCAGCTTTATGATAATTTACTGCGTGGGGTGATGTAGGTTATGAATGTGGGGTGGGACAATGTTCAGGGGATCTGTGTAGATACTCATGTGCATCGTATCTGCAATAGACTTGGGTGGGTCTCACGGCCAGGCACAAAACAGGTAAAGTTCATTCTCAGCCTTCATAACAAGATTGCATCAAATATGCTTTTCTTGTATTCGAGGAACTCTGAGTAAGTTTGACTTTGTCATTTCCACATTGCATTCTTTCTTCTAATTTCATTTTTTCTCCAATGTTATTGGATTCTGAAATTAAATGTTTCAGTTTTGCTTTCTGAATTTTCAGGAAATCGAATACGAAAACCAATCCATGGAACACAGGACGTACTGCTATAAAATTATGTGGCAAAAAGCTAGATACATAGTAGATGAATAAGTGTTAGTTTAGATAAGGGATCCAGATATAACACGCAGTTATATTGACAAGAGTTTGGGTCTGGCTGCAGCATCACCATTGGTTCAACCAAATATAAACAAGAAGCAACATTCACATCACATGGCTTACAATATTACTTTATAATATATTTCTTTTCACCCTAGGATCATGTTCCATTAAGAGCATCCTTTTCCTCGAACTAGAGAAGGTTAAAAGCAGTTGATGATGATAGTTACTAAAACTGTTGTATGCAAAACTGGTGTGACAGTGTGCTTTTTAGGTTCTTTTTTTCTTCTATTTTTGTGTCTTTCATTTCTGCAATATAAACGAGTGGTGACCTCAGCCTTGTGAATATATCTTTGAATTACTTCAAGTTGGTATTTAAGAGCTGCCAATTGACCACTCCTCTGTACGTCTAAATCATCCTAAATCTTTGGACCGTTATCTCGTTTTTCTGGATCGATAACCGGAATGAGGGAGTGGGTTAACTTTTTGATCTTTTACGATGGGTTTCACTTGCCTGTGACTCAATTCCACCCCAAGCACATATTTATGATGGATTGCATTGCAGCAATACTGATTTGTGTTCCTCTGTATTTTTGTCAGAATACTTCAACTCCAGAGCAGACGAGAGAGTCGTTGCAACTCTGGCTTCCGAAGGAACAGTGGGTTCCAATTAACCCTCTTTTGGTATGTTTGAGGCTTTTAGCTCAGTCTTCCCACATGAATATACGTAGGACAACACACATCCATTTGCTATGGTTTGTAGGATTAATATATCCTCAAACCTGCTGTTGTCGTTCAAGATGCTTGCTGGATTGGTTTTGGTGTTTGCTTGATTACAATTCTTCCTATCTTTGGTGATTGCTATACCAGTGAACGCTCACATATTAAAACATGCCGCACCATTTTAAAAAAAAACGGTGATTTATTGTTCTTAGTAATCCCCAGAGTTTTTCACAAAAATCAATACCTAGAGTGGAGTTTTCAAGAGAAAATGACATTTGCCCATTATGCTCCCAGAAATATGTTTGGCATGAAGACTTTGAAATATAATGTTTTTATTGGTGTTTTTCGGCTGAAAAAATGATATTCTAGTTTTGTTTATCTATAGAGAGCTTATCTCTTTCATGCAACAATACAAGACAGTATACCACATCCCGTTACTTGTAGCGGTATGATCCGAGCGCCAGGTAACATAGGGTGGTTGCTCAAAGGATTTTCTACGGGAAAAGTACTGTTGCAGATAACCATGGAAGTAAAGCCAAATGCAGCAATGCTTGACCAATTCTTATAGAGCTTGACCATTTAGGTGGATCATTATATATCTTTTGTTGAGCTTCATCTTCAACCTGGGGATGTAATCTGTTGGTTTTAAAGTACCGAGGCAAAATTAGAGACAAAATGAATTGGCTTTTTGCCATGAAACTTTTAGTATAATATTAGGAAATATTATGTTACCATGTAATCTAAGTTTTATTATGCTTCCTATTTGGTCTTGGCAATTATTCATGTTTTTTAGTTAGTGTTGGTTTCTTTGTTATGCATGTTTTCTAATTGGTTTAGGTTTCTTATAGTCATCAAGTCTTGTAGCCTATATAAAGGCATGCTAGGGTTATGTTTTAGATACAGTCAATGACACAACAAGTTTCTCAACATCGAAATAGGCCAGGGTTCGTCTATTTCGATACAAAACCACTATCATATCCTTTTGTGATGGCACCGGAAGATATGCGCTTGATAAACTATGTTCTGGTTGTGTCGCTTGAATTGAAACAGGTGGGATTTGGACAGACGGTATGCACTCCTCTTAGACCGCGATGTGGAATTTGCAGCATTAGCGATCTATGCCCGTCTGCATTTAAAGAGACGTCGAGTCCATCATCCAAAGGAAAGAAGTACGAGAAAAACAAGAAGAGATGATGCGATTGCTTTTGAAGTGATGAATCTCTTCTTTTTTTTTCATCCCCAGTCTCCCATCTCTATTTGTCGTTCAAGACAAAGGATGTCTTGCACCTCCTTAATTTTTTGTTGGATGGCATTGGAAGCATTTTGGATTTGTTATCAGATGGGATAAAAAACTTTGGGAAGATTCCAATTGTATGATACTAAACAGTGTAATGTGTAAAAAATGTGAAATTCAGAGAGCAATGAAGCATAATTTTTGGCAAATTAATCGCATTTGCGCTTTCTGCCCATTGTTTCTGATTGTTCTATGGTTCATTTTCCCTCTTCGATATTTTAGGACATGCCAAACATAACGATGTTGATCTCAGACAGACCATTAACCTAAATGTCGGTTTTGTTAACGAGTGCCTCGATGCCTTAACAAGATTGTAGTGGGCTGGGTTGTGGTCGGGCATCGGGGCCGTCTGATGGGCCCGACCTAGGGGTAGCCCAGGTGAACGCGACTGCCAATGCCCATAGCCAACCAAACGGGTCGCATAAAACTATTTTAGGTGTTTTGCAATTAGCTCTTCATTTCACCTTCTCCAAGTCTCATAGCAGGATTTTAAGGGTAGGAAGTATGAAACGTCAATTTGCAACTTGTTTCCAGTATAACAACCGTAAACCTCTCCGCTATCCTTCGGGGCTAATCTGGACAACCAACCTAATCCTAGCTCGATACTGTTAAATTGAGGAAACTTGCATCCTCTAAAATGACAATACATAAGCATTTGAACGATCATTAAGCACATTTCAGTTTCAGAACAGTAAGGGTTCATCAAGTTCTGGGAGAGCTAACTAATAATAATTCTGGGTTGATTCGTAAACACGGATCAGATTAGCTTTTACAAGAAAACACAGTGAAATAAGGTTTTGGCACAATATTATAGCAGTCACTAGCTGGGCACAATGGCTACGGACTAATTATAAGTGGTACTTGGGCAAAAACGGCCTCTGCAACCACACATCATGTGGGGCTTATACATTGAGTCGTAGGCCCCTTATAAAAAGTAGTTTTAGTGTGTGCCACAAGAACAACCAATAATTTTCCATCGCCACGGCTAGATTCTTAAGGCAATTAAAAGTAACAACACTCAACATGTATTCCATCTGAATCATCCTCCAGAGTGTTGCTGCAATTCAAGGATAATTTCAAAATAGGAGGAAAAAGAGTAGAAAAGTGAAAAGACTAATAACTGAAATCAGCTGCCTCTCTCTGTAATTCAACTCAAACGCCTTGGTATGCTTTACCCATGAATAATAAAAAGCCTTTCTAAAGGAAAACAGTCCGTGTTCAGTACCAAATTGCCGTCTTTTTTTTAAATAATGTTTTTGTAAGTTTTATTTAACAATACAACCTACAAAACAATGAAAATGAAATAAGGAGAAAACTAACACTACAACATCAGGCTGGCGGATACATATTACAGAAAACTGCCATACCAACGAAACAGATTAAACCAGCCAATGGATATTGATCTCCTTCCGCCATTAAACTGTTAGGGGAGGAAGTGTTCTCTTCCGCCACTTCCAATAGTTTGCTCTCATCGGATCGACGCGTTCCAAGAGAGAACAAACTGTTGGTGCCAAATCTGAATCCGATGAATCCGACTCTGATACCAAAGCATCAACAGCATCTTTGAACTCTTTGCTGGGTTGGAAACCATGGCAGACAAGATCCAAAAGCATGCTAAGAGCAAACAAAAAGTTGCTTTTGGAATTCAAGACCTTCAAACAAACTGAAGACACTTGAGGGTCATTGACCCAAGATTGTGTATCGTCTTTGTACAGGCCTCGAAGATATCTCCATGGACTTTCGTTTTCGGGTTTGGATATAATAGCATCCACTGCGTAACGTACCTCCGAATCTCTCATGGTCTCCAGGCCTCCCAGGAGAGGTGATCTTGTGACAACGAAAAATCTCTGCGGACGAAATATTGTAATAGGACTTAGAGATCATAATTATTTGTAATATTCACGAAAATCTAAGGCATGAACTAAATACACCAAAGTGTCAAGAATCTAAACTCTGCAGGTATCCTTGACACTTTCATGAATGCTGAACTGAAATGAAACCTATCGCTTCCACCAAGAAACTCAAGCAAAAAGATCTAACAAGGCGTTTTCAACTTTTGATACATAGACCATTCTCGCTTAGTTAGTATTTGTCCTGAAAAAAGCAATATAAGAAATGAAATGGTAAAATCACCAAGTCCTTCTGGGATATTACCACTTTACCATTCAGCAATAGTGCAATACCTGATTCCAAGCAGAATTATTGAAAATGTCATCTTCAAGGAGCTGCTGACAATAGTCAAGTTCATCTTCCCAACCTCCAAGTGCCTGAAGAACCCACTGCATGGGGGAAAAAAACCTTCTTAAATATCCAGTTGCTCATAGGTAATATGAAACTCCTATGCCAACAATAAGCACAAAAATACCCCTCCACTATGTATTACAATCTGTGCACTGTACTTACAATATTCCCACATAAGGGTAAGTATCAGGATAACAACCCCTACCTGCCTATGGGACCAGGCATGATAATGCTTAGCATCTATGCAGAAAATCTTCTTAGTAAACTCGAGTTCCTTTTTGAGAGCATTGGGTCCCAGTTTCTCAGCAAGCCACCTCCTATGATGCCTGAACCAACACCCCGACTCAAGTCATTAAAAACTACTTTAAGTTTAGTAAGATCATTAGCAAATGTATCGCTAGTCAGGACCAATACAAAGCTAGTTTAGTTGTGATGTTAAACATATGAGCTGCATGACAAGGGCACAAAAATGCATTGACTATAAAGCCTCTACTCAGTTAATCAGTATAATCAGTATAGAGTTAAGATTTTGTAGTTAGCGAGTTACTCTCCATTGGACATACTAACAAATGCATCACAATAACCTCCAGACAAGGCAACTGTAACCAATATAGCACTAAGTTTTAGTGGTTAGCGACTTAGTCACCAGACTCACCACTGGACATCCTTACAAATGCATGAAAATATCAAAATATCCTACAGGCATGGGCCGCATGGCAACTGAAACCAATATCGATTTTGCTATCAAACTGCTGACTTGTTCTCCCAAGCAGCTTACCCCTGAAATCTTGCATAACATGCGCAACATGGTGTATGTCTGATTATAAAGGAAGGAAAGGAAACGTAACTTGTTTCTATCTTACTGTTTTGTTTGTTGGCAATCGGAAAGGAGTATGTCCATTACTACTTTGTCACAGGAATTTGTCTTCTGAAATTGTACAATTACGGTACAAACTATTTGGCCCAGGAAAGTTGAGGTTTTTGCATGTTTAATAGCTCTCTATCAAGCCAAATGGATAGGGGAAAACTTATCAGTTTTTCCCTTTTTTAACTTATGAGTTTATCAGGGATCACTTCTCCATATTATGTTCCAGACAACCAACAAACTGGTGATCTTTCGCTAAGGAATCAGTCACATTGCCTGTCATGGCACAAAATGTATAGAGGTTTGGTTATTTATGCATTGGCTGGAAAGATAACAAAGGCACTCGATCCCCTAGTGTCAATGTTGAGAAGCCAAGTAGAAAACACTTGGCCTAAAAGGCTTTGGTAAATATTCTGGTTGCTTCTTTTAACATCTCCTACTCATTCCAAACTAGAATATTAATAAGCTCTCCAGAGGATGCTCACAACATTGTTTGGGTGGTTACATCAACTCTTTATCTCGTCAGTGTAGCGATAGAAAACAAGGCTCGACCATTGATTAAAAACAAACAAACAATGATCCCCGCAAAAATAATGAGAAGCAAAGGGAAAATTAGTGATGAATATGCAACACCACAACTCACCATATTTGATAGTTCTTTGAGTTATCAGTGGCAACATCTTCAACAAATTCAAGTTCATCATGTAAGTCAGCATTCAATGCCTCAAGTATTACACGACGAAACTGCCACACCTGCAAACGGAAAATAAAAGAGAACAACAAAAATTGAGCTTTTAACACGGACCCATCACAAAACTCCCCATAACCAAAAGCTGTAATTTTTCCCCCAGGAGGAAATATTGCTTAAGTTGTAATTCTTTCGTGTTCTCATGTTACCTTAGTTGCTTCTTGACTTTGCCATAAAGAACGTTTCAGACTCCAACCCATAGAGCATCTCCAGTTCTCACTCAAATTACTCAAATAGGAGTAAAAAAAACTCCATTTGGTATTAAGCATTCAATGGATAAACTCGAATCTCCACATAAATTTGAGTAAAATCTTCAATAAAGTAGTAACTGAACAGGAAGAAATAAC
This sequence comes from Rhododendron molle, assembly GCA_025413875.1. Classification (NCBI taxonomy): domain Eukaryota; kingdom Viridiplantae; phylum Streptophyta; class Magnoliopsida; order Ericales; family Ericaceae; genus Rhododendron; species Rhododendron molle. Next base: position 10,796,443 of record CM046389.1, on the reverse strand, counting down.
CTTTAAAAAAGTTTAATAAAGAATTTGAGCCTAAGTAAAAACCTGAATAGCCCCTCACTTGAGTGAGTTTAGGAGATTGGTTCTGAGTCAAGGGCCGGAGATGCTCTTACTATATTTTCCATCCAAATTGCATAGTTGCAAATTTGATAGACACAAAATTCAAAATTGCCTTCCAAAAGTTGAGTGAGGGTTCAAGTCTCCTTGAGTTGTTGAGTAAAACGTGAGTGAAACTCAATTTGGTAGAAACTTTGAGTCCAAGAAGTGGACTTTTAAATGAAAAATAGGGCAAGAGCAGATGCTCTCACAACAAGTCTCACATTTATTGTTCTCTTGAAATTCCATCTCTATTACTAACATAAAGTGAAAACCCCTTCTGTGTGAAGGTCAGTTTTGAGGGTTGCTCACATTTTAGTTCCCCAAATTACCCTTTTAACCAAGGGCAGAGCTACCATAGGTTACGTGGGGTCACTTGACCCCACTGACCTCCACATTTACCCATTAAATTGGTTAAATTTTTCATAATATTTTGTTATTTTGACCCCACTGACCTCCACAAGTATGAATCAATGCCATTAAAAATACAAATTTGTCCTCTTTCTAACACTAGAATTTTACTAACCATCAGTCGATAAGTTGTGGATAATACTCATCAAATGCAGAAGAGGTTAGAATTTCAACACACGTTTTCAATTAAGATTCGCATAATTCATCAAAATCGAGTTTTTTTTGGGCACAATATCGCTTCCGTAATTGCGGTCGATTACTAATATTTTTCTAGTAGTAATACACATTCAAGTTTTGATTAGCAAATAAGAACAAGATCAAGCATATGTCTAAATGCTTTCAACTATCAAAGAAACTGCCCAGAAGAAAAAGAACTGCCAGAATTCATTACAGATTAATCCATCGCGTGTGCCCGGCTGTCTACTATGCATACACATAAACATATACGTACACAGAGAGAGAGAGAGAGAGAGAGTTACGGTGTAGTTGCCAGGGTTCAAGAAAATGGCTTCGGAAGTGAGTTGGAGAGATCGATGGGACCGCTCGTCGGCCAAATACACGGCTCGGAAGTAGTCCATCGTCTCTGAAAACTCTTCCTTGTACGCGATCGGCACGACCGGGTTCGGGCCGTCGTCTTGCCGGACCGGAGTCACGTCCGACCACTCCGGTCGACGGCTCAGTGGGACTCTCTCGACTTCTTCTTCTTCGTCCGATTCCATCTCTAGAGAGAGAGAGAGAGAGAGAGAGAGAGAGAGAGAGGGTATCAGATCTTGTTAAAGAGAGAAGATGGGTTTGGCTTTCTTTCCCAGAAGAGAGACCAAAGTAAAGTGACGAGAGATTCTTTCCAAGGATTTTGTTTGTCTAACTGAAAAGTGAAAATAAGAGGTTTTTCTGTACCGTACCGCTGATTTTGCCGCTGCTATTTTTGTTACTGTCACTTCTCTGCTTCCCTGTAAATATATTTTTGATATAAAAATGTACTTGTAGGACGGTGACGTTAACAAAAAAAGAAGTAGCAAAATCATTTTCCTTTTTCTATTCATACATAGTTGGAATTGGAAATGTGAAATGATGATTTTCACGCTTCCTATTTTTATAACTACACTCTTTTTTGTCTTTTTTGATGTAAATATATAAAATTAATATTTCATTAATATGTTTTTCCATACTTCGAAATATAATATTGTAAATGCATAATACAAGAAGACCAAAAATAAAAAAAATTCAGTTATAAAAAATGAGAATGTGAAAAATCACTGCCGTTGATAATAGCTTAGGAGCTGTTTGGAACTTGAGAAAAATAAGAGAAAAAAGAGGGGAAAATGATGACAAAAAATTAAGAAGAAAAATGGGAGAAATTTGATTATTATTTTTTAATTGTGTTTTGAACTCTATTTTGCCATATGCTCTCATCATCGGTCTCAAACCAAACTAGTGGAGGAGGGGAATAAGATTTTTTAAAACCTTTCTTTCCTGTCTTTTCTTTTTTCCTATGTTCCAAACAAACCCTTAAGTTAATGACTTGGGAAATTTTAAATTTCTTTAGTGGTCGGCATGTTACAATTACATGTTGTCATTTGCTCTATCAATTCAAATGTAAGACCGCTTTTAACGGGACTACTGTAAGACCTCTTTATGATTGCGTGAGCTATGCCATTTTCTAAGTCATTTTTAAACTTGTTTACTTGGATATAAATTATCCACCAATTCAACCCTATGACCTCTCTAACGAGACTACTATAAGGCCCCTCCACGATCACTTGGGCTACGCCATTCTCCTTTATTTTGACATAGATACACATACTTCTAAATTTTCAACTTAAGTGATGTCAGTGTAATGTTCATGCATGACAATGGCTGATACGTCATAAATAAAAAATAATTCTCATGTTCTTGAGTTAGGACCTTATTAGTCATTTAATTTACTACTACTATTAATTTTTGAAGTATCTTATGGAGATCTTATTTGCAGTTTAACTCTGTTTGGAACCTATGGAAAAGAAAATAAAGGAAAAGAAAAGAAAGGGGAAGGAAAATGAGAGGGAAAATTCACTATTCACTACACTTGAAATCTTTATTTTCTTCTCTCTTTCTCTTCTAACCAAACAATAGAAGGAAAAATTCTTTCATTTTCCTTTCTTTTTCTTGAGTTTCAAACAGAGCCTAAATTGCTAACCATGTGCAATAGAAACATGTTATATATGTGGGCAGATCATGGGTCATTCCCAGGCTGCCCCTAAAAAAAGCGTAGAGATGTTTTAGAGAGAGATTAAAAAAAAAAAGCCTCCTCCCTTGATAAAAGGCAGGATCTCTCTCTCTCTTATTTTATTTTTGTTATAAAATTTTAAATGCTAATAACTTTTTTTCAAGTATTTTTTTTAAATAAATTTTATATTTTTAAAATCTACTCAACAAAACCTATCAAACAAGTCTAATATTGAATATGAAATAATATGTTTAAATGAAATGATTTTTTTGGACCCAATATATTATCTCTTTATTTTTATTTTGTTGTCCTTCATTTTTTTTAAACTTCTATATTTTAGTTTTCAAGTAAATTATGTATGTTGAATTCACTTAAATTTACTTTATATTTCTCTAAACAGTCAATAATGCAAACTTCAATCAAATTTTATTTAATTATAATTGAGTATATAGAACTAATACATGAACATAAATAAATACACAAATTTAGTCAACATTTCCACCAAATTGTGGTCGTCGTCCCGGCGGATCTATCTGCATTACTTCATACCACAATTGGAGGTGTGCTTCATAAGGATGAGCCCATCCTTGTGCTTCATGTGATGCATTTGGCATCCATGATATGATGATGGGTGGTACAGGGTAATGACGGTATAGAAAAACTTGCACGAAGTGATTGTCATTAACACGACCAATAGTTATATGTGTGCGCGTTGCGATTGGAACTGGATGGGAGCTCAACGGCAAGTGAGTGAAACAACTCGAAGCAATCATATCGAATGTATGCAGTACAACGTTGTACGCTGATGCGACGACAAGTCCCAATGATATAGAATCCATCCAATAATCCTCTGGTGCTGATGGCAGGAAGCAACGAAATCTTTGTAGCACCTGGGATACATAATTATGTTCTGGATAAATCTGATTATACAGAACCCAATTTTGTTCAATCTCTTGGATAAGGTCATGTTGTACTTGAGCCCATTCATCTTCAAAACCATAGAGTTGCGCGGCTATCGCCCTAAAGCCACAATGACCGTCGGGTCGAACGTCAACACAGTGGGAAATATAACGCTGATACTGCTGAGGAAATTTCTCAACGAGGTGATCCCTCCCATTGGTCCTTCGCAATGTTGGAATACGTGAGGCCCGAGATTCTGAAGTGGATACTGTGAAGGAAGGTATGTGACCTCTACTCTGCTCATCTCTGCCTGTAGGTCGACCCCTGTGTTCTGTGTTGTATGCTGGGGGTCGAACTGTGCAACGAGATGGATCCGCCATATCGAGAAACCTGTCCATCATAGACTCTCGACTGTCGGAATCCATTTCATTTAATCTTTGAATAAGCTCAGCTGCCCTGTCTGATCGTGCTCCCTCGTCAGTATGCCTTTCGGCGTGCATGGACAACGTGCTCCAGTGAGGGTGGATAGAGCTTAGCGGAATTAGTCTGTCCACAGAACGGTAAAGTGCGATATCGTGAAAGCATGGCAATCCGTGTGTCCTTTTGATCTTACAACAGCAAAGGCCGCCTTCGTTATCAGTGCGTTGTGCCTGCTTATCGATCAAGTTCATTGCCTGTAATGAAATACGACCTCTGATTTCACTATAAATGCCTTCATGCAGATGTCTGTGTCGTGGAATGTTGAGAGATTTTTGGAACGACCCCTGGATATCCCCGAACTGACTGGTTAACATCTTTTCTATTTTCTGAAAAGATATTTGAAGCGAGGACATCGTATCTCCCAAGTATCGTTTGAGCCTCGCATGCGCAGATTCCGCCCTGCAATTTAATAATACACTGTGTTAAATAGGAAAGTTATATAAAGTACTCTTTAGTGCAGGACAGTAAATATACAATGACTATAGGAAAGTTACCTTTGGCTTGAATTGCTCCCGAGGTGCATAAACTGGTTTATATATGCTGCAACAAATCGCTCTTTGTAAGGATCTAACCATGTATCTCAAAGGTATTGTATGGCAGTAGAGTATTGCTCAAACTCTCCGCACATGGCATTCCACCTCTCTTGTAAAGACATCGGTGTCGATGAATGAATAAGCAACTGCCATGCATAGGAAAACTCGTCCCACCTCGTACCAAGTATAGGCCTGCACTTCTTCATTACACACTGGTTTATGTGCCAAATACAAAGAATATGCTGTGCGAAGGGGAAACATATTCCAATAGCGCCAAGAAGTGCCAGATCCCTATCTGAAACAACCACCGATGGCAACGCTGCTCCTTTTTCAATCATCCATCTTTTTAAGGTATCCAACGCCCATATCAGTCTCTCTTTCGTCTCATTATTCAAATATGCAAACATAAGAGAGTAAGTTTTCATTGTGGATGTGATACCCATAACTTCCAAGAGTGGTATCCGATACTCATTACTCTTGTATGTCGCATCAATAATCAACACGGACGGAAAATTGACAGATAGCTCTAGGCTTTTAGGATGAACCCAAAGAATATCTGTGATTTCGTTAGTGTGTTCATTGGTGAGAAAGTCATAAATGTATTGCTTTTTGTTTAATTCATTCAAGATGTACCCAATAGGAGATAGACCCCCCAGTTGCTCTTTCTTATACCGTGCCTTCATATTGTAAATACTCTTGATTCCTGTACTAATTGACGAGTCTTGTTGTCTCAGGACATTAAGAATTTCTCGAGGCGCGGTGCTGCTAGACATGTCACGAACTACTTGCTGCTGGATTGGGGTCAGCCTTGACGGGTACTCATGTCCCTCAAAATTTTCAGCTGGTTCATGATTATGAAAACCTTTAACAACCTCCAAACTCCACATGACACCGTCTGGAGGTTGTGGTACACCTCGCAGCTTAAAGGGGCAATCACATTTTTTATTTCCAGTATTCCTTTGCATTGAATGCCCTTCTCGTGGCGGTTTGTACAATCCTCCCTTTTCACAAATAAGCATGCATTTCGGCATCTTGTTGCCCTTTATACTAGCAGATTTACTTATGACAATCACAAAACCATTTTCCTTATCAACTCTCCACGCCCAATCTACCATGACAGTTCTAGTTTCAAATATCTATAACAAAAAAAATGAATACGTATAAGTACAACATTATGCAGCCTACTTTCAAAATAAGTAACAAATATGTATAATAACAACAAATAATAACTAACCTGGTCAGTCGTAAATTTGGCTGTGTAATCACGCCCAACGTAGGAGCTCCTCTCCCCACACGGAACATCATTAGCAACATCGTTCCCGACTGACCAACTATCCGAAAATGAAAAATTGTACTGATCCATAATATTCTTCTTTGAATTACGAAAATGAAATGAAAGTTGAGAAAATTGTGAGGATATGGTGAATGAGAGTAAGTGTGAATGTATAGGCAACTTATTATATAGGCGCTACTGTCAAATTTTCAACGGGCAATAATCCTCTCAATGTTGCAAACATAGGCCCTCCTTCCTCCCTGCTGACACGCACGTGTCGCCCCCTCGACATGTGCAAGACTTCGTGTTGACACGCGGTCGTGGCCCCCTTTGACACAAGACTTCGCGCTGACACGGTCGTCGCCCCCTTTACACAGGCAAGACTTCGCTGACACTTGTCAGTGGCCCCGACACAGGCAAGACTCCTCGCTGACACGCGTCGTGCCCCCTTTTACGTGCAAGACTTCGCTGATGCTGTCGTGGCCCCTTGACACAGTGCAAGACTTCCCGCTGACACGTGTCACCCCCTTTTACACAGTGCAAGACTTCCCCGGTTTACACGTGTCGCCCCCTTTACACATACAAGACTTCTACGCTGACACGCACGCCCTCCCCACTGGGCAAGAATTCTGCACCAATTGTTTTTCCGATAACCTATTTTTGTTATTTTATTTATTTAATTAATAATATTTATACTCTATATCTTTTTCCTTTTTTATTTATTTAAAATTATTTTAGTGTTTCGATTTTCAAACCGGTTCAATCGGTGGAAAGATCTTGTTTTTTTTATCATTTTATCTTAAATGGTCATAATGAATTTTTAGCTTAGTTTTGTCATCATTTTATCCTAAATGGTCATAATTAAATTTTGACTCTAGGACTCTTGTTCATTAATCCTAAGAAATATTTGATTCTACGACTTTCTTAGGGTTAATCAACGAGAGCCCTATAGTCAAAATTTAATTATGACCATTTAGAATAAAATGATCAAAAAATTAAAATCTTTTTACCGGTTCAAACGGATTGAAATTTGGAACACAAAATTTTTCAACCTATTTAGACTGTTTAAACTATCACAAAAGTATAATTTTTCCGTTTTACATCATTTAACCATGAATATTAGGCTCGTTTGATAGGTTTCGTTGAGTACATTTCAAAAATATAAAATTTATTAAAAAAAATATGTGGAAAAAAATTTATTAGCATTTAAAATTTTATAAAAAAAATTAAACAGAGCCTAAATTGCTAACCCTAAATTGCTAACCATGTGCAATAGAAACATGTTATATATGTGGGCAGATCATGGGTCATTCCCAGGCTGCCCCTAAAAAAAGCGTAGAGATGTTTTAGAGAGAGATTAAAAAAAAAAGCCTCCTCCCTTGAAAAAAGGCAGGACATGTAAAACAAAACCATATTAACTGCTTTTCAAACTTTTTTCTAAAGCATTTGCCACCAGAGACTCTTCCCTAAAATTAGGAATCCCTCATCTTCCTCCTCCTCTTCCTCACTCTCTCTTCTGAACCTACCCATTAGGGCTTCCATTGTCCTCTCTCTGTCTCCCCAAGGGATGTCTATGGTCTAGTTAGGGAAAAAAAAATCACCTTTTGGGATCCCATGGGGGCCTGCATATCAGTGCAAGGATCTCTATTGAAGAAGGCAAAACATACCCATAATCCACCCGGCAGCTCACCGCCAAAACCTCGTTCCGAGACAAGCAAATCGCGAAGGAGGACCCCACGATCCTCACGCCTAATCACCGTGCTCAAAGATCCATCCGGGGATGACATCTTCAAGCGCTACGCCTTTGGGAAGGAACTTGGGAGGGGAGAATTCGGCATCACCTATGAATGTCGTGATAACCTCACGGGAGAGATGTTTGCGTGCAAGACAATATCAAAGGGGAAGTTGAAGACGGAGATAGATGTGGAGGATGTGAGGAGGGAGGTGGAGATCATGAGGCATCTGCCCGCGCATCCTAACATTGTTAGGTACAAGGATGTTTTTGAGGATAAAGAGGCTGTTTATCTTGTTATGGAGCTTTGTCAGGGTGGTGAGCTCTTTGATAGGATTGTGGCAAGGGGGCATTATACTGAGAGAGGGGCTGCTACTATTACCAAAACCATTATTGAGGTTGTCCAGGTAATTTTCCTTTCTTTCTTCCCCTTTTCCCCTTCACAAATTTGGGCATACAAACATACTTTGAATCTTGGGTTCGCATTGCGGAAATAGCCTCTGAGCTTGCTGAGGTAAAGCTGCATACACCTAACCTTTTTCCAGACCCTACGGTAATGAGAGCCTTGTGCACAGGGTAGCCTTCTTTTGTCGGTTTAGTTATTTCATTCCTCTAGCTTCGTTATTTCCATCGATTTTGGGAGCAACATTTGTTAGATGACATAGCATGGTTCCAAAATCCAGGAGAAAATTGGCTAATTATAAAGAAAGCAACAAAACTGCATCAACACATGAATCTTATGAAACAAAAAGTGCTACCTAGATGGGGTAAAATTCATATAAAAAATTCTGTACTGCCAGAAAAAGTAAATTCCATTGGATTGCAAACAAAGATGTGTGATTTTTGGTGTTTTAAAAGATTGCCAAGGCATTCACTTCTTATCCCCCTAGCCTACAGAATCTGCAACTCGGTATGTGTCATGTGTGGCATATATATATTTTTTGATAACTGGATGTCCGGGCCAGCCTGAGCGCACCTCGTGTGTATCATGTGTGGCATATAGTTGTACTGAAGTTGAGGCCAAAGATATGATTAAAGATTAGTTGATCTTAACATGTTCCTTATTGATCAAGTCTTCAAAAGAATTATCTTTCAGTTCTCTACACTAACGTATCCTATGTGGTTTAGAGGCATTCAGTAATTTCATGGATTATTATTGCTTCTTTACTCATCCCAGATTCTTATTATGACCTTTCTGTAGCAATTTAATTTAGTTAACGAGAAGATTTGCGTTGCAGGTTTGCCATAAACATGGAGTAATACACAGAGACCTAAAACCCGAAAACTTCTTGTATGCCAATACTAGTGAGAATTCTCCATTGAAGGCAATTGATTTCGGCCTCTCCATATTCTTTGAGCCAGGTATGACGTGCATGCTTTTCGAATCCATTTCATCATAATGGCTACTCATATCTGCTTGATCATGTCACTTTTGTACGCGATTGAACTTTGAAAGTTGGTGTGATATTAGGTCAGAGTTTCGGGGAAATCGTTGGAAGCCCCTACTACATGGCTCCTGAAGTCCTTAGACGCAATTACGGTCCGGAAATAGATGTATGGAGTGCTGGTGTCATTCTTTACATCTTACTGTGTGGAGTTCCTCCTTTTTGGGCAGGTACTTGAAAGTTTTCTTCAGTTCTCTGGTAAGGTGTTCTTGCAATTTTCTCACCAAAAAGGAAGATGTCATTGAAATTGTACTTCCATTTGAATGCAAATCATTCCACATGCCAATGCATCAACATCTGTTTTCAACAACCGCCGGTTTCAATCTATTCAGAGAGTGAAGAAGGAATAGCACAGGCAATAGTGAGGGGTGAAATAGACTTTGAGAGGGATCCATGGACAAGAGTTTCGGAAGATGCTAAGGATCTCGTGAAGGGCATGCTCGACCCTAACCCTTACAGCCGGATGACTGTTGAAGAAGTCCTCGGTATGTATGTCTTTCATATAAATGCACAGACACCATAACATAAATAAAACTAACAAGGAAAATTCACAATGACTTGGGATGCGATTAACGGTTAATGTGCCATGGATTTGCTTCTTTGAAATATCTTGTCACTTGTCACCTCAAAGATACATGTTTTTGTTTTTTGTCATTTTTTTTGCTTGTAGTCACATTTTTCAAGCTTCTCATTCACACTCCTCTAGTCTAATTTATTCTAGACAATAATGTCTGCTAAGGCTCTTATGTAAGCAACTAGCTAGGATGCTCGCTTTTACGCACTTTGTATGTGAGGCTAATATGAGTGGAACATATAACCAGAAAGTGATCAATATAGAACATATACTTGATCTTATTCTCTCTTGCAGAACATCGCTGGATATATAACGCGGATCAGGTCCCTAACATTCCTTTGGGGGAAAACGTCAGAGCAAGAATCAAACAATTTTCGTTGATGAACAAGTTCAAGAAGAAAGTCCTCAGAGTAAGTTGTTCAAAAATGCTTATTTGTCCACCAATACCAATCATGCCAATCCTCACTCTCGAAGCATTTTTATTTGATAGTTCAAGCAACAAATTACAAGTTGTCAACTGAACATTTGCTGATATAGGTAGTCGCTGATAACTTGCCACAAGAAGAAGTAGCGGGAATCAAACAGGTGTTCCATATGATGGACACTGACAAGAATGGAAACTTGACCTTTGAAGAGCTCAAAGATGGTCTACATATGATTGGGCAGCCGGTTGCCGATCCTGAAGTGCAGATGTTAATGGATGCTGTGAGCTTACTGTTTATCATCAATCTGTTGAATTCAGGCCTCCATTACTTTCTACACGGTTTTACTTGCAAATGTTTCCAAATTTACTTTCCTTGTGTCAATTTAGTGCCTTGAAAATCACCTTTTGATTGTTCTTAGATATTTCATTGGTTTTCTTGATTTCAAAGCAACTGTTGCAGGCATCAGAAATATATGCAAACAGGTTCTGAAACCAAAACTAACTTGTGTGTGTGAGGCTTCAAAGCACTTTTATTATGAAGAAGATTGTTCCATAATGATGTTAAATTCATACCTGTCTGAAGAAAAGGTACTATTTAAGATTTTATAGATTCTTTTAAGATTGTTGGAATGGTAGATGCATGGCCTCCGCGGCCCTGCCTCATGCTTAGGCCTTAAGAGACCTTTGGCACCCCGGTGCGCTAATTGCCTTAACAACTATGAGGTCAACTAGCTAGGAGGATCTGGCTAAAAGTATATTTATAATCTCAATTCGCAAATCATACATGTGTGGCTTATGATACATTTGTTTATCATTTGCAAATTCAACACCACTAATGGTTTTCCCATGTCATCTAACAAAACCTTTCTTTGGTTCTTTCAAACAGGCTGATTTTGATGGGAATGGCATGCTCAACTGCGAGGAGTTTGTGACCATGTCTGTTCATCTGAAAAAAATCGGGAGTGATGATGAGCTGCTCCGGCAAGCTTTTCGCCATTTTGACAAGGACGAGAGTGGGTACATTGAGTATGAAGAGCTTAGAGAAGGTTTGTCAGAAGACAACCTTGGTCCAAACAATGACCAAGTGATCCAAGACATTATATGTGATGTTGACTTGGATAAGGTAATGCTTTGTTACCTATATAGAACAGTTAGAACCAACTAAACCGACCCCAGGACTAGATTGTTCGAACTTGGTTCAAAACTTTGTAGGCTTCAAACACACATTCAAGTTTATCATTTGGCCCGATTTTGAACGAGTTTCAGTGGAGCTGAGCTCAACTAAGTTCGTTCGTTGTACTTAACAAGCAGAACTCATATTCAAGCTGCATATGAGCTTTCAGCTCAGTGAAATCGTATAGCTTCCAAAAGAATTCAAGCTTTGGCTTGTTTACTAAACAAGCAGAACTCAGATTCAAGCTTGAGGAGCTTGGTTCGTTTTACAGTCCAGGTTCATCTACTTGTCTAGGTACTGAGTAATTTCTCTTGTTTCGTGTGCATTAACAGGATGGTCGAATCAGTTACCAGGAGTTCGAGGCGATGATGACAATGGGTGTGGAGTGGAGGATGGCTTCCCGCCAATACTCGAGAGCAATGCTCAATAAACTTAGCCAGAGATTGTTCAAAGACAAATCAGTTCGAGTGAAAAATGAAACCAAGGTTATTGAATGTGACGTTGCAGAATAAGATATTCCTCACAGATTGAGATTGATCTCTCCTTTTTGTTGTCGAGAACATAAAAAATGCGTTTGTATTTTGATTTTTGAAAATGGAGAAGGAAAACAAAAGAAAGAAAGAGAGGTTGGATGTTCATGAATTTAAGTTGATCAGAAACATTTGTTTTTGGTGGATAAGGTGATTCAGATGGAGTTATATTTATAGGATCCCATGATTCCCATGTTTTAAATTGGAAAACGGAACCGGTTTTCGCAGCTTATGGTGAATTTTTTCAGTGGTGTTGGTTGAAATCGAAGTGGTCATGTAATTCTTTGAAAGAAGTACTTGTTTCTAGTTTCTGTATATCTTCATGCATGCAGCCTGCAGGTTCTTTGATTTTATTTCGAATGTTTGTTTCGCGACATGTTTGGAGGCATTCTGTTTGAATCCAAAACAACTGCCATTGACTCATACTAATTCATAGTAAAACTTTAGAATAAGTTCCGAATGAGTAGTCATATAGAACTGTGGATTCTTATTGTTGGAACCTGTGTTTGGATGAGAGTAATGAGACGACGGCACGTCGGGGCATGCCAAAGAAGTGGGGAGGTTTAGCCAAATTTCTGCCAGGACAGACCTTGCGGCCAACAATTTAAAGTTTGTGGAAAGTTCGCGGCCAGGGGTTTAAAGTTTGCGGCCAGGGGTTAAAAGTTTATGCCCATAGGTTTAAAGTTTCTGTGGCCAGGGGTTAAAAGTTTGCGCTCACAAGTTAAAAGTTCGCGGCCAGATGTTCAAAGTTTGCTGCCAGATGTTAAAAGCTTGCGGCCACATGTTTTTGTTTGTGTAAATTCTAACGCACTGTCATAGTTTTCAGCCACAGATTTTATTTTGGTGTAAATTCTCTTTGTTAATCGACTCTGTTTCTTTGTTCTAATCCAACTTAGAAGGAAGACTCCGGTAAACCCATCAGCCATCTCACTGAGCTTGTCAACGGGTAGATTTGTTGACGAGTTGAGCTCAGGAGTGGATTGTTCGAACTTGGTCTAGGTTCAAAACTTAATAAGCTTCAAACACATGGTCAAGCTTATCATTTGACCTGATTTTGAACGAGTTTCAGCCGAGCTGAGCCCAAATAGGTCCGTTCGTTGTACAGTTCAAGATTATATAGCTACACAGATCAAGCTTTGGCTTGTTTAACTAAACAAGCAGAACTCATATTCAAGCTTGAGTAGCTAGATTTGTTTTACAGTCTGGATTCATCTATTTGTCTCGGTACTGTGCCAAATTAGTTTGTGTTAATCGGTTTGAGGACTTTGTCCCCTATGGTTAGGATGCCTGGGTTTCTGTGGGGATCCCCGAGGATCCCCGATCCCCATTTGGGATGGGGATGGAGGTTAAAAAAAATTTCCCGATGGAGATCAGGGCTGGGATGGGGATTGGATAGGGGTGAGTGGATCAGGGACGGAGATAGTTGTATACACCCCACCCTGCCCCACTGCCATTCCCAGGCACATAGTATGAAATTCTTCTAAAAACAAAATACCCCCCCCATTCTTTTCCAATTTTTAGCCCACTTTTTCTTAAAAAGTGAAAAAAAAAACCCTCAAACCTTTTAAGAACCCAAAAGATACACAGGACAGCAATCTCTTGATACATCAATTTCTGCAAGGGGGCACTAACCCCATGCAAGAATTTGAAATTACCAACCAGCAAAAGGAACAGAGAGAAAACTAAAGTAAAAAATATATATATTATCCCAGATAAATATCATTTTCCATTGCACAATCGAAGAAGCTAAATTTCAAAGCTTTTGAAGCAGTAACCAACCAAGAGGCAAGACAAACAAGAAGAGACTTGCAATTTGCCTCTGGCTATCATCATCTGCAAATAACATTTACAGAATCAGTCACAACACGAAGTTCACGGACGTCCACCAGTAAATTGATTATTTGACTATGGGCAGAAAGTAGACGCTATATACACCGAGAATCATATCTTAATTCTCCCACACACGATAAGAATCCACCCAAAAGCTGTATTGAACACAAGGCATCGTTTGCTTCAGTTTTGATCAGCTCTTCCTCCATGCCTTTTTCGTCTTCCTTTTTGCTTCAAAAGGGTTTCTATCGTGTGAGAACCACCGAGCGCAAGGCAATGGGTGGATTTCACCGGCCATGGTGGCACATCAAGCATGATGTTGAAGTTCTGGAATTGAAATAAGTGCATTGATCGCAACACCAACTGCCCAAATCGTCTGAATTCTTACTGGGCCCACCGGTCTTGGAAGCTGCCTTTCCTCTTCCACTTTTCCCCTTACCACCCGCTCCACCTTTTGAGCTTGCCGCTGTATTGCTGCAACCCCCTCGAGTATCGACATCCGATAGACCATTCTCTAATGCTCTAACCAAGTTCTCAAAGTAATTTCTAGTTACACTGGTGCAATGACAGGGAATGTAGTTAAAACCAAGAAAATGTTAAACATTCAAAAGGACTAGAGTCATGCAATGAAATTTCAGCAGGAACCAAAAAAAAAAAAAAGTAGGTCAGGTACACCAATGTGTCCAAGTTGAGTTTTACCATAGCAAACAGATACGTTTTACCATAGCGGAGACCGTCATTCTTGATTCTTTTTTCCCCCTTTTGGTAAACAGTCTTGATTCTTTGTTGAATGAATGTTAGCTAGACAGACACATGCCATACCCTTCCCTAATTGTCATCAACTTACTAAGAACGGTGATTCAACCAGACACATCTAGTCATGAAATCAACTAACTAGGCAAAATATGTTACACAAAGCTAGCATCCCAACTCTTTCCAGGGGTAAAATACAAGAAGAACGCTTTATGTATAACAATGACAAAAGCAAGTCCAAGGAAGATGCACTTTGCCAAAGGAACACATTATTAGTTTAGCACTACTTTCATGAGCTACAAATCAGGGTTCTAAATCAAGGAATTAAGAAATGTAGTTCTGTGACACAGCCATATATATCACACTATAACAGACAACATCGACCGACACATTTGTAAACATCGGTATTGGAGGTCCGCAATCCCATTACGTAAAGGCTGATACAATGTGTTTGGTCAATAATTTATAACACTGCTAAAATTCAAGTATAGTGAGGCAAGAAGCAAAAACATTTCTAAAAGGTGCGTGCGAATAGCGAGCCAAGAAGCAAAACACTTATAAGAAGGTGCCTGTCTTTGTCTGACACATGTTCACATGTTTGACAACAACAATGACACCACCCCAACATTGTGAACTGTGGACACCGATTATCGTACAAAATTCTTTTTAACTTGGATGAGCTTCAAACTCACGCATCCTCACTTAGACACATATGGAGTGCATTCCAGGTTACTGCCTTCACTGGACAATCAAAGAGGCAATGCCGCAATTAGTAGAACAGTCCAATACAACAAAAAGGAGAGTAAATGGAAGGCCCCAAGGCCCCCAACCCTTTAATATACGATAACTATGACTAAGATAGGCAACATTTAGTAGCAAGATAACTAAGTTAGCGACAGGTGTGATCTTGAGAGAATAGCAGACGATACTATTCTCTTGTCTGAACAATCCTTTCAGAAGAAGCACAACTCTGCAAGTACAGTTCGCATAATGAAAAAGTTCAATCACTAGAACAACAATTCCTAGACAAATTACCTCGTCAGTCCAGCCAACTTTGTGCGGAAATCATTAAAATCATTCGGAGGGGGTTCAGCAGTGAGGTAATTCTGTAGATCCTTCTCAGCACATTGATGGAGCCTTTCTAAACCAGCCTCTGCCTCACCTGCAAATGGTACTCAGAAATAATTCCCAAAGTTGCATTTGATAGACGTTCTGAAGAAACCACAGACCTTGGAGATATTCAAAAAATTGCCTCTTAGCATGTTCATCCTCAGATAGGTAGTACCCATACGCATAGGTCCATTTTAAGACTCGCCGACATTCAACTATCTGTGGACATGTAATAACATCAGACAGCTTAGTGATGCTTTTAAGAAAAATTATAACCCCCCATAAATTAAACAAAATCATGAAACCGTTCACTTATAAAGGCCATGTTCGACCTTCTAATAACAATTATATAGAAATACAATTTCAAGGTCCAATAGTACAGTTACCCCATACCGCTAAGTACAAAATGTATTGTGTATATTGGTTATAATTGTACGACCACCACATTCCAAAAAGAAGAATTGTAAACCACTACAAATACTGAGAGCTTTGAGGGGCACAAAATGATATTTAGCAGCAGAACGAAGATTTGAAACTGCAATTGGACAGCCTTTGCAGCCTCTTCTATAGCTGCAGTCTATACAATCCATTGTGCAACCATTTTCTACCAAATGAGAGACTATATATTCATTTGAAGCATTGTCTACAGAGGAGAAATCAGATAGGCATTTCAAGTAAGTCTACCACACTTCTAATAGTCATTTAATTGCCTATTAACCTATAAAATCCCTAGCCAAAATAAAAAGTAAAGGGGTTAAATTTCACACCCCTTGAACATCTTTCCTAATAGTTAATCACTTGATCTTGCAGTTTATATATACAGGTAAATAAAAATACACAAACTCTCTGTAAATTCCCTAGATCCTCGAAAATTCCCAAGAAAGTATAAAACTTCGGCTATGATCGAAACTACATTATGAAATCATGTACAATTCTTATACTATTAGCAATACACACACATATGAGTATGAACTATCCTTATCTTTTGAGATTGAAATCAGAATTCCTCAAATTTACCATTATCAGTGCCCCAAATCTATAATAAATATTAAAATTCCCGGTGTAAATCAACGAGCTTCAGAATTACCTGTAGCCAGGCCTCTATAATGAACTTAAGCTGTGACTCAGGTTGAGATTGTCTATCACTAAGCTTCTCGAGCTGTGGAGAGAGAGAGAGAGAGAGAGAGAGAGAGAGAGAGAGAGAAACTATTACACAACTGCAAAGCGTAGGAAAGAAACAGGTGGTTGAAAGATAAGAAAATCGAAATGGGAGGTAAGGAAACCATTCCACACTGCTAAAACCCTAAAAAGCAGCATTTTCAAAAAAAAAAATCATCCTCAAACAGTGCTAAAACCCTAAAAAGCAGCATTTTCAAAAAAAAAAATCATCCTCAAACAGTGTTTTCTTCCATCTGTATCTCTCTATATGCTTGGGATTCCAGCATTAGCAACATAAGTTGAATTAATTTGCCTTTTGCCATTTAAACATGCTTATTAGTTATTATATTGGCCAGGGTGAAATGGGATGGTAGATAAGAACTTATGAACATTGAAAAAAATCAACAATAAAATATCTACAACCTCGGCATATTGGAAATATCTAAACATAGTAAGTTTGCTTACATGCACGTTTTGCATTTGTTGTAAATCTGCAAGAGCTTTTTGCCTCGACTGTCGGAAAATGCACCAAGAAGAAACAAAGGAAAACATTAAAATCAACCAACACGTAAATGGAAAGAGGAGAAAAAAGAAATAAAAAAAAAAGCATCTAAAAAAGGCTAAGAATGATCAACAAATCTATGACCTCATAAATAGAGCGAGACACCCATCAAAAAGACCTATTGCTCAAACAAGAGGGGGAAAAGGCAAGAACAGACAACAGAATTAGAAAGCGCCCATACATGTTCTGCAGTACCCCAGCAATATGAAAGGATCAGAAGTTGATTGAATACAGGGTTCTCAACTAAATTGACTTGCAGTAAGTAGGGCTCAGCAATAACATAGCGACAGATTGGAGATTTACGCCTCCAAGTAAAGGGAGTTAAGATGGATAATGGTTGTGCTCAAAAGTTATAAATTAATTGATAAGCTCAATCCCAGTATCTTGATTTCAAGCCATGACCTAATGACATATCATCCTCTAGTTCTCCTTATTGCACATAGTTACTTTGATGCTGCTATTAGCAAACCCTAAAGTACCGGTAAAAAGTAGTCTGAAGTTGGAAGATTACAGTGACCAGTCCATGGCTGATTAAAAAAAAAAAGCCGTCCAACTAGCAAGAGGCACAGCTTCGCTTCGTCCAAAATCCGTTTTTTCCTTCTTCTAGGCCTCCGAGTCAAAGAAAGTATAGGAAGATTTGATTTGTTATTTCAATAGACAATACAATTTCATTTTGATCTAGGTTTCTCGAATTTTCCTAATCCTAGGCGTGACTGGCATGGAATAGCCTTTAGTAAGTTGTTTTGTAGTAGCTTAGGAATTTCTTCTGCTTAGAAAGAATTAGTCTTATACTTCGTTTGTTCCTAGAGAGAGTTATCTAATCCAAGCAAGTCCATGTATTTCTTTTTGCTCAAACTATTGTCAAAATGCTTCACAGCATGAAGCGTGACGTCATCAATGTCTAACTCAGTAGACAGAAATTAGTTCTCCAATGTATCATAACATAAACAGTATCCTAATTCCCACAACATAATGAATGTAAATTTCCTAACTTCGAAAGCATAAAGCCTTACATATAAACCCAAAAGAGTACCATAAGTTTAAGAAACAAATTGAATCAAAATTTCAGTCCTCAATAATGGACTACAATAATCTCAAGGCATATATAGCGCAACAACGAAGACATCTAACAAATAAAATATACCGATTGATTGGTTGCCCAACGTTCATAGTAATGAGTGTATCTCTCTAAGGAGTTCTTAGCCATCTCTCTCCTCCTTTCAGTTTCATCATACTACACCAATAAAATAGATTCAGTCACAATCGATCTTTTGTTTCGAAACTACAGAGATAAGCACTAAATGTGCAAAAGTTTTGCCAATCAAAAAAAAAAATTTGTTCAAAAGATTAGAGCAAAAATGTGGCAGGAACAAGTCTTTAAACGATAAAAATTAAAGTTCATCTGAAAGACAAAGCAAGCATGAAAATTTCATTACAGCCCCCTCTTGCTTAGCTGCCTCATAACGATTACATGCATAGAAACCGCCTGTTCTCTCACCATGATCAGTCCATGCACCAAGACACAGCCTGCAAGTACGATGATCAAATAAATAGGCGTCTTTACAACATACACATGTAGATATACATTTGTCATAAAAAATACAATGCAGCCGTCTATCTCAATGAACTGGCAACACAGCTCATTCACATATCTTGCAAAGATAATGGAAAAAGTTACAATAGAAAACCCAACAATTGCTTAATTCAAAGTGGAAAACAGTATGAACAATTAGTTCAGGTACTTTTATTTACAAAAGTGGTATAAATGCTTACCAGCAGAATTCAAATTTGCAAGGTGGCGTGCATGTCATGTGCATACAACCTTGGTTTTTCTCAATCGGTCGCTTGCACTTCGGACAAGGTTTGGAATTAGCTAGTATCCTGGCAGCCATAACATCAAGTATTTAGTATCACACGTTCTATGAGATACCACATAACAATGTGCTGCTTTATTCTACTATATATATGTAAATACAAACACGGCAAAACCAACATGTGATCTCATGTTTAAATTTTAATGACCCAGGTGTGAGTGAAAAATTTGGCATCGGCTAACCGGGAACGTAGCCATGTATTGGGCATCACAAACCAGACCAGTAAAGTTCTAGCAGAAGACTTCTGCCTCAAGAATTGCACTACTAATAACAATGATAGTAGATATGAGTCAATGACTACTACCTATAAAAAAACAAGAAACACAATGAGCCAACTTACAATACCAACTATGGCTTTTCCAATTTTAATGTTTGTAATTCATAGTTCCTCAAACAATACCTCGTTCCGGTAACCACTTCAACATGTGTAGATTGAACAGACAATTCATTTTTTTCCGGTCACAACTTATGTGAAAGTAGTTTGTCAAATAATATTGTCATAGACAGGACCAAGAAAAAGCACACCATTGAAACTTAATACCCAAAAGATAACTTCAATCAATATACTTCCATCGACCAGCCAAATCATTGTTGCAGAACTTGCACAACCATAGAAAGACATACAATCAAAATACTCAATAAACCTTATGACACAGAGATGAGCACTTCCACGGTGTATATAATTATCCACAAGAATTGGTCGATTCACAATTGAAACAAAAGTGCAAATATCGTTGGCCAAAACCATACTTTCAATGTGCACCTATTTGTAATACCCCATATCCTCTTAAAATGGAAAAAGTTACACATGATCTTGGCCTATTAAGAAATTTGTTTCCCAAAATGAATAACAAAACACTATTAAGTATGAAAACCACCACATTTCCTGAAAAAGTTTAGCAAGCAGTAAAGCACAATGTCAAACATGAAAACTTTCTGTGTGGCAACAGATGTTCTACCAATTCATGTTTTCAGACTCTGCACTGTTTTTCATAATCCACTTTGCCACAGTGCTACAATCCACAGGACGATGAGCTTCTTCTGTACACTGCAATTTCAGCTCAAAATAATAAGCTTTAATCTCATGTAAAGCAAAGTCATGGAACTACAAGTCTACAACCTTAAATTTCCATGTAATCCAAAAAGAACTTACATTCCAACAAAAGCCATACGAACATGAGCAGGCAACATCATAACCTCCACTGCCAACAACAAATTCAACAGCATACTCACAGCCCGGGGCAGGACACCACTTGGTCTACCAAATAACAGTTAGAAAGGGAAAAAATCAGCCAGTAAGACACAAAAAATAGTTAAGAACCACCGATCGCGTAAAAACCAAGAAATGAAACATGAATTGTTTTGGAGAGCCTAACATCTAGTGAGTTACTTACTGCTTCTGCCCATAATTTTAGTGCCTTTTGGGAGTTCCAACCTTTTAAAGTCATATCAAAAGGTGTTTATTACCAAAATTGTCCCTTTTATCTAAACTTTTCTAAGTGTTCATACCCCTTTGCGAAGGATTTTTTTTTTTTGAAAAACTACTTAGATTTTGGCTTTGACTTTTTAAAGTGGAAAAATATATTGGGACATCCCAAAATGGAATGATGGGCCAAAAAAATGGGACATGGGGAGTACAACTCAATATTCACTTGCAATTAGTTTTATCTGCTGATACCTGCAACTTAGCAACTATTTCATGGGTAAATCGTCTAACAAATAGATAGAATTCCTGAAACCTCAATTTCAAAATTTTCCTTGCAAGGGCAAGGGGAACAAAGAAATCCTAGGAGACCAAGCCACATATCTTTTAAATATGAAGTACATTATGAGATAGGTGTACTATCCGTTTACAGTCCCCACGAAGGTTGCGTCGCAGTATTACCAATCAATGTATGGACTTCCATAAGAAAGTGACATGTCTACTAATTGCTACAACCACATTTAGGAATTATAGACAGTCACTAGCATCTAATGTAAGTCGCCAACGGTGTTACAGCTTTTGGATTGTTGGGGACCACCATGTCATTTAAGGGGGTGAAGAAGGCGTGGAATATAGCTCCTCTTTGCCTGATTTTTGAGTGTTTGGGGGAGAGAGCATTCAAAGCACGTAGGACTTTAGAAGATGTAATATAATCTTTTAAGACAAAGTCAAGCTACCCTCACTTTATTCTTCTAATTTTTGGTTTCTCTCTGGAATAGATGATGTCAGCCAAACTAAGAGAGCAAGGGCTCATATAACCCAAATGTACCTTTCTATTGTCTTCTATATAAGAACGAAGAAGGTAACGGGCATACTTCCCCTTATCGTCATCAGAAGCCAGTCGACTGATCATATCCTGACCAACAGCGGCAGAACAAGATGGATCAGGACATCGCAGCATCAAACATCCAGGACCACCATCGATGGATGTCCTCATGTAAGCTGCCACAATAAATAGCAACTGTAAACATCAAGATAACTTCTCAATGCCATATATATGTAATTGCAAAAATCTGGATAATCTAAGATAAGCATTGGCATTAGGCATATATCAACAAACCAAGAATTAAACATGCAATAAAGAAGGTGAAATGACTAATAAAAACAAAGATAGGGACTGATTTTTTATTAGATCTCATTTGGCTACCAAAAAATGTCTCCTTGCACAATACACATTGCTAACATTCATGATATCAAAGCTGATGAGTCACTTAATACACCATTCATCTGTAAGGAAACCATCTCTCAAACGATTGCGAAACATCTGTAAAGGAACCATCTGTCAAGCGATTGCAAAAGATGTTCCACTAGAAATATCTCACTATTACTTCGATAATATTTCCAGAAAAAAGGAACCCAATGGAATTTTTGCATAAAAATGCAATGGATAAGTAACAAATCACCCAAAAGGCTGCTGAAAAATAAGGTTTAGGGAATGGATTATATATTAAAACTTGGTGGCATATAGAGGCACATGTGCCAACATTAAATCCCTTAAGACTTTTCTTCTACAAAGAACCACAAGCAAAACATATGCAAGACAAATGCCTCTTCTGGAAGTACTTATAATAAGCATTGCAAAGACAGGCCCAAACTAAGGATCAAAACGAAAGTTTTAGTACATAACTAGAACTCCCCCCAACCCCCCGCACAAAACACATGTCAGACGCTCGTTAAACCATTTCTCACAACTGTCATGTTTTTGAAGGTCGGACATGCTTCAAACACTTCAGCACCACACATCCATCACATAGACTCAGTGGCGGAGGGAGTGTAGGACGAGTGGGGGCACGGGCAGCCACTAAAATCTTTTTTAATTTAAATTTAAATTTAAATATGTATATTTTGCATTTTGTCTTATTAATTGTATTTCATAAATTTATTTTGTCACTCTAAGACATTTTGAATATCATCTCATTCTCAACTTTTTATTTCACGTATTAAAACAATGTCATTGGCAAAATGAGATGTCTAATGCAAAAATAGCCGCCACTTACTATTTGGAACTCTCTAATGCATAATGTCCAAAATTCAAAATTGCCTAAATCATGGGCTATGTGTTTTATACTTCAGCAATTATTAACAATGGGAGCAAGATTGCTAAAAATTGTGTAGTGAATTGCTCTTAGACTTGATCCGTTGAGACAATTGCAGCAATTCATTTGTTACTTTGTTTTCTATTCTCTGTAAGTTACTTTCTTAATAGCTATGTTGGGTTTTTTATTCTTAGCACGAACGGTTTTTATTATTCTAACATTGCTTAGTACAAAAGTTTTTGGTTGAAATGTGTTTAAAAGGTGCCCCATTCATACAGATTCCTGGTTACACCATTGCATAGACACACAAGAACACATCACAAAGCCGGAGAACATAACTAGAAATCCAAGATAAAACAAAGAGATGGATCGACTCTTATTAATTGCTTCTCCTTTAGATTTGTCCTTGTAAAAGACTTAAATATACCCTTCCAATTTGTTCATGAAAAACTCTGTAAAAAGGATAATAGAACTTCTCATCTAAACCAGACCAAACCAATCCGAGCCTTATGTCCCAATCACTTGGGGTCAGCTACATGAATCTTTTTTCTCCATTGAGCTCTGTCAAGGGCTACTTGTTCACACAAACCTACTATATTCAAATCTTTGCACACCACAACATCTAATGTCAGTTTAGGTCTACCCCTCCCCGTAGCATTGCTACCCAAAACTATTCTTTCTGCTCTCTTTATTACTGCATCTCCTAGTCTACGGTAGACATGCCCAAACCACCTTAGCCTATTTTTCCTCAACTTCTATTCTATAGGTGTTACACCTACCATTTCACGAACTGTTTCATTTCTAATCCTGTCTCACCTAGTCTTACCACACATCCACCTCAACATTCTCATTTCCGCTACACTCATCTTGTTCACCTATTGTTTCTTAATAGGCCAACACTTTGTCTCATAAAGTATCGTTGGTCTGATGGCAGTTTCATAGAATTTTCTCTTCAATTTTGTGGGTACCCTCTTGTCACAAAGTACACTAGTAGCGCTCCTCCACTTGAGCCACCCCACTTGGATCCTAGGGTCACATCATCGGCAATCTCTCCGTCACTACTAATAATTGAGCCTAAGTACCTAAAATGATCACTCTTAGGTATCTCCTGATCTTGGATCATCACTCTTTTCTTCAAGCGCACTGTTGGTATCACTAAATTTGCACACCGTATACTCAATTTTACTCCTACTTATTCGAAAACCCTTCGACTCCAATGCTTCCCTCCAAATTTCTAGTTTCGTATTAACACCTCTAGCGGTTTCATCTACGAGGACAATGTCATCTGCAAACATCATACACCAAGGGATATCCTCCGGAAATTGTCTAGTCAATTCATCCATAACTAAGGTAAAGAGGTACGGGCTCAAGACTGACCCTTGATGCAATTCGACAGTGATTGGAAATTCACTCGTTTTCTCTACTGGTGATCGAATGGTAGTGACAGCACCATCATACATGTCTCTAATCACCTCGATATACCCTTTGGTCACTCCCTTTCTCTCCAGAACCCAGCATATGATGTCTCTAGGCACCCTATCATAAGCCTTTTCTAAGTCTATGAAAACCATATGGAGATCATTCTTCTTTGCTCTGTGCTTTTCTACTATTCTCCTTAATAGGTAAATAACTTCCATGGTTGATCTCCTAGGCATGAACCCAAACTGTTTCTCTGACACCGTAGTCACCATCCTCAGGTGATGCTCAATAACTCTCTTCCACAACTTCATCGCGTGAGTCATCAATTTAATACCTCTATAGTTGTTGCAGCTTTGAATATCCCCTTTATTCTTATAGATAGGTACTAGCGTGCTCCTTTTCCATTCGTCGGGCATCTTCTTAGTCATAATAATCTTGTTAAACAATTTCATCAACCAAGTCACCCCCAGGTCACCTAGACTTTTCCACACTTCAATGGGGATACCATATGGTCCTAAGGCCTTACCTGGTTTCATCTTTTTCAAAACTTTAACCACTTCGAACTTTTGTATTCTCCGATAGAATTCATATTCTATGTTCTCGCTAGGTACATACACTTCCCACCAAAGCCTCCTACATGTTTCTCATTTAACAACTTCTCGAAATACGACTTCCATCTATCCCTGATCGCCTCTCCCTAGTCATAATAATAGAACTTCTCATCTATAGTAAGCTAAGTATTCATGTTTCTAGGGTAGATTACATTGACATTACCTGCGCTTTGAGATAAATAAAGTTGGCCTTACATAATCAAATCAACGTCCCTTAAGATTTAATAGCATTTAAACCCATGGTATTACTCATATGTTAGGAACATCAATTGAAAATAGTCTATACTGCCCTTGATAATATCCGTTCCAACACACCACATATACCTAACATCCTACTTCTGAATAAGATTTCCCACGAACAAAACACACTCCATCTCCCTTTTCCACCACACCAACACCCTTACCACCGCTAAGCTAGTCAACAGCTGCCATTATCACTGCACTGACTCTCAGCCAGCTGTCATGTGCCAATTGAACAACAATCACCACCTTCTGCCCTTCCACTATCGCCACAACCTCCACAGAACCACCACCCCCACTCTCTCACATTGCCCGTTGCTCATCTCACCCCCTTTCCCCATACTGTCTCTCTTCTATCAGATTCCATGCAATCAAACCCCGTTGACACCAGATATCCACATTCCACAATTGTACTTTCACTCCCGAAGGGCAACGTTGAAGGGCGTAGACCGATGGGGGAACGACGCTTTGTGAAGGTTGGGTGAAGTAGAGAGAAGGGGTGAATGGGGGCTGTTGTGGGATGGTGGTGGGCTGTGAAAGTTGGTCAAAGTGAAGACAGAGGGGTGGACGGTGGTGCGGGCGGAGGAGGACTGTGATGGTAGGGTGAAGCAAATATGAAAGGGAGGTAGGGGTGGGGGCATGGGTTGTCAATGGGAGTGGGCTGTGAGTGACAGGTAAAGCATAGAGAGGAGGGAGCTGTGTCGGGTAAGGATGGGCGGGGGTCATGGCTGCGGTGTTAATTCAACAATTATATAGCCGATCTTTGTAGAATCGTTTTCTTAGAGGTTTATTGAACTGAAAAAGTGAGCAGTAAACGAATAACAACAAGATCACTAGAGAATGAAAGCCAAAATTTGCTGGACCTCAAATGCATGAAATTGCATCCCCCCTGAATCCAAACGATCTACATGTATATTGTTTACTAACATGCTACTCAATGGTATTACTATGAGCAGTAAGTCAGAAATTTGTAGATATCCAAAGAAGTAAGGTAAAATGAAGCCAACATTTCCAGCATGTACTGCAGAAAGGATGTCCACAAGCAGCAGTGCTAATCCTGTCAAGAGGATAGCTTTCAAAACAAATCCCGCAAGTCAACTGCACAGGAAAAAAAAAAGAGCATTAGACAAGTAAATCAAAACAAGGGAGAAGAAAAACATCCTACCCATGTGGTCTACAGCATCTAGTGCAACACACGAATGCAAAGTTTTCAAACATTGAATCTCAGTAACTTACTAATTTAGCATTCGAAAATTGAACTGGCCGTTCCAGCAAGCCCACAGTCTTGCGTATTCTGTCTTCATCAGCAAACCAAGCTTCGTGCACATTACTCACACTCCTGCTCAATTCAATTTTTCAGCAAACAACATAAAGGGCCATGGAATGATGAAATATCGCATCTAGATTAACGATAATTCATGCCATAACAGATTGGAGATCGATGAAACCATCCGTTGACTCTGAAAGATCACCCCCACCAAAATACATGTAATCCAACAAAAAACTATATAAACCTCAGTGCTGATCTTAGACTGAGGAATTCATAAAGTCAAACAATTTACCAATGGTAGTGACAGAGTAGGATGCTTGCAGCTACTCTTGGTATGGAGAGGACAGTGGATACTGTTGTGATATCATCCTCTTGACGCTGGCGTATATCTGCTTCGTTCAGGACCACATAATTTTTCTGAAACATAAGATGCGGAAAGTTCAAGAACAGAAAAAGGAATGCCCAAAACCTTTAACTTGCTTCAACTACACACTCAATTGAGAAAGTAGGCAGACGAGTTTCATGGCAGTATCGCTGATTACAGAAAGCCATTACCCAAAATCATCCTCGACATGAAAATGAATTGAAGTTTCAATACAAGGCTTTACACTCCAAGCAAGGTTGGATTTTCGCAACACGTTATCAAAGATTAAACTGTGTATGATAAAAGAAGTCTACACTCTACAGTCCCATATGTAACAGATACAAGATAAAAACTTCATACCACAACACTGAAAGTTAGTTACAAACAAGTTCAACCTTATCAGTAAAGGGTTTTGTGTGTGTGTGTGTGTGTGTGTGAAGACAAGTGTAATATATTATAAACATCAATCATGAACTGGATAAACACTCTGTTTTTTTCATAAGTTAATGAACCGTATGTACCTTCTACACTAGAACAAGCAAGAACAGACACGCAAATTTAAAACAAAAAACTTTGTCAACAAACTCTGCCAAAAAGGAAATTCTAAACCAAGCTACAAAGCCCTCAAGAAGAACAATAAAAATTTACAATGTCTTCATAGCAGAGGGAACAGTCTCATGTTTCAAAAAAATAGCTTACTTACATAGAGAGCTGCTATCTAATAGAAAACAGCAAGCTCGTATTTTCAAGTACAATGCAAACACTCGATAGTCAAGCAAACCCTCACCGACCAGCAAAACCAAAGGATAACGCAATGATCAAAATCAACCTCGCCCTAATTGCACACCCGGTGACTTAGCTAATCGAGTAGCTCTAGGCATGAGTACAACCTCCTAATGAGACGTGACCTTGCTCATTAGCGTAATGAAATTATTCGTGAGGCTATCATTAGCAAATGGAGTCCTTGACTAGCCGCAGCTTGTCAAGTATGCAAGGATACTCAAATTGCAATCCCCGGCAATCCCGTCCCTTCCTCAGACCCCACAAGTAGCATTGTATACTTACGAAATGCATTAACTTCTTTATCGGTGTAGAAATACATGTGGTTCAAACCCCTACTAGGCACAAATCCTACATCCACCAATCCCTGAATAGTGGTAAAATAACACTTCAAAACAATCTATTATCAGCGGCGGACACAAGGGAATGCTCGGGCCCTCCCCAATGTCTAAATATCCTCACATATTATACTAGTTTTTAAGGTTAATTTACAAAAAAAAATAAATAAATAAATAAAATTCTACGGGATTGGCCCTGCAAGCCGCTTGAGTGAAACAAATTTCTTAAAATTCCTATGAGCGCCGCAAATATCCCTAGTTATCAATCAGACAATCACTTTATCGTATCGTTTATATAATTAAATGGAGGTTGCGCACATACACACAATCTCATCTCTTCCTCGGACCTTGCAAGTAGCCAGTATTCTAAAAAGTCGGTCGCTAGGTCGACTATCCCCGCCTAGGCGCTAGGACGTGGCCCAACGTCTATACTAAGCTGCTGACTAGTCAGCGCCTAGGCGCTAGGCGCCCGTTTTTTCCCAATTAGCTCTTAGCGATTTTAGAACATTGCAAGTAGCATTATATACTTATGAAATCTGCAACTTTTATCCATATAGAGATACGAGTGGTTCGGACCCCTACTAGACCCAAATCATACGTCCACGAACGTCTATAATAGCGGCAGGCTAACACTTAAAAAAAGGCCTAAAAGGCGAATTTTAACCCGTTTTCCCCCCATCCAGTAATATTTTTCACCTGCTGGTGTTTGGCAACAATGTCATGCGGGTCCTCGAAGTCGTGGTCCATGAACTCGTAGTCGCCGCAATCGTCGTCGCTGCAGTAGTCCGCGGCCGTGTCCCCGCTGTAGTAATCGTCGTCGACGGAGTTTGCGTCGTGCATATCGTCTTCTGAATCCATGGCTATAAATATGCAAATATATATATCTATATATACACACACGCGCGCAACAATCCTAGAGACCAAACCCTAGGATTCGGCTCCCACAAGCTCGGATTCTGTGGTCCGATGGCCGCGAATTGAAGAGAGTATGGGTTGATGGATTAGGGCAAGGAACTGATCGGATCGCCCTAGAGAGAGAGAGAGAGAGAGAGAGAGAGAGAGGGGGAGAGGGGGGAAGAGATCAGAGAATGAGAAGAAGGTGTTTTGTTTCTTAATTCTGCTTGATTAGAGAGAAGGAAAAAAAAAAAAAAAGTGAAGATAATACTAGTACTAGAAAGTGGAGAAAAAACAAGAACAAATGTATGGATTTAATCAGATGAATGTAATGTTCAAAAATCAGATGAATGTAAGAAAATTTGGAAAGACATCCATTTCGATATGGAAAATTAGTAATATCGAAATGGTTTCGGTTACGATTGAAATTTTAATGTGTGCAAACGACGTGTATCATGCGTAGGGGTATAAAATTTTTACGCCAAACGATTTTGACGTTAAAATATTTTCGCATTAGTGAAGAGAAAAATAAGTTATGTTAAAGAAAAAGAAGAATGCATATATTCCGTTTGATGAGAGAGAATCAATCTACAAGATGAAAGGAGTAGTTGAAAAGATAAATAAAATAAAATACAGTACAAAGTAGAGTCAATAGTGAAAGAAAGAAAATTAACAAATATATCATGTGAATGGATTCAGGTGATGTTACGCTAAGATTTTTTTATATCTTATATAAACACCTATTTTTAGTTTTACGAGATGTCATTCTTTCATAATATATTATTTTTAATTCTTCCAAAATGTTTGTCCGGTCTGTAAAATGTGGACTAAAAAATAATGCGTTTCTTTCTAGAAAAAAATCAATTTTTTTTTATAAAGTAAAAGAATTTATCGATATCTAGTGAATTGCTGAAAAAAATATAAAATTTTCTTGCAAAAATTATATTATTTTTATGTTCTTATTTTGCAAACCAAACAAACATTATGGGACGATTGGAGTACTTATTAATTAGTGGAACACAACCTAGTCGGATGAAAGCATTAATACTTAGTTTTTTTTTCAAAATGACATATTCTTTCATATACAATCTCAGTTATTGAGATTAAAAAATCTTTCTATCTTGATGTAATTGAGATTTTTATTACACTTTTTACAAAAAGTGAAATCTTCTTAGTTTTTGGATTGTGATCTTTATACGCCATTTTGTTGTAGTGATCGTAGATTTGACCTAAAAAAGGCCACATGAGATGCAAGGAGATTTAATGGCAAGAATGTTACAACCACATCACTTACATTTATGGGAGATAAACAAAGATCCTAAAAGGCCCTAAACATATTTGGATGTGTTTTTCGATATTATGATAAATGAAAATTTATAGAAATGGTATTCCTAGTTTCACTCGAGTTTCATTTTCATCGTCCAAGTATCAATTGCAACTCTTTTGACCTTCAAGTTTGGTTTTTGTACCAAGTTGGTCCAATTGATAACGTTTGTCAGCCAAACTGAACGGAAAAAATCAGATTGATGGCAAACATTATCAATTGGACCAGTTTGGTACGAATTGCAACATCCAAATTGTCATCAATCTGATTTTTTCTGTCCAGTTTGGCTTACAAAAGTTATTAATTGGACAATTTGGTACGAAAACCTGAAGGTCAAAAGAGTTGTAATTGATACTTAGAGGACGAAAATGAGAATCGAATGAAACTAGAAGGACCATTTATAAAAATTTACCTGTGATAAACCAAAGTCCAAGGACATGGCAATGGCTGCTGACTGGAGTATTTAGTTTTCCAAGATGTTTATTTCGGATGAGTCCCTCGCACTGGCATTACCGAAGCATCAGATAGTTCCGGGCACATCTATAGCCAGACTTGTGTCCGGACATGTGTGTCCAAATTATTTCCATACGGCATATAGAAACCTTTTTCCATTCATGTGCAGAGAGGTAAATCTGTTAAGCGGTCGGCGTGCTTTCCGTGTTAGTTGGAGGAGGAGATAGATCAGCTTTATGTCGTATCAGCGGAAGAAAGGGAGCGAAGGAATGCAGTCAGATAATCGTACTTGCTGGAGTCCAATTTTGGTGTAGTTACATAGCCAATCTCTGTTCTCGCGGAAGATGAATCATTAAAACTATTCCTCAAAGATTTCCTGGTGTTCAAAGAGGAGATTTTCCTTGCACCCTCGTTGGTATGTGGTTATGTCAAAGAACTTGAGTTTTCTGTAGTTTCAGTAGCCATTTTGTCCAGGGTGTCCTTGCTTACCAAGATGAAAAGGGTAAGGCAGTTTTTTGTTATTATTGTACAATTCAAGGCGTTCGGGTTATCTTATACTCATCTTACCTGATTCTTGAAAGACTAATTTCACCGTTATTCAACGAGAGCCTAATTAAAGTTGGAGTGAACCAAGCCTAGCTACAAGGTAAGGTACTTGGGATATGTCCGACTCCCACAACTAATGGTCTCCAGAGTCTAACTGCAGTATGAGAGGACAGGGTATACAGCGATGTGTCCAAGTCCAGACACAAGCTCGAGACATCAAATGAATCCTTTGATGCTTTGGAATATATGAAGCTCTCTTTCTAGCCCTGATTATATTATTAATTACAGGTATCCATTCCATTTTTTCGCCAAAATCAAACAAATTGCGACTCACAAGTAGATTCCTGTGCTCAATAATTACAATGATCTTATGTTTTTTTGGAAAGTTGAGTTTTATTAACCAACCAAGAAGAGGGAAGGCAAGGGCATACCCCTGAAAACCTTTACAGACTCAACAAGGCTCCATCCCGACCAAGGGAGAGGAGAAAAGAAAGCTACAAGAAAACTTACAGATTCACAGTACTTTTAAACACATAAAAGGGAACTCTCCAAGCCTCCTAAAGCTTTTGATTTGCTGAAGAACGATCCACATCACGCCACCCACGCATTGCAGGCACGAATACTATCAATAACCTGCTCAAGAACAAAATGCCAATTCACACCTGCACCTCTGAAGATAGACGATTATTCCTCTCACCCCAGAGGTGATAGACAGTAGCAGAAAAGGCCAACTTGTAGATTGTGCCATCCATAGACTTCTGATTACAAAAGTCAGAACTCCAAGGTATTTCATCTTTCAGAGCCATAGGAGGTCTATGAATGCTGCATTTGACGAGGAGAGAGGACCAAACCATAGCGCAGAGAAGGAGCATCTGTGAAAGAGGTGATCATGAGACTCCACACTAACTCCGCACAAAAGTTATCCCCCAGGAGTTTAACCTATCCCTAGTAGAAAGCCTCTCATGGAAGGCCATCCGCTGTATAATGGCCCATCTAGGAATATGGTATCTGAACCACACCAACCTGTGCCAAGGAACCTTCACAACAACAGACCTCAAGGCTTCCCATGCAGATTTGGGAGAAGTTGAATTATGTTGGTTACCGGAATCCGAAGAAGTTGAATTGATGCATACATTGTCTCATGTCAATAATATCCGTCCTCATTTCCCTTTCTGAGCACCGTTAACCCTTCTTATTGAACCCTGTCTTGGAAGTACATTCCTGAATATTTAGCAACATTGTTACACGTCAAAACTTTAGAGTTCGAGAAGTATCCATACAAAACTGTCAGATACATGTACATCTATCCTGAGATCTGGGGTTGCAGTTTTGAAGCTCGGACACAAACCGGTCCCTACGCGCATCATTCCTTTCGTCCGAAGCAGTTGCTATGTCTCATTCACCAATGGCTCAGCAAGAGAATTTCAAAAGGCTTGCTTCAGGAGTCCATGCAACATTGGCCTTGACACTGTTGGGTAATCAATATTAACTTGGCAACTTTTAGTTTAACAACTTACCTGAGGCTTTGCGCTTAAGGGTTAAAAAAGTGGACCAAAATTTTGTGTTTTTTAACTTGTAATTTGATTTTTGGGATCGTTAATGCAAAGTCAAAAGGGTTAAAATTCATTTGAATTTGAAAGTAAACAGAGTATAATTCAACAAAATAAAATAAGCCAGGCCCAATAAAGTGTAAATAAAATAAAAAGACTTTATCTGATCTACAGTTTTGTATTCCGAAAACTTGTTATACGTTTTTGTCACCGCTAAACTCAAAGCCGCCTCTGGAAATTAGGGACCTTAGGTGCTGTTCTGCTTTCTTTTTAAACATTTTTTTTCAAAAAAAAAGGTAATTTCAAGCTCAAATATAATGAAAATAAAAAATAATTTTTTAATTTTTTCTGCACCGCTTAAAAGATCTCAATTAAGGCTTTGTTCGGTTCACAGTTTAGTTTTAGTTTTAGTTTTGTTTTCAATCATTACCCTATTTTTTTCTCCAATCATTACCCTATTTTTTCAATTATTACTTCCTCATCTCTCTCTATCTCTCTCCAATCATTACCCCTATTTTCAATCATTACTCTATTTCTCTCTCTACCCACTACCAAAACTAAACTAAACTAAACTCTCAACCAAACACAACCTAAATCTTTTAAACGAGGCTAAAACTCGAGCTCAAAGTTCAGCTCATTTACGAACGAGCCGAGCCCGGTTAATTTGCTACGAGCCTATACAAACGAGTCACAGATTTTTTCAAGCCATGCTAGCAGAGCTTTAATAGAGTGTCGAGCTTGGCTCTTTCACTACACGAGCCTAAAGTACTCCAACCCAAGCTCGATCTCGGCTTGATTACCAACCGAGTCGAGTCCAGCAGCTCGATAGGTTCATTTGCTCCCCTAGTTGCGTGCATGGAACGGGTCAAGTTTTGTAGCTCTACAGATTACTTTGACAAGAAAATAAGCCTGAAGAATTTAGCTTCACTGAGTTCTGCTTCCACCACGCAATTATGCCCCTGGACTTTTTTCTCCCCTCCTAATCTCCACTTACGTTGGTTTTCTTCTCTCTCTCTCTCTCTCTCTTTGGCAAAAGTTAGTATCGTTAGAATAATTAAATTAGAACCTTAGAGAAGCTGAACTCCTGACCAACTTTCTCCCAATAGTACCTAAGTACACCCCTAATGTTGTTGGGTCAAATGCATTTTCGTTTTTTTTTTTTTTTTTCCAATCGTCATACATCAACGGGGATTAGTGGGGGGTGTTAGAGTTAGCACAGAGTCCAGAAGCTATCCATAGTTTGGGACCCAAGGGTATTGCTCCAGCAAGGAGTCGAACCCAGGACCTCCCGCAAAGGGGAAAGATGACATACCAACTGCACTTCGTAATGGAAAAATCTACTTGAGTCGTGTGTTTATGTATAGATGCGACTTATACGTACGTAATGATTGTTATTTAATCGGAACCAGCTGTTGTTGGGTCAAATGCCTCATGATACGTAATCTCTACTCGGGTCATATGTTTATGTATAGATGCGACTTATACGTACGTAATGATTGTTATTTAATCGGAACCGGCTGTTGTTGGGTCAAATGCCTCTTGGTAACCTCTACTTGAGTCGTATGTTTATGTATAGATGCGACTTATACGTAATGATTGTTATTTAATCAGAATCGGCTCCTCTCCCATTACTCTCTCTCCAATATCCATCCAGTTTGTAATTTGTGGGTCCATCCCGAGCCCACAACAATGATCAGGACCGTTCATGTTATATATATCTCGTCGACAGCTTTACCTCACCGAAAATCATCTTGATCGGATACCTTTTATCAAAAAAAAAAAAAAAAAAATCGTTCATACTGGATTCGAAACCATTTGCCTGTGTTCCTTCAGTCTAAATTCCTGCCAATGAAGTATGAAACGATTTTTGATCAAGATGATTTTTGGTGTGGTTGAAGTTCTCGAAGAGATCTACAACCTGAACGATTTTTAATCCCATCTTCATTCATATATCTAACAATATCTCAATTCCGTTACGAATTTTGATGGTACGTCTAGAACGTCCATGTTTCCATTTTGTGGGGTCTACGTTGGTCATCGGATCTGGTCTATTTGTGCGGCTAACTTAGCAGATCATTAATGCAGAAAACAGGGGAAAAAAATATAATCAATTTGATTGAGGATTCGTATGTTAGATTTTAATCAATTTTCCTTTTAACAAAGAAGAATGAAAACGCACGTAAATCTCGTGGTTACAAATATTCGATCGCATCGACTTTTTTTTTACTTAATTTTTTTTTTCCTCCTTGAGAGCTCGTGTAAATTTAACGATTTAGATCATCAAGAAGAGCCCAAACACCAATTCCACAACAACGTTCACTCACTTGGTGAAGTTGGGAAAATGACGGCCCAGGACGTGTTTTGATAATTAATACCCGCCAAGGCTTGGCCGTCATTTTCCCGGTGAAGTTTGGGTGAAGATTCAAGATTGCGTAGGAGTTGATGGAGGCCCATTTGATATGGTCGGTTACCGTCCAAATATATGGGACTCTTATGCTGAAGAAAATGATAGAAACTGTAGATTTTGCAAACCTCTCTCCCACAAAATTATTTTTTCAAAGTAAATTCGTTTGATCGAACATTAATCGAAGCATGAGCGAATCGCTTTGTTTTTTCGATGAAGAAAAATGAATGATTGAAGTTCCAAATCAAACTCGGCCCCGCCCAAATTGTGATCATAGAAAATGTTCTTTGTACGTATGGCAAGCGACGTCCGATCAAACAAATTTTTTTTTGGATGATCTTATCGGCAATATATACAAAATCAAAGAGTTCGATTGATTTTCTTTGGGTCCGAAATGAATTCAACAAATAGACCTCAACCCGGACGGAATTGGACTATTTCAAACCGAGACAGAGTTCATTTGTAGAGCTCTCCGACAACTTCGACCAGATTAAAAAGTCACGTTATTCAAAAGTTAGATCGATACATAAACACATTTAGGCTTTGTTTTTAATTTGAAGGTGTTTTTTTTTTTTTTTTATTTATTCATAACAAATGAGTTCTAAAATCATACGAGGGGATGCCGACAGTCGTTATTTTTCAACAAGATTGAAATCTTTCCAAACTTTATAAAATATAAACAATTTCAATCATGAAAGACCCTGAAAGGCCAAAATTTGATCCATTTTCTTCACATCTACAGAGGATCCATTTTGTAATCATTGACCAACCCCTGTATGGGCACCATTTCACAAAGAAGCAACTACACAGATGCTAGAGGCATTAAATTGTGGTTGTTAACGCAAGGTAGAGAGAGAGAGAGAGAGTCGGGGTGGGTTCCTCCCCACCCCCTCCGACGCCCCCCTTCTCCGCCTGCCCCCTTCTTCCGGCCCCCTCCTCCACCCACTTCATTCTTCCTCACCACTCAATTTCCCATCTTCGGCCTCTCTCCTCTCCTTCTCCTTCTCAACTTGCCCGGCTCAGGATTGTGAAGTGGTTGAGACTCTCTCCTTTAAGAGTTGCATTTGACGAGGAGGGCTTGCTTCGTGTTCATAGCCCCTCAACTTTGGCCTCTCCAACCCCTCCTCACCAGTGTGTTCGAC
Organism: Rhododendron molle; assembly: GCA_025413875.1. Lineage (NCBI taxonomy): Eukaryota > Viridiplantae > Streptophyta > Magnoliopsida > Ericales > Ericaceae > Rhododendron > Rhododendron molle. The sequence continues at coordinate 10,760,527 of CM046389.1, read as the reverse complement.
CGGTCCGGCTTCAGCGTCGTGGTTCCATGCGAGTGTTTTTTTCCCTATTTTTTTTTTAATTTTTGTTTGTTAGTTTTGTATTTTGGAACCGGTAGTGTCCCCTTATTATATTGTGTATGTTTTTGTTGGGTTTGATATAATATTGGAATGATTTGGTTTGCTTGAAAAATTGTGGTTGTTAAAAAATAAAATAAAATAAAATAATTTTTAAAATCAAAGAAAAAATTAATTGTAGTATAAAAGTGTGCAAATCTAGAGAGAATCCATTTTCTAATCATTGACCCACCCCTGTATAGGCATCATTTCACAAAGAAGCAACTACATAAATGCTAGAGGCATTAAATTGTGGTTGTTCAAAAAATGGGAAAATGATGTCCAAAACGTACTTTGATAATTAATATCTGTTAAGGACATGCTAAGAATATTTGTTAATGCTAAAAATGTCCTTGGCGGGTATAAATTATCTAAATACGTCCTTGGCCATTATTTTCCATAAAAAAAATCAATTTTTTTAAAATCAAAGAAAAAAAATAGTAGTGTTAAAGTGTGCAAATCTAGAGAGGATCCATTTCATAGTCATTGACCCCACCCCTGTGTAGGCATCATTTTTACATGGAAGCAACCTACCCAGATATTAGTTCGGTTGTATCCTTGGTTTTCAGAGGGAAGGTTTGGGGTTTGAGTCTATGGAGAGACGTCGAATTCCTTTCAGTTGTTAACCTATTATTCCTCGCTAACTCCACTGATGTATACAAAAGATATTAGTAGTGTTATTAAATTGTGCAATTCAATTGTCAAGTAGCGTACTAAATGAACTTAACCAAGCCTAGGCTACGGAGCTTAAATAGTCAAATGCACGCACCTATCATACAAATAACTTGTTCACACGGCTACTAATCTCACAACAAATTGATTGTTTGAAGACATACTGTCCTTTGCAAGTTTTACACATAAAATGATTCGTTTCATTATTTCGAGCCTAAGATGAGTCCACAAAATTTACGATTTCTACAGGATGAAAAATTCAAATATTTTGGACCTTTGGCACAAAAAAATTAGAATTTGGAGGGAGTATGGAGAAGGAGCATGGAGAGGAGAGGAGAGGAGGTGATCGCTATCCCAAATCCAAAATACCGACCACCCATGTACCAATATGATGTCGATGGGTGTGTGTGGCCCATTCCGGGATTACACACAAATGATTTAAGTAGTTCATTAGTTTTAAAGTGTATTTTTTCAAGTTTTCTTACAAAAGATCAGCTAAATTGGATAAATTTAGGTGCTTGATCAAAATCTTTCAATTTTTCATGAAAATTTAAAGATAAGCACTTGCAGTTATCCTGCTAAGCACATCTTTTACAAGACAGCTCGAAAAATTAATCTAAAATGAACGACCAACTTGTACTAGTTACATAGAACTTCGAAATGAGCTCCACACGCCTAACTATCAGTACCCTACGTTACACAGGTGATCAGTACGCATAGTCAAGCTTGTTAAAGCATTTGAAGAAGATAATTAACCAATGTGGAACAAATCCTAACACTCTCTTGCACGCGGTGCGCTTATGACACAAATAAGGGGGAACAAATTCTCCGAAACCCTAACTCTGATACCATGTTAAAGCATCCAACTCCAAATCAATTGGCAGAGAGGGGAGATGCCGCTCATATACTAGTTTTGGAGGAGATAATTAACCGATGTGGGACAAATTCCAACAGAACTCATGCCAAGTATCTCCACACGAACTAAACTGCACATTCCTAACCCAAAATGGGGACCACAGAGAACATGTGCCTCCTAACTGTCTCTTTTGAACTTAGGCCTCGTTTGATAACAATGATAAATGGATAGGATTCGTAAGGATATGTGATTACGAATGAAATTGGTAATGAGAAGTGATTGTTAATGAGAATGGATTGATAATGAGTATGTTTATTTGAGATGAGATGAGATGATGAAATTGGAATGATAGAAGAAATTGGTACTGAGAAAGGATTGGTAATGAGAATGGATTGGGATTGAACTATGAATACCAAGTCCCAAGGGCCCCGTTTGATAATCATACTAGGCATTGGGATTGGACTACCAATTCCATGGGTTTCACAATAACTTGTTTGCTAACCAAAAAGAGGTGTCGACTAACAATCCAATGTGTTTGGGAGCTGGCCATTAGGGGGTATTGGTAGATGTCTCTCCCACTTGGTATTAGGAGGTATTGCTGTATTCTGAGATGAATAAGGGCTTGTGGACTAATAATGTCATCATCTAATCTAATCTCATCTCAAACAAACATACTCATCACTAATTCCATCTCCTTATCAATTCCTTCACATTACCAATCTCAATCCTAATTTCATCTCCGTACGAATCTCAACCATCTATCACTGTTATCAAACGGGGCCAAGTATTCCTAATACCTCCTATTAGCCGGCTTGGACATCCTAAGGGATTAATAGTCTGGACCCTTTTTTGTTACCAAATAAAGTATTAATACTCCCACCCCAACCCTCAAACCTATATTATCAAACGAGACCTTAGGGAATTAAAGGGAAAAGAAGAGAAAATAATTCAGAAGGAAATAAGAGGTAATTGGAAGATAAATCAGGAAGAAAACTTAAATGGAATTCGAAGAAATTTCTTCTTTCTTTTAAGAACCAAACAAGGGAAGGGAAAATTTTAAAGCTGTCTCTTGTTTTCCGCTTCTCTCCACAAGTTCCAAACGAAGTTGAAAGGCTCCTACACGTACACGGATGTGCAAATGTATGGAGCGCAAAATTATTGAGAGCTTTGACAGGGACGGCCACGTGAGTAGTTGGACTGTAATTGTCTTCACTTGGGAGACCCCCAACTCCAACCCACCCCCCCCACAACAAACGAATCAATGGTCCCAATTGGGCCCAGGTGGCCAATCTCGTGAACCACGGGGCACATGGCTTGCTCATTTCCATTTCTCATGTCACTGTCACTGTCACTTTTTTCTTTTTTTATTTCGGTGTGTCTGAACCAACTTACTCGTATCTCAACTAATTCTTGGAGGATTCGGGAAAAATCGGTGGATGGATTCACGAGCTTTTGCCTGTCGGAGCCAGACCACGCGTCGGTGCCGGAGTGGCATTGCCAAAGATACTTTTTGGCTTTCTCATGTCGATGTCACTTTTTTTTTTTTTTAATTAATGACGGTGTGTATGAGTCAATTTACGCATATCTTGATTAATTCTTGAGAGATTCAAGAAAAATGAGTGGATTCACAAGCTTTTGCCTGGCAGAGCCAGATAAAGATACTTTCTGGCTTGCTATGGTGTCAAAAGGTTAAGACCAAGGGGTTCGCCTTGTGGTTGTGGCACTCCCTTACCAGGTAAAATATTTGGGTTCGAGTCTTATCGCTGTGAATTACAGTACCCCTTCCCCTATCTCCTCCTATTGATTGACAAGATAGTGTCAAAAGGTCAAAAAAGGAAGAGCTGTTACTGCATCGGTTCAGTGCCATTTTGGCACAAGCCCAAATTCAAGCTATTGAATTAAATTCATCTCATATTTCAGTGCGTATCAAATGACTTGGATGGAGTGAGCGAAATGGTACTCAATCTTGATGCCAAATCAAGCCTCGAAACTGCTCAATAATACTCTGAGGCCCCGTTTGATAACGGGTTTGAGGGTTGGGATTGGAGTAATAATCCCATGGGACTATTAATACTCCGTTTGGTAACAAAAAAAGGTCCGGACTATTAGTCCGATCGGATTAATAGAGGGGGTATTAGGGGGTATTGCTAATACCCCTTGGAACTTGGTATTGAGGGGTATTAATAATCCAATCCCAACTCCTTCACATTACCAATCTCTTCTCTTTACCAATTTCTTCTAACAATCCAATCCCATCATCTAATCCCATCTCAAACAAACATGATATTAATAATCCCATCATCTAATCCCATTCCAAACAAACATACTCATTATCAATCCCTTCTCATTACCAATCCCATCTCCTTACGAATCCCAATCCTAATCCCATCTCCTTACGAATCCCATCCATCTATCTCTGTTATCAAACGAGGCTTGAGTATACTGTACATGTGGTTACAAGGAGAGGACACGGGTGGATGAAGCTGCACCACTCAGGCATAAAAGGAAAGACATTTTTTTTCCCCTTTATCTTATCCAAACCGTGTTGTTGAGACGATAGAGCTAACATGACTTTGGCTTTATATTTGCTAAGCCAAAATGGTTACCAAGGGACGAATAGCGAAATAACGACTCGTCGTGACTGCGATCGTAAATTTGTGGTTTTAGAATTTTCTTGTGACAACAACAGTCCACACAAACGAATGCACAAACACTCAGGTGGGTCGCCTGTGCATGTGAATGTTTGTGCATTTGTTTTTGGAAAGTGTCGGTAGTTTTCAAAGTCCCTTGTGAAATATTTGGTGAGAAGTTCCTCGATCTTGTGAGGTAGTAGTTGTTTTGAAACGAAAGGGATAACCTAGCAGGCCAGCACCACATCTTCACAAGATCGAGCCACAAAAAACCCCAAAATTATATAATATCAAAACGAAATTTAAAAAACTCCAAACAAAGTGGACACGTTTGATTGCCGGATTATTTTCAGAAATTGGTCGGAAAAGATGGAATTAATGATGTGGATAAAGTGGACAATTGGTGTCCACAAGATAATGGATGAGATTATATGAATACTTGAATTAGTTATACAGTGTTTTGTTAGAGTGGCATAAAAGGATGAAACAAAGATGATGGGAATTACCTTTAATCGTCTGATGTGGAGGGAGATAATTCAGAGAAGGGAGACTAAATAATGCAACCCCTCCCCTGGTATTAGTTAATCACTCACATGATGTACAGATGGACTAATAGTCCTACCTTGTCCAATCCCAGATGTATTGAACACTGAACTAACGAATAATGAAAAACCTGGGGCCTTGTGTTCCGTTTAATCCTAGGGCCTGCTTGGATAGGGTATTATAAAAGGGTATTGTGGTATACCCCCTTTTAGTCCGTGGGTCCAGCCGTAAGACCCTGTTTGGCAAGTAAAATGGAGGGGGTATTAGCTAAGCTCCGGATTAGCTAATACCCCCTAATACCCCCGGAGGGGGTATTATTTATGGGGAGGTTGTGGGGTGTTATTAGATAACACCCCCGGATAACACCCCATCTCTCTTTCATTTCAACTACAAAACAACTTTATCCCTCCTATTTTATCCCACATCCAAACCAAGTACTATTTAATACCCCCTCCATAAACATCACATCAATGTGGGCCATCCCTTATTAACCAATAGTCCTACCTTGTCCAATCCCAGATGTATTGAACACTGAACTAACGAATAATGAAAAACCTAGTTCCACCCTCTTAGTCCGGCAATCAAACGAGCCCAATAAAACATACTCGGGATGCTGTAGTGCACCTCAACACTACATGGTGTATTGCGGTCGATCGGGCCGTCCATTTCAGCACGGACGATTTGGATTTTAAAAAATTCGAATATACAAATTTGAACCGTCTATTACTCGGACTAAAATCTTATCCGTCGATTTTAGAAACGGACGGCCAAATCGGCGCGCACAATACACGGTATAATGTGGAAGGTGCACTACAGGGATTGGAAGATGCTGCCAAGCGGGTGCTTGGCGCTTGGCGCTTGGCAGCTGTGCCAAGCGGTCGATCTGACCGTTCATCTCGGAAATCAATAGCTTGAATTTTGACCGAGCTATGGACAATTCAAACCTGTATTCGTTCAGATTCAATCCTAATCGTCCGTGCCAAGATGAACGACCGAATACCTCTTGACACCCGCTGAGAGCATCCCAAGTCCGAACTGGCACTCCCAGATCCCCTAGAAGGCTAGAAACTAGTACTAGTATGGGCAATTTACCTCTAGGTCCAGAAAATAGAAAGTAATTCCCACCAAGTCTCCTCTAATTAACGAAACACTAAAACCCTATGAAAGTGCCTAAAACTCCAAATATTGAAAGTGCCTAACCCTGCAAGACACCTGAAAGTCTTAAACCTCAGTCTGCTATAAAAGTCATAAAACTCATACCCACGATAAAAGTGCCTAAATCGCTAAAACCCTATAATGGGAAAGTGTGCACCCTAAAACTCCCATGAAAGTGCCTAAACCTAAGCCTAGGACTCTATGAAAGCACCTAAACCTAAACTTTAAGATCTTAAAGCGCAGGTATCGCAAAATCTAAAATCTTAAAGACTTAAAACCCAGCAAGATCTAAACCCTAAAATCCCAGGGTTAAGATTTTAAGTGCAAAATCTTAAGTGCAATTAAGACCCTAAAACCCTAGGGTGACACTTCTATTAATGATAAATGTATTTTTGTAAAAGTGGACTTAGTGGTAATTAAGTACTTCATCTCTCCTTAATGGGACCGAACTGGCACTGCCAGATCCCCTAGAAGGCTAGAAACTAGTACTAGTATACTATGTTAGAAAAAGGCTACTCCTAAAAAGTGACATGAAAACCAAGAACCACCTTGTAAACCGGTGGAACCAAATCTCCACCACCAATCATACAGCTAGTTTGCATTTACATCGTTGTCGATGTCGTCTGCTGCCATTCAAAGGAAGGGACAACGTTTCAGAGAAAACAAACATCAATGCGGCGGGACCCACCCCCACCCCACAAATCGGGTCCCACTACCCCCGGTGTCCTCTCCACGTTAAACGCACCAAACCCGTTGGATAAAAAACGCGAACCGAATTCGGCGATCCAGACGACTCCCACGTGTCTCTGCTATGATTAGCCATTACACTCGCCCTCAGCCACAGCTGTCCCGTTCCACGTCATGACACACCCACAGAGTATATCCACATGGAGATGTCTGTAGAGAGAAACTATTTCTTCTTTCTCGGAGCACTGTCGCGTGGTGTTTCACAGGTAGCGCTACAAATGAATTGAGCTCAAATCGTTTGCAGCCCTAGGTCGCATGGTCGCGCTCTAGGAGCAGTGGATGGTCACTCGTATGCGATCGTTGGTATGTGCATGCGTGCAATTTTGTTCAACCACGCCATGGTGGGGTAAATTTACCAATATTCGGTGAGTATATATGTTGCGTGTTCTAATGTGATAATCAGCTTATTATTTTATAAATTAATTTGTTTGAAAGGCATAAAAAATTCATCAATCGGTTATCACTGAGGAGTAATCTTTCTTCTTATGGCAGGTAAGTGAGGAATAAGTTTAGAAGATGTTTGCAACACATGGAAATTAAGTAGAAAAGAAAAGAAAAGAAAAGAAAAGAAATGACGAATTTTATACTCCTTTTGTTTGGTGGTTAATTGGTGAAACATTTAAAAAATAAGGTAAATCAGAGACTCATGGTTTTTTCTTCATTTCAGTTTACCAATATTCGGTGAGATATGTTGCGTGTTCTAATGTGGAAATCAGAACTGCTTATTGTTTATAAATTGATTTGTTTGAAAGGCATACAAAAATTCTGCTCGATAGGTTGTCGCTGCTAATTGAGAGTTAATCTTTCTTTGAATATGCTTGTAACACATGGAAATAAGTAGAACAGAAAAGAAATGACGAATTTTCTACTCCTCTTGCTTGGTGCCTTGGAGGTTAGTGAATTTTTTTAAAAATAGTGTAAATTAGAGACTGATGTTTTTTTCCTTCAATTTTTTTTTTTTTTGCAAATCAAACAAAGAAAAGGATCTAACTTTTTCCTCACATTTTCCTTTTATTTCATCTTTCCTTCTCTTTTTTGTTTCCTCATGTCCTAAACACGTCTTCCAAAGGGGTGTCTTTTGACGCGAATGAGACATGTCAAAGTCTGTGCGTGTCTTTTTATGCGCAAAAACAAAAGTTGGTTTCATGTCGCTATTCGTCTAAACAATGTATTTTCGTCACAAGAAAAAATATATGGTGCATTCTCACCAGAATACGGTGGGACAAGACTTTTATAATTTAGAGAGTCCAGAACCACTGCAACCAATTTAGTGAATGGAGTTCTGATCAACTTAAATTTTTTCATGAATGACAAAACTCATCAAGACTTATATAATGAAATAGTTTAAATCGGGATATATTTGATTTTACGAGAGAATCTTGACATTTACTTCTGCATATATTAGTAATCACTTGGCATAAAATAATTGAAATTAAATTATTTGCATTGTTTTACAAATTTTGATCAAATCATTTGATATTTTTCTGATTCATGTCAACACCGTTGAAATAGAGAGTAAGAAAGCGCAATTGAATGGTGTGAAATAAATCACTTGAGACGAAACAATTTAAAATAGATTTTCCCTTATTTTTCATTCTTTTAATTTAAAAACATTACTATTAATTTGTTCCATTTAAAAATTTCCATCTAATCGAAAACATTACTGGAAACCGGGAAAATAATATCAGAGAGACCTATTACTCTCCATATTTGTAAATGTATCATCAGCTACGCTATTGTTTTTTTTTCTTTATTAGAAGCAAACTATTGGTTCAATAAGAGCAAATACCACCCATGTTTGATGTGTATCAAGAATTGCAAAACCCTTTGACTCAATGCCAAATTTTGGCACTGTCATTCTTGGTGCCAATTTTGCCATTCAATCTAGCGATTGTCAAATTTGGCACATTGTCGAAACCATTTTTTTGCGCCAAAAATTTGATGAGTTCAATTTAATGGTGAAATTGAGTCTAAACAACACCAATCAGATGTAGCGGTATTGCTATTTTTTGACCTTTTCACACTGTAGCAAGCCAAATGACAACTCTCGCAATTCTATTTTTGTACCAACAAGTGAACTTGTGCTAAGATTTTTTTATTTTATTATGATCGATTTTAAAATGATTTGTTTTTTTTTTTTTTTCTCCACAGAATGATTGGTTTCACTAATAAAACCGACTATGCAAAATAAGCTAAAATAATCCACTGTTGACCGGTATGCCGTATGCATCCCCAACTTTTGGCTCCTTTTAAAAAGGAAACCTCCCAGACCCCAGTCCTCTGGCAATACAATCACTTTAGACAGACAAACAGCCGCGGAGAGAGAGAGAGAGAGAGAGAGAGAGAGAGAGAGAGAGAGATGGGCAGCTTCTCAACTGAAACAAGATCTAGCGCACATTATTTACAATTACAAGACTACCCAGATCTTGAAACCCACGAATTCACCCTCGAAACAATGGAGGAAGAAGATGACGCAAACCCACCAACTGGGTTTTCAAGAAACCCCAAGAAAACAAAGAGCAACAGAAGCAAGAACGTGTTTCTAGAAGGGTACGTGGAGGCAGCAGAAGACGATGATCTGACGAGGACGAAGAGTTTGACGGACGATGATCTGGAGGAACTGAAAGGGTGTTTGGACCTGGGGTTCGGGTTTAGCTATGAGGAGATTCCTGAGCTGTGCAACACTTTGCCTGCTCTCGAGCTTTGTTATTCCATGAACCAGAGGTTTCTTGACGAGCAGCAGAGGTCGCCCGACTCGGCGGAGATCGACGCGTGCTCGTCGGCTTCTTCGGGCCCGATTGCCAATTGGAAGATCTCGAGTCCTGGTGAGTGAACTGCTGCATAATCTGTGGATTTGGTTTGTTTATTCGTTTGTTCTGATAACTCATGAGTGCGGGTTAGCTTACGCATTAACTTTTTTTTGATCGGCAAAAAATATTTCATTCAGCACAAGACAAGGATGAAAAAATGAAATCAGTACAATAAGAAAAGAAATGCATTGAGAGAGCCTCGGAGATTGCACAATACCCTCCTACAACTGCTACTTGCCCAATAGCTTACGCGCACTATTTTTTTGTTTTTTTGAACGGCTAGCTTACGCACACTTAACTAATCGTGGAAACCGGAGGCCAATTCCAATGAAAATGGGATAGAGCCCCTTGTGGATTGACCCCAAAAGTGGTGATTTGTGAAAACGAGATCTTAAGAGTGAGCGACTGGGTTCCTGGGATTTATTGGATTTTATTCCTGGAAATTGGAAATTGGTTACTTACTGGCTAGAAAGAGAATTTTCTGGGCCAGGGTAAATTCTTGGATTGGATCTTGTTTTGGGTGTGACTAGATGATTTGTGGATCTAGTAATGAAATGGGTTTTTCTTGGTGGTTTCTTAAATTTGGAGGTTTGGTTTTTAAGTGTTTTATCTGGATGGAATTATGATTTAGATATACAGATCGACAGATGAAGGGGGGTTATTTTTAGATTTGGAAGTGGGTATTTATGATCTGTAAACAGAGTGCTCGGAAGATCTTTAGTCCTGGTGGCGGATTTGTTATAAAGCTGTGATATTTGATTGGGTTTTTTGGTTTGATTGGAGGCTTGAAGCCTTGATTGGGGTTTTTTTTTTTTTGGCGGGGGCGGCGGGGGTGGAATTGGATTATTTGCTTGCTAGAAAGAGAGTTTTGTAGGTTAGGGTAAATCTTGGTTTGGATCTTTGTAGTGGTGTGCTTAGCTGATTTATGGATCCAGAAATGAAATGGGTTTTTTGGGTAGTTAGTGGTGAGTGATTTGCTGCATGGTCTGTTAATTTGATTTGTTAGTTGGGAGTTGGAAATGGAGTTTTCACTTGTAAGGAGAATTTTCTACAAAATAGTAAAATTTTGGATGGGATTTTGGTTTTGGTGTGCTTAGATGATTTATGGATGAAGTAATCAAATGGATTTTTTGGGTGGTTGTGTAATTTGTTTTACTAGATAGTGGAGTGACAGGGAAATACTCTCTGGCAGAGTATACGGGGTATATCATACTTGCACTTCCATTTAACAGAGTGCTGGAAGGTGAGGATTGGATTGTGAGAAATGGTGGGAAAAGCAAATGCCCTGTTTGGAACTTAAGGAAAGTAGAGAAAAAGAAGAAGAAAATGGGGGGGGGGGGGGGGGGGTGAAGGAAATTATACTTCACAGTTCTTAAATTTCTCATTTCTCTCCAACCAAACAATGGAGGAGAAATTGTTTAAAGTTTCCTCTCCTTTCTCTTATTTTCCACAACTTCCAAGCAAACCAAATGAAAGGAGGATTAAATCACTTGTTTGGAAGACTAAAATCGGTGAGAAATGAAGAAAAAGATGTGTTTTCTTTATTCCATTTTTCTCTCTCCCAATCTCAATCTACGGCCGCACCTACTCTTCTGGCCTTCCACGCTTCACTAACGAAGTTGGTTCCTCGTGAACTCTGTTAGCTAGACGAGGGTCCTTCAACTACCTAGTAGTCAGCTCTCTTGTGAGATTTGGTGAGAACCATCTTCACTTTTTTCCTCTCCCTTTCTCTCACTCCAAAGGGACTGTTTTGTCAAGTCTTGAACTGCTTCTTTTGGAATTGGGATTGAAATTTTTGGTTTTGGAAGTTTAAGCCTGCCGGTTGAATTCCCTATTGCTTCTGCAATATACTTCCCACCATTCGCTGAATTCTTAGTCATATTATCGGCATCATAGATAGAATTCAGCTATGTTACCTCATGATAGTTAGTTACATGTCTTCTGCTGTTTCGACTCTTTATATTTTAGTTCTAACTTGTCATCTATCTATCATCTCAGGTGATCATCCTGAAGACGTCAAAGCGAGGCTCAAATATTGGGCACAAGCTGTGGCATGCACTGTCAGATTATGCAGCTAGAAGAAATCTTCAGTTGAGGAGAATGAAAATGCATTTTCTTCAGCTTCGGAGTTTCAAAACTTGTGCTCCACTTGATTCTACTTCTGTGCGTGGGAACAAGAGTTTCCTTTCCAACCTCGAGATGGACATACCCGAGTCTTTCGATGACAGGTCACCTTTCGAACTAGAAATGTGAAGGCGAAGAAGACGAGGATCGGATGGGGAGGGAGATTGATTCAGGTCTGAGATTAACCAATAATCGACGAGAAGAGTCTGACACAATTCATCCGAGGCTGGTATGTGCATTGTAGTATGTATCTAGGGCGTTTAAGAATAACTTGTGAGAATGAATAAAGTTTTGTTTCCCTTTTTTGTACATGGTGCTGCTGTGTATTTCCCCAACATTTCTGTTTCTTTCCAGTGGTAATTGATTTTAGGAGAAATTTGGGTTTGAGATTTTGTCAAATGTTTTGCCAGCAAGTAAATTTTGTAAGCTTAAGCTAGTTGATGATGTGTCCGATAAAATTGGAACGATACAGAAAATTGGCATCGCCACGTTTCGTTTTGAGTTTTTACTTTCATGCAGTATAGTGGTTTGCTCTTCCCTGTGGGTATGTTTGGAAGCAAGCAGACTGATTATTTGGTTTTCACTTATGGAATCCAAAAAAATGGGGAACGAACTTAATTTTTTTTGGATCGAGGATTTTTTTGGTGTTTAAACTCATCACCAACACTTCAAACCACTATGACAAAAACAATCAGAATATCATCGATTTAAAAAAAAAAATTTGACAACTTTGTGTCCAATTTCTTTTAATTTACCAAATTATAATCACAATGACCGCCGACATAAAAAAGATTGAGAATTTCTTACCTTGATAAAGTTTGACAAAAATAACCTTTTGTACTTATAGAAAACTAGTAATTGCCCGTGCCTTGTGCAATGCTTTCTAAACTTAGTCTAAATGAAGTATAAAACCTCACTTTTCTGAAATTTTTTTTGGATACAACGGTTGTTTCTAACGTTATCTCACGTGAGGTGAGTCTCGGATATGCGTATGGTCCCACCTCATGCGAGAGGAGCGTTACAAATAACCGTGAATTAGAAATTTTTTCCTTCTCCCAACAAAATCTACTCTTCGAAAATTTTCATTTTAAGAATAAGCTTCAAACATGTTCCATCTAACCAAATTCATAAAATAAACACAACAAATGTTACTAAATTTGTGTAATTCCGTTAGTTGCATTCATGGATAGCATCAGAGATATTAAAAATGTATAATTATACGAGATTCCAACTCGAATTCAATTTTATGAACGTTCACTCACTCAAAAGTGACACCTCTATCGCACTTGTTTCTTTAACTGACCTAAAAAAATAGAAAAGCAAAATAGTTCCAAAATTACAAATAACCAAGTAAGAAGTAGAGTTTGAAACTCTGTCTACCCAAAAGGCTCCAACAAATCTTCAAAGATCGTGAAACTCCAAATCATCTAAACCAACAGCTCAAGTTGTATTGAACACCAATTTCGTTATTTTACCTAGTAGTTAAAAAGAAAAAGAATCTGCTACGAATAATTACTATTGGCTGCAAAGAATTATTCCTAGCCGCCAAGAATTACTTTTGGTAGCGATGAATTATTCCTGGCCACGAACAATTACTCTTGGGTGCAAAGAATTACTCATGGCTGCGAAGAATTACTGTTGGCCGCGATGAATTACTTGTGGCCACAAAGAATTACTCCTAGCCATAAAAAATTACTCTTGGCCGCGAAAAATTGCTCCTGGCTGCGAAGAATTACACCTGGCTGCAAAGAATTACACCTGGCCGCGAAGAATTACTCATGGCCTTGAACAATTACTCTTGGCCGCAATAAATTACTCTTGGCCGCTAAAAATTACTATTGGCCGCTAAATATTACACTTGGCCGCAAAGAATGACTTATGGTCTCGCAATTCTTGGCGGCCAAGAGTAATTCTGTGTGGGCAAGAGTAATTATTGGTGGCCAAGAGTAATTATTTGCGGCCAAGAGTAATTCTTCGCGGGCAGGAGTAATTCTTTGCGGCCATGAGTCATTCTTTGAGAACTTCTAATCTCAGCCATTTTTTTGGATCGGCCTAATCTCAGCCATTGGCTTCAATGATTGAGATGAAGTGTCTTTTTTTTTTTTTTTTGTCCCTGGAACGCTCCCCTTTTGGGTATTCTCATTTGGAAACATTCTCAATTTTTTGTGGTGTCGTTGGGTTGGAACACTCAAATTTGGCTATGTAAATATTTAAGCCTTGCTATGAACGAGCCTTGCTTTGAACGAATCTGGTTGACAAAATGATTTTTCGTATCCTTCGATGAAGTGTGAATGCTCCATGAATTCTGTAGAACACTGCTTAAGCCAAAAAAGACCTTTGCCTTAGATACAAGGTTGGAAACCCCAAGCGTAGGGCTAGATCGTCGATAGCATAATTTTCGGAAGTCCGGGATCGTACCCACAGAGAATTGAATATAGCTTAATTGGATTGTAGGTTTTATACGGTGAATTTCGGCGTTTAAGACGGCCAACTTGGTTTTGCTTTAAAAGGTGGAAATGCTAAGCAAAAAGACTAGAAATGAGCTTAATGAACTTAAAAGAGGCAAGTCTAGGGATCGTCTATCCCTTGACAAAGGCTATTACCGGTTCTCAAATATAACTCAAGCGAGAGTCACGACCGCGTGCTCATGCTTGGAAGATTTAGCTTTAAAGTCTACGTTTATCAAAAGATGTGATTAATCGGAACCAATCCACATATTTTTGCTAATGTATCTAACACGTAGGAGGCCACGAGCCCTCAGTATGCCGCTTGCCAAGACCGCTTGACTAAACTTCATATCAAAGAGTTAACACCCCTCGCTTAGACCAAAATGGCTAAGTTACCTTAATCTTAAAAACCATGCTTTTAAGCCCGAAAGCTTGAGAACGAAATAACGCTCTAAGTCTACGGGAAAGAGTAGCCCAAGACTTTGCCAAAAGACTACTCAATCATAACTAAAGAACAAAGCTTAGTAGAAAAATGTAAGATTTAACCGTAGGAAACGAAAACAAACTTGATATTAAGGAAGATTCAACAAGTAACTACAACATTAATAAACGAGAAAACATTAAACAACTAATACCTTAGGTGGTTCTTGAAGAAAATAGCTCAAAAGCTTCAAAACATTAATGGAGTTCTCTCCTAGAGAGAAAACTAAAACTAGAACATAAAGTAGATTAATTGTAAAGAGAGAGAGAGAGAGAGAGAGAGAGAGGAGTATTTATACAAGAACATCCTCTCTCTATACAAAATATCCCAAAGGTACACTACTAATGGAAACTTTCCAAAAATGGAAGGTTGAAAACTGTCAAAAATCTGCCAGGAAGACAATGTTATCGATACCTATACAAAAGGGTATCGATACCCTTGCTCCTGGACAGCTACGGGGTGATTTAAGGTAAATGGTATTGATACCTTTTGCACTGGTATTGATACCAATCTACTAAAGACAGATTTTGCTTGGCTGAACTTTGCAGGCTCGCTCCGGACACTCCCAAACTCGGATTTGGGTGTTCTTTGGACCGTTGGAAAGTTTGTTGAGTCTACTTTCTATCCTAAGTGGTTTGGATCCAATATCATTTGTACATCAAAAGATATGACAATTTTACCCTCAGCTGTTTGGAAAATGAGTAGTTTTGGTAAACTCCTCACTTCTCCTTCAATTCCCTTGACCCTTGAGCGACCCAAGCAACCTCCAAACCAACTCTTCATGACTCTTTGGGCACCACAATGTGGTGGCACGTGGCCTTGAGCACTTGGTTGCACCCGAAGCATTCCTTGGCGTACAAACGCGCCTTATTCACATGGTTTACCTGAAAAAAATAAAAACACACCTTACGTGCAATATCGCTATAAAAGCTAAATAAACACAAGTTAAAACAACATAAAATGGGACTAGTCGCACCAAATATCTACAATATTGGGTGCTCATCAAACACTTAAGCAATGAATAAATACTAAAGAACAAGAAATTTGAGCAGTGGCAAAACTAGGATTCGAAGTCGGACGGGGCCGAAATATTAAAGAAATTTTGGTTTGATGATTTTTTCAAGACTAAATCCACTCATTCGAGTTTCCATGGGACGATTTTGATAAATTGAAGAATTAATCTCAAATATTGTTGTCATCATATCATTCGGCGAACACATTATCGTTATTGCACAATATCATTCACCTTAAATTAGTGTTCTCGAAATGAAATTGTTCGTACTTTTAATTATGTTTGTAAGTTTTATAATTTGTATCAATACTTAATTTTTTTTTTTGTAAAATATACTCCAAAAAACGAAATTGGGTGGGGCCGGGGCGACATACCTCTGCCCTTGGATTTGAGCACGAAATAAAACTTAAAATGTGTTTTAATCTTTGTGGCTCTGACGTTTTTTATAGTGTATTGTTTCTACCCATTTTTAAAGAACAAAATAGTTTGGATTTCACCATCTTTTAATACTTTGAAAATGCTAATTATCAATATAAAATAGGTCTTGATCCGATTTAAAATGAGCGTTTTGCGTGTGTCTTGACAAAATGAATAGTATTTTGATTCATTGAGGGTAAAATTGTCACTTCATTTGATGTATAAATGAGTTTGAATATAGAACACTTGGGTTAGAAAGTAAATTAAACAAGCTTTCCAACGGTTCAAATTTCGCGTAAATTGTTGTTCGCGGCACAAAAACTTCGCGGCATGCCACGGACACTCTTGAAATCCGATTTGCGTGAGGTTAGAACCGTTAAAAAACTTGTTAAATCTAGTTTCTAACCAAAGCGGTTTTGATCCACAATCGTTTGTACATCATTTCGATGAGACACTCGTATCCCCTCATTCTAAATCGGATCAAGACTAATTCTATGCTAATAAATACGATTTTAAAAGTACTCAAAGATAATGGAAACGAAGCAATAAAAATAATAAAGTACAATTTATGAAAAGGTAGTCTAAAGCAGACCGATTCAAAGGTGATAGGAGCCACTAAGGCTAAAACACGTTTCTGCACCCTTTTACACATTCTAAGTGCTATTCGGCTCTCACAACCCTAGCTCTAGGGTATTCGTTTTTTTCGAAAGAGTTCCGAGGAGTTCATAGAGCTTTCCACATGAAATCAAATCATTAGGATTCGCACATGGCGAGTCTTTCAAAGCCGAATCCAATCGTTTCTACACCACGAACACTATCACTTGACCACTACGACTACCAAATCACCATCACCACTGTCATTTGACCACCCTTCACCCCACATATACAGTCGACAGCTGCTGGGCCCATATAACATGGATATAACACGATTGCACTTTCGCCACCCAATCATTCAACCTGTTATCACCACCACGATCACCTCTCTAGTACTCCACCACCGTCACTTCATTGCCACTTCCACCCTGATTTCACCACCACCCAACACATAAAAAGCACGGCACGACACAACCCAACAAGCACGGCATGACATGACCCGACAAAAAAAAAAGGCACGACACGACACGACACAACCCGACAAAAAGGGCACGGCACGACCCGACCCGACAAAAAAAGGCACGGCATGACGCGGTACGATTAATTAATCGGGCACGGCATGACACGACGCGATTTGAAAAAGGCACGGCCCGACAAAGCAAAATGGCCCACCACGGCACAACACGGGCACGGTACGACTCGGCACGCCATGACACGATGAAGTAAACGGGCACGATACGGCACGACACGAAGCACGGTTTGGCACGGAAGAAAATGGCACGGCACGGCACGATAGGCACGTTTGACACCTCTAACAATAGCCTCCGTTTTAGGAATAATACCCCACACACACATCTCACCTCCCACCGGAAACTAACCGCCATGACCTGCCTCGCCACCGCCGTACTCCTCCTCCTCGCTCTCTCAGCCTCCGTCACCGTCCACGGCCGTGAAATCTCCGACGACTTGATCAGATTGCCCTCGGAATCTTCGCGATTCTTTGACGACGAGGCCGATGCTTTGGGGACCAGATGGGCGGTCCTGATTGCGGGATCTAGCGGCTACTGGAATTACAGGCACCAGGTGATTATATTGAATTTCGATTAACCTAATTAATTACGGTTTGATGAAATAAAGGTTTAATTACCCACTTTAGTCTTTGATTGTTCTTAATTAAGTTTCTGTTAGTGTTGTAAGCTTAATTTTGGGGAGAATTCGAGCTATATCTATGTAACATGTGCATGTAGAATAATTTTACTTTCCTAAGTTCAAGATACAGATTTTTTGTGTTTGATTTCCAGATATGTATATTTGTATGCTGAGACTTGAGTACCTCGTTATGATTATTTTAGATTTTTTTGATTTTTTTTATTAGCTGTTTGTGTGATTTTATCATCTGTTTGTTGACTTTTTTCGATAAACTGCACTCGTATTGGTTGACTTGACAATATTTTCGTGTGCTTGTCTGATACAACAAGCTTGAAGTAGGCCGAGTTGAGCCAAGTAGTGGTTCGTTCAAGTTTGTTTTGAAAACTTGGCGAGCTTCAAAATTATATTCAAGTTCGAATTTTCACCATTCAAGCTGAGCTCGAGTTGTTGATTTTTGATGCTATAAGTTTGTTGAGTTAAAGCATTAGGTTGTTCAAGCAGTAAGGTCTTTTTGGCTTATTTTTGCTGTTATTCAAAAAATTATTAGCTTCGAGCATAATTTTTTACTTTTCCGATTCCTCTCGGCAAGACAAATCATTAATTCACAAATGCAGAAAAAAAAATTGAATAAAGAGAAAAAGTAAGCCAAGTGGCTTATTTTTGCCAAAAATAGGCCTTAAAAGTTTAACGAGCTCAAGTTTGTTGAGTTGAGCATTAGCTTGGATTGTTTATATGATTCATGTCGATATAAAACAAGCTTTTGCGCTCTTTGTGGGACTTTTTTAGACCCACTTCGATTGCAACGTGTAGACACCCCAATCTGGGCTTCCAGATTACATTACTTACGATATTTGATTCCTCGATGATGAAACGGATCAAGAACACCCTGGAATGTCGAGTGTTTGAGTTTTGAGTGTTTGCAAAACCCTTGAACCTAACCTAGCCTAAGCCGCTTCCAAAAGCCAAAAACCCTACTGATCCGCGCCAGGGCACAATCGTCCCGCGCCAGGGTGCACCGTCGCCCGACGGTTTGACTCCATCGTGCGATGGTCAACCATCGCGCGCCGGGGCGCACCATCGCGTGCCAGACCCATTCCATCGCGCGTCAGGCCGCACCCTTGCGCGACAGACTGACTCCCTCGCGCGAGAGTCAGCCTGGGTCAAAGTCAAAGATTTGACCGTTGACCCACGCGCGACAGCTGTCACACTCGCGCGATGGTCCCATTCCATCGCGCGATGGTCCCATTCCATCGCGCGATGGTCCCAAACCTGTCACAGTCACCTTTATCAGCTGGGAAAACTTAGCCACGAAGTAACCCTTAGCCTGCACGTAGGGATGAAAATTTTAACCGAAAAACCGAACAAACCGACCGAACCGAACGAATTTTGCTTAATTCGGTCGGTTTTCGTTTTAATTCAGTTCGGTTCGGTTTTGATTTTTTGGAAATTTGTGAATTCGGTTCAGTTTCGGTTTTATAGAAATACCAACCGAACCGAACCGAACCGAAAATATTAAAGGTTTACATACTTTTAATCCTAGCCGTTGATCTATCATATATATATACCTAACACAAACCCTAATATCCACTCCTCTTCATTTCTTTCCATCGCCGACCTCAGTCTACCAGCAGCACCCACCCCACGTTGAAACATGAAACCCTAAAATCTCTCTCTAGCCAGTAGCCATGGCCTGATCTCTCTCTCTCTCTCTCGCGCGCGCACGAAGAAGAACAGATCACACAGACGCAAACTCTGTTTGTCCATCTTTATTCTCTCGTACGAAGAACAGATCGAAGAGAGCAAGATCTGTCTTTCAAAATACTCGAAAGGTTTGTCAATAATACACACTCTCCAATAGGTTTATCTACCATTCCCCATGTTTTGTATGCAAAATAAAGTATTTGACTACTTGTATCGAAAATTTCTAACGTGTACCTATTTCTATGTACTGTAGATGGTTGAACCCTCTGATCTGGATAAACAGACTGGAGAGACTGGTGACTCTTCTGCTCGAAAACCTGCTGCAAAACGAGGTAGGCGAGGTACCACTTTGAATGCTAAACCTACTGGTAATGATACGGTCACTGATGTAACTGATAGTAATCCTATTGATGTTGATCCTACTGATAATGACGATGAGAAAAAGAAAAGTAGGCTGAGGTCTTATGTTTGGGATCATTTCAAAAGAAATCTTACTAATCCATTAAAACCTAGGGCTATATGTAACTATTGCGGTACGAGTTATGCATGTCATTCAAAGGCTAATGGGACAACTGCAATGAAAACTCATTTAGAGGTGGGCTGTAAAAAGTATCCTTTTAGAATGATGGATAAGAAGCAAAAAACTTTAGGTTTTGAACCTAAATTGGGAACAGATGGACTCGGTAATCTTGTTGCTGTGAGTTTTAATGTGGATGCATGCAAAAATGCTTTGGCCGAGATGATAATAATAGATGAGTTGCCCTTTAAATTTGTAGAAGGTGAAGGGTTTAGGCGTTTTATGCATGTGGTGCAACCAAATTGGGGAAATATCCCAAGTAGGATTACAATGGCAAAGGAATGTTTCAAAGTCAATATTAGAGAGAAAAAATTATTGAAGAATGCACTTAAGGGTCAACGAGTTTGCCTAACCACTGACACATGGACATCGTTGCAAAATTTGAACTATATGTGTCTCACTGCGCATTACATTGATCGTGAGTGGAAACTTCACAAAAAAATTATGAATTTTCGCGTTGTTCCTAATCACAAAGGTGAAACTCTTGGAAAAGTGATAGAACAATGTTTGTTGGAATGGGGAATTGATTAAGTTTCTTACTATTACGGTGGATAATGCTCATTCTAATAGTGGTATAATTAAATTCTTGAAGAGGAAGACTAAAACTAGGAAGACTACCATATTGGAACATGAGTTCTTGCATGTGAGGTGTTGTGCACATATATTGAATCTAATTGTTTGTGAGGGTGTGAAAGAGATAGAGGCGTCTATAGCAAGGGTGAGAAACATCGTGAGGTATGTAAGGTCATCTCCATCTAGAATGGCAAAGTTCAAATCTCTTGTTGAGAAAGAAGGGATTGTATCTCAATCTCAACCTTGTTTAGACGTGCCCACCCGATGGAACTACACTTATTTCATGCTAGAGAGAGCTTTAACATTTCAAACGGCTTTTGAGAGATTAGAAGATGATGAACCACAATTATTCAGTTTGAGTATTAGAGAAGATGAGATTGGTGAGGATGATGAACCTGAAGATGTGGTTAGTGGTGATGTGGTACCGGTTGATGATACGGTGGTTGAGGATGTGGTTTCCAAGTCCAAGGAAAATGGGAAAGGGAGAGGGAAAGGGAAAGCAAAATCGAGAAAGGAAACACTAGGACCGCCAACTAGTGATGATTGGCAGAATGCTTCATTGTATGTAAAGTTTCTCAAATTGTTTTATGATGCAATTCTGAAGTTTTCGGGTTCTAAGTATGTCACATGCAATGGTTTTTTTGAGGAAATGATGTTGATACGAAACGCAATCATGTCATTGTGTGTGGATGGGGAGGAAAAGTTAAAATTATTGGCAAATGGCATGCGTACCAAGTTTGATAGGTATTGGGGCAAATTAGATAAGATCAATTGCTTGTTGTTGATTGCCAATGTTCTTGATCCACGCTACAAGCTCAAGTATATAGAAATGCATTTTGTACTTGATTATGGTAAGAAGACTGCTGAGGATATGATAGACAAGTTAAAGAATGAAATGACATGACTGTATGCATGGTATGAGAATCGGGACTCAAGCAAAAATCACCAAACTCAAACTGCAGAGAGCTCATCAAGGGGATCAGATTTGGGTAAAGGTAATTTGGATGAGCGCGAAAAAATGATGTCTCAATTCAGAATGTATTTGGAGGAGGAAAATGATATGGTAAGCAAATCTGAGTTGGAGAAGTACTGGATGGAGGGGTGTGAAAACGACAATAAAGAATTTGATGTCTTGCTGTGGTGGAAAGCTAATTCCGAGAGGTTTAAGATCCTTTCTCAGGTTGCACGTGATGTTCTATCCATTCCGGTGTCCACGGTTGCCTCTGAAGCTGCTTTTAGCACGGGAGGACGCATCCTCGATCCCTTCCGAAGTAATCTAGCACCCAAGACAGTTGAGGCTCTAGTTTGTACTCAGAATTGGTTGCGTTCTCCTATTCAAATTAATATTCGGGAACAATTAGATGAACTGGAGAAATTGGATGAAGGTAAAATTTAGCATGTTGATGTTTCTCTTATTTTTATACATGTATGTTTTATTATCTACTTTTTCCTATCCTAACTTCTCTCACTTTGAATCTTATAGAGCTTATGGAAACGGGTTCTTGTATCACTGATGAGTGACTCTAGAAAGGTAGAAATAAGAAGTGGTAACTATGGTATGTTCATTTTTTCTGAATATGACTTGTTTTTTTCCTACCTGATAACTATAGTTTTGTTATTGGAAATTAGCCCTTTTTTTCCCCAAGTATGACTGGTTTCAACTTTTAATTTGCAAGTGGTGCTGCTGGACTGCTGATGCTGCAACTGCTGGTTTTGGCTTTCATGAGGACTTGGTGGCTCTTATTTTGTTAGTTGCTCTTGTTTTTGTTGGGGACTTTAGTTGGTACTTGGTATATGTAATTGTAATCAATATGTAAACCCCAAGTAAAATATTTGATTACTGTTATGTAAGTTTAAGAACAGTGGGTGGACTGCTGATGCTGTAGCTGTTGCTTTTGGGTTCCATGAGGACTTGGTGGCTCTTGTTTTGTTGGTTGCTCTTGTTTTTGTTGGGGACTTTAGTTGGTACTTGGTATATGTAATTGTAATCAATATGTAAACCCCAAGCAAAATATTTGAGTACTGAGATGTAAGTTCAAGAACAGTGGGTATGTTTTTTGGTTGACGTGTTTTAAGAAAAGTGAGTTTAAGTATGTATTTTATTTTAGAATCATCTTGGCCTTTGGGTGATATAATGGTTGAATGTGTGATTATGGGCTAAAATTGTAACTTGGGCTTATTTAATTGCATTATGGGTGTTTGGACGGTCTTGTGGACTGTGATGGAAAAAAGTGTTTGAGCTTTTTTACGTAACTCGACTAAAACCGACCGAACCGAAAATAACTAAACCGAACCGATCGGTTTTTGAATTGAATTAGTCAGTGTCGGTTTGGCAAAAATGAAAACCGAATGATTCGGTTCGGTCGTAAAATTGAAAAAAAAACCGACCGAACCGAATCGATTTCATCCCTACCTGCACGTCTCTTTGCACCAGATCTACCTCCCCCTCCCCATATATGGAAGGTGCTAACTCTATAAATACCCCTCCTTTGTTCATCTTTAGAGGGGTTCAAGATTTTCATTCACTTTGGGTTAAGAAAGAAATGGCACAACATTTTACTCCCCATTTTCACACCTCAATTAATCTCAATTCAACTCAAAGTTCAAACACTTTTCAAATCAAAAAAGCCAAAGGTATAGCTTACTTTTGTTCTGCTCTCTGTTCTGATCTCTGAGGGGGGCTGGCAGGGTCAAGGCTAATAATCAATACCAGTCTTGGCCCAAAAGCTGGCAAGGTTTCAAAAACCATCATGGCTAGAACCAACGCGCGATGGACTCACTGTATCGCGTGACGGTCCTCCGTTGCTCGTGACAGTCCACGTGGGGATTGGTGTCTTGCTGGTTTATATTTTTCTTTTATATAGATCACTGTTAAGCATGAAAATAACCAGTTTACTACTTTCCTATAGTTAAAACTGCTAGCTTGCACTTCAATACTTCATTCTGTTCTGTTGGAGTACCCCTGGGACCTTTCTGAATATGTCTCAGAACCCAGAAACATGTAAACCAAGCACTGGTCTGGTCCAGTCCCTCGCGCGACAGATTGACTCCATCGCGCGATGATGCGCCAGGGCGCACCGTCACACGCCAGGGCTCACCCTCGCGCGATAGAGTGACTGTCTCGCGCGACTGTTTGTCCCCGACCAGTGAGTGGTATTGCACGGGTAACTTGGTTTTAGGCCATTATTTTGTCCCCACACTGTTTATGGGGTGTTTTTGTTTATTTGTTGGGCTTTTCAGCCTTTAAACTGTATATTATAACTGCTTATCAACTGCTTGGTTTGTCCTGGGTGTGCACTGGTCCTTCTAGAGTCGGAGGGTTAAAAATAAGAGCGGTGGGCTTAGGCTTCTTGGCGCGCATAGGTCTTGTGCGCGCGCAAGTGTGACTAGCATGCATTGACTTGATCGGTGCATACGAGGTTTTTCTGCGCACGATACTCGAGGCAGAGGCTTTCCAGTCTGTCTAATTCCCACAGCAGTCTGTTTTCATCCTATACTAACTGTTTCAATAGAGCAAACATGTTTTCTATCACATTCTGCAAATCGTGTTACAGTTTTAATCCCAATTAACTGTTCCCCCGCCCTAATTGGCTAAAATTGGTTAATAAAAGAAGAATCACAATTATTTTCACAAAATGCCTAAGTAGAGACCGATCTCCGGATTAGGCGAGAGGGGTGCCTTAAAACCCTTCCCCTCTAGTAATCTGGCTCCCGAACCCAGATATGGTTATGACGGACTGGTTCCTTCACTTTTTCAAATCAAATAGCACGACAGGTGCTTCGAAATACGGTTCTTTGGGTAACGGACCTTCAAACCCAGGTGGCGACTCTGTGTTTTGTGAGTGCCTGCTTCTGCGCTCGCGCTCCCTCGATTACGGGCCCTTGCATGTTGGAATCCGGAAATTCCAGGGCATGCTGCCCACACAACGCTGGATAGAAATCCAGTTTTCTCAACATAGAATTAAAACATGATTTTTGGAATGATTGATGTTTTCGGCAAAGCTCTAACCCCGTTTGATAACGGGTTTGAGGGTTGGGATTGGAGTAATAATCCCATGGGACTATTAATACTCCGTTTGGTAACAAAAAAAGGTCCCGACTATTAGTCCGATCGGATTAATAGAGGGGGTATTAGGGGGTATTGCTAATACCCCGTGGGACTTGGTATTGAGGGGTATTAATAATCCAATCCCAACTCCTTCACATTACCAATCCCTTCTCTTTACCAATTTCTTCTAACAATCCAATCCCATCTCAAACAAACATGATATTAATAATCCCATCATCTAATCCTATCCCAAACAAACATACTCATTATCAATCCCTTCTCATTACCAATCCCATCTCCTTACGAATCCCAATCCTAATCCCATCTCCTTACGAATCTCATCCATCTATCTCTGTTATCAAATGAGGCCTAAAAGTTGAATGGTTCCAATCATTGAAGTGGATCCAAGAAGGGCCCCAAAGAGCCCAACAGGACTGTCTAGTCCAAAAGGGTTGGAGATGATCCTATCCCTGTCAATAAATTTGTTTCTGTAGTTATCTGAAGATAGTAGTAAAAGTGTTATCTACAATATATTGCTCCCATAAGTTATATTATGTTTGGTTTTCTAAAAAAATTGGCGAGTCAAAATTTGGAAAGCTTGGATCTGTTTGGATGTGGAAAAAAAAATGATCCAGCTAGGGTGAAACTTTTGGGTCAAAAATTCTGGACTCTGGAGAAAAAATAGGAAAGTTTGAAAAAGTCGTAATCTAGGATGAATTTGAGGCATGAGTGATAATTGTCTCTTAACCGAACTCCACCGTGAAATTTGTTCCAGGGTGAAACTAATGGATTTTCTTGCCAAAGTGTACACTGTGCTGAATCTTTGCGCTGTTTCCGTCCGGTACGTGCGTTCCTTCGTAGATGAGTAACAGCAACCTCTTTTCCGGATTGAGTTTGATTAGTGTTCATAAGTTAACCTTATTATGAAGTATCATATTGGCAATTCACATCTGGATGGATTCATGGATTCACGTACAACAGATCGTGCCATTTACTTGGTTTCGTCTTACGAGGAAATCAAACTGATTGTTTCATTCGGACTTAGCAAGCTTTTGTATGTGATTGAGATATTGCTGGAGTAGTGGAAGGAACTGGTTGTAGTTTAAATTCATTGAACACTTACCAGAAAGTAAAGCTAAGAAAAAAAATAATGCATGCTTTGATATTTTGTTTTTAGGATGGAAACTTCCGTGAACTCTCTTTTACTTTCATGGGTTAATAGCTTAATACCTTAGTTGCACGAAGCGGGAGCGGGGGCGGGAGCGGAGGTACCTAGAAGCTCCTAAGTTTGGGAGCGCCTATGTATATTTTATTTAATATTTAATATATATTTTTAAATAATACCATATTTTTTATTTTTATTTTTAATAATACCTCCCATATATTTTTTATTTTTTGTAGATAATAACATTAGTTTTGAATCAATGTATTTATAGCCCATTAATTGAGAAATGCAAAGCCTTCAAATAAGTTTTGGTCCAAGGCCATATAATAAAGATGCTGGGCCAAGCCCACTTAAATGGCCCAAGTCATTAAAAGGTGAATAAAGGGGCAGCAGCTAACACAAACAAGAAAACCCTAGGGCAGCTAACACAAACAAGAAAACCCTAGGACTGCTTGATCGTATGAAATCAGATCTCAAGCCACAGCTGCGGCTTCGTTGGAGACACTGTTCGGTACACGTCTCTCTCTCGTTCCTCTCTTCTTCTTCTTCTTCTTCTTCTTCTTCTTCTTCATTCCTTCAGCTGCTACAGTAGCAGCGATCGATGCTTGAGTTCGGCGACGAAGATCAGCCTCGGCATCTCTCTCTCTCTCTCTCTCTCTCAAGCTCCCATCTCCCTTTGGAGCGCGATCCCGTCTCAAGGGGAACGCGCTCCCATCACGTTTCTGAGTGAGAAGCGCGGAATCGCGTTTCTCGTCCGGGAGCGTCACCTATGTGGACGTTTCCTGCAACTAAGCTTAATACCATGAATCTAATGACATATTTCTGTAGGAGTTAGTCTGTGCACGTATATGTTGTTTAGAGCTTATTTTGAGGCATATACCAGCATTGTATGTCTGTTATTGTGATTACTGCCATATCGTGAAGGTGCTTATCCCTTGCATCTTCATTCTCTAGGGGGTGAGCATTTATCGTCTGCTTTACGTCGATTAATTTTATTTTGCTTTTCAGGCAGATGTCTGTCATGCCTATCGTTGATTAATTTTATTTTGCTTTTCAGGCCGATGTCTGTCATGCCTATCAACTCCTGAAGAAAGGTGGGCTTAAAGATGAAAACATCGTTGTTTTCATGTACGATGCCATTGCTTTCAATGAAGAGAACCCCAGGCAGGGAATCATAATTAACAGCCCTCATGGTGAAGATGTATACGATGGAGTGCCAAAGGTTTGTTTCCTGCTATTTCGTTAGCCCGGTAGTAAAATCATGAAATTTTACTTCCTTCTTGTTCATTTGTTGGGTTTGGACGTGAACAGGATTATACAGGGGACGATGTCACTGTTAACAACTTCTTTGCTGCTATTCTTGGAAACAAAACTGCCCTTACAGGAGGCAGTGGAAAAGTTGTGGACAGTGGTCCAAACGACCGTATTTTTATATATTACACCGATCATGGGGGTCCTGGTGTCCTTGGTAAACCTCTCTCTCTCTCTCTCTCCGCGAGTGTGTATGTGTGAGAGAGAGATGTGTATTCGATTTGCATTTTGTTGGCTGCTTGGATTGACTATCCGTAACTATCTATAATTGAGAAAGTAAGGTACTGTGTAAAATTACTTTGCGCTTCCTTCCTGTGGAAGAGACGATCCTTTGTTTCCAGATTGGCTCGTCTTCAATTTTAAAAAAAGGCACATCTGGATGATGTTAGAATTTTATGTTGTGGAAACTGTCTATTTTTACAGCTATGGTGCCTTTTTTTCGTTTTAGTTTCAAGGGAACTTGCATAATTAAGGGTGCAAGATACAAGGATAAGTTGCACTCCTAGCATCATCTGGTAGTTGAGTCTTGATAAAAAGTGGGGAGCAAAATTGAAACTGGAAAATGAGTCTTGCATTGTTAGTCCATGACGAGCAAGGAGATCGGCATATCTAATGCTTGCCTTGCATGATCTGCTTCATTGGAGGAAGCCCGAGCTGGTGGAGGAGGAACCTGTAATCTATGATTAGCCACAAAGATATGGGCATGGGCATGTGGGAATTTGGTGATTTGGAGTTTTTTATGGCTAGGTCCTAAATCTTCGATTGTGCTCTATTTTGATTGTGAACCCCATAAAAGAAAATGGGGTAAAGTTGGTTAGCTGCTTCACATTCATTGAATGCGCAAAGGGGGCACACTTACCTAACCATTCTATAGAAGACGGAAATGTTGGTGGAGGAGGAACCTGTAATCTATGATTAGCCACAAAGATATGGGCATGTGGGAATTTGGTGATTTGGAGTTTTTTATGGCTAGGTCCTAAATCTTCGATTGTGCTCTATTTTGATGGTGAACCCCATAAAAGAAAATGGGGTAAAGTTGGTTAGCTGCTTCACATTCATTGAATGCGCAAAGGGGGCACACTTACCTAACCATTCTATAGAAGACGGAAATGTTGGGAAACCATTGTTTGGCAGGCGACGCCTGTTTAAATTAGATTTCCTTTCCCAGTTTCTCTTGCCTTCTATCCTCTGTCCATATACTCTCTGAAGAAATAAATTGAAATGTTATAAAACCCTTATGTGGTCAGGATCTCTTGCATTTTACATGGTAAGTAAAAGAAACCTGTTGAAAATATAGCATAAAATCCAGTTAAGGCGTTGAGGCCTTCCATCTATCTGACCATGGAAATGTTTTTTTGTGTCACACACTGGTACAATAATCTCTTGATGCTCTGGAAAAGAAGAAAAAAGTGCTAAGTATTGGATCCCAATATTGACTCGTTAACTTGATCAATTTTTGTTTGTGCGACTCTTATTTAAAATAGTGTAAGATTTTGGGTGACTGCATGATTCATTATGCAATTTTTTATATGTTGCAGGGATGCCTACCAGTCCTTACATTTATGCAAATGACCTGATAGAGGTCTTGAAAAAGAAGCATGCATCTGGGACCTATAAAAGCATGGTAATGTACTGTCAGTTGTGAAACAAAATTGAAAATTAGTATAGCTGGAATTTATAAAGTTGGACCATATTCCAGGTATTTTATCTTGAAGCTTGTGAGTCTGGGAGTATTTTTGAGGGCCTGCTTCCGGAAGGTCTGAATATATATGCAACCACGGCGTCTAATGCAGAAGAGAGTAGCTGGGGAACCTACTGTCCTGAAGAGTATCCCAGTCCTCTTGAAGAATACGAAACCTGTTTGGGTGACTTGTATAGTATTGCCTGGATGGAGGACTGGTATGCATAACACTTCTGATTTACCTTGTTCTGTCATTTAAGAAGAAATTTAGCACCTACCTATAGGATGATCAGGGAAACAAGCATGAGAAGTAATCTCAACTCTAATGTTCAGTTCTCAATACTGAAGGCAGTTAACTTTTTATGGTTTGGCTGGGCTTTTGGAAACTGATAGGGAAGCCCAAATTCTTGACCTGTCTTTTTTAGTTGATTTCAGAATTCCACCCTGCTCCCCAATACCATTGATGATTATGAAGCCAAAGAAGTAAAATGTGCATGAACTAGTAGCTGGATGATAGGTGTCTAACTTGAGCTATATCAAGAACATCTCAGTCAAATTTTGCTTTCATTGTCTTGGTCTAATCTTCTGATCGTCTCTGTTAACATGTTGTGGGAATGAAAACCCAGTGAACTTTTCATATTGGTATACTTTTCTGGGTGTTAATTGGTTCTAATGTTATGAACAGTGACATTCACAATCTGCGGACAGAAACATTGCTGCAGCAGTATGAACTGGTAAGAGCTTGTGTGATATGCAGTATACCATGCATAATTTAGTTAAAGCATGTCACTGTTATTACATAATAAGCGTGGAAGTAGTTAATTTTTGTTACCTATAGAATATATCATCTTCATTTAGACCTGTGTTAGAGAGGAGTATATTTGTTACCTATAGGATATATCGTCTTCATTTAGAACCTGTGTGAGAGAGGAGTATAGAATGTGTTGAAAGGGGCATGCTGAGCTAGTTCCTAGATGATTAGATTCCTTCTTTGCATGTTTTCATCTCATATATACTGTATTTTGAATTGTCTCTTTTAGGTTAAAACTTGAACTGCAAATGACAATTCAGCTTATGGTTCGCACGTCATGCAATATGGTGACCTATCTCTTAGCAAGGACAATCTTTTCCTGTCTGTGGGTACAAATCCTGCAAATGATAACTTCACTTTTGTGGCTGAAAACTTCCTGCGGTCATCTTCAAAAGCTATTAACCAGCGTGCTGCCGACCTTCCACATTTCTGGGCCAAGGTTTGGGCAAAACCTTTTTTCTGTACCATATTGAACTAATGAATGCTTACTATAGATTATTATTGTCACGACTCGTTTTAAAAGATGTGTGTTATTGTCACGACTCGTTTTAAAAGATGCGTGAGATGACTCTAGGATGGGGTGAGTGCAGTGTTGGAGGGTTAAGACTAGGAGATTTGGCTGAAAACTCAAGGCCAGAGGTAGGCCAACAGAACATCCCCACTATGTCTTCACGTTACTTGGGGAAATCAGAAATAAACAGATCACTCATTAGAGGTGTTTCTTTGATAGTAATGAGGGCAAGGTATGAGGAACTCGTGGAGATCTTTAACCATTCCCTGCTGTATTTTTGCTGGAACTCTCAATAGCAGCTCCACTACCTGCTAAGATTAGGAGTTCAGGGTTGAGGGTTGGATAAGAAAAACAAAATTGGATACCCTGGTAAGTATGACTTCATGTCCTTCGCATTCTCCCAATCTAATGAATAAAGAGGGAGCAAAGAACTTCTGCGGCTTCATTTTCCTACCTTGTCCCCTTGTGTTGTTCCCTTCCTCTGGTCTCTAAAATATCCAAATATAGCCTAAAGGCGAGATGAAGTAAGAACTCTGCAAAATAAAGAGAGAGAACAGAAGGGGTTGGGGTGGTGGATAGACTTCGTGCTTCGATTGAAAGTATTGAATATGGAGCTGCAACGTATAGAACAATGAGATTTCTTCCTTCCTACTGTTACACACACACACACAAGGAGAATTGTTTTCCCCCCTTCTTTGTTCTCACACACACACACACAGAGCTGTGAAATTTGAATTCCGATTCTTTTTTCCTCTTAGACAACAGATGGCATTTATGTAATATGATGAACAAATGTGGATACATTCATAAAATGTAAAAAAATGCATCTCAACCCTTGAATCAAATAAATCTGAGCCTTTGCAAACAACTTGTCTCCACACCCTTCTGTTTTATAATAGAGATATAATTATTATAAATATTGTAATTGCGGTAAATCCGAAACGGCACCCTGTATTTGACCGGTACCGGTACGTACCAGTAGAAAAATTGATACCCTGGCCGGTATGGTATTCAGAACATTGGAATCCAGGCTCTTTGTTTTTTTTTTTTTGGGTCAAACGAAAATTCATAAAAACTTACGAAACAAAGTACCACATCAAGAGTATCAACATAATAAACATAGAATGCAATGAAGTAAAATAACTACTAAGCCTAGTGTAAAACTTGCCTAATGTTCAGGCTATCCCTAAGCACAAACTCTCTCATAGCAATGAGCATTTCTATAAGGAACACAAGGTTCATATCTTGTTCAGCACCCCATCGAGCAAGATAATCTGCACACTGGTTGGTTGTTTGATAAGTATGGCCAATCGTGGTGTTGGTCCAATCCATGAGATGATGGGTTTCATTTATCATCACGCTTTAAGGGTGTAAGTTTGGATTGCCTTCGTTGATCAAGTTCACAACATTAAGGGAATCCGATTCTATCTTCACGTTCTGTAGTTTCCTCTCCAATATAATTTCCAAGCCCTTATGTATGCTCCATATCTTAGCTTCCAAACTCGAAGTGAACGCTCCCTTGCCGTAGTATCCCATAATCCAATCTCCATTATGATATCTGAATAGTCCTCCAAAGCCTCCTCTTCCATTCGCCTCGTACCAACTTCCATCTGTGTTAAGTTTGATATCACCTGCAAGTGGTTTGGACCAAGAGTTTAGGCATGTAGTATGAAAGCCACTAAAGAGAGGGGCACAGAGAGATAGTTGTGCGCAAAAATAGGCATCGTCTCGAGTTCAACAAATGTTCTTGAGATGTCTTTAATGGGTATTAATTATCAAAACACGTCCTAAGCCGTCATTTTCCCGTGAATCATTCACTAGGTAGAGGTTGATGCGTAGAATAGGGGTGTTAATTGGGCTGAGCCAATGTGCGCTCTATTCATTTAGGCCCAAACGAAAATCTATGTAACGTGTGATATGAGACCACACATGGATCAGGCCATGCATCCATTCACCAATTGAGATCCACCTTGGTTTCAAACGGCTGCACTGGACTGGTTGTCCTTTCACCCATTTTCAGCCTTTTAGGGTTTCGTGAGTCTATATAACGTTACATTGGTTAGCCGCATTCCTCTAAATTCACAACCATGGAGTCATTCGACTTGGCACTTTCTCAATCTGAGCTTAGCATGCCGCTCTTCAGCGAGAAATTCGTTCGCCTATTCAGGGACGTATATAATCGGCGACCACTCTCGTAATCATCAGATATACATGTATATTTTGATGTACTTATCTATAAATTTTTAGATGTGTGTATATATATCTGTAGTATATTCATGTTTGTGTTATTTGGACTCGGTCGTAGTAGCTATTTGATGGTTAAAATTGCAGATTTAAGGTTCATGAATCTATCTGTTATTCTGAGGTTTCACAAATTGGTGGAAACACTTCCTTTTGGACTAAAAATGGATACAGTCAAGTGGTGAAATGGCATAAGTAATGTCTTGGATTTGTTTGATTGTGTATATGCTTCTGCTGTTGCTGTTGATGATGATTTTGCCTGCATTTATATATATGCATGCATATTTGTATGTCGTGTGTACGTTTGCGATGATCTTCAAACAGAAGTTTGATTTGTAAGATTTCTATATTCCTAGCGCTAGGAGTCTATCTTTGTCCAGATCTTACTTGAAATTATAGGTGACCAAATGTTTGACAAAGTTATCATTAATGGCTCTATACAAGAGTCAACAGCAGGCACTTTTATAGTAGTGTCCTGACTGCCGCTTAGAGCCAAGATGCTTTCACCAGTAGAAGATCCTTGGAACTCACCGTTGTTTCATGATACAATAACCTGGTTACATTCCTTTACAGTTTTTTCTGTAAAGGATTATTCAATTTGCCATTGTCAAGCATTTGGGTAGGTTCATTTTGTGAATTGTCGTCTTGTTTATTTTTCACCTGTAATGAACCAATGGGTATCGCAGTGATTGGATTAAAAAAAACTTCTCTATTTTTATTTCTGCAATTTTAGCCTGGCCAGGGGACGATTTAGAGTGTGTTTATATCAAATGAAGCTTTTTTACCCAAATTTCTACTCAATGTAAGTATAGTCACGGTTGGAGAGATGGTCTTGCGCACACTTGGCACTCCAGTCAGACACGGGGGTTTTGTTATGCAATAACATACCACCTTTTGCATGGTGCCTATAAAATGCTACTTATCACGATTGGAGGTGCTGCTAACTCTCTGCAGTTGCCTTCAAATTTAGAGTAGCAAAATCCATTTTTAACTCACTCCCATTAGTGCCCGATATATGATCACTTTGTTGCACAAAGTTATCCTAAAAATCCATTTTTAACTCACTCCCAATAGTGCCTGATATATAATCACTTTGTTGCACAAAGTTATCCTGAAAATCATGCCCTCTGCAGGATGGCTTTACCCCAGTAGAACCATTATAGCAGATTAGATCGTTGGTTAAACTGTGTTTTTCACTTTTCATTAGTGGATCACTTTTTTTACAGCATGTACTTGCAGATTTATGCTGTGATGAGAAAGCTAACACGTAAGAAGAATCCACTTTGTGTGGTTTCTCCGATGAAATATCTTGTTACGCTTGGCTTTTGAGCATTGTTTCTACAAACAAAATGCAATGATTCTACTTTTTAAATGTTTGATCCGATGTTGCGCACATTTTTAAAGATTACTCTACCACCCCCATCCCTTGATTGCGGCATGATATCTCTCTGTTAGGTTTCGATGTATGATCAACTTTTGTTGCACAAAATTATCTGGTTCTTAAGTTACTTGGGGAGAAATTGGGAATCATGTCCTATTGATATCATTGCCTTCAGCGCATAGAACCGTTGTAGTGGATTAATTTCTTGTGTAAACAGTGTTTTTAACACTTTTCATTAGAGGGTTATTCTTGCACAACATGGTTGCAAATTCGTATGGACCCCATTCCTTTAAGGGTTTGGGGATTTTAGATTTTAATTATTGTCTTATTTCTCTTCAATCATTACTCTCATTTTTCTATCTCTCGAATTATCACTCATATTTCTAATCATTACTCTTTTCTCTCTATATTCATTACCTACAATATAAATAAAAATCCAAAATCCCAAAACGAACGGGGTCACGGTGATTGAGAAGGCTAACATGTAAGAAGAATCCACTTTGGATTTGGTTTTGCTGTAATTTGAGAAATGGAGATTCCTTCCTATGTTACTGCAATTTCACAAAAAAATTGGACTCCGTTTTTATCTTATGATCCACCTTGGATTCAAACGGTTGCACTGGACTGGTTGTCCTTTCACACATTTTCAGCCTTGTAGGGTTTCGTGAGTCTATATAACGTTACACTGGTTAGCCGCATTCCTCTAAATTCACAACAATGGAGTCATTCGACTTGGCACTTTCTCAATCTGAGCTTAGCATGCCGCTCTTCAGCGAGAAATTCGTTCGCCTGTTCAAGAACATATATAATCGGCGACCACTCTCGTAATCATCAGATATACATGTATATTTTGAATCTTTGATGTACTTGTCTATAAATTTTTAGATGTGTGTATATATATCTGTAGTATATTCATGTTTGTGTTATTTGGACTCGGTCGTAGTAGCTATTTGATGGTTAAAATTGCAGATTTAAGGTTCATGAATCTATCTGTTATTCTGAGGTTTCACAAATTGGTGGAAACACTTCCGTTTGGACTAAAAATGGATACGGTCAAGTGGTGAAATGGCATCAGTAATGTCTTGGATTTGTTTGATTGTGTATATGCTTCTGCTGTTGCTGTTGATGATGATTTTGCCTGCATTTATATATATGCATGCATATTTGTATGTCGTGTGTACGTTTGCGATGATCTTCAAACAGAAGTTTGATTTGTAAGATTTCTATATACCTAGCGCTAGGAGTCTATGTTTGTCCAGATCTTACTTGAAATTATAGGTGACCAAATGTTTGACAAAGTTATCATTAATGGCTCTATACAAGAGTCAACAGCAGGCACTTTTATAATAGTGTCCTGACTGCCGCTTAGAGCCAAGATGCATTCACCAATAGAAGATCCTTGGAACTCACCGTTGTTTCATGATACAATAACCTGGTTACATTCCTTTACAGTTTTTTCTGTAAAGGATTATTCAATTTGCCATTGTCAAGCATTTGGGTAGGTTCATTTTGTGAATTGTCGTCTTGTTTATTTTTCACCTGTAATGAACCAATGGGTATCGCAGTGATTGGATTTAAAAAAAACTTCTCTATTTTTATTTCTGCAATTTTCGCCTGGCCAGGGGACGATTTAGAGTGTGTTTATATCAAATGAAGCCTTTTTACTCAAATTTCTACTCAATGTAAGTATAGTCACGGTTGGAGAGATGGTCTTGCGCACACTTGGCACTCCAGTCAGACACGGGGGTTTTGTTATGCAATAACTTACCACCTTTTGCATGGTGCCTATAAAATGCTACTTATCACGATTGGAGGTGCTACTAACTCTTTGCAGTTGCCTTCAAATTTAGAGTAGCAAAATCCATTTTTAACTCACTCCAATTAGTGCCGATAAATGATCACTTTGTTGCACAAAGTTATCCTGAAAATCCATTTTTAACTCACTCCCAATAGTGCCTGATATATAACCACTTTGTTGCACAAAGTTATCCTGAAAATCATGCCCTCTGCAGGATGGCTTTACCCCAGTAGAACCATTATAGCAGATTAGATCGTTGGTTAAACTGTGTTTTTCACTTTTCATTAGTGGATCACTTTTTTTACAGCATCTACTTGCAGATTTATGCTGTGATGAGAAAGCTAACACGTAAGAAGAATCCACTTTGTGTGGTTTCTCCGATGAAATATCTTGTTACGCTTGGCTTCTGAGCATTGTTTCTGCAAACAAAATGCAATGATTCTACTTTTTAAATGTTTGATCCGATGTTGCGCACATTTTTAAAGATTACTCTACCACCCCCATCCCTTGATTGGTGCACGATCTCTCTCTGTTAGGTTTCGATGTATGATCAACTTTTGTTGCACAAAATTATCTGGTTCTTAAGTTACTTGGGAAGAAATTGGGAATCATGTCCTATTGATATCATTGCCTCCAACGCATAGAACCGTTGTAGTGGATTAATTTCTTGTGTAAACAGTGTTTTTAAGACTTTTCATTAGAGGGTTATTCTTGCACAACATGGTTGCAAATTCGTATGGACCCCATTCCTTTAAGGGTTTGGGGATTTTAGATTTTAATTATTGTCTTATATCTCTTCAATCATTACTCTCATTTTTCTATCTCTCGAATTATTACTCATATTTCTAATCATTACTCTTTTCTCTCTATATTCATTACCTACAATATAAATACTAGGGGTGAGCAAAAAATCCGTAAAACCGTGAATCCAGTCCAAACCAATCCAAACCGAAATGTTTGGTTCAGTTTTTTAGTAGTATGGTTTGGTCATGGTTTAAAAAAATTAGAAACCGTATTATATGGTTCGGTTTGTGGATTCACATTTATGGTTATGGTTCCAAACCGATTCAAACTGCACAATACATACATACATATATATTTATAATTATATATATATATATATAAAATTTAATTATGGGAGCTTTACTCAACTATTTTTCTAATTTATTTATTGATCCTACTAATCTACCGCAATATTTAGTTTTCCTTCCTTGCTAAGATGTTTAATAGTTGGTATTCTTAGTTGGTTCACTTTTGTGAATTACCACTATTTCATTTTCTGAGTTTAAGACTTGAAACAATTGTTAGTATTCTACTCTTAATAAGTTGGTTGATATTAGTGTGTTTTGGTAATTTGAATGGAATTGATTTTAATATATACTAGTTTTCTTTTAATTTATCTTCGTAATTTTATGTATTTAATTTTTTTTTAAAGATGATAGCTTAGTTCAAAGTAAACCATGGTTTAAAACCGAAACCAAACCATATTTTAATGGTTTGGATTGGTTTGGTTCAATGGAATTTATGGGTTGGTTTGGTTCTCCAAATTCATAATCCGTAAGTATTGGTTTGGTTCTTGGTTTACTATAAAACCGAACCAAACCGGACCATGCTCACCCCTAATAAATACAAATCCAAAATCCCAAAACGAACGGGGTCACGGTGATTGAGAAGGCTAGCATGTAAGAAGAATCCACTTTGGATTTGGTTTTGCTGTAATTTGAGAAATGGAGATTACTTCCTATGTTACTGCAATTTCACAAAAAAAATTGGACTCCGTTTTTGTCTTATGGTCCACCTTGGTTTCAAATGGCTGCACTGGACTGGTTGTCCTTTCACCCATTTTCAGCCTTTTAGGGTTTCGTGAGTCTATATAACGTTACACTGGTTAGCCGCATTCCTCTAAATTCACAACAATGGAGTCATTCGACTTGGCACTTTCTCAATCTGAGCTTAGCATGCCGCTCTTCAGCGAGAAATTCGTTCGCCTGTTCAGGGACGTATATAATCGGCGACCACTCTCGTAATCATCAGATATACATGTATATTTTGATGTACTTATCTATAAATTTTTAGATGTGTGTATATATATCTGTAGTATATTCATGTTTGTGTTATTTGGACTCGGTCGTAGTAGCTATTTGATGGTTAAAATTGCAGATTTAAGGTTCATGAATCTATCTGTTATTCTGAGGTTTCACAAATTGGTGGAAACACTTCCTTTTGGACTAAAAATGGATACAGTCCAGTGGTGAAATGGCATAAGTAATGTCTTGGATTTGTTTGATTGTGTATATGCTTCTGCTGTTGCTGTTGATGATGATTTTGCCTGCATTTATATATATGCATGCATATTTGTATGTCGTGTGTACGTTTGCGATGATCTTCAAACAGAAGTTTGATTTGTAAGATTTCTATATACCTAGCGCTAGGAGTCTATGTTTGTCCAGATCTTACTTGAAATTATAGGTGACCAAATGTTTGACAAGGTTATCATTAATGGCTCTATACAAGAGTCAACAGCAGGCACTTTTATAATAGTGTCCTGACTGCCGCTTAGAGCCAAGATGCATTCACCAGTAGAAGATCCTTGGAACTCACCGTTGTTTCATGATACAATAACCTGGTTACATTCCTTTACAGTTTTTTCTGTAAAGGATTATTCAATTTGCCATTGTCAAGCATTTGGGTAGGTTCATTTTGTGAATTGTCGTCTTGTTTATTTTTCACCTGTAATGAACCAATGGGTATCGCAGTGATTGGATTAAAAAAAACTTCTCTATTTTTATTTCTGCAATTTTAGCTTGGCCAGGGGACGATTTAGAGTTTGTTTATATCAAATGAAGCTTTTTTACCCAAATTTCTACTCAATGTAAGTATAGTCACGGTTGGAGAGATGGTCTTGCGCACACTTGGCACTCCAGTCAGACACGGGGGTTTTGTTATGCAATAACATACCACCTTTTGCATGGTGCCTATAAAATGCTACTTATCACGATTGGAGGTGCTGTTAACTCTCTGCAGTTGCCTTCAAATTTAGAGTAGCAAAATCCATTTTTAACTCACCCCCATTAGTGCCCGATATTTGATCACTTTGTTGCACAATGTTATCCTAAAAAATCCATTTTTAACTCACTCCCAATAGTGCCTGATATATAATCACTTTGTTGCACAAAGTTATCCTGAAAATCATGCCGTCTGCCGGATGGCTTTACCCCAGTAGAACCATTATAGCAGATTAGATCGTTGGTTAAACTGTGTTTTTCACTTTTCATTAGTGGATCACTTTTTTTACAGCATGTACTTGCAGATTTATGCTGTGATGAGAAAGCTAACACGTAAGAAGAATCCACTTTGTGTGGTTTCTCCGATGAAATATCTTGTTACGCTTGGCTTCTGAGCATTGTTTCTACAAACAAAATGCAATGATTCTACTTTTTAAATGTTTGATCCGATGTTGCGCACATTTTTAAAGATTACTCTACCACCCCCATCCCTTGATTGGGGCACGATCTCTCTCTGTTAGGTTCCGATGTATGATCAACTTTTGTTGCACAAAATTATCTGGTTCTTAAGTTACTTGGGAAGAAATTGGGAATCATGTCCTATTGATATCATTGCCTTCAGCGCATAGAACCGTTGTAGTGGATTAATTTCTTTTGTAAACAGTGTTTTTAACACTTTTCATTAGAGGGTCATTCTTGCACAACATGGTTGCAAATTCGTATGGACCCCATCCCTTTAAGGGTTTGGGGATTTTAGATTTTAATTATTGTCTTATTTCTATTCAATCATTACTCTCATTTTTCTATCTCTTCAATTATTACTCATATTTCTAATCATTACTCTTTTCTCTCTATATTCATTACCTACAATATAAATACAAATCCAAAATCCTAAAACGAACGGGGTCACGGTGATTGAGAAGGCTAACATGTAAGAAGAATCCACTTTGGATTTGGTTTTGTTGTAATTTGAGAAATGGAGATTCCTTCCTATGTTACTGCGATTTCACAAAAAAATTGGACTCCGTTTCTGTCTTATGATCCACCTTGGTTTCAAACGGCTGCACTGGATTGGTTGTCCTTTCACCCATTTTCAGCCTTTTAGGGTTTCGTGAGTCTATAAAACGTTACACTGGTTAGCCGCATTCCTCTAAATTCACAACAATGGAGTCAGTCGACTTGGCACTTTCCCAGTCTGAGCTTAGCATGCCGCTCTTCAGCGAGAAATTCGTTCGCCTGTTCAAGAACGTATATAATCGGCGACCACTCTCGTAATCATCAGATATACATGTATATTTTGATGTACTTATCTATAAATTTTTAGATGTGTGTATATATATCTGTAGTATATTCATGTTTGTGTTATTTGGACTCGGTCGTAGTAGCTATTTGATGGTTAAAATTGCAGATTTAAGGTTCATGAATCTATCTGTTATTCTGAGGTTTCACAAATTGGTGGAAACCCTTCCTTTTGGACTAAAAATGGATACAGTCAAGTGGTGAAATGGCATCAGTAATGTCTTGGATTTGTTTGATTGTGTATATGCTTCTGCTGTTGCTGTTGATGATGATTTTGCCTGCATTTATATATATATGCATGCATATTTGTATGTCGTGTGTACGTTTGCGATGATCTTCAAACAGAAGTTTGATTTGTAAGATTTCTATATACCTAGCGCTAGGAGTCTATCTTTGTCCAGATCTTACTTGAAATTATAGGTGACCAAATGTTTGACAAAGTTATCATTAATGGCTCTATACAAGAGTCAACAGCAGGCACTTTTATAATAGTGTCCTGACTGCCGCTTAGAGCCAAGATGCATTCACCAATAGAAGATCCTTGGAACTCACCGTTGTTTCATGATACAATAACCTGGTTACATTCCTTTACAGTTTTTTCTGTAAAGGATTATTCAATTTGCCATTGTCAAGCATTTGGGTAGGTTCATTTTGTGAATTGTCGTCTTGTTTATTTTTCACCTGTAATGAACCAATGGGTATCGCAGTGATTGGATTAAAAAAAACTTCTCTATTTTTATTTCTGCAATTTTAGCCTGGCCAGGGGACGATTTAGAGTGTGTTTATATCAAATGAAGCCTTTTTACTCAAATTTCTACTCAATGTAAGTATAGTCACGGTTGGAGAGATGGTCTTGCGCACACTTGGCACTCCAGTCAGACACGGGGGTTTTGTTATGCAATAACATACCACCTTTTGCATGGTGCCTATAAAATGCTACTTATCACGATTGGAGGTGCTGCTAACTCTTTGCAGTTGCCTTCAAATTTAGAGTAGCAAAATCCATTTTTAACTCACTCCCATTAGTGCCCGATATATGATCGCTTTGTTACACAAAGTTATCCTTAAAATCCATTTTTAACTCACTCCCAATAGTGCCTGATATATAATCACTTTGTTGCACAAAGTTATCCTGAAAATCATGCCCTCTGCAGGATGGCTTTACCCCAGTAGAACCATTATAGCAAATTAGATCGTTGGTTAAACCGTGTTTTTCACTTTTCATTAGTGGATCACTTTTTTTACAGCATCTACTTGCAGATTTATGCTGTGATGAGAAAGCTAACACGTAAGAAGAATCCACTTTGTGTGGTTTCTCCGATGAAATATCTTGTTACGCTTGGCTTCTGAGCATTGTTTCTGCAAACAAAATGCAATGATTCTACTTTTTAAATGTTTGATCCGATGTTGCGCACATTTTTAAAGATTACTCTACCACCCCCATCCCTTGATTGGGGCACGATCTCTCTCTGTTAGGTTCCGATGTATGATCAACTTTTGTTGCACAAAATTATCTGGTTCTTAAGTTACTTGGGAAGAAATTGGGAATCATGTCCTATTGATATCATTGCCTTCAGCGCATAGAACCGTTTTAGTGGATTAATTTCTTGTGTAAACAGTGTTTTTAAGACTTTTCATTAGAGGGTCATTCTTGCACAACATGGTTGCAAATTCGTATGGACCCCATTCCTTTAAGGGTTTGGGGATTTTAGATTTTAATTATTGTCTTATATCTCTTCAATCATTACTCTCATTTTTCTATCTCTCGAATTATTACTCATATTTCTAATCATTACTCTTTGCTCTCTATATTCATTACCTACAATATAAATACAAATCCAAAATCCCAAAACGAACTGGGTCACGGTGATTGAGAAGGCTAACATGTAAGAAGAATCCACTTTGGATTTGGTTTTGCTGTAATTTGAGAAATGGAGATTCCTTCCTATGTTACGGCAATTTCACAAAAAAATTGGACTCCATTTCTGTCTTATGTGTGTATGTTCAACATTTGTTGCTGAATTCTTTCCTGAGTCCTCAAGCTATTGAGGAAAAGGATAGCATGCCCTTTCTTTAGTGTATGATCCTCTTTGGTTAACACCTTTTTCACTGTCTTGTAGAATCATGGCAACGCATTCTTGTTGTAGATCATGCTTCCCAAGCATCTATAAGCAAATTAAATGCGGTGATGAGAAAGCTAACATGTAAGCAAAATCCACTTTGTGTGGTTTCTACGATGAAATATCTTGTTATGCTTGGCTTCTGAGCAATTTTTTTTTTTGTAAAAAAAAACTACTTATGCTGTAAAATTTTGTGATGTTGCTTGCCATGGCTTTCATTTCATTCCTGCATTTACCATTAAAACGCTATATACATCCCCTGGAATCGCCCCCTTCTATAATGTCACTTGAATTGGACCATGTGATCGTTGTTTAAGACATTCTTTTTGCTATGTTTTGCCTCCCTTGATGTGGACGTCCTTATACGTTGAAGAACGTACATCATTTGTATTAAGTTTCATATTTTGGAAGGATGGCTTTATGAGGCTGCAAAATGTGCTGCCAGCAATGGGAACGCTGATGCTGATTCACCTAACTCGTTTTCAAAGTACCTACTAGGTGTGGGGTGATACCAAGCCAGGAATCGCAGAGATAAGGGGATGGAGATTCGGGAGATGAAGCAGCAGCTGAACATTCCTGACATTGTAGGTTTGCCATAGATTATGAAGTGAATGAGATGATATTTTGCTTTCATTTATTTGATCCTCCTACCATTTCTTGTTTACCTCGTTACCATGTATTGAACAGGTAGATGGAAGTTGAATGCAATGATCGTTTTTATTTATTCAGTTAAGAAAATCAGTAGAAAAGAAATAAAACTCGTGAAAAAGAGATCAATAATAGTGAATTCTCTATGACATTTCCCCTCACCTTCACAAGTCCATCATACACTTATTCAAAAATGTCAGATAGATGGTCCAATGTAGTTTGCCGGCCGAGTAACATGCCTTTTGGCCCAAACTTCTTTGGGTCTCTTTTGCACGGTCTTCTGTTGTTTTCTCTCAATTTTTACTAAATCTGGTATGTTTTCCATCTCAATAAGAGGAATTGAAAAGGTATGAAAACAGAGACCAAAATTGGAAAAAACTCATATAAGACGACGAAAAATACCAAAAAAATTGAAAAAAGAGAGTAATTTTTAGGTCTTTTCGTTGTCCTATATAAACTATTTTCCAACTTTGCTCTATATGTTTTTCTACTTTTTCGATTCCTTTCGTCGAGGCAAAAAATATGGTGTTAAAAATTTAACCCAAATAAGAAAGAGCAACCAAAAAGACCTTGAAAAGTTTGCAAACGAGCTGAATCCCTAAAAAGTTTTCAAACGAGTTGAATCGAGCTGAGCTTTAGAATGCTAAAGTTTGTTCATAAATATTTA
Source organism: Rhododendron molle (assembly GCA_025413875.1). Taxonomy (NCBI): domain Eukaryota; kingdom Viridiplantae; phylum Streptophyta; class Magnoliopsida; order Ericales; family Ericaceae; genus Rhododendron; species Rhododendron molle. The sequence goes on along the minus strand of CM046389.1, from coordinate 10,717,260 downwards.
AGTGAACACAAGTCGAGCTCAAGCTCAATAAAATAAAATTTTGACGAGCCGAGCTTATCCAGGTTTGAGTCGAACTCAAACTTATTCACGAGCCTTAAGGACTTAAAAATATTACAGTAGCGGATGATTGTACTCTTATACAAGTCTAGAACTTATACATAAATAAGTGCATACATATATTAAATTATAAAACACACAAAATTTAAGTTTATAGTACTTATGTACATGTAAAAAGTTTATATATTTAAGGTGAAATTTTTATGAGAGATGTATATGTACTTCAGGTTCACGAGTCTAATTGAGTCGAATAATATCAAGTTCAAATTTGACTCATTTAGCACCCGAATCAAACTCGAAACGAACTTTTGCCGAATCGAGCCTTGCATAGTTTCATTTACTTGCAACCCCATGCCAATCTAAGTGGTACTCTAGCTAATTACAACTTCCATTGGAATGCCACAAGAGGTTCAGAAGGATCCCACCATGTGTTAAACGCAATTTATCTGCGAGGCAAACGTAATGATGGACTGGGGATAGAGAGAGGCAACATGTGAAATCCACGAGATAATAGATACGATTATTTGAATTCTAGAATTATTTATACTTACAGTATGGGGAAAAAAATGAGATTCTTTTTTAATCTTAAATGAAGAGAGATGATACGGATAGGGATAAGGGATACTAGCTACTCCTACAATCCTCCCCATGTTATTAGCTAAACCCTTATGTGCGTTACTATTAAATGAACAAATAATTCAACCTTATCAAATCCGGTCCTTGATGCCCACTCCGAGCGCCGACAAACATTAGACTTTGAACAACGAGAATGCGTCGGTCCATATCCGTATGTTCCCTCACTCCTTAACCCCAACCAATTATCCTGCAATCGAACATTCCCTAAGGGCATGCATATTGACCACTGATTTTATGGCATCATCAAACCATATTTTCACCCTTTCGCCAAATGATCAGCAGACTGAATGATAGTAGTATCATATTTCCTTGCTGCATCTCTCTCAACTCACCAAAAGAGCTCCCAGCTTTTGCCATAAAGTAGTCCTACTAGATTCTCTAAAATTCCTCCCCAATATTCCCACTAAAACATGCTACAGTAATAATGTTACTACTTGGCTGGAAAATTACAATCTGCTTCAAAGTAAATACTACTAGTATTTAGCAAGTTGTTCCGAAAAGAATTCGAAAGCCTCTAAAAACCATTTGCTGTTGCGAGAGCTCTCATACGTTACCTAATGTCGAAACAAATCAACAACACATAAATAGACCCCGTATGCTTCAAATAGATCTTCATTGGTGTCAGAGGAGAGAGGGTTCCCTGGCTTTAAGGAAAAGGAAGCTAGTTCCGGTAGAAGAAAGCAAGTACTAAAATTCAAAGCAAAAAAATAAAAAAAATAAAAAAAATTAACAAACCAAACTCTCAATTCTCGTATCTACTTACTACTTCCGTTTCTCAACAACAAAGGTGAAGCACAAAGCTAGCCAAAATCAGAGTACAGACACATGATCACTATTACTCCCCAAAATCAAAATTGTGCATCATCATACCTACCTAAGAGTATTTAGTTCTCTGAAACAGGACATGATTACCTTTCTCTTTTCTATCTGTTTTCTGCAACATCTCTCACAATCCAGACAATGGGAATTTGGTTGTCAGAGCCTCAACTCTTCTTCTCAAATCAGCCACTCGATCCATCAACGGGAAATCTGGGAACCCCACAAACTTCATGAAGTCCTGGAGCTTTGAACCTGAAACAGACCGCTTTGCATCAAGCGTTATCAGCACGCCTTCGTGAATGAAATCTGCTGTTGCGATGAATTCTTGTTCTGTGAAACCTCTGGTAGTCATAGCAGGTGACCCAATCCGGATGCCGCCTGGCACTAACGCGCTTTTATCACCTAATATGTTCACATAGAATACTTTAAATGGAGGGAAAAGGAGGAGGATAATCACAAGGCTCCATGTGGATAGTAGTAGATTTCAAATGGAGGGATTTGACATTTTTATTCAAGGAGAATAGCACAATCTGGTACTCCCTCCGTCCTAATTTGTTCGTCCATTTTGACAAACTCACCTTATTACCTATTAAGGGAACATAATCATTAAAAAAATTGAACTTGTTATTTCAGCTCAAGAGAGGGCAAAAGAAGAATTTAATAGGACTTAGTTAATTGACTTTTCAAGATGGGCCAACAGTTTGGAACATCAAAAAGTCGACAAAGTGGGATGGAGGGATTTTTTGCTAGTTCACCTAGGAACTTCAATGTTCAAGAGCACAATCATGATGTGTATGAAACAATTGATTCATAGGAGAGATTTGAGATTCTTCATGATTGTGGTTATACAATGAATCCAAAAAAAACATCTGGTTTAGCTACTCCACGTTCGCTTTAGTTTCATTAGTAATCCACATCTAGAGAACTTCTTTTTCGGGTCAAAATTGAACATCATATCCATTTATTTCAAATATGCATATATCCAAACAGAGCGAAAGAGTTTTCACTCATAAAAGCTGCTGTGGCAACTCACCAGGTACTGAATTCTTGTTAAGTGTAATTAATGCCATATCAAGAATTTTTTCTGCCCGAGCCCCATCAATACCCTGTTTTCAAGGGAGATATAGTAATCAAGTCTATCAAAGTTGGCAAATAGGTAAGCACATCCAAACTATCAATCTTAGACAGTGTTATATAAGTCAAGTTCGTCAACTATCAACACAAATGCGTGTCTTCAGAATTGCACCAACTAATTTAACATCATGTTGAACATCCTCGTGGCAATCTGCACAAAAATCAAACAGATAAGACAGCATCAAGACATTAATCAGAAAACTTACTAGTGGTCTGAGATCCACTAGAACCAAGTGGTTATCGCTTCCCCCTGAAACAAGTTCATATCCCAATGTGATCAAGCGGTTTGCAAGAGCTTGACAATTAGAAACCACCTACAAGACGAACCATGTTAAAGTTACCAACTCAAAAGACTACATGCAAATTTAAAGGGTCAATGATACTTGGGCCATCTTCTGAATGTAAAGGGTCAACGAGGTGTGGTAGTCTTTGCTTTTGGTGGAGATCGCGTTCTCTTTTTAGAAGCCCTCCGTCCCTATCCTTAATAGTTATTTTTTGCATTAGTATACATTTTACAGCATATTGTCTATCAAATGTTTAAATGACAGGTGCATTAAGCTATCTATCAGTTTTCAAGATATCTATCATGTATCGAAAACAGGTGCGTATTGTAAGTATCGAAAGTAAGAGGGAGTGTATCGTTTTGTATACCTGAGTCCTCCGAGAAGCAGCTGCTTGAGCTGACTGAGCTGTGGGTGTTGGGTAGTGTAACTCCAGTGGCATGCCACTAGCTGCTTTTCTGACCACGTTCTCCAAGGCAAGCATGCGACGAACGGCTTCATTCACCCATTCAACAGGCACCTGCAAATGATTCACAACCATCAGACATTTCAAATATAATTCAAGGGTATGGAAATACAGAAATGGAAGTTGGTTTACCTAAATTGTCACTACCGCGGGCTCTACTCGCGGGGGTACAAGCTGCACCTCAGCTGGATTGCCCTGGGAGTCCACTACTTTCACCTTCCAAGGCAGCTCAGGTGACCCGCCAACTACTGGCCCACTCAGGCTCCGCTTCACACGGCCCTCGCCACCTCTCTGTCTCTCAGTTGCAGCTCTCCTCTCTTTAGCGGGTCCACGAGCCTGACTCCTCACTTCCCTCAAGGCTCTCACTCCAAGCGGTCTTGCCAAGTGGTCTCGCTAGTACGCTGCATAGTCACGCTCAAGCCGCAAGTAGCCTGTCAGCTCAGTATCAGGCCTCGTGAACCTCTCCAGCTCAGCCAGTGTGTAGTCGCCTGTGTGCGAAGCACGTGGAGGGAGTGGCCCTGGCACCTGGAACTCGAGGTAACGAGTGACTGGCGACTCACTCGATCTCCTAGGTACCATTGCCAGCCAAAGTTTGACTCCAGCAGCACCCTGCTGGCTGTGACAACTCGGCTCCTGGCCAGGTACTCCGGCTCTGGCCCTGCCACCCTCCAAGGATTCCACTCCACCTGCACATGCAACAGACAAGCAAGCAATGTAAACAATTGGTCAGCGACAGCATTGAATCAATAATGGAAGTGTGTATTTTACGACAAGGGTTTACGATATACCTGTGAAGCTCTAAGATCATCCAAGTACAATCCATAGGCATTGAGGCTGCCTCGTCCTTCTTTTGTTCCCATATTCTCTTTGCTCCATATCAATGCACGGGGAAGAGTACTCAGGTCAGGATGCTTGCATTGCGGTGGATACATCTTCAACACCCCGTATGCCCAAAGCTGCATAGTTATCAAACATGGGAATGCATCAGCCACAGGGTGTATAGTTATACAGTTGAAGCTATTAAATAGGCTATGCAATCAAATGATACAATGAGAATTATGCTTTATTATGTTGAAATCATACCTCCCAAATCTGCCAATAGCCGGTTGTACTCTGTTCGGTCCTCGAAGAGTCCCCCAGGAATAGGTAAGCTGTGCCAAGCGCTGCTCCGCCCCAATCGAAGCGTGAGGCTGTTCTCAAATCCCTCAACGCTGGTAGATATGACAGGTGCGCTGTGCTACCCCTGCCCGGAAATAGTGAAGCCCCAAAAAGGTATAACAAGTAGGCTCGGGCCATTTGCTCCTCCTCATGCTCAGTGGTCGCCTTCTTCCTCAGGTATTTCATGAACTGGGCATACCTTGCCGCTCCCCTTTCTATCTTGGGCACCTCCCCCAAGAACCATTGCAGCGCTGCTGGATCTTCGTGTATCCCTGAGTCGAATGGGATAGGGTCTCCCCCAACCCTCAAGCCTGTGATCGCCGCGAAGTCAGTCGACGTCACTGTCATCTCTCCAGGAGGTAGGTGGAAGGTATTGGTGGTATCTCTCCACCTCTCTACAAGTGCCACAAGAACTGCATGGTCATTTCTGATCGGTGACAGAGTCCGTATGTACTCTCCGAAGCCGGCCTCATCTACCAGCCGCCTCACTCTCAGTGGCAAACCTTCGTACAGTCTCAGGGAATTACACGGTCCTCCGAAGCCGCATATGTCCTTTTGCTCCGTCTGTTTCAAACAGCAAAGACAAGCAGCAGAATATAGTGTCAGCATGCATAGCTTTCATTTTCAAGTTCTAGGTAATCTATGCAACAGCATAACCACAGATGGTTGGTTCAAGTTATTGCATGCATGGAGTACAATACAAGGACTATATCATCGTGACGTGATTCCAATACATCAGCCTCCAGCAGATGGTTGGTTCAAGTTATTACATGCATGGTATGCAGAACTAGGGTTATATTATCCTGGTGCATTCTATATTCAGCCTACAACAGACGTTTGGTTCAAATCTTTGCATGCGTGGCATTCGAGGCATGGATTCTATCATTATTGCATGGTTCGTTTGCGAAGTATTTTATGCTTTTCATGGCAGGCATACAAATATGAAGTTGAATTACGAAAGAGAGTTTTCAAGAGTTATACCTCCGCCCAAGTGTTGGCAATATGAACCCTGGTGTCCCTCAATACCAGCTCGGAGTCATACTCGGGCTGCTGTGGCTTATAGGCTTGAAAACCTGATGGCACGAACAAATGGGGTGTCGGAAGCACATAGGCCTCCACTGAAAACTCAGGGCGTGTCATGGCACCCGCCTTGTCCACGGCTCTCACTCGAGGCCCCCTGAGCCTCTGCTGCGGTCCTCTCCTCGGCCTCCACGTCCCCCGTCAGCCCCTCTGGCCCGGCTCTCTCCCTCTCGGCCCGCTCCGCTGCATTTGAGGCCTCAATGGCCCTCGCTCGATCCTCCTTGGCTTTCAAAACCATTTCCCCGATGACGGGGTTATCCTCTAGAAGCTTCGCCAGCATCTCGTCAGGTAAGTGCTCGACGACATCATATTTGGTGATCGACACGTAACTCGATGACGTGGCCGCTGTCACCGCTGGCTGGAACACGACATCCGCCTCCTGATATGTCACGGGCTCCGCTGTGGTCTTCTCCTCTTCAATTAGAGCCCCCTTTCCCTTCGCTGAGTCCCTCGGCGGGGTTTGGCTCGGCCTGGTATCATCACCCCCAGCACCACTGCCACTGACATCTCCAGAACCACCACCAGTCACCACTGAGCCCCCTACGGCCATGCTCGAGTCTAATGGCTCTACTCTGGGCCCCAAGACCCTGGTCTGCTCTGTCGCGCGAGGTTCCTCCTCCGTCACGCGACGGTCTTCTCCTCCACCGCCATCGCCGCCTTCCGCTATCACTGCACCTTGGCCTATGGTGGCCTCCACTGGCCTCTGATCTTCTCTTTCGACTGCCATTGGCCCCCCTCGATTCTCCGATTGATCAACCACTTCTCCTCCGCCCTTATTACCGTCGTATTCTGCCATGAGTTTCCTGTCGCGGCCTCCATCGCCATCGCCGCCTTCCGCTATCACTGCACCTTGGCCTATGGTGGCCTCCACTGGCCCCTGATCTTCTCTTTCGACTGCCATTGGCCCCCCTCGATTCTCCGATTGATCAACCACTTCTCCTCTGCCCTCATTACCGCCGTGTTCTGCCATGGGTTTGATTTTGTGCGTGGATTTGTTGATTTGGTTGGTGAATCAAGGGTTTGGGAAGAGTTTTGAGAGAGGGTTTGGAAGTTTGAGAGTATTTGGAATAGTTTGGACCGGGTCTGGGCTGGTTCAGAACCCGAGCCCAATCAGGCCTCCATTGCGCGAGGGAGTGAGTGCCTCGCGCGACACTTCTCAGGGCTTCAGGCCCATTTTCCCAACAAGCAGGCCCAATCTGGTTTTCTCCTATTGCTTTAAACCTAAGGTTTTTAATTATGGTCCTAAATCACTTTTGGGGTCATATTAAGTTGATACTTGCGATCGGGAGCATTTTTTCCCCAGTAGTGATCCGTCCGCGCATGCTTGGGCTCCAATCTTCGATCAGCGACGATCCAACCGTCCAATTTTTCAATCAGCGATGATCTATTCATCCGATCTTCAATCAGCGATGATCCAACCGTCCAATTTTTCAATCAGCGACGATCTATCCGTCCGATCTTCAATCAGCGACGATTCAACCGTCCAATTTTTCAATCAGCGACGATCTCTTCGTCCGACCTTCAATCAGCGACGATCCAGCGTCCAATTTTTCAATCACGACGATCTATCCGTCCGATCTTCAATCAGCGACGATCCAACCGTCCAATCTTTCAATGAGCGACGATCTATCCGTCTGATCTTCAATTAGCGACGATCTATCCGACCGATTTTCAATCAACGATGATCCATCTGTCCGATTTTCAATCCATCTGATCATCCTTTGGTGCACGGTATTCTTATATGCTTGTCTGCATTTTCCTTTAATCGGCTTTCGGGCGGATTTGGTGGGTGTCTAGAAATCTTTGACGTTACCCATACCAGTCAATAGTGCTCCGTGTGCCGTCAAAGAGGGACTACTGTAGACACCCCAACCTGAATCTCTCGATTGTTTTACAGTTTCTTGTTTCCTCGATGATGAACCAAATCAAAGAGTAGGTTTGAGAAGGGAAAGGTTTGAACTCGGTATGTGTGGACCCCCTTTTGAACCTTTTGAACCCATTGAAACCACAGTCAAAACCCTAGCCAGAGGTTTAACCATCGCGCGATGTTGTCACTCCCTCGCGCGAGGGTTTGCTTTGCCAGGTGTGGTCAAAGTCAAATGTTTGACTGTTGACCCACGCGCGACAGGTGGCATGCTCGCGCGGTGGTCCCACTCCATCGCGCAATGGTCCTAACTTGTCACTTTCACCTTTTTCCAGCTGGGCAGTTACTTGCCTGGGGGTCTACAGGGGTGTAGAACCCCGTTTTCTTCCCCAGAACAGTGTTCTGCAGGTTTGGGGCACTACACCCTCACAACAACCCTTCCTATCGCCTTTTGGAAGCCTTCTCCACCAAGTTTTAGCCTTGGGCCTTGTTTGCCACCTTCCAAGCCTCCTATAAATACCCCACTTGGTCTTTCATTAAAGGGATCACAAAAGATGTTACAAAATCTCCAAAGTTTAAGAACACTTTCAAGCACAAGGGTCACACCAAGCCCTAGCATTTGCTCATCCACTAATCAATCCATTTTCCATCACAAGCTTCATCACCTTGTTCAAACCATTTTCAAAACCTTTCAAGCAAAGGTATAAACACCTTCTACTGCTTACTGTTTTGATCCCTGAGGGGGGCTGGCAGGGCCAAGACTGGTAATCAATACCAGTTCTGGCCCTAAAGTCAGCAAGGTTACAAGAAGCTGTGATTTTAGCACCCTCGCGCGATGGACTCGCTATCTCGCGCGACTGTCACCAGTCTCGCGCGACAGTCCACGTGGGGTTTGGGATGCTGGTCATGTTCTTGTTTTACTTATGTCTATGTTTATTGTAAAGCACAATAGGTTTTAGCTCACTGTTATGCAAGTTAAAACATATAGCTTAGCTTTCCTTGCTTGTCAGTTGTCTGGAATGCTTCTAGGTTACTTCTGGACCTGTACCAGAGCCTAGAACATGCAAAGCAATTCCTGGAAGTCCAGTCAGGACCCTCGCGAGAGGGAGTCACTATGTCGCGCGATGGTCAGTCTGATTCCAGTAACTGCCCTTGCATGAGCAGCTTGGCCCTTGACCTTTGTTTCCTTGCCCCCACTATTTAGGGGTTGTATTTCAATTCATTTGGCTCCTGCTTGTTTTAATTTGTAATAATAGGTTAACTTTCAGTACATATAAACTGCTTGGTTTGCCTCCTGGGTGTGCACTGATCCTTCCAGAGCCCAGAAGGGGATAAAATTCAACCTGTGGTGAGACATGGACACTCGCGCGAGGGAGTGGATGTGTCGCGCGATGGTCCTTTGCATGCATGAATATCCATGCATGCAAAGTTGGCCACTGTGCATGGCACATTCATTTCGTGTGCAGCCTTGTTTGTTTCTAATCAGAGGGTTAGATTTCATCCCATTTTCATAGTATTCCATTGATTCATGCTGTATCTGATCACATCTTGCAATCGTGTTACGGTTTAATCCCCGATTAACCGTTCCCCCGTCCTAACTGACTTAAAATCGATTAAAGAAGAAAATGAATCACAATATTTTTGCAAAATGTCCAAGTAGAGACCGATCTCCGGATTGGGCAAGAGGGGTGCCTTAAAACCCTTCCCCTCTCGTAACCTGGCTCCCGAACCCAGATATGGTTATGACGGACTGGTTCCTTCACTTTTTCAAATCAAATAACGCAGTAGGTGCTTCGAAATACGGTTCCTTGGGTGTCGAATCTTCAAACCCAAGTGGCGACTCTGTATTCCGAGCGCTTGCTTCTCCGCTCGCGCTCCCTTGATTTCCGGGCCGCTTTGGCTAAAGAGGAACGAAATCCTCTCGTTCCAAAGGGCATGCTGCCCACACACAGCAAAAATAATTATTGGCAGCCAAGAGTAATTTTTTCTGGGCAAGAGTAATTCTTCCCGAGGAGGAGTGATTCAATGCGGCCAGGAGTCATTTTTTGTGAACTTCTAATCTCAACCATCTTTTTTTGGATCGGCCTAATCTCAGCCATTGGCTTCAATGATTGAGATCAAGTGTCTTTTTTTTGTCCCTGGAATGTACCCCGTTTGGATATTCTCATTTGGAAACATTCTCAATTTTTTGTGGTGTCAATGGTTGAACCACTCAAATTTGGCTAGAAAAATATTTAAGCCTTGTTCTGAACGAACCTTGCTTTGAACGAATCTGGTTGACAAAACGATTTTTCGTATGCTTCGATGAAGTGTGAATGCTCCATGAATTCTGTAGAACACTTAAGCAATGAAAAAATACTACAGAACAAGGGATTTGAGCAGTGGCGGAGCCAGGAATCGAAGTGAGAGGGTGCCGAAAGATTAGAATTTTTGGTTCGACGATTTTTTGAAGACTAAATCCACTCGTTCGAGTTTCCACCGAACAATTTTTATAAATTGAACGATTAATCTCAAATATTGTTGTCATCTTATCACTCGGCGAACACATTATCGTTATTGCACGGTATCATTCACCATAATTTAGTAATCTCGAAATGAAAATTGTTCTTACTTTTAATTATGTTTGTAAGTTTTAAAATTTGTATCAATATTTTTTTATAAATATACCCCAAAATACGAAATTGGGTGGGGCAGGGGGTCGCCCCGGCCCCTGCATACCTTCGCCCTTGGATTTGATCCCGAAATAAAACTTAAAATGTGTGTTAGTCTTAGTGCATGGCTCCGATGTTTTTTACCGTGTATAAGTTCTATCTGTTTTTAAAGTACAAAATCTTAAAATTTGTATAGTTTGGATTCCAACATCTTTTAATACTTTGAAAACGCTAATTATCAATATAAAATAGGTCTTGATCCGACTTAAAATGAGAGTTATACGAGCGTTTTGCCAAAATGAATAGTATTTTGATCCACTGACGGTAAAATTGTCGCATCTTTTGATGTATAAATGAGTTTGAATATAGAACACTTGGGTTAGAAAGTAAATTAAACAAGCTTTGCAATGGTTTAATTTACGCGTAAATTAGAGTTCGGGAGTGTTCGAGACAAGCTCGCAAAATTTGATCAATTGTGCAGTTTCAACGCGCCCCAGGCGCAATAGATCGAGTGCGCCCGGGGCGCCTACACAAAATTGAACAAAAACTTCGCGGCACACCCGGGACACTCCGGAAATCCGATTTGCGCGAGGTTAGTACTGTTAAAAAGCTTGTTAAATCTAGTTTCTAACCAAAGTGGTTTTGATCCATAATCGTTTGTACATCTAAAAGTATGACCATTTTACCATCAGCTAGACAATAAACACATCATTTCAGTGAGATGCTCGTATCGCCCTCATTCTAATTCGGATCAAGACCAATTCTATGGTAATAAATACGATTTTACAAGTACTAAAAGATAATGGAAATGAAGCAATAAAAATAATAAAGTTCAATTTATGAAAAGGTAGTCGAAAGTAGACCGATTCAAAGATGATTGGACCCACCAAGGCTAAAACACGTTTCCGCACCCTTTTACACATTCTAAGTTCTATTCGGCTCTCACAACCCTAGCTCTAGGGTATTCGTTCCTTCCGAAAGAGTTCCAAGAAGTTCGTAGTGCATTCCACATGAAATCAAATCATCAGGATTCACCCATGCCGAGGCTTCCAAAGCCGAATCCGGTCGTTTCTACGCCACGAACACTATCACTTGACCACTACGACTGCCATCCACACCACCACCGTCATTTGACTACCCCTTTCACCCCACCAGTACAGTCAACAGCCGCTGGACAAATATAAGACGACTTCACTTTCGCCACCCATGTCATTTAACCTGTTATCACCACCACGTTCACCTCTCTAGCCTTCCACCACCACTTCCACCAAGATTTCACCACCACCCAACAAACAAAATAGTTTAAAATGCATACAATATTAGAATCTACCGCCGTGATTACTGAAACAAAATATCCACTACCAGAGAGTATATGTATATATATTTACTCTTGGCCGCGAAGAAAAGCTCTTGGGCACGAAGAATTACACATGGCTGCAAAGAATTTCACCTAGCCGCAAAAAATTACTCAAGGCTGCAAAAAATTACTCATGGTCGTGAAGAATTACTCTAGGCCGCGATAAATTACTCTTGGCCGCTAACAATTACACCTTGCCGCAGAGAATGACTTATGGTTTCGCAATTCTTGGCGGCCAAGAGAAATTCTGCGCGGCAAAAATAATTATTGGCAGCCAAGAGTTATTTTTTCAGGGCAAGAGTAATTCTTCCCGGGTAAGAGTGATTCTATGCAGCCAGGAGTCATTCTTTGTGAACTTCTAATCTCAACCTTTTTTTTTTTTGGATCGGCCTAATCTCAGCCATTGGCTTCAATGATTGAGATCAAGTGTCTTTTTTTTGTCCCTGGAACGTACCCCGTTTGGATATTCTCATTTGGAAACATTCTCAATCTTTTGTGGTGTCAATGGTTGAAACACTCAAATTTGGCTACATAAATATTTAAGCCTTGCTTTGAACGAAGCTTGCTTTGAACGAATCTGGTTGACAAAACGATTTTTCGTATGCTTCGATGAAGGGAGAAAGCTCCATGAATTCTGTGGAACACTTAAGCAATGAAAAAATACCAAAGAACAAGGGATTTGAGCAGTGGCGGAGCAAGGAATCGAAGTGAGAGGGTGCCGATCGAAAGATTAGAAATTTTGGTTCGATGATTTTTTCATGACTAAATCCACTCGTTCGAGTTTCCACCGTACAATTTTCATAAATTGAACGATTAATCTCAAATATTGTTGTCATCTTATCATTCGGCAAACACATTATCGTTATTGCACGGTATGATTCACCATAATTTAATGTTCTCGAAATGAAAATTGTTCTTACTTTTAATTATGTTTGTAACTATTATAATTTGTATCAATATATATATATATTTTTTTGTAAAATATACTCCAAAATACGAAATTGGGTGGGGCGAGGGGTTGCCCCGGCCCTGTATGGACTAGGAATGAGAGAGTCGATTATCTTGTAAGCTATGGTTTGTAACTTGTAGGCTATGGTTTGTTCCCGAATCTATCCTCGTTCCCAATCTTTTGTAGAGAATCTAGAGATTCAAAAACTGAGTTGTAACTTGTATCCTTTAAAGCTACGCGTGTCTAGGAAGTTGTGAAGTTTTAGTTTTTAGCAGTGGCATAGAGCTTCCAGTAAGTTTTTTCTCTTGAATTCTTCCATCCTTTTTGGCCATTGCCTATATTGAGCCTAAGGACAATGGGGTTCTTCATACCTAAAGGCATTCTGAGTCTCTGACTGTTTTTTTTCCTTGTAATTTCTTCAATAGTTTCCATTGCTTGGCTCGTTTTGCTATTGCTCTGGAACTTGTGCTTTGAAATTCAATAAACCTTTGCGTTATACATACTCAGCAACTAAAGTTCCATTAACTTGACTACCACGACCAAGAAATCACTTTAGGTTTATGCCCATCCTCATTTACTGTCCATTTGGCAAAATCAGTGAGCAAAGAGAAGAGAACAAGAGAATGCGAAGGATAATGATATCTTAACAAGTGATTAGGGATGAGAGTGTCCCTAATTATTCTTATTTTTCTCAGGTTCATGAGAAAAATAATAATAAAAGAAGAGTAAGAAATGAAGTCCTCGATATCCTCTTGTTCGGAAAACACATTTTGGAACTATGATTTTGCTTAAAATTGATGACTTGGCTGTGCCGCCATGGCAATCAGGCGACCCGATATCCAACTTGAAATTGCAGCTGGGTGAAATCCCTGGGTCCAACCTCTTTTTTTCACATGAATTGAAAGAAAAGGGAAAACCATGAATTATAGTATCAGCATTCTTTGGGTGGTTTGTGGTTTTTTTTGTTTTGTTGTTGCTTGTATGGGGGAGATTAGGATTTTGCTTGTAGCTATGTTCAAGTTCTCCTTAGTTTGGCTGAGCATTGCTTAAGAACATGAGTAGTAGCTTCCTCGTCTTGACATGGGTTTGTGGAAGAAAAGGAAAAACCATGAATTATAGTATCAGCTTTCTATGGGGTTTTGTGTGTTTTTTTACCTTCACGTGTGTGCGCGTGTGTCAATATTTTGGCTGACTATTTAGTAGTTTCCCTTGATGCCAGCTAAGTTGGTTTGAGTGAGTGCAGTATACAACTTTCAAAACTCTGATATTGTATGGTGCATTGGTCATTTTACGGTTGAAGCTATATATGCTCATGGAAATATACCAAATTGAGAAACATTCTAATCAGTTTTCTACCATGGGAAGAGGCATTTTGATTCTCCTGCCCCACCTCCGTGTTTTGAAATTGATTGGTTTTTATTGGACTGAAATATGGCAGGTAGAATTCTTGTCGTTGAGGTGATTTGGTTCTTCCCATCTAATGAGAATTCGTGTATTTATATGTGTTCATTTTTTTTCAGGTTAGGATAGGAATAAGTCCTTCGTGGGGGTCTTTCGCAGAAGCCGCCATGCATTGTAGGACCCAACAGAGCTCGTGAGGTGTCTTTAACATCCATGGCCCATAATTGCAGAACAAGCTGAGAGGTGACATTTGGTGAATCCTCTTGTCGATGAAAACGAATTGCTGAAGAAAGCCCACAAGTTGCAGATGCTATCTTCAAAAATAATCAAGACTTTACTGTTGAGGTACATGTCAGTTATCAATATGGCATCAAGCTTGGGATTCATATTTAGAAGGTCCCCCTATAGCTTGTTTAAGGACTTTCTCTATACCTTTGGTGATGGAGGAAGTTTTTCGAGGAACAAAGAGAATGCTGTTACAGACATGAACTGCCCTCTTTGGTTCAATAAGACTTTGCCTTCGGAAAATCACTCCCACGATGGACTTCATACGTACCAATAGGAACCATCTTAACCATGCTTGTGAACCAAGTCTGAAATTAATAGTTTTTCAATTTTCTCATTTTTATGCGATACAATATTTCCAGAAATCAATCATCATAAACGGAAAGTTGTGGTGGAGGGTTGAATTTTTATTTTTTGGAACTTGTTTGACATTATTGTCATTCTTGAACGATCCGGGATCAAAGAAGTCAAGGATATAACACGTGTTCGCTGGAAGTTAATGAACAAACATAAAGCTACTTGGTAAAGCAGGACAGATACTTCTTTAGTATTTATTCATTGCTTAAGTGTTCTACAGAATTCATGGAGCATATATTCACACTAATTCGTCGAAGCACACGAAAAATCGTTTTGTCAACCAGATTCGTTTAAAGCAAGGTTCGTTCAGAGCAAGGCTTAAATATTTACGTAGCCAAATTTTAGTGCCTCAACCAATGACACCACAAAAAATAGAGAATGTTTCCAAATGAGAATACCCAAAAGGGGAGTGTTCCTGGCAAAACACAACTCTATCCATATGGACACCAAAATACCACTTTTTTCCACTAAAAGTACAAAAAATAACAGCCCCTTTGGATGGTATGGTGAGAAAGGAAGAGAAAAGAAAGGGGAGCCATTTCTCACTTTTTTTGGTGAGATTTGGTGAAAGGGGAAAGGCCAGTAAAAAAGGGGACGACTATTCGCAGCCCTCTATTTTCTCCCGTAACCCGTTAAAAATTTTTGAAAATTATATTTCGGTAACTACATGTCGAAAATATGTTCAACCTTCGGTAAACAACTGCCGAACATACATTTCGGTAAATAGCTGTTGAAAACAAGATTATATTTCGGTAACTACATGTCGGAAATGCACAAGAAACATATATTTCGGTAATTGGATGCTGAAAATGTATCTCAATTTCGGTAACTAACTGTCGAAAATGTATCTCAATTTCGGTAACTAACTGTCGAAACATATGGAAATTTTCAACGGGCTACGGGAGAAAATAGGGGGCTACGAATAGCGGCGCCCATAAAAAAATCTCTTTTTGGTATTTGTCTCTCCATTTCACACTAAAATGCTCAGTCCAAATGAATGATTTGATAAGAAACTATAACCCTTTCTTTTGTTTTCTCATAAAAACCCTCCATCCAAAGGCGTATAAGTCAAGAAAAATGAGTTATCTTGAATAGTGGTTATTTTTGGACTAATGCAAAGGTTTGTTGAATTCCGAAGCACAAGTTGCACAGCAGTAAAACAAAACGAACCAAGCAACTATCGAGCTTTGTCGTGAGAGAACTGATCGCGGCCAAAGATCCTGCAGCTAACCAATACAGGGCAATAGGACTTCCAAATCCACCTATACGAACACTTACCCAAACACTCAGAGATATTCCATAGAGGTACATCTAGAGAAATGAAAAATTATAGTTTGGTGACAATAACAAGAACTGCGAAAAAGAAATAACAATTAATATACCGAAATGATAGAAATCAATAGCCTCATTTGAATCGTACACAATCTGGACAAAAATTGAGCTTTTGCAAACTTGAAAATGTGAACAGAATTGACCACCGTTTGTAAACGAAGATTCAGTGAAATAGTACAATATGTATATGCACCAGAGAGAGAGAGAGAAACCTTTGGGGGAAATGGGGAAAGACGACTGGTAGCGGTTAGCTGGATGTACAGGCATTCATTAAAAACTCGCATGTAACACACGCGACCACCGGGTTCCATTTAAAGATCGCACCTTGAACGCGGGAGTTGGTTATGTCCAAGGAAGCTAGTCTAGTTACAATATGCACCAAGGACAACAAATGCTTATGTCTCTGCACACAAGTGATAGCTTAGTTTGATTTGAAATCTTTGCTTGAAAAGTATGAATCATTTACAACAAAGTATCAGCAAGAATGAAAAATGTAAATGAGTAGGAAGAAAAAAGGAAAGGATGAGTGTACTAGGATGGAATTAAATATACATTATGTACAAAAAAAAGTATTCGGTTATTCGAGAAAAATCAATATACACATGACCGCATCGAATTTCCCTTGAACACTACGAATTAGTCTTGGCCGCATTTAATTGCAGTTGGCCGCGTTGAATTGCAGTTGGCCGCCTAGAATTGCACTTGGCCGCCTCTAATTGCACGTGGGCGTGCAATTAAATGTGGCCAACGGCAATTCCAAGCGGCCAACTGCAATTACTAGAGGCCAATTGTAATTCAACGCAGCCAACTGCAATTCCTCGAGGCCAACTACAACTCAATGCGGCCAAGTGCAATTCCAAGTGGCCTAGTGCAATTTGACGAGTATAAGTGCAATTCGAGGCAGCCAAGTGAAATTCCATACGGCCAAGTGCAATTCGAGGTGGACAAGAGTAATTCATAGCAGCCTAGTGCGGTTCGATGCGGCCAATTCAATTCGATTCAACAAAGAGCTATTTGAGCGGCCAAGTGCAATTCCATAAAACGATCTTAGCATCCGATAGGAATACCAGTAAGGCTGCCTCCGGTTTAGTTGGATACCTTAGGATTGGAAAGCGTGAAATGGAAGCATGCTTCTATTTCAAACAATGGCCACGCGCTTTTACTCTTGGCCTCACACTTTTAGTCTCGGCCGCGTAATTTGACTTATGGCCGCTCATTTTTGCAACAGCGTCGTTTGGATTAATGAGAACTCATAATTCGGGAATACGAGTTCTATGCACATAGGGGCAACCAAACTCGCCTCTTTGGAATGCGATTTATGTATGACCTCGAATCACTTCACCGTCTATCAAATTTTCCATACTTTTTTTTTAATTTTAACTGTTGGGTGCTGAAGTAGGCCATGTTTGAGATGTTCGTAATCTTGGGTGAATTAGGATTTGATTACAGTAACGAATGATATACTACCGGTACGAATTAGTTCAGAAATCAGGATCACGAACATAATCCATGGAGCCTTAGGGTGTCTATAAAGTTCAACATTCTTTTTTTAGCGAGCTTGTTTTTGTGCTACCAAACCTGTAGAGCAAGAAGCCATTTGAGGTTACCGACAAATAGAACTCAACCGATAAATAGGGTTTTAAAAGTGTTAAAATATTGTTGGTTCTGACTATAAATATATTTTGGTCTTGTTCAAGAAAAATGGGTAGATAGCATGCCACTGTAGAAATCGTCGGAGCCACTAATCCAAAAGCACATTTGAAGTATCATTCAGTGCTGAAATCCCTTATTCTTATGTTTCTCTTCATTGCTTAAATGTTCCAAAGATTTTATACATATATAGACCATGCATCCACATTGCATAGAAGCGTACGGAAAATCATTTCATCATCGAGATTCATTCAAACCAAGGCTTAAACGTTTACAAACAATTTGAACCATAACCACTTTGATTAGAAAGTACATTTAACAAGCTTTTTAACTGTTCTAACCATGTGCAAATCAGATTTCGGAAGTGTCCATAGCATGCGAGCGAAGATTGGCTTGTTTGGCAATTTTGAGAACGGCGCCCGGGGAGCACAGACATGCTCCTGGGGCGCATGAAATTGCGCCTAAGGCGCATCAAAGCTGTAGAACAAGTCAACTGTTGCGGGATTGCTTCGGACACTCCCGAACTCCGTTTTATGAGTGGTTGGAACCGTTGCAAAGCTTGTTGAATTTACTATCCAACCCAAGTGGTTTTGATTCAAAATTATTTATACGTCAGAAGAAGTGATCATTTCAACAGTATGCTAAGTTTAATCCCAATGGATATCTAAATGAGCTCTAGATTTGATCCCAGTTGCCTTTTCTAGTGTCTGGTCCTAATAATTATATGCCGGGTTGATTTTCAATGTTCAATGCTCTGAGTCTTTTGACATAGTTAAAAAGAGCCTCATTTTAACTTGTTTTCATGTCATGGGGCTTCCAGTTGTTCGATAAGAACATCTCGCATCGTTTTAGCCCCCGGGCAAGAAGGAGAAATAGGCGATGCACCATCTTTGCTGCTACGTACGTTGACCTATCTGTTTATAATGTGCCAGAAAATTAACCAGAAGCCGTATTCCATGGTAGGTACAATATACTAAATAACCAATGCAAACAATGAAGAGACTAAGAGAAGTAGAAGTCCTGCAATTGACACGAGTTTTAGCGGAAACCCCTATGTGAAAAAAGGAATAACAGTCAGGCAAATGCAAAAATGTGCTGTTGTGAATTGTTATGATGCAAAATCCTCCAGTTTATGATAAAGGACAACACAATTGGACACGATTTATTTGCTAATTTTCACGCCAACGGCAAGAAACCTTCTCCCATGCAGGGATCTACCACACACGATAAGCTTCGACATCTTCATTCTTGTACTTATTGAAGGGTTTGATCATTCGAATTGATTCCAGCATTTGAAAATATTTATAAGCGATTCCAATGTAATTTTCGGCACAATGTTGGTGTACACGACATGATTAAATAAGCTTGAAGGCATTTCAATGGGACATTTTGGTTTGGGATTTGTAAAATATTTTCTCAACGTAGCAACATATAATTTTAGGTTTCTCTTCGATGTAAGTGGACCAAAGTCTAGCTCTAGTTATCATTTTATGAGCGACAGTTACACTGAATAGCAAAAACGTTGATTACACAAGGTCATTGAAAGTGCAAGGTAAATTTTTTTGGGGTCCAACGAATATTTGATCCTGTTACACTTATTGAGAACTGTAACAGTAATTTTGATTCTTTGTGTTGCTTTCCCTCACATGCACCCAATTGAAATAGTCCGACTATCGCGAGAGTTGGTTATGTCCAAGAAAGCTAGTCTAGTTACAATATGCACCAAGGACAACAAATTAAATGCTTATGTCTCTGCACACAAGTGATAGCTTAGTTTGATTTGAAATCTTTGCTTGAAAAGTATGAATCATTTACAACAAAGTATCAGCAAGAATGAAAAATGTAAATGAGTAGGAAGAAAAAAGGAAAGGATGAGTGTACTAGGATGGAATTAAATATACATTATGTACAAAAAAAAGTATTCGGTTATTCGAGAAAAATCAATATACACTTGACCGCATCGAATTTTCCTTGAACACTACGAATTAGTCTTGGCCGCGTTTAATTGCAGTTGGCCGCATTGAATTGCACTTGGCCGCCTAGAATTGTACATGGGCGTGCAATTAAACGTGGCCAACTGCAATTCCAAGCGGCCAACTGCAATTCAACGCGGCCAACTGCAATTCCTCAGGGCCAACTACAACTCAATGCGGCCAAGTGCAATTCCAAGCGGCCTAATGCAAATTCGACAAGTATAAGTTCAATTCGAGGCGGCCAAGTGAAATTCCATGCGGCCAAGTGCAATTCGAGGTGGACAAAAGTAATTCATAGTAGCCTAGTGCGGTTCGATGCAGCCAATTCAATTCGATTCAACCAAGAGCTAATTGAGCGGCCAAGTTCAATTCCATAAAACGATCTTAGCATCCGATAGGGTTACCAGTAAGGCTGCCTCCGGTTTAGTTGGATACCTTAGGATTGGAAAGCGTGAAACGGAAGCATGCTTCTATTTTAAACAATGGCCACGCACTTTTACTCTTGGCCTCACTCTTTTAGTCTTGGCCGTGTAATTTGACTTATGGCCGCTCATTTTCGCAAGCGTCGTTTGGATTAATGAGAATTCGTAATTCGGGAATACGAGTTCTATGTGCACATGGGCAACCAAACTCGCCTCTTTGAAATGCGATTTTTGTATGACCTCGAATCACTTCACCGTCTATCAAATTTTCTATACTTTTTTTTTTAATTTTAACTGTTGGGTGCTAAAGTAGGCCATGTTTGAAATGTTCGTAATCTTGGGTGAATTAGGATTTGATTACAGTAACGAATGATATACTTCCAATACGAATTAGTTCAGAAATCAGGATCACGAACATATCCATGGAGCCTTAGGATGTCTATAAAGTTCAACATTCCTTTTTCAGCGAGCTTATTTTTGTGCTACCAAACCCATAGAGCAAGAAACCATTTGAGGTTACCGACAAATAAAACTCGACCGATAAATAGGGTTTTAAAAGTGTTAAAATATTGTGGATTCTGACTATAAAAATATTTTGGTTGGTTCATGAAAAATGGGTAGAAAGCATACCACTGTAGAAATCGTCGGAGCCACTAATCCAAAGCACATTTTAAGTTTCATTCAGTGTTGAAATCCCTTATTCTTTTGTTTTTCTTCATTGCTTAAATGTTCCGAAGAGTTTATATATAGACCATGCATCCACATTCCATGGAAGCGTACGGAAAATCATTTCATCATCGAGATTCGTTCAAAGCAAGGCTTAAACGTTTACTAACAATTTGAACCATAACCACTTCGATTAGAAAGTACATTTAACAAGCTTTTTAATTGTTCTAACCATGTGCGAATCAGATTTCGGGAGTGTCCATAGCATGCGAGCGAAGATTGGCTTGTTTGGCAATTTTGAGGACGGCGCCCGGGGAGCACAGATATGCGCCTGGGGCGCATGAAATTGCGCCTAAGGCGCATCAAAGCCGTAGAACATGTCAACCGTTGCGGGATTGCTTCGGACACTCCCGAACTCCGTTTTACGAGTTGTTTGAACCATTGCAAAGCTTGTTGAATTTACTATCTAACCCAAGTGGTTTTGATTCAAAATTATTTATACATCAGAAGAAGTGATCATTTCAACAGTATGCTAAGTTTAATCCCAATGGATATCTAAATGAGCTCTAGATTTGATCCCAGTTGCCTTTTCTAGTGTCTGGTCCTAATAATTATATGCTGAGTTGATTTTCAGTGTTCAATGCTCTGAGTCTTTTGACATAGTTAAAAAGAGCCTCATTTTAACTTGTTTTAATGTCATGGGGCTTCCAGTTGTTCGATAAGCACATCTCGCATCGTTTTGGCCCCCGGGCAAGAAGGAGAAATAGGCGATGCACCATCTTGCTGCTATGTACGTTGACCTATCTGTCAATAATGTGCCAGAAAATTAACCAGAAGCCGGATTCCATTGTAGGTACAATATACTAAATAACCAATGCAAACAGTGAAAAGACTAAGAAAAGTAGCAGTCCCGCAATTGACATGAAAGTAAGAACAATTTTCATTTAGAGAACACTAAATTATGGTGAATGATACTGTGCAATAACGATAATGTGTTTGCCGAATTATATGATGACAACAATATTTGAGATTAATCTTTCAATTTATCAAAATCGTCTCAGGGAAACTCAAAAGAGTTGATTCAATCTTGAAAAAATTATCGAACCAAAACTTCTTTAATATTTCGGCCCTCTCCGACTTCGATTCCTGGCTCCGCTACTGCTCAACCCCCTTGTTCTTTAGTATTTATTCATTGCTTAAGTGTTCGATAGAATTCATGAAGCATTCACCCTTCATCGAAGCGTACGAAAAATTGTTTTGTCAACCAGATTCGTTCAAAGCAAGGCTTAAATATTTACGTAGCCAAATTTGAATGTTTCAACCAGCGACACAACGAAAAATTGAGCATGTTTTCATATGAGAATACCCAAAAGGGGAGCGTTCCTGTAATATCCCGTATTGTCCTAAATATTAATTTTACTTTAGACAAAATAAAAAAAAAAAAGTAAAAGAAGGCATTCGGTTGTGGTGAGCGTAGCTTGGTGTGAGTGTCGTACACGTGGTGATTTTATATAATCCATGGGCACGTGGCACACCTTTGTAGCTTTACATGTTTATGTGCATAATTTATAAGGTGAAGTTTGTCCTCCTCTTAGATAGTAAATTGATTCTTTCCCATTTTCACACAGAGTTCTTTTGTACACATACAAAGCCATGAGTTATCCATCATTTGGAGCAAGAAAATCATTGGTGATTTGAGGTCCAGTAGTCGTACAACTTATGGAGTCGATTCTTGAGGTGGTGTGGTGTTCATATATCATACGATACTCATTTAAAGTACCGGGTAGTGTGCAATACATTTTTAACTAAATTTCTTTGCAAAGATTATTCTTTGATTCTCTCATATTTGTACTCATTTAATGTCTAAGCTTATTGATTCAGTTATTGTCACTTCTTTTATCGTGACACAGCAAGTATTTGGCTGAAAGCCATGGAACAGATTGGTACATGTTTAATCCCACCGGGTCTCTGTATTGGGCACATGGGCCCCATAAACATTCTGGACTCCCAGTGGGGCAGTCCATCGTACATCTTTCATAACTCTGTGACCCGGTGGGCTTAAACATGTACCAATCTGTTCCATGGCTTTCAGCCAAATACTTGCTGTGTCACGATAAAAGAAGTGACAATAACTGAATCAATAAGCTTAGACATTAAATGAGTACAAATATGAGAGAATCAAAGAATAATCTTTGCAAAGAAATTTAGTTAAAAATGTATTGCACACTACCCGGTACTTTAAATGAGTATCGTATGATATATGAACACCACACCACCTCAAGAATCGACTCCATAAGTTGTACGACTACTGGACCTCAAATCACCAATGATTTTCTTGCTCCAAATGATGGATAACTCATGGCTTTGTATGTGTACAAAAGAACTCTGTGTGAAAATGGGAAAGAATCAATTTACTATCTAAGAGGAGGACAAACTTCACCTTATAAATTATGCACATAAACATGTAAAGCTACAAAGGTGTGCCACGTGCCCATGGATTATATAAAATCACCACGTGTACGACACTCACACCAAGCTACGCTCACCACAACCGAATGCCTTCTTTTACTTTTTTTTTTTATTTTGTCTAAAGTAAAATTAATATTTAGGACAATACGGGATATTACAGGAACGCTCCCCTTTTGGGTATTCTCATATGAAAACATGCTCAATTTTTCGTTGTGTCGCTGGTTGAAACATTCAAATTTGGCTACGTAAATATTTAAGCCTTGCTTTGAACGAATCTGGTTGACAAAACAATTTTTCGTACGCTTCGATGAAGGGTGAATGCTTCATGAATTCTATCGAACACTTAAGCAATGAATAAATACTAAAGAACAAGGGGGTTGAGCAGTAGCGGAGCCAGGAATCGAAGTCGGAGAGGGCCGAAATATTAAAGAAGTTTTGGTTCGATAATTTTTTCAAGATTGAATCAACTCTTTTGAGTTTCCCTGAGACGATTTTGATAAATTGAAAGATTAATCTCAAATATTGTTGTCATCATATAATTCGGCAAACACATTATCGTTATTGCACAGTATCATTCACCATAATTTAGTGTTCTCTAAATGAAAATTGTTCTTACTTTCATGTCAATTGCGGGACTGCTACTTTTCTTAGTCTTTTCACTGTTTGCATTGGTTATTTAGTATATTGTACCTACAATGGAATCCGGCTTCTGGTTAATTTTCTGGCACATTATTGACAGATAGGTCAACGTACATAGCAGCAAGATGGTGCATCGCCTATTTCTCCTTCTTGCCCGGGGGCCAAAACGATGCGAGATGTGCTTATCGAACAACTGGAAGCCCCATGACATTAAAACAAGTTAAAATGAGGCTCTTTTTAACTATGTCAAAAGACTCAGAGCATTGAACACTGAAAATCAACTCAGCATATAATTATTAGGACCAGACACTAGAAAAGGCAACTGGGATCAAATCTAGAGCTCATTTAGATATCCATTGGGATTAAACTTAGCATACTGTTGAAATGATCACTTCTTCTGATGTATAAATAATTTTGAATCAAAACCACTTGGGTTAGATAGTAAATTCAACAAGCTTTGCAATGGTTCAAACAACTCGTAAAACGGAGTTCGGGAGTGTCCGAAGCAATCCCGCAACGGTTGACATGTTCTACGGCTTTGATGCGCCTTAGGCGCAATTACATGCGCCCCAAGCGCATGTCTGTGCTCCCCGGGCGCCGTCCTCAAAATTGCCAAACAAGCCAATCTTCGCTCGCATGCTATGGACACTCCCGAAATATGATTCGCACATGGTTAGAACAGTTAAAAAGCTTGTTAAATGTACTTTCTAATCGAAGTGGTTATGGTTCAAATTGTTAGTAAATGTTTAAGCCTTGCTTTGAACGAATCTCGATGATGAAATGATTTTCCGTACGCTTCCATGGAATGTGGATGCATGGTCTATATATAAACTCTTCGGAACATTTAAGCAATGAAGAAAAACATAAGAATAAGGGATTTCAACACTGAATGAAACTTAAAATGTGCTTTGGATTAGTGGCTCCGACGATTTCTACAGTGGTATGCTTTCTACCCATTTTTCATGAACCAACCAAAATATTTTTATAATCAGAATCCACAATATTTTAACACTTTTAAAACCCTATTTATCGGTCGAGTTTTATTTGTCGGTAACCTCAAATGGTTTCTTGCTCTATGGGTTTGGTAGCACAAAAACAAGCTCGCTGAAAAAGGACTGTTGAACTTTATAGACATCCTAAGGCTCCATGGATATGTTCGTGATCCTGATTTCTGAACTAATTCGTATTGGAAGTATATCATTCGTTACTGTAATCAAATCCTAATTCACCCAAGATTACGAACATTTCAAACATGGCCTACTTTAGCACCCAACAGTTAAAATTAAAAAAAAAAGTATAGAAAATTTGATAGACGGTGAAGTGATTCGAGGTCATACAAAAATCGCATTTCAAAGAGGCGAGTTTGGTTGCCCATGTGCACATAGAACTCGTATTCCCGAATTACGAATTCTCATTAATCCAAACGACGCTTGCGAAAATGAGCGGCCATAAGTCAAATTACACGGCCAAGACTAAAAGAGTGAGGCCAAGAGTAAAAGTGCGTGGCCATTGTTTAAAATAGAAGCATGCTTCCGTTTCACGCTTTCCAATCCTAAGGTATCCAACTAAACCGGAGGCAGCCTTACTGGTAACCCTATCGGATGCTAAGATCGTTTTATGGAATTGAACTTGGCCGCTCAATTAGCTCTTGGTTGAATCGAATTGAATTGGCTGCATCGAACCGCACTAGGCTACTATGAATTACTTTTGTCCACCTCGAATTGCACTTGGCCGCATGGAATTTCACTTGGCCGCCTCGAATTGAACTTATACTTGTCGAATTTGCATTAGGCCGCTTGGAATTGCACTTGGCCGCATTGAGTTGTAGTTGGCCCTGAGGAATTGCAGTTGGCCGCGTTGAATTGCAGTTGGCCGCTTGGAATTGCAGTTGGCCACGTTTAATTGCACGCCCATGTACAATTCTAGGCGGCCAAGTGCAATTCAATGCGGCCAACTGTAATTAAACGCGGCCAAGACTAATTCGTAGTGTTCAAGGGAAATTCGATGCGGTCAAGTGTATATTGATTTTTCTCGAATAACCGAATACTTTTTTTTGTACATAATGTATATTTAATTCCATCCTAGTACACTGATCCTTTCCTTTTTTCTTCCTACTCATTTACATTTTTCATTCTTGCTGATACTTTGTTGTAAATGATTCATAATTTTCAAGCAAAGATTTCAAATCAAACTAAGCTATCACTTGTGTGCAGAGACATAAGCATTTAATTTGTTGTCCTTGGTGCATATTGTAACTAGACTAGCTTCCTTGGACATAACCAACTCTCGCGATAGTCGGACTATTTCAATTGGGTGCATGTGAGGGAAAGCAACACAAAGAATCAAAATTACTGTTACAGTTCTCAATAAGTGTAACAGGATCAAATATTCGTTGGACCCCAAAAAAATTTACCTTGCACTTTCAATGACCTTGTGTAATCAACGTTTTTGCTATTCAGTGTAACTGTCGCTCATAAAATGATAACTAGAGCTAGACTTTGGTCCACTTACATCGAAGAGAAACCTAAAATTATATGTTGCTACGTTGAGAAAATATTTTACAAATCCCAAACCAAAATGTCCCATTGAAATGCCTTCAAGCTTATTTAATCATGTCGTGTACACCAACATTGTGCCGAAAATTACATTGGAATCGCTTATAAAAATTTTCAAATGCTGGAATCAATTCGGATGATCAAACCCTTCAATAAGGAGAAGAATGAAGATGTCGAAGCTTATCGTGTGCGGTAGATCCCTGCACGGGAGAAGGTTTCTTGCCGTTGGCGTGAAAATTAGCAAATAAATCGTGTCCAATTGTGTTGTCCTTTATCATAAACTGGAGGATTTTGCATCATAACAATTCACAACAGCACATTTTTGCATTTGCCTGACTGTTATTCCTTTTTTCACATAGGGGTTTCCGCTAAAACTCGTGTCAATTGCAGGACTTCTACTTCTCTTAGTCTCTTCATTGTTTGCATTGGTTATTTAGTATATTGTACCTACCATGGAATACGGCTTCTGGTTAATTTTCTGGCACATTATAAACAGATAGGTCAACGTACGTAGCAGCAAAGATGGTGCATCGCCTATTTCTCCTTCTTCCCCGGGGGCTAAAACGATGCGAGATGTTCTTATCGAACAACTGGAAGCCCCATGACATGAAAACAAGTTAAAATGAGGCTCTTTTTAACTATGTCAAAAGACTCAGAGCATTGAACATTGAAAATCAACCCGGCATATAATTATTAGGACCAGACACTAGAAAAGGCAACTGGGATCAAATCTAGAGCTCATTTAGATATCCATTGGGATTAAACTTAGCATACTGTTGAAATGATCACTTCTTCTGACGTATAAATAATTTTGAATCAAAACCACTTGGGTTGGATAGTAAATTCAACAAGCTTTGCAACGGTTCCAACCACTCATAAAACGGAGTTCGGGAGTGTCCGAAGCAATCCCGCAACAGTTGACTTGTTCTACAGCTTTGATGCGCCTTAGGCGCAATTTCATGCGCCCCAGGAGCATGTCTGTGCTCCCCGGGCGCCGTTCTCAAAATTGCCAAACAAGCCAATCTTCGCTCGCATGCTATGGACACTTCCGAAATCTGATTTGCACATGGTTAGAACAGTTAAAAAGCTTGTTAAATGTACTTTCTAATCAAAGTGGTTATGGTTCAAATTGTTTGTAAACGTTTAAGCCTTGGTTTGAATGAATCTCGATGATGAAATGATTTTCCGTACGCTTCTATGCAATGTGGATGCATGGTCTATATATGTATAAAATCTTTGGAACATTTAAGCAATGAAGAGAAACATAAGAATAAGGGATTTCAGCACTGAATGATACTTCAAATGTGCTTTTGGATTAGTGGCTCCGACGATTTCTACAGTGGCATGCTATCTACCCATTTTTCTTGAACAAGACCAAAATATATTTATAGTCAGAACCAACAATATTTTAACACTTTTAAAACCCTATTTATCGGTTGAGTTCTATTTGTCGGTAACCTCAAATGGCTTCTTGCTCTACAGGTTTGGTAGCACAAAAACAAGCTCGCTAAAAAAAGAATGTTGAACTTTATAGACACCCTAAGGCTCCATGGATTATGTTCGTGATCCTGATTTCTGAACTAATTCGTACCGGTAGTATATCATTCGTTACTGTAATCAAATCCTAATTCACCCAAGATTACGAACATCTCAAACATGGCCTACTTCAGCACCCAACAGTTAAAATTAAAAAAAAAAAGTATGGAAAATTTGATAGACGGTGAAGTGATTCGAGGTCATACATAAATCGCATTCCAAAGAGGCGAGTTTGGTTGCCCCTATGTGCATAGAACTCGTATTCCCGAATTATGAGTTCTCATTAATCCAAACGACGCTGTTGCAAAAATGAGCGGCCATAAGTCAAATTACGCGGCCGAGACTAAAAGTGTGAGGCCAAGAGTAAAAGCGCGTGGCCATTGTTTGAAATAGAAGCATGCTTCCATTTCACGCTTTCCAATCCTAAGGTATCCAACTAAACCGGAGGCAGCCTTACTGGTATTCCTATCGGATGCTAAGATCGTTTTATGGAATTGCACTTGGCCGCTCAAATAGCTCTTTGTTGAATCGAATTGAATTGGCCGCATCGAACCGCACTAGGCTGCTATGAATTACTCTTGTCCACCTCGAATTGCACTTGGCCGTATGGAATTTCACTTGGCTGCCTCGAATTGCACTTATACTCGTCAAATTGCACTAGGCCACTTGGAATTGCACTTGGCCGCATTGAGTTGTAGTTGGCCTCGAGGAATTGCAGTTGGCTGCGTTGAATTACAATTGGCCTCTAGTAATTGCAGTTGGCCGCTTGGAATTGCCGTTGGCCACATTTAATTGCACGCCCACGTGCAATTAGAGGCGGCCAAGTGCAATTCTAGGCGGCCAACTGCAATTCAACGCGGCCAACTGCAATTAAATGCGGCCAAGACTAATTCGTAGTGTTCAAGGGAAATTCGATGCGGTCATGTGTATATTGATTTTTCTCGAATAACCGAATACTTTTTTTTGTACATAATGTATATTTAATTCCATCCTAGTACACTGATCCTTTCCTTTTTTCTTCCTACTCATTTACATTTTTCATTCTTGCTGATACTTTGTTGTAAATGATTCATACTTTTCAAGCAAAGATTTCAAATCAAACTAAGCTATCACTTGTGTGCAGAGACATAAGCATTTGTTGTCCTTGGTGCATATTGTAACTAGACTAGCTTCCTTGGACATAACCAACTCTCGCGATAGTCGGACTATTTCAATTGGGTGCATGTGAGGGAAAGCAACACAAAGAATCAAAATTACTGTTACAGTTCTCAATAAGTGTAACAGGATCAAATATTCGTTGGACCCCAAAAAAATTTACCTTGCACTTTCAATGACTTTGTGTAATCAACGTTTTTGCTATTCAGTGTAACTGTCGCTCATAAAATGATAACTAGAGCTAGACTTTGGTCCACTTACATCGAAGAGAAACCTAAAATTATATGTTGCTACGTTGAGAAAATATTTTACAAATCCCAAACCAAAATGTCCCATTGAAATGCCTTCAAGCTTATTTAATCATGTCGTGTACACCAACATTGTGCCGAAAATTACATTGGAATCGCTTATAAATATTTTCAAATGCTGGAATCAATTCGGATGATCAAACCCTTCAATAAGGAGAAGAATGAAGATGTCGAAGCTTATCGTGTGTGGTGGATCCCAACACGGGAGAAGTTTTCTATCCATTGGCATGAAAAGTAGCAAATAAATCATGTCCAATTCTGTTGTCTTTTATCATAAATTGGAGGATTTTGCATCATAACAATTCATAACAGCACAATTTTGCATTTGCTTGACTGGTTTTCCTTTTTTCACATAGGGGTTTCCACTAAAACTCGTGTCAATTGCGGGATTGCTACTTTTCTTAGTCTCTTCGCTGTTTGCATTGGTTATTTAGTATATTGTACCTACTATGGAATCCGGCTTCTGGTTAATTTTCTAGCACATTATTGACAAATAGGTCAACGTACGTAGCAGCAAAGATGGTGCATCGCCTATTTCTCCTTCTTGTCAGGGGGCCAAAATGATGCGAGATGTTCTTATCGAACAACTGAAAGCCCCATGACATGAAAACAAGTTAAAATGAGGCTCTTTTTAACTATGTCAAAAGACTCAGAGCATTGAACATTGAAAATCAACTCAGCAAATAATTATTAAGACCAGACACTACAAAAGGCAACTGGGATCAAATCTAGAGCTCATTTTGATATCCATTGGGATTAAACTTAGCATACTTTTGAAATGATCACTTCTTTTGATGTATAAATAATTTTGAATCAAAACCACTTGGATTAGATAGTAAATTCAACAAGCTTTGCAACGGTTCCAACCACTCATAAAACGGAGTTCGGGAGTGTCCGAAGCAATCCCGCAACAGTTGACTTGTTCTACAGCTTTGATGCACCTTAGGCGCAATTCCATGCGCCCCAGGAGCATGTCTGTGCTCCCCGGGCGCCGTCCTCAAAATTGCCAAACAAGCCAATCTTCGCTCGCATGCTATGGACACTCCCGAAATCTGATTTGCGCATGGTTAGAACTGTTAAAAAGCTTGTTAAACGTACTTTCTAATCGAAGTGGTTATGGTTCAAATTGTTTGTAAACGTTTAAGCCTTGCTTTGAACGAATCTTGATGATGAAATGATTTTCCGTATGCTTCCATGGAATGTGGATGCATATGGCCTATATATAAACTCTTCGAAACATTTAAGCAATGAAGAAAAACATAAGAATAAGGGATTCCAGCACTGAATGAAACTTAAATGTGCTTTTGGATTAATGGCTCCGACGATTTCTATAGTGGTATGCTTTCTACCCATTTTTCATGAACAAAACCTAAATATTTTTATCCTCAGAATCCACAATCTTTTAACACTTTTAAAACCCTATTTATCGGTAACCACTAACGGCTTCTTCCTCTACGGGTTTGGTTGCACAAAAACAGGTTCGCTAAAAAAGGAATGTTGAACTTTATAGACATCCTAAGGCTCCATGGATATGATCGTGATCCTGATTTCTGAACTAATTCTTATCGGAAGTATATCATTCGTTACTGTAATCAAATCCTAATTTACCCAAGATTACGAACATTCCAAACATGGCCTACTTCAGTACCCAACAGTTCAAATTTAAAAAGGCAAAAGTACATAAACACCCCCTTAACTATCATTTTTTCTCATGGAGACCCCCTCACATTTAAAAGCGCCCATGCAGGCCCCCTCAACTACTGAAAACTTAAAAAATGCTAACTCCGCTAACAGAATGGAGGAAATGACTAAGATACCCTTTTTTATGAGATGAAAGTATACAAACACCCCCTCAACTATCATTTTGTTCCACGGAAGCCCCCTTTATATTATACCCTTATTCTATCAATCATTGTTCTCATCGTTTTTTCCGTTTTATACATCAATCATTTTAAAGAGAACCTTCACTTTATAACCACCCAAAAAATAACACGAAAACCGTGGCGCGATGGCGGCAGGTGCCGCGGTGGTTCTTTTGCTGATAAGAAATGAGAAGGGAAGAAGACGAGGGAAAGGAGAGAGGTGTGGGAGAAGAGATGTTGAGAAAATGGTGGTGGCAGTTGACAGCAGCTGCTTCATTGCTTTTTCCATCTCTATTTGTTTAACTTTTCTTGAGAGAGTGTGTATGTATTGGAGGAGAGAGAAAAAAAGGTCACTGAAACCAGTGGTTAGTCAGTTACGGTATAGAGAGAGAATAGCTTAGATGGAGGAGCGGGGAGGAGAATACAATCCTTTTAAGTTTTAATCCAACCATTGATTTTAATGGTTGAGATGGAGTGTTTTTCTTTTTTTAAATTGTGTGGGTGGAACCGGCCCTATATATATATATATATATATATATATATATATATATATATATATATATATATATATACCATGAGGGGGTGGAAGGACAGGAGAAGAACAAGACAGAGTAGCACATATTGAATAATTTAACTATTCATTAAATTGCTTACTAAGTAAGCAAATACATCAATAAGAGACTTACTGGTTTAACAGGGGGAAGGAGGAGGGAGAAAGAACTGCAAAATACAATAGAGAGAGAGAGAGAGAGATCAGTAGTAGAAACCAAGTTAAACAAGCTTGGTTTTCACTAGAGCCAGTGAATCCTTTTATAGAATAAGGATCACGGACTGTTTACAATTCATCATTGGTTAACTGTAACCATGTGACTGCTTTCGGTGGGATAGCAGTTGAATAACTATAGGCAGATGCCTTCCGTCTCCTGCTTTCGGCAAAAGCAGCTGATTGAATAGTTGATTGGTCCTTTTTCTTATGAGTGAACAGTAAAAGGATGAACAGTGATTTGAATGAACAGTAGCTGTCGGTGAATAATGGATGAACAGTAGCTGTTCGTGAATAGTGGTGAACAGTAATCCGGTGGTGATTACATCTTGACTTTATCAGAAAGCAATTGATTGAATAGTTTCCTTTACAGGAAAGTTGATTTGAATAGTGCCTTTACTTTCCCCGTGACTGAATGGGAAAGATTGATTATTGTTGAATCAGTGGAGCAACCATTCTATGCAAAATGGGTCTTCTAACATCTTGAACAATTTAGTTAGTACAGCTGTAAAGACTGGGTTGAATAGATTACTGATGATGGCCTAGAGGACTAGTATTCCATCATGCTGTCATAATTTTGTAACTCATCAGAGGACAAAGTGTGCCAATAATCATCTCCATCATTAGTTGCACAGTCAATAATTGGGGTAGATGTAGATGAATTATTGTTGACTAGTTGATCTTGGTATTGGGTTACTAGTCTTCCAAATTGGGTATGGAAGATAAATGGCACTTCTTTAATTGGTTTAGTAGATCGGATCTTTTGAATAGGATCTTCACAGATTAAGTAGTTGGTATCACTCAGCCATTGATCACCTTGATTAAAATCACCAAGTTGGGTAGCAATGCACCAAGCTCGGTGATGTCTGATTTGGCTTCGGATTGACTTTAAGCAGGGCCAAGGGACTTCATCTTCAATGAGTTGAATAGGGAGATGAATCCTACTGAATGGCCAGTTGGCTGATATATGCATGATGTGCTGGGCTGGGATAATGTTCCCAGTGAATGTCCACTCGAGCATTTTGCTTTTGACTAGGACTTGGCACCGTAGAGCACCAAATTTAGCAAAAAGATTTAAAATGGAGACAGCTAGTTTTCTGGTAACATATTCAGTCTGCTCCGGATCAGTAAAAATAATTTGTCTTAACAACCCATGATCCAATAGGGTCATCGGGGTGATTTCAATTACTTTTTAATTATACTCAACATTAATATTTTTGAAGTACTGCATATCAATGCAGGCTTTCGGAATACTAAATATTAAATTACATTGGCAATCAATTTTATCCAAAGGATAATTTGAGCAAATAGGATTAGTTTTTGGACAAGTAATTTTATCTTGGTCATCATTGTAAAGAGATTCCCAAGATATTTGTAAACCAGGAATAGATTTAGTAGATAGATCAGTAAGTGTTTGGAATAGGAATTCCTGAAAATAGTGGCCATCTTTCTTAGCCATATTTTGAATATCTTTAATCAAATCAATAGGGAAATTTTCAGGGAAAATTATTTGGTTTTTTAGTGAAACAGGGGTTTTTGGGATACTCTGTAAAAGAGTAGCAAAATATTGTTGCATGCAATCAATATGCTTCTTACTTCTAACATTGCTTGCTACTCTACTGGTGCTAGCTTCTACGTCATTGGTCAATATGCCATAGGTGGCAATCCCTGCACTCCCTACATGCTGCTTAATGTTGCTTACTAATTTCTCACTTTTTTGCTCCCTCAATGCATTATGCTGAGAAAACTGTTTTTTAATAGTTTTATTTTCATGATGCAGGATGTGGTTTTTGGCTTGAAGTTGAATATTTTGTTGAAACAATTTTGAATATTTAGTATTTAAATGATGCAGCTCAGAAGCAGTTGCCGCATAAGCATTATCATTGTTT
The DNA here is from genome assembly GCA_025413875.1 of Rhododendron molle. Taxonomy (NCBI): domain Eukaryota; kingdom Viridiplantae; phylum Streptophyta; class Magnoliopsida; order Ericales; family Ericaceae; genus Rhododendron; species Rhododendron molle. Next base: position 10,683,546 of record CM046389.1, on the reverse strand, counting down.
TTTGAAATTATGTTTTGTTCACAAAAATAGTAATTCAAGCCATTTAAACAGTTAAGGAAATGTTGATTATAACGATAATCCCCACACAAGTTCCAGAAAGCATCTAGAAGACACTGTTGGGTTTCGTCAATATTTTGTAAATGATTTAATTTTTTAAATTGAAGGCTGGATCCTTCAGGAAGCATTGGCAAAGTGGTTGCCCCTAAGGTTATGCTTCTGTTGGTCATCTGCAAATAATTCATTAACAGGATGAATAGAACAATTTTGCAATTGTTTTAAATCATTTTGGTCTGGAACAGATAATAGTTCAAAATTTATTTGTTGATCAGAAAATATAGTAGTGATTTTATCAAAATAGACTGTGCATGGGTAAAGTAAATAAATAAAAGGCATACCCAAGATTACTTTATCAGTTAAATTTTTTACCAAAACAAATGAGGTTTTGAAACAGAAATTATTTTGGTAAATATTTACTTCAGGTATTTTATATTTAATAAACATTTTACTACCATTGGCAGAACTGAATTTTTCAATAGTTTTTTGGTAATATTGACTATATATTAATCCTTCTTGAATACAATTCAGGTCTGCTCCTGTATCTATAAGAGCAGTAACTTGGATTTCATGGTTTCCAATTATTAATTTGATTTTAGCATGCCATTTCTAGAGGTTAATCCTTGTTATTAGATTCAATCTATTAGTTTCTTGGTTACTAATTTCTTTATCAGGATCCAAATGTCTCTCTATGAGACTATTTGTTTCATCACTTACTAGAGATTCATCAGAAGAGTATTTAATATTTTTTAATTTAACATTCCTTTTCTTCCTTTGTGGAAGTTGGTTTTTAAGCAATGTTACTTCTTTTTTAATCATCTCTATTTCTAGCTGTAAGTCTTGTAGTGTAATTTCTTTTACAGTTTTATTAAATCTTTCAATGGTGGTATGAATATTTACTATTGGTTTATTATATTGCGGTACGTTGCTTTGTTGCACTAACACTTGTTTTAATTTTTTAATATATTGTTGTTTTAACTCTGGATCATCAATTTTACTGATTAAATCAATTAATAGTTCTTCCTCAGGTAATTCTCTGGTGAGTACATTTAACATTTTGCAACAATTATCAGTACACCCAATTTCTATTTGATTTTCACTAGAACTGTTACTAGCAGAATGATATTCTGATGATTGGATTATTTCTTCATTATCAAAACTACTTAAGTTAGTCATTTTAAATATTTCTAGGATTTGTTGTTTATCATTATCAGATATATTGAGTTGATTAATTTTTTGGTTAACTTTACAGTCTGCCTTGTAATGATCCTTTTTACCACAATTAAAACAGGTGACATTGGATTTATCAGTTTTAGTAGGATACTTCTTTTTACTATTCTGGGTTTTGGGTTTATCGTAATATTTTTCTTTGGAAGGTCGTGGTTTATTATTTTTAACATGTTTATAATTTTTAACTTTAGTCTCAATTTTTTGTCTTCTTCGAGACGGAGCAACAGGGGGTAGACCATATTGTTCACAAAAATTTCCTAACTCATATTTAGCTTTGTTTTTATCTTTTTGATTTTGTTTATTAATTTTCAAGTCAATACACATTCTTAATCCTTCTTTTTGAATAATACTAACTATATCTCCATATGTTAGTTTATCATATTCAATTATTCCAGTAGGTTGACTAAGGACATCTCTAATTTTATGAGCAAATAAATTGGGTGATCCATTAATGAATTTTTCTTTCCAAAATGACTTAGTACAATCATCGCTAAGCATGACTCTAGAAATAAAAACATCCTTATACCATCTAAAATCACTTAATGTTGGGCAGTGTAGATTACTCAGTTGATCATGTATTCTAGAAGTAATGTTACTAGGTTGACCAATAAAATGTTTAATTATGGTATAGATCAATGTGTTGACTCCATCAGGAGTTCCTCTACCTATTTCGTTATCAAATATCGAGAGACCATCTTCATCAGTTTGAACAGCATATTTTATTTCTTCTCGTGATTCATTATTGAGATATTTATCCCACCAAGCTTTTATCATTCTAGTAAATCTTGAAGTTAACAGATCTACAATTTGGGGTTGATCTAGATTAGTATTACTTAAGTAACTATTAGCAACCATTGACATGTGATTTAATTTTTCTAAAATTTGGTGTTCACTTAATCCGTCAATATTCCATTCATATAGTTTACTGGATGAAACAGAAAATTGATTAGCAAGATTATTTTCTTCATATTGTAAATCAGGGGGTGTTGGTCTAGAATACCAATTTTTTGTAAGACTAGAAGGATTAGCAGAGGGGTAAACAAGACGTTTAATATTATGATTTTCTTTTTGATTAGTAAATTGTGCTTGGAGTTTTGAAATCTCATCATCAGAGGATGAAGGTTGACTAGAAGCATCATCGGCTTGTGTTAATACAGTAAGCTGGGGTGTTTCTATTTTTACAACTAATTTTGTTAGCATGTCTTCAATTTTTTGAATATTTTCATTCTGATTTAGGTTAATTTGTGATCGTTTCTCAGGTAAGTGAATTAGTGGTTTTTCAACAGTTTTACTAGTTGATGGGATGCTACAAGGCGTTTCTTCATCAATTTTACTTTCTATTTTATCTAATTGTTTACCTATCACTTTAAGACATTGATTAGTGTAATTAATTTGTTCAACAATTTGTTTGCACTCAGATCTTTCACTTGGTAGTTTGAATGGTGATGCAGTTATGTTTGAACCTTTATAATCAATAATAATTGGGTCAAGGGGTGGATGACTAGAGTTTACAGTAGTATTATCAGTTTTCTTCCATCTCGATTTAGTAATTACTTGTATTTCTGAGTGACTGGTTTGTTCATTATGGTTTAAGCAAACAGAGGATAAAGTAGGAGACAAAGTCTTTTTAGTAGTTCGCGGTTTGTAAATATTTTCTAAGTAATCAAAAAAATAAATTTCAATATTTCTATCTTCCATAAATTGTTCCCAACGGGCTATTATTTTATCTTGTCTACGGGATGAATATGTCTTTCTAAAATCTCTCCTATTTTGTTTATTTTCTTGTGATTTAAATTCATCATATAAGTCATCATAATTAATATACGTATATTCATCATTATTTTCATTATTTTTTAATATAGGATTACTTTTTTCTGGAAAATAAATATTTTTTAATCTAGTGTTTATATCTTTTAACCTGGTATCTTGATTTGGGTAAATATGTTTATTATGTTTATTTTTTCTGGGTAGTTTTATTGATCCTATTGCTCTTAACTTCATTGGAGGATTTACAGTTTCATGTAAGTTTTGTTGAATGTAGTTTAATTCATCATTATCATAATCCTGATATTCCTGATTTTGAATATTATTATCATAATCTTGATAAATAGAATTAGTATCATAATCTTGATATTCTTGTTCTTCTATATTTACCATATCTGAAAAGAAAATACTTTCCATAATTTTACTAAGAGCCTAGAGTTGACTAAGGGACTGGTGGATAAGATTACACTTGAACTAGGGAGGGACTGGTGGATGAATGATACCTGGATAATCTGTTTATTTCTTTAAAAGAAACTGATCCGAGGCTTATATCTAAATGAACTACTTACTGTACTTAATCCTAAGATTTAAACATAGCATTTCTATTTTTTATTTGTACTTGTTTTGGAACATACTGTTATACACCCCTCATCGTCGAACCACAGTTACATACACACATACCATAGCAGGCTAAACCCAACCCTTAACTGCCCTACCCTGGGACTTATTCGACGGGACTTTTACAGAACACCTTAGGTGGCTTAAGTGTCAGTGGTTCAAAACGATGAGTGGCTTTAAGCAGTGTCTAAACAAGCGTAATCAATAACAAACATGCCAGTAAAACTCTTAAATTTTAGACAATAAATAAGACATCTAACTATAAGAATTGTTTCAACTACTTTTAAAAACACAAACAAATAATCCAGTAATTACTCATCCACCCATCTCTACCCTATTCAGTGGTAACCCATCCACCAATTGCCTACACACTACTCACTACTTGCTTCTGTCATGGTATCAAAGTCAAGTAGCGAGTAGTGTGTAGGTGATTGGTGGATGGGTTACCACTGAGTAGGGTAGAGATGGGTGGATGAGTAATTGCTGGATTATCTGTTTGTGTTTTTAAAAGTAGTTGAAACGATTCTTATAGTTAGATGCTGTGTTTATTGACTTAAATCTAGGAGTTTTACTTGTACGTCTGTTATTGATTATGTTTGTTTAGACACTGCTTAAAGCCACTCATCGTTTTGAACCACTGACACTTAAGCCAGCTAAGGTGTTCTGTAAAAGTCCCGTTGGTAAGTCCCAGGGTAGGGCAGTTAAGGGTTGGGTTTAGCCTGTTATGGTATGTGTGTATGTAACTGTGGTTCAACGATGAGGGGTTTATAACAATATGTTCCAAAACAAGTACAAATCAATAATAGAAATGCCAAGTTTAAATCTTAGGGTTAAGTACAATAGATAGTTCATTAAGATATAAGTCTCGGATCAGTTTCTTTTAAAGAAATAAACAGATTATCCGGATATCATTCATCCACCGGTCCCTCCCTTATGCAGGTGTAATCTTATCCACCAGTCCCTTAGTTAACTCCAGGCTCTAATAATGAATAGATTATTTAGGTGTAATTCTTCTACCAGCTCCTCCAATATGACTTCTTTATCATCTATCCCTGACATAGTAAACCAAGAAGAACATGAGTACCAAGATTTAAATAATGATTTAGGAAATTAGAATATTCCCAAAATCCCTGTTAAAGAAATCTACAGATCAAGTTTTTTTGGAGATTCTTTTAAAATTGATCAAATTGCTAAAACAATTAAACAAGTTTACGCAATTACTAAATAAGAGGAAAAATGTTCACTCCTTAGTAAAGATTCCATTAAAAGACACCTTGAAAGAGGATATAATTTTATCCACATAGGATTAATTCAAGTTGCTATTAAACCCCTATTACGAACAGGATTAAACTCTTCGGTTTTATTATCCCTTAGAGATAGTAGATTTACAGTATATAGTGATAGTTTATTAGGATTAATGGAATCTAGTTTACACAATGGTCCAGTTTATTTTAACTGTTACCCTGATTTACCCCTTAGTTTAAAGGATAAAAATATATTAAAAGCATTAACATTAAATATCCAAATTGCTGGTGCTATTACTAACATGCTTGAAGGTAGTCACCCACTTGCTTTAATTTACCGTATTTATTACAAATGTATGAAAACTAATTTAAATATTCATGCTTTAGAAAAAGCCCTTAAGATAGAACTGTATTAATCCAAAGTAACACCAATGCTAATATTCAAGTACCCAAAACCATCTTCTGGAATGATATTAAATTACCCATTAGCTGGATTAGTGAAAATGAAAGTTATCCACAAAAGATACAAAATGATACTATTGATCTAGATTATATTAAACAGTACTTAGACGGTACTGTAAGGATAAGTTTTGATCAACAAAGAATAAATCCACCACTTCGGATTAAATAATTAAGTAGGTCAAACAGTTCGGTAAATATTCCTAGACAGGAAAAAAATTTACTTAACTCCAATATTAGATTAAAAGGTATTGAAACAAGCTCACAAATTAGTAAACCTTGCTATTCAGCGCAGTCAAAATTTGATGATGAAGATACCTCGCAAGGGTCTCCTACTCCTACTGATTTAGATGAAATAACTCCTAATGACTCTATTTCCCAAAGAAATGTTGATCCTTCATTACGTGTATTAAATAGAGTTACTAATACTAATAATGATGAATATACTTACATTGATTATGATAAATTATATGATGAGTTTAAATCAAAAAAGAATAAATCAAAGAGAAAAGATTATAGGAATAAATATTCATCTAGTCAACATGATAAAATAGTAGCCAGTTGGGAACAATTTATAGAAGATAAAAATATTGAAATGTATTTCTTTGACTACTTAGAACATTATTATAAAAAGAAAAAACCAACTAAACAAAAAACTCTATCCTCAGTTTGTTCAAATGATACTCCATATCTTACTTTGCAAACCAATGAAAAAGAAATAAAAATAATTACCCAAAATACCCTTCCTGAAGAAATATTAAAAGATGATCCAGTTCAAAAAATTGATAAAACAACCCTACGAGATCTAAGGCATGAAACCAAAATTATTAAAAAAGATATTGCTAAGATAAAAGAATCTAATTCAAACTTAAAAACTGGTCAAGACAATAGTAAACAAAGAGAGTATTACCAGAAATGTATACAACTGTTAAGTTGATAATAAAAGATTACCAAATAGAAGTTAATGCCCTCATTGATACTGGTGCCGATTTAAACTGTATACAAGAAGGTCTAGTACCGACTATGTATTTTAATAAAACAACTGCACTACTTAGTTCAGCCAATGGAAGTAAAATGCAAATAGAGTATAAATTACCCAATGCACATGTTTGTCAAGACAAAGTTTGTTTTAAAACTACTTTTGTATTAGTACCTGAATTAACTGACAAAGTAATCTTAGGAACACCATTTATCTGTTTACTTTATCCTTTCACAACTAATGAAGAAGGATTAATTACTAAACCATTTAATCAACAAGTAATGTTTAAATTTCTAACTCAACCAGAAATAATGGAATTAAACCAAGTTAAACTTAATAAACTTAATTTAAAGAAAACCCACTTAAGATTTTTGCAAGAAGAAATTAAATATAAAAAGGTTGAGGAACAATTAACTACTAAATTTCTTAGTAAACAAATTGAAGATTTTAAAAAGAAATTAGAAAACAAAATCTGCTCTACTCTCCCAAGTGCCTTCTGGCATAGGAAGAAGCATATAGTAACTCTACCTTATATTAAAAACTTTGATGAATCACGGATCCCTACTAACTTTACCTTATATATAGTAACTATATATATATATATATACATGAATCAAAGTTTCAGATTTGTTTGCTGATTTTGGGTTTTGATTGGAGCCTATTTGTAGAGGGAAGAAAGAGAAGGGTTAGAGAGGGTGTATGTATGTAATGCAACAAGGATATTTTTGACCGATTTATGGATGAAGCGGTTCATCACAAACGGTTTAGAGACGGAAGAGTGTCACTTGGGTAACGGATATTAGTTGAGGGGGTCAGAATGGGCGCTTTTAAATGTGAGGGGGTCTTCATGAGAAAAAGTGATAGTTGAGGAGGTGTTTATGTACTTTTGCCTTTAAAAAAAAGTATGGAAAATTTGATAGACGGTGAAGTAGTTCGAGGTCATACATAAATCGCATTCCAAAGAGGCGAGTTTGGTTGCCCATGTGCGGATAGAACTTGTATTCCCGAAATATGAGTTCTCATTAATCCAAACGACGCCGTTGCAAAATTGAGTGGCCATAAGTCAAATTACACGGCCAAGAGCAAAAGCGTGTGGCCATTGTTTAAAATAGAAGCGTGCTTCCGTTTCACGCTTTCCAATCCTAAGGTATCCAACTAACAGGAGGCAGCCTTAATGGTATTCCTATCGGATGCTAAGATCGTTTTATGGGATTGCACTTGGCCGCTCAAATAGCTCTTGGTTGAATCGAATTGCATTGGCCGCATCGAATCGGACTAGGCTGCTATGAATTACTCTTGTCCGCCTCGAATTGCACTTGGCCGCATGGAATTTCACTTGGCTGCGTCGAATTGCACTAGGCCGCTTGGAATTGCGATTGGCCGCGTGGAATTGCAGTTGGCCGCTTGGAATTGCAATTGGCCACGTCGAATTGCAGTTGGCCGCTTGGAAATGCAATTGGCCGCGTTTAAGTGCATGCCCAAGTGCAATTCGAGGCGGCCAACTGTAATTAAACACGACCAAGAGTAATTCGTAGCTTCCAAGGGGAATTCGATGCGGTCAAGTGTATATTGATTTTTCTTGAATAACCAAATACTTTTGTTTGTAAATAATGTATATTTAATTCAATCCTATTACATTGATCCTTTTCTTTTTTTCTTCCTACTCATTTACATTTTTCATTCTTCCTGATCCTTTGTTGTAAATGATTCATACTTTTCAAGCAAAGATTTCAAATCAAACTAAGATATCAGTTGTGTGCAGAGCCTTAAGCATTTGTTGTCCTTGGTGCATATTGTAACTAGCCTAGCTTCCTTGGACACGACCAACTCTCGCGACAGTTGGACTCTTTCAATTGGGTACATGTGAGGGAAAGCAACACAAAGAATCAAAATTACTATTACAGTTCTGAATCAGTGTAACAGGATCAAGATATTTATTGGACCCCAAAAAAATTTACCTTGCACTTTCAATGACCTTGTGTAATCAACGCTTTCGCTATTCCGTGTGACTGTCGCTCATAAAATGATAGCTAGAGCTAGACTTTGGTCCACTTACATTTAAGAGAAACCTAAAATTATATGTTGCTACGTTGAGAAAATATTTTACAAATCCCAAACCAAAATGTCCCATTGAAATGCCTTCAAGCTTATTTAATCATGTCGTGTACACCAACGTTGTGCCAAAAATTACATTGGAATCACTTATCAATATTTTCAAATGCTGGAATCAATTTGGATGATCAAACCCTTCAATAAGGAGAAGAATGAAGATGTCCAAGCTTATTGTGTGTGGTGGATCCCTACACGGGGGAAGGTTTCTTTCCGTTGGCGTGAAAAGTAGCAAAAAAAACGTGTCCAATTGTGTTGTCTTTTATCATGAACTGGAGGATTTTGCATCATAACAATTCATAAAAGCACATTTTTGCATTTGCCTAACTGGTTTTTGCTTTTTTCACGTAGAGGTTTCCGCTAAAACTCGTGTCAATTGCGGGACTGCTACTTTTCTTAGTCTCTTCGCTGTTTGCATTGGTTATTTAGTATATTGTACCTACCGTGGAATCCGGCTTCTTGTTAATTTTTTGGCACATTATTGACAGATAGGTCAACGTATGTAGCAGCAAGGATGGTGCATCGCCTATTTCTCCTTCTTGCCCGGGGGCCAAAACGATGCGAGATGTGCTTATCGAATAACTAGAAGCCCCATGACATGAAAACAAGTTAAAATGAGGCTCTTTTTAATTATGTCAAAGGACTCAGCGCATTGAACAATGAAAATCAAATCAGCATATAATTATTTGGACCAGACACTAGAAAAAGCAACTGGGATCAAATCTTAAGCTCATTTAGATATCCATTGGGATTAAACTTAGCATACTGTTGAAATGATGACTTCTTCTGATGTATAAATAATTTTGAATCGAAACCACTTGGGTTAGATAGTAAATTCAACAAGCTTTGTAACGGTTCAAACCACTCGTAAAACCGAATTCGGGAGTGTCCAAAGCAATCCCGCAACGATTGACTTGTTCTACAGCACATGTCTGTGCTCCCAGGGCGCCGTCCTCAAAATTGCCAAACAAGCCAATCTTCGCTCGCATGCTATGGACATTATGTTTGTAAGTTTTATAATTAGTATCAATATTTAATTTTTTCTGTAAAATATACTCCAAAATACGAAATTGGGTGGGGGCGGGGTTTGCCCCAGCCCCTGCATACCTCTGTCCTTGGATTTGAGCACGAAATAAAACTTAAAATGTGTTTTAATCTTAGTGGCTCCGACGTTTTTTACGGTGTATAATTTCTTCCCATTTTTAAATAATAAAATGTTAATATTTGTATAGTTTTACCATCTTTAAATACTTTCAAAATGCTAATTATCGACATAAAATTGGTCTTGATCCGACTTCGAATGAGTTATGCGAGCATTTTGCCAACATGAATAGTAATTTGATCCACTGAGGGTAAAATTGTCACTTCCTTTAATGTATAAATGAGTTTGAATATAGAACACTTGGGCTAGAAAGTAAATTAAACAAGCTTTCCAACGGTTCAAATTACGCGTAAATTGGAGTTCAGAAGTGTCTGAGGCAAACCCAAAAAATTTGACCAATTTTTGCAGCTTTAATGCGCCCAGGCACAATCATGTGCGCCTCCGGGGCAGTTGAGTGCGCCCCGGGCGCATACACAAAAATGCACAAAAACTTCTCGGCATGACACGGATACTCATGAAATCCAATTTACGTGAGGTTCGAACCATTAAAAAGCTTGTCAAATCTAGTTTCTAACCAAAGTTGTTTTGATCAAAAATCGTTTGTACATCAAAAAGTATGAGCATTTTACCCTCAGCGAGTTAGTAAACACATCATTTTGATGAGACGCTCATGTCCCCCTTATCTTAATCGGATCAAGACCATTTCTATGCTAATCAATAGGATTTTCAAAGCACTAAAGGATAATGGAAATTAAGCAATAAAAATAATAAAGTTCAATTTATGAAAAGGTAGCCGAAAGCAGACCGATTCAAAGATGATCGGAGCCACAAAGGCTAAAGCACGTTTCTAGGCCCATTTACACATTCTAAGTTCTATTCGTCACTCACAACCCTAGCTCTAGGTTATTCGTTCATTCCGAAAGAGTTCCAAGGAGTTCATTGGGCTTTCCACACGAATTCAAATCATCAGGATTCACCCATGGTGATGCTTTCAAAACCGAATCCGGTCGTTTCTACACCACGAACAGGATCACTTGACCACTACATCTACCAAACCACCACCACCACCGTCATTTGACCACCCCTTCACCCCACCAATACAGTCAACAGCCGCTGGGCCGTTATAACACGATTGCACTTTCTCTGCCCCCTTCACATTTAACAAGTTATCACCACCACGATCACCTCTCTAACACTCCACCACCACTTCCACCATGATTTCACCACCACCCAACACACAAAATAGTTTAAAATGCAAACAATAGTAGAATCTACCGCCGTCATTTCGTAAACAAAATCTCCACTACCAGAGAGTATATAAATTTGCTCCTGGCCGCAAAACATTACACCTGGCGGCAAAGAATTACACCTGGCCATGAAGAATTACTATTGGCCGTGAAGATTTACTCTTGGCTGCTAAAAATTACTCTTGGCCGCAGAAATTAACACCTGGCCACAAAGAATGACTTCTGGTCTCGCAATTCTTGGCGGCAAAGAGTAATTCTGTGCGGCCAAGAGTAATTATTGGCGCCCAAGAGTAATTCTTCACGGGCAAGAGTAATTTTTCGCGGGCAAAAGTAATTCTATGCGGCCAGGAGTCATTCTTTGTGAACTTCTAATCTCAGCCATTTTTTTTGGATCAGCCCAATCTCAGCCATTGGCTTCAATGATTGAGATGAAGTGTCTTTATTTTTTTTTTTGTTCCTGGAACGCTACACTTTTGGGTATTCTCATTTGGAAACATTCTCAATTTTTTGTGGTGTCGTTGGTTGATACACTCAAATTTGGCTACGTAAATATTTAAGCCTTGCTTTGGACAAATCTAGTTGACAAAATGATTTTTCACATGCTTCGTTGAAGTGTGAATGCTGCATGAATTCTGTAGAACACTTAAGCAATGAATAAATACTAAAGAACATGAGATTTGAGCAGTGGCGGAGCCAAGAATCGAAGTCAGAGGGGGCCGAAATATTAAAGAAATTTTGGTTCGATGATTTTTTCAAGGCTAAATCCACTCATCCGATTTAAAATGACAGTTATGCGAGCATTTTGCAACAATTAATAGTATTTTGATCCACTGAGGGTAAAATTGTCACTTCATTTGATGTTCAAATGAATTTGAATATAGAACACGTGAGTAAGAAAGTAAATCAAACAAGCATTCAAACGGTTCAAATTATGCGTAAATTGGAGTTCGGGAGTGTCCGAGGCAAGCTCGCAAAATTTGAAGTGCAGCTTTAATGCGCCCCAGGTGCAATCATATGCGCCTCAGGCGCTGTTGATTGCGCCTCGGGCGCATACACAAAATTGCACAGAAACTTCGCGGCATGCAACGGATGCTCCTAAAATGCGATTTGCGCGAGGTTAGAACCGTTTAAAAGCTTGTTAGATCTAGTTTCTAACCAAAGTGGTTTTGATCCACAATCGTTTGTACATCAAAAAGTATGACCATTTTTCCCTCAGTGAGTCAATAAACACATCATTTCCATGCGACACTCGTTTCCCCCAAACTCTAAAATCGGATCAAGACCAATTCTATGTTAATATATAGGATTTTCAAGGTACCAAAAGATAATGAAAACGAAGCAATAAAAATAAAAAAAAAGTTCAATTTTTTAAAAGGTAGTCGACAGCAGACCGATTCAAAGATGATCAGAGCCACTAAGGCTAAAACATGTTTTTGCGCCTTTTTACACATTCTGAGTTCTATTTGGCACTCACAACCCTAGCTCTAGGGTATTCGTTCATTCGGAAAGAGTTCAAAGGAGTTCATAGGGCTTTCCACGTGAAATCAAACCATCAAGATTCGCTTCAAAGCAGAATCCGGTCGTTTCTACACCACGAACACTATCACTTGACTACTACGACTACCAAACCACCACCACCACCGTCATTTGACCACCCCTTCACCCCACCAATACAGTCCACACCGCTGGGCTGATAGAACACGACTACACTTTCACCGCCCCCATCATTTAACCTGTTATCACCACCACGATCACCTCTCTAGCACTCCACTACCGTCACTTCACCACCACTTCCACCATGATTTCACCACCACCCAACATACAAAATAGTTTAAAATGCATACAATATTAGAATCTATCGCTATCATTTTGGAAACAAAATCTCCACAACAATAGAGTACATATATATTTACTCTTCGCCACATAAAATTACTGTTGGCCGCAAAGAATTACTGTTGGACGCGAAGAATTGCTCTTGGCTGCAAAGAATTACACCTAGCCGCAAAAATTACTCATGGCCACAAAGAATTACAAATGGCTAGGGCTGTTGGCCGAAACCGGAAAATCGATCGAAACCGGAAAAATCAGACCAAACCGAATTTTTTAAACCAGTTGAATAATTTGAATCCGGTTTATGTGTTTTAGAAACCGATCGAAACCGGACCAGTTATATATATGTATATTGGTCTAATAAATATATTTATTATATAAAATCAACCATATATATAAATATAAATATATATATATATATATATATATATATATATATATATATATATATATATATATATATATATATATATATATATATATATATATATATATATATATATATATATATATATATATGTATTGCATGGGTTCAGAATTGATCCTTTTTTGTTGGGCCCAAAAAAAGGGGTTGAATTATGGGTTTTTGGTTGATCGTTTATGGGTTGAATTTTGGATTTTTTGATGTGTTAAGCCCAAAATATGTCCCTTGAATAAAAACTGGATAAATCGGATAAACCGGACCGAAACCGGTTGATCCAATTGAAACCGGACCGAATTATCTCAACCGGTTCCAGTTTCTAAAAATCTCAAACCGGATAACCGGTTTCGACCGAAAAATATGCCGAAACCGGTCGAAACCAGACCTGTATCACCCCTACTAATGGCCATGAAGAATTACTCTTGGTCGCCAAAAATTACTCTCGGCCGCTAAAAGTTACACCTGGCCGCAAAGAATGACTTATGGTCTCGCAATTCTTGGCTGCCAAGAGTAATTCTATGCGACCAAGAATAATTATTGGCGGCCAAGAGTAATTCTTTGCGAGCAAGATCAATTCTTCGCGGGCAGAAGTAATTCTGTTCGACAAGGAATAATTCTATTTGAACTTCTAATCTCAGCCATTTTTTTTGGATCGGCCTAATCTCAGCCATTGGCTTCAATGATTGAGATGCAGTGTCCTTTTTTTATTGTCCCTAGAATCCTCCCCTTTTGGGTATTCTCATTTGAAAACATTCTCAATTTTTTGTGGTGTTGTTGGTTGAAACACTCAAATTTGGCTAAGTAAATATTTAAGCCATGCTCTAAATGCACGTTGCTTTGAACGAATCAAGTTCGATGATTTTTTCAAGCCTAAATCCACTCATTCGAGTTTTCGTGGGACGATTTTGATAACTTGAAGGATTAATCTCAAATACTGTTGTCATCATATCATTCGGCGAACACATTATCGTTGTTGCACAGTATCATTCACCATAATTTAGTGTTCTCGAAATGAAAATTATTCTTACTTTTAATTACATTTGTAAGTTTTATAATTTGTATCAATATTTAATTTTTTTTGAAAAATATACTCAAAAAGACGAAATTGGGTGGGGCTAGGGGTCGCCCCGGCCCCAGCATACCTCTGCCCTGTCATTTGAACACAAAATAAAACTTAAATCTATTTTAATCTTAGTGGCTCCGACGTTGTTTACAGTGTTTAATTTCTACCCGTTTTTAAAGAACAAAATCTAAATATTTGTATAGTTTGAATTCCACCATCTTTTAATACTTTTAAAATTCTAATTATCAATATAAAATAGGTCTTGATCCGATTTAAAACGGGAGTTATGCGAGCGTTTTGCAAAAATGAGTAGTACTTTGATCCACTGAGGGTAAAATTGTCGCTTCGTCTGATGTATAAAAGAGTTTGAATATAGAACACTTGGGTCAGAAAGTAAATTAAGCAAGCTTTCCAATGGTTCAAATTACACGTAAATTGGAGTTCGGGAGTGTCCGAGGCAAGCCTGCAAAATTTGACCTATTGTGGAGCTCTAATGCTCCCCAGGCGCAATCAAGGCGCACATGATTGCGCACCGGGCGCATACACAAAATTGCACAGAAACTTCGCGGCATGCCACGGATACTCCTGAAATCCGATTTGCACGAAGTTAGAACCGTTAAAAAGCTTGTTACATCTAGTTTCTAACCAAAGTGGTTCTGATCCAAAATCGTTTGTAGACCAAAAAGTTTGACCATTTTAACCTCAGCGAATCAATAAACACATCATTTCAATGAGACGCTCGTATCCCCCTCATTCCAAATCGGATCAAAACCAATTCTATGTTAATAAATAGGATTTCCCAAGTACTAAAAGATAATGGAAACGAAGAAAAAAAAATTAATAAAGTTCAATTTATGAAAAGGTAGTCGAAAGCAGACCGATTCAAAGATGATCGGAGCCACTAAGGCTAAAACACGATTCCGCGCCCTTTTACACATTCAAAGTTCTACTCGGCACTCACAACCCTAGCTCTAGAGTATTCATTCATTTCGAAAGAGTTTAAAGGAGCTCACAGGGCTTTCCACGCGAAATGAAATCATCAGCATTCGCCCTTGGCGAGGCTTTCAAAGCCTAATCCGGTCGTTTTTACACCACGAACACTATCACTTGACCACTATGACAACCAAACCACCACCACCACCGTCATTTGACCACCCCTTGACCCCACCAATATAGTCGACAGCCGCTGGGCCAATATAACACAACTGCACTTTTGCCGCCCCCATCATTTAACCTGTTATCACCACCACGATCGCCTCTCAAACACTCGACTACCGTCACTTCACCACCACTTCCACCTTGATTTCACCACCACCCAACACACAAAATAGTTTAAAATGCATACAATATTAGAATCTACCGCCGTCATTTTGGAAGCAAAATCTCCACTACCAAAGAGTATATATATTTACTTTTGGCCGCAAAAAATTACTCTTGGCCGCGAAGAATTGCTCCTGGCCTCAAAGAATTACACGTGGCTGCGAAGAATTACACCTGGCCGCTAAAAATTACTCATCGCCGCAGAAAATTACTCATGGTCATCAAGAATTATTCTTGGCCACTAAAAACTACATCTGGCCTAAAAGAATGACTTATGGTCTCGCACTTCTTTGCGGCCAGAAGTAATTATGTGCGGCCTGGAGTAATGATTGGTGGCCAAGAGTAATTCTTTGTGGACAAGAATAAGTCTTCGCAGGTAGGAGTAATTCTTTGCGGTTAGGTGTCATTCTTTGTGAACTTCTAATCTCAGCCATTTTTTTTGGATCGGCCTAATCTCAGCCATTGGCTTCAATGATTGAGATGAACTGTCTTTTTTTATCCCTGCAATGCTTCCTTTTTGGGTATTCTCATTTGGAAACATTCTCAATTTTTTGTCGTGTCGTTAGTTGAAACACTCAAATTTGGCTACGTAAATATTAAAGACTTGCTTTGAACGAATCTGGTTGACCAAACGATTTATCGTATGCATCGATGAACTGTGAATGCTCCAAGATTTCTGAAGGACACTTAAGCAATGAATAAATACTAAAGAACAAGGGATTCGAGCAGTGGTGGAGCGAGGAATCGAAGTCGGAGGGGGCTGAAACATTAAAGATATTTTGGTTCGATGATTTTTGAAGACTAAATCCACTCATTCGAGTTTCCATGGGAAGATTTTGATAAATTGAAGGATTAATCTCAAATATTGTTGTCATCATATCATTCGGCGAACACATTATTGTTATTGCACTGTATCATTCACCATAATTTAGTGTTCTCGAAATGAAAATTGTTCTTACTTTTAATTATGTTTGTAAGTTTTATAATTTTTATCAATTTTTTTTTATAAAGCATACTCCAAAATACGAAATTGGGTGGGACTGGGGGTTGCCCCGGCCCCTGCATACCTCCGCCCTTGGATTTGAGCACAAAATAGAAGTTCAAATGTGTTTTAATCTTAGTAGCTCCAACGTTTTTTACAGTGTATAATTTCTACCCATTCTTAAATAACAAAATCTAAATATTTGTATATTTTGGATTCCACCATATTTTAATACTTTTAAAATGCTAATCATCGATACAAAACAGGTCTTGATCCGATTTACAAAGAGAGTTATGCGAACGTTTTGCCAAAATGAATAGTATTGTGATGCACTAGGGGTAAAATTGTCACTTCCTTTGATGTATAAATGTGTTTGAATATAGAACACTTGGGTTACAAAGTAAATTAAACAAGCTTTCCAACGGCCGGTTCAAATTACGCATAAATTTGAGTTCGGGAGTGTCCAAGGCAAGCCTGCAAAATTTGACCTATTGTGCAGCTTTAATGCGCCTCATGCGCAATCATGTGCACCTCAGGCGCTGTTGGTTGCGCCCCGGGCGCATACACAAAATTGCAAAAAAACTTCACGGCATGCCACGGATACTCCTGAATTCCGATTTGCGCGATGTTAGAACCGTTAAAAAGCTTGTTAAATCTAGTTTCTAACCAAAGTGGTTTTGATCCTCAATTGTTTATACATCAAAAAGTAGGGAAAAATTCAAAATACCCCCCAACCTTTAGACCAAAATTCAATTAGGCTCCCAACCTTTTAAAAATTTCAATTCTACGCCCAACGTTATCTTCCGTTAATTAAAACGCCCCCTTCCGTCTGAATGACTAACGGATTCCGTTAAATGCTCCATTAAATATCAATAAAAAACTGTTCAGATGAAGCCCTTTCCGATCATTTTTTTTGCTAATTTTTTGCGGGTACTCTTAAAATCATGTTTTGAACACATTGAGCGGCTTGGATCATCGAAATTCGATCAAAAAAAGGGAGGTGCAAACCGAAGCAAAATCCGGACGTTCGGACTTGAACAAAATCCGGATCAATCCGCACCTCCTCTTTCCCAATCGAATTTTGATGATCTGAGCCGCTCAATGTGTTCAAAACGTGATTTTAAGGGTATCCGGGAAAAATCGGCAAAAAAAATGACCCGAAAGGGCTTCATCTGAACAGTTTTTTATTGAATTCAATAAAAAACTGTTCAGATGAAGCCCTTTCGGGTCATTGTTTTTGCCGATTTTTCGCGGATACCCTTAAAATCACGTTTTGAACACATTGAGCGGCTCGGATCATCAAAATTCAATCGGGACGCTATTTAACGGAGCTTTTAACGAAATCCGTTAGTCATTCTGACGGAAGGGGGCGTTTTGATTAACGGAAGATAACGTTGGGAGTAAAATTGAAGTTTTTAAAAGGTTGGGAGCCTAATTGAATTTTGGTCTAAAGGTTGGGGGTATTTTGAATTTTTCCCCAAAAAGTATTACCATTTTTCCCTCAGTGAGTCAATAAACATGTCATTTCCATGAGACGCTCGTTTCCCCACACTCTAAATCGGATCAAGACAAATTCTATGTTAATATAGGATTTTCAAGGTACCAAAAGATAATGGAAACGAAGCAATAAAAATAATAAAGTTCAATTTTTTAAATGGTAATCGAAAGCAGAACGATTCAAAGATGATAAGAGCCACTAAGGCTAAAACACGTTTTCGTGCCTTCTTACACATTTTGAGTTCTATTCGGCACTCTCAACCCTACCTCTAGGGTATTCGTTCATTCTGAAAGAGTTCAAAGGTGTTCAAAGGGCTTTCCATGCGAAATAAAACCATCAGGATTCGCTTCAAAGCCGAATCCGTTCGTTTCTACACCACGAACACTATCACTTGACTACTGCGACTACCAAACCAACACCACCACCACCGTCATTCGACCACCCCTTCACCCCACCAATACAGTTGACAGCCGCTAGGCCGATATAACACGACTCCACTTTCGCCGCCCTCATCATTTGACCTATTATCACCACCACGATCACCTCTCTAGCACTCCACTATCGTCACTTCACCACCACCATGATTTCACCACCACCCAACATACAAAATAGTTTAAAATGCATACAATATTATATTCTAGCGCTGTCATTTTGGAAACAAAATCTCCACAACCATAGAGTACATATATATTTACTCTTTGCACCAAAAAATTACTGTTGGCCGCGATGAACTGCTCCTGGCCGCGAACAATTATACCTGGCTGCAAAGAATTACACCTGGCCGCCAAAAATTACTCTTGGCCGTTAAAAATTACACCTGGCCACAGAGAATGACTTATGGTCTCGCCATTCATGGGTGCCAAGAGTAATTCTATGGGACCAAGAATAATTATTGGCGGCCAAGAGTAATTCTTTGCAAGTAAGATTAATTCTTCGCAAGCAGAAGTAATTCTTTTCGGCCAAGAATAATTCTTTGTGAACTTCTAATCTCAGCCATTTTTTTTGGATCGGCCTAATCTCAGCCATTGGCTTCAATGATTGAGATGCAGTCTCTTTTTCTTTTTGTCCCTAGAATGCTCCCCTTTTGGGTATTCTCATTTGGAAACATTCTCAATTTTTTGTGGTGTTGTTGGTTGAAACACTCAAATTTGGCTACGTAAATATTTAACCCTTGCTTTGAACGAATCTGGTTGACAAAATGATTTTTCGTATGCTTCGATGAAGTGTGAATGCTCCATGAATTTTGTAGAACACTTAAGCAATGAATAAATACTAAAGAACAAGGGATTGGAGCAGTAGCAGAGCCAGGAATCGAAGTCGGAGAGCGCTGAAATAATAAAAAAATTTTGGTTCGATGATTTTTTCAAGCTGAAATCCACTCATTCGAGTTTCCGTGGGGCGATTTTGATAAATTGAAGGATTAATCTCAAATATTGTTGTCATCATATCATTCGGCGAACACATTATCGTTGTTGCACGGAATCATTCGCCATAATTTAGTGTTCTCGAAATGTAAATTGTTCTTACTTTTAATTACGTCTGTAAGTTTTATAATATGTAACAATATTTAATTTTTTTTTGTAAAATATACTCCAAAATACGAAATTAGGTGCGGCCAGGGGTCGCCGCACCCCCAACATACCTGCGCCCTAGGATTTGAACATAAAATAAAACTTAAAATGTGTTTTAATCTTAGTGGCTCCGACGTTTTTTACAGTGCATAATTTCTACCCGTTTTGAATGAACAAAATCTAAATATTTGTATAGTTTGGATTCCACCATCTTTTAATACTTTTAAAATGTTAATTATCGATATAAAATAGGTCTTGATCCGATTTAAAACGGGAGTTATGCGAGCTTTTGGCAAAAATGAATAGTATTTTGATCCACTGAGGGTAAAATTGTCACTTCTTCTGATGTATAAATGAGTTTGAATATAGAACACTTGGGTTAGAAAGTAAATTAAACAAGCTTTCCAACGGTTCAAATTACACATAAATTGGAGTTCGGGAGTGTCCGAGGCAAGCCTGCAAAATTTGACCAATTGTGCAGCTCTAATGCGCCCCAGGCGCAATCATGTGCGCCTCAGGCTTTGTTGAGTGCGCCCCGGGCACATACACAAAATTGCACAGAAACTTCGCGGCATACCACGGATACTCCTGAAATCCGATTTGTGCGAGGTTAGAACCGTTAAAAAGCTTGTTAAATCTAGTTTCGAACGAAAGTTGTTCTAATCCAAAATCGTTTGTACGCCAAAAAGTTTGACCATTTTAACCTCAGCGAATCAATAAACACATCATTTCGATGAGACAATCGTATCCCCCTCATTCTAAATCGGATCAAAACCAATTCTATGTTAATAAATAGTATTTTCCAAGTACTAAAAGATAATGGAAACGAAGCAATAAAACTAATAAAGTTCAATTTATGAAAAGGTAGTCGAAAGCATACCGATTCAAAGATGATCGGAGCCACAAAGGCTAAAACACGATCCCGCGTCCTTTTACTCATTCAAAGTTCTACTCGGCACTCACAACCCTAGCTCTAGAGTTTTCATTCATTGCGAAAGAGTTCAAAGGAGCTCATACGGCTTTCCACACGAAATGACATCATCAGGATTTGCACTTGGCGAGGCTTTCAAAGCCGAATCCAGTCGTTTCTACCCCACAAACACTATCACTTGACCACTACATTTGACCACCCCTTCGCCCAACCAATACAGTCAACAGCCGTTGGGCCGATATAACACAATTGCACTTTCACTGCCCCCATCATTAAACTGTTATCACCACCACGATCACCACTCAAGCACTCCACTACCGTCATTTCACCACCACGTCCACCATGATTTCACCACCACCCAACACACAAAATAGTTTTAAATGCATTCAATATTAGAATCTACCGCCGTCATTTTGGAAGCAAAATTTCCACTACCATAGAGTATATATTTTTACTCTTGGCTGCAAAAAATTACTCTTTTCCGCAAAAAATTACTCCTGGCTGCGAAGAATTGCTCCAGGCCTCAAAGAATTACACATGGCTGCGAAGAATTACACCTGACCGTGAAGAATTACTTATGGCCGCAAAAAATTACTCATGGCCGTTAAGAAATACTTTTGGCCGCTAAAAACTACATCTGGCCACATAGAATGACGTTTGGTCTCGCACTTCTTTGTGGCCAGGAGTAATTATGTACAGCCAAGAGTAATTATTGGCAGCCAAGAGTAATTATTGGCGGCCAAGAGTAAATCTTTGTGGACAAGAGTAAGTCTTCACGGGCAAGAGTAATTCTATGCGGCCAGGTGTCATTTTTTTTGGATCGGCTGTGGGCTCCCCACCCAACGCGCGCTGGAAGAGTCACCACCCGGATTTTTGAGATGGATGATCTGAGAAATCGAGAACGCGTTTGAAAAAGGCTATTGGTCTAGCGAAAGCATCGAGACTTTGGGTTCGGGAGCCACGTTACGAATGGGGAAGGTTTTTCTTTAAAAAGCACCCCACTCGCCCGGTAAAACCGGTCTCTACTAAGCATTTTCGAAAAGGGAAATTTTAAATATCTTTTGGAAAATCAGGCTCTCTAATAAAGTAAATAAAGGGGGAAGGGACACGGGGAGTATATCACATTAGCGTGCACGTGGTGCTCACTGTATAGAGATGGTAAAGATGATGCAGCGAAGAAAAGAAAAGCAAAGCTACTCAACAAACTGTCTGGGCTACAGTCATCTTCAACGCGGCATACCATAATAAAGCGCACGGCCTAATGATACGCCGTGCGTGGTACCTATCTTGTAATCAGACCGTCATCAGTGTCCAGAACATCGCTCGGCATATTGTATATGTCGTGCGACGTTATTCAGAAATATTAAAAGATGCACAGTCACTAGATCTCCTCAGAACAGTACCATATGAAGCCATGAAAAAAAAAAACTTTTGATGCATTTGATCACTCGAGATGATTTAGAGAATCTTTTTTATGAGAGAGATAAAAACATGGCTTGTAGATATGGTCTTGTTCTAAAGACACTAACAACAGACATCTTAACAACAAAAGCAGGCCCGGCGAAGAATAACCATGATCCGATCCAGACAACTTGAGTAGGAAAACAATAGTTAATGAAAAGGCCGCGTGCATGAACACGATACGCCGTGCGACACATCAAAGCGCCGCGCGAAGTGCCTTGTCCAGCACAGGGGCTGTTTTGTTTTGTGAAACAGTTTTTTAGGCCAGAACTTAACCAAAAGAGATTAAGCCTTACAGCAGAAGAGTCCCCTCAGGGCCAGGACAGAGCCTAGCCCAAGGAAACTTGATTTTTACCTTTGATCTTGAGCTTGAATGAAAGCGGATGACAAATGATGAAGGATGTGAGTGGGTGAGATCGGGTGAGAAAAGATAGGTGTAGATGTGAGTGGTTGTTGGGTATTTTGGTGGGTGAAGCCTCAAAGTTAGTAGGAGACTAACTTTGATGGTGAGGAGAAAAATGGAGTAGAGTGCTTAGAGAGTGTCTTTTGGGAATGGCATTCTCAAGACTTGAATGGGTGCAAAGGCAAGAAAAGAGAGAAAGGTTTGGGATCAATATTCAAGGACCATTTCCTCTTGAGTGGAGGGGTGTATTTATAGGCAAGAGCCAAGGAATTTAAATTCAAATGGTGGATGTATTTTCTGGGCGGGCCAAAAGTGTATTTTCAGCTGAGCCATTTTACAGTTGTGGCTCAAATAGGCATGGCCGACAGCTTTTTGAGCCAGTCAGAACTTTACCTATAATGCCGTGCGGTTGACCTCGAGGCGTCGCACGGTGTAATAAGTTTTGTTACACCGCGCGTTGCAGGTGTGTTCTGCGCGGTATTCCAGGCTCAATCCAGGGCTTTTGGGCTCTTTCTGGGCTCTTGGGCTTTTGGGGTTTTGGATTTAGTTGGGTTTTCTAGACTCTTAGGCTAGGGTAATCCTTTATTCAAGCTCGCAAAGGCACCGTTTCTTTTATTTCATCATCGGGGCATTCAAGGAACCCCCGAGGTCCGGATTAGGGTGTCTACATCGGCCTAATCTCAACCATTGGCTTCAATGATTGAGATGAATTGTCTTTTTTTTTGTCCCCGGAACGCTCCCCTTTGGGTATTCTCATTTGGAAACATTCTCAATTTTTAATGGTGTCGTTGGTTGAAACACTCAATGTGGGCAGCATGCCCTGGAATTTCCGGATTCCAAGATGCAAGCCTCCGGGAATTTCGGTTCCCGAAGCAAGGGCCCATAATCGAGGGAGCGCGAGCAGAGAGAGGCTGTGCACGCGCTCGCCAAAAATACAGAGTCGCCACCTAGGTTTGAAGGTTCGTCACCCAAGGAACTGTATTTCGAAGCACCTGCCACGCTATTTGATTTGAAAAAGTGAAGGAACCAGTCCGTCATAACCATATCTGGTTTCGGGAGCCAGGTTACAAGAGAGGAAGGGTTTTAAGGCACCCCTCTCGCCCAATCCGGAGATCGGTCCCTACTTAGGCATTTTGCAAATGTTTGTGATTCGAATTCTTCTTTGATCAATTTTAAGCCAATTAGGGCGAGGGAACAGTTAATCAGGGATTAAAACTGTAACATGTCTACAGGATGTGATTGAATATGGCATGAATGGATGGAATACTATGAAAATGAGATAAAACTTAACCCCTGATCAGAAATAAACCAAGCTGCTCATGGAATGAGTGTATCACACATGACAACCACCTTTGCATGCATGGATCTACGCGCATGCAAAGACAACCATCGCGCGATACAACTACTCCCTCGCGCGAGGGTTCATACCTCACCACAGGTTGAATTTTATCCCCTTCTGGGCTCTGGAAGGACCAGTGCACACCCAGGGGGCAAACCAAGCAGTTTATATAGACTGAAAGTAAATAATTAAGACTAATTATTACAAACAGGAACTAAACAAATTGAAATACAACCCCTAAACAGTGGGGGGTATCAAAACAAAGGCCAAGTTTGCTCATGCAAGGGCGACTCTTTGGAAATCGAAGGACCGTCGCGAGGCAATGAGTCCACTCGCGCGAGTGTCTGGACCGATTTTCAGAATTGCTTTGCATGTTACGAGCTCTGCACAAACCCGGATGCAACCGAAGCATTCCAACAAGGTAAATAAGCAAGAAAAGCTAAACTATGTATTTTTAACTTGCTTGACAGTGAGCTAAAATCCTAACAAAGCTCAAAATAAGCAATAACAGGAGAAGACAAGGAAAACCAATCATCCCCAAACCCCACGAGATCCATCGCGCGAATCACAGGTGTATCGCGCGAGACAGATGGACCATCGCGCGAGGGTATGATTTGCAAGGTTTCTTGTAACTCTGCTGACTTTAGGACCAGGATTGGTATTGATTACCAACCTTGGCCCTGACAGCCCCCCTCAGGGATCAAAACAGTAAGCAGTACAAGGTGTTATACCTTTGCTTGGAAGGTTTTGGGAAAAGATTGAAGCTTGTGATGGAAAATGGAAGGGGTTATGGACTGATCGAATGTGCTTGGATTGAAGGCCTTTGTGTGCTTGATGTTCTCCTTGGCTTTGTGTTTTGAAAACTTTGAGAGAAATTCATTACCTTTTGCTTGAAAGAGTGAGGGGGTATTTATAGGAGGAGGTAAGGGCAAAGGGTGGTGGCAAACACCCCCTTAGGACCAAACTTAAGGGCTAAGTATGGTGGAAAGGTGATAGGGAGAGGTTGTGAGGGTGGAGTGTTCCAAGACACACTGCCACCAGACTGTCTTGAAGAACGGTTCGATGGCCTACTGAGACCCAGGCAAGCAACCAAGTTGGTCGGCAAAAGGTGAAAGGAGACGGTATTGTCTCGCGCGAGTGAGATCTTGTGTCGCGCGAGATAGCCGGTATGTCGGCGTGGAGTCAACAGTCAAAGCTTTGACTTTGACCACACCTGGCAAGCTGACTCTCGCGCGAGGGAGAAAGTGTCTCGCGCGATGATCAACTCCAGACCAAGGCTGAAATGATTCTTATTTTAAAACAAGGGGTCCAAAGGGTCCAAAAAGAGTTCAAAGGGGATTCCATGCACACCAAGCTCAAACCTTTCCCATTCCCAAGCCTGCTTCTTGATCCGTTTCATCATCGGGGAAACAAGAAACCGTAAAACGATCGGGAGATCCAGATTGGGGTGTCTACACTCAAATTTAGCTACGTAAATATTTAAGCTTTGCATTGAATGAGCCTTGCTTTGAATGAATCTGGTTGACCAAACGATTTATCGTATGCTTCGATGAAGTATGAATGCTCCATGAATTCTGTAAAACACTTAAGCAATGAATAAATACTAAAGAACAAGGGATTTGACCCGTGGCGGAGCTAGGAATCGAAGTCGGAAGGGGCCGAAATATTAAAGATATTTTGGTTCGATGATTTTTCAAGACTAAATCCACTCATTCGAGTTTCCATGGGACGATTTTGATAAATTGAAGGATTAATCTCGAATATTGTTGTCATCATATCATTCGGCGAACACATTATCATTATTGCACGGTATCATTCACCATAATTTAGTGTTCTCGAAATGAAAATTGTTCTTACTTTTAATTATGTTTGTAAGTTTTATAATTTTTATCAATACTTAATTTTTTTTGTAAAGTATACTCCAAAATACGAAATTGGGTGGGGCCGGGGGGTCGCCCCGGCCCCTGCATACCTCCGCCCTTGGATTTGAACAAAAAATAAAACTTAAAATGTGTATTAATCTTAGTGGCTCCGACGTTTTTTACAGTTTATAATTTGTACCCGTTTTTAAAGAACAAAATCTAAATATTTGTATAGTTTGAATTCCACCATCTTTTCATACTTTTGAAATGCTACTTATCGATATAAAATAGTTCTTGATCTGATTTACAATGAGAGTTATGCGAGCATTTTGCCAAAATGAATAGTATTTTGATCCACTAAGGGTAAAATTGTCACTTCTTTTGATGTATAAATGAGTTTGAATATAGAACACTTGGGTCAGAAAGTAAATTAAGCAAGCTTTCCAATGGTTCAAATTACACATAAATTGGAGTTCGGGAGTGTCCGAGGCAAGCCCGCAAAATTTGACCTATTGTGCAGCTTTAGTGCGCCCAGACGCAGTTGTGTGCGCCCCGGTCGCATACACAAAATTGCACAAAAACTTCGCAGCATGCCACGGATACTCTTGAAATCCGATTTGTGCAAGGTTAGAACCGTTAAAAAGCTTGTTAAATCTAGTTTCTAACCAAAGTGGTTTTGATCCACAACTATTTGTACATCAAAAAGTATGACCATTTTACCCTCAGCGAGTCAATAAACACATCATTTCAATGAGACGCTCATATCCCCCTCATTCTAAATCGGATCAAGACCAATTCTATGCTAATAAATATTTTCAAAGTACTAAAAGATAATGGAAACGAAGCAATAAAAATAATAAAGTTCAATTTATTAAAAAGGTAGTCGAAAGCAGACCGATTCAAAGATGATGGGAGCCACTAAGGTTAAAACACGTTTTCGCGCCCTTTTACACATTGTAAGTTCTATTCGGCTCTCACAACCCTAACTCTAGGGTATTTGTTCATTCCGAAAGAGTTCCAAGCAGTTCATAGGGCTTTCCACACGAAATCAAATCACCAGGATTCACCAATGATGAGGCTTTCAAAGCCGAATCCGGTCGTTTCTACACCACGAACACTATCACTTGACCACTACGACTACCAAACCACCACCACCACCGTACCTTCACCCCACCAATACAGTCGACAGCCGTTGGGCCAATATAACACGACTGCACTTTCGTCGCCCCCATCATTTAACCTGTTATCACCACCACAATTACCTCTCTAGCACTCCACCATCGTCTCTTCACCACCACTTCCACCATGATTTCACCACCACCCAACACACAAAATAGTTTAAAATGCATACAATATTAGGATCTA
The DNA here is from genome assembly GCA_025413875.1 of Rhododendron molle. Classification (NCBI taxonomy): domain Eukaryota; kingdom Viridiplantae; phylum Streptophyta; class Magnoliopsida; order Ericales; family Ericaceae; genus Rhododendron; species Rhododendron molle. Next base: position 10,656,694 of record CM046389.1, on the reverse strand, counting down.
CTGCCATCATTTCGGAAACAAAATCTCCACTACCAGAGAGTATAAATATTTACAGAATTTTGCAATCTAAAAAAATCGAGAATTTTCTTAATTTGTTTTGGATCGAGATATTTTCAGTCTTAAAACTCATCCCCAACACTTCAAACCAATATGACAAACACAACGTTCAGACAATCCTCAATTCAAAAAAAAAAAAAAAATTGGAATACATTTGAGTCCAATTTCTTTTAACTCACCATAATACAATCACAACGACCAGTGCCGACATAAAAAAGATTGAGAATTTCTTACTTCGATAAAGTAAGAAAAATGTAACTTTTTGTACTCAATTCATCTCACAACCACATGCGCCAAGGCCACCACCACCGGACGCCAAAAAATCGAATGAGAATGTTATATAAAAAAAAAAAACCCCGCAAGCTACTGAGAATTCTTAAGTTTTCAATAAAATTTACACCACAACCACCACAATTTCAATAAGATTGACGCTTCTTTCAGGTGGAGGTGGTGATTTTGAATTAGTGATGAATCTCAACCCTATGAATGTGAAATTCTTACATTCCCGAATCAAGAATGTTCTTGATGCGTTGTGGTGGCAATGAAGGTCGTAGTTGGTATTGTGGTTGCGGTAGGTTGAAGCATATTGAATATTTTCAATCCTTTTGGGTATTCTCATTTGGAAGCATTCTCAATTTTTTGTTGGGTCGGTGGTTGAAAACACCCAAATTTGGCTACGTAAATATTTAAGCCTTGTTTTGACCGAATCTCGATGACAAAATGATTTTTCGTACGCTTTGATGAAGTGTGGTTGCTCTATGAATTCTGTGAAGCACTTAAGCAATGGAGAAATACTTCAGAACAAGGGATTTGAGCACAAAATGAAACTTAGAATGTGTTTTAGCCTTAGTGGCTCCGACGGTTTTCACAATGGTATGCTTTCTATCCATTTTTAAAGAATGTAATCTAAATATTTGTATAGTTGGATTCCACCATCTTTAATGAGTTTGAATCTAGAACACTTGGGTTAGAAAGTAAATTCAACAAGCTTTTCAACGATTTAAATCGCGCATAAATCGGAATTTGGGAGTGTCCTGAGTAAGCCCACAAGGTGTAGTTGAGTGCGCCCCGGGCACATACACAAAATTGCACGAACTTGGTGGCATGTCATAGACACTCTCGAAATCCGATTTGCGCAAGGTTAGAATCGTTAAAAAGTTTTTTAAATCTAGTTTCTAACCAAAGTGGTTTTGATCCACAATCGTTTGTACATCTTGCTTTTCTACTTTTTCTGGAACTCCAAAACCAAAATTTTGGAAAAGTAACTTTTCTACTTTTTCTCTCTCTAACTTTTCAATCATTATTCTCATTTTTCACTCTATCTCTCAAGGTTAGAACCGTTAAAAAGTTTGTTAAATCTAGTTTCTAACCAAAGTGGTTTTGATCCACAATCGTTTGTACATCAAAAAACATAACCATTTTACCTTCAGTGAGTCAAAAAACCACATCATTTCGATAAAACGCTCGTACCCCTTAAGTTTATGGTATTTAATCATTCGTCTCGGCAAGTTTTGAAAATGTTCATATAATATGGCAAAACATAAAAAATACCAATTGTTCGATATTTTTCATCTTTAGTGAATATTCTTCTGTTATTTATCGGAGTTATTCTTTCGAAACGAATTATTAATCCAAAACATATGACTTCAGTATGAAAAATTCAAAAAAGATGAACTTATTGAAGAAGGGGATGTGAAATCTTTCACATTATATTTTGGTGCAATAGTAAACTTGACTTTACTCCCAGCCCTTAGGCTCTGTTTGGAACTCAGGGAAAGAAAAAATAAATAAAGAATAATTAAAGAATTTTTCATCTTATTGTTTGGTTACAAAGGAAAGAGGGAAGAAAATAAAAATTCTAAGGGTAATGAATAGTAAATTTTTCCTCCTATTTTCCTCTCTTTTTCTTTTCCTTTCCTTTCTTTTTTCTTTCATTTTTTTTTTTTCTATAAGTTCCAAACAGAGTTGTCTTCCTTTCGTGGTTCCATTTTTCAAGCTCCAAACGCCTACTTATGCGCGAGCGAGCGAGAGAGAGAGAGAATGGAGAGAATGAGTGGGAGTAGCAGCAACAACGTGAACTCGGTCTTTTACGCGGAGACGTACCATCCGATTCAGGCCGGAAGCATCGACGGCACCGACACTCTCCCCCACGACAACGCCGTCTACCGAGCCCTCCTCTGTTCCCAAGCCGGCCTCTGTAATTTCCATAACCCCACTTTAATTACGATAATTCAGTTCACGAGTAATATAATAATGTTGCTTCCGATGATATGATTTGTTACCTTCTGTAATCAGCCCAGATTTTGGTTTTTGGGGTTTGTTTTTACATTGTGATCCAATTTGTGCTTTTATTTTCTATACAGTGCTACCACATTAATTTCAACTGAACATGTCTATGTTGGCATGCTCATCCGATACAAAACAGATATTGGTATGTTCCTATGTTACCTGGAACGCAGATTGTTCCGGTACGAGGAAGGAACGGGAACATGATATGCTGCATGCTTAAATTGTGGTACCCTAGGGGTAGGCTGTAGGCTATTATAGATAACAAAACTAGAACTTAGTCTTACAAGTGATAAACATCTGTGAAAGTCAAATTTATTCATACAAAACATATTTCTCTTGGAGCATAACACTTCCTCCTCCACCGAAATTCCATTTTTTCTCTATTTTTACCATTATAAGTTGACATTTTGGGGAAAGCTTATGGGATCACTTTGGATTGCTAATTTACTGCTTTGGAACGGTAGTGTATTATGTTTCAAAATGTTCGTACCAAAACGTTATTTGCTAGGGTAGTAGAGTTCCTTGGTAACATAGGTATGTTCATAAATTTTATATTTATTCTTTGAAGCTCAGTGCAAATTGTTAGACCTTAAAATCTCCACTAGCTGCAAAGCTCTTAAGTTTATTAGGTACGACTATTCATAAAAGGAATAGGATGTATGAGCCACAATAACACAAAATGAACATTTTTTGGATTAAAGTTTTTAGATAAGTTTTATAATTATTAGGGGGTTGCAATTACATTGATTTTGTGAAGAAATTGCATATTTATATTGGTGCGTAGTGCGATTCTCAAAACTTGGGGGGGCCTGGGCTCCGTCCCTGCTTTTGTTGCTGTGATGGATTGTGCACTTTGAGAATTTCAGCACTAGCTTGATAAAGTCAAGTTTGATTTGGGATGTATACGAGGAAAACAATTTCAATGTTTTTAATTTTGCAGTAAAAACAATTCCAATGTTCAAGTCTGTTGAAATAATTTGGTCAATTTCAACTGTGACAGTTGTTTCTAGCTCTAAATTGGTCAATACTCACATATATTCAGTTCTCTTAATTTGGACGGATGTTTCTATGTGTACATGTGTATATGTGTATAACCATATCTTCACGACTTCAATAGTCCATTTGAGTCTGTTTTATATGTAGTTGTTTCTAAGCTCAACAAATTGGAGGATTTGCAAATGATCCATTTGGGGATCCAAAGTTAAAGGAAACCACACAGACACACACAAATAGAAGCATTTAAACTCCATCTCGGCGAATACCCATTTCAACTTTGTCTATTTCACAGTTGTTTATAAGCTCAAAATTGGGTAATACATACATATATTCACTCACACCCCGGCACTCTTAATTTGTACATACGTATGTATATAAGATGTTTATGTATATAACCATTTCTTCACAACTTTAGTAGCCATTTGGAGTCTGTTTCTTCACAGAAAGCAGTTGCTTTTTGCTCAAAATTGGGTAATACACCCGTATATACACATATCCACACACACACAACACAAAGACAAACATAAAATTCCATCTTGATTCAATACCCACTTCAATTCTGTTTATTTCACGGTTGTTTCTAAGCTCAAAATTGGGTAATACATAGATCTATTCACTCACACCCCCACACTTGGTCTTGAATTGTACATATGTATGTATATAAGATGAATCTGTGTATAATATTTTTTCACGACGTAAATAGCTCATTGGAAGTCTGTTTCATTCACAATTGTTTCTAAGCTCAAGAATTGGGTAATTTGCAGATGACCCATTTGGGGATCCTAAGGTTAAAGGAAACCCTTACTCTACTATCTTTGTGGGTCACCTTTCCCACCTCACTACGGAAGAATCTCTTCGCAAGGTTCCGTTTTGCCCTTTTCAATTTGTTTGTTTGGTTTCTGAGAAATCCCAGGACAATAAAATGAAAACCTGAAAGGATATAAGTCTCCAATTTCATTCTTTGTTAATTTTTTTTTATGGTTTTTGTGTGTTCCAGGCTATGAGCAAATACGGAAAGGTTAAGAACTTGCGATTGGTCAGACACATTGGTATGCTATTTTGCTCTTTCCTAGTTTTATATTCTTGTTGTCAAAAAGGTTCCTTATGCCAATTGGTACCCTTGTTGGCCATGTGCATTTATATTTTATTGGTACGAGTTAATCAGCCAGCCATTTCTACTTAGAATCTCTGCTGCTGCTTAGGCATTCATTTTTTTCCTGACAAACTTAGCACAGACTTGACCATGCTGAAGTGATAATTAACTAGTTTTGGACCCCTTTTCTCTTCAACTAATATTTCAAGATTGTTACCGGAATCATACTTTAAAACATCCTCCATCAAATGCAAAGTTCCCTGAGTTCCTTCCGAACTGTGGAATTTGGCAAAAGAAATATCCATCCAGAAAATCTAGATGCTGGGACTTGGGAGTAGTGGACTGGATAGACTGGTATTCAGATTTCTATGAATGAAAGCGCTTGCGTATTCACTCAGACCTCTGTTACATCAACTCAGGTACAAGCACCAGTGCAGTTTGTTTCCAATGGCATGTTCTTAAAACGTTACTAAATTATCTCTGGAGATTGATAACCTTAACATTCTCTTTCCCCTTATGTTGTATTCAAAGATTAATGTTCAACTCTAGTATCTAGCAAGGCTAGCCTTGGAGTTCTACACATCAACGAGTCATGCAATTCGATGGGATGCCAATCAAAGAAATAGTCGTGTATTGTTATGCAGTACATACAACATCGCTGTTATCTTCTTTTTAGTGTCTGTATGTATGTGTGTGTATGTATATCTATCTATCTATCTATCTATCTATCTATCTATCTATATATATATATAGAGAGAGAGAGAGCCCTTCCATTGAGGACCTAAGTTGTGGGCCTAAGTTGTGGACCACCTCATTTCTTCCTTTCCCGATTGAATTTTGATGATCCGAGCCGTTCAATATGTTCAGAACGTGATTTTAAGGGTACCCGCGAGAAATCAGGAAAAAAAATGACCGGGAAGGACTTGATTTGAGCAGTTTTTATTTGAACCGTTTGATTGAAAATAAACAAAAACTGTTCGGATGAAGCCCTTCCCGGTCTTTTTTTTTGCTGATTTCTCGCGAGTACCCTTAAAATCACGTTCTGAACACATTGAGCGGCTCGGATCATCGAAATTCGATCGGGAAAGGGGTGGTCCACAACTTAAGTCCGCAACTATGGTCCACAATAGAAGCTCATCGTATATATATATATATATATATATATATATATGGGAATGGTTCAATGAACACCCTAATAAAACACCCAACGGGGACACCCAAAATCTCAATCTGATAGTTCCCGATTGAATTTTTATGATCCAAACCGCTCAATGTGTGCAGAATGTGATTTTAAGGGTGTCCGCGAGAAATTAGCAGAAAAAATGACCGGGAAAGGCTTGATTTGAGCAGTTTTTATTTGAACCGTTCAATAAATAATTGTTCAATAAATAATTGTTCAAAACTGTTCGGATCAAGCCCTTCCCGGTCATTTTTTTTGCTGATTTTTAACGTGTACCCTTAAAATCACATTGAGCGGCTCGGATCATCAAAATTTGATCGGGAACCATGGGGTGTTTTCTTAGGTGTCCCCGTTGGGTGTCCCCGGAACCGCCCCCTATATATATATATATATATTTATTTATTTATTTATTTTGGACATATATCTAGGACTTATCAGGGATTACTAGTAAATCATGTTTTGGCACTATCTCATAATTTCCCTGTACCGAAGAAACTGCCTGCCTTGTGAAATCTTTATTTTAATGGGCATACAAACATCTGATTTTTTTGTTTAAATTTTGGGGTTGCAGTTACTGGTGCCTCACGTGGTTATGCGTTCGTTGAATTTGAGACTGAAAGAGAGATGCGGCGGGCGTATGCGGTAATTAGTACACTTTCTTCTCTGTTTCACAATTATTCCGTGACAAATTTTAGTCATTTGAGGAGCTAGTCCTGCCATGGTTTTGATCTCAACCAATTAACTGTGCAACCTGTATGTGAGATGAATCTGTTTTATTGTCTTTTAACATCTATGCATGGAAGCAACCAAAATTATAAGAGGAATGTAATAGCTAGGAGTGATCTGGTTTAGAAGGGTTCTTTGGAAAACCCTTTTCATATGGATCAGGCACGGGGTCTGCCCATGTATCATCTGGAAGTTTTGCCAAATTCTAAATATCAGAAAGTTTGACAACTATGCTTTTGTATGGTATCTTTTGGATTTCTTTATCCTGATGTTTTTCAGTTTTGGTATATGATAAAAAAATGTTATATGTATTCAGTTTTGCCGTATATCTTGCAATTATGATTGAAGATGAAGAAAGTTGAATTTATCAATTAGTGTTTGCTGAAATAGTGTGGAATTGTTTGGACCGAAGAATTGAGGACTTGAACATAGCACAAAACAGTTGATGCACATGCTCTTTGAGTTCTGAGCTTATATTATGCAGTCTGATATTCTGTGATTGTAATACTTGTTTATAAAGCTTTCGTCCATTGGTACCACTTGAATACCTATACTGAGTCACCAACAATCTTCAGAGAATCCTTATGCTTCTTGGTCCCTTTTGTGTTTCTATCAAGGATGATGATACAACGGTTGTTGGTCTGTAATAGTATGTAATCAATATCATTCCCCCTATGTTTGTTTTATTGCTTCTCAATTGTAATATATGTGTTGGCTAGTGGGGTCATGCAAACTGAAAATTGGGACTTCTGTTGCTTCTTTCCATCCTCTATTGTGCAGGATGCTCACCATTCACTAATCGATGATTCTGAAGTTTTGGTTGATTATAACAGACAACAGTTGATGCCTGGATGGATTCCAAGAAGGTTAGGTTAGTTATAACTTTCACCACCCTCGACACTTTATCAAATTACTCGGATCAGTTTTTATGTCATTTCTTTTCGCAGGAGGGGGTCTTGCCGGTAGGAAGGAATCAGGACAGCTCCGCTTTGGTGGACGAGAGAAACCATTTCGAGCTCCTCTGTATGCATCCATTCTTTTTTATAGTTGTACATTGAGCTATCGGATTATTGTGTTGTTTTGCTATCGGATTATTGTGTTGTTCTGCAACCTTTCTACGCTGTCACATATTTGGCCCCTTTTGATATAGTTTTTTAAAAACTTGTGTGTCATTCGTTATCATGCCAAGTAGGGGTGCAACCCTAGTGCAGGACTAAGCATAAAGGGCAAGTCCCCTACAAAAAAATTTAGGCAACCCCAATTGATGGGACTTAAGGCTTGGTTTGGTTTGGTTTAGTTACGGTTAGATTCTTCAACTTTGTCATTTCCTTATCCAAAACCTTTATCCTAATACAACCGGAGAGAAATTCGATCCTAGAAATTCCTTTTAGCCAAAACTCGAATGTACTCATCAGGTTTCTGTTTGGCACATGGAGCAGCTTCTAAACCTCCTCAAATATTCATTCAGGCCTTGACTCTCATCATCCAAATACTTCAGATAAGGCTTAAGTTTGCCACATTCCAAGCCGACAGGACCTGCTTCGAGAACAACCCATGTTATCTACTCTGTGACTACGTAGGATAATCAGTTCAACCTAAAAGATGGGAGAAAAACATGCAACCCCAAGCTACCTGTCCACTTCTTCTCCTCCTCCAAAGGCAAATAGTTCATTGATGCATGCTTCAAATAACTTGGGTTGAGGCTAACTAAATTTAGATGGGCTGAAGGTAGGAGTAGATTATAGGATTAAAGGTTTTTGAAGGCAGGATATCATTTATGGAGTTTATGGATGGAAGAATACTTGAATAGGTCCAAATTAAGAAGTTGCAGTTGCAGTAAATAACATGTAGAGACTGTAGAGGCCTTGGACAGAGGCTATTCTATGAATTTATCGTCACATGTGAGGCATACAGTCGGGGGAGGGTACTTGAATAGGTCCGAATTAAGAAGTTGCAGTTGCAGTAAATAACATGTAGAGACTGTAGAGGCCTTGGACGGAGGCTATTCTATGAATTTATCGTCACATGTGAGGCATATAGTTGGGGGAGGGTTTGAGCTTGGTTAGGGCTTAATGGGAAGGGTTTAGGGGCTACTGTTCTGTGGCTGTAAACTGCACTTTTGAATAGAGTGAGTAGTAATTTGAGCCGTGATAAGCCCCTCGTGAAATATAGGTCATGAGTTCGAACCATATGAACCATTTGACTCGTTCAAACGCTGCGATTTGGTTCATTCAAATGCAGCCTGTATAGTGTCTCTGTCTTCTTGTTAGAATTGCACTGACTATACAAAGATCATCATATTACTATCTGGAATTGAGAGCTTTGATCCATTCATGAATTTTTTTATGATCGGCCATTCGAGAAATATTTTTTTCAAGATTCTGGGGTGTGCTGAGTTCTTGGTGGTCTTAGAGGTGAATCTATTGTGAGTATAAGTACTGCGAATAACATGCTGATTTGAGACAGAGGTTTACTGAATTTGATGAAGGCGACATGGTTATGGTTCGAGTCAAACCAGAATGGCATCCTAAAGGCATTTATAAGAAACTTTAGTCAAAGAGTGCCGGTCCATTTGAAGTTCTCAAGAAAGGGCGTAAGTAACGTGTTCAATATTGAGGATCTGACTCCATATTCTGGGCATGTTGAGGATAGTAACTGGGCTGACCCTGTGGCATCTCTCCTGGCATCCAAATGTTTAGAGGATGAAATTGAAGACGTGGTTAATCATCAAATTGTTTCAACTCGACATGGAGGTTGTCAAAAGTATCTCATTAAGTGGAAGGGGCGTTCATTTTCTGATTGTACTTGGATAGCCCATGCAGAGTTTCACCACCTCAACCCTGACCTTCATGAACGGTCCCATGCTTTTTACTCGTTGGGGTCGAGTTCTCTCAAGCCAGGGAGAGTTGATGGAAAATGGCAGCACCCAATAAAAGTCTATAAAAGGCGTGGATTGGATGGTTCTAAAGCCCAAGTCTTATCTATCTATCTATCTATATATCTATCAATATCCTATGCAAATGTATTTGAGCCCCACAAGTCTCCAAACCCCCATTCCTAATTTTCTAGAATTTTGAATTTTTTTTTGTTGATAACAGAGAGAGAGAGAGAGGAATGTGGGGGAGGGAGGGAGGGAGAGAGAGAGAGGAATGTGGGGGAGGGAGGGAGGGAGAGAGGGAGGGAGAGAGAGAGAGAGAGAGAGACGTGGGGGGTTAGAAAAAATCATTCTCTGCTTCTGGGGTACCGTCACATGGTGCCCTAAATTCATTTTTCACCACATATGTCTTTTAATGAATAAAATGAGACCAATGCTTACATGCATCGAACACGAGATCAAAAAAAATATTAAACTATCTTTTTATCAACTAGCGTAGTGCCCGTTCGATACACGAGGCTGAAAAAAAAAACCATTGTGATTATTTTTATCCCGTTTATCGAACGGGCACAAACGCTAGTTTTGGGGCATATGCTGGATGATGTGGGGCCTACTTGGGACTAGGCATTGACTAGAACATTAAAGGCTATGACTTTTCATGAACAAGTGTCTTTTCGTTTAGGGAAGTTTGACCACATATTTAATGCATGCAACCATTATGGAACACATTCATCCTATCCATCCATCTAGCGAATAGGAAGAGTTATTTGGATTCACGCATTCATTCTACCTAGACCTATTGGGAATAGGAATAGTTATTTGCATTCACAAGTGCTATGGAGTCTATACAAGGGACGTAATCTCAAGAGCTTGAATTATGATTGAATGAATGAAAATTTACAAGAGCTGTAAGTTTTGATGATTGTGTAATGCAATCTCATTCTTTGGTGTGATACTAAAGGGGCCTTATGTGATGCCTTTGGTAACCTAGGTGTGAGGCCTAGATCTGTCATTCTCTAACCCTTTCTCTCCTCCTTACAAAATACTATTCATGTGCATTGTCCACAACCCTAAAACAGCCCCTTTCTCTTGTGTTTGATTATACTTAGCCTTATTTCAATCTTGTCCTACATCACCAACTTCAACAACAAATATTATCTTGTGCACACATGGCAACCAATTTAAAAATTACAAGGTAGGAAGGAATCAATGAAAACATTCAGCAGCTTGTCCCTATTTTTTTTTAAGGATGTGTTCGCATGGCCACCCCGGAAATAGACAGTATCCTTTATTGGGGCACAAGTAATACAGTAGAGGTGGTCGTCAATTGGGCAAGCGGATGGGTTCACATTGGAAAATAGCTTGTGGGATTTTCGAACATAAATCATTTTACAGTGAGGAAAGTAAAAGATTTTCTCAAAATTTTGTTTACCAGGCTTTTCAACAGCCAAACTTAAGAATTTATGTATAATGTTTTTGCCAAGAAAATTTTACGTCCAACAATACGTAGCCTAAATTCGGTTTGAATGTTGCTCCATGCCAGGCCTATCTTTCTTTTAAAACATGCAACTAATGTATTATTGACCTCTTCCATAACCAGGCGATCAATCCCCTGGGATGATTTGAAAAGACTTGGCATTCCCCTTCCTCCGGAAGGACGATACATGTCACGCTTTCAGGTAATTTTCTTCCCCAAACCATATTTCATAGTGGCAGGCTGGCAGCTGCAGTAAAAACACAAGAATCATTCCCAAAGAAACTTTTAGCTCCCTCGAAGGAGTTGTACTGCCTGTAGAACTATTGCCTAAATTTCCTCAATTTTCAAATACAATTCTTTAACATTAATCGTTTGTCACTTTATTGTTGTTTCTGGTATACTTAATCCTTCTTGGAATTTTTGTTATTTGTCCCTGGCTGTAGGTTCCATCCCCGCCACGAAGAAAAAGGAGCTCTGTCGAGAGGGAAGAACACTCTCACAGGCGCCAGAAACATGGTAAGCATTCTCATAGACGTGAGAGGACGAGGTCCACCAGTCGGGATCGCTCTTCGGGTGACTAGATTGTATGTCAAGAGAGAGGGAGGGAGGGAGAGAGAAGTGTTAAATCTTTGCCTAATTTGGTGCTTTTTCTGAGTTATGGATGTAGCACATATAGTACCATAATCCATCTGTCTTCCATACTTTTGCCCCGTCTTCGGATGTACATATGATTCTCATTGGATAGTGCAATTTGCTTTGCTTTCAATATCCATATGCCCGTTGCAAACAAAAGAAATACCCGAATCGTCAATTGGCAAATGGCAACATTTTGCTCAAGGCAAGTCACACAAACTAGCTGAGGTCGGATTTCCAAATATTCTTTAGCCAAATTGCGTTTAGAACTGCATTGAACTGTAATCATGTTGGAATGCTAGGTTACATGATGATGTTTCTAACTATGTCATCACTTGGCAGTCGGCACTACTAAATTTTATTTGCAAAACTCCGGTGGCATTTTTTTTGTTCTGCCGAACGCAAGAAATGCTAGTATGTTTGATTACTACAGAAGATCGGTCGCTGGTTTATGATTTCGAACTCGCGACCTACCAAATCCGAAGGAACAAACAATGGGCTAAGTCCAAGGTCTGCTCTGCCGTTGTTCAGTCACTATTCATAATGAAGAATTCCAATTCCCAGGGATGGAATCATTGAAGGATGATTTATTGGAGGCACTTTTCCATTGACTTCCATATTTATGTATTGGTCAGTTTAAATTTGCATTACCTCGTGTAAATTTTATCCCGTCCAAAGCAGACTTGTATATATCTGGGGTGGGCTTGTAAATTTGTATCGACTTGTAAGTTCACCCCCCCCCCCCCCCCCCAAACAAACACGACGTTTTTGCTATCCGGATAATACTCGCCTAATTCTACAAAATTTAGAGTTTTTTTTTTTTTTCCAAATACGCGTTTTGCGGTAGTGAATACTCATTCGCAAACTTTACTTTGCCTTCTGTGAATTGTCGAGATACTTTTTACGTGTTCGCTGCCTACCTTAGACCGGTCAATCTTCATTTCCTAATACTAGTAGTAGTACATATTTAAGTTTTATTAGTAAAAAAAATTAATATGTTTATGGATAGGGGAGGAAAATATTCATGTCTTTAAATAGGTGCTGGGCCCCTGTGAATGTGAATTGACTGCCATAATAATTATAGTACATTATTATCAAAGCCATCGTAGTCTCTTACTAATGTTGTTTGTGGCGTACTTAAATTTCTAAAGAATGCAATACTCGTCGCCCTCAAATTATGCTGAAAAGTATAATCCACAAGGTCATACGTATTTTGACTCTTCCAATTTACAATAATGCATCCGTTCATGTCTTAAAGTAATTATACCTAAAACTTTTGTGGTATGGCAGCGCACATCGACTAATTCTTTTCCCGGTCCAGTCAAAGGCAGGCAATACATGTCGGGATTAGCCTAGGAGTTGGAAACACTGGATAATGGTGTGGGGAGCACACCCACCATCCACTCGGATTAACCCTCGGCTCAGTTTGGATGACAGTAATTTTGAGGAGGGATGAGAATGCAATGTCATATTTTCGTGATTCCTATGTTACTGGAATAAGATGTGATTCTTGATGACGTAATCAATGAGGAATTACATTCCCAAACTAAGTGGGAATCTGATCCCTCCATTCCCAAACTAAGTAGAAATTTGATCCCTCCCATTCTCATGGTAATCCTAGACTCCGACCTCAATCCGTAAAGAAAATAAAATGTTTTGACTCTAATAAATTTTTAAAAATAACTGATTCATGGAATAGGTAAATGAATCAATTCAAACATTGATATTGAACTACTAGGAATTTTGATAATCCAATTCTTGTTCCGATGTTTGAATTGATTATATCGATTGCGATTTCTACGACCAACATGTTATTTTTTAATAATTACAAAACACCACATAATATTGTTGGAAATGTTTTCTTTTTTTTTCTCTTTTTGGCTTTGCTTTAGAATTGGAAATGTTTTCTTTTTTTGGCTTTGCTTTAGAATTGAACAAACTAATATGCGAGAAAGTTACATCTAACCTGAAAACAATTACTAATAGTCTGATATATAAATATAAATCTCTTACACGTTGCCGAACACATGGCCACAGATTAATCCCACGGCCGGTGAAGTACCGACCTGACTGACGAGGCTTGAGTGGCCAGCATTTTTTAAAAGTCAACTGTTGACGCATTTTGACACAAACTTTTTGAGCAGATCTGATAGCTGATTGGCCGGTGGCCTTTAAAACTTAAGCAAGCAGTCGCTGTGTAATCATCACATTTGACAAAAACACGCTTAATTACACAGTTGGTCTCCGGGATATGTCGGCGATGTCATTTTGGTACCGAATTATCAATAACTAGACGTCCAGGCACACACGATGTATGTGCGAATCGTATTGAGTAAAAGAGGAACGAGAAACCTTCAAATTAGATGAATCTTTAAATTCTACTGATCCACACAAAATTTGCAAACGGAACGACTGCTAATAAGAAAGAACCTCACTTGAATGGTAGGGTACTCTATTTCTCCAGTACTAATTGCTTTCGGTTTCATCGTTGTCTACCCCTCTAGTGTTGCGTTCAATTTCAAGAGTTATTTATTGCATGCTCCTTTAGACGAAAATCTGATCTCAACTTTTCCTTCTTTTGTCTGGTATTGAATGCAAGAATAGGAGGACTGGGTTTGAGGTAGGAAATGTTGCGAAAGGAAAATGCACTAGGAGCCTACATGACTTGAAATGGTTATGCAGGCAAAAGTCATCTAATTGGAATAAACTATTTTGTATCGGGTAAATTTGGGACACAAAATGTGAGCCAACCTCAAATTTTTGTTTACACAATAAAAGGATGTTCACTTTAAAGTAGTAATAGATGAGTAAATGAGTGTTTAAATGGTCACATAATGAATTTCGTCTAGATCTACTATCAGAAGTAGGAACATCTTTGTACACTTGATGGGCAGTTTCAAAATGCACAAACTGTGCCATGATTTGGAAAAATTGATGCAATTGTGCCATGGCAATGGCATGAGCATTTCGTCACGTTTACAAGCTATATGTTTTTGACACATCCTTGTAAATGATTTACTATAATTTTGAATGACCTCCGAAGAATAAGAACCTATTCTTTTTTGCAATAGCTATTCACCCACATCACCCCCACCAGCTACAGTAATCTTGAATCTTTCTCCTATCACAAGTAGGCTCCCTCGTACACAACATACGACAAAAGAGATGACTACAAGAGAAAGAATGATACAAGTACATGATATAAACAAAATGGGTGAGAAGCTTTTTAATAGTATATTTACGAGTTAAATTATGTGGCATCTTCTCATACTATGTGTGGAGTTTCTCTCTCTCTTTTTTTTTGTACCAAAGTATTTTGTTCTTATCCATGAGTTGTAATTATTAGATAAACCAAAAAGACCATGTTTGAGTTTGACTCGATGGACTTAGCTATGACAAAACAGGGCCTCTGCATACTTTCCAATTATTTCACTACTATATTTTTAAGTTAATTTGCGAAAATTCTATATGTTCGGTCCTTTTCAACTCTCTTGAATGAAAGAAAAGTTGATAAAGTATATATGTGTGAAAAACACCCCTAAAATTTCAAGTTATCAACCATTTTCAGATCGTGGCTATAAAACTAATTGCAATTATGTATATGTATACAATCTCGTATTCTTCTCAGAACTAGTAAGTAGTACTCCATCTGTCCAATAGAATTTGGCACTTTCACTATTCTAGTCCTATGAAAAAATTAACTGTATCTTTCAATCTGTAATATTTTTTTTATAAGTAATATGGATCTTGTTTGATAGATTTTAATTTGTTCTATTAAACAAAGTTCAAAAAATTGCCTAAAATATTATGAATTAAAAAATATATGCAATTTGAAAATGACACGCATTCCTGAAAATGCCAAACTTTGTGGGACAGAGGTAGTAAAATTTATCACATAGACTATATGTTTTGTTAGTGATGTAACATGTGATTTGGACCCCCACTTAGTACAAATCTTGCGTCCGCCTATAAAACACATACTTTTGGTACTGGGGACCGAAATGATACCCCAAATATACATTAAGATCAAAGTGCAATTAATCCAAAACAATCGATATTAGTATGCTATTATTAATGGTCTCTCAAGAAAGATTTACGCTATATTAATGCACAGAACAATACTCCACAAAGCTTTAAATTAACACTTTCTCTCACTTAAAAGTTTCTCTCTCTCTCCTCTCTGTCTCTCTCTCTCTCTCTCTGCATATTCTTCGCATCTCTCCACCTTTAAGCATTTCTCTATTGTATTCAATTCGTTATCGTTTCCAATTCCTTCCCCACGGTTCCATCAATACACCTCTCTCCAGATTTTCCGGCGCCCAGATCTGTCCAGAAATCAACCGCCGGCGAGAACTGTCGGTGAAACGCACGATCGAACCGCATTGTCGAGGTCCGTGGATGAATTTATATATTTATGTTCACTTCCTCGCTTAAAGTTTCTGAATTTGTACTGTGAGTTACAAGATCTGCACTAGTTAACGGTGGTGTTGGGTTATTTTTTTGATTGGAATGTAGTGCTTAGAGAAAGATCCCTTTTGTCAACTAGCCAAAAAGGGAAAGTATCCCTTCTGTTTTTTGTTTTTTTAGGGTTGTTTAATGCATGTAGGAAACTCATTGTTGTTAGAGTGATGGGATCCAAATTCAGTATGTCAATAGTAAGATCTGGATTGGAAGCCTTTTTTTAGCTGGCCATACGGGACTCTGTCCGGTGGCTTTAATTGGACTTACTGCGGTGGGATTGGGTCCCTTGAGGTCCGCGCATGCTAGCTCGGACACCCTTAGTTTATAAGAAAAGAGCATTTGCTTAGCTGAATTTGATTGGATTCACCAATCAGTTTCTAGGTGCGTATGTATAGATGTGTGTGTGTACGTGTACGTGTACGTGCTTTGTTATATTAGGTGCATACGTATACGTGTATTGTTTAGCTGAATTTGATTAATCCACCAATCAGTCTATAGCTGCATGTGTGTGTGTTTTAAGTTATGAGAAACATAAAATGGAGTGTTAAAATTAATTCCCACAGGATTTGGACTAAAGCGATAGTTTGGATAATCTTCGCAGGTAGCCAACTTGTGAGGCTTACTGCTAATGACAATGAGAAAATCTAGGAGCACAAATAATGATGGAAGCTGTGGTGTTGGTTGAGAAAACAGGCAGCTTCCCACTCTGGGAAGAAAGTTACATGTAATTCCATGTAGATTTCTTAATATAGTCTCACACTCTCTGTTTGGTTGAATAGTAGCGTTACTATGAGAGGGACCTTGGGCATAATTATTATTTTTTAGGTGGGGGGTGGGGGTTGATGATCTTAAGGTTGGATGAATCAAAGCTCCAGTAGTTGGCAAGCTTGTTTAGAATTTGGCAGGGCCGCAGGGGTGATTGCCTCCCCATTATTTTCACACCTGAGGTAGGCATTTGATGAAGAGTTGCTGTCAGATCTTCATGTACTTTGATTGGCAGTTCTCAAGTTCTTTATTTGTGGAGGGGCTGAGGGTGCAGGATCTTTTGTTATCTTGACACTTTTGTTTACTTAGAAGTTACTGAGTACCTCATTGCAGACCTTTTTGTGTGAATGTATAGTTCGAGTGAACTACAGCAAGTTTGGGTGTATGGGCGGTTGAAACAGCGAGTCGATTGCATGTTGTTGTCTAGTTTTGCAGTATACATCCCCCCCACCCCCCGTCCCCACATGTACGCATATGGATACGCATAGAAAGCTGATTTTCTAGATTTTATCTTGGTGCTGTATTAACAGTTGGTTGTTTTTTTAGCTGTTTTGATACCTTATTGCAATTGTTCATGTTTGGAAAATATGTCCAATGTGGTAGGTAAAGTTGATGGATAAAACTACCTGATTTAGAAGGACCTGTGCCTTCATTATTGATGCTAGCTTGTTTGATGTGATCCTGTTGACAGATTCAATTTTGAATGAAGTGAGAGTCAGAGAGGTGAACTGATGAAGACTGGGATGATAGAGTGCAGCGTCTGTCATTCCAAGTTGGTGTCCCCAAATACCAAAGCTGTATCAAGGGCTTATGACAGACACAGGAACAAGATATCATCAAAGCAACGTGCTCTAAATGTCCTTTTGGTGGTTGGTGACTGTTTCTTGGTTGGTTTACAGGTAACTTGAATTAATCAGTTGAAACTTTTTGATCATGTTCCTCAGAAGACCTATTTGGGAAACTTGATTGGCAATGTCAAATTCATCACTAATCCATTCATAACGTGCAAAGACAAGGTCTTTATTCTTGATCTGAGGAGTTGAACTGTATCCAACCGACATACATAAACCGTAGCACTGTTCCACTCTACAATTTAAAGTACGCCATCCCTTTGGTCCTTTGATAACCAATTTGTCCTCTACTTTTGCAGTAAATATCAGAGACGGGCATAGTTTCATTGCTGAAAAGCAACATCTTTTTCCTTATTTCTTCATCTAGATGTGTTTATTTTTTACTGGCCAACGAACAACTCTCCAATCCATTAAAATTTCGTACTTGTTGCAAACTGGTCTTATTTCCACTCACGATTGGGAACTTTGATGTGGTTAAAGTGAAAGGCTCTTGTCCCTAAGCTACACACTCTCACACTCAATTAGAAGTCAGAGTACGGAATCCACGCCTACAAATCTCAGTTCGATTGCATCCAGACATGACACGCCTGCACTTAACCACTCATGCCCAAGGTGTCAGCGCGAGGAGGCTGGAACAGGATAAAGTTTTATTTGCCCTTTAATATTTAACGTGGTTCATGGTTGTCTCACATTTGCCCTAAAACCTACACCTGTAATGCTAGGTGATACTCTTGCCAATGTGCTGCTTTTATGGGATGCATGGATTTGTCAATTTCAAAATGCAATGACTGCCTTTACATTGTTTTTTCCTCATTAAGTGAAAATTTCCTTTTTCTGTTTTCCAGCCTATTTTAGTTTTTATGTCCAAGGTGGATGGGAAGTTCAAGTTTAGCCCCATTAGTGTTAACTTTTTGACGGAGGTTGCAAAGGTTCTCTTTGCAATTGTTATGCTTTTGTTCCAGGTACGTTTGCTCTTGGTATGCTTTTATCTATTTTTGCGTGTTAGTTAATTCGTTTCGTTCCTGGAGTACATGGTAAATTGGTAATCAGCCTATTTTAGATGCAGCAAGAAAGGAGCTCATACGCTTAATGAACCACATGAGTTTTAATTGCTCCATTGTTTCCTATCGCCTCATATGCTTAGTGTATCTCAAGTTCTTTTTTCCTTCTTGGTCTTCTATTTTCTTATGCAAGTACTTTTCTTGTCTTGTTACTCTTATTTTCTACTCCTTTCTTAGTTATAGTTGCTTTTGGCTCATAATAGAAGAATCAGATAAATAAAAACCAGTGAGGGGGATGGTTTAAAATGTACACATGCAGGGTATTTGCCAATCTTACCAGTAGAAAGTTTCATCGGGTTTTTGTCGTTGGAAGAGATAATAAATGTGGAATTTGCTGACATTGACCATAGATCTTTCTAATGTGTGTATATACATGTAATTGATTCGGAATGTAGTCTAATATTGATATCTTGGCTGATTCTGAAAGTGCTGGTTGCGTACTTGGGTTTAATTGCAGGCTAGGCGCCAGAAAGTTGGAGAAAAGCCGCTTCTCTCAGTTTCCACTTTCGTACAGGTATAGAAACCTTGCTTCTTATGATTATGTAGTTTCTGTATTACTATGGATTGATAAGCTTATTTCATTGCCATTAGCGTGTCTGTAGTTTGTTTGACAACAGTTATAAAAAAACAAACTGATAGTGTGATAATTTTGAGAATTAGAAATTGCAGATTGACCAGCCCTACCCAGGGTCCCAGGTTTGACATAATGCACTTAATATACTCAGGCTTTGCAGTGAATGCAAAATATTTGTCTTATTTATTTATTTATCTTTTTGACTTATTGTTTCTCCAGCCCTACCCAGTGTCCCTGGTTTGACATATTGCACTTATATGCTCAAGCTTTGTAGAGGATTCAAAATATTTGTTTATTTATTTATTTATCTCTTTGGACTTATTGTTTCTCCAGTAATGCAAATAATGCCACTGTCGTTGGGTTGTTGCCTAGTTAAGTCGTCCTCCTCCTCCCGGAAACCTGCACTGGTTGGACCAACACTAAGGTTGGGCTCAAATTCTGATACTGTTATTTCTTTTCTCCTGCAGGCAGCTCGTAGCAACGTGCTTCTTGCCGTTCCAGCACTTCTCTATGCTATCAATAACTATCTAAAGTTTACAATGCAGGTACCATTCCTTTAATTGGTGTTTTGAGGTTATGCATGTGCTTTGGGAGATCATGTTTTGGAATTTTCTAAGTGAGATAAGTATGGGAGCTCAATTCGTTGATGTAGCATTGGTCACTTTCTGCATAGGCAATTGCGTTGATGCTGTGATGTGCCCATGCTATCTTTGAAAATGGGTGATTGGGAGCTTAGCTGTTATTACCTTAAATGTTCAGTATTGCAGTTGCGTACTTGGTGCGTAAGTGCCTGTGGTGCGGTCGATGATTAATTACCTAACTTACCTCACTATGTACTGCAGTGTTTTGGGCTTGTTGAGTGTTTGATTTATCTTATGGTAAAGATACTTTTAAAATGGCGGTTAGGAACAATTAGGTTGGCTTGGGTAAAAAGTATTTGATAGTTTGACATGGTTGTGAAATGCTATGAACACAATTCAATAAGGGCTTCATCTTAGTTACTTGGTTGGTGCCCTGAATCCTGCCTTCTTCTTTTGTATCTCTCTCTTGCAACAGCCTTTAATGTTCAACTAACTATTCACATTTGCAAATAAATTATTTGAGGGTATGGTCTTTGACTCTTTGGTAGAGTTAGGGGGTGAAGGAAGTTTCGTATGACTGACCTTTTGTGGTATCTAAGCTACCGAGGTATTATTCACATTGGTTCAGAGTGGTAACATGAACTGAAATCTGAGCTTTCAATAGAATCCTAATTCTGATAGTACAGGATTGTGCTTGCCACTTGCATTTTTTAAGTTCATCAGCAATATTTCTTGTCAGTATATGCTGTCAAAGTTTCAGTCATTATTCTTTATCGATTGCCCTTGTAAGTTGTGAGTAGAACTTGCTGTTATCGCTTGAAAATACATTTCTTGTCATAAAATTTGACGTATGAATACTTGCATTTGCATTCTACACAATCAAATGCCTGTAATCTATACCTAGCAATTCGCAATATGAAATAATGTAACAATTATTACAAAACACATGGAATGTAGTGTAGCATATATTTCAAAAGCCATTTAGGTTCCTGACTTACTATCAAAGTGACTAATGAAATCCACTGCCAAGGTGGTCCTATCAAAATTTGGCATCTAGGCTGATGTTTCATATTTTGGAAACATCATTTAACTGTCTTGGTTGACATTTGATTCTCTGTCACATTGGAGTGCTCCTCATTGCTCTGTCACAGACTCTTAAAAAGACCAACACTTTTTGCAGCTTTATTTCAATCCTGCCACTGTGAAGATGCTGAGCAATTTGAAGGTATGATTAGTCTAACTACCTGTTTTCAATGCGTTTGGTGATTGTGTTACTTGATTGTACTTTGGACTTCTGAATCCCCTCATGTGTCTCTTGATGCTTCTGTTCCCGTCTTCTAAATTTTGTTAATAGTTATAAATCAGATCGTCAAGAATATTAGCCAGAATAGACCATTCATTTTTTTTTTTTTTGTTGTACAATCCTTCTGTGCTGTATGTACTATGTACACAAAATTATAGTAGTAGTAAATTTTTGGCATCGGAACACTTAGTAGGAGGAGACTTGTCTCAACCAAATGAGTGCAAAAATGCAGGTCTTGGTGATTGCTGTTTTGCTGAAGATAATTATGAAACGTCGGTTTTCCATAATCCAGGTTAGTTCAATATGCATTTTCTCTTGTTTTGAGCAATTTGGTGATGTAAAAGTAGGAAATTTGCTCGATCATTTCTTTTGGGGTTTGTGTTGCACAATCACTTGAGTGATTTAACTTAGTATAAGGTATTCTGAGTTCAACGTTGCTCTTTTGTGTTTTTACAGTGGGAGGCTCTTGCTCTATTGCTCATTGGGATCAGCATAAACCAGCTGCGATCCCTACCCGAGGGTACTACTGCTTTGGGTCTTCCTGTTGCAACGGGTGCATATGTTTATACGTTGATTTTTGTAAGTGATTTTAGACATTTTAAGTTGATGTCTATTTACCTGACAATTACTGTAGACTTTATGCCTGTCCAGCGCTGTTTGCTATGAAATCAATAGTCTAACAATTGATCGAAAAGAAAGAAAATATTATTGAATAAGGATTCACAAGGGGTACAAGACGTCTAGCAAAAGTAATAGGAACAAACGTAAGAACATTACTAGCTACAGAAGATTTTTCAATCCCTTGAAATTAAAATTTAAGGGACGCAGAAGCCAACATGAAGACAAGAATACATCTTGTCCCGTATGTCCCCAAGCTTTTCATTTCTGCTAAGAGACTCCTAAAAAACCTCACATGTTATTGTTTGGTTACCAACAGTCCCAAAATCTTAGACCGTTAAGAAATTGGCCCAACAATGTATATCTAGGTATTCAACACTCCCTCACGTTCAACATCGGTCTTGCATGTGGAGATGCAAATATCCATAGATAAAGCCGAACAAAATACAAATTGGGGAAGCAGAAAGCAAACGGAGAACAAATGCTAATCGATAGACTTGAATCCAGACCTTTTCCAACTTGAGCTCTAATACTATGTTAAGTAGTTGTCCCCAAACCGTAACCCCAAAGCTTACACCGTTAGGAAATGCAACAATGTATATCAAGCTATTCAGAAAGAAGAGTATGAGCTTTATGACTTGATGCAAGGTCTCTAAATTGGTGTATAAAGTGTGAACTCAAAAAGAAGGCACTGACCAATCAACCTCCGCCCATGATTCGCCCTCCACCATAAAGGTGAAGGTATACTTATCAAAAAAATAAAATAATAAAATAAAGGTGAAGCTATAGCCACGATCCATAATAATTCTTTCCTCTGTCCATTTTCGGATACATACCGCCTACCATTCAGGGTGTAAGGAAGAAAGTGGCCTTTTTGTGAACAATATTATTGATAGTCCCGCATGAGCCATGGTCCATACAAACACTTTTCCCTTGAGGGGCACACTTTTTCACCGCCAACTTGTGAAGGGCAAAGATTCTATGCATCGATAATAAACTGTTCTATCAAGAAAAGACTTGCAAAAGAATACCATGGGTGAGTGGAGAGTCCACATTTTTTAATCAGAAGAGACTTTGCACACAGAGACCTCATGAAAGAATGGTACTTTTATCTATATGCTTTAGGCTTACTATCGAATTTGAATGTACAGGTTACTGTTCCATCTATGGCCTCGGTGTTCAATGAATATGCTTTGAAGAGCCAATATGACACGAGCATTTATCTTCAGGTGATTCAAATGGAATATCCTTAACACGTTTTTTTTTCCCCATTACTGCATGATGGTTTTAATGGAAATCTCCCTCACTTTTGTATCTATTTTGTCACGGTTATATGCTACACTTACTTTCATTCTTCAACTGCGTACTCTTACGGGTGCCTTTTTAAATATATTACTGTTGCCTTTCCTGGCTGTTATGTCACTTTGATTTTCTAGTTTAGTTACTTTTTTTAATAGTTTATTGGGAAGCGCTGTCCTCATAGGTACTTCTAGATGCTTCATATGGGTATTTGAGTTTAACATTGTCCCCTGTTTGGGTCTGAAAATGTTGGAAGATGCTTTTTGTCGATATACTGTTTTGGCCACATGACCTATTGAATCGTACTTTGCTAGTGATTCTAGTTATTAGGATTGCACAAAAATTTGAGTTTTTGACCTTAGCGGTATCATTTTTCCTTCCTGTTTGACACTCTTTTTTGCATCGCAGAACTTGTTTTTATATGGATATGGTGCCATATTCAACTTCTTGGCCATTCTAGGAACTACCATTGTTACAGGTATGGAGATGAAGCTAAATTGAACAATGTATTCCATCATTGTTGGACTCAATTTTTTTCACAAAGTTTATGTGATATTGAACTTTGAGCTTCAATGGTAGCAATAATGTCATGCAATCTTGCTTTCATACAATTTACTCCTGCTTCTCTCAGTGCATGTTTGTGGCAGCTTTCTCTTTTACTCAGTTTAGTATTTGCCATCATTGGTTTAAAAAATGTTGGCGCTTCTTGTTAGAGAAGTCTGACCTAGTAGGATTTGCTCCCTGAGTATAACTTTGTTACTAGAGCTACTGAGTTGTTTTTGAGTATTTTCTTTCTGCTTCTATTTTCTTTCATATGACAGAAGCAAAGTGTTCATGTATAAAGATAACTTTGTTGGTTAACTCAGAGACAACTGGAATTGCATGGAATAGTCGAGATATATTTGTTTTTCATATGGCAATTGAGTTGTTCTACAATGAATTTTACTTAAAAATAATTTTGCTCATTATATGATACTTATCCCGTTCATACTAACCATACTCACTTGATGTGGGATGGAGTGGAGTGTTACATCTGTAGTCAAATGTGGGGAAACAATGCAAGAATGTTTAAGTTTGGTGCTTAGGGGATTTATGAGTAATATTTGTTGTGTTTTTGTAATATTATATTTTTAAGGGGGTTTCTTTCTTTCTTCCAATTTCTAGAGATTAGAGAGCAGTGAGAGCGGCATGTGTTATGCAACGCTGTTTTTCTTCGTCTTGAGACTATTTGCGCTCCTTGAATGCTACTTTTTTATTTTGTTTCCCATAAAATTTTCTCATTGCTCATAAAAGAATCTGCATAAGACATCACCTTAAGCTGAGGAATTATGGTTGGACCATGGATGCATGGATCAGTCATTATTTATTGATCTTACTGTGTTGTGTTTAATTTCCAGGTCCTAAGAGCTTTGATATCTTGGAAGGACATTCTAAAGCTACCATGCTCCTAATATTGAACAATGCAGCACAAGGAATCCTATCCTCCTTTTTCTTCAAATATGCAGGTTAGAATACTTCCATTGGTTTTATTTTAAGTTTGTTCTTCGTTTTGACCAACTTTTAAATGCTTGTTCTTTCAATTTTAGGATTTAGGAATTACAAGGTGTTATTAAGTGACTTATCACTTGCTGTACAAATGTTTTTTGGGGGGTTTAGTTGCACTACTATTAAGCTGAGGTCTTATTTGATGTGATCAGATACAATCTTGAAGAAGTATTCTTCAACTGTGGCTACAATATTCACAGGCATAGCATCTGCTGCATTATTTGGCCATACTCTTACTATAAACTTTCTGTTGGGAATTTCAGTTGTTTTCATCTCAATGCACCAGGTACTACACGACTAGAGACATCTTTTAATAATTTCCATTTTGTTTTGGGACTTACCTTGTGTTTCATTTTTTTATCTTCAGTTCTTTTCACCTCTTTCAAAGGTCAAGGATGAAGAACAAACTGGGGTGCTGGAACTGATGGATGCTCAGAATAACCACAAGTATCCACTCAATCTTTTCGTCTGTACAATTTGACTTGCCTTGAGTTTCGAGGATAGTTTCTGAGATAATTTTATGCGGACCTGGGAGAATTAATTTCTCTTGCTGCGAACTAAAAAGTCTCCTAGAGTATATTATTATAGTGCTTTGGTGCTTCCTACGCAGCATAGAAAAGGTCAGACAAACAATTAGCTCTCTTGTACCTGTAGTCTTTTAGGAATGGGGTCCGAACTTTATCCAAAAGAATCAAACCATGATTGCACTGGGCCTGCAACCTCCCCTAAGGTTTCTGAATTTGGCAAAATTGTCTGGTAGGTGATGAAAACCCCAAGTACTTCCGTTGCCGTGATGAACCACTTCCAAGAAATCCTTCTTGAGTGTTGGCCGAGCTAAGTACCTTTATTAATATCCTCGAAAACTGGTATATTGGCGCTCAATGGGGCGGGCGAAGCCAGATTTTGGTTGCTGAACTAGTTTTCTGGTAGACCCATTGAATCTTTCACTATCCGCTACTGCACAAAGGACATGAATTCAACACAAAGTTCAAATCAAATCTGAAACATCAATACCGAAAGAAAAATTTGTTTTCATTCATAGGTTCAGTTTGTTCACAGATCAAACCTAGGCAAAGACTTGGGAAAAGATGTTAGCAAGTTTGTATAGATGGATGTATAAGAATATAAATGAAATAGCTTACCCCTTTTGCTTTTGGTCTTATGGACTTGCGAAAAGAGATGCTTAATAAAGAGGAGAGGATGAAAAGGTCGGTGAGAATAAGAAAAGAAGAGGTGAGGGCGTGATGAGTCGCAGTCAGCTAACGGAGGGGAAAGAGAGTTTTTAAACAAGACGTGGTAGAGAAGAACCATGCGCATTTTGGTCAAATTGTAATTCAAGAAGTATCCCCTTTTACAAACCTCAAGCAAAGAACATCTGTGGAGCGGACTGGTAGTTAAGTTGGACGGAAAGTTTTATTGTGCATTTTAGTAAAAAACTTGGGGGTTTATATGCTTATGTTTGAATGTCTGGGGGTTACTTGCACATCTACCAAACTAGAACGTGGAGAAGAAACTTAGGTTTAGATCTTATGAGGAAACTTTATATCCAACTCAAAAACCAATTGGCAATGAGGGGAGAGGCCGCCTTGGCTCATATACTAGTTTTCGAGGTGATAATTGACAGATGTGGGATAAATTCCAACACTCCCCAGCACGTGTGACCCTCGACTTGCATGTGGAGAATTCAACAAAGGATCCGGAACATGGATCACAAAGAAAGAAATAAAGTGCAACTATAGCACAAACAAAGGGGAAAAGGCTCCAAAAGCCTAGCTCTGATGCCATGTTAAAGCATTCAATTCAAAACCAATTGGCGATGAGGGGAGAGGCTTTCGAGGTGATAATTAACCGATGTGGGATAAATTCCAATATCTTACTTCTTCAATATAAGGTTACTAGAGGTTGGGCATTGACTCTGTGTGCATGTGTGAATACAGGGGGTGTACAAGTGGAGGAGTGGGTAGTTGAGCGGAAGGTGGGGTATGGAAGTTAGAGTGAGAGTGATTTTTACATTTATTACCGCGATAGCTAGTTTTTGTTGTGGCTAAAGAGCAGTAATTTTTGTGTGTGGGAGTAATTCTGGTAATCACTCTGGTGACATAACTTACAAAAGTGTTCATGCCAAAGTGGGTAGCCCCTTTTCAGTTAAGTTACCAACTCTCCCAAAAGCTTAAGCTATTAGCAAATAGGCCCAACAATGTATATCCAACACCCTCCCTCACGTGCAACCACGTCTGGCATATGAAGATGCAAATTTTCAGACACAGAATGAAATAGAATGCAAAGGGGAGAAGCATACTGCAAACGGGGGACAAATGCAGATGGAGAGACTTGAACGCAAGACCTTTTAACTAGAGCTCTGCTCTGATACCATGTTAAGTTACCAACTCTCCCAAAAGCTTAAGCTATTAGGAAATGGGCCGAACAGTGTATATCAAGCTATCCAGCACTTTCAGTAATAGAATAGATGTTGACATCCTTGTCTGATGCTGGAGTTATTACTCTTATGACATTGTGTGCCTTTGTGGGAGTTATTACTCTTATGACATTGTGTGCCTTTGTGCACTCAGCAGCCTGCATTTTTCATTCTTTTCAACGCTGTTTCTTGCCAAATATACAGCGTACTATGAAGGTTTGGGTCGTAAATTATGCGAAGGCATACTTTTGTAGTTCACATGCTTTATTCAAATATATCTCAATTCTCAACTTGTTCGTAATGAGTTGCATAGCATCTTTTTTCTTTAGTGGTTGTGTTGTGACTACACACGGTTATATATTGTTTATCTGGTGTTGTATGGTTGCATATTTCTATCTGTGAACCCATACTTTTGGGGCTGTGATGTCATTTTCACTTTGAAATGTTCTTCCAAGAATCTTACAACAATATTGCATTGACTCCAATTCTTTCTCTGACAAAATTTTGTCAGGTCAAAGGATTCATCTTTCATCAACATGGCAGCAGGAGCAAATGAGGAGGTTCAAATCTTTGCTCAATATGTTTCTAATATGCAATATTAGCTTTTTATGCCTTCTATGAACTGATCTCCTTTACTTTCTATCGACCTTTTTCCAGGCTACACATCATTCAGGGTCTGATGAAAGACAGCCACTTCTTCCCATCTGAAGTTATTAAGGGGTATGTTGCTGAAACATATCTTGTTTGGCTTCAAAATTTTAGTTGGCATTTGTTTTCGTGCTAGATCTGCGGGAGTGACATGTGGGGGTAAAAGGATTCTTCCTTCATCCCAATTGTTCCTCCATCTTTCCATTAGGGATGTCCCAATTTGTTAGTCCTTATTGAAAAGCCAAGTATAAAGCTTTTACTTTTCCGAAACTATCCCTCACCAATAGCTATGATTGCCTTCAAAAGTTAGAAAATTGGGGCCATCTACGAAATTAATACCTCTCAATTTGAGTTTGAATGCAACTATTATTTTATCCCATTGAAAAGTTGGAATTCCCAAAAGAGAAATATCAGAGGGTGAGAGTAATGACTTGTTCGTCTCGGCTGTGAATACCGTTCCGTACCGGCGAGTTCCAGCGTATTCCGGAGAGTTTCCGGTAGCACAAGCAATTGGAAGAAAAAGATTATTAAGCAAAATCGCGACCAGATCAAGGCGCGTTGTTGCAGATCGCAGAAAATCAGAGACGGATTGTTGTTGCAGG
Organism: Rhododendron molle; assembly: GCA_025413875.1. Classification (NCBI taxonomy): domain Eukaryota; kingdom Viridiplantae; phylum Streptophyta; class Magnoliopsida; order Ericales; family Ericaceae; genus Rhododendron; species Rhododendron molle. The sequence continues at coordinate 10,628,644 of CM046389.1, read as the reverse complement.
AGTCGATCTGGCTTGAATAATGAGGCTTCTACCTTCCTTCATGCAGATTGTTGAAGGAATGGGAGGGTCTGCCCCTCTTGCTTTGTTGCAGAGAGAGTGTTCTTGTTGTCTTAACAAAATAGAGTTGCCTTATGTAAATAAAGCAATTTTTATGTAAATGTATTATGTCTATATTTTTTGTACATATTATATATAATTTTTAATGAGGAATCCAACGGTACCGGATAATGTACCGGTACTGGTACGGTACAACAAAAACGGTACGTACCAGAACCTAATTGCTTAATTTCTTGTTCACCATGTCTGGTACGATTTTCAGAACCTCGGTTCATCTTGCTTCTACTATTTTGTTATATTTGCAGTTAAGAGATCTAAAACAGCAAAGGGTATCTTGCCTGTGTAATATGTTGCCTAAATACTGGAGGTCGGAAAGGATCTAGTTGTTTTGAACAGCTTTTAGCTTAAACATATTTTTGTTTCAACACAGGAACTTACACCTTCTTCCACAGCTGTATGACTTTGTATATATGTTCTATACTTTCCAATCACTGTCCTTTGTACCTTGTTCAACCCTTCTAATAGCAAATTTGGTGCAGGTTTGTTTGGATTTGGACCAATTCTTTGCTGGACTTATTGGAGGATTTTTGGAGATATGCTTTTAATGAGAATCACTCGAAGAAATAAAACCGAATAGGAATTCTTTTCACTTTTCTGGAATACCTTCATTGCTCGGTCATGGGATCCTCATATTCATTACCGTAGAAGAATAGCAAGGCGGCCTGCATTTTGGACCTCAAAGTGACCTGCTTCTGCTGGTGAAAGGATTATATTCAAGAATAGCAACATGGCCGCATTTTGTGCTGAGCTCATTGCCATTCTACATGTCTTTCATATTTACACATACACAATCATACATTTGTAGTTAAATATGCTCTATTTGACCTTGGACAAGGTATAAAGGACTTTTTTCTTTTTGCTAATTCCGATATAGCAATTTTTGCCAAGTGAACTTAGACTTTTTTAGACACAAGCCCCATTTGTTGTAATCCGTGGTTCTTCATCCACTTAACATTTGAATTTTGAATAGTGACTATTATATGAGATGGGTATACATGATTTTCAACAACTTTTCGCATGAGCAGCTTCGATGGCTTATGCAGTTTCATATTGCAGGCAGTTAAAGTTGACATAGTGTTTCTTGGAGTCATTCCATTGTAGCTGTCATTTTGACAAGGATCTTTTTGAAACTTGTTCTATACCTCACCTTCTCAGCTCCGAAGTCATGGCTAAGAAGCTTACATAGTACATACATGTGCATAAAGGACTTCGAGGGTGGCATTAAGCCATTACAGCAGCGGACAACGCCGATTGGGTTTTACATGATTGGGTTTTACATAAATGATTGAGACTCTGGGGCCGGACTGTCTTGTATGGGCCCTTCTTGGATTCACTTTGATGATCGAAGATGTTTATTGAGCTTGTTCAAAACACCAAAGATGTCAAAAATCATGTTGATCATTGTATATATGGGACTTCAGAATCCATCGAATCTTGGAAAATGCTTCAGAAAAAAAAAAATGTATTAGCACACTGGATCGTAAAATTATTTAGATCCAATAGTTGCAATCAAGTTTGATTATATCTGATCAACCTGAGTTTTTGACTTCATGGATCATCTAAGTGAGCCCTAAAAGTGTAACAAGATGAGCCAGTCCCTAAGTACCTGAATACCTTACATAAATTAGAGTTGAATTTTGTTCATCCTCCACTCCATAAATTGCACTGGGTAGTGGGTATCTTGGAAATAAATGTCTAGATGCAAGGGGAAGTTGCAAAACCAAGGATGGAAACTCATATAATCCTTCCTCAGCATTTCCCTGACGTTTCTTTCACACTTAACTCTCAGGCTCCTGGGAAAACCAGTCTTCATAGAATCATGGCGGATGTCGCTGCCGGAACCAACTGCTTTCAAAGGTAGGCAGTTTTATTCAACGAGATACAAAGCAGATTTTTGACCAACAACATGCAAATGACACTAAAAAATAGCAGCAAGCTTGGAAACAAAAACTCAGTAAATATTGTGTGTACATTCGCTCCATAGCTGTTACTGCAAAAACTCAAGTGATCGACTTTCATTTTGATAAGCAAGTTCAACAATTTACCTAAGGCCTTGAAACTAACTAAAACAGTATCGAAATGTTTCATAACAGGTTCCCCAACTTTCACATCCCAGAGGAACTTTCAACAAAATAACTCAAATCTTTCCTATAAAGCAGATTGCCTAGAAAACCAAAAGCTAGGTGACAACATTGGAAGTAATAGTGAGCATTATCGGAAACCATATGAAAATATCACGAATCACCAACAAGCACTTTTATCTCATAGCTTTTCCTCGTCCTTTGAAGTATTTTTCAGGAGCACCCATCAAACAAAGTGAGCTCCTTTCCATTTCAATTGTTAGTGGCTTCTGGGCCACCTTCCAAATCAGTTGCATATCTTGCTCAGTCTATCAGATCTTCTGACTGCAGATTTATCAGGAATTTGTTTTGCATTCATCTCCTCCCCAGATAGCGCTCCTCCATATCGGTTGTTAGAGACCTCTGATTTGGACAATGGTTCACTCAAGCTTTCTAGTCTGCTCAATCTCATGGTAGTTAAAGCATGAGGGGCCCTGTTAGATTCAACGTCCGCATCAGAAACAATGGTCTTTTGTCTCTTACTTGAACCATTTCCTGTATTTACAGTCAGGCCACATTGGCCTCCAGAGACCTCAGTAAGCCTACGCGTCACAGATGTGCTAGGTGAAAGATAGTTCTCCCGCTTGTTTCTCAGATTACTCAATCTTGACATGCTTCTTGTCATAACTCCTCCACTTAAGCTATCGACATCGATACCTGTTTCACATTCACCAGCAATTTTTTGAAAATTTACTTTTCCTCTATCTGTTGAATGTTGGCTGCTACCATCATCTTTGCACTTATCATCACCCTTAGTTTTGTCATGATGTCTGGGAACTTGTTTACGTACAAAATTCTTAGTCATCAGTGGATGGGGGCCATAATTATCTTTTCTCTTCTCCTTACCAGTAGCTTCATTACCCCCAAAATGTTGCATGATATCATTCATAATACTCTTTCCTAACCCTCTAGAATCTGCACCACTGGACATTAACAGATCACGTACGAAAGTCACCGGAAGATCATCCAAGCAAAATGGTAGGGAGCTGTCTGTACCTTCAACTGAAGAACTATCAAATCCATCTAAGTTAGAAATCCTGGATGGAATATCTCCATTGCCAGATTCTTCACCGCAAAATCGACCAGCATATTCCTCCCAGTTAAGAGGAAATCCAGAACGAAAAAAATTGCCAACCTGCTAAGACAACGGGTATAAATTTGGACTCCACTAAGGGAAAGTTTGGGGACAGCAGGGGAGCAACTCTGCACCATAATACTTTAACTAGAAGTACGTTTCTTGTTACTTACAGATGTATTACAATCTGTACATGGGATATCATTTTTGTGGTCATATTCCACAAGTACATGAACCCCCATTCAGCAAAAAACCAGTTAATCAATTCTTCAAACATAAAAAGGCAGTGCATGAGCAGGAACATAGTTTAACATCAATATCCATCAAAGCTAAGAAGCACGGACACAACACGCTCTCATCATGTGTCGTACACGACTAAACACATGTCCGAACTTCTTTTTATATATTATTTTGGCCAGACACGCTGAGGATACGCAGAGGATGTTAAAGAACATTAGGACGTCAAGATGCAATATTTAAACATTTACCCGTAGCAAAGATTTTCAAGGATGCTTAGTTGAGGAGGGACTGCTGATCATAGTTGCATATCAGTATACTATGTCGTTATGTAATTTCTGGAAAAATGTTGTGTCTGTATCCTTATATGCGCTTCTCAGCATGAAAACATTAATGTGAAGATTCACCATAATCGATGGGACTATAGGCATCACGTCTAATGTGAAAAATGGAATATAAGGAAGCGAAATGGAATCACTTGCCTCAGATGGAAACCCATTTTTGGCAGTGTCAGACCTATTGATGAAGCCATTGATTTTAATTGTGATGCCATCTGTTGTCTCAAGAGTGACTGTATCATGCCTCTTGGCAATTGCGGTAGAGAAAAAAGCCCTTGTCTCTTGTCCCCTGTGGTACAATATCAGATGCTCATCCATACGAAGAAAGAAAGGCTCAGGAAATTCGCATAACTAAGTACCAATGAAATGATCGAGAAGTCACGAAAAACTAATGATGTTCTTAAAAGATGTGATCAAGATCTATTGGTCTGAATTGTAGAAGCAGTCTTTAATGTGCCGGTGATTGCTTGATCACACAAGCAAGCGGAAGGATATTACCATTAGACAATAGGCTATACTAAAGACTAAAGAGCAATGTTCTAAAAGTAGCTAGGCGCTAGTCGGGCGGTCGGCCACCTGCGAGCTTCGAGGCCTAGTAATCGGCCCATAGCAATTAGTTGGATAGACCCCGCCAGCGATTAATCGCCGATTAATTCTGATTTTTAGTACACTGCTAAAGAGTGAAGCCAATCTTGCTCTCTATTAGAAAGACCGGAAATGGTGGTATCCGAGTGACCTAAATCATTCAAACCAAATTATTTGCTAGCCAAAACAATATTATTTTTATCAATGAATATACATTTCCATTGTCTATTCTATCAGAATAAGTGACTAATGCTTCAACAACTAATTTTTCCAGGGCTGTAAGCTATAAAATGTATTGCCCTCCATCAGCATTGTCCCCTTCCTATTGTTGAGAGGAAAATGGAAATGAAAAGAGTAGAAGAAAAGCATATGATCAGGAAAGTACTTTGTTTAGCAATGTGAACGTCAAAGTGTTTCATGAAAGAGAAAATGTTAGATGAAATGCATTCTCCCTTCTCAATCTTAAATAATTATACATCTAGAATTGAAAACAAGGGAATGCCAGAGGAAGAAGAAGATCATTACTCTCTAAGTGCAAACCCTGCAACACCAAGTCCTCTTCTTCCCTTGGAATCCCTTTCAACCTTAATCAACCACCATTTATCCAAACACACCTGCAATGAACCAGAGACAAATCCAGCCTCATAAATATAAAGATACAAAATCCGCATATGCACAACTCATGCTTACAAGTATTTGTTTTGCTTATCAAAGAACTGAAGGAGTGGGCAGCCAACGCATGACAACCCTCCTGGGGGTGACCAAAGAAATGCGCACCTACTAGATAGCCAGACAAGAGGGGCATTGACAAGCCCAACCACGCGGTACACTTCATAAAAGAATCCATAGGTGTTCTCTCGACTGAGCCATAGTCCGACCCAAGGACAAATTCAAAATTTTAACTTTAGAGGTGCACCCATTCTATTTGTTGTGGGAAGCCTCATAATGTTACAATTATTCTACAAATAACTAGTATACTATAATGGTGTTGAAGATATTAACACGCTCCCTTGTACATTCCCACAGGAGCGTATAGAGACAAGAAACCGGTCGATGTATAAGCATATATGCATAGTCGCACATGCATAAATCTCCAAGGGTTAACGCAGCCACCTGTGACCTGACAACCAGGGGCATCAGGAACCCTATGGTCTGGGTTTCTATTTCCACTCGCGAACTATCAATCCATGTGAGGTCGGTCGATCCACATGGGCTTTAATTGGGTCTCCTGCTATTAGACAATGTATTGATCTCACATTGGTTGGTTGATTGGACCGGCTATCAAGTTATCAGAAAATAGTTCCACTTGCACATGCATAAAGATATGAATAAGTAAACATACCCATTGCTGTAGTACAAGGAAACATCCATTTGGTGTGAACGTCAATTACGAGGTTGGCTCACAAATATAGTTTTCTAAATTATCCCTTTAACTGCCTCAAAAAATTGCAAAGAAGAAAAACAAAACAGCCACCCTAATATTTCATGTCCCCTCTTATTCATGGTTCACACGCGTCACGTGTGTCCAGTCAACTGGTGTTTGTGTGTATATATATGTGTATGTGTGAACATGTGGATCCGGGACCATATAGTGCAGGAGGGTAGTGTAGCATCCCAGACCATTGATTATTGAGATGGACGACTGGGATTAGGGCTACAAATGAACCGAGCAGCCCAGCTGCTTGGCTCAGCTCGACTCGTTAACACTTGGCTTGGCTCGTTCAGTAAATGAGCCGAGCTCGAGCTCGAGTTATCGACTCGGCTCGTTCGACAAAAGCTCGGCTCATCATGGAAGGTTTGGCTTGTTAAGGCTCGAGCCAAGCTTGAGCTCAAGTTTTTGGCTGGTTTACTAAATGAGCCAAGCTCGGCTCGTTTACAGCTTTAATTGGGATGTTGCACTACACTTTGTAGTGCACCCTTGCACTACAGGGTCCCCAGATCCGTGAACATGTAGAGGGGTTTATGGATGTTTGTCTGTGTATAAATGGTATAAAAATTGGGAAAGAAGAGAAGAATAATTAGGGCATACCGTTTTGACAAATGGGAGACAGACGGTGGTGCTGGTGGGGGTTTCCTTACTTCTGCCGGAGAAAGTGGAACCGACTGCGCCTGGAGAAGCCATTTTTCAAGATTCTCAGCTTCCCTTCCACCCTTCTCTCAAATGGGCGGGAATCCATGTGAGAATAAGAAAGTGTTATTGAGTGCAATTTACCTCCTTGAGCTATTGAAAAGTATCACTTTGCCCTCATGAAATGTAGAGGCTTACGATTACCCCCCTTCTAATTATGGGAAACTCAATTGGGTAACAGGTTACTGTTTGAAGTAGGCTCAATGATTCAGAATCCGATCTGAAAAATCCGACCCGAATATGATAATATCGATCCGATAATCCGAATTCGGTGATCAAAATACAAATCGGATTATATCTGTTATCAATCCGATCCGAAAATGAATTTAAAAAGCCTATTTTTAAAAACCGATAAAAACGTGATACATACCTATAAGCAAGTGTAGAGACACGAGAGAGAGAGAGAGAGAGAGAGAGAGAGAGAGAGAGAGAGAGAGTCAACATTTTTCTTCTCTGAACGACCCAAACGTCGTTCAGAATCAACATTTAAATCAAACCCGTCGTTCGAATCCAACCCATTATCATTCAAATTTTAAACCCAACCCATAATTTAAATTCAACCCATCATTCAAATTCAGCCAATTTTCTGACCTAACCCCATTTCCACAACTAGTTTTATTCTCAGTATAACAGAAGTAGTATCTTCTCTCAAACCCTCACCACTACCTGAATCATCGCCAAAAGGACGGCGTATCCACGGCTTCTTCTTGGTGGCGTCAGCAGCAGCGCAAGTAGATTGATGATTGTTCACAATCGACGCCGATCCGTTTTCCAGGCGGGAGGACATCTCCTGGAACTCGAGATCCTCCGAGTCTCCGTCCTCGTACAATATTTCGAAGAACCCAGGTGAAGGGTCGAACGAGTTGACGACGCCGTTGAAGAACCCAAACCCTTTGAACTCTTTCTTCACTGTCTTGCCCACCAACTCCGCCATTCATCTGACGGCGGTGCTGTTCATGCCCAATCGGGGAAAAAAAACCTCTCTTGAAACAAACCAGAGGGATTTTACTGTAGTCTTGTTCTTTTGCCACGGAAAAACTTTTTACCCTGTGCACGGTTGTCAAAGAATATCTCTCTCTTCATTATCTTTCATTATTTTACTCATAAAAAAAAAAAAGAAAAAAATTGATAATATCAAAATCTTTTTTGTTTATGTCAAAACTCATTCATTACATGACTTAATTACCCTCCAATATATCACTTGCTTTAAGAAAATACCCTTTAAAATTTCGTAAGTGCAGTGCGTTTTCCAGTTCCACGTTTCAAGCAAAAATGCAAGGATTCATGAGCAAATTCTAGAGCTAATTTTAGAAGAGAAGCAAACAAATATTAAACATCAAGCAAAAATGCAATTCACGAGCAAAATTAGAGGTAATTTGAGAAAAGACGTAAACAAATATAATCCTCTGGATTTGAAGGGGCATTTTCGAAAAGTAAGTGGTGTAGTGAAGAGCAATTAAGTTATGCAATAAATGAATTTTGGCCGAAACAAAAATGGTTTTGGCATTATCAACTATCAAATAAACTTTAGAAAATGATTTTCACACCCCTCTTTTTTACTCCAATCTGCCCTTCCTTTTTTGTATTTATTATCCATGTGAAATCTCAATATTACTGTATATATGAAAAATATATTGAAAAAGGGCAAAATGATAAGTTTATGTGGATAATGACAAAAAAAAAAAAAAGAGAGTGTGGATTGTAAAAAAGAGGAGTGTGAAAAACACTACTCAAAATTTTTCTCAAAACCAAACAAAGTGCTCTCTCTCCCTATTCTTAAAAATTTTTATTTTATTTTTTTCCTTTTTGCTAGAATTCTAGAAGTATAAAAAAATTTGGTTCGGATTATCGAATAGGATTTGGATTTCCAGATCGGATATCTGATTTTACAAATTGGGATACACTACCGGATTTACGAAGTTTGAATTCGAATCAGATATCCGTTCACTAATTTTTAAATATTTTTTCAAGAAACCTCGCGAAAAATTAGCTCAAAAAGATATATGTAAGTGCTAGATTGATTCAATCTTACAACTTTTCATTCAGAATTTCAATCCGATATCCTTAAGAGCTTTTTCAGCATTCGTAGGGATTCTACAAATTTTTAAAAACTTTACTGATATCGAATTGTGCTAATTTTTTTTGAGAAAAAATATTTTAAAACTAATAAGTGATTTGAATCATCTTTGTGGTACTCGAAAGGCTGAAATGAGCACCGCAAAAGATAATCAATCAAAAATCTAAAATCGAGTGCTTAGTGTTAATCTATGACTTTTTCAGAATTCATAGAGCTCCTACAAATGTTGAAAAGACCCTATCTTATTGAGTTGATTTCTTTTCAAGAATCGATAGAAAAATATTTTAAAAATAACTAGCGATTTGAATCATTTTTTTAAAACCCGAAAATGAACCTCACAAAATCATCAATCATCATCGTGCCCATTTATTGGGCACCAAATAGAGATTAAGAGGAGAAGTTAAAAGAGTTTTAATGGGTTATGTGGCAGAAGGAGAAGGGTGCGACAGAGGACTCGGACAGCCATGCTCGAGCAAAGGATCTGAGTCCCTCACTTGTACATTTCTCCATTATAAATTGGTTAGGACTTTTATGACATTTTGTCGACTTGACCCACAGTTCTTATTAAAATTGCCCCAACTATGAAACATTATATGAATTTACCTTTTTCATAGTACTAAAATCTACTAATCATTGGTCAATAAACATAAATAGTAGTACTCATCGTTTAACTAGGAAATAGGAATACACTTTTGCAAACTCCACATGAGTCATGAATATCAGGATAATTATATAAAATGAATTTATCGTGCCTAATTTATTTTGTTTTGTTTTGTTGAGCTATATGATCTACTTCTCCACAACTGAAGTAAATTTATATTTTCTTTTGTTTTGTACGAATGATCTAGTGCAGACAATATAAAATAAATCTCAAATTATATGAAAAATAAAATAAAATTTTAGTGCATTTTTTAGATCCCGAGGGATTACTTGAACCCCTAAAATCCTACTAAAGCTGCCTCTGTCGCTGGCGATGTACTTATGATGGTTCGGACACCGGACTCATTGGAAAAAATGATTAAAAAGAAATCATTAGTAACCCAGTAATGCATGTGTGTGTGTTTTTTTTTTTGTAATCCAAGCAAATGCATGTGTCGGTCGACCAATTAGTTGGTGGGTCAGTTATCCCATTTGCCTTCAATTGTTGATAACCCCTGAGATAGAAGCTTCAACTAACATTTCATACCTACTGATTTCTCTCTCTCTCTCTCTCTCAGAGTCAGTCACTCTCTCTCTCTCTTCCCTTGCACCTAAAGAAAAGTTGAAGTGAAAAGGGGTTAACAAATCCACCATAATCGACAGCATACCTAAATCTGCACAAGCAAGCAAGGTATATGTGGGTACCCATTAGTGAGTTGCTCCTTCACTTTCTCCATTTGTCTTTCTATGCTTCTCTCTCCATAAAAAAAAGTAGCCCAGATCTCCAATTCTTGTTCCAGTTCTCTAGCTCTTCTTGTTTGGCCAATTCCATCGAAGAAACACAGGTTAGACACGGAAAGAAAATTGGTTCTCTTTTTCTCGTGTGAAATTCACCATTACGTTTAAGATGAGTAGCTAAACAAAGCATGAGATCTTTATGGGTCACATTCGATTTTTTTTTCTCATCAATGTACTTGTTGGGCAAATCTTCGAATTTTATCCTAGCCAACCAATCTTGTTTCTCATGAATTTCTCCCCTCTTTCATGACAAACTAAACTGGTTGAATGAGAAAGTATTTTTCTCTCAATTTCTTGTGTTTTCTCACCATTGCTCACTCAAACTCTGTTTGGAGCTTGAAGAAAGAAGGGGAAAGATTTTCCGTGTTTGGTTCTTGGTAAAGTTGTTTCTCATCTCATGTTTGTCCTCATTGTTTTCTCTCTTTATTGGTGCTCTCATTGCATGTGCAGTATTTTATTCCTTTTTCCTCTGTGAAACCAGACAAGGGATTAATTATTAGTTTTGTTCACATTCCCATTTGGGTTCTGTACAAAACCAAACAAGGAAAAATACCAAATTTTCCCATAATTTCTCGCTCTTTTCTTTCCTCAAGTTCCAAACAAAGCATTAACATCTAATGCAAACGGAAGAGGAATAACATAGGCTTTCTCTTGTGTTGTTGCAGATAAAAATGGAGAACAAATGGTGGGTTTTAGTAATGGCAGTGGCAGTGGTAATGGCTACGGTGGGTATTGCCGATGGCGATTCCAAGCCGCCACCATTGGTAAAGATAGTGAAGGGAAAGAAAGTTTGTGACCAGGGTTGGGAGTGCAAAGGTTTGTCCCAATACTGTTGCAATCAGACCATCTCTGACTTCTTCCAGACTTACCAATTTGAGGATCTTTTCTCAAAGAGGAACTCCCCGGTGGCCCACGCCGCTGGGTTCTGGGACTACAAGTCCTTCATCACCGCCGCTGCTGTTTACCAACCCCACGGTTTTGGCACCACCGGAGGCAAGCTTACGGGGATGAAGGAGGTGGCCGCCTTCCTCGGCCATGTTGGTAGCAAAACCTCTTGTAAGTGTTTCATTTATTTTGTCATGAGGTGTCTTCTACTTACCGACCCAGATCTCGCTTGAGGGTTGAGCGTTGTAATTCTTATTGCACGTAGTTTATTGTTCTTCCTCTTTCCGTCAACGTAGGCACACTGAAATATCTTGTTTTCTCTTGTACTGTGTGATTGTTTTGTTTTCTCGGTTGTTCGTTTAGATCGATTCATCTTGGTCTTGCGTGACATACGTTCCATTTGCTTGCAAGGAAGTAGCCGGAGGAAGTAGTTAGGCAAGTAAGGCAAATGAAAGTTATTTGAAACCTATATTTCATATCAGAGCTTACAAATTTAACTGGCTGTATTAATCGATTTGATTGAGTTTGAGTTATATTACTATGGCAATAGAAAATATTCCAGGATTCATGCCCTTATAATATATTGTTTCTATAGCTTTTCTAAGCAACAAGAGTGAGTGTTGCGTGCTTGGTAGTTGATGTTATGCCGTTAGTACGATAATAGAATGATTATGGAAAATTGTGATCTAGAGGGTGTTAAATTGAATTCAGTACCTTATAATGTTATATTCAAGGTCTGAACAAATTTGAGTGAGGCTCAGTTGATAGAGTTACAGATGGAGTGAGGCTCTTTGCTTTCGTAGTGTTATTATGGAATCAAATTTGAGTGAATTACAGTTCCATTTCGCCGATATTTTATATGCGAAGTTCATGTAAGAATTAGTTTTTGGAGATTTGTACTCTTGCTATTTGGTTTGGTTTGGAATGAATTTCGGTTACTTAGGTTGCATTAATAAGTGCAAAATCGATGCAGGTGGTTATGGAGTGGCTACGGGAGGACCGTTGGCCTGGGGTCTATGTTACAACAAAGAAATGAGTCCTAGCCATTCGTACTGTGACGACTATTACAAATTAACCTATCCCTGCAGTCCCGGCGCTGAATACTATGGTCGTGGTGCTTTGCCTATTTACTGGTATTATATCTGATCTTCTCTCATCTTCTCAGGTGTTTTATGTATCATTTGTGGGTGTCCTGTCGTTGATGTCAATGCAATCGATGAATCCAACGAAACCAGGTCTGACTGAGCATGCTTTTGGTAGGATTGTGTCTTGACGCAACGTCAAGGTGAAATGACATCCGGTTATGTCTATAAATGTGGCTTTACTCATTTTGTATTTACAAAAGCAGTCTATGTAGTATAAACAGATAAGCTGAAGGTCTTTGGTGACTACACAAGGTACATGGCCTGTCAATTGAGCGACAATTGAGATATGTGTGGGGATCTTTTAAACTGGTTTTGCCATATTCTACTCTGGTTTCGGGTTCTTGTGACTGGGTGGTGTGGCGATGCACATTGATTGCACTCTAAACTGTGGCAGTCAAGTGTTTTTCGTGCTGTGTCTAAAAAATTGCGAACATTCATACGCCCTACACAGTCACTTTTGATCTACATCCACTGCTATGGTCGATAAAGGGATGTAGTATTGTACTTACCATTTTCCCCCTTTCACTTGGGAAAGAGACCCTGTTGCAAGTCATCAAAACTGTTGTGGAATAAGTTTAGATGTTTTAGACAGAACTTGCAGCGTCTAAATTCCATTGTTATACTCTTGTGCACAGGAACTACAACTACGGAGCTACCGGGGAAGCCCTAAATGTAGACTTGTTGAACCATCCAGAATACATAGAACAGAATGCCACCCTCGCTTTCCAGGCAGCGATATGGAGGTGGATGACCCCTGTCAAGAAATCACAGCCATCGGCTCACGATGTCTTTGTCGGTAACTGGAAGCCGACCAAGAATGACACAGCGGCCAAACGGCTCCCCGGTTTCGGCACAACAATGAATGTGCTGTACGGAGACAACGTTTGTGGTCAAGGGGACGTCGATTCCATGAACAACGCCGTCTCTCACTACCTGTATTATCTTGACACCATGGGTGTCGGCAGAGAGGAGGCCGGTCCGCATGAAGTACTGTCTTGTGCTGAGCAGAAAGCTTTCAACCCTTCATCATCCGGTACTGACGCTGCTTCTTGAGCACTTAGCTTGATCGTGTATGTGAAGAGTCCGTACCTACCACGTTTTGTCGTAATATTGCTGATTGATCTCTCTCTTGAAATAAGAGAATACACCAGTAAATAAACAAGATTGGTTTTGTGCAGTTGCTTTGGTGGTGGTGTGGAGACGTTGGATTAATTCATTTTGCTCTTTGTAATCTGTGTATACTGTCACTATGAGACTCCCCATCTTGTATGCTCCTCCATTTTTATATGTACATGCATTGTTTCAACTGGTTAGAGCTGGGGAAGAAAAATAAAAAAAGCTCTCTCTCTCTCTCTCTCTCTCTCTCTCTCTCTCATGTTCTAGGGTCTACTCCAAAAGGATAATGTTTATTAGGTGCAATTTCACATGCTAAGGACATCTATAGGAGTACACAGATCCAAACACAGAATTGTCCAGAACCGTCCAATGTGTACGTAATCTATCATATGAAACCTGTGTGCATTGGACGATTCCAGATTTGTGCACGTTTGTATATGTAGCATTGTTTTGATTTCACATTCATGAGTGAAGCAATTTTTTGGTGATGACTGGGTAAACACATTTTACCCCCTAAACCATCACCATTATGGTCATTACAATACTTACAAGATGGGTAGGTGAAAGGGGAGATCCAGAGAGAGTGATGGAGATGCCAGGTTTTGGTTGTAATCCAAATGGGCCAGTCTTTGGTGTGGGTTTTTAGTGAAAGTCTGTTTTGCATCTACAACACGTGACATTTTTCAAAGGAACGTCACCGACGTGAACTGAATAAAATGGTAATAGTTTTTAATAACTTGGAATTTGGCCTATCGAGAAAGACAATGGTAATAGTTTTTAATAACTTGGAATTTGGCCTATCGAGAAAGACATTAGACTTTCCATGGTTGGAACACTGGCACGTGATGCCCCAATTCCTTTAACTAGCATGCAATAATTTTGTGGGTCCCACAACCCGCATGGATGTGTGGTGAATAAGAGAATTGGAGCATCACTTGCCGATGCTCCAGGACCATCCAGTAATCCCTAATCACACCCATAAGCTGCTGCACCAAAAGGCCAACGGATTGAAAGCAAAAAGGCCAATTAACGGATTTAAAAATCCGACCGATCCTATCCTACCCAACCAATGTGGAAAAGCCGAAAAGAGCAAAGAAAAGTATACACGCACACAGTCGTCAAATGAAAACCAAAGCGCGCGGCAGAGGCTTCAAAATTTCACACAGCTGAATTTACATGTTTAAACATCGTGAGGTGGCGGCGGTGCAGAAGACCTCAGAAGCGGTTGGAGATACTTGACTACATTGCTCATGTTTGGTCGGAACTCGGACTCATACTGCATGCACATAGTGCGGCCACAGCTGCGAGCTGAATATTACCAAAAGACAATTGCAATGTTAGGTGCTCCATGTGAATGAGTAATCCTCTCAGCGTTTGTGTGTGTGAGAGAGAGAGAGAGAGAGAGAGAGAGACCTTGGTGACTCCTTTGGGAGGATATTCTCCCTTGAGCTTTGGATCTACACATTGTTTCACTTTGTCTTCACTTAGTCTTTGGTTTGGCCTACAAGGACAACAAAATGCATTGAATTTTCTCAAATGCTTTGATGTTAAAAAAAAAAAACTCACTGAAAAAGAAAAACCAAACAAAAAGAAGAACAAGCAAACATGAAACCTGACAAATAAGAAATGAAAATAACAAGAAGGAACGTGTAATGTGAAAGAGTTGTCGGAAACAGCATGTGTACAACTTATGGGAGAAAAAATCCTGACATAGGAAACAAAGACTCACCCAAGTAACAAGACTTCGTTGGCCACTAGGCAGGGTATGATCGACCGGTTTGCGGCCAGTCAAAAGCTCTAGCAGAACCACCCCGAAGCTATACACATCATTCTTCTGTGTCAATTACCCAGTCATTGCATATCTGCATGAGTTTTTTCGCCATCAAATCAATTACACACGACTTATCTAATCGTAATGGTCAACTTCCCCGATAAGACAATCTCAAATCACTGTACAGTAGGCATTAAACAAATATCTCCTTCAAGGAAAAGCACAGTGCTGATCGCATTGATGCATGTGAGAAAAAAACTATCGAAAATTACAATATCTTGTCCGATATTTCTGCTATCTCAACCACAAAATGGCAGCATAACTGATTGAAATGTATGTTGATGCTAATTATGCCATGATATCCAATAGAGACCCACATAATTACATGAAAGAGGGGTTTCAGAGAAATTACTCTGGTGCGTGATACCCATACGGTTTCGAAACTCGAGCAGCATGAAAAGGCAAGTCAGGAGCCTTTAAAAGGTTAAAATGTGTAATTTTGACCTTAAAGTCTTCAAATAGAAGCACATTGCTAGATCTGATATCTCTGTGTATTATGGAAGGTTGAAACTTCTCAAGCAAATACTCTAATCCCCTTGCTGCATCAACAGCAATTCTAACCCGTTGAGTCCAGTCCAGCACGTACAGGTCCTGGTTGTGCTCCTTGAACTCCCTTTCTCCCTGTTATGTGCAAATAATACAAGAAATAGCTTCCCAATTTACGTTAAATTCAAATTGAAGACTAATTCAGTGACGGAAAGAAGCATTCTTTCTGCATACCATGCAAAACATCGTGTAGAGAACCCATGGTTGCAAACTCGTATTCTAGAGCACGAACATTGCCTTCAACACGGTAACCCAGCAACTCAACCAGATTTTCATGTTTCGGTTTTGAAACCATGGAAACCTAAATTGAAAAGTAAAAGTTTTAGTATATGAATGATTGCACTTACTAAAAATCAGGAATCTCATGTTTAACCAACAAACCAAGAAAATTAACCTGAGATATTTTGTGTCATAAATATTTTGGACACACCTGAGTCAAAAACTCAACATTTGACTTAGGTTCAGCTGCAAATTCAACCATTTTAATTGCCACAGCTTTTCCATCACTTAAGCTGGCATAGTATAATCTTGCGTAGGATCCTCTACTAATCAAGGACTTCCACCCAAAATTATCAGTTTTTTCTTTCAGCTCAGCTAAGGACAGCGCTGGCACTTCAATAGGTGGTACTTCTTTTTGAACTACAGGTTTCACAGGGGCCGATGCCTTTGACCCTTTCTGATAACCTAAAATAGATACCATAAGAAGAGGTCATAAAAACAAACAATCAAGGGAAAGCAAAAAAAAACTGAGGGCATATAGGAAGAATCCCCTCATAGAAGGTAGCTAGCCAATATAAAACTTACAGTAAATGCATTCATCGTCACTGTTAGAATATCGTGATAATATCGTAATCAAACCATGATTTGATTACGATATGATCATGATTTTCGTGATTCGATTTGATTGTAACTTGTTAATTAGGATTATTTTGTTTCCATAATTAGGCCCCTTCTCCTTGTATAAATAGATGACCCATTGTATAGTTTATTCAATCAATTTAATACACATTTTCCCATCTTCGTTTTATTCTTCCTATCTTCGTTTTATTCTAACATGGTATCAGAGCTGAGGTTTTTCTAACCTAACTTTCTCACCGCCTCTTCACTTCTGCACTATCATCATCAACCACCGTCATCATCCCTGTCATCAAATCCATCATTACTAAAACTCTCAAAGCACTTGAGATCAATCTGCCACACCTCCAAATATTCACTGCACCCAATTCCTAATTTTTTAATTCCTAATCACCAATTGCTATGTGCAGCCAAGCCTCAATCCCATTCCAATTGGCACCGCCACCTCCCAGAAGTTGGTCCAAATTATTGTGCGCTACTGGCCTTCCTAATAACCCCACTAACTAGCAAACCGATATTTTCCATTACAATCCTAGAAGTGCAAAACTCCCAACACGTCATCCAGATCCCACGTGCTTGTGTTGCGTCGTCCTGTTCATTGCAGTCCAGCCTGTTTTCCGCATTCAATCCGTGCTCTGCACGCCGTCCCATACTTCCGCCACCGGTTCACGCCTCAACCAATTCCGCAAATTATTTTCTGACCGGCTCACGGTCCAACCATTGCCATTTTTGGCTTTTACCGGTCTCCTACCAATTCCACTGCTACTCTGCTGCTCACCACTGCTCCGGTCCCTGCTCTCATTATGGAGCAATCTGTCATAACACCATATGTCAGTGTTATCTTGGAAGGTCTCAAACAGTATCCTCCTTCAACTCGGTTTACCAAAAGTGATCTGTCATCTGTATTTGCGGACATTCTCTCCAAATCTGGTATTTTATCCAAATCTGGTAAGCATTCTACTGCCTTGTCTGCTGCCACAGGTACATCTTCATGGTTCTTTGATTCAGCATGTTGTAATCATATGACATCTGATTCTGCTATTTTCTCCTCAAAATCACATGCCTCTCACACTCCAGCCATCCAAACAGCTGATGGTTCTCACATACATGTCAGTCATGTCGGTCATATCTCTACGCCCACCATATCCCTATCTGATACATATTTGATCCCTAAACTTACACTGAATTTAATATCTGTTGGTCAATTATGTGAACTTGGGCTTAATGTTATTTTTTCTGCAACTGGCTGTCATGTGCAGGATCCTCGGACTGGAAAAACTCTTGGGATAGGCCGTAAAGTTGGACGCCTGTATGAGCTCATCAATCTTCATATTCCATCTCAGTCATCATCTTCCAAATGTGTACCTCCTGCTCTTTCAGTGAGTCCTCCCCAATGTTCGGTTATGTCCAACTCCTCTAATTCTCTTAGTATTTGGCATTCTCGTTTAGGTCATGCGTCTTTTGGTCGAACACGTACCCTACTTTCAGGTGGACACCTAGGATCTGTTAAAGATGAACATGTGGATTGTCTTTCTTGTCAACTTGCTAAACAATCAGCACTGCCATTTCCTCATAGTGATTCTTTTTCCTATGCTCCTTTTGATTTAGTTCACTCTGATATTTGGGGACCTTTCCCAAACACCACCATGGGCGGATCCAAATATTTTGTTATTTTCGTGGATGACTATTCTCGTTTTACATGGTTATATCTCATGAAAAATAGATCTGAATTACAACAGATTTATTATGATTTTTCGAAAATGGTTCAAACTCAATTTTCATGACCAATCAAAGTTTTTCGTACTGATAATGCCATGGAATATAAAGAAACAAGGTTTTTGAACTTTCTTCATCAAAATGGCACTTTAACTCATAGGTCCTGTCCTGGTACATCTCAACAAAATGGTCGTGCTGAGCGTAAACATAGACACATCCTTGATACTATTCGTGCTCTTCTTATAGATGCTTCATGCCCTGAGCGACTTTGGGGGGAAGCCGCTCTCACAGCTGTTTATACCATTAATCGTGTTCCCTCTCCTACCATTGAGAATCAGTCACCCTATGAACGATTATATGGTGTATTGCCTGCTTATAGTCTCCTCAAGGTTTTTGGATGTGCTTGTTTCGTTCTATTACAACCCCATGAGCGTACAAAGCTGGAACCACGATCTTGTCTTTTTTGTTTCTTAGGATATTCGATTGAGCACAAAGGCTATAAATGTTGGGATCCCTCTTCCCAACGTCTTCGTATTTCTCGGCATGCCATATTTTGGAAACACAAAATGTTCTCTTCCATGTCTAAGTTTCACCTACCAGTTGTGTCTACTTCATCTTTCTTCACTGACCCTTCTGTAGATATATTTCTTGATGATGTTGATACAGGTTCTTCTGAGCTCCCTTCTACGGTCTATCCCGAGGCGCTAATTCTGTCTGACGATCCTGCTCCTACACCTCCTAGCCCTTCTCAAAGTGAGCCTCCTTCACCCCCTGACTCATCTCTTCCAGCATCCCTCCCATCTACCTCCATATTCACCCACATGATCACGATACTACTGTCCTTCTTCGTCATTCTGATCGGGTAAGACAAACTCCTGCTTACCTTCGTGATTTTGTTTGCTCTTCTACTGTCCTTTCGCGTCATGAACCTCGCTCTTATCGTGACGCCAGTACTAATCCTGTTTGGCAGCAAGCAATGGCAACAGAATTGCAAGCTTTGACTAACACTCATACCTGGGATTTGGTTGATCTTCCGCATGGAAAGACAGCTATTGGTTCTAAGTGGGTCTACAAAATTAAGACCCGCTCCGATGGTTCTATTGAGCGCTATAAAGCCCGTCTGGTTGCTAAGGGCTTTACACAGGAATATGGCATTGACTATGAAGAGACATTTGCTCCTGTTGCTCGTCTTACCTCTGTTCGGAGTTTACTTGCTGTTGCTACTGTTTGCAAATGGGGGTTATATCAGATGGACGTCAAAAATGCTTTCCTCAATGGTGATCTTATTGAGGAAGTTTATATGCAACCTCCCCAAGGGTACGATCATCCTCCACACAAGGTTTGTAGACTTCGACGTGCTCTCTATGGTCTCAAACAAGCACCTCGCTCTTGGTTTGCCAAATTCAGTTCTACCATTCAAGCATACGGATTTTCCTCTAGTCCTTATGATTCAGCGCTCTTTATACGTCATTCTTCCCAAGGCATCACTTTGCTTCTTCTCTGTGTGGATGATATGATTATTACTGGTGATGATATGGCTGGTATTTCTGATCTTAAACTTTCTCTCAGCAAAAGTTTTGAGATGAAAGATTTGGGTTCTCTTAGTTACTTCTTGGGACTTGAGATCTCTTCTGATTCTAGCGGACATTATCTCTCTCAGGCCAAGTATGCATTTGATCTTCTAGCACGTGCTGGTCTAACTGATAGCAAGACAACGTCAACTCCACTTGAGCCCAATGCTCGCTTGACTCCCTTGGATGGTACATTACTTTCTGATTCCACACTTTATCGCCAGCTAGTTGGCAGTCTTGTCTATCTCACTGTTACTCGACCGGATATAGCGTATGCCGTTCATCTCGTCAGTCAGTTTTTATCGGCCCCTCGATCCACTCATTATGCTGCTGTACTACGGATTCTGCGTTATATCAAGGGCACCATGTTTCATGGACTTCATTACTCTTTCAACTCTTCTCTTGAGTTGCATGCTTATTCGGATGCTGATTCGGCTGGTGATCCTACTGATCGTCGTTCCACTATAGGTTTCTGTTTCTTTCTGGGTGATTCTCTTATCTCTTGGCGTAGCAAAAAGCAAACGGTTACAGCTCGTTCTAGCACTGAGGCTGAATATCGCGCTCTCGCTGACACTACGCAAGAGCTTCTTTGGCTCCGTTGGTTGCTTACTGATATAGGTGTCACTCATTCGTCGGCCACAGTCCTATGTTGTGATAATCGTAGTGCTATTCAGATTGCTCATAATGATGTCTTCCATGATCGCACTAAACACATTGAGATTGATTGTCACTTCGTGCGTCAGCATGTTGTCAGTGGTACAGTTCGCCTACTCTCTGTATCCTCCACCGATCAAGCCGCTGACATTTTCACCAAAGCACATCCTCCTGGACGTTTTCGTGACTTAGTTTCCAAACTCAAATTGGTCTCTGCTCTACCTCCTTGAGTTTGAGGGGGGCCGTTAGAATATCGTGATAATATCGTAATCAAACCATGATTTGATTACGATATGATCATGATTTTCGTGATTCGATTTGATTGTAATTTGTTAATTAGGATTATTTTGTTTCCATAATTAGGCCCCTTCTCCTTGTATAAATAGATGACCCATTGTATAGTTTATTCAATCAATTCAATACACATTTTCTCATCTTCGTTTTATTCTTCCCATCTTCGTTTTATTCTAACGGTCACTAATAAACACAAGGAAGCTAATTTGTACTTCCCTACAATACCTTCATTTTTGGAGTAGAATTAGTTCAAAAACAACGAATGGACAATGCCAGATATTTACTACGAGACTAACAGATAACAAAAGACAACACCAGAAATTTACTTGGAGAACAAAACCTAGCGTGATAAAAATTTACTTGGAGAACAAGACCAGTCCCGAGCGCTCTTCTGTCATTTTTCATTTTGGATCATTTCATTATCATATACTGTACACTTGCACCTGCATACACTCTTTACTTGCTATATCTGTGAATACTTGTTAAATGCTTTCCGTGAAACAAAATATTTTTTTTTTAGAAAAATTCCACAAACATTGAGTAGAGACCAACCTCATGTCGGGCGAGAGAGGTGCCGTAAAATCCTTCCCCTCTCATAACATGGCTTCCGAACCTAAAACAATCTCTGGTTTTCAAATTCAAAATTATTTTCTATCAAAACGGTTTATCGGATGGCGAACCTGAAATTCGGGTGGCGACTCCTCAATTTTTCAAATCAAAACATATTTTCCGGGCCGCCTCGATCCACCCGGGGCTGTGGTAGCCCACAGTGGCAACTCCGTTGGGGATAGCTTAATTAATACTTAGAGTTTATATACATTTGTGAACAATTTTTGCAAAGTCTGTCAAAAGCAACGAAGCTTTAGGCTCGTTGAAGGAAGGAAATGGCGATTCTAACTGGATTTCTATCCGACCGTTCCGACCTGGGGTTTTCTGATTGGTTACTTGTGTATTTTTCTCTAAGTGGATACCTAGGGCTGTGGTAGCCCATGCAGTTTAGACTACGGTCAAGTTTTGCAAATTTAGTATTTGTAATTAGAAGTTGTACCAATTGGTGGGTCAATTTCCATGTTTTGATCTTCAACAGACGCATGAGCATCCTCATGCGTCTCGATTACGCTCACAGGTAGCATTTCATTGTCACGATTTATCATGTAAACGAGACACAAAAATCTCAACTGCAAATCAATATTACTATAAATGCATATCATTTTTTTCTTTATCTTCTTCGTGAGCACTCTCATGCCGACAAACGCTTCCTTCATCATTATATATAAACAAAAGAAAGTCGGTATTGTTAGTAGAGTAAAAAGCGCAGTTTAAAAGTCTTACCATTTGGTGGTTCAATTTGCATGTTTTGCTCTTCAACTAGGTCAATTTGCATATTAATTTCATTCGCATTATTCATCCTGCAAATGGGACAACAAAAAAACGAAGATGGGTAACTATGTTGGTAAAAAAAAAAGATTGACATAATTGTGTTCCTCCTTCTATGTTATTTTAAAAAAAAGGATTCAAACATTTTTCTCTTATTTCTATGTGTGAAGACAGCCCATAAAGAATAGATTCAAACCCAACCTATCCTTGAACACAAAATATGGATGGTAGGGGGAACAAAAAAATTGTTAGATAGTAGGGATTCAAATACCACTCTCCCATATTATATAGATTTGCAATTTTTTTGTCGACTATTGTGATTTTTCTTGTAGTGAAGTTTATTATTTTTAAGTTTGAAAATCACAAATAAGTACCTATTTTTTAAGAACTTTTAGCAGAGCACAACAAAATATAACCGAATCATTTCCTAGATATATTACCTGGAGCTCAGCAAATCATTTGATTGTCCACTTGAGGAACTGTTGTCCTTCCTCTCCCTCAACCACTTGTCCATCATACTCTGAAACGCCTTGGTCATTATTCCCTTTGTTCTTCCTCTTTGTTGGGATAACAATGCGAGCTCAAGCCTTTCCAACACTTCAGCCATCGGAGGCCGTGATCTTGGACTTTCACGTAAGCAATTTTTGGCAAGTACAACAAAAGACTTCAAACAAGGTTGTGCTATTTGTCCACTGAGAGAGGGGTCGATGACTTTGGCAAGCTTTCCCTCTTTGATGCACCGTTGAGCCCAATGGGCTAAATTCATCTGCTCCTCGCTAAGTTTCCTATCCAAGGCTGGCCTCCCACATAACACTTCTAACAATACCACACCAAAGGCATACACATCAGATTTCACAGTCAGTCTAAGAGTACGGAAGTAGTCAGGATCCAAATATCCGAATGTGCCTTTCACTTCTGTGCATATATGGGTTATTGAATGATTTGTAGAGCCTTTAGACAATCCAAAATCTGAAATCTTAGCTTCCCAATTCTCGTCTATCAGAATATTTGTGCTCTTCACATCTCGATGTATGAAACTCTGGCTGGTACCACTATGAAGGTGGTCTAATCCACGGGCAGCACCAATACACATGTCAAGCCTTTTCTCCCAAGAGAGAGGGGAAAAACTCGTATTGCTTTTAGTTGTCTTTAGCTTGTAGAGATGATCGGCAAGGGTCCCGAGAGCTAGATACTCATAAACAAGAATCATCTCTTGACGCTCGTTGCAGTAGCCGATTAGCGCAACGAGATTAGCATGCCGGAGCTTCGAAAGCATCTTGACCTCCATCCAAAACTCTCCCGCACCTTGCTTGGACTCGGCATTCAACCGCTTTATGGCAACCATTGTGCCACTATCATCGATGAACCCTTCATATACCTTACCGAATCCCCCGATCCCGATGACTAATGCATCATCAAAATTGTTTGTCGCTATTAGTACCTCATCCAGCGAAAAGGAACGGCAGGTGCCCTCAGACTCAATCACACCAACATCGATTGGATTCTGATTGTTTGAAAAGGGCAACTGTTTGGACGAGGCTCCGGCTGAAACGACGTCCGAAGAGGGTAAGACGTCGGAAACCTTTGTCCCATTTCTTGAAAGATTGTTTCCGTGACTCGAATATGTACCACTAGAAACATTGACGGCAAGGCTTACTGGTTGACTACTTTGCCCTTCTTCAAAATTCCGGCTGTCTAAAGATGACATTTTGGATTTGTCCAGGGACTTTGTTTTTCTCAAAGCAAGTAAGAAAACCTACGGTGAATGAATTTAAAGAACAACAGATTTTGACCGGATTGTAAATTTTTGTGTCTGGCTATGTGTATGGATGTGCATAAAGAAGGGACGGAACGTCTCTCTCCTTTGGGGGGAAGAGAGGGAAATAGCTGAAGCGGCACCTCGAAGAACTACGTCATCTCGAAGTTAAGAAAAACGAAGAAGAAAAACTAGCTCATCAACAGCACGCATACCACCCAAAGTCTACTATTTCCAATCCTCAATCTTTCTATTATTTCCTCTACAATTATATCAGGGAAGCAATTCCAAATACCGAGTAAGACTCAAAAACAGATATCAAAGCATGCAAATAATTCTGAATCGTAAAAAACTGGTATTTTGGAACTAGACTCTTCTGCTGAAAATGTGTGCAAATCTTGGTTACCATCTTGGCCGATTATTTCTTCTACTAGTGCTGGTGAAGACGGAGGATGGTGGAAAACGGATGATTAGAAGGACTTAGGAGATAGATCGATCTCACAGGCGATGAGGAAAAACACATGGTAATGTTTGAAATCGCGTATGATATAGAATTGGGAAAATGATTAGGTTGAACCTGGGACGAGTTCAACTTCAGAAAGTCTACAGCCACCGCATAGGTTCACCGCACGAATCCACCATATGCGTGTGGAGCCTACTCTGGATCCCACAAAATATAGAAAAATGTCCATAAATTTTATTCTCTCGTTTATTCTATAGAGCTAGCTTGACAGAGTCAACACAGGAAAATGGCCATCTTGGTACGTACATTGGGTGGGACCGGTAGCATCCCCGCTTGGCAGCGTGCCAAGAGACCGATTCGGCAGTCCATCTCGGCGATCGACGGCTCGGATCTTAATCCGAGTAACGGATGGGTCGGATCTTTATTTATTCGGATTAGATACAAGCCGCCCATGCTGAGATGATCCGAGCCATCTGTTGTTCGGATTAAGATCCAAACCGTCCATGCTGAGATGAGCAGCCGGATCGGCTGCTCGGCACCGCTGCCAAACACTCCGGCCACTCGGCACCGCTATCAAGCATGGAGTGCTTGACAGCATCCCTGGGTCCACGTTGGGTGAAGATTCAAAGTTCCAATAGTGACCCACCAAAAAAGAAATTGCATTTGAGTTAGTCAAGAGTGATGACTTGTTCTTATTGGTTGCTCCCCAATCAGCAACGATGGCTAGGGTGCAACTTGGCCAACATAAATTGTTATCTTTATTGTAACGTATTCTTTCAGCTTTCAAAACACAAAAAATGAAACAAAATTAACAAAAAATTTGCAGTCCGATGTAAAAATCTAGTTGGGCTCTGGCAGAGCTTCGGACAACCGGTACCAAACTTGGGCGAACTCTTTTGAATAACTTGGGCGAACTCGGTCAAGCTGGAGGAGAAAATTTTCAAAGCAAAGGAGCTAGATTTGTAACGTCTCTCTCCTACACATACATAGAGTCCACCTCATGTGAGCATTGTGGTGGGTGGGGATGACTGTTTCCTTCCCTGCTCCTCCTTCGAGCTCTCCCTCCCAACTCCATCCCGATAGGATGTGGTCTGTCGTTTTCGTACCAAAAATATAATTTATAAAATAAGAAATTAACTATTATTCCAAAGAACAACGGTTAAGTCCGAAATGGTCTACGGAGAATAAAAAGCTAAGTTGCAGTACTTTTGGAGTTAATTATCCAGAGTATTTTAACACGTACGGCTTGGATGATGATATGAGATCAATCTCGAGCCCTCTAACGGAAAACTGCACTATTGGGGTTAATTATCCAGAGCTTTGCATGATTGTATCATGCTGGGGCTTAGTTCAGTGGAATGCTTATCCAGTGTTGGAATATTTTCAAAATATATTTAATGAATATTAAATGTAACTATTGGTGAATGGTTTTAATCTAAGAGGCGTATCTATTTAGGTTAAATGAGTAGACGTGAACATTAGATTTTAAGCATAAAAGGTGTGTATTCAGGCTAAATGAATAGGCATGATCAAACCAAAAGGTATGTCTATTAAGGTCGTATGAATATACATGACTATTATCACTGTTCAAAAAAAGGAATATACATGACTATTATGCAGACACATGGCTATTGGAATTAATCAAAGAGATGCGATCTTTGGCTAATAATCATAGTTCATGCCTATAAAAAGGCAAAGGGTTCTACCAATTCGAGTTGAAGAGAATCAGGACAATTCTGATTGTTATTTTTCTCTAGAATTAGCTCCTATATTTGTTCTTGGCGGGCTAGCAAAATCTGAAGGTATTCGGCCAATCTCTCTTTGTGAGTGCATAATGCAGTTAGACAACTGTTTGAGTCTGGGCTTTATTTTATCTTGGAGACGACTTCGCTGTAACCCGGTGCACACCGAATTCTCTCGATTTAGTGGGGGTGAATATCGTCTTAAGGACGACGACATTATAACATGACTTGAAGCATCTCTGTTAATCATCTTTCATCAGCTACAACAAATTTGTACCAACATCCAGTTCTTTACGTCTTCTTGGTGTAAATCCTCTTTTTGGATGGGGTCATATTACTATCAACTAATTTTTTTGTATAATTGTAGTAGCCACTTATATATCCTGAAAATCCTTTTCTGGAAAACGTTTTCTATTGTTTGGTTGACACGAAAAATCAATAGTTAACAAGGATAGTTTAAATAATCATCCTATGAAGGGACACCACGTAAGTTTTCAACCCTGCCACTTGTTGGGTCATGTTTCCATCCTTTTATCTTGTGATGCTCTTGTTCAATGAAATATTTAATTGCCTAATTAGGTGGGATGTATTTTAGGATATTGTTAAGCAAATGTTATTACCTAAAATCATGGGGTGTGATTATTTCAGACTTGTTCGATGTCTATATCTCAACTAAAAAATATGGGATTTCGAAAACACCATAAGGATATCTTCTCGACATTTCTCAACATTCGCTATACATAACATAGTACTCAGCCATTCCGTCCATGAGTTGAATCTGATCCAGCTGCCATTTTTTTTCCCAACCATAAAGTCCATTTTTACCATGATTTCTAGGTAGTAATTAATTCCTTCACATTTTAACACTTCATATTTATGTAAGGTCCACCGCTATGTGTATGGAGCTCACAAAATATATAGTGTTGAGAGCAGTGGCGGAACCAGGATTTCATTACACTGGGGTCAAGCCGTCAAGCATATACAACACATATAATTTTGCATTTGTACACAATAACCCGAAAGATAACAAAAATAACAGAACAATAACCAAAAAGAGATACCGACTTCTAATATATAAGCAAAAAAGCATATCCATCCATTACATATCATTTCACCTACAATTGTCCACGTTGATTTGCCATATTCTGGAATCGATTCATGATAGCTTCATTTGAAATGCTATCAAAAATCTCTCTCTCAATATAGACAATCAAACTATCGTGCATCCATTGATCACCCATCCGGTTATGAAGTCGACTCTTCACAATCTTCATAGCAGAAAAAGCCCTCTCTACTGTAGCAGTCGAAACAGGTAAAACCAAGGCCAATTTCAACAGTTTGTATACCAATGGATACCCTATATCTCTTCGGGTCTCGATCATCTTTTGAGCAAGATCACCAATTCCTTTTAAATTTGAAAACTCAAAACTAGAGCGCACATCAATGATGAAATTCTCAAGTTGATCCAAAATTGCCAAAAGTTCAATACACGAGAAGTCTTTAGGATAAAATTCGGCAAAGCGGTTCAACCTTTGCTTGTCAAAACTTGAAAATGAGTTGGATGGATTTAGGCATGCAACACAAAGAAGCAACTTGGTGCTCACCTCATTAAAACGATTGTCTAGCTCTCGGAGTTGCCTATCGATAACCTTGTTCATAACCTCGAAATGATAGTGATGAGAAATTGTCTTTTCGTGAGCTCTACGCCTTGATCTTCCTTGAGCAACATAGAGGCTTTCCATGCTAGGAACATCTATATTATTGCCTCTACAAAAAGCAGAAACTTCATCCATCAAACTACTCCATCCACTATCCCTCATTGATTGGAGTCTTTGCTTGGATACTTGAACTTGTGTCATGGCATTTACAATGTCTTGGTCTTTTCTTTGTAATGCCTACGACAAGTCATTTGTAATTCCTAAGACAGATTTCATCAAATGTAGATTGAATACAAAGTCAAAAGATTGCATTCCCTTCAATAAACGGAAGGCTTCTAATTTTTGATCCAAGGAAGATGCATCCTCTACTACAACATCAAGCACATCAATCATAGAGTCGAACATGGTAACCACGCTAAGTAAGGTGCCATAATGTGATCCCCAACGTGTATCACTAGCACGACCAAGAGTGGTCTTTTGATTAAGGCCTTTGCCACTTGCAATATCACCGAGACTAAGGGCTTTAATAATTTGGGTAGCTTGGTTCTCCCGAAGAACATCACGACGTTTGCATGAGGCTCCAACAACATTAACAATGTTAGAAACCAAAGCAAAGAAGTTGGCAATATGGACATGATTTTTTGCTGAGGCCACAAGAACTAATTGAAGCTGGTGAGCAAAACAATGAACATAATATGCACACTCATTCTCCTGCAAAATAAGTGACTTTAGTCCATTGAACTCCCCTTGCATATTGCTAGCCCCGTCGTAACCTTGTCCGCGCAATCTAGAAATGCTTAAGTTGTGTGTTGAAAATAAGTCTTCAATTGCGTTCTTTAGAGAAAGAGCACTAGTACTAGTAACATGTTTAATACCCACAAAGCGCTTTACCACACATCCCCTCTTATCAACATATCTCAAAGCAATCGCCATTTGCTCCTTCGTTGAAACATCCCTAGAGTCATCAAGGAGAATAGAGAAAACTCATCACTAAGTTCTTCCATTATAGCATTGGTAGTTTCTATAGCAGCTGCATTGCAAATTTCCTTTTGAATCTTTGGAGATGTCAGTTTAAGATTTTCAGGAGCATTTTTCAGTGAAACAGCTCTAACATTCTCATTTTGCACACAAAGAAACTTCAAAAGCTCAAGAAAGTTTCCTTGGTTCTTTGATAGTTCGGATTCATCATGCCCACGAAATGAAAGCCCTTGTCTCAAGAGAAATCGAGCACAATCAATTGATGCTGTCAATCGTACCTTGTAGTCTCTCTTGGCATCATCAGATAGCTTGGAGAAAACAGTTTCAATATGCTGCTTTTGATTCAATAAATCTTGACATTTTCTTTGAGCTTGTCTGTGGGCGCCATTAATACTTCCTTCATGAGTTTTCAATCTACGCTATTTCTTCCAATTTGTATATCCCTCACCCACAAAGCAGTCACCACCTCCTTGATCTCCTATTTCAGTTTTGAAAAGATAGCAATAAAGGCAAAATGCAGCATCTTTTGATATGCTATACTCCAACCAACTACCATATTGATCAAACCATTTAGAGCTGAATCTTCTCAAAAATCCCGAAAAGTTCCTTTGTGGAAATTGGTGGTTACGAGGTTGGCAAGGGCCCTTTAGTAAGTAAGCCCTCCAAACTTGTTCTCGAATGTTTGGATCATAATCCATAATTCGAGGTCGAAGCCCAGGATCGGCTTGAAGCTCCGGTAAGTCACTTTCTTTACGACTTCGCTTTGAAGGCTCATTGTTAATTGTAGGAGTTGATGATTCTACGGGATTCTTTCGTTTAAAATACCTCTCCATATCTATAGAAATAAAAGTAGAAATTGTTAACAAATTTCTATCAATAAAAACCTAAGTTTTCAACAGTCAATAGTATTGTTCCCCAAAAAAGTCACAATCAATAATATTATATCTAGGGCCATGAGTTAGCTTTTACCTTTGACTTGCTTTGCTCAAAGTTTGAGAATATGGTCTGTGGTCCCGGTTCCCCAATCTACAACAAAAAAAATAAAGATCCACAAAGACAGCCATAAAATGCTTTCTTGAGAAAATCAGGCCCACAAAACTGAAATAGATTCACTAGTATAGTAGTATATAAAATGCTTTCCTTTTTCTTGGGCCTCGTCCACGTTCTTGTTCCATAACCATAAAGAGTGAGTTCCAAAAAACAGCCACAGACATTGATTTTCATCCCCATATCCATTATTCATGTAAAGAGAAAAAATATTTAGAGAGATTGAGTATTTGTGGTTCAAATCTTGAAATCCACTTTGTATAAAAGAAATTTGGGATCTAAGACTAAGCTACTCACTTGTAAACGGGTCTGAGGAGTGATGACTCTGAAAAAAAGCTCCAGCTCCTCAGCGGACAGCGATGGTGAACTAGTGATCAAGATTGAGGGTTTCAAAAAAATTTCCTTCAAATCGTGAGTTCTTCATTCCCCATTTTTTTTCTGAGATACAGAGAGGGGAAAGGTGGCTGGAAATTGGAAAAGGGGAAAGTAAGAGAGAGAGGGAGGAAAAAGTTGTTGGAAAAGGGGAAAATGAAAATGGCAACCCTTGTAATTTGGTTGGGGTATAAGGGCAAAATATTTGGAGGAAAAATTCTAGAGGGCAAGTTTACAAAAATACCCCCAAAATTACATTATTCTCCATAGAAAATTTTCCTTCAGTGGGGTCAATGGACCCCCCTTGCCCAATGCTACTTCCGCCCCTGGTTGAGAGGGTTGAGGCACCACATTGCGGTTGTAGGTGGAGAAAAACAAACAGTACCTAGCTAGAACAGCACTGGAGTGCAACAGCTCCACGTGACGTTCGAGCAGATCCCTTGATGCCTTCGCCGGAACCTTAATCTGTAAAACAAACAAGAGGTGAGCGCACCTTCGCCTCTTGTGGCAAAGGCCCTCCAATGTCTAAGTTAGTATCTCGTACTGGTGGAAAACCCTAATTGTTAGTAGGAAAGTAAAGCTTATCTGCCCCTTATTGCGTACCTCTTTCTTCTAGGTATACCTCGTATTTATAGATATGTGTATGCTTGCTGCCCAAGCATCTTTGTTGCCCAGGTTTCCTGTCTCGCATAGGAAACCTGGCCTTTTCAGGGGTCTTCTTGCCCAATCAACCAAGATCCCCATCACTCAGGGACTCTTGCCTTTATGGGACTCGTTCCATAATAGGACTGTCTTCTCGCTTATCTTGACTGGATGTTGAGTTCTTCTTCTAGAACACTCCCACTGTCTTATCCCTTAAGACTACGTTCTTCCAGATAACTCTATCTCTCCGGCACTTTCATTGCTGAACAGACAGTACTTCTTCATGACATCTCATGTCTTTGCCCCTATACTGTCGAATAGTCTGTATTAATTGATGACTTCTCATGTCTTTGATGCTTCACCGCCGAACAGACTAATAAGTTACCTGGCCCGGCGTCTCGTACTACTCTTCTCAAAGGATGGACCTGTGCATCACGTGTTCGGCCACTATGTATACTTATTTGGGAATACTCCCTACAATTGCTCCCCAACTTTGCTCGTTGCCACTGTTTGGGGGTAGTGGGTAAAGCTTTTTTGGAACAGTTCCTAGGCCGAACTCCTTGGGGCCCCGGGCAAACATAGTATTTATTTTCATTGATTTTTTTTGGCAGCTTAGTCATTATACTGACTCCACGTGGCACATTTCATACTCCTCACATTTAATTTGAATTGACGCTTTAAAACGGTGTTAGAACGGTGTTCATTGTAATTTTACTTTCCGTTACTTTTCACGTAACGGAGTGAGTGGGGGCGTTTTGCCTCCTCTCCCACTTTACCCTTTCAAGGGTTTATTTTGGGTTTTCATGCTCCAAATCAATTATTCTCTTTCTATCTACAGAAGCCAGGCGAAAAAAAACATCTTCTCTCTCTGCCATCGCCGCCGTTTGCTTCTTATTCGTGTTCTCAGGCAACTACTTTGTTAATCTCGTAAGATTTCTGCTCTCTCTTCTTGGATTTCTTTATGAGATTTCTTCTCAGATTCTTTGGTTTCTAGGGTTTCATCCATCCCCCTTTCTGGTTTTCGATCCATTTTAGTTTGTTATCCAATTCCTCCATGGCGAACGAGGATGATATTGGCCCCAAGCCTGGTAAATTTAGGAAGCTTTGCGAAACCCCCGCTGCAATGGTAGCTTTTAGGACCAAGTACAACGTTCCTGATAATGTTGGGCTTGAACTCGCCCCCCTAGGAGCTGAAAGGAACGCAGGCTCATGGGATAGAACGTGTATTCTCATTGTTGCCATTGTTGAGGGTGGAGTTTGTTTCCCCCTCGATCCATTACTTCGTCGTGTCTTGAACTGGTATCGCCTCACGCACCATGCAAGTGTCTACTCACTTTTTCAGATTAGTAATGGGGATTGTGGCTTTAAATAGGATCCTAGGAACCCAAGTAGGAATCTGCGACATCCAGTGGTGGTATAGCATCGTGCTAAACCCCGAATACAATACCTACTATTTCAAAGTAAGGAATGCAGAAAAGCGTCTCGTGCTTAATTTGCCAGATTCTGCTCCAGATCACGAAATGGACTTCCTCTATGTCACTAGAGCCTTCGAGCCAATGGGGGAAGATGGCCAAGTGGTGGGCTTCCATTGCCCCCACAAATGGGGCTACCCACATATGCACTTGTTTTACTTTTTATCTTTGTAACTGTCTAAGACCGAAGGGCATTACCTTATAACATTAGAGCCCCCTGTCGGTGATGAACGACGTCTTCTCTTGATCTTGCCTGAGCATTTGGATCTGGTTGTAGCCTGAAATGCATCCATGAAGCTTAAGAGCTCATACCCTGCTGTAGAATCAACCAAGGAGTCAATCCTCGGTAGTGGGAAGCTATCCTTTGGGCATGCTTTGTTGAGATCAGTAAAGTCGACGCACATTCTCCATTTGCCATTGGCTTTCTTTACCATAACCACGTTCGCGAGCCAGTCGGGGTAGAGAACCTCTCGGACGGATCCGGCTTGGATGAGCTTGTCTACCTCCTTAGCTGCTGCTTCATTCCGTTCCGGAGCAAAGACTCTTTTCTTTTGCTTGACTGGGCGAACCGTGGGGTCCACATTTAATTTATGGGCTATGATCCTTGGGTCAATTCCCGGGATGTCCTCGTGGGACCATGCAAACATATCCTTGTTTTTCCTTAGAAATTGTAACAGCTCTGTCTTCGCTACCGAGCTCAGCCCTGCTCCGATTCTTACTGTCTTGCCAGGCTGGCTCGGCTCCAGGAGCTCCTCTACGAGCTCTTCCACAGGTTCTCCTTGTTGAAGCTTTTCTTCATCCCGAGTGTCGAGGCTTTCTATAGTCATGGTAACATTAGCACCTCTGAGTGAGGTGACATAACATTCTCGTGCCACCTTCTGGTCTCCTCTTACGCACGCTATCCCTGTTGGCGTTGGGAACTTTATCATCAAGTGATACGTGGAGATTATTACCCCGATTTTATTCAGGGTTGTTCTCCCCAGTATTGCATTGTATGTAGAAGGATAGCTCACCACTATGAAATCTATCATTCGAGTAATTTGGCTTCCTTCCTCTCCCATGGTGACCGGTAAGGCTATTTGGCCAACAGGATAGATAGGCGCGCATGCAAATCCAACCAGGGGGGAGGTCATAGGCCTTAGCCTTTCCCTTCCAACCTTGAGTTGGTCATAAGCGTGGAGATACAAAATGTCGGCAGAGCTTCCGCTGTCTATCAATACCCTTTAAGTAAGGTAGTTGGCCACGACAACGGTAATAACTAGAGGGTCATCATGAGGAACTTGAACTCCCTTTACGTCTTCCTCCGAGAAAATTATGGGAATTTCCTCCTTCTTTTGGAATTTGCTTGGACGGCCAACCATGTTAACCTCCAGGTATTCCTCCGTCCTTAATTTCCTCAAGTGAGCCTTTCTGGCATTGCTGGATTCTCCACCTCCAGCAAATCCCCCATGAATAACCTTGATTTCTCCAATAAGTCCTATTCGAGGTGCAGCATCATCTCTTCCATCCTTGTTCGTATCATCCTGCCTGGGCTGTTTTTGATACTTCTTTGATACAAAACGCTGAAGTCTCCCTTTCTGGATCAATTCCTCAATTTGCTGCTTTAGATCTATGCAATCATCCGTATTGTGACCGTGGTCTCTATGGAATCTGCAATACTTATCTCTAGCTCTTTTGCTCGGATCGGATCTCAATTTTCCGGGCCATTTGAGGTCTGGATCGTCTTGGAGACTGCTGAGGATTTGCTCTGCCGTAGCTATGAGTGGAGTGAATTGCTCGTACCGGCCTTGAGGCGGTCCTCCTCCCCTTTTAGGGGAAGTTTGTGAATCTGCCTTCTTGTTTTTTGGTTCCCCTCCCGTTTTTCGGGTGGAGTTCTTTCCCTTTCTGTCAGGTGGTGGGAATCCTCCTACCTGTGACGGCCCTGCTTGGGGATCAAAGCCATCACGGGTTCGCCTTGCATAAACAGCTTCCTCAGCATTCATGTGCTTCTGTGCTCTGAGCATGAGCTCCACCAGGGTCTTGGGTGGTTCTTGAGATAAGAGGTACAGGAACTGTCCTGGGTACAGTCCGGCTATATATGCAGTTATACTCACGCTGTCATCAGCTTCATCTATCTGAACCACCTCTTTGTTAAACCTGGTGGTGAAGTCTCTCAACGATTCCCATCGTCCCTATTTCACCGTTAGGAGATGTGTGGCTGGCTTGCCGTAGCGTTGGCCAGCAATAAAGTAGCTTACAAAGTTCGTGCTGAGCTACTTGAAACTTCGTATACTCCCAGGGGGGAGCTTATTAAACCATGCCCGGGCACTTCCCTTTAGAGTAATAGGGAAAGCTCGACACATGACTTCGTCAGGAACTGCTTGCAGGTGCATCAGGGACTTGTACGTTTCCAAGTGATCCAACGGGTCCGTGGAGCCATTGAACGTTTCCAACTGAGGCATCTTAAACTTCCTTGGAAGGGGGCGCCCCATGACTTCGGAGGTGAAGGGAGAGTCCGTATTCTGCACCAGTTCTTCCACCGTAGTAGGAGTCTGTGCCTTGACTTGCTTCATTAGCCCTTCAATCTGATTCTACATCTTGAGAATCATCCCTAGTTCATGGGACGATTTCTCTAGGGGGGCTTGCTATTCCTCTTTCGGTTTTGGCTTTCCTCCTCACTAGACTCGTTTTCTTCCCTGTGATTCTCTTCCTCCTGTTGATTCAGGATGCTTGGCTCGGAGATTTGTATACGCAAGGCTGCGTTTTCCTGCATCGCGTTTTGTAACCCTTGGGTTAACGTTTTGATTTGCTCCTGCATCTGAGCAAATGCTTCTGGAGTCATCTGATCGCCTCCCGTCTTACTTGCCCCAGCGGCATTAGCCGCTTCTGCTGCTTTGGCTGCTTCCGCTGCCTTGGCAGCCTTCTCAACAATGGCAGTGGCCTTGGCCGCTCTTGCGGCCTTGGCTGTCTCGGCAGCTTTAACCGCGGCGGCGGTCTTGGTGGCATCGTCGACGCCCGTTTGCGGGGGGTCTGAAGTCATCGTTGTTCTGCTAGATCGGGTATCCACCATGCAAAACTATTCACCGTGAAGGAGAAAGTCACTTCCCACAGACGGCGCCAGCTGATGAATCAGCTTTGTATCCGGCCTCAACCTGTTCTTACAAATACAACGTGAGAGCTAAAGTCACCGGTGTGGTGGCGTGCCGACCACCCTCCGATGCCTAAGTCAGTAGAGAATATGATAAATGGTGGGAGGATTGAGATTCACAGGCGTAAAAATGGGCGTACCTTAGTTGAAGCTCTACCGTCACTTTTATAGGCATTTAGTAGGAGGTTGAGTCCTATTTGGACTGTGTTCCGGGGATTCCTTGGTTATCCGCCTGGTGATCGTGGAGTCCTGCCTTAGCTAGGATTCCATACTCACATAATGTTGGCCGGGGATCTTTATCCTTGGGATCATCGTGTATATCTTATCTATACTTTCTCCTTTATCCCACATGGGATATCTCCTACAGGGATAAGCACACTACGTGAGCGTTACTTGCCTAGCCCTGGCTGGGCTTCTGAGCTGATCCTTAGATCGTGGCCCAACTTCGTAGGATGGAGCTGGACCTTTGACTTCAGCTCAGCTCCGTCTCGAGGACTGAGCTGGCTTAGTTGATGTACTTCGTGATGGTGGCAAGCGAAGCTGACAGTATTACTCCCCAGCTCCCTTTCTTTCTCCAGGCTGGGCTCTTCAGGTCTTCCCTACTTATTAGGATCATTTCATAATCAACGTATATTCTCTCAAACACAACAATTTCATGTAGCATACATGCATCAAATTTAGTGCATCTATCCATTGTGAATTTCCCTACAGCTCTGAAGTTTTTTTTTGAAACAAACGCTATATGGAAAATCATAACTATATTCCTGATGTGCATTCGAATTCTTTTTTTTTAAAACACCGTACTGGCTCTGATACCACTCTGTCACGACCCAAACCCATAAGGTAAGAATCAATGACCGGCCAGTGACTTTCACCACCCAAGGCCTACACTTCTTTTTTTCCACTTTTAAATTGATAAATAAGAACATTAGAATAAAATACATTCAGAGCTCACTTAAGTGCAAATACATACATATTTGCCAGCAGGCATTATTACAAATCTTGTGGACCATTGGTACCACCAAACCACACCATGTAAGATCACACACAAATCTCAAGCTTCTCTTATTACAATACTGAAACCCAACTTATTCAATAGAAATAAAAGCCACTTCGATCTCTGAAATTATGCCACTCGATATTTAAGCCAACTTCACTCACAATGTCCTGAAATGGTCAAAAACCATTCCAGTGAGATTACGGTATACAGAGGTTACAAGTTTACCATGGGATTAATCAATTAATCATAAATTTTGTCAAAGGAAATCCAACTTTATAAATCATTCCTCAACAGATTCATGCGTATTGACTTCAACCATCATGAACGGACACCGATTATGTCGGGAGCGACCCGATAAATAACAGAGGAAATGATATCAAGTCCTTAGGACACCCGGCTGTGCCCTACCCTATTCTCCACACTAAACACGCACTTCTTTCAAATCTGTCCCCGTGTCAGGACCTTCGTTCAGATGTTCGATACCATTCAATTCATTCCCTTTTTCCATTAATCCCATGACTATATGATTTATAAACATCATTTCCAAATTCTGCTTGATTCAATATTTAAATTCACGTGTCAATCAAAATATAGAATCATGCATTGCATAATAAAACCAAGAAGAAGCATGTAACCAAAGTATATCCGTAACTCACCTCTGTAGCGTGAACCAAAGCTACCCCCACGTACAATGCTAATAATTTCTGTCGGGACCTGTTTCGGGTCACAAAAGTATTTTACCCATTTAATACCTATTTAAAACGGAACTCAGTTCCTACAAAACTAAAACCAAAACCCATTATGATCTATATAAGGCAAATGGGCCAGTTGGGTGGTGGTGTGCTTCAATGGCCATGGCAGTGTTGTCCATTTTCTTGGTTTCCTTAATGCTAGATTTAGAAAGCACAAATCGAGAAAGAGAAAAAGTTAACCAAGGAAAAGAGCGAACTGCCGGGATGGGGGTCGTCAGAGGTTGAGTGTTTGCCAGGGACGGAGACAGCCGAGGTGAAGTCGTACGACGACGAAGGAACGGAAAAGATGGTAAAGATGGTAATGGTGTTATCTGGATGAGACGAAGGAAGAGGATGGTTGAGCTTTAATGGAGAGAGGAGGTGATAATGAGAGTGAAGAGAGAAACATAATTGCTAGTGAGGAGGCTTCGTGCCAGAGAAAAAAATGGGTTTATGAATTTGAGATTTTAGACAATCTTCAGACAGAATTGAATATGGGAGACCCAGCTATAGGCATTCTCATCCTATCTTCTGAATCAGACCAATTATTCAGTAGGCAAAACTAAATGTGGCCGTTGCCACAGGAATTCTTAGCTGGGAAAAATATCTTGCCGAAGGTGTGTAACCGGTTTCCGACCGCTAGCGCTGTCCGGGTTTCGTTCTCAGAAAAATCTCGAATAGTCACCGTATACTATAAAAATTATTTTGAGTTTAACCACGACAATAGAATTTCAAAATAAAAATCGATAATACCAAATTTGAATTTTTTTTTATATA
Organism: Rhododendron molle; assembly: GCA_025413875.1. Lineage (NCBI taxonomy): Eukaryota > Viridiplantae > Streptophyta > Magnoliopsida > Ericales > Ericaceae > Rhododendron > Rhododendron molle. The sequence goes on along the minus strand of CM046389.1, from coordinate 10,590,775 downwards.
AAAGGTATGCGTTATCACATTAGGAGCAGTTCTTAGCTGTTTAAGCCCTTTGCTGAGCGTTGGTGTATATTAGTAGTTTACATTTCCTGTTTTAAGTATCATATTGCAGCTATTCTAACCAAAGTTTGCAGGGTGGTTCAGCAGAGATCCTGAGCACTCAAGACCAATCCCGAGCGCTCAGGAGTGGTTCCAGTGGTAGCAATTAATCTTCTTATCATTTTTCATTTCGCATCATTTCATTACCATAAACTGTACACTTGCACCTGCATACACCCTTTATTTGCTATATCTGTGAATACTTGCTAAATGGTTTCCATGAAACAAAATATTTGTTTTTAGAAAAATTCCACAAACATTGAGAAGAGACCGACTCCGTGTCAGGTGAGAGGGGTGCCGTAAAACTCTTTCCCTCTCATAACATGGCTTCCAAACCTAAAACAATCTCTGATTTTCAAATTCAAAAATAATTTTCAATCAAAACGGTTTCTCGGATGGCGAATCTTAAATCCGGGTGGCGACTCTTCAACTTTTCAAATCAAAATTTTTCGGGCCGCCTCGATCCACTCAGGGCTGTGGTAGCCCACAGTGGCAATTATGCTGGGGATAGCTTAATTAATACTTAGAGTTTAAATACATTTGGGAACAATCTTTACAAAGTCTTTCAAAAACAACGACGCTTTATGCTCGTTGAAGGAAGGAAATGGTGATTCTAACTGGATTTCTATCCGGCCGTTCCGACCTGGGGCTTTCTAATTGGTTACTTATGTACTTTTCTCTAAGTATCCACCTGGAACTGTGGTAGCCCACACGCAATTTAGACTATGGCCAAGTTTTGCAAATTTAGTATTTTATAATTAGAAGTCCTACCAATTGGTGGGACAATTTCCATGTTTTGATCTTCAACAAACGCATGAGCATCTTTATGCGTCTCGACTACGCTCACTGGTAGCATTTCATTGTCACGATTTATCATGTAAATGAGACACAAAAAACTCAACTGTAAATCAATATTACAATAAATGCATATCATTTTTTTTCTTTATTTTCTTCGTGAGCACTCTCATGCCAACAAACACTTCCTTCATCTATATATATAAACAAAAGAAAGTCGGTATTGTTAGTAGAGTAAAAAGCGCAGTTTAAAAGTCTTACCATTTGGTGGTTCAATTTGCATGTTTTGTTCTTCAACTGGTCAATTTGCATATTAATTTCATTCGCATTATTCATCCTGCAAACGGGACAACAAAAAAAACGAAGATGGGTAACTACGTTAGTAAAAAAAAAGATTGACATAATTGTGTTCCTCCTTCTATGTTATTATAAAAAAAAAGATTTAAATATTTTTCTCTTATTTCTACACGTGAAGACGCCCCATAAAGAATAGATTCAGACCCAACCTATCCTTGAACACAAAATATGGATGGTAGGGGGAACAAAAAAATTGTTAGATAGGAAATCCAAATGGGGGAGAAAAAATTGAACCAAAAGAAAATGGGTAACATACAAGGACCCTAAATCTATTTACTCAATTCTAAAAGGGAGATAGAGAGAACATCGTGCTTGGGTGTAAACCGAAAGAAAACAATTTCTATATTCAGTTAAAACAATGGAGTCACTCACCTTAATGCTTGTAGTCTCGGAAGCAGAGTTCGATGATTTTCAGTAGTATGGTTGTATTGTAACTGAGGTTGAGAGAGAGGGGGATGGGGCAGGAGAGTGGGAGTTGAGTAAAGAGAACTGGAAAGAAAAGGTTTAGGGAGAAAGAAAGAGAGAAACGATTAGGGAGAGGGAGAGAAATTTCCCTTACCCGATTTGTATTTCCATTATAGCACCGACCCAATCAATGACAATTTCGAAAATCAGGGTTGATGATTGACATAACTGAATAATCAAGATTGATAATACTTGAATTGTAATCCTGGTTTGGATTGATATCAACAACAATTTCATGAGTATCTCAGTTCTATTTTGGTAGAGTCATAAATTTTGAAAAAAAGAATTTAGAAATTATGGATAGATACATGATAGGAAAGTATATAAATTTACCATGAAACCTCATTTTAGAGGCAGAAGGTTGATGGATTGGATATATAGTATCAATCAACTATTTCCTTCTTAAAATTTGATATATTAGGTAAGGTCATGTTACAGGGGGTATTTACTTCTACCATAAAATATAAGAATTCAGTTATGTTTAAATGAACATGATTTTTGTATTTTTTTCCATGTTGGAAAAATTTATCCGTCAAATTAATGGTTTGTTACCCTTGATTTCGGGAAATTAGAGGTGTGACAAATATTTGTACAATCATTCCAAATATGCCTATACTGCCCGTAGATCTCAGCTATTGAAAAAATGTGTACCGATCCTAGGATCCAAAATATAAGAGGAAATTTAGGCATTCAAATACCACCCTCCCATATTATATAGATTTGCAATTTTTTTTTGTCGGCTATTGTGATTTTTCTTGTAGTGAAGTTTATTATTTTTAAGTTTGAAAATTATAAATAATTACCTATTTTTTAAGAACTTTTAGCGGAACATAACAAAATATAACCGAATCATTTCCTAGATATATTACCTGGAGCTCAGCAAATCATATGATTGTCCACTTGAGGAACTGTTGTCCTTCCTCTCCCTCAACCACCTGTCCATCATACTCCGAAACGCCTTGGTCATTATTCCCTTTGTTCTTCCTCTCTGTTGGGATAACAATGCGAGCTTAAGCCTACCCAACACTTCAGCCATCGGAGGCCGTGATCTTGGAATTTCACTTAAGCAATTTTTGATAAGTGCAACAAAAGACTTCAAACAAGGTTGTTCTATTTGTCCACTGAGAGAGGGGTCAATGACTTCGGCAAACTTTCCCTTTTTGAAGCACTGTTGAGCCCAATAAATTAAACCTATTTGCTCTGAGTCTAGTTTACAATCCACGGGTGGCCACCCACATAACACTTCTAACAATACCACACCAAAGGCATACATATCGGATTTCACAGTCAGTCTAAAAGTACGAAAGTAATCAGGATCCAAATACCCGAATGTGCCTTTCACTTCATTGCTTATATGGGTTATTGAATAACTTGTAAGGCCTTTAGACAATCCAAAATCCGAAATTTTAGCTACCCAATTCTCACCTATCAGAATGTTTGTGCTCTTCACATCTCGATGTATGAAACTCTGGCTGGTACCACTATGAAGGTGGTTTAATCCAGGGGAGGCACCAATACTTATGTCAAGCCTTTCCTCCCAAGAGAGAGGAGAAAAACTCGTATTGCTTACAGTTGTCTTTAGCTTGTAGAGATGATCGGCAAGGGTCCCGAGAGCTATATACTCATAAACAAGAATCATCTCTTGACACTCGTTGCAGTAGCCGATTAGCGCAACGAGATTAGCATGCCAAAGTTTCGAAAGCATCTTGACCTCCATCCAAAACTCTCTCGCACCTTGCTTGGACTTGGCATTCAACCGCTTTATGGCAACCATCGTGACACTACCATCGATGAACCCTTTATATACCTTACCGAATCCCCCGATCCCAATAACTAATGCATCATCAAAATTGTTTGTCGCTATTAGTACCTCATCCAGTGAAAAGGAACGACAGGTGCCCTCAGACTCAATCACACCAACATCGATTGGATTCTGATTGTTTGAAAAGGGCAACTGTTTGGACGAGGCTCCGGCTGAAACAACGTCCGCAGAGGGTAAGACGTGGGAAACCTTTGTCCCATTTCTTGAAAGATTGTTTCCGTGACTCGAATATGTACCACTAGAAACATTGACGGCAAGGCTTACTGGTTTACTAATTTGCCTCAAAATTCCGGCTGTATAAAGATGACATATTTTGGAGAATTTTTTAGGAACACTGGCAACAAATTGTAAGAATGGGGAATTTGGGGATAATCTCACTGATGATGGAGGAGAGAGAGGAAAGTGGATGAGAGAGGAAAGTGGTGGCAACGGTTGAAGCCGCTTCCATGGAAATGATTGGGAAGACGATGAGCGTCAACTTGGGTTGAGGTCAAGTCCAAGTGGCCCCCTCCTCCACGGATTTGTCTTCTTTAGAATGTGTGTGATGAATAAGCACCTATAGGATGTCCAAAAAAAAAAAAAGCACCTACAGTTATTAAAAAAATGTTTTGAAATCAATTAATGGCTCAAATTATTTATGTGATACTCTGAAGTGGGCTTCACAAACAAGTTTTGTACAACAATACACAAAATAATAATTTACTAACACAACAAACAGATAGAGGGATTTACTTAGGGATTAGTAGAAATTACTCCGTCCATCTGAAATTGTAATTGCTTCTGTTTTGAGAATCTAATTTTTTAGGGAACAGCTCATAATAATCTATACTACTACTTTTAAAAACACGTCTTTTCTATTTTTTACTTTCCAAAAATACCCCAATGAGTTCCTATGAACCCCAACTCTATCCCACGCCTACCCACCCCTCCAGAACCGGCACACGGTCCCATCCCATGTATCTACATCTACACTTCTTAAAAAAGGGGAAACTGTGCAGCCCATGCTCTATTTTCCCACACAAAGCAACCCAGCCCACGCTTCCTCATGGAAACACACCTTCTTCACGGAAACAACACCTCCAAAAAACAAAGTGTACGTGGCACTGCGACCACACGACCATCACAAATCAAACAGACTTTTTCGACTTCTTTCTGATAAGGGTAACGTATCCCTCATGCAAACTTACAGTGCTTCCATGTGATTTTCCTACATGATATAATGTTCCAATGACAATAACAGAATTCAACATCACACACCCACACATGAAATAGTTAATTGAATCTGGCTACAGTGTACATGTTTCCTAAGTTTGTTGAATCATTGTTCTCTTCACTATATATTTCACACAACTACTTTCGAATGCTCTTATCTTTGAACAATTATGCTTCGCCGATTTGTCATTTCCATTATCCTCCTAGGTGCGTTTCATCCTTTTCCAAGTCCCTTTTGCTCATTGGTATTGTTCATTGCCTTGTTAATGTTGTAATCGGTAAAGCATTTTCCTCTTATGCAATTGAATTTTTCAGTGGTTTAGCAACTTCAAGTTTGCGTTGTGTTGGATGACTTTTCGTTTGGAATATTAATTTTCCTCCAGTAAATAAGCCAGAACACTATCAGAAGTCATATATAGACCGTTATACATTACAGCGCAAACTATATATTCCATCAAATAATACTTAATAAGTTCCACTGCATTGTAGATCGCTCATCGAATATTCTTCAATCTATTACCATAATTGCATATCTTTTATTTGTTAACTATTCACACCTATTTATGTTGTTGGTTTAACTTCTTGGAATTTTGAAATGGACATATTTTTGTGGAAGGAGCAGGATTAAAGTTGCTGCGCAAGCGTGAAGTGGACTGAACCCAGGATAGGATTGGTTGTACGTTGAAAATTTTTGGTGGTTTACCTTCAAGTTGTCCTTTTTCATTCTCTTGCTTGCACTAATTTCTCGCACCAGGTTAGGTCAATCTAGGTAATGAGAAAGGATTCGATTGTCGCCTCAAATGAAAAGAGCAAGCCCCAGAGCTCGATCCACATTAACCAAGAATTTCAAGAACGATATTAACGTATTCAGAATTCAAAAGAACACTTGAAATCTTTAAAATAAGTTGATAACAAACTCATGATAATCCAAGAAATCTTGAAACAACCGATTATAACCTTACTGAAGACGAACCTGAAATAATGAAACGGATCCCTAATAAACCAACCCATACAAGATTGAAAATTGGTCCAGTACTAGATTTGAGCAATACCTTTGACAAGTTGAGGCTGAACATTACAAAATGAACCATTATATGCCTCCAGAGTTAGAGAAACTACGACAGAGTTAAATGCCACTGAGAGTAATTACAACAATTTAATTTGCATTGAACGGTGCCAATGAATGGATATCAACAAATATGTCATCATAGGAGTTGACTCCAACAATAGAAATTCGAACCAACTGAATAGGCATGGGCAAACAAACAGATACAAGGCGGATACGAGTTCAAATCATATGACTTCATAGTCATGGGATCAAAATAAATGATGGTCCAAAGCAGGCAACAATGGTAACAAGGTCCAAATTTTAATGGTGCCAACGAATTTGTATATCGTGCAGTACATGATCACGGTTTGGGTTCTAAAGGTTGAAGCGGCAAATTGAGTATTCACGTGGAATAACGGTTACAAGCAAACGACAAAAATGATAGTCGAATCGAAGGAATCCAAATTGACCAATATAAATTTATCTCAAGCAGGATGATGTCAAAATAATACCACAAATAGAGAATGAGAAACATCCGTCAAATTTAATAGCAAAAGTGTCATAGGATACTTTGCCACAAAGATTTAAACATGTCCAAGAAAAGCTAAGAACGGATTATGTAACAGTTAACTTGAATATCAAGAATTTAGCGGATTTCACAGAAAGCAGGTTATAATGCAATTCTAACGGGACTCAACTAGGTCAACGAACAAGGGTACTTAAAGAAACAACACTTACGAAATCGCATTTGGAGTACCACCTACTATCATGAATACGACCAGTCTCTTCCCAAATTATATCTATTCTCATCATGCTTAAATTAAAGAAGTCAAAGATATCACGTCCATATGGAACGATTGACCCCTAATCTCGGCAAATATGGTCTATTGATATTCCTCTACACGCGTGGACTAAGATTTCTTATTTTCGATTCCAAACATGAACAAGAACATGGCTCTCAATGAGTGAAATGCTTCTGAATCAAAAGTAGTGGAGCGAACAAGTAGAATAACTAGGAAAAGATGATACCTCGAACAAGTTACATTTTCTGAGAGCCAAAGAGTAGCAGGATGTGATTTAGCTGCGGAACTACATCTGTTGCTGCGTCGATGTACGTTTGTGCTGCTGCATTGAACTTGACTCACCATGCACTCTCAGTCTCTGAGGACAATTTCTCACCACGTGGCCAGGTTCGCCGCAAGTATAACAAGATCCCCCACGCCGTGGGCATTGAGAACGAATGTGACCAAACTGACGACATCAATAACACACAATCTGACACTTGAGGAGAACTCCCAATGTCCTAGAATGAGGAGGTGGCTTAAGGTCCTGCTGACCCTGAATCTCTGGCTTTGATATCCTAGGTTTCTTCTTTCCTGAACTCTCAACACTCTCTGAGGATGACCTCGCACTAACGACTCGACTTCTAGTCTCCCCTACACTCACACCAACCTGCGCACCCTCCGGAATCTCAACACCCTTCGCACACTCAACGATCTCAGGAAACATCACTTCATCCCTAGTACATTGATTCGCTTCATTCTCCTCATATGCACTACGGCCCTAGTGTTCATGATCCCCGGTTTCTCCACTCCTAACTCCATACCTCGAAAACATCTTATCATGAAAGAATAGAAGAAAGTCATCAGTATTAACCACATTGCTATACAATGCAAGTCTACAACCTTTCCAGCATGGAAAACAACACAACGCCACTCTACTGTAATGTAAATGCAATGCTATATCGACGTACTAACTCATTCATGCAAGCACACATGCGGTTTTGTAAAAAGATGTAGCGACTTTTGAACCCATGAGACTGAAAGTCTCCCCACGGTCTCGAGGTGTTCTAAACTTATGCTCTGATACCAAGTTGTCATGCCCTCAATTTTCAACATAAAGTATAAAGATTTCTGAATAACAATAACTCGCAATAATTAATACAGATAATACCCCAAATCAAGGTTCATTCCCATGATTGCAACTTAAATTCAAAGTTTCTTATCAAGCTTGAAGATTCAAATAACATGATAGAAAAGAAGGTTTAGGGTTTACAATCCTCCATGATCAAGTGATATCCATAATAGAAATTAATATTACATTCCCAAAGAGTTTTACAAAAAAATGCCCAAGTGATTTCCCGTATTAGCTTTCAAAAGAATGATGTCAAATGCACGCCAAGCACTTCATGTCCCCCTGTTCGAGTGTACCTGAAAGAAGGATAGGGTTGAACAAAACACGTGCCCAGTAGAGAATTCTATACTCAAACTATATGAAAATGAAATGAGTCATGCACCATGAATGAGTGAGAGAATATTGATGGATACGCCCAAAGTACGAATGGTTACCACCGAGTTATACTCTTAGATCAAAGGATCCTAGACTTCACGGAAAGTCACGAACCGTTCACTTCTCAGACTAGATACACCGATAAGCTTACGTTAATCCACTTTAGTCTATAACCAATTCCGAGTCATTTTTTTTATCCTTCATACGATACTACAGTCTTCCTCGAGTCTACAATCATCATTATTCAATCCCTTCATTACAGAATCTTTCTTTTCTTTTAATCAGATATATTCCTTCAATGAACACTAAGGTCACCTTGGGTCTATTTCCCTCAAGCGCAGGGTCACTCCGAGTCTATTCCCTTAATAATAATAAACATTGGTTAGCCGAAACGCACATCGCTTAACCGAACCTCCACCATTTCATAATCAACTTCATCATCATTCTATCGATTGTACCATAGTTCTTCAACCAACATTTATATACATCTACAAACACATATGTTCATGCCTATTCGTTAATTAACATATCCGCATCGCACATAACATACTAAACCCATTTATATACAATCCTACAATACTCTATCCATTTGTTATCCACATTCATTCCACTTTTATTTCACGAACATCAAATCACTCAATCGAATCCAAGAATCATTCAATCAATCACATGGCGTTACAAGGTCAATAGTCAACCATATCGCTTATAGACTAACACACATGTCCTCACCATACCTCAAATTATATCCCCGCACCTACGCAACATGCTATTTACAAGCGGTTTCCAAAGTATCCGACCTACTAGTTCCTATACTTGAATCCCGTAATAAGTGTACCAAGGACGATCGAGAGGTCCAACGAGTTATGAAGATACAAGTTACTACCTTACCCTTAAAGTCATTATACTGCTCTCATCTACCATTTATGCCCACCACGATATTCGAACAACCTACGGCACTCATAAACACTCTACGATACGTTCTTCATTTACAAAGATACTAAAATTACACTTAACCGGTGCCTAGGGAATGAGAACAATCAACGGATCATCATGGGACGAGCAACCAAGCTTAGGGAAGGTTTAAAAGTGCTTTAGAGGTATTAGAAATGATCAGAACCTAGAACAATGGAGAAAGAATCAAGATCAGCAAAGTTGCCCAAAAACACAGTGTTATCCATACCATGGTCTAAGGTATGGATAACACTTCGGCCAAGATCAGTCCAGACGCAAGGGTATGGATAACGATGGAAAACGTTATGGATAACGATGGAAAACGTTATCGATAACGATTGGTTTTATGGGCTCAGGAACAAAGTGTTATCGATAACAAAGAAAATGTTATCGATAACAATAGGTTTCGAGCAGATTTTCAACAGACAGAGATGGGTTTTTCAGCTACAACAACATCAACAACAATAACCACGATCAAAGGTAAGAATCAAGCTACAAGAAACAAGTCATTTACATATATTGAGAGTTAGAACCCCCTACCTCAAGATTCAAGAACGAATTTGAAAGTATTTCCAAGCTCTAGCTCCAATCTTTGAGTTCGAACGAAAAGCACCTCCACCGAGCTCAAATCGGAGTCATATGCGCTGCAATGCGTGATGGGACGAAGGATTGATGGTGGTTTTGTGGAGGTTTGAGGTGGTTTTGGGTGAGAGCAAGAGTGAGAGTGAGAGTGAGAGTGAGAGAGAGGTGCCGAGAGAGAGATCGGGAGATGAGAGAGATGAAGGAGTTGGGATTTTAATCCCCTACACACACACACCTTATTATATATACTCACACACACACAACTCACACTTGCACTCCCTCCATTAACAATCCTCTCATATTAACCCCAAAATCAAATAAACTCAACAAATTTCATATTTTTCTCAATCTCTAATTTTAATAAACCTTTTAAATAAATTTGAAATTACGGGTCCTTACACCGTTACATTTCCTAAAAAATTCACTAGAAATAGTCGGTAGAATTGTTATTTTAAAGTTAAAAAAGAGCCCGCCTTATTTCTCGTGGTACCATAATCTTAGATTATGAGGAGTACCAGTCTAAAAGGTACGGTTCTTTTATTGTTCCTTTAGCAGAATTTGAGAGAGCTGTTTTCTCACTTATGTGGAATTAAATAGGAGTTTTGATTGCTTGAGGATTTCACGAGAATTAATATTCTGTTTTGGAATTTTTTTTGTATGATTACGCCCACTCAGATCCTCAAAATCTAAGTCTGTAGTTGAACAAAGCAAGAGCAGGTTTATCTTTGTTTCGGTACTGGTACGAAGACATTAATTGTGCCCTAGTAACATCACTCATGTTTGCCTTTCTTTGTATCTTTTCTTCTGCATGTTTGGTGCATTGCCAAAAAGCGAAGATTTAAATCCATTATTCATCGTTCTATTATCTGAGGGTGTTTTGTACAAAATTTACCTTATGATATGCTTATCCTACGAATTTAATCGAGGGTTAAATACAAGGGAAATACTTATTGTAGACATCCCAATCTGGGTTTTCGAATAATATTTAAGTTTCCCCGATGATGAAATAGGAAAAATATACCTTCAAGGCTTGGATTGTTACTCATTTGCTACTCCTTCTCTAACCTCAAGAAAACCCCTTTTCAACCATGAAGGGTGGCCCCCGGTTCAATTGCAAAGAGAAAAATGCGTTTGCTTAGTCAAAAATAACTTTTTTCACGACACATTGAGGGTAAAATGGGCACACATTTCAATGTATATATAAAATACCTTTGAGTGAAACCAATTAGGTTAGAAAGAGGACTCAACAAGTTTTCCAACGCTTCAAACCACGTCCAAATTCGAGTTCGGGAGTGTCCGGGGCGCCCCCCCAAAGTTTGGAGTGCTGTGCCGTCTCGGAAAACCGCGCGGCATTTCAGAAAAATTCAAAAAATCACTCTGCCGCACGGGATTTCAATATACAGCACGGCATTTCTCTATATGTCTCGCGGCGTTTCTGGAAAAAGTTCTGACAGTCGCAGAAAGCTGTCGGTCACGCCTACAGGAGAAGCGTCTTTGCCAGAAAATAAGTTTTATTCGGTCCAGAAGCCACCTCTCCTCTTTGTAGTGATCATCCTTGGCCCTCTTGCCTATAAATACACCCCCCCTCTAGTTGAGAAGCACCCCTTTCAACTTTAGACAAAGTTACTCTGCCATTTTTTTGGCTCTCCTCTCTCTCTCTCTAAAAGTACCCCATTTTGATTCTCTCTCTACAACTCCTTACACCCACCACCACTATATACACCTCTTTCTCTCTCTATATAAACCCACAAGTTAGGCTATTATAAAATCAATCTCAAATTGATTTCTCGTTTTCTTTCTCTCTCTCTCTCTCTCTCTTCACTCATTTGCTTACAAGTCTCTCAAAGGTCAATTCAAATCAACTTCCACTCTCCATCTTCAAGCACATCCAAGTTTCGATCAAAAGGTATAAATCAAGTTTCCTCGAGCTAGGCCCTGTCCTAGCCCTGAGAGGACTTTTCTATAGTCAGATTTAATCCCTTTTGGTTAAAGGCTGACTTAAAAACCATTTTCACAAATTAAAGTAGTCACTGTACTGGACACACCATGCCGCGCGGCGCTTTGGTGCGTTGCACGGCATAGTGTGTTCAGGCGCGCGATGTTCCATTAGCTATTGTTTTCTTGTCTGAGCTATCTGGATCATGACCATCATTCATCGGGCCCGTTTTTGTTGTTGAGATACTGACATCAGTATTTTTGGAACAAAATCATATCTACAAGCCATGTTTTATTTCATAAATAAGATTTCTTAAATCATCTTGGATGATCAAATGTAACAAAAGTTGTTTTGTGTTCATGGCTTGATGGAATGGTACTGTCCCGAGGTCGGGTGACGTTCTGGATGCTGATGACAGTCTGATAACAGAAAAAGTCCCCCGCACGGCATACCATAAAGCCGTGCGCGGTATCGCAGTATGCCGTGTAGAAGCTGGCCGTGGTCTAGACAGTTTGTTGATGTAACTTTCCCCCTTTTTTTTATTATTGCATTATTGTTATCATTTCTGTACAGTTTGCACCACAAGTACGCCAATGTGTTATATTTAATCCAGTGTCCCTTTCCCGTACATATTTTAAAGTTAAATTCTTCAAATGATATTAAATCTCCCATTTAAAATGCTTAGTAGAGACTGGTTTTACCGGGCAAGCGTGGTGCTTTCTCAACAAAACCTTCCCCGTTCGTAACGTGGCTCCCGGATCTATAATCTCAATGTTTTCGCTAGACTAAAAACCTTTTCCAAACGAGTTCTCGGTTTCTCGGATCATCCATCTCAAAAATCCGGATGGCGACTCTTCGAGCGCGCTTTTGGGGGCGGGAGCCCACACTTATGCTTGGGATGGCGGTGTGGTGGATCTCCCAAAATCAGTCAAAGTGCACTTAAGATTGGTTCGGACACTTGAGTCATAAGAAAAAATGATAAAAAAAAAAAGAAAAAGAAATCACTAGTAACCCAGCAATGCATGTGTGTGTGTGTGTGTGTTTTTTTTTTTTTAAATCCAAGGAAATGCATGTGTCGGTCGACCAATTAGTTGGTGGGTCAGTTATCCCATTTGCCTTCAATGGTTGATAACCCCTGAGAGAGAGAAGCTTCAACTAACATTTCATACCTACTGATTTCTCTCTCTCTCTCTCTCTGAATGAGAAAGTATTTTTCTCTCAATTTCTTGTGTTTTCTCACCATTGCTCACTCAAACTTTGTTTGGAGCTTGAAGAAAGAAGAGGAAAGATGGGGAAATATTTTCCCTGTTTGATTCTTGGTAAAGTTGTTTCTCATCTCATGTTTGTCCTCATTGTTTTCTCTCTTTATTGGTGCTATCATTGCATGTGCAGTATTTTATTCCTTTTTTCTCTGTGAAACCAGACAAGGGATTATTAGTTTTGTTCACATTCCCATTTGGGTTCTGTACAAAACCAAACAAGGAAAAATACCAACTTTTCCCATAATTTGTCACTCTTTTCTTTCCTCAAGTTCCAAACAAAGCATTAACATCTAATGCAAATGGACAAGGAAGTTATATTTCGCATCATTTCCCATTTCTCACCAAATCACCAGGGCCCTGACAACATAGGCTTTCTCTTGTGTTGTTGCAGATAAAAATGGAGAACAAATGGTGGGTTTTAGTAATGGCAGTGACAGCGGCAATGGCTACGGTGGGTATTGCCGATGGCGATTCCAAGGCGCCGCCATTGGTAAAGATAATGAAGGGAAAGAAGGTTTGTGACCAGGGTTGGGAGTGCAAAGGTTTGTCCCAATACTGTTGCAATCAGACCATCTCTGACTGCTTCCAGACTTACCAATTTGAGGTTCTTTTCTCAAAGAGGAACTCCCCGGTGGCCCACGCCATCGGGTTCTGGGACTACAAGTCCTTCATCACCGCCGCTGCTGTTTACCAACCCCACGGTTTTGGCACCACCAGAGGCAAGCTTACGGGGATGAAGGAGGTGGCCGCCTTCCTCGGCCATGTTGGTAGCAAAACCTCTTTTAAGTGTTTCATTTACTTTGTCATGAGGTGTCTTCTACTTACCGACCCAGATCTCACGTGAGGGTTGAGCGTTGTAATTCTTATTGCGCGTAGTTTATTGTTCTTCCTCTTTCCGTCAACGTAGGCACACTGATATATCTTGTTTTCTCTTGTACAGTGTGATTGTTTTGTTTTCTCGGTTGTTTGTTTAGATCGATTCATCTTGGTCTTGCGTGACATACGTTCCATTTGCTTGCTAGGAAATAGCCGGAGGTAGTAGTTAGGCAAGTAAGGCAAATGAAAGTTATTTGAAACCTATATATCATATCAGAGCTTAAAGATTTAATTGGCTGTATTAATCGATTTGATTGAGTTTGAGTTATATTACTATGGCAATAGAAAATATTCCAGGATTCATGCCCTTATATCATATTGTTTCTATAGCTTTTCTAAGCAACAAAAGTGAGTGTTGTGTGCTTGGTAGTTGATGTTATACCGTTAGTACAATAATAGAATGATTACAGAAAATTGTGATCTAGAGGGTGTTAAATTGAATTCAGTACCTTATAATGGTATATTCAAGGTCTGAACAATCGCCTCGTGTGTCAACCAATATCTATCTAGATCTTCAGCAACCGTGGCATAGTAAGTGATTTTTGATTCAGCGGATAGCAATTTGTTTGCTTGGGACTTGATTGAATGCACCTGAAATGAATTTGGAGATTTTCCCTTCACCTATTCTTGTTAAAATGATAAGATTCAAATTAAATGCACTGAAAATTCTGATTTTATGGAGTACTGGACTAAGTTGATTTATCCAATTGAATGCACTGAAAACAACTTGGGCTCAGTTGATAGAGTTACAGATGGAGTATGGCTCTTTGCTTTCGTAGTGTTATTATGGAATCAAATTTCAATGAATTTCAGTTCCTTTTCGCCGATATTTTATATATGAAGTTCATGTAAGAATTAGTTTTTGGAGATTTGTACTCTCGCTATTTGGTTTGGTTTGGAATGAATTTCGGTTACTTAGGTTGCATTAATAAGTGCAAAATCGATGCAGGTGGTTATGGAGTGGCTACGGGAGGACCGTTGGCCTGGGGTCTATGTTACATTACAACAAAGAAATGAGTCCTAGCCATTCGTATTGTGACGACTATTACAAATTAACCTATCCCTGCAGTCCTGGCGCTGAATACTATGGTCGTAGTGCTTTGCCTATTCACTGGTACTATATCTGATCTTCTCTCAATCTTCTCAGGTGTTTTATGTATCTTTTGTGGGTGTCCTGTTATTGATGTCAACGCAATCGATGAATCCAACGAAACCAGGTCCGACTGAGCATGCTTTTGGTAGGATAGTGTCTTGACGCAACGTCAAGGTGAAAAGACATCCGGTTATGTCTATAAATGTGGCTTTACTCATTTTGTATTTACAAAAGCAGTCTATGTAGTATAAACAGATAAGCTGAAGGTCTTTGGTGACTACACAAGGTTCATGGCCTGTCAATTGAGCAACAATTGAGATATGTGTGGGGATCTTTTAAACTTGTTTCGCGATATTCTACTCTGGTTTCGGGTTCTTGTGACTGGGTGGTGTGGCAATGCACATTGATTGCACTCTAAACTGTGGCAGTCAAGTGTTTTTCGTGCTGTGTCTGAAAAATTGCGAACATTCATACGCCCTACACAGTCACTTTTGATCTACATCCACTGCTATGGTCGATAAAGGGATGTAGTATTGTACTTACCATTTTCCCCCTTTCACTTGGGAAAAAGACCCCGTTACACGTCATCAAAACTGTTGTGGATAAGTTTAGATGTTTTAGACAGAACTTGCAGCGTCTAAATTCCGTTGTTATACTCTTGTGCACAGGAACTACAACTACGGAGCTACCGGGTAAGCCCTAAATGTAGACTTGTTGAACCATCCAGAATACATAGAACAGAATGCCACCCTCGCTTTCCAGGCAGCGATATGGAGGTGGATGACCCCTGTCAAGAAATCACAGCTCTCGGCTCACGATGTTTTTGTCAGTACTGACACTGCTTCTTGAGCACTTAGCTTGATCGGGCATGTGAAGAGTACGTACCTACCACGTTTTGTGGTAATATTGCTGATTGATCTATCTCTTTAAATAAGAGAATACTCCAGTAAATAAACAAGATTGGTTTTGTGCAGTTGCTTTGGTGGTGGTGTGGAGACGTTGGATTAATTCATTTTGCTCTTTGTAATCTGTGTATACTGTCACTATGAGACTCCCCATCTTGTATGCTCCTCCATTTTTATATGTACATGCATTGTTTCAACTGGAAGAAAAATAAAAAAAGCTCTCTCTCTCTCTCTCTCATGTTCTAGGGTCTCCTCCAAAAGCAAAATGTTTATTAGGTGCAGTTTCACATAAACAATGCTAAGGACAAAAATTGTCCAGAACCATCCAATGTGTACGTAACCTATCATATGAAACCTATGTGCATCGGACGGTTCTAAATTTGTGCACGTTTGTATATGTAGCATTGTTTTGATTTCACATTCATGAGTGAAGCAATTTTTTGGTGATGACTGGGTAAATACATTTTACCCCCTAAACCATCACCATTATGGTCATTACTATACTTACAAGATGGGTAGGTGAAAGGGGAGATCCAGAGAGAGTGATGGAGATGCCAGGTTTTGGTTGTAATCCAATTGGGCCAGTCTTTGGTGTGGGTTTATAGTGAAAGTCTGTTTTGCATCTAAAACACGTGACATTTTTCAAAGGAACGTCAACGACGTGAACTGAATAAAATGGTTATAGTTTTTAATAACTTGGAATCTGGCCTATCGAGAAAGACATTAGACTTTCCATGCTTGGAACACTGGTACGTGATGCCCCAATTCCTTTAACTAGCATGCAATAATTTTATGGGTCCCACAACCCACATGGATGTGTGGTGAATAAGAGAATTGGAGCATCACTTGCCGATGCTCCAGGACCATCCAGTAATCCCTAATCACACCCATAAGCTGCTGCACCAAAAGGCCAACGGATTGAAAGCAAAAAGGCCAACGGATTTAAAAATCCGACCGATCCTATCCTACCCAACCAATGTGGAAAACCCGAAAAGAGCAAAGAAAAGTATACACGCACACAGTCGTCAAATGAAAACCAAAGCGCGTGGCAGAGGCTTCAAAATTTCACACAGCTGAATTTACGTGTTTTAAACATCGGGAGGTGGTGGCGGTGCGGAAGACCTCAGAAGCGGTTGGAGATACTTGACTACAGTGCACACATAGTGCGGCCACAGCTGCGAGCTGAATCCCTTCCTGTCTTCCTTAAGGAGGATTGACATCCTCCGTACATGTAAGCGACGAAGTCAGCAATTTATCAAAAATGCCCTGGTGTGTGTATGAGCTTTGATCACTTTGTTCAGGGTTGTTTTGGTCGTTTTACAGGAAATCAGTGGTGGCTCCCACGGTTTGGGGTGTCTAGATTTTGGTTATTTTCTTTTTACTTTAATAGGTTTTCAGACTTTTGATGTTTTCCTTCCATGTCCTGTTTTTCTTCCTTCAGATTATGCTCTGAGTTTTTGTGCGGGGGTGATTTGGTAATGTTACCCGTGGATTGGTTTGGCCTTCCCAGAGCAGAATCTGTTGGTTCAGTACAGCATTGAAGCGTAATAATTGCAGGAAGCTGAGTAATTATTGGGTGCAGATTCAAGGAGGAATGGTGTGAATTGGACAGCCTGTACATTAATTCGTGCTCTGTTTTAAGTTCAGAGCTTCTGACTTGCTCTGTTTTGGGGTGGAGAAAATCCACAGAGAATCTGTTTCCTTGGGTCAGGGCTGAATAGAATTCCACTGAAAACTGAGTTATAATCTTGTGCGGATTCGATGACGTGTGTTCTGAATTTTGACAGTTTGTTCATTGATTGTTGCTCTGTTCTTGGTTCAGAGCTTGTACGTTGCTATGCTTCCCAGCCTGTCCAAGAGGGGTGGAGAGAATCTACGGAAAATCTGTTCTTCGTCAAGCTAAATAGTGAATTTCTCTCTGCGTTTTGCCCTTGCTCCGTTCTGTATTGAATTTTCTGTTTGCTTAGATAAGGAATGAAAATAATTCTCTGGAAATTGAGTTACCGTTTTGTGCGGATGCGATGATTTGTGCTCTGAATTTTTCTAGCTCAGCTCATTGATGTTTGCTCTCCTAACTTACTGGGTTCTTCATCAAGCTTAATAATAAATTGCGGTTGATGCAATCAGGAATGCTCTGTATTCCTTTCTCTGCGTTTTGCCCTTGCTCCATTCTTTGTTGAATTTTTTTACTGCACATGAGCTGGCATGGGAATAATTGGAACTGAGCTATCATGGGTTGTCAGAGGGAATGTTAAGCAAAAATGAGAAGAAATCTTGCATTGATTGCTCGGGTGTACTTACCAAATCGTATAGTAATGTCCATGGCATCCTATACATTATTACACCATATTGTAATTTATCTGCAGAAGCAATGATATGAAAGATGAAGATGTTATGCTCGTAGGAATAGCTTCAATTTTGGTCCTTATTTTTGGTCTTGTATTTGTAAGATTAGGGACCTTATTGGAGTTTTTTTTTTTTAGGTAATAAGTAAAGTTTATTTCACCGAAAAAGCAGAGAGCTAAAAAAACACATAGACATACAAATACAAATATAGTGGAGAAATTATGACTCCACTGTGTTTGGTTTGTAGTTTTGAGATTTATTTTTGAGATAAAAAAGTTCTATAGGTTTACGTATTTTTCCGTCTTTAGTAATTTTTTGGTAACATTTTTACAATTTCTTTTATTTTTTGAATGAGGTACGCTAGGTACATCCAAAAAGTAAAAAATAAGTAACAAAATTAACAAAAAATCACTAAAGGCGAAAAAACATGGATGACAAAACAGTCAAAAAATTTGGAGAGATTATTTCTGAGAGGAGAACCAAAAAAAGTTGGTTTTACTACAGGATTGTTCGTGGAAATAATTATAGTATGAGGAATTATTGCTTTGCTATTACGAAATTAATCCAAGAAGAAAAGATTATGATTTCAATCCAATTTCACGGAATAAGGACGAGAAAAAGAACCTATTGGCTTTTGGGTGGCTTGATTTATTAAAAAATGAATTTTGGTTATAATATTTTCCTTTTGAGATACCTACTGACATGATGGAGCAATAATTCTAAAATAAAACATCAACAGACCTAAGAATTCGGGAAAAAAAAATGCACAAGGATGAAAAATAATTCACGGTGGAGTATTTAGCTGATGTATGATGTTGCATAACATCAAAAAAATATACACAATATTAATTATAGGGATATACATATGTGTTACTTAGGAGGCTAATATAGGGTTGCGTATTAATGGTGAGTTCTCCTAAGGCTATTAAAAAAAGGGTTCGTTGGTGGTTATTAAGATTGTTTTGAATCTGCTAATTCTGTCAAAATTCTAATCGTTGGGTTGAATTGTGCAATTTCGATAAATTAGAAGTGGTAAAAATTACTAGACTTAACCAGAATTTTTTAGGCACTTGAAAGATAACTGAAATAAATTGTGCAAATCATTAGGCACAGGTGAAATCAGTTAAAAAAATTCAACTTTTATCCAGCTATTGATAATACCTAAAACAGTTCATAAATAATAGAGTATGAGTAATTTTGTGAAATAACCACTTTAAGGATAAATATGTGAAATAGGTTGACTTATATTCGTAAAGAATGGTTTTTTTAAATACCACTGAAGACAAGTAAAATCATTTTAAGAAATCCAATTTTAAAGTTATTTCACTTATATTTGCAAAAAAATGTTATTTTTTATAGCACTGGGTACAAATCAAATCAGTTTAAGAAATCCAAGTCCTAACCAAAATAGTTCAAAAGTAATGATATCTGGGTGCACACGTAACTTATTCTGTAAGAAACTGTAGCCTAGAAAATCTAAGAAGAAAAGCCACTATTGTGACTTCCCATAGTATCTTAACTATTTGATATGCCATAAATGCCCAAAGTAAATGATTTGTATGAGAAGTACAATAGTATCTTGGGTTATTACTCTTCCATAAATGCATATCTTAGTACACTGAACAAATCAGAAAAAACCTAAAAAGGTTATAACAAAAAAAAAAAAAAGGTTCTGCTATGAGACCATTTGTTGAATCTTCCTGTTATCCTTTTGTTGCTCCGAAACCAAAGCTGTAGCTTGTTGAATCTTCCTGTATCCTTTTCTTGCTCCGAAACCAAAGTCGTAAGTACAGCTGCATAGTTCTTATTGTTTGTCGTCAAGCAAGATTAACAGGCATCCGAAAGGTATGTACTCTTACTCTTATTCTTCAGTAGAACTATGAGAACTATTGCAGCCATGTAGTAGTTGTGGCTGAAACAAACATGAATTAGGGATACTTGGTTGTTGTATTACTGCTAAACATTAGCTCTGCTATTGGTTGATATTAAGCTTGGTTGTTTGTATACATCAACTTTATTTGGATGCTCTGGAACACTTGGTCACAGGCTTGATCCCATACTTTTTCGATCCCTTTCTTCATTAGGCATGAAAACAGTTGACACCTTCTTGATAGGTTTGAGATGAATCTTCTGATGTAGGTTTTTATTCCTTGTAGCCGTTTAAGTTCCCAGAGGTTAGTTGGTGAATTCCAACAGAGTATAGAAATATGGTGGGTTTGGGTGTTGTGAATCATTGTTTGAGTTAACCTGCCATGCATGAGATATATTAGTTGTTGCGTAGCGTTAATATAGCTGGTGTGTTGCATAGCTGCTTTTACATCCCTCAATAATAGAATGCTAACTGACATACACACCTGGATTGGTTAGCTATCATGCTTGCGAACAAGAAAGCTCAAACTTCCTATGCTCAACTGCCACAAGAGACGAAAGATAAGCGGAATCACCGCCGTAGAGAATTAGATGGGAATCTTACAGAGGCATCCAGAGCAGAACGCAATAAACGGCGTAGG
Organism: Rhododendron molle; assembly: GCA_025413875.1. Classification (NCBI taxonomy): domain Eukaryota; kingdom Viridiplantae; phylum Streptophyta; class Magnoliopsida; order Ericales; family Ericaceae; genus Rhododendron; species Rhododendron molle. The sequence continues at coordinate 10,570,230 of CM046389.1, read as the reverse complement.
CTTTCGTACGCTAACCTCCCCAATACATATGCTAACCTCCCACAATCTATCAAAGATAAACACAGTGAACGGCGTAGACAATTACGATTAGCAAAAGAAAAGAACCACAAAGAATCAACACAATCAGTTTGCACTCCGATTTCGTATGAAAGTGAATGCCAAGAAATAGAATGTACCGTGGTACCCGCACAATCTGCCCATCCAAGGAACTCAGAAGTTGTAATTGAGGCAGAACCAGCTGAAACAATACCAGTGGATCAGGATTGCACGCAACCCTATGTGACCGATGTTATTCGAGAGGTTCCTTGGTCCTCCATCCATTGTCGTACTGCTGGCACACACGAGATAGGTAAGCTCCGGTTTACAGCAAATATTCTTTACAATCTAGCCAGGAAAATGTAAGGCATTCCAAACTGCTACCGTCAACTTCGAACTAAATGACAAACCTACTAACTATATGCTATAATATCAGGTTCAAGCTCGCGCGTGACAGTTGCAACTGCAAAAAGGCCAAGTATAGTTGCCAAAGTCAAATTCAAGTATGTTACATAATAGAAAATTATTCACACTACACCTAATAGTTCTGTTCTCTTGTATTTGGGAAATATAGGTAAAAGGGCTACAAGTGGACAACATGGACCTGTACGTAGGCGTCCAATACCAACTGAAGCATTTGTGTTGCCAATCATAGCTCAATGTATACATTGTGATGCGAAACGCTTCCCCTTTGAACCTGATGGTTTCTGTTGCTCTAAAGGTCAAGTCTCTGTCTATCCTTTGCGCACTCCAGCTAGACTACTAGACCTATTCCGAGGTTCAACAAAATTATGCAAAGATTTCCGCACCCATATCCACCTGTACAATAACATGTTTGCTTTCACTTCGTTTGGTGTAACCCTTGACCCACGGTACACGAAAAACCATCAAGGAATCTACACTTTTCGCGCGCAGGGTCAAATCTACCACTTCATGCGCAGCCTATACCCTGCAGATGGGAAGCCTTCTAACCTTCAGTTGTACTTCTACGACACTGCCAAGGAAGTTGAGCACATATCAAATTGTCTTGGCGGTTTAGATTCAAGCACCATTGCTCAACTTATAGATATCTTAAAGCCCAATCCATATTCCAAATTTTTCAGATCCCTAGCAACGACACCAAATATAGATTCATACCAGATACGACTTAGAGCTGATCCAATTGTGAATGATAAGACCTTCGATGCACCAACAGCATCACAAGTTGCCTTAATCTGGAAGGATAATGAAGATGATTCAGAACTAAGAGAACGTGATATATTAGTTGAGAAGCATGATGGTCATAGTGTGACAATCAAGTATTACTACGGATGTTATGACTCTCTGCAGTATCCACTGTTATTTCCGTATGGAGAGCCCGGATGGCATCGCGGCATTAAGAGAAACAGCTCCAATACACGTGCTAATCAATTGCCTACACATCCGTTAGCTAAACCCAATGCGTCTACAACAGTAGAACAACTGCTCAATACAGAATCCATGTGTAAGTTACAGTATTTAGTAAGCTATTTATTCCCAGAAATCATATAAACATATATTTATTAGTGCTGCCTTCCATCTTCAGGTTATGAGGAGACCTCCCAAAAACAAGGTGTGGTTTCAGCCCGTGAGTTCTACGCGTATCGGTTTCAAATACGGCCAAAAATTGATTCTATAATCTTAGAATCAGGTAGGCTCCTCCAACAATATGCTGTAGATATGTATGTGAAGATTGAAACTTCAAGGTTGGATTATTTCAGACATCACCAAGAGGAAATAAGATCAGATGGTACCAAGGAATTATTGATAGCGTGGCGCAAGGAGAATCAAGGGACATGCACAAAAGATATCTGGATGCAATGGCATTAGTGGAAAGATACGGAAAACCAGATATATTCTTAACTATGACTTGTAATCCCAAATGGATAGAAATTACAAATGAACTCGGGCCACACGAAGATGCACAAAATAGGCCAGATCTTGTTACTAGAGTCTTCAAGAGCAAATTGGAACAGATGAAAAAAGAGGTCATAAAGAAGAAATTATTCGGTCCTGTTCAAGCATACACTTACGTGATCGAGTTCCAAAAAAGAGGTTTGCCGCATGTGCACTTGCTGCTGATATTGAAAAGAGGCCACAAACTTACACCTGAGCTCTTTGACCAATTTATATCTGCTGAAATTCCTAATGAGAAAGAAAATCCACATCTCTATGCAGCTGTGTTGAGACACATGATGCATGGTCCCTGTGGAAAGCTTAACCCAAGTAACGTCTGCATGAAAAATGGTAAATGCAAGAACCATTATCCCAAAAAATTCACTGCGACCACAACTGTGTTGCGGAAGATGGTTATCCAATTTACCGACGAAGGAACAATAACAAACAAGTGCAGGTGCGCCAGCAAATGCTAGATAACAGATGGGTGGTGCCTTATAGTCCATATTTGTTAGCTATGTTGGATTGTCATGTGAATGTTGAGATTTGCTCAACTATAAAGGCTGTTAAATATTTGTACAAGTATATCTACAAAGGACATGACAAAATCGTTTTCAAAATCATTGCACAACGAAACAATGAGGTCGTTGAAGAAATCACCCAATTCCAGACAGCTAGATGGGTCACACCTCCGGAGGCAATGTGGCGGATCTACAAATTCAACTTGTTTGACATACAGCCATCAGTCATAGCTCTCCAGTTGCATCTAGAAAACCGTCAAGTTGTAGGCTTTAAGAAAACAACAAACTTGGACAGCGTAGCTGATTCAGATTTCTTCTCAAGAACAATGTTAACACAGTTCTTCTATATGAATAAGCACAATAAGAAAGCCAAAGAGGGGAAATACTTATACAAAGATTTTCCAGCAGCATTTGTTTGGTCAACGCAAATAAGATATTGGACTGAGCGACAACACAAAAATGTAATAGGACGTATCATAAGTATAAATCCATCTCAGGGTGAGTTGTACTATTTGAGATTATTATTGAATCACATCCCATGTCCAACGTCGTATTCTTACTTGAGGACAGTAGGAGGCAAAACATATGCTACATATAAAGAGGCAGCACTTGCTCATGGATTGCTCATTGACGATAAAAGTAACGAAAAGTGCTTAGAAGAAGCATGTGGTTATCAAATGCCTAATTCCCTCAGGCAATTGTTTTGTACCATACTTGTGTTTTGCGGCGCACTAAGTCCAAAAGAGCTTCTCTTGAAATTTGAAGAGCCCTTGACGGAAGATTATGTTAAGAAGCAGAAAATGGTCCCAATAGAGGCACGCCAATGTCTACTACGTTTTGTAAAGTCTACCTTAGAGTCTATGGGTAAGACCTTGCAGGATTTTGGTCTTGATGATTTGTTGGTAGCTGAAACTCAACATGATCGATTGTGCAAAGAAATCTTGGATGAACAGCATATAGACGTGTCAGAATTGGATTTAGTGTCTTAAAACTTAATTCAGACCAGACAAGAGCTTATAGTGAAATCTTACAGGCTGTTAGGAAAAATGATGGTACCTGTTTCTTCATAGATGGTCCTGGTGGCACAGGCAAGACCTTCCTATATCGTGCTTTACTTGCCACCATAAGATCTACTAAGAGTATTGCACTAGCCACAGCTACTTCTGGAGTTGCTGCATCAATTCTGCCCAATGGTCGCACTGCACATTCAAGATTTAAGATCCCACTAGAAAGAGATGGCAAGTTAACTTGCAACGTTGGCAAACAAACAGGTTTAGCAAAACTACTAAGAGCAACATCATTAATTATATGGGACGAAGCATCAATGGCTAAAAGGCAAATCATTGAAGCACTAGATAATCTGTTAAGAGATATAACAGAAGTTGATAGTTTATTTGGTGGCAAAGTTGTTGTCTTGGGTGGGGATTTTAGGCAGGTGTTACCAGTCATACCAAAGGGTACAAAGGAGGATTGTATAGATGCCAGTTTGGTGAGATCGCATATATGGCCTTATCTTAAAAGATTCACGTTGAAGGAAAACATGCGAGCTAGAACAGATCCTGCATTTAGCAGTTATCTATTAATGGTAGGTAACGGAGAAGAACCATGCAATTCAAACGATGAAATAACAATTCCTTCCTCAATGATTATCCAACCTGACCAAAAGATTGCGCCTATGGAGCAACTCATAACTTTTGTGTTCCCGGATTTAAGACGCTATTTTGTTGATGCAATATCTATGACACAATCCGCAATACTGGCACCCAGGAATGATTTAGTAGATCAAACAAATGAGTTGCTGATTAATAGATTTCCAGGAAAAGAGTATGTGTATACCAGCATTGATGAAACAGTTAACCTAGCTGACCAAGGTCTATATGTTGATTTCATGCATTCAGTATGTCCTCTTGGATTGCCAGCCCACCGGCTTGTGCTAAAAGAAGACTGCCCAGTGATGATGTTGCGGAACTTGGATCCTTCCAAAGGATTATGCAACGGAACCCGACTAATATGTCGAAAATTGCACAAGCACGTTATAATGGCGCAAATAGCTGTTGGAGAACACCAAGGCAATATTGTATTCATACCTCGTATTTCACTACAGCCAGCTGATGCTAAACTTTACCCTGTGCAATTCACCAGGCGTCAATTCCCAATAAGGCTATGTTTTGCTATGACGATTAACAAAGCTCAAGGCCAGACGCTGGACATCGTTGGTGTTAATTTGCAGCAACCAGTGTTTTCACACGGACAACTATACGTGGCTCTTTCCCGTGCCACAACAGCATCGAAAATAAAAGTTATATTGGATACATCCTACGATGGAAACCAAATTACAACATCAACTAAAAATATTGTGTACAGTGAGATACTTAGCGAAACACACTCAAATCCAACAGAAATGGACACCAACCTATCAGCTGTAAGTATAATCTTAAATATCAGCAAACATATACTTTGAAATGCTTTTAAGTTTTTACAAGTCTTCTGGATCATTGGCAGGTTTAGATTTAGTAATTTGTGCCTTACCACTTGTGTTTATAATATCACACACGTGTGGAGTAATTATATTCATGCACAATAGTGTTTAGCTGCTTAAATGTAAAATCCTCCCGCTTAAAGGGTACAATTCTGCAATTACAGGTTAGCATTATTCCCTGAACTATGGCAGACAATTTGTGCATGATTAAGAACATCAAAGAAGGGATGACCAACTGGACAGTTCAAGCAATGGTGATTGAAAGAGGATACCCCAGAGTAACTACAGGAGATCAGACTTATCAGAAAGTCATCCTCATAGATTCCGAGGTTAGTATAGTTTCTACGATGCCTCCATCTAAGAAGAACACCTTCAGATTTATGATTTTAAACAATTAGACAATGTCACGTGTAGGGCACTAAGATCCATGCACCATTTGGAACGCTGATCTACGAGTGCTGGAAGACACCCTCAAACTATATCACAGGTACTTGATAAGCAATGCAAAGGTTGACATGACCCCACCAAATTTCCGACTTTCGACAATCCTCTACAATGGACTCTTTCTTACAGAACACCAATTGAAGAAATCGCAGATGTTGTTTACGATATTAGACGCATCAAATACGAATTTGTGCCACTTCAAGATTTGAGTGAATATGTCCGCAACGATCGAGGCTTTGGTATGTTCATATAGATACTCAGGCATCATGACACTTTTCCATAAAGCCAAGAAGACACTAATATACCTAGAATTGTAATGTAACAGATATTCTCTTCTCCGTACTTCATGTTGGTACTAAACGCACTACAAAGGATATCAGCAGCATACAGAACAAAATTGTTATTGATGCAAGGTACATTGTGTCCTACATCCTATTACCATCATAAATATATTTGTTGTTACGATTAAATAACCAATCTAAATCTTGCATGTTACCACCAACATTTCTCCGGAATTCAACCCATGCAAACGTCTAAAAAATGTGCAGCAATGTTCCAACAACGCTCATGCTATGGAATCAGTTCGCAGAATTAATGAGTACACTTGAAGGCCCATTCCCCATTGTACAAGCAACAAGAATAAAAGTTAGCACCTTTCAAGGTAATTTATATACTCCACCCTTGGTTAAAATGGTGACCCATGCTTAGGGAATTTAAAGTTACTGAGATTTGGAAATACCATTATGTTGACAGTTTCCAGCTTGCGACCAAAGGTTCTTCTACCTTCAGCTTCAATCCGCCAATTCCTGCAGTTGAAAAACTACGTGCTTGGTGGTAAGAACGTTTATTTACAGACATCATGTAGTATAAGGTCTAAAACCAAATCTAAGAACTATTGTAGATGTATGGACAATGCTAAGGCAATTCATAAAGCCAGAAAGGAATATGAGTTTGACACCACTGCGGAATAATGAGACACCAAACAAAAAGGAGTTCAAACATGTTAATGACCTCCCAACCATTGTTGACAAGGTACAACTTCAAGATCTTAAATATATTATTCAATATGGTGTTACAAAAGCACAAGAAGTAACATAGAACTATGTGCAGCAAGAATTTCACTGGGTTCAAGCCATTTGCAAGGTTGTTGATTTGACACAACGATTCTGGTATTTGACATGCTCAAAATGCAACCATGCCACAGATGCTATGAGTGATGGTCTATTTTGGTGCAATCACCGTAAAGAGCGCGTGCCACCGGTAGCCAAGTTAGTTGTTACTCATAGAATTTCTTTCCGACGAATACATTAACCAACATTTGATATCATAATTAGGAAAGACTGATTGTATGATTGCCTATGAAATGTTTCACAGCCTCAAATTCAACGTAGAATTATCAGACCAAACAGGTTCCATCGTTGCTACTGTGTTCCCACGAGATGCCGAAGGAATGTTTGGCATCACTGCTGAATACATGAGAGAAAACATAAAACAGGTAACTCGCATCACAAACGTTGCTGAGAATCCAAACATATTTGTGTCCATAATTCCTAAACTGTGAATCCAAATATAGGGTGAGCTATGTGCATCAGCAATTGAAAAGCTGTGTCAAGGTGTGGAATATGCTGTGCGAGTCAAAGCATTCAACTATGCACAGTATAGGCTCCCAAACTGTTTGTATTCAATCCATGAGTACGATCTCCCCAGCAAGACCAAACAAGGAACGACTGCAAAAAACACTGGTGGGTCAACTTCAAAGATTGAAAAGCCATGCAAAAAGGCATGCCGACAGCCAATAGTGAATGAACAACGCAATGCCTACACAGATGAGGATGATCTTCCACTTGCAGTTGCTTTTCGAAAGAAGAAGAAGAAGAAGAAGAAGAAGAAGAAGAAGAAGAAGAAGAAGAAGAAGAAAAACTAAGTTGAAACATGCAGGCCAACTTTGTAGCAAGATTAACTGCCACTGCTGCAGTTACGTATACCTAACTAATGTAACCGCCTTTTGACCTATTTTGCCAAACCTACTGCAGGTATATCTAGCAACCTATTAAGGAATAATGAAACTAAGCAGTTATGGTGCAAGCTACATTCTGATGCATGCAATCAACAAAACAGACTATCCAATGTTGTATGCTGATCTAGATGTTTCGTATAAGTCCAATTCTTAAGTTTATAGTGTAAGCAAATGACGTCTTCCAAGTTAATGTGTCATCTTGTTATTTTACCAAAATAAGTTCAGAGTTTCAACGTTTTGCAAATCATGTCCAATGCCTAAAAGATTCCACATCAAAAACAGTGGTCCAAAATTAATAGCTCAGAACTCACTCTTTAGTGTGCATTAAATTCGGACTATTCAATACACGAAAACATTAAATCAAACCTGAATAGCATAACAGGTTCAGAAGAATTATAGACCTTTGAGTAGTCATTTGAGGTGAATGCATCTTCCATTAAAAAAAAAGGTGAATGCATCTTAAACTTTTATGGTCTTTTACAAGAAAAACACCAATAGCTCGGAACTATAAATCCTAGATAACACAATGAATCATAATGTCGTAAATCACAAAAACACAACACATTAATGGTTCCAGTTTAAACTTAATTTATTGCACTTAAAATAGCTACAATTCTCCAAATACCACACATCTACATTAATTACTTTAATTCATGCAGATTTTAGGAATAACAATAAGTAAAGAATCCTACATATAGTAAGTTTACTTTAAATTATGATCAGGAGTTTCGAGCCATCAAGATGAACCTAATTCTAGGTTTAGATCATGGCAATGGATTTCTTGGCTGGATTAACATGATGAGTAGGCGAACATAACTATAACAAACAACTGACTAATCTGCCATTAAAAAGATACCTATAACACAACTGAGTTATGCTCTCATTAATTATAATAATAATAATAAATCAGCTTATTTGCAATATGAATACAAAACAACCTTCTGCGTATGAAGAAGGTTTCTGTTGCAAAGCGTGCATATTGGGATTACTTAATGGTGTCCATGTCCATTCTATGCATAATCTTTGAAGGAAACTGAGAGCTAACAATAGGTGACGAAACATAGTCATGAAAACTTCACTCATAGTTTATTTGTTTTCTTCTTCCTTTGGTTTCTGTCATGAGTACAAAAACTTAGGCCAAGATCATTAGCCAATACATGAATTTCTATAAAAGTCTATCCTAAATATTATGTAATATATACATAGAACGAAAATATTGCCTATTACTAATAGCTGGCCTTCTCTACGTGGATAGCCTATACCATTAATGACTCAATGTACCACTTCATCTTACAAGCAATTGTATAATGATTGTGATATACATCTAACCTAATATGTACCATAATGTAGCCCTGCAGTATCAATATGCGTGCTCATCTTCAGGATAGGACAAATGTATGTATATATTTTTACAGTGACAATCTAAAACGAAGATATGTATCTACTATTGGACAGGTATTTCGTTTTTAATTTGATCCTAAAAATATATGGATTCTCAATTTATGTTACAGATACACAAAGCCCCACATATGAATTGGTTTTACAGTTTGCATGTCATTGAGGCAATTAATCAAATACAACGCAGGCATGGATGAAACCCGGTCTCAAATACATGGAAAGTTCAAATTGTAGGCTCACTCGTTTGGAATATGTTCTAATTATTCAGGCCTCAATCTATTTCGAACACACCAATGCATATAATTGGAGTAGAAATGAACAGTTCAACGAACAACACTCAATCAGTAGCTGTATTTAGAATGCCCAAATGTAGGATACATTGGAAGTGTTTACAAATGGATTACGTCAATTCAACAATTTCCATGCCCCATTCCGCTTAACGTTTTCTAAAAGTTAACATTTTGTCTTTATTTGAATTTTTTTCGCGCTTATTTGGTTTGCAACAAATTTTTTGGATTGTCGAGACGAATCGAAAAAGTAAAAAAAAAAAAATTTACTTCTGCTCAAATATTCTGATCAAGAACCACTTTTAGGCTCAAAAAGTCGACTTTTTGAGGTTAAAAGTGGTCCTTATTCAAAATATTTGGGTAAAAGTTTTTTTTTTTTTTAACTTTTCCAATTCAACTCGACGAGACGAATCAAAAAACTAAAAAGTGAGGCACATAACAAACAAACTCGGGGAAAAAAATCAAATAAAATCCAAAGAATTGAAAAAAATGAAAAAAGTTGTTAAGTGGAAAGGAGTCTAAGAATCTTGAGGAAGACGAACTGTTGGGTTGGTGGTTTACAATGCTTACTAATCTGCACTTATGGATAGAGTTGCAATATCTCCTCTTGGTATAATAATGGTTCCAATCATGAAAAATCAAAGGTGATCTGGTTGATATACATGGGTGTCAGACATGGTACTGACTTGCTACTTCATTAATTCTAAAGCTGTACAGTGAACTGAAACTGCAGGAGGAAAGTCAGTGCAGGAAAAGGAGCAATGAGTGTACTCATGTACTATTTGGGGTTGCACTGCACTTGCTTGGTTGGATATATCATAATTCCAGTCGATACACAAATCTTCATTTATATATTTCGTAATACAACAGTACTTTGTGTACTATGGTTATTGACAAAATTTCAGATATGAAATATATAATGTTGAAATATAAAGTTGTAATCCTCGGTCTGACCTCAGCTACTGCTTAGTAGATGTCCAACCAAAGCTCTTATGGGTCGAAATACTGGGACACTAGGCGACTGTACATCAGAGGAAATACTAGGACTGAAACCTGTTAAAAGATTCAGGCTGACAGTACTGATAGATATGATCATTGTCCAAGAGGCGTACACCTCAAGCTTCTGCAAATAAAGTCCTTCCCGATATTCAGTAATAAGGGAAAAGCTTGTTTGTTCTTGTTAAATGAATTTACCCTTTATTCTTACAGGACGAATAACGAAACCTGCTAATAATAATTGCAGCAAATAATTTCTTGATAAATACATAAAAAATTAGCTTATTAGTCTATTCTCGTCCATATTGAACATCAAAGGACCGAGTTCTTTGACGTAATGATAAGAAGAGCCAAATTTTAGCCAGTTCCTTGAGTTATAGAAATCATATCACAATTAATAGTACTGGGGTGGCACATGTAACGCTGCTTGTTATTACGTAAGACACCTAAACCTATAAATAGACCTAGCAAGATATGGAAATTATGTCAATCTCCATAGTATCTTGAGTACTGAATTGCCATAAATGCGCAACAGCTTTAGAAACAACTATGAAGAGAAGAGAATGATGTGTATTTCAATAGTATCGTGGACTATTACTTTGCAATAAATGCACACCGTAGTGCACCCCAAAAATCAAGGGAAATTAAAATTAAAATAATCCAACGTTCCGCTATAAAATCATGGCCTGAATCTTCCCCTCATCCTTTTCTTCCTCCGAAAAAAAAAACCCTGCAGATATATCTGTTATATCTGCAGTTTTTCTACAATTTGTTCTCCAGCAAGATTGCTAGGCCTCCAAAAGGTGTGTATCTCAAGAACTCCTCCTAATCTTGTTTATTGGTAGAGCCATAAAAAATATTGGAAACCTGTGATTAGTTGCGTATTAAACAGCATAAAGTTACACTCACTTGGTTGTTGTATTAATGTTCTTCATTGTAGCTGCTATCGCTTGATATTAGTTTTACTATCTGTTAACCTTTTGATTATATGCTCAGAAGAAGACAACAATTTGCTAGAGCTAGACCAGTGAACCATTTTGTTGGAGCCTGATTATCATGTTGTGCATCATTGAGATTAGCTATTGGGTATTATAATGCTAATATTTCATACTCAGATATTAGAGTGCTGATTGGCATAACAGGAATAATATAATTGAGTTTTACAGTACCTGGTTTAAGTAGCTGCCATGATTGAGAACAAGGGAGCTCAAACTTCCTATGCTGGTATTCCACAAGATACAAAAAATAAGCGTAATCAACGTCGTAGAGAATTAGATGATAATCTTCTGGAACCAGCCAGGATCGGGCGCAATGAACGGCGTAGGCTTTTGTACACTGATCACCCAAAAACATATGCTGATGTTCCTCAATCTACCAACAACGGGCACAATGAACGCCGTAAACAATTACGCTTAGACAAAAAACAAAAAAATGAAGAATCAATAAGAGCAGTTTGCTCGAAATATGTATGAAAATCCACACCCAAATATGATACATACCATGGTTCCCATACAAACAAGCCATCCAACCAACTCAAAAGTTGTGACTAATCCATTTCCAGATGAAATAATGTCGAATCAAGATGCCACACAACCCTTTGTAGCAGGTGTCATTACAATTGTTTCTCAGTCTTCTAATCGTACTCATGCTACCAGTATACATGAAATAGGTAACTTTATGTTTTTATTTAGGCTTTCCCTATAACATAACAGTTGTAAAATAAGTATGAAGTTCCATAAACCATCGTCAATTTTAAAACAAATTTGGACTTTCTAATTACAGTCTATAACAGGCTCAAGCTCGCGCGCGACAGTTGCAACTGCTAAAAGATCGAGTATGTCTGCAAAACTTAAACTGAATTATTTGTTCACAGAAGGAAATTGTTCACACTAAACCAAATAGTTCCATTTCCTCGTATTGTCCAAATATAGGAAAACGGAATGCAAGTGGCCAAGCCGTGCCTATGCGTCGGCGTCCAGTTCCAACCAAAGCATTTGAGTTGCCAAATGTAGCTTAGTGTGTTTACTGTGATGCCAAATGCTTCCCATTTGAACCTGATGGTTTTTGTTGCTCCAAGGGTCAAGTCTCCCTCAATCCCCTGTGTACCCCAGATAATCTACTAAACCTATACCGAGCTTCTTCGACATTAGCCAAAGATTTCCAGACACATATTCGCCCTTACAATAATATGTTTGCTTTCACTTCATTTGGTGTAACTCTTGATCCGCGGTACACAAAAAACTATCAAGGGATCTACACTTTTCGTGCTCAGGATCCTACCACTTCCTACACAGCCTATACCCTACGGATGGGAAGCCTTCCTACCTCCAGTTGTACTTCTACGATACTTCTAAGGAGGGTGAGCACAGATTAAATTGTCTTGATGATTTAGATTCGCACACCATTATTTATCTTATAGATATCTTGAAACCCAATCCCTATTCAAAGTTTTTCAGATCCCTAGCAACACCACCAAAGTTTTTGCAGACTACCAATAACAGTTATGTAAAATTTCAATTATAAAAACGGTTTAAAATGTGCAGGAAAATTCCAACAATGCTTATGCTATGGGATCAATTCACAGAACATGAGGGAGAAATAATGGCTACATTTGAAGGGCCATTCCCTATTGTGTTGGGTGCAAGATTCTAACAACTATCAACGTAATCTATAAGTTCTACTCATTTTGCAAATGGTCACCCATGTTAATGGAATTCAAGGTTAACAGGGGTCGGAAATACCGCTATGTTGACAGGTTTCCAACTGTCAACAAGAGGTTCTACTACCTTCAGCTTCAATCCGCCAAATCCTGCAGCTGAAAAACTGCGTGCTTGGTAAGAATGTTTATTTACAGGCATACTAAACTATGAACTCTAAAACCAAATAAAACAATTGTCGTAGGTGTATGAGTAATGCAAAGGCAATCCACAAATTGCAAGAAAGGAATATAAGCGTGACACCACCGTGGCATGAGACACCACACAAGGACTTCGAAAAGGTTAATCAACTCCTAACCACTGTTGAAAAGGTACAAAATCAACAATTTGAATACATTATTGAACTTGATCTAACGAAAGAAACACAAAGTTAACTAAATCGATGTGCAGCAAGAATTCCACTGGATTAAGGCCAGTTGCAAGGTTGTTGATCTTACACAGAAATTCCGGTACTTGTCGTGCTCAAAATGCAGAATTGCCGTGCAACCATTGCAAAAAATGAGTATCGCCAGTAGTAAAGTCAGTTCTTACTCATAGAAATAGTTTGTTGAATACATTGAAGAATAATCTGGAAACAAGGAAAATCTATTGTATAATTCCCCTGGAAATGTTCAACAGCCTTAAATTCAACGTGGAATTGTCAGACAAAACAGGGTCTATTGTTGCTACTGTGTTTCCACCAGATGTTGAAGGCATGTTTGGTATCACAGCTAAATACATGAGGGAAAACATACAACAGGTAACTTGCACTTCAAACAATATTCAAAATAAAAACATAAATGTGTATGGAATACTAAAATTATAAATCTAAATATGGGGCGACCTATCTGCAGCAGCAATTGAAAAACTTTGCCAAGGTGTGGAATATGTTTTGCAAGTGAAAGCATACAACTACATGAAACGTAGGCTTCCAAATTGTTTGTACTCAATTCATGAGTATGATCTCCCCAGCAATGTTAAGCGGGAGGACCATGTTGAAAAGGCTGGTGGCTCATCTTCAAAGATTGAAAAACCATCCAAAAAAACCGTCGACAGCTCTTTGTGAACGAACAATCCAATACTTCCACAAATGAGGGTGATTTTCCACTCGCGGTTACTTTTGGGAGAAAGAAGAAAAATTAAGTTCAAACATCAAGCCAACCTTTTGAGCGCATCCAACTGCCACACCATCTGGTTACCTAATCCTAAGTAATGTAACCACCTTTTGCTTGTTGCAATTGGTTCCAGGTTCTGAGTTGCAGTAAACTTATTGCGTCTATATCTATCAACATATTAAGGAATAATGGAACTAAGTAGTTGTGGTGGATATGGGTAGTCGAATCACGCTAGAATTATTCTGTAGGATTGGGAAAATATTTTACCTAATGCTCTATGATAGTCAACTTAGATATGTTATGCAATCACAATTCCTAAATTCCTGGTGCAAATATAACCCATATCTAAGCTACAATTGACAACAAACACATCTCAATTAAAAAGTTCCATAGAAATGTATTAGAACTTCTAGAGCCATGTGTGTCCTGTACAATACAGAAGGGATGCAGATGATTCGATAATAATTATGGACTAAGATGGATTCAAAGGGTAAAACGAACAGCCAAGTTTATTTCATGTCAAATTGGCTAACAAATAACCATAGCAAAAACCCTTGTTGTACATTCTACCACATAGCTCATTTATGTCTAGCTGGAGTAGAATAAACAACAATCAAGAAATAATAGTTTAAGAACAATCTTTGGACAGTTTTCACCATCCAAGAACAGATCTGATTCTTTTCTCTTGACAAGAATTACACGAGGGCAAGCTTCATCAGATGTAAATTCTACTTCTATGTTTCCTGTGAAACCGGCCCGGACCGAACCGATCCATACCTTTTGGCTTTTGCCCCTGTAATGCTGCCTAGAATTGTAATATTATTTTTGCTTGATTATGTAGTAAATGGTGCTTCAATTAGTTAGAAACCAATTCTTGCTTAAACAAGGTCTAGAACTGTAACGTAATTATTGATTGCTTATGTACCAAATGATGCTTGAATCAGGTCAAGCCCAAATTTTTGTTACTTATGTAACATACTCCATGGATAAAACTGTAACCAATCCGTGAGTGACAAATTAGTTTGGAACTAGACCGTAGAACTATTGGTCCAAACACGAATTTCATTCTGTAAAAACTATGACTAGCAGTACAGTCCTCGTATTCTTGCGAAACCAATCCAATCCAGACCACAAGCATCCTTATTGATCACCCAAACTCCTTAGAAGGTAAAAGGCACAGTAGTACATTCTGTCCATACAACTATACAAGTATTTCTCGTGTGTTTGCCAGTCATAATTCATCCTGCTCTCAAACAAATGTACTAAAAAAACAACGAGATGACACATAATATAGTGTTGTCCAACAGGCAACAAGGTTCTTGCTGCTACAACATTCACGCAACTAGAGAACCAATATATGCGTTAACTGGAGTCCACTATCCTCTACTTAATGAAATGTATTTTAGGATTTTCCTACTTTTAGGTTACTTGTTATCATTCAAGCTAAGTATCCATTAAAATACAACAGCAAAGCAGCTATTCAAACAAGCTCACATGCCAAGAGAACCCGTATAATCTATATCAATAAAACAACAAGATGGAATTAGTGCCATTAACAAGAAGTGCAACAAATGAAAGTGACTAAACTGAGCAGCAATCATGGGGGACATATGAGTATTTCCGAAAAAATCTAATGCTAGGGTTGGAAAAACTTACACGAGAAGAAAGAGTCGGTCGGACGGTGACAACAGATGAGATCGCACAGACGCCGGTTTCGTGGGCGTGGCTTGGAGTGGCGGTGGATGTCGGAGGGTGAGAGAAAGAGACTTTGGTGGTACAGCAATGTTGGTGGTGTACCAGCGCTTGTGGTTGCGGCGCCGGTTGTTGATAGAGATACACAGAATGCCTGTTGTGTATTGAAGAAGACAAACACAGAGATAGGGTTGAGAGAGTAAAGTTTGAGAGAGAGTGAGAGAAGACAAACATATTTTGGAGTTTTCCCGAGTGTATGCAAAAAAAAAGGGGGCAAAAATAAAATTTTAGGTGGTGTTCCACTTTTGCAAAAAGAAGGTAATTTCAAACTCAAATATAATAAAAATAAAAAATATTTTTTCAAAATTTTTTTTGCAGCGTTTAAAAGTTTTTAATGAGATCTATTAAACAAGATCCGTATTGGTAGAAAAATTATTTTCATAAACACATAATTTTTGAGTTTGAAATTAACTTCTTTTGGAACACCCCCTTACTCAGTTGGTCTACTTGTCACCAATTTATTCCTTCGCAAAACTTCATACAAAATGCAAATTCCTTCTCCCTCTATACCTCTAGAGAAATGATAAATTGACAAAAAACTATATAGAACGAGGAATTCACTTTTACGCGATTAACTGAGAATTATGGTTCCATACTACTCCTACATAAGTCCCATTATATATGTAAACCCCCGGTAACTCTAAAGAAACCGACGGGAGCCACTGACCACGACCACAGACGACACGCGAGGCCCATTTGGTGAGCCCCGCATGGATAATCCGAGCGGTTCAAAAAAAATTTAAAAAATTCCTGAGTGGGCTCACTAGAGCTAAGCTCCATCCGATGTGTGTAGATACTCGATCCAATCATCCCATTTTTCAACAATTAGAATGAGCACCGAAAAATGTGATGAATGGATCGAGTATCTACATGGAGCTGAGCTCTCGGGGGCCCACTCAGAATATTTAAAATAAAATTAAACGGCTCGGATCATCAATGCAGTACCCAAAGCAGGCCCCACGTGACCATCAGTGGCTCTCATCTGGTTCCGTAGGGAAATTCGTTACATGTTAAAGAACAAGATTTATAAAATTATTGCCAATAGGGATCATTCTCACACCTCTTCTTTTGCAAGTTGGATTAAATCTTCAATTGTTCTCCTCTACATGGCGGATCAATTAAAAAAAAAACTCCTCTTCAAGCATCTGTCTCTTTCGCTCCCTCTTCGGCAATCGAGATTAATCTTCACATCAGATTTTGGGTGAGAGATAGAGAGGCTCTCCAATTGGATATTCGATAGCAGGGTTAAACTTTAAGAGTGTTTTGCAAGAAATACATTTGTTGATATCAACAAATCAGCAAAAATGGGAACGGAAACTTCTGGTCTGAAGAAACGACTAAAGAAAAACTTCTTGGCTATCTAATATGATCCTTGTTCCTGAATTTATACCGACAGCAATATGACTTACCAACGCAGAAAACTTCTTGGGTATCTTATATGAACATTATTCCTCAATCTATACCGGCAACAATATGACTAACCGACGCGCGTAGCGCGTCGGCCTCTCACTAGTATTACCAAAAGACAATTGCAATGTTAGTTGCTCCACGGCGTTTGTGTGTGTGTGTGAGAGAGAGAGAGCGAGAGACCTTGGCGAGTCCTTTGGGAGGATATTCTCCCTTGAGCTTTGGATCTACACATTGTTTCACTTTGTCTTCACTTAGTCTTGGTTTGGCCTACAAGGACAACAAAATGCATTTAATTTCCTCAAATGCTTTGATGTTAAAAAAAAAAACTCACTGAAAAAGAAGAACAAGCAAACATGAAATCTGACAAATAAGAAATGTGTACAACTTATGGGAGAATGTGTACAACTTATGGGAGAAAAAATCCTGACATAGGAAACAAAGACTCACCCAAGTAACAAGACTTTGTTGGCCACGAGGCATGGTATGATCGACCGGTTTGCGGTCAGTCAAAAGCTCTAGCAGAATCACCCCGAAGCTATACACATCACTCTCCTGTGTCAATCGCACAGTCATTGCATATCTACATGAGTTTTTTCGCCATCAAATCAATTACACACGACTTATCTAATCGTAATGGTCAACTTCCCCACTAAGACAATCTCAAAATACAATATCTTGTCCGATATTTCTGCTATCTCAACCACAAAATGGCAGCATAACTGATTGAAATGTATCTTGATACTGCTAATTATGCCATTATCCAATCATAGAAGGTAGCAAGCCAATATGAAACTTACTGTAAATGCATTCATCGTCACTAATAAACACAAGGAAGCTAATTTGTACTTCCCTACAATACCTTCATCTTTGGAGTAGAATTAGTTCAAAAACAACGAATGGACAATGCCAGATATTTACTACGAGACTAACAGAAAACAAAAAACAACACCAGAAATTTACTGGGAGAACAAAACCTAGCGTGATAAAAATTTACTTGGAGAACAAGACCAGTCCCGAGCGCTCTTCTGTCATTTTTCATTTTGCATCATTTCATTATCATATACTGTACACTTGCACCTGCATACACCCTTTATTTGCTATATCTGTGAATACTTGCTAAATGCTTTCCGTGAAACAAAATATTTTTTTTTAGAAAAATTCTACAAACATTGAGTAGAGACCAACCCCGTGTCGGGCGAGAGGGGTGTCATAAAACCATTCCCCTCTCATAACATGGCTTCCGAACCTAAAACAATCTCTGGTTTTCAAATTCAAAAATTATTTTCAATCAAAACGGTTTCTCGGATGGCGAACCTGAAATCCGGGTGGCGACTCTTCAATTTTTCAAATCAAAACATATTTTCCGGGCCTCCTCGATCCACCCGGGGCTGTGGTAGCCCACAGTGGCAACTCTGTTGGGAATAACTTAATTAATACTTAGAGTTTATATACATTTGTGTACAATCTTTGCAAAGTCTGTCAAAAACAATGACGCTTTAGGCTTGTTGAAGGAAGGAAATGGCGATTCTAACTGGATTTCTATCCGGCCGTTCTGACCTGGGGCTTTCTGATTGGTTACTTATGTATTTTTCTCTAAGTGGATACCCAAGGCTGTGGTAGCCCTCACGCAGTTTAGACTACGGTCAAGTTTTGCAAATTTATAGTATTTGTAATTAGAAGTCGTACCAATTGGTGGGTCAATTTCCATGTTTTGATCTTCAACAGGCGCATGAGCATCCTCATGCGTCTCGACTACGCTCACACGTAGCATTTCATTGTCACGATTTATCATGTAAATGAAACACAAAAAACTCAACTGCAAATCAATATTACTATAAATGCACATCATTTTTTTCTTTATCTTCTTCGTGAGCACTCTCATGCCGACAAACGCTTCCTTCATTTGTATATATAAACAAAAGAAAGTCGGTATTGTTAGGAGAGTAAAAAGCGCAGTTTAAAAGTCTTACCATTTGGTGGTTCAATTTGCATGTTTTGCTCTTCAACTGGGTCAATTTGCATATTAATTTCATTCGCATTATTCATCCTGCAATTGGGACAACAAAAAAACAAAGATGGGTAACTACGTTAGTAAAAAAAAAGATTGACATAATTGTGTTCCTCCTTCTATGTTATTTAAAAAAAAAAAAAAAAGATTCAAACATTTTTCTCTTATTTCTATGTGTGAAGACGCCCCATAAAGAATAGATTCAAACCCAACCTATACTTGAACACAAAATATGGATGGTAGGGGGGGAACAAAAAAATTGTTAGATAGGAAATCCAAATGGAGGAAAAATTGAACCAAAAGAAAATGGGTAACAAAGAAGGACCCCAAATCTATTTACTCAATTCTAAAAAGGGAGATAGAGAGAACATCGTGGTTGGGTGTAAACCGAAAGAAAACAATTTCTATATTCAGTTAAAACAATGGAGTCACTCACCTCAATGCTTGAGGTCTCGGAAGAAGAGTTCGGTGATTTTCAGTGGTATGGTTGTATTGTAACTGAGGTTGAGAGAGAGGGGGATGGGGGAGGAGAGTGGGAGTTGAGTAAAGAGAAATGGAAAGAAAACGTTTAGGGAGAAAGAATGAGAGAAACAAATAGGGAGAGAGAGAGAGAGAGAAATTTCCCTTACCCGATTTGTATTTCCATTATAGCACCGACCCAATCAACGGCAATTTTGGAAATCAAGGTCGATGATTGACATAACTGAATAATCAAGATTGATAATACTTGAATTGTAATCCTGGTTTCGATTGATATCAACAGCAATTTCATGAGTATCTAAGTTCTATTTTGGTAGAGTCATAAATTTTGAAAAAAAGAATTTAGAAATGATAGATACATGATAGGAAAGTATATGAAAACAGTAGGAGATAAGAATCTACCTAATAAAACACAATGGTGTGGGGACCACACAAACACAAGTTGAAGGAAGGGTTGAGATTCATTTGATCCAAGGGCTAATGTATACTCTCCAACTCTATTAAGAAAATACTCACACTCTTACAAATATATTACAAAATTGCTATCGGTTCTTTTTACCCCCTGCTTGGCTTCTGGCGTTGACATAAAAAAAACAAAAATATATTACAAAAACAAAAATGTATTACAAAAATGCTCGTGCCTACAGCATTATCGAAGTGCGTAGTGCCGTAGGCACGGGCAAGCACTACTCTATATTATAAAATAGGACGGGTATCTTACAAAATATTCTTTCTCAACAGTTCAGATTTATCCCTATCCAAAATTTATCTATCCATACAAACAAATCCGACGGTCCAGATTTGTCTTCATTCTTCCTTCTACAACAAGGCATTTTTGTAAATATTGAAAACTTCAAGACCACAAAAGGAGCTCATTTGAATTGAAATATCCTAATCAATCATGATAATCTAATATTACCGAAATTTGAATCCTATTAGGACTTATCCTAATCAATCATGGTAATTTGTGACTAATATTCCGAAAATTTTTGGGATAATTGTTTCAAAACTGGAATTTTTTTGAAGGGATCGTTTTAATTAAGGCATGATTTGTATTTTGTGGAATGAATGAAACCTAATAAAACATTTACGGTAGTAATGAGTCAGTTGACCTTTCTAATTTCCTTTAACCACTACAAGAAATTACACCATTCCCGGCTAACAGTTTAGTCGGCAAAAGGTAGGAATTTAGTCGGCAATAACCATTCCAGACTAAAAAATTTGGTTGGCAATTTAGTCGGGGAATTGCGGTCGGGAAAGGTAATTACCGACTAGAAAAGATTTAGTCGACATATGATCGTCTTTCCCGACTAATTATTTAGTCGGCTAATTTAAATTATTATCGACTAATTATTTAGTCAAAAAATATTTAATAAATTGCCGACTAAATATTTAGTCGGCAAATATTTAATAAATTACCGAAAATATTTGATAAATTACCGACTAATTATTTAGTCGGCAAAAATTTAATAAATTATCGACTAATTATTTAGTCGGGAAATGTAAAAAAAATTAGCATAGTTGGCATCTTTTACCAACTAAGTATTTAGTCGGCAAATATAATATTACAAATTTTAAAACTAATTCTAAAATCTGGTGAGATTTTTTATTTTTTATTTGGTTATTCACAATAAATTAAATTAAGCAATATCTTTTCAAGAATCTACTGTAATCAAGTATTGGAATTCAAAAACAATTCATTCATAACTTCCATAAATAAAGGGTGTTCACCAAATAATTAAACAAACAGTATCCGAATTCGCAAGGGACAAAATAACGAAAAGTCCTACCATCAAATATATCATATCTAAGCCCTAGAGAGCAAAATAATACAAAAGTTCAACAGAACTAGATTACGGTAGAATCCACGGCAAAAATCCAACTCCATATATAATCCTTAACGAGATGCCAGATACTCCAATATCTGTGGAAAGAACAAAACACAATAATAAGACCCAAAATCAGAATCTTTCTTCTTATAGCTATCAGCTGAAAATAATCTAAAAGCTGAAACAAAAAAATTCATTCATCCCAAAATCAGTAAGAATCTCAGAAAATTAATTACCCAGAAGGCAAAAAGTTTCAAGTCTTACAAATCGTACCTAGATATGTTAAGAATTTATGCATACCGTTGTTTCCATTAAAAAAAAAGTAGGTTCATACAACACAAGCTCGGCCAAACTTCCAATTGTTTGAGCTTGGTTCGTACAAAATCAGTTGAACTTGACTCGGGTTGTGCTCCAGTCCAGCTCGAATAATCAAGGCAAACTTAGGAAATACGAGCTTGGCGTGAGCTTATATGAGCGAGCCAAGATCCATCTCGAGATTGAAAAGCAAAATCAGAGTAGATTGAATCCACTTCAAAAGAAAACAAAACAAGAACAAGAGCATGTCATTTGGAAACCACAACCGGAATCTCCTCATTCAAGAATAGGAAAGTAAGTTTCAGTAATGAAAACTGCAAAGTTGCATAAACATCAAGCACTTTACGCAAACAATTACATAAGAGTACATATACAAGTCATTTTTTACTACGTGAAAACGAGCAGAGCTCAAACGATCTTTTAACTGATCCAAGTCACACTGTTTATGGACAGCTCGGTTTGTTCGTAGGTTGTAGCCTTATCTGTGTAGGCACCAACAGTTCCGTGTAAAGCTCCTGCTCATTCAAACTATAAGGGAAGGGAAAAACTGTCCAGATGCACTTGGCCAAATGGGAGTCAAATAACTAGCATTGTTGGTGGCCTTTGAAGAGCCACCTGAATAAATATAACAGAGACATCTTAGGAGTTGGAAACTGTGATAACAGATCCAACAAAATCTCTTTCTGAAATGTACAGTCATTTAGCCAAGATTATACCTCGATACCTAAGAGTGATAATCACCATAGATGTGTAAGCCCCTCCTATGGGATCTTTGGGTAGTAGCATAAAAAGTAATACCCACTAGCTACTATTATCATAAGTTACAACTTTTGAGCTACGTGGTTAAGCTAAAGGTTAGAAGGTCAGCAGTCCGCTTGGGGGGTCATCACAATAGAATTGAGAATGCCAACTAAAATCCCAAGTTGTTTGAGATTTGTAATAGTAATGCACAGGTTGGACATCTACACTTGAAAGCTTGAGCTTTTGAGCGAAATATAAAAATTTAGCCAAAATCATAGACAAAATTAACAGACAAGGGACAACAAGAATTCTTTTGAAGCCACAGATGATTGGAGGTTGCGGGTGGTTTGAAGCCGTAGATGATTTGCAACTCTTCAAAGAGTTGTCTACTAATTTCAGATGCATCCTCGCACGCTAGAAAATCTGAATAACTAAGCACAAAGATTAGACATGGATTTTCTTGAGCTTAAAGAAAGAAAACTGTCAGATTAAATTTTCGTAGCCTGCAATCATATCTTGCATTCAAAATGGAACTAAATCAAGTACAGAATGACCAACTCACAAGTAAATAACTTGAAACTGACTACAAAAGACGTCTAAAACTCAACTCCGTGAATCTATTCATAGGAGGAGGACAGAGATAAAGATATGGGCTGAGGTTGTGGAGATGGGGAGGACAGTATCAGAGAAATTATGAGAGATTGCTCATAATTTTATGGACAACAAATACAAGCCAAGTAAAACAACACCAGTGAAGAGGAAGAAAGATGACAATTGATATGCAACCCATTAAAAGTTAACCCATTAATTCATAGCAAAGAGGAAATTACGTACCGAGTATTTAAAGTTGGGAATTGCCACAAAAGAATTTCAAATAGCAAATGGGCGCCAACACGTCTCAGTAGAGGATTGTACCTGGAGTTGTTTAGGAGAAGCAGAGTTTCAAATAGCAAATGGGAGCCAACACGTCTCTATGGCTGCATTTGGATCAAAGATTTGATATTCAAGAAATAAGATATAGCGCATATTTGTCACCCAGGGTACAAAGTTATTTGATTTTCTATGGCAGTGTTTGGATCAAAGATTTGTGCATGGATTGGTTATTAAAAAAAAAAAAGCATAATAGAAACACACCTTGAATTTGTCAAGGGAAACCCCTCAGAGTGTCTTTCCCTCGACAAAACCCTTCACAAATCTTTGATCCAAGTATAGCAGCAATTAAAAACAAAAACAAATATTTTTTCATTGAGCTTTCTTACCTGATCCAAACAGAACATAAAATCCTGAAGTCACATCCATCTCTTGATTGTTCTTTCCTGCATACACCAGAACCATGACTCAACTCTACGGAATAGAAAAGGAATAAGGAAGAAAATATACAAAGACAGGATACAGAGAAAACATGACAAGGACATGCAAACATGCCATTGCTCCCAAAACTAGGCCACGTCGAATATAGAATGCACTAACATCATATGTATCATAGGAAATTGTGTAAAAGCCAAAACATCATTTCTATCAAAATACAAAATGAATCACTTAGGAGATACAAGTCAACTCTGCGTCAGTATTCATGAACTTAAAATCGATGAAAATTTTGATTCTGGGCTCACTTTTGAGAGCTGCATTTTACCCTACTAATGTGTCCACAACGTGTCCTAAGTGTCTGAAAAGGATAAACACCAGTCCAAAGCATCAGGCGCCGGAAAGCTTTCCAGCCAGTCATAGGAATGACCCAACCATGTGATATGAGCATAACTTGGGCAGCCTTCAACCTGGGGCAGTACCCAAATGTTGCAACTTAATCCGGATGGCCCCAATGCAGCTTGGGCAGGTTAAGAACAAGCAGAAAGAGTAGCAACAGAGTAAACACCTGGAGCTTCACCTCACGGACTGCTGCTGCACACAAACAGCAGCAGGATGCTTATGAAAACAAGGCCTAGAGTAGGCCAGCAGCTGTGAGGAGCACCATAGGAAAACATCTTGATACACCGTGGGGAAAACAACAGCAAAATACAACATCTTGACATGAAAAACAGTTGCCATAACAGAAAATAGCAGCAAGACAGCAGCACCTGTAGGAAAACAGCAGTAGCATCAACAAAACAGCAACAGCAGGTATAATAGGCAGCCACAATACAGGTCAGCAACAGCTTTAACATGATATAGAGAATAGCAGTAGAGCATAGCACCAACCAACAAAAAGTATTGAAGCCCCTCTTTGGGATATGATTCCAGATTTTCAAGTACCAAGCAGATGATGCATAACAGCTAACACAGCTTGAATTAAGCACTAGATTTACCTTACTTTTCAATCCAAACCCACCCTAAATACAGGACAAGTATTAAGGTGTGTCCAACACATGTCCATATGTGTTGTTTTGGGTCGTGTCTTGTTTGTGACTGACACGGATACATGAGGCATGTAGACATGTCGGTGCTTCTTAGATTATACCGCCAAAATTTTACGAGAATCTTATGATTAAGAGGGAAAAAAAAATGAGCGGTAGTGTCTAGAATTATTCAACATTACTCCAACTCCCGACTGATTGTCGTAGTTGTTTGCTGTCAAAAGTTTTTTTTTTTTTTGAAAGGAGAAGAACTACTGATTGTACGTAGTTGTCAAAAGTTTGTGACTGGGCATTTGATAATGGAGAAGAAAAAAACATATAACTATAGTATTTACTTAGAGTGAAAGTTCACCCAAGAGACTGTCGAAATGAAACTTTAACAAATTATATGGCCAATGGCGCTACACTTGGATTAGTCTGGCTTTTCTTCATAACCACCTCCGGATTAGGCACGGACCCATTGAATACAAAATTGTTCCGCGCTCCAGATGGCCCAACGGACTTGAAAAATAGCTCCAATCACTTCCGCCGAGGACTCCTTAGCAACACAAATATACTAGATACTACTAAAAACAAGCTGAGACCCTAGTTTTTGGACTTTTTTGGGGGCTTAAGGCTTGCGCCTCATGGGCCTTAGCCCAGAGCCGGCCATGGCTTTCATGAAAAAATAGTCATGATGGGCGTATATTGTAGAACAATATCTCCATATTATTCACACCAGGAGAGTTTCTCCTAATTATTATTAGTAGTAGGAGTATAACACGATAGACTAGTACAGAGTATTCCTACTACTAGAGAGTGAAGCAATATCGAAGGAGATTCAAACACATAATCATAACCAAAAAAAAACATATTCCATGTTAGTCCAAAAATATTAATCACCTATCTATGAAACCCAGAAGTCAGAGCAAAATACACAGAGAGAGAGAGAGAGAGAGAGAGAGAGAGAGATCTGCCGACAAAAACATAGCTAGATCAGAATATCAGACATGGAGACAAAAAGAAGAAGAAAAAACAACTTCAGTGAATATTGCACGCCCTGATTGGGTTGATGTTTTGGTTAATTGAATGACATTTACCAGAAAAATATTGCACTAATCAGATCTGAAAAAACTTTGGGGGAGCATATTTCAAGTACTCAAAAACTTGTTTAGCCAAGGATCTTCCAATTGCCCCTTTATATCTGAAAACAAGAATATTCGACTGATCATAATTCCTCGTTAATTTTTTTAAAAAAGCAAGTCGATCAAAATTTATTAACCTCAAAAATTGTGTTTCCATTCTAACACATGCAAAACGAAGACCGAGCTCAGTAGAGGATTGTACCTGGAGTTGTTGACGAGAAGCAGAGTTGTTGGGGAGAAGCAGAGCGGCCTCGGCCTTGAATAAGCTTTTGCCGTTCGACCAGAGAACAAGACAGCGATTGAAGTAAGGCGGCTCAACGATTTACAGATGGACCTAAACCTTTGAGATATTGAAGACGGCTACGACAAGCTGTGGATTTAAGCGGCGAGATAGCTAGCCATGGCTTCAATCGGAACCCTAGATTCACATAAAACCAGGTGGTGATTGAGAGAGAGAGAGAGAGAGGTGTGGAGAAGTCGCCCATGGCTGGAGAGAGAGAGAGAGAGAGAGAGAGAGAGAGAGAGTACCTAGCAGGAGCGAGAGCGAGAGAGAGAGTGAGAGGCACAGTCGGAGGAGAGAGAGACACAGTCGGAACGGTGGTGCTCGATGGACCGAGCTCCAGTACGGTCCAGTGTAGGGCCGTTGTGGGCCCTTCTCGGGCCCACAACAATGATTCATCGAACATCAATAGGTACATGGATAAAACAGATTTGTACATGAAAAAAGCGATTGACAAAAATTAAGTTGAAATTAATAATTGCCCATTTTTTTTATGTACAAATCTGTTTCATCCATGTACCTATTGATGTTCGATGAAGCTAATTTTTGGCGTGGATGACATATTCGACGAGCTCTACATCATTGTTGTGGGCCCGGGAAGGGCCCACAACGGCCCTACACTGGACCGTACTGGAGCAAATATATACTGGACTGGAGCTCGGTCCGTGGTGGATTGAGAGGGAAGATGAACTGAGGGAAGCATATAACTGGATGAGTTTTGATAAGGTGTAACAGTGTAACGGTGCCGTTTTCATATCCTATCATATTAGAGCATCTCCAATCCATGCTCTATTTCTCCATTTGAGAGTATAGAACTCCTCCAATCCATCCTCTCAAGCCTCCTCTATTTAAGAGGATGGGATTTTGATCCTCCATATTTAGAGGATGGAAGAAAATATGGAGGATCTTCTCTATAACACTATTCACCTTTTAAAATGACATTTGTATCCTTGGAGCATCTCCAACCAATGCTCTATTCCTCCATTTGAGAGTATGGAACTCTTCCAACTCATCTTGTCAAGCCTCCTCCATTTTAGAGGAAAAAATAGAGGGTTTGTGGTTGGAGTAAATAGGAATAGTGATTTCCTCTAAAATCACTTTATGAATAAAATAGAATATTTTGATACTCTCAAATAGAGTATTGGATTGGAGATGCTCTTAGAAAAAGACTTGCCGAGTAACTAATTTCAGAAATTACTCAAATCCCCCTATTATTTTTCGTGAAAATTTTTAGTTTGGCGGAAAAAAACGCATCTTCCCCGTCTAAAATTAGTTAGTCGGGAATAAATCTTTCAACAATGCTACTTATACGCCAATTCAAACGCAACAACTTATAGAAACCTCTCACATATATGTGGGGCCATATATAATAGTGTATATGGAGCCCATATGTATGTGAGAGTGAGAGGTTATGTTTGGATTGTTGTGAGTATCATTTTTGTAAATCCTTTAGTAGGAAAGACTTTTACTGAGTCTAAAAACATTAAAGTCTTATTACACACCACCCGAGCCCCACTTGAGATTTGTTTGCGCGATCAGAGCCATTTATCTTCTCTAATATTATCGGTTAGATCATTCTTATTGAGATTACAGTTGATCGTTTTCCGTTAGACAATTGATCGAACAAAAAATACTATTTTGCTAATGAATTCATGTCTCGATAAAGTGATATTATAAACTTGATCGAGCTGCAAATTTACGTGAATGAATAATTCAACAAGTGCAACAAAATCAATGGTCTTGATCGTCAAGATTGTCTCGCGATCTTGTGGCTACTGTAACAACAAATACAACATAAGACTTAGTTGACTATCATATACATCAAACATATATATAGTTAAGATAATTGCCGAGTCATTTTTTATAATGATCAATCTGAACCGTTAGGATTTCACGTCTTACTTATTATAGCATTGTCGCTAAAATCGGAGATCATTTGGTATTGGCGACCACATTATCGACATACATCTAATGTGTTCGGAGACGTTTAAGTGTTATAGTGAACTAACCGAGCCCCACCTAAGGTATTTTTTTCACGATCGAAATCATCTATCTTTGACGTTATACGAATTTGAACATTTATACCAAGAATGAAGTTAACCGCATATGGATAGACACTTAATCGGACAACAAAATTGTTTACATTTAAGAGTTTATGTGCCGATAAAGGGGCTTTCTTGGCCTGATCGAGCCAAAATTTTTCGAGAATCTTATGATTAAGAAGGAAAAAAAAAATGAGCGGTAGTGATCGGAAAGATTGCATCGTGGTCAGTGTGGTTGAACAAATACCGTCTTTCTTGAAATTTTTAAAAAGGGAAAAAATAATATATTTCCCGACTAAATTACAACCTTAGTCGGCAATAAATAATATTTACCGACCAAATTATTTAGTCGGCATAGTTTTTTCATTTATTCGTTTTTTATATTTGGGGCAAAAAATATTTCTCGACTTTATTAACATTTACCGATTAAATAGTTTAGTCGGCATATTTATTTCATTTATTGATTTATTAAATTCGGGGGAAAAATATATTTCCCGACTAAATGTAAATTTAGTCGGCATTTATTAACATTTACCGATTAAATAGTTTAGTCGGCATATTTATTTCATTTATTGATTTATAAAACTCCGGAAAAAATATATTTCCCGACTAAATCTAGATTTAGTCGGCATTTATTTATATTTCCCGACTAAATAGTTTAGTCGGCATATTTATTTCATTTATTAAATTCGGGGGAAAATATATTTCCCGACTAAACCTAGATTTAGTCGGCATTAATTCACATTTACCGACTAAAATTGGTTTAGTCGGCGTTAGAATTTAACTTTACCGACTAAACAATAATTAGTCGGTAATGGTTAGCCAATTGGCGACTAAATCTTATTTAGTCGGGAATTTTGGTCGGTAATGGTGTAATTTAACAGCCAAAACAAACAAAAAATCCTTTTACATTAATGTAGATCCCAATTAAGATTTTCAAATTTCACATCTATTATTCCCTCCTATATTTTGGACCCTAAAATCAGTAGACATTTTTTCTACAGCTAAGATTACATGGTAGAAAACCTAGCGATAAATTGGGAAATAAAGCTTACTACCGTAATGTCACATTTTCGGCTGAGATTGGTTCCCTGTGATTTTAATGTTACCACATTTACCATTTTGATTACCACAACCGAGATTACATTTTCGGAACTAAAGGAAACCTACCATTTTTATTTAAACTTCTATTGACATTTTACATGAGGATTGAGTTTATTGGTATATTTGGAAATATAGCCGAAATCAGCTACCCCAAATCACGGGAGGATTGAAATGGTAAATGTGGAAAGTATGTTGACATTTACAATTAGTGTAATCAGCTAACCGAAATTAAAGGAAATAAGATTAATCTTTGCTACTTCAAAGATTTAAATTTTGATTGTACCTTCTATTTAGAAGGTCCACGTTGTTTACGGTTTGTTTGTCACAGGCATACGTTTTCCAACTTCTGAATGAGTCAACCTGTTAGGATGGAGGTAGGAGCAGTCATTTAGTTTTTAGAGGTTATGATGGGGTAGGAGCAGTCAATGAGCTCTGTATTTGCTTAAAGAATAGAAGGGCAAAATAAACTCATTTGAAACTACATGAAAATTCCTGGGAGTACTTGAGAAGCGACTTAGTATTTAGCATAAAGAATTGGGAGCCCATTGTCAAGCACTTTATTGATTTTCCATTACCATTAGGCAACAAGAAGTGTTGATAATGCGCATGGTCAAGTCAGTCCGCAGGAAGAGAAGACTATTGATGCTTTTATCAAAGCAAGGTAAACCTTTTCATAACTCGAGACTTAGGTTGACCTTTCTCTTTCTGTCTTTTTTTGTTTGGGAACATGTACTTATATCTTGCTTCATCGTAGTACGTACCCCTTGTCGTTTTTCTTAGTAGGCGTAGGAGATGGCCCTTGGGACACGATGAGGGAGTTTGATGATAACATCCCCGATCAAGCCTTTTGACAATTTTAAGGTTTCCACTAGTTCATCCATTTGAATATTGACAATACAGTAAGTGTCCATGTCTGCATTTTGCTGAAATTCAGTAGTTTAGGTAAAAAATTAACTCTTATACCATAAGTATTTTGGACTAAGACTTTAACCTCCAGCTACTAAAACCAATACGTTTTTTTTTCGTTTGTTTCTTTAACAGTTGACGGATGCGGAATGCTCCAATAAGGGTCCCTCTTCCCCCACCTCGTTACAGTGCAGCTTCTACCGGCAATAGCTCAAAACTATACAACTTAAGTACTTTTCAGCAAAGTACCCCTCCCTACCCTGGATACGGCAATTAAGACTGCTCCATCTTCAAGTTTTGATCAGGTTAGTATCTCAATCAATATTCTTGCTACATCTATTCCTGCTACATCCTATATTGTAATATAGTAGAAGACCAACTGCATATCTAATTTTGGTAGTGCACAAGATCATATTGCATAATACTGATGGTGGTTTGTTTGTTTTTTTTTTTGTTTTTTTTACAAATTGTCATTTTAGTGGAGTATCCCGCGGTTCTGCTTTGGGTTACGGACTATGAAGATCAACGTTGGATTTTGGTTGTGGATTCTACGTGTAGCGAGTTGAACTTTTTGTTTGGATACATTTTGTTTAATATTACATGGTTAGTATACTGTTGCTTCAATTTTTGGTTTTTCCCCCTTGTTGTCGTTCGGTGTGTCATTATTTTGCGCTCTAGGGATTTGGATATAATTTGTTTACTAAATAATTGGTGGACAATTCTATTTATTGGAATTTTTAGTTTCCTATTAATTACAGCACGTTGGCAAATGTGCATGTAATGATTGTTTGGCTTCAATTTTACAAGGAATGAAAATGGGAAAAAGATTGTAGCAGTTTTTGGGATTTCAGCTTTTAGAATTGGTTTCCAAGGTATTATTTCTCAGTTTTTTTTTTTAAAAAGCTGTTATTGCCGACTAAAAAAATTAGTCGTTGACTGTGCTGGTTAACAAGGTATGAATTCTCAGGTTTTTAAAATAAAAAAAAAACTGTTATTGCCGACTAAAAATTAGTCGTTGATTGTGCTCACATTACCGACTAACGTTTTAGTCACTGATGAGTGTAAACATTCCCCGACTAATTGTTTAGTCGGTGATAGTCTGAACATTTACCGACTAAATATTTTTTAGTCGGCATTGCCATTCATCGACCAAACTGCCGACTAAATTATTTAGTCGGGAAAACCTTTTGCCGACTAAAAAGCTTACATTTGCTGACTAAATGGTTAGTCGGCAATGGTGAATTTTCTTGTAGTGTTGGTGATAAAAAAAAAATTAATTAGAAGACTTTAATTGAATACAAATTAAAAGACAGCTTGCTACCCATGTCAGTCAATAACATTTTCCAAAGTCTGAAACTTCTTAGTCGTAGGGTCCCCGGATGGCTAGGACATTTAATCAACATTATGGCATGGAAGGATAAATAATTAGGCAACGAGGTTCTTTCAACAAAGTAAGACAATTGTCAATTACCTACATAAAGTAAATTATAGACTCTCCCTCGCATGACATGCGTCTTGACTCCTATTATACTTATGTGAAGAGACAACCTACCATGATTGTTCTTTTAAGGAGCTTTTGCTAATGTAATGTATTTGTTATATGAAATGCCTTTGTGGAATTGGACTATCTTGGTTTTATTTTTTGTATATTATCGTATTTTTCTTTAATTCGTTTGCTGGAATTTATTAGATGGACCTTATTGGTCACTTCATTGAAAAAATAGACTTTGCGAGGAGTTGGGTGTGCGGGTGAGTATAATTAGGGAAGGATTATTGATTTAGACTGAATCAAAATATACTGCGTCGTGCCTTCAGGTATGGACAATTCCTAGATTTTCTTCCTACTTTTTGAGCATACTCTGTTAATTGGGTGTTTAGATTTTATGAAACTTTAATTGAGAGTTGCTAGGTTTGATTTGTATTTCATCTCTAAACTAAGGGTTTTCCTATTCCATGAACGATGATTTCTACTATGTTGATTCAGTGATTTTCCAAAACTGTAATATGTAGTTGTCGATTTTGTTTGTATTCTTGGGCAATTATTTTTCCCAGAGTGGGAATACAGGGGTTGAATTATTGCATGCGAGCACATAATTAATTTGGGTGTGTTGATGATTGCTCAAACCGTGCACGGACATGCACTAGTTTTACTATAAGATACGAAATTGATTTGAAAAGACACCGATGACTTCTCATAATGGAAAGTGGTAATGCAAATGCAGTAGCCTTACAAGGATCAGTCCTAAATAGGAGTATCTCTTTTTTCAATACGTACAATTGATTGCCCATAATATACTCTATTATTCATTTTGGTAATGAAAGTTGCGTGGAATCGGCATTTAATCGAATGAGGAATTCTAACTTAAGCCAACTTAATTGTGAGATTTTTGTGTATGATTTCCACTTCATTCAAGGCGGTTCCGGAAACAACTAATTAGACACCTAAAAAAATACCTTATAGTTTCCGATCAAATTTTAATGATCTGAGCCGCTTAATGTGATCAGAACGTGATTTTAAGAGTACTCGCGTGAAATCGGCCAAAAAAAAAAGACCGGGAAGAGTTTGATCTGAGCAGTTTTTAGCTTAGATTTGATGAACGATTCAATTAAAAACTGCTCAAAAACAAGCACTTTCAGGTCATATTTTTTGCTAATTTCTAAAGGCACCCTTAAAATCACATTCTGCACACATTGAACAGTTTAGATCATAAAAATTTGATCGGGAACTATGAGATTGAGATTTGGGATGTTTTTTTAGGTGTTTAATTGGTTGTCCCCAAAACCCCCCATCATTCGTTAATTGCATTGTAATATTCCATTTGTAATATCCACAAGGCTATACAATGGATTCACCACAAACATTAACGGAAATCCTCGAAATGATGGCAATAATTTGTGCAAATTTTTGGACATTTACCCTCACAAGTCACTTCAAGAAATAGCCTCCAAGAACCGGACAGACAGACCCACCATCCGTGTGCCCTTTGCCGTCTAAAATTTTTTGATCAATTTATAGTTCTAGTTGCGTGCACAGAATAAGCCCTATGTGATACGTTTATATGGTTCTGTAGCAGAACAAGTTTACGAGTCAGTGAGAGTGTTTATTAGTGGTTCAATCTTGGTAAAAGCTTATTAATGTTAAAATCGAAAAAGAAAATCATCGATCGAAGCTCCTCCTCGCGCTACCTCAAATCTGGGCCTTTTGCCGCCCTCGGAAACCTCTGGAACCTGTCGGCGAGATTTGTAGTTGGTGCCCGGCGGTGCTCCGGTGGCCCTTGGGATTTTAGCTGTTTTTTCAATTTCAATTGTATTAACAGGTTGTGTACTGGTTTGGTGTTGTTTGTTGGTCCTTGCACGGACCGTTCGTTGCCCGCTAACGGTTTGGTCTACTGTATCTCAGAGATTTCTATCCAACCCCATGGATACCCCGTCTGTTGCAGTTTCTACCCAACTTAGGGCTCCGGACTGGGTTCTTGTTAGCCTTTGGGCTGGTTTTTGTTTCAACGAAAGCCTTTGAGGCGTAATTTCGGATCCCAAAAAAAAAAAAAAAAAGTCAGTGAGATGGAAGACCGTTGCACCTGGAGCACAAAATAATCTCTCCGAAAATAGAACATGCTTGTCATTAAAGTCCAACAAGTCTGCAACTGAAAGCTCAATATCTAATTGAGCAATCAACTTCTCAATAGCTTAACTTCCAAATACGGCATAAAAATGAGCATATATTGCATCGTGTTTACAATCGAATCACGATGGCTGTGAGATAGATTCAATTCTCACCAATTTTCCTAAGAAAAATAACACAGTTGAGCAGAATCTCCCTGTATGAAGCCAAACATGTATGTAGGCTTACAAACACCGTTGGAGTGATCGAAACCTTACTCACCAAGCAGGCTTATTTTGACTTTTGTACTTGGCTGTACAAATTTCTGACAACTAGGAAAGAACGAAAAGAACAACACTCAAGATAATCAAGGGATCTGAACATTAGAATCCTTGTTCTCTTCTGAAGACGGCCGGTTCTACATGTCGGATCGCTGTATCTCTTCAATCATCCTAACTACCTCTTCCATACTCGGTCGGTTATCCGGGTTCATCTCTGTACAAGCCATCCCAATCTGCAACATCTGCACCATATCCTCTTGAATACTCTGGAACCACACCAACGCCACGTCGAAAACATCAGCCGTCCTCACGACCGACTGGACCCAAGTAGGCAAGTCGACCATGTCGTCGGGTTGTTTTCCAGTCAACATCTCAAGCAGTAGGACTCCGAAGCTGTACACGTCGGATTTGTGAGTCTGTTTTTGTGTTTCATTTACTTCAGGAGCCCGATAACCACCGCATTGTGAAGCACTGGGCCGGAAGCTCATTAATGGGGATAGACCGAAATCGGAGACACAAGCGTTGGTGTCTTGGCTGAGGAGGATGTTTGAGGATTTGATATTTCCGTGAGTGAATTTCGGACCACCAACAGAATGGATGTGGGCGATTCCCTTGGCGGTTCCAAGGGAAATCTTGTATCTTGATTCCCAATCTAGCGGAGTTCTTCTGGCATCATCCCTGTTTCCTGTAGTTTTATAGGATTGATAAATCTGATTCAGCATGACAGATTTGGGGGAAATAAATTTTTTACCCATAACATTGGAGATTCAGGCAGACTAACGTCAAAATTTTACAATTTTACTTCTATTATGTGTCTATGCAAAAGTGCAAGATGAGTACAAATAGCAAAATACAACCATGTTCTCTCATTAAAACCCAGCGCCAGAAGGATCGAATCAAATCCTTCAAAAAGGAAAAAAGAAAAGAAAAGAAAATATGCAAGTGTGGGGGGGCATTTGGGTGTTGGGAAGAATTAATAGAGCTACCATTGAGTATGAATCCTGTGCTATTACCAGTGTCGATTACTCTAATCGATCGGGGTGATGAGAGGTGTTGGGAAGAATTAATAGAGCTACCATTGAGTATGAATCCTGTGCTATTACCAGTGTCGATTACACTAATGTTGGGTGATGAGAGGGGTTGCATGAAATTGATCGAGAGCGAGACTTACAACAGCCTTTTGCTGGGAAGGCCGACTGGAGCTACATTCTCACCCCCGGCAAAAGCATATGATCAAGTCTTGATCCCCACTATTGATTTCTTGAAGGGTTAAGGATAGATTTATACAAAGCTAATTTAGTTGTGCAGAGTAACTACTCCTAGTCCTCAACTTGCATTACCATCTGGGCAGCCCATGCATTTACCAATTGAGACATAGTTTTATGAAGTCAAGAAAAGGAAAGAGGAGGAGAAAATGCATACCATGCAAGAGCGCATACAAGTTGCCACCCTGGATGTAATCAGAAACCAGGAGCTTCTCATGTTTCGAGAAATAATAAGCCTGGAGCGGCAAAACATTTGGGTGCTGCCCAACGCTCCCTATAATCTCCATCTGATGTTCAAATTCCTTCTTCCTCACTACAACTTCTTTCAACCGTTTTACCACCAATGTTGACCCATCCTCCAACACAGCCTTATAGGCAGACCCATAACTTCCCCTACCCAGTACCTCAGCTGATGCCCTCAATAAATCCTCAAGATGTAGATAAAAACTATAAGGCCACCCTTCAAAGAAAACCAGCTCTGTTTTTTCAGGCTCCGGCACCCCACTACCAACAGAGGGCTCTTCTTTGAACGACACACTGCAATGGAAATTCTAGTGGTAATCCATAGTAGGAACAATTGTCATTCGTCAAAACGTTATTTACTTTCTAATGAGTACGAGGGTATAAGAAATGTATACTAAACCTCACTATTTAGATGTAACAAACCATTAGTCCAACAAAATCCAGTAATCACAACATTTACAAAGGAGGGTTCACTACATGCAAATGGTAACAGCTTATTATCATCAAGGGGCAGCTCCGGGATTTTAGTTTAGCGGTGAAATCAGTTAGGCTTGGTCCGGTTTTTTGATAAGTTTTGCAACCGAACCGGTTCATTTGGTCTGGAGTTTTCAGAACAAAAACCAAACCAAACAGCTTTGGTTTTGGTTCGATTCAGATTATTCAGTTAGGTCCGATTTACTCGATTTATTGGGTTTTGGGCCTACAATAAAGCCCGAGTCGACAAATGTTACAAAAACCAACTTAACCAAATTTAACAAAAGAAAGCCCTACTATGATTTGAAAACATGTAATATGGAAAAGCCCTAAACTAATACCCAGAAATTTGTTTTTCTTAAATCCAAGATCTATCAAACCTAATTTGGAAAAAAACGAACTAAAGTCATGGGTAATGAATGTTATGGATAAGTCATCTATGTTTCGGTTTAGTTCGGTTTCTTTCCGTTTCCTCCGATCAAAATCGAACAATTTCTTCTCAAAAACAAGAACCAAACCGAACCATTTAGCTCGGAAAAACCAAATCAATATTTTGTGTCGGTTTTTTCCAGTTGGTTCGGTTTTGTCGGTTTTTACTTCACCCCTAGCAATGATGACACACGAAGTAATTGAAAGTAAATCATGGTACAAAAACTAAAAGTGGGTAGTTCTTTGGAGTGCACGCCTAACCTCGGCGGAGGGGGGTCTTCTTTTTTACTAGTAATGGGAAGTAATTGCCCTGAATCGAGTTGATCTTCATTGCTAGTCGCTCCCATATTGTGAACATCGGGAGGTGGTGGTGCGGAAGATCTCAGAAGCGGTTGGAGAGCCTTGACCACAATGCTCATGTTTGGTCGGAAATCGGACTCATACTGCACACAAAGTGCGGCCACAGCTGCGAGCTGCATATTTCCCGAAAGACAATTGCAATATTAGTTGCTCCATCTAAATGAGTACTACTCTCAGTGTGTAAGTTGTTCCATCTGAATGAGTACTACTCTCAGTGTGTGTGTGTGTGTGTGTGTGAGAGAGAGAGAGAGAGAGAGAGAGAGAGAGAGAGAGAGAGAGAGAGAGAGACCTTGGCGACTCCTTTGGGAGGATACTCTCCGTTGAGCTTTGGATCTACACATTGTTTCACTTTGTCTTCCCTTAGTCTTGGAGTGGCCTACAAGGAAAACAAAATGCATTAATTTCCTCAAATGCTTTGATGTTAAAAAGAAACTCACTGAAAAAGAAAAACCAAACAAAAATAGGAACAAGCAAACATGAAAACTGAAAAATGAGAAATGAAAATAACAGGAAGGAATAATGTGAAAGAGTTGTCGGAAACAGCATGTGTCCAACTTATGGGAGAAAAAAATCCTGGGAAACAGTATTTCGTCTGCGGATGACGTAGGAAACAAAGACTCACCCAAGTAACAAGACTTCGTTGGCCAAGAGGCATTGTAGGATCGACCAGTTTGCGGCCAGTCAAAAGCTCTAGCAGAACCACCCCGAAACTATACACATCACTCTCCCGTGTCAATCGCCCAGTCATTGCATATCTGCATGAGTTTTTTCGCCATCAAAAATCAATTACACACGACTTATCTAATCGTAATGGTCAACTTCCCCACTAAGACAATCTCAAATCAATGTACAGTAGGCATTAAACAAATATCTCCTTCAAGGAAAAGCACAGTGCTGATCGCATTGATGCATGTGAGAAAAAAACTATCCAAAATTACAATATCTTGTCCGATATTTCTGCTATCTCAACCACAAAATGGCAGCATGACTGATTGAAATGTATCTTGATGCTAATTATGCCATGATATCCAACAGAGACCCACATAATTACATGAAAGAGGGGTTTCAGAGGAATTACTCTGGTGCGTGATCCCACAACCGTTGCGGAAATCGAACAGTTTTAAAAGGCAGGTCAGGTTTAGGAGCCGGATTTGAAAGTTTAAAATCTGTAATTTTGGCCTTAAAGTCTTCAAATAGAAGCACATTGCTGGATTTGATATATCTCGAAGGCTTAAATTTCTCATGCAAATACTCTAATCCCCTTGCTGCATCAACAGCAATTCTAACCCGTTGAATCCAGTCCAGCGCAGGTCCTGGTTTTGCTCCTTGAACTCCCTTTCTCCCTGTTAAGTGCAAATAATAAAAGAAATAGCTTCCCAATTTTCGTTAAATTCAAATTGAAGACTAATTCAGTGACGGAAAGAAGCATTCTTTCTGCATACCATGCAAAACATCGTGTAGAGAACCCATGGTTGCAAACTCGTATTCTAGAACCCGAACATTGCCTTCAACACAGTAACCCAGCAACTCAACTAGATTTTCATGTTTCAGTTTTGAAACCATGGAAACCTAAATTGAAAAGTAAAAGTTTTACTTAATGAATGATTGCATGTACTAAAAATCCGAATTCTCATGTCTAAGCAACGATTGAACCAAGAAAATCAAACTGATATATTTTGTGTCATAAATATTTTGGACACACCTGAGTCAAAAACTCAACATTTGACTTGGGTTCAGCTGCAACATTAAGCTTTTTAATTGCCACAGATTTTCCATCACTTAAGCTGGCATAGTATACTCTTCCATAGGATCCTTCGCCAATCAAGGACTTCGACCCAAAATTATCAGTTTTTTCTTTCAGCTCAGCTAAGGACAGCGCTGGCACTTCAATAGGTGGTACTTCTTTTTGAACTTCAGGTTTCACAGGGGCCGATGCCTTTGACCCTTTCTGATAACCTAAAATAGATACCATAAGAAGAGGTCATAAAAACAAACAATCAAGGGAAAGCAAAAAAAAACTGAGGGCAGATGGGAAGAATTCCCTCTTAGAAGGTAGCAAGCCAATATGAAACTTACTGCAAATGCATTCATCATCACTAATAAACACAAGGAAGCTAATTTGTACTTCCCTACAATACCTTCATCTTTGGAGTAGAATTAGTTAAAAAACAACGAATGGACGATGCCAGATATTTACTACGAGACTAACAGAAAACAAAAAACAACACCAGAAATTTACTGGGAGAACAAAACCTAGCGTGATAAAAATTTACTTGGAGAACAAGACCAGTCCCGAGCGCTCTTCTGTCATTTTTCATTTTGCATCATTTCATTATCATATACTGTACACTTGCACCTGCATACACCATTTATTTGCTATATCTGTGAATACTTGCTAAATGCTTTCCGTGAAACAAAATATTTTTTTTTAGAAAAATTCTACAAACATTGAGTAGAGACCAACCCCGTGTCGGGCGAGAGGGGTGTCATAAAACCATTCCCCTCTCATAACATGGCTTCCGAACCTAAAACAATCTCTGATTTTCAAATTCAAAAATTGTTTTCAATCAAAACGGTTTCTCGGATGACGAACCTGAAATCCGGGTGGCGACTCTTCAATTTTTGAAATCAAAACATATTTTCCGGGCCGCCTCGATCCACCCGGGGCTGTGGTAGCCCACAGTAGCAACTCTGTTGGGGATAGCTTAATTAATACTTAGAGTTTATATACAGTTGTGAACAATCTTAGCAAAGTCTGTCAAAAACGATGCTTTAGGCTCGTTGAAGGAAGGAAATGGCGATTCTAACTGGATTTCTATCCAGCCGTTCCGACCTGGGGCTTTTTGATTGGTTACTTATGTATTTTTCTCTAAGTGGATACCCGGGGCTGTGGTAGCCCACACGCAGTTTAGACTACGGTCAAGTTTTGCAAATTTAGTATTTGTAATTAGAAGTCGTACCAATTGGTGGGTCAATTTCCATGTTTTGATCTTCAACAGATGCATGAGCATCCTCATGCGTCTCGACTACGCTCACACGTAGCATTTCATTGTCACAATTTATCATGTAAATGAGACACAAAAAACTCAACTGCAAATCAATATTACTATAAATGCATATCATTTTTTTCTTTATCTTCTTCGTGAGCACTCTCATGCCGACAAACGCTTCCTTCATCTATATATATAAACAAAAGAAAGTCGGTATTGTTAGTAGAGTAAAAAGCGCAGTTTAAAAGTCTTACCATTTGGTGGTTCAATTTGCATGTTTTGCTCTTCAACTTGGTCAATTTGCATATTAATTTCATTCGCATTATTTATCCTGCAAATGGAACAACAAAAAAACGAAGATGGGTAACTATGTTAGTAAAAAAAAAAAAGATTGACATAATTGTGTTCCTCCTTCTATGTTATTTTAAAAAAAAAAAGATTCAAACATTTTTCTCTTATTTCTACGTGCGAAGACGCCCCATAAAGAATAGATTCAAACCCAACCTATCCTTGAACACAAAATATGGATGGTAGGGGGAACAAAAAAAATTGTTAGATAGTAGGGATTCAAATACCACCCTCCCATATTATATTGATTTGCAATTTTTTTTGTCGGCTATTGTGATTTTTCTTGTAGTGAAGTTTATTATTTTTGAGTTTGAAAATTACAAATAAATATCTATTTTTTAAGAACTTTTAGCGGAATACAACAAAATATAACCGAATCATTTCCTAGATATATTACCTGGAGCTCGGCAAATCATTTGATTGTCCACTTGAGGAACTATTGTCCTTCCTCTCCCTCAACCACCTGTCCATCATACCCTGAAACGCCTTGGTCATTATTCCCTTTGTTCTTCCTCTCTGTTGGGATAACAATGCGAGCTCAAGCCTACCCAACACTTCAGCCATCGGAGGCCGTGATCTTGGACTTTCACTTAAGCAATTTTTGACAAGTGCAACAAAAGACTTCAAACAAGGTTGTGCTATTTGTCCACTGAGAGAGGGGTCAATGACTTCGGCAAACTTTCCCTTTTTGAAGCACTGTTGAGCCCAATAAATTAAACCTATTTTCTCCGAGTCTAGTTTACTATCCACGGGTGGCCTCCCACATAACACTTCTAACAATACCACACCAAAGGCATACACATCAGATTTCGCAGTTAGTCTATGAGTACGGAAGTAATCAGGATCCAAATACCCGAATGTGCCTTTCACTTCTGTGCTTATATGGGTTATTGAATGACTTGTAAAGCCTTTAGACAATCCAAAATCTGAAATCTTAGCTACCCAATTTTTGTCTATCAGAATGTTTGTGCTCTTCACATCTCGATGTATGAAACTCTGACTGGTACCACTATGAAGGTGGTCTAATCCACGGGCTGCACCAATACACATGTGAAGCCTTTCCTCCCAAGAGAGAGGAGAAAAACTCGTATTGCTTTCAGTTGTCTTTAGCCTGTAGAGATTATCGGCAAGGGTCCCGAAAGCTATATACTCATAAACAAGAATCATCTCTTGACACTCGTTGCAGTAGCCGATTAGCGCAACGAGATTAGCATGCCGGAGCTTCGAAAGCATCTTGACCTCCATCCAAAACTCTCCCGCACCTTGCTTGGACTCGGCTTTCAACCGCTTTATGGCAACCATAGTAGCACTATCATTGATGAACCCTTGATATACCTTACCGAATCCCCCGTTCCCGATGACTAATGCATCATCAAAATTGTTTGTCGCTTTTAGTACCTCATCCAGTGAAA
This sequence comes from Rhododendron molle, assembly GCA_025413875.1. Classification (NCBI taxonomy): domain Eukaryota; kingdom Viridiplantae; phylum Streptophyta; class Magnoliopsida; order Ericales; family Ericaceae; genus Rhododendron; species Rhododendron molle. The sequence goes on along the minus strand of CM046389.1, from coordinate 10,528,582 downwards.
AGGAACGACAGGTGCCCTCAGACTCAATCACACCAACATCGATTGGATTCTGATTGTTTGGAAAGGGCAACTGTTTGGACGAGGCTCCGGTTGAAACGACGTCCGAAGAGGGTAAGACGTCGGAAACCTTTGTCCCATTTCTTGAAAGATTGTTTCCGTGACTCGAATATGTACCACTAGAAACATTGACGGCAGCAAGGCTTACTGGTTGACTACTTTGCCCTTCTTCAAAATTCCGGCTGTCTAAAGATGACATTTTGGATTTGTCCAGGGACTTTGTTTTTCTCAAAGCAAGTAAGAAAACCTACGGTGAATGAATTTAAAGAACAACAGATTTTGACCGGATTGTAAATTTTTGTGTCTGGCTATGTGTATGGATGGATGTGCATAAAGAAGGGACGGAACGTCTCTCTCCTTTGGGGGGGAAGAGAGAGGGAAAAAGCTGCAGCGGCACCTCGAAGAACTACGTCATCTCGAAGTTAAGAAAAAAGAAGAAGAAAAACTAGCTCATCAACGGCACGCATACCACCCGAAGTCTACTATTTACAATCCTCAATCTTTCTATTATTTCCTCTACAACTATATCAGGGAAGCAACTCCCAATGCCGAGTAAGACTCAAAAACAGATATCAAAGCAAATAATTCTGAATCGTGCAAACTGGTATTTTGAAACTATACTCTTCTGCTGAAAATGTGTGCAAATCTTGGTTACCATCTTGGCCGATTATTTCTTCTACTAGTGCTGGTGAAGACGGAGGATGGTGGAAAATGGACGATTAGAAGGACTTCGGAGATAGATCGATCTCACAGGCGATGAGGGAGAAACACATAGTAATGTTTGAAATCGTGTAGGATATAGAATTGGGAAAATGATGAGGTTGAACCTGGGGTGAGTTCAACTCCAGAAAGTCTACAGCCACCGCATAGGTTCACCGCACGAATCCACCACATGCGTGTGGAGCATAGTTTTAAATCTCGGTATCGGTCGCCGTCGCGGTATCGGTCGCGGTGTATCGGTATCGGGACGTATCGGTGATACGTCGCGGGAATCGGGTGTCGCGGTCGTGAATTTTTAAAAATCATCAGCAACATGTATAAAACTTGAAAAATATACTTTTGCCCCCAACATTGGCTTAAATTATCACATTTTAATTAATTATCACACTTTTGCCCCCAACACTTGAAAAATATACTTACTGCTCTGTTTTTTTTTTTTTTTTTTTGGTGAACCGATACGTATCGGCCGAACCGGTCCAGTGTATCGGTTACGGACCGATACGTATCGGGTATCGGCCGGTACACCTGCTATTTCTAATCTTCCCGTCGTATCGGCCCGTATCCGTATCGGAGCCCTCAAATTCCGGTACGTATCGGCCGATACGATACGTATCGGCCGATTTTTAAAACTATGGTGTGGAGCCTACTCCGAATCCCACAAAATATAGAAAATCTTCATAAATTTTATTCTCCCTTTTATTCTATAGAGCTAGCTTGACAGAGTCAACAGAGGAAATTTTATTCTGTAGACTTTTTGAGTTCAACTACGAATGCCCCGCCTCATTCAATGGAGCAAGCTTGACAGAGTCGACACAGAGAAAACTGCTATATCCTCTCAAAATATGTGCACATATCTGTGTACACAAACGATTTGGCCTGTTCAATGATTTTAAAATATTTTTTGAGTAATCCTTCAAAAATTAGCTCAACCGGATAATTATAAGTGTTTGATTTGAAATTTTGAACGAAACATCAAAAGATTAGATCAAACACTTTTGTTTTTCAACTCAGTTTTGTTGTTTATCAATCTTGAATGCTAGACTCGTTACTAAGAACAAGAATACGAAGCAGCAAATTAAATCAATCATTTCCGTCGTCCCTAGCTTCAATTCAATCAGTTCATAACATCTATTTCATATAATTTTTTTACTAATACTTTTCGCTCTTTCTCTTGATTCTCGCTTTAAGATTTTATTATCGCTCTTCCAAATTTTTATAGTTTGAGATATTTTTGAAAGACACTGTTACGTACGCTTGCCCTCTCTCACATGCTCCCTATCTCACATACATTTGCATTATGTGGCTTAGCATGGACTCAGGGATGCTGTGGGGTGCTTCCCTGTAGTGCACCCTATACTGTAGATCCGGATTGTCCATCTCAGCAATCAATGATTCAGATATGTTTGTTACATTTTACCAAGAGAGTGCTTTGGCGAATCTCAATCATTGATTATCGAGATGAACGGTTCGGTTATGCTCTATAGGATGCACTACAGAGAGCACCCTACAGCATCTTTAGATCCAACTTAAAGTAGCATAACTCCATTCAAATTTCCATCTGCCGAAAAAAAAAACTCCATTCAATTGCACGCGTTGCCAGCCCTACACTAAGGTCAAAGGTGCGGTCGCTTTAGACATGCAAAACAAAACAAATTTTAGGGACATTTTGGCACCCACTGCGAAATTCAAAAGAAAGGTCATACATAATGAGATATGTGTGATTGCCGATAAAAAAGAAGAGGAAGAGATATGTGCGATGAATATTTTGTGTTCTTTTTTTAATTTGTGCAAGTTATATTTTACAAGCGATCGATGAATGCTTGAAGATATGGTTTGCCAAGCTAGGAAATTCTTTCAAACATGGAGAGGGTTGCGATAAATTTTATTGCACGGCCTTCGTCACTGCTTTTGCTGTTAAAATCTCATTTAGTGTGAAAGAATTGGACAGAGGATTACCGATGCTTTTGGAATGTTGTATTGTATGGTTGTTTCATGATTTTATGAGAATATTTGTGTTGATAAATTAAATATATTTTGTTTAGGAAAGATATGTAGTCTACTTTTATATATTATTCGTAAAAATTAACTGACCTACCTTGTTTGGTTGCCATTTTACTTTAGTTTTAGTTTTATTTTCTAATTATTACCCTATATCTTTCTCCAATCATTATCCTATATCTCAAATTATTAATTTTATTTTTCTCTCTATCTATCTCCAATCATTACCCTTTTTCTCTCTCCACCCACTACCAAAACTAAACTAAATTAAAATGCCAACCAAACAAAGCAAATCTTTGACTTTGTTTTAGACCCTAAAAATTATTCAAAGCCGGCGTTGCTCCTACGTATAATGGGTGAATATATATAATTCTAAAGGACCTCATCATTGACTTTCATTTTATAGGCCACCAAAGATTCAGGGCCATCTTGGTGCGTACATTGGGCGGACCCGGGGATGCTGCCAAGCACCTCTGCTTGGCAGCGTGCCAAGAGACCAATTCGGCCGTCCATTTCGGCGATCGATGGGATCCGAGCAACGGACGGCTCGGATCTTTATTTACTCGGATTAGCTACAAGCCGACCATGTTGAGATGATCGGAACCGTCCGTTGTTCGGATTAAGATCCAAACCGTCCATGCTGAGATGAGCAGCCGGATCGGCTGCTCGGCACCGCTGCCAAACACTCCGGCCACTCGGCACCGCTATCAAGCATGGAGTGCTTGACAGCATCCCTGGGTCCACATTGGGTGAAGATTCAAAGTTCCAATAGTGACCCATAAAAAAGAAATTGCATTTGAGTTAGTCAAGAGTGATGACTTGTTCTTATTGGTTACTCCCCATTCAGCGACGATGGCTAGGGTGCAACTTGGGCAACATAAATTGTTATCTTTATTGTAATGTATTCTTTCAGCTTTCAAAACACAAAAAATGAAACAAAATTAACAAAAAATTTGCAGTCCGATGTGAAAATCTAGTTGGGCTCGGGCAGAGCTTCGGACAACCGGTACCAAACTTGGGCAACCCTTTTGAATAACTTGGGCGAACTCGATCGGTCAAGCTGGAGGAGAAAATTTTCAAAGCAAAGGAGCTACATAGAGTCCACCTCATGTGAGCATTGTGGTGGGTATGGATGAGTGTTTCCTTCCCTGCTCCTCCTTCGACCTCTCCCTCCCAACTCCATCCCGATAGGATGTGGTCTGTTGTTTTTGTACCAAAAATATAATTTATAAAATAAGAAATTAACTATTATTCCGAAGAACAACGGTTAAGTCCAAGATCGTCTACGGAGAATAAAAAGCTAAGTTGCAGTACTTTTGCGGTCTGTCGTTTTCTATTATTTGGTTGACACGAAAAATCAATAGTTAACAAGGATAATTTAAATAATCATCCTATGAAGGGACACTGTTTGCTCCATATCTGTGATTTTTCTTATCCCCGTCAATTGAGTGACATGTGGCATAAGTAGAAGGATATTATTGGATAATCAATGAGACTTATGGTCTAATTAATTTATAAAGCCATAATAAGGTTTTCATAAATTAATTATGAGAAGAGGGTTTGCCCGTTGATTGGTTTCTGTCAATTGGTTATTAGAGTTCCTCACCTTCAGCAATTGAATCACAGGTGTCAAAAGGGAAGTATCCCCAGTTGCCCCACGATCAGAAGAAGCAGTTTTGCGATGTGTCTGCATGTTTCTTCCATGGCAGTTATTTGTTTGTTTTTTTTTTTTGTATTATTTCTTCCGCGTAAGTTATTTTCCTAACATAGAGGAAAGGAAAAATAACCGCCATCTTGGAGGGAGAATTCAAATTCAAATTGGAGAAGGCCTCTATTTATGCTTGAGATCGTGACAGATTACAGATACACAAACAACGCCAATCAGGCCTTTATCTTTTTCTTTTCTAGGAGTAGCTATAACTTGTAATTGTTCACTCAACTCTCTCGGTTGATTGTTCTTCTACTTAGAAGTTTAATAAAGTCCATTTATTTTACTTCTTCCATATTCCACCCACTTCATTGTTTGCTTCCAGAGAAGTCCTGAAACACGGTAAAGAACCAAACTCCACCTTACCACACCACATTCCAGCAAACCACAAAACAGATCCCCATCAATTGGACTAGACCAGAAAAATAGTTAACAATTTTTGGCGCTAGAAGGAGGGCCCTTACTAATTTGGAAGTAAGACATGGCACCGAAGACTAGGAATCAACCACCAGCCGATGGTAACAATGACAACAATAATTCTACCAATACTAATGGTGGAAATGACGTGAATGAAGGAAATATAGTGAGTCCGAATTAGAGGATTCCAGAGATTGGCCAATCAAATGGCCCGGAGATAGAGCCATCAACTTTGATTCAACAATTTACAAGGATGTTGAATAATCCAGAAGATGAAACGGCCAAAACTTTGATGGCCATGTACAAGGCTGCAGCGGCACAGAACCAAACAACTTAACCGACAGTTGAAGTGCCAGTCAATGTAAATGTTAATCCAGGACAAAGCAGTGGGCAATCAAACCCTATGATTGATATACCTTCTTCTCAGGTATATGATAATCCAACTTTTGATTCCATTTTTACTGGAGTCAATAGAATCCCACTGGGAAATCAAAATTCTAGACAAAATCAGAGTTTTTATCAGAGTGTTCCAACTGCAATTCCGATAAACATGGGAGTTGGAAATAATGGAAACCATAACCCAAATCCATATAACATAGAAGTTGGGGGACATCAATTCAATTTGAATAGGAATGATAACCGAAATATGCCAAATATGGCTAATAATGACCCCAACATGTATGGGTTTGATCCAGCAATATTTAATCAAAATGGAAGAAGGCCAGATTACCCATATGGATATGAAATGAGGCCTGACTTACCTAACCCAGTAGGAAGAATGCAGGAGCCCAATTTCAGGGCTCAACTCATGAATATCATGCAAGATATGTATGGTCCGGGACTTAGGAGGATTGAGAAACCTATGTTTAGAAAACCATATCCAAATTGGGTTGATAATGTGCCTTTCCCTAGGCATTATAGAATTCCAGATTTGGTTCTTTTCAATGGAGAAGAAAATCAATCAACTGTTGAGCATATAGGGAGATTTTGCTTACAAATAGGCGAAGCAGATTTGGATGAAGCTTTAAAATTAAAGTTGTTTCCTCATTCTCTTACAAGAACTGCTTTTTCATGGTTTATTAGTTTACCTCCAAATTCTGTCCATTCCTAAAGGGAAATGGAGGAGCAGTTTCACATTCAATTCTTCAGGCATGCACCAGAAATTTCTGTAGCAGACTTGGCTAAAATAAGACAAAAGCCCTCAGAGTCTGTTGAACAATACATGAATAGATTTAAAAAGATTAGGAATCAATGTCATTTCTATATTCCAGAATCTGAAATAGTGAAAATTGCCCAAGAAGGGCTTGACTATGATTTTAAGAAACACTTCACTGGCACCGAATTTAGGGATCTGTTTGATTTTACTTCAAAAGCCATAGGTTATGGAAGGTGAGGTTAGAAAGAACAAATCACTTGGTACATATTATCAAGATATGGAAGGTGATGTAGAAATCGATGTTGCCCAAGTGATTGGCAAAGCTCCAATTGTATATGATACTCTAACAAAGGCTAATAAGCCTGTGAATATGCCTTCATCTCATCCGAACAGGAGGAATCAGGCAAATTTTAGGAAATATTCTTTTGATTTGTCCAAAGCAGATCAGTTGTTTGATGAACTAATAAATCAAAAGTTCTTAACTTTATCACTAGGGCATGTTATTCCTCAAGAAAAGGATAGGAAAGGAAAAGATTATTGTAAATGGCATAATTCTTTTAGACATAACACCAATAACTGTGTTACATTTCGAAATTGTGTGCAGGACCTAATTCAGAAAGGTTTGTTGCAGTATGCCAAAGGAAACAAGGAAGTAATGGGGATTGACATTGATCCATTTCCATTAGTGGATGTTAACGTGGTAACTGCCAGACTAAAGAAAGGGAAGATGGCATCTCAAATTGAGAAGAGAATTCAAGAAGAAAATGACATTATGGAAACTGAAGAGGAAATGCATGTCAAGCAGAAATTTGAGAATTACTTCTGTTTAAGGTGTGACAGAGAAATTAAGTCTGGAGAAGAAGCGATTGCAGAGAAAGAATATAATGGAACCTATGCTAAAGGTTTCATACGATTCAACACGATGGGATGCAATGACTTGCAAATTTATGTTGGTCCAAAACTGATATTTGAAGGTGAAGATCCAGGGGTTTTCATCCCATTTGAATCCATCAAGTGGTATGGGGAAGATGATGGACCATTCCTATTTAAAGGGTATCCAGTAATTCCTGCTATGCCAGGGAAGCCGGATCCAAGTATAATTTACCCACCTATGTTTAGAGGAAGGGGTATGTACCAAAGGGGTATGAGGTCTAGAGGTAGGGTCCCCTTTGCTAGAGGTGGATACCAGGGGAGAATGGTTGTGACACCAAATATAGAACATCATATGTGGGATACAGTGAGACATCCGAAATTCCCAACTGAAGGGGAATTCACTCCCATCACTAATACTCAGAAAAGGAGGTTACAGAGAAAGATTTCAGAAAGGGAAACGAGAGATTTATATGGGGAAGCAGAATCGACGCAGTGGCCAGAATTGAAGGCCAGAGCAGTTCCCAACCAACCAATCCCTTTAGTATGGAATAGGGAACCAGCAACGCCTAAGCAGAAGGCAAAAGAGACAGAAAAACTTGGGGGGCAAAACAGTAAACCAAGTTTGGCCCAGAGACTTGGGGGGCAAGGTCCAAGTATTTCAGGTACTTCTGCTCTGTCGATCAAGGAGCAGAAAGCAGTATTTAAGAAAAGCTTGAAAAAGAAGATAGCAGAATTTCAACAGGTATTGCTAGAGGATGATGAAGATGATGATTTACTATCTGTTGACAGTTCAGATATCATGAAAGAGGATCTTAAAGATGACAGAAATGAAGAGGATCCTAAATCTACTTCATTTGGCCAAGCTTTGGATACTATTCAATTCGGGCCAGTTTCTCCTACTAAATTCTCATGCAATATGATTTTGGTTTTGTCAAAAACTTTTCAGGTAAAGCCTAATCAACCAACTAGTTTGGAAGAAGATGTGGAAGATAAAACAGATGCAATAGTGAAGATAAATGATCAACAAGAAAAGGATTTCCAACAAGAATCCATAAGAGTGGAAAAAGATGCAGTGGGAAAAGATGTGGTCGTACTTAGGTCTCCTAATGATGCTTTGGTCAGGCATCTAAAGCCTTTGTATATTATGTTACATGTCAATGGTCAACCTGTCAATAAGGTTCTAATTGATAATGGGGCTATTGTCAATATTTTGCCTTCAAGAATGATGAAAGTATTGAACAAAAGTGATGCTGACCTGATCCCAACAGAGGTGACAGTTGGAAATTTTGCAGGGGGATGCTCACCTGCTAAAGGTGTCATCTCCTTGCAGCTACAAATTGGTGACAGGAAAATGAACACCACTTTCTTTGTTATTGACTCTTTATCCAATTACAACGCCTTGTTAGGTAGAGATTGGATTCATATAAATGGGTGTGTTCCTTCTTCTTTACATCAAGCATTAATATTCCTCAAACAAGGACAAAGTAAAGAAGGTGCAGATATGGAGATCTACTGGGCAGATAAGCATCCGTTCAAAGCAGATACTAACAATGTGGAAGCAAGTCTATATGATGAAGACCTGTGGCCAGTCAAGATTGAGGAGTCAGAAGTGAAATCAGTAGGTGCAAGTCTGACTGAGAGCCAGTTTCTCAAGTATATCAAAGATGGCTTGCAAGAATTGAATGAGGACTTCGTTAGACCTAACATAATTTTGAGGTCTAGTGGCAATAAGTCTAAGGTTTCCCATGTCTAGTGAAATATTGAATCTGGTAGATGAAGAGTTGGCTACTTTGAAAGCCACTTTCAAAAGACTGTTTTCTTTTATTGTATCTAGGAGATTAGAGGCTGATGAGCCTATTTCTTGTAATTGGGCAGAGTGTGTGATAGATGATAGTCCCTTAACTTTAAAAGAATTAGCTATGGAAGATCTCAAAGCTGCTCCTGCTAAGCTTGATGATCTTAAAGTGGAAGTTAAAGATCCTTTAGAGGATTTTAATGTAGGGACAGAAGAAGATCCTAAAATTCTTCATGTATGTGCTTCTTTACCTGATGAAATGAAGGATCGTTTGAAGTATTTATTGTCTGAGTTTAAAGATTGTTTTGCTTGGGACTATCATGATATGCCTGGTTTAGATAGATCATTGGTAGAACATAAAATTCCTATTAAAGAGAATTTTGTCCCATATCAACAGACCCCGAGACAAATGACTCTTGAAGTTCAAAAAGGAGTAAAGAAAGAAATGGAGAGATTATTCCAAGCCAAGTACATAAGGCCTGTTAGATATGTAGAATGGATTTCTAATGTTGTTCCTGTAATTAAGAAAAATGGGAAAATTAGAATATGCATCGATTTTAGAAATCTACACACAACATCCCCTAAAGATGAATATCATATGCCTGTTGTGGATCATCTAGTGGACGCAACTGCAGGCCACCAATTTCTCTCTTTTATGGATGGATATTCTGCTTACAATTAGATATTTATTGCCAAAGAAGATACTCACAAAACTGCATTTAGATGCCCAGGATATATTGGGTTATTTGAGTGGGTTGTAATGGCATTTGGATTAAAGAATGCTGGTGCTACTTATCAGAGAACTATGAATGCAATCTTTCATGATTTAATTGGAAGATTCATGGAAGTTTATATTGATGATGTAGTTGTAAAATCCCATACTTTTGATGACCATATTGACCATTTAAAACAGGTCTTACAGAGAATGAGGCAGTATAAATTGAAGATGAATGCAACAAAGTGTGCTTTTGGGGTCACTGCTGGAAATTTTCTTGGATTCCTAGTTCACAAGAAAGGAATTGAAGTTGATAAGGATAAAACAAAAGCAATTTTGGAAGCACAACCACTAACAAACAAACAAGAACTACAATAGTTCTTAGGACAAGTTAATTTTTTAAGGAGGTTTATTTCTAATTTATCTGGAAAGACTCTTGCTTTCTCACCACTTTTAAAATTGAAATCTCAGAAAGATTTCAGATGGGAAGAAGAACATCAAAAAGCTTTTGAGTTTTTAAAACAATCATTAGTCAAACCTCCTGTGTTGATGCCACCCATATTTGGTAAACCTCTGAAGTTGTATATTTCAGATAGTCACCAGTCAATTGGCAGTCTTTTGGCTCAAGATAATGAGAATGGTCATGAGCAAGCAATATATTACCTTAGTAGAAGGTTAAATGAATGTGAAATAAAGTATAAACCAATTGAAAAAATATGTCTAGCATTGTATTTCTCTGCAATCAAATTAAGATATTACATGTTGCCATCGACAGTACATGTGATTGCATAGACTGATATTATTAAATATATACTAACAAGGCCAATACTAAGAGGAAAACAAGGTAAATGGCTTTTGACTCTAGTGGAATATTGTTTACAATACATGCCTCAAAAGGCAGTAAAGGGTCAAGCATTGGCTGACTTTTTGGCAGATCATCCTAATATGCTGTTAGAAAAGGATGAATTTGAAATACATTTGGTAGAAATAAAACCTTAGAAAATGTCATTCGACGGGTCCAAGACTGATAGAGGTGTTGGGGCTGGAGTAGTTTTTACTTCCCCAAAAGGAGAGCTATTACAGTTCTCTTTCCAGTTAGATGAAAGCAGAATTCTGTCTAATAATCAAGCTGAATATGAAGCTTTGATTATTGGATTAGAAATGGCTAAAGAATTGAATTTAAGATATTTAAACATCACAGGTGACTCACAACCAGTAATTCGACAGGTAACAGGTGAGTATAAAATGTAATCATCCACTGTTGGAATTACAATTACAAAAGGTTAAAACTTTCATGTCGTATTTTGATGATGTGAGATTGGAACATATTTATAGATTGGAGAATGGTGAAGCCAATCAAATGGCACAAATTGCTTTTGGAGTGAAAATACCAGAAGGGCAACATGAAAAGTTAATAAGAGTACAGAAGAGATTTTTGCCTTTCTTCGTCGAAAGAGGTATAGGTGATATGGATGTTATGGAAATAAGCCTAATTGATGATTGGAGAGATCCAATAAAAAAGTTCTTGGAGAATCCGAATGAGAAAACAGACAGAAATGTGAAACAAAGAGCTATTAATTACATTATGTTAGGAGATGATCTGTTCAGGAAGTCATCAGATGGAGTTTTATTGCTATGTATTGCAAAGCCCCAAACCATGACAGTCATGGGAGAAGTCCATGAAGGGATTTGTGGTTCTCATCAGTCTGGAGAAAAAATGAAATGGTTAATCAGAAGATATGGCTATTATTGGCCAGATATAAGGAAAGATTGTATTACTTATTCAAAGGGCTGTCAAAAATGTCAACAGCATGGACCAATACAAAGGCTTCCAGCTTTCCCTTTACAATCAATTGTGAAACCGTGGCCTTTCAGAGGTTGGGCAATTGATATGATTGGGGAGATTATACCACATTCTTCTTTACAGCATGAATATATTATGGTAGCTACGGATTATTTCACAAAGTGGACAGAAGCAATCCCTTTAAAAAGTGTAGCTCAAAAACAAGTGATTGATTTTCTGGAGGAATACATTTTCTGTCGATTTGGCATTCCTGAAACAATCACTATTGACCAAGCATCAGTGTTTAATGGTCAAGAAGTCATGGCTTATGCTAAGTCATTTAGGGTAAAAATCTTGAATTCTTCCCCTTATTATGCCCAAGCAAATGGGCAAGTGGAATCCACTAACAAAATTATTAAAAATACCTTGTCCAAGATGATTACAGATAACCCTAGAGAATGGCATGAATTATTGCCAAAAGTGTTATGAGCTTACAGAACATCAAAAAGAGATAGTACCAAAGCAACACCATATGAATTGGTGTATGGACAAGCTGCAGTTTTGCCTGTTGAAATCAATATCACTTCTCACAGAGTGGCTAGGCATTATGATCCAAGTAATTTTGAGTTTGAGGAGGCAATGTATGAAGAAATCGACGGACTAGAAGAGTCTAGAATAGATGCTTTGAGTAATATCCAGGCTCAAAAAAAGAAATTGGAAAGAGCATACAATAAAAGAGTTCATGAAAAATCATTTGCAGAAGTAGATTTAGTTTGGAAAGCAATTCTACCTTTGGACAAGAAAAAGAAAAGAAAATTTGGTAAATGGTCTCCAAATTGGGAGGGACCATTCCGTGTGTTAAAAGTCCTGAGGGGGAGCATATCAGTTAGAATCAGTCCTTGGAGTAACTCATGAAAGGACAATAAATGGGAAATATTTGAAGGAATACTTTCCATCTCCTTGGGATTCAGTCGATGCGTGAGATTACTAATAAAAGTTAGTCATATGAGCAATTTGAGTAACGTAGAAGCCTCATAATGGGTTTCATTCTGGTTTACAGTTAGTATGTAGATATCCAGATTAAAGAAATGATAATGTTTGACATCAGAAATAATAAAGCCATAGATCAACATAATTGCCTATTAATTGAGGCAAACTTTTCATTCATCATATAACAAAGTTTAAAGCCTGTCTAAAAGGCAAAACAAAAGAAAAAAATACCTACCTAAAAGGTAAGAAAATTACAAATAAAACAAAACAAAATTAGACTCTATAAAGTCTAAACTCCAGCAGCAGGGATGGGGTTGCCATCAGCGTCAAGTTGGATGATTTCAAAATAATTGGGGAAGCTCCAAGTCACGAAGCCATGAAATTGTGCCCAAGCATATGTCAGGAAATCATGTTCCCTGTCTCTAGCAGCTTCTTCTGCATCCATCTTTATTTTCTTTTCTATCAGTGGCCTCATAGCCATCACTTCCCGTTGAGCTTTGGTCTAAAATTCAGCCCTTTTGCGAGCTTTGGTTGCTTGCCAATATTGATGTTTCTTGGCAAGGCTTTTTGATGGATTTAGGGGCAACCCCCAGTAAGAACCATCAAGTTCCATGACTTTATTGTGGAGGTTAATTATTTTGTCATGCTGCACTTCATACTCAACCCAAAAGGGGTCATAATGAGCAGCTGTGCTTGCCCTCATCCAGAGCCTTATGAGAGGCAGGAATGCTTTGAACCCATTGAGATGGGTAATAATTAGACTGCTCTTAAGAAATTGGAGAGTTTCACATGCCCATAGAAAATTTAAATAGGGGACATGTTCTTCCAGAATATGAACATCTAAGAAAGCAAAAGCAGCCAGTAATTCTTTGGCTGTTGTCTCATCAGAGTCTCTAAAGACTGAATATCCCGGTTGGGCAGCATGAGTTAGTGGGGGATCAAATCTCAACCTTTCTAATTCCTGAAACCAATCAGGATTCTCAGGCAGAGGGATAAGATTAGGCTCAACGTCAGAAAAGCCAGCAGGGTAGCAGGGCTTTCGTACTACTTCTTTCCAGTAGTATTGTTGATTTTTAGCCCTTTTAAAGAGAGATTCATAATTCTCTAGATGTGGCTTGCCACCTGCCTCTGCCAGTTGGAATGGTATTGGTTTGTATGAGGAGGCAAGCAATGCATCCAGCAGCGTAGCTCTTGGTTCGCCTTTGACCCAAGGGAATTGATAACTCACTTTGACGTGAGAGCGTCGAATGCAGGAGTTTGGATAGAATGGTGCTTCTTCCATTCTTACTACCACCCTTTCAGTGAGTGGTACATTCCATACAGCCGGAGGGTTGGATGGAAGAGGATCATCCCATCCAGTAGCAACAATAGGAGAGTATGGATCGTTGGCAGATGAACTGGCTCCTTCAAAAGCTGGAGGGTTAATCTCACTATCGATTTTCATTTCTGTGGGGTTTTGATCTTGGTTTGCCATCGTAAAAGGGAGGAAAAGAGTTTGATTTGTTGTGAGCAAAAGAAAGAATAATCAATGGCCAATTTAAAGGCATTGTAATAACTGCCAACATAGTGGCGATTTAGTTTCCTGAAGTCTTTGGAAACTGCCATGATCAGTTTCAAAAGCTGCAGAACTGACAATTCAGTTTCTGAACCGTCATGGCCATGATCCCCACTATCATCGAGAAGTGGGAGAGTTGTTTGACAGTTGAACGCATGCACAATAATTAAAACCTATTTATTTAAGGTTATTGTTGTCATCAAATGATAGATGGCTCATAAAGGTTCATTACTGATTAAGGCCCCGTCGATTGGGGGTAATAATTAGATATAATCACTATGATTCACTAAGAAAAAGGAAAAATTGCATGAATATCAAATAGAGCCTATTGGATGCAGGCTAGCAATAATAAGATTACGAGTCAAAAATCAAAAAAGAGTAAAATAAGCCTAAAAACAGGCTAAGATTCCTATTATAAAAACAACTTAGGTACAATCAGTGGTAAGGCCTGACAAAAGATAGGCCAAACACATATGACTACTGGATTCTTGATTTGAATTCCATAAAATATGTAACAAAGTAGTTCCATTGATTATCTATAATTTTGTATCTTGACTGGTTCTTCAAATAGTCATCTCTTGTCACAGATATCATTGCTTTGATTCCTTGTTCATCATGAGTAATGGCAGCCAAGTCATGGTTGATGAGTTCCTTCTGAGCTAGCAATGATATTCTTTCTTCTTTGATCTTGCCCAGACGGGCAATCAACTCAGCTTCCTCCAAATCCAACTGATGCAGCTTATCTTTCAACTGGGAAATGGAATTTCCCATTGTATCAAGTTTGCCAGAAGTATTGGCAAATTGATTCGTGATGCTTAATTTCTCCTTTATCTCCTTTTGACAGTAAGCTGCAACAGGTAAGTTCTTGCTCAGATTAGACCAGAGCTCCTCAAGTTCAATATGTTCCAAATCTAGAAGAACTCTCTTGTTGATCAAATGATTGACACAGTTGGTAAAAGCTGGAATATGATCAGTAGCAACCTCTGCCAAAGGAAGCTCCAACATCCTAAAAAATGACTTCACCTCATCCTTGGTTTCTTCACTGAGTTGGTAGAATGAGGATGGAATGAGAGATTTTGAAAATTCAGATACTGATCTAGAATAAGACTCAGAATAAGTCTTAGCCTGGTTAAGCATGAGATCAAGATCTGAAGTAGGTGTGTGGGCCAATACAGGGTCTGCCACATTATGATTCCCTTCCTTATTGACAAGGAAGGTGAAGCTACAGGAGTACTGGTAAAGATTGGTCCTTGATCAAGGATTAGGAGAACCTCTGTTGTCTGTGGTTGATCCTGAGCCTTAATGACTTCTGTTGACGGTGGAGCTTCATATTGAGCAGGTACAATAGGTGATGGCACATTTGCCTCCTTTGCAACTTCTGGAGAGACAGAAAGATGGGATTCTGCATTTCCCTTATCAGTGATTCCTTGCTCATGTAGAGACATTGGTTCAACACCTTACTGGTTTATTTGAGGTATGGACTCAGTGTGGTCATGAGGGGTAAGATCAAGATTAAGGTCAAAAGGTGTTCCATCACCTCCAAAAGATTCTCCTCCCTGAATAGGAGTATCTGACAAAAGACCAGTAGTTGGTTCATCTATCAGTTGGTTGTCAGTTGGATTGTCACCCAATTCTTTGGTAACTTCCACCATTGGTGTCAGACTAACTATTCCTGACACGGTTGAGGTTGGTGGCCTTGGTGTTTCTGCTTTATCCAATACTTCAGGTTCTGCATCCTCTACGATTATTTGAACTTGGGATTTCAGTGATGATAGGACAGGAGTAGGAATATCCGATGGAGTTAGAGGCTTATCAGCACTTGAAAAATCAGTAGTGGAGCCTTTATCCTGACCACTTTCATCATTTGATGCTGTTTGTAGCTTGAGTTTTCTCCTAATTTTCTGGGAAAAGAGGAGAAATTAAGTCAATTAAACTAGAAAATGACCAAACATAAGTGAATAAATGGTCAAATAAACATTAGGACAAAGAGTGATACTCTTTGGAACAGCCCTATATTTCCCAATCATCAGCCAGTTGAATTGGTTGATCTGAAGGATTGTGACCCTTCATTGCGTCTGCCATTAATGGAGGACCTTGATTAGTGCCCACAACTTGAGAACTACGAGTTCTTTTCTTCAAGTTGCATAATTCCTCAGTTGTCATAGCTTTCTTCCCTTTATTGGAACTTGAAGGTTTGGAGATAGGAACCTCTTTGGGAATTGAAACTGAGAAACATGATAATATAGAATTAATAATATGAAAAGAATGACTGAGATATGGTACTAAAATAATCGAAACAGGAGTAATGAGTTACCTGGTTCGTAACTTTCTGGATCAAGCCTAAAGAGGCAATTGTTCAAATCTTTATTGAAAAGTATGGGCGTCACACATGCCCAAAATGTCTCGAAATTTGAGGTTAAAGAGGGCTCAGCCACGAAGCCCCTGAATTCATAGCCAGCCCTGATTCCACGAAATTGCCCATCTAATTCCTTGATAAGAGATGTCTAAGTAACACTGGGCCGAGTATTGATCATATCTTTAATTCTAGGGTGGGTATAAGGAACAGGAATGCCCTAAGCTAACCTAAACTGTCTGGCACATTGATTGGGCATATATATTTCAAAGCTACAGTTTGCAAAGTGTGATGTTGAGGGAGAAAATCCTATGGAAAGGAATCGAGGAATTAAGACACTTCCCCAAAAATTCATTTACCACTTCAACTGGCACCAGTAGATTGAGGATGGGCTGAATTCTGTTGGAAGCAGAATATTGGCATTCCTTAAAAGGAAGCCAATCGGGTTGCTCTCCAATACTTGGGTTATACAGAACTCTGAAATAAAATTTGAAGGAGGCATTCTCTTGTCTGGGTTCATAAGACAATAGATGTTCTGCATAACTCAGGCATTCCCCACCGTCAACACGTTTTGGAAAAAAACCCATAGGCCTAATCGATGGGAAATAAGCATATAGCCAGGCCTGAAGTATCCAGAAGGGTCCTCCACAATTGCTAGTTATCTTACTCTGTACAAACGTCCACAGACCCTTATAAAGAGTACCCAACACGAAAGGAGCTAATGCAAGTTTCATACCCTGAGCCAAACAGATGGCCAGTCGAACATATTCTTGGGTAATCTTTACACCCGAGACACAAAGAACGTATTTACTAAGCCAATACATGCAAAAAGCTATCTTCTCCCAAAATGAAGGCCTTACATTTTCAGGCCCAACGTATCGAGTTAAAAAAATGGTATAACTACTTGAACCCTTAAAATCAAATGGTGATTCATAAGGTTGGTGATCAAGGGGTTGGTGATCAAGGGTAGCATTAACCTCCATGCCAACAGCTGAAAGACACTGGCAGATGTCTAAAACAGTGGGAGACATTGGGCCACTGGGGAAGACAAAAGCGTTCGATGAAGTTGACCAGAAGCAAGACGCTGCAGCAATCAGGTTAGGGTTTAATACCATTGATTGTGTAGAAAGGTCTATAGCTTCACTGAGATTCATATCTAACCATTCAGAGTAAAAATATCCTTTCATTCTATCTACCCATTTCACCCAAGAAGGAGAAACATAGGGCCATGATCTGATTGTTCCTCTCGTGGCCCAACCAGTCCAATGAAGACCCGGTAGAGAAAGCATCAATGGTTCATCATTATTGACTGGATTATACGTCGGTAATGCCGCAGGAGCAGTTGGGTGATAAATTGGCCCAAGAATGAAATTTGTAGGGCTTTTAGACGTGGAAACAAAGAATTGATTCACCTGTGGTGCCTCCCTAAGGCATTGAGGATACCGCAGAAGATTTGACTCGACGGAGGCTTTGAGTTTTGAAGGACTCTGTACTGGTACTTTACTTGACTTGTGAGTTAAGGACTTGGATGAAGATTTTGAAGATTTGGGTGCCATAGCTTTTTCTGGCAAAGCTTTCTTAGGCGCCATAACTATGCAGGAGAGAATTTCAAAAGGAAAGTGAAAGCAAAAGTAACCGTGCCCTAACTTTTACAGTAAAAGGGATATATGAGCGTTTGAAAAACCCGGTGTGGTAATCACGACTTCAGAGGGGTTTATTTACTTGAGTTAAATGTTTTAACTCAAATAAATAAGGGGGGCATTGTTTGCTCCATTACTGTGATTTTCATTGACCCGTCGAATGGGAAATCCTTGTGCCGATAACGGCAAGGCTTCTGGTACCGGTTTTATTTGGTTTTGCCAAATGAACTTGGGGCATAAATATTTACACCGTAAAAGGTTACCCGTCGATCTCGACAGTGGGGTGATTTAAAACTAGTTAAATTATTCACTTGGGTTATGTTAGCACTTCACCCAAATGAATAAGGGGGGCATTGTTTGCTCCATATCTGTGATTTTTCTTATCCCCGTCAATTGAGTGACATGTGGCATAAGTAGAAGGGTATTATTGGATAATCAATGAGACTTACGGTCTAATTAATTTATAAAGCCATAATAAGGTTTTCATAAATTAATTATGAGAAGAGGGTTTGCCCGTTGATTGGTTTCTGTCAATTGGTTATTAGAGTTCCTCACCTTCAGCAATTGAATCACAGGTGTCAAAAGGGAAGTATCCCCAGTTGCCCCACGATCAGAAGAAGCAGTTTTGCGATGTGGCTGCATGTTTCTTCCATGGCAGTTATTTGTTTATTTGTTTTTTTTATTATTTGTATTATTTCTTCCGCGTAAGTTATTTTCCTAACATAGGGGAAAGGAAAAATAACCGCCATCTTGGAGAGGGAATTCAAATTCAAATTGGAGAAAGCCTCTATTTATGATTGAGATCGTGACAGATTACGGACACACAAACAATGCCAATCAGGCCTTTATCTTTTTCTTTTCTAGGAGTAGCTATAACTTGTAATTGTTCACTCAACTCTCTCGGTTGATTGTTCTTCTACTTAGAAGTTTAATAAAGTCCATTTATTTTACTTCTTCCATATTCCACCCACTTCATTGTTTGCTTTCAGAGAAGTCCTGAAACACGGCAAGGAACTAAACTCCACCTTACCACACCACATTCCAGCAAACCACAAAACAGATTTCCGTCGATCACCCGTCGATTGGACCAGACCAGAAAAATAGTTAACAGACACCACGTAAGTTTTCAACCCTGCCACTTGTTGGGTCATGTTCCCATCCTTTTATCTTGTGATGCTCTTATTCAATGAAATATTTTAGGATATTGTTAAATGTTATTACCTAAAATCATGGGGTGTGATTATGTCAGACTTATTCGATGTCTATCTCTCAACTAAAAAATATGGGATTTCGAAAACACCATAAGGATATCTTCTCGACATTTCTCAACATTCGCTATACGTAACATAGTACTCAACCATTCCGTCCATGAGTTGAATCTGATCCAGCTGCCATTTTTTTTCCCAACCATAAAGTCCATTTTTACCATGATCTCTAGGTAGTAATTAATTCCTTCAAATTTTAAAACTTCATATTTATGTAAGATCCACCGCTATGTGTATGGAGCTCACAAAATATATATAGTGTTGAGAGGGTTGAGGCACCATATTGCGGTGCCCTAGGACAACCAATCAATTACTCGTCCACCACAGCCATTGTTGCCATTCAAAGCAATACTTCATCAGCAGAAAACTAATGTAAAATAAAAACCCATAACAACTGCCGTCAACAATCGTTAACAACCATAATCCCCATGCTAGCACAATCAGAAACCAAAATTAGAATATAGACACAAACAGTACATATTTCTTGCACACGGTAAAATCGATCCGTGCGGGGTTGGTTTTCCCCCTAGCGACAATGGTAGTCGCTTGGGGCTTCGGTCTAGAGAGAGTGGGATCGTGAGTGTGTCGGGGTTGGAGATTTGGTTGGACGATGGTGAAATCAGAGGGGTAAGGAGCTGATTGCATTATTGTTGAGAATTTAGGGAGGGAGAAGAGAGTAAGGCGTTTGTCGGAGGTCGGAGTGGCAGAGGTAGACTAGTTTCAGTTTTGCGATTGATTGATGAAAGAGAGGATACGGCCTCAGAAGAGATCCGGGGCGGTACTAGCAATAAGGCTCTGCCAATTCTCTTGCAGGTGCAATGCTAATTGGAGGCTCCTCACTACCTCGTCTATTGATGTTCTACCGATCCCCTGAAGAGACAAACAACTCAATGTTATCTTGATGAATTCCCTCAAACACTCTGGTCCTATTTTCACAACAAGGTGCGGATCCACGGCCTGACATATGTTTTCGGATTGGATAATATCATCTAAATAATGCTTTAGTGGCGCGTCAGGATGTTTAGGGTTCCCGCGGACACCCAACTGCTTTCGTTTCTCAAAAAAGCTACCCAACCGGTCGTTACAAATCAGTACTTCCAACAAGGTTACACCGAATGAGTACAGGTCATCGTCCTGATATATGGAGTTGTAGTGCATTGTAGTTGATCTAAGTAGGCCTGCGCTGATATTGGTCGTAGTTCTTATGTTGGGAAGCGTAACTTTTGCAACCCAATTCCCATCCAATAGAATACTGGATGGTTCAATGCGGCTGTGTATGAGTTCATGCTCTCTATTCACATGGAGATATTCTAGTCCTTGCGCAGCTCCAATGCAAATGTGAAGTCGCATTTCCCATGAAAGTGGGGTATCTGTATAACGCAAATGATCTTGCAAGGACCCATTGGGCATGTAATGGTGCACGAGGATCAGCTCGTCTCTCTTAGTGCAAAATCCTATCAGTAAGAGTATGTTGGGGGTGGAAGAGCAGTTTCTTTGGAAGAATCCGATCCCCAACAGCTTTAAGTTTCTTAAACCTTTTGATTGCAACCACAAGACCTTTGCCATCAATCTTGGTAAGACCTTTATACACCTTATCGGAATTACATACCAAAAGGCTCTTATTGAAATCTTATGTGGCTGCGCGGATGTCAGATAGTGAGAAATGATAGTATAATTGGGTACCAGTTTTCGAATCTGATTCCCGAGGAGAATCAGTTGATTGTCCAGTACTTGAGGAGCTGTTGTCCTTCCTCTCCCTCGACCACCATTCCATCATACTCTGAAACTTGGTCATTATTCCCTCGGTTCTTCCGCTCTGTTGGGATAACAAGGCGAGCTCAAGCCTACCCAACACTTCAGCCCTCGTAGGCCGCGATTTTTGACTTTTATGCAAACAATTGTTGGCAAGTACAACGAAACAGTTCAAAAATGTGGTGCTATTTGTCCACTGAGAGTGGGGTCAATGATTCTGGCAAGCTTTCCCTTTCTGATGCACTGTTGAGCCCAAAGGACCAAACTGATTTGCTCCTCAGCTAGGTTTCTATCCACGGGCGGCCTTCCACACAAAACTTCTAACAATACCACACCGAAGGCATACACATCAGATTTTGTAGTCAATCTTTGAGTATTGGCATAATCAGGATCCAAATATCCGAATGTGCATTTCACGTCCGTACTTATATGGGTTATTGAATGACTTGTAGGGCCTTTCGATAATCCAAAATCCGAAACCTTAGATACCCAATTTGTGTCTATCAAAATGTTTGTGGTCTTCACATCTCGATGTATGAAACTTTGGCATGTAGCACTATGAAGGTGGTCTAATCTGCGGGCGGCACCAATACAAATGTTGAGCCTTCGCTCCCATGGGAGAGAAGAAATACGCACATTGCTTTTTGTTGTATTTAGCTTGTAGAGATGATCAGCAGGGTCGCACGAGCTATATGTATTCATAAACAAGAATCATCTCTCGAAACTCGTTGCAGTGGCCAATCAATACAACGAGATGAGTATGCCTGAGCTTTGAAAGCATCTTGAGCTCTGTCCAAAATTCTCCTGCGCCTTGCTTGGACTTGGCATTCAACCACTTTATGGCAACAACCATAGCACCATTGTTGATGAACCCTTGATATACCTTGCCAAATCCCCCTATCCCAATAAAATACGCATCATCGAACTTGTTAGTTGCTATTAGGATCTCATCGAGTGAAAAGCAATGACAAGATCCCTCCACTTGAAACACACCACCGTCGGGTTGACTAGTTTGCCCTTTTTCAGTTGCTATTAGGATCTCATCGAGTGAAAAGCAATGACAAGATCCCTCCACTTGAAACACACCACCGTCGGGTTGACTAGTTTGCCCTTTTTCAAAATTCCGGCTGTCCAAAGATGACATAGTCTGGATAATCTTTTAGGAACACTGGCATCAACTTTTAAGAATGAGGAATTAGAAGAGAGATCTCACAGGCGATGAGGAAGAGAGAGAAACACATATGATTGATGTCGCCTCTATGGAAATGATTGGGAAAATGAGGAGCTTCAACTTGGGGTGAGGTCTGTTACGGAAATAAGGACCAAACACACACGAAACACACACGAACACAGAATATACGTGGTTCCTCAAAATCGGGTATATCCACAGACAATGGAAACAAATTCATATTCTGATCTGGACACAAGCTTTACAAGGGAGTTCTCTACACTCACTACACTCTCTCTATTCATATAAACAATGCTAAGGACATCTATAGGAGTTCTCTCTCTCTCTCTCTCTCTCTCTCTCATGTTCTAGGGTCTCCTCCAAAAGCATAATGTGTATTAGGAGTGCACAGATCCAAACACAGAATTGTTCAAAACCGTCCAATGTGTTACGTACCCTATCATATTAAACCTATGGCATCGGACGGTTCCAGATTTGTGCACGTGTGTATATGTAGCATTGTTTTGATTTCATATTCATGAGTGAAGCAATTTTTTGGTGAGGACTGGGTAAATACATTTTACCCACTAAATCATCACCATTATGGTCATTAAGTCCTATACTTTAAAGATGGGTAGGTGAAGGGGAGGTCCAGAGAGAGAGATGGAGATGCAAGGTTTTGGTTGTAATCAACATGGGCCAGTCTTTGGTGTGGGTTTATGGTGAAAGTCTGTTTTGTATCTAAAACAAGTGACATTTTTCAAAGGAACATTAGAGCATTTGTCACGTGATGCCCCAACTCTTTGAACCAACACGCAATAATTATGTGGATCCCACAACCCACATAGATGTGTGGTGAATAAGAAAATCGGAGCATCACTTGCCGATGCTCCGGGACCATCCAGTAATCCCTAATCACACCCATAAGCTGCGCCAAAAGGGGGACATGTGATCAGATTTATTACAAGCTCATCCTTTTAATGAACTTCAAACAAGCATGGCTTTATAAACCAAAGAATAAGAAACAAGTCTTATTGTCAACCCAAAAACAAAGCGGGTCTGTGCAAGGAAGGTGTGTTACATAATCAGTAGGATTGGAGTAAAAAGGCCAACGGATTTACAAATCCGACCGATCCTATCCTACCCAACCAATGTGAAAAAGTCGAAAAGAGCAAAGAAAAGTATACACGCACACAGTCGTCAAAATTTCACACAACTGAATTTACATGTTTTGAACATCGGGCGGTGGAGGTGCAGAAGATCTCAGAAGCGGTTGGAGAGCCTTGACCACAATGCTCATGTTTGGTCGGAACTCGGACTCATACTGCACACAAAGTGCGGCCACAGCTGCGAGCTGCATATTTACCAAAAGACAATTGCAATGTTAGTTGCTCCATCTAAATGAGTACTACTGTCAGTGTGTTAGTTGCTCCATCTGAATGAGTACTACTCTCAGTGTGTGAGTGTGTGTGTGAGAGAGAGAGAGAGAGAGAGACTCTCAGTGTGTGTGTGTGTGTGTGAGAGAGAGAGAGAGAGAGAGAGAGCAACTCTCAGTGTGTGTGTGCGTGTGAGAGAGAGAGAGAGAGAGAGACCTTGGCGACTCCTTTGGGAGGATACTCTCCGTTGAGCTTTGGATCTACACATTGTTTCACTTTGTCTTCACTTAGTCTTGGAGTGGCCTACAAGGAAAACAAAATGCATTAAAACCAAACAAAAATAGGAACAAGCAAACATGAAAAATGAAAAATGAGAAATGAAAATAACAAGAAGGAATAATGTGAAAGAGTTGTCGGAAACAGCATGTGTCCAACTTATGGGAGAAAAAATCCTGGGAAACATTATTTCGTCTGCTGACGACGTAGGAAACAAAGACTCACCCAAGTAACAAGACTTTGTTGGCCACGAGGCATTGTATGATCGACCGGTTTGCGGCCAGTCAAAAGCTCTAGCAGAACCACCCCGAAGCTATACACATCACTCTTCTGTGTCAATTGCCCAGTCATTGCATATCTGCATGAGTTTTTTTGCCACCAAATCAATTACACACGACTTATCTAATCGTAACGGTCAACATCCCCACTAAGACAATCTCAAATCAATGTACACTCGGCATTAAACAAATATCTCGTTCAAGGAAAATCACAGTGCTGATTGCATTGATGCATGTGAGAAAAAACCATCGAGTAGAATTACATGAAAGAGGGGTTTCAGAGGAATTACTCTGGTGCGTGATACCCAAACGTTCCCAAAACTCGAGTAGAATGAAGACGAGCAGCCATGTCAGGAGCCTGATTCGAAAGGTTAAAATCTGCAATTTTGGCCTTAAAGTCTTCAAATAGAAGCACATTGCTAGATCTGATATCTCTGTGTATTATGGAAGGTTGAAACTTCTCATGCAAATACTCTAATCCCCTTGCTGCATCAACAGCAATTCTAACCCGTTGAATCCAGTCCAGCACAGGTCCTGGTTGTGCTCCTTGAACTCCCTTTCTCCCTGTTATGTGCAAATAATACAAAAAATAGCTTCCCAATTTACGTTAAATTCAAATTGAAGACTGATTCAGTGAAGGAAAGAAGCATTCTTTCTGCATACCATGCAAAACATCGTGTAGAGAACCCATGGTTGCAAACTCGTATTCTAGAACACGAACATTGCCTTCAACACAGTAACCCAGCAACTCAACCAGATTTTCATGTTTCAGTTTTGAAACCATGGAAACCTAAATTGAAAAGTAAAAGTTTTAGTATATGAATGATTGCACGTACTAAAAATCCGGATTCTCATGTTTAAGCAATGAACCAAGAAAATCAAACTGATATATTTTGTGTCATAAATATTTTGGACACACCTGAGTCAAAAACTCAACATTTGACTCAGGTTCAGCTGCAACATCAAGCTTTTTAATTGCCACAGCCTTTCCATCACTTAAGCTGGCATAGTATACTCTTCCATAGGATCCTTCACCAATCAAGGACTTCGACCCAAAATTATCAGTTTTTTCTTTCAGCTCAGCTAAGGACAGCGCTGGCACTTCAATAGGTGGTACTTCTTTTTGAACTTCAGGTTTCACAGGGGCCGATGCCTTTGACCCTTTCTGATAACCTAAAATAGATACCATAAGAAGAGGTCACAAAAACAAACAATCAAGGGAAAGCAAAAAAAGACTGAGGGCAGATAGGAAGAATTCCCTCATAGAAGGTAGCAAGCCAATATGAAACTTACAGTAAATGCATTCATCGTCACAAATAAACACAAGGAAGCTAATTTGTACTTCCCTACAATACCTTCATCTTCGGAGTATAGTTCAAAAACAATGAACAGCCAATGCCAGATATTTACGACGAGACTAACAGATTCACAGATAACAAAATACAACAGCAGAAATTTACTTGGAGAACAAAACCTAGCGTGATAAAAATCATCATATTTTTTTCCTGTGTAGAAATTTACATCCATATGAAAGTTGACAACTCCATTACTAGTAGACTAAAAGGTTGAGCTTTCAATACTTACACAAAAACCTGACAGAAGACAAAATAAAACCCTCCTAGGGAAAATGAAATGCATTAAAGGAAAATGTGCCAATGAAATCCACTTTTGACCGATAACTTGAGGCCAAAAATTATACTTTTGGGCATAATAATAAGCCTACTATTTATTCAAAGAGTTAAGTTCATAGTTAACACAGTTGCCTTCCAGTAATAGGGTTGCCAGTTAAATCCATATCCCAACTGCATCTAATATAGGTAATTGGTTACTGGTGGTTGAGCATAAATTCAGAAATCTCCTCGAGATCCATGAACATACATGACATGAACAGACCATGTTCCAATAAATGGTAGAACCGATTTCTTGTCAACTATCATGCCATCCAACAACTACTTGGTAACATAATCGCGTTAACAAAGGAGAGAACCATCATTCTTAACCACATCAAGAATCATCAATGAGTCAACAAATATATTAAAAACTAATCACAGGTAACAATAACCACAATTAATTCACAGCATTAAATAAGAACCACAATCATGCTTACATACCATCTGCTTGCTTCCTTGGGTTTCCGAAAGACTCATGATCAGGTGAAGGGTAGGACTCTTCCACTCTAGAAGTACAACACAACCACCGCCGCATCCTTGCTTTCTCAAAGATAAAATCCTCCTCTGCACTGGTATTCTGAAGAAGTACAAAATAGCCAGAAGGATGCGTGTGTGCCTGCTGCCTGCGAAACTAGTTATATATGTAGGATTCAATCAGAGCAGCAAAATATCCAAGCTATCCACACAATTCCGTTATACAATCAGAACCATGTACTAAACTAATGAACACATCAGAAGATTGAAAAAGAAAAAGTTTCTATTATGATTGTCTTTTCATCTAAAGAACGCACTTTAGAAACCAATTTAAAGTATCATGCTTGTGAATGGGGCACAACCAACAAAAAAAAAAGAAGTAAATTTGATGAAGGTCTTTCTATTGGCTGGTAAGACCCACTGGTCTAACTGATATGTACCACTTGCCATATCAAGGTGCTTCAACCAATAACATCAGAATCACGACACTTAGGCCCCAATTGTTTGACAGGACTAAAGTAAAGGCATATATAATCTCATACGATATCTTCTCCCTCCGGTCCATGGTACTGTATATCCCACACTTGGCAGGATAATATATTTGATGGATGTTTAATCAGGACCAAAAAAATCTAAGCAAATACCAGATACGTGGTCACCTTGGATATATATAGTTCAATCCGATGCTCATATCTGGTCAAACAAACGGGCCCTTAAAGCCCATACGCAAACAAACCAACCTTCAAAAGAAATGACTGCCATACATTTTAACTTGCAGAAAGCAAGTAGCCAGAATTGCTGTTACACGGAGACAACAAATATCACAATCACTTAATATGCTATATGACGATTGATAAGGTTAATGCCTGTACACTCATCGCTGCATTCAATAGTATAGTGATAAGCCTTGAATAGTGTAAATAGTTAGGCTTATCTACCTCCATTTTGGCACTCTTGCTTGCACACGTGTCCGTTTTTGTTTGATATTGCGTGCAAGGTTTGTTTTTGTTGAGCAACCGGTGATTGGTGTAAAAAGGGGTGTTTTCCAAGGCTTCTAATGATCCCCGGAGGAGTCCGGATGTGCTTAGTATACGTGAGGAGCTTCGAGTGGTCATTCCGGGTCTTAAACGAAGCGTCCGTAGCAATGGAGGAAGACCCAGCAGCCGAAGGTCGAAGGCAACAGCAGAACTCAGCAGCACAATCTAGAGGCCACAGGGATCGATCCCCCTCTGACCAGGGATCGATCCCTCACTCCTGCGCGGGCATTTTAATGGCATTTTTGTAAATCTTTTGTAAAGTGGGTATATATACCAGCCCTTGTCCGACTTCTAGGGCACTTCTTCTCTTACACTTTCTCTCTCTACCTCCATTAAAGGAGCTCCAACCTCTCTCTTCATTTATGTTTTAAGAGTTGATTTTAGGAACGATCCGTTGGCTTTCGAAGCATTTCGCCTTCATTAAAGTTGTAACGAATCTTCTCCTCTTCAAGGATCTTGTATTTATTTCGCATTTCATCGATGTTTAGTATTTTCGTCATGTTTACCCTTGCTATTTCCGTACCTCCTTTCAATATGAGTGAGTAGTGTAGTAAGGCTAGGTTATGGGATGATTAAAATCCCGTGACCAAGGATGTGGTTTGCTCTTCTCTTGTAAAATTTCGTTTTCTAGTTTAAATATGGATTAGGGTTAATTTATGTATCAAAACCTAGAGGTGTTAATCTTTTTGATCAAATGTAGGCAAGGATTTCGCTTCTTGCCACATTTGATACTTAAAGCTATGTCCCTCTTTGTGTTTGTCAAAATGTATCAAAAGAACCCGAGCCATGTTTAGCATTCTTGACAAAAAGAGAAGAATCAAGCTTATCCTTGCGTTATGGGTGTTGATTATCCCTAAACCTAGCCTTTAGTTTAACCTCCGGTTAAAAGCCGTAGATAGGTTAAGTCGCCAGTTAACTAAATCATTCAGTTGGCCGTCTCAACGCCAAAGTTTGGTTGGCAGTCCTGACGCCAAAATCTCTACGCACGTTAATCTCCGAAACAAGCTATGGACGCGCTCCCTGTGGAATCGACCCCGGACTTTCGGGTTTTATTATGCTTTCAACCGACCTAGCCCTACGCTTGGGGTATTCTTATTTCGCCACACAATTTGGTCGCAAGCATGTAGGCCAAATGCCTATACACATATAGCTGATTAGTGTGTTTGTAGTCTGCATAGCATGTAGTGTGTACATACATGCGTGTAACTGAAATTTCATTGTAATTTCAAAAGCAATCTTTGCCCCAGAAAAAGGGGGAAAAAAAATAAAGAAACCAACTTAGTGCAGCAAGGAAAACAATCAAGATAACATTCCAAATCATATTTATCAAATCAACAGTTTAAAACAAAAGAAAATTCACGGAAAAAGTAAGGGACCCATGACTCAAAAATTTCAAGAATTCAACAATTCGAGACAGAAAAGAAATACCCATTTGGTTTTCATGACGATCAAATGAGGAAAACCCAGAAACAAAAAGACGCCCTAAACATCTGTACAAGCAAAATATTTTTTTAAACCTAAATATAACAAGCAAAATAAACAAAGAATCGAGGTGCCGAGTCCTGAAAGCCCATGAAAAATCATAAGAAGCATACGATCAAATAGATAAGCAACAAGATAGGTATAAGGAGATGAAGCAACAAAATTTAGGAAAGGAAACGAAGAATACCCGCTTCTCTCCTTCTCTCTGATATGTGTATGTGGGCGTTACTCACATACAATTTCTCTCTCTAAAAGAAGAAAAGAAGTACTAGCGGTGGAGGGAGGAAAGAGGAAATGGTGGGAGGAATTTTCTGTGTGTAGCCAACCGTGTGTTTGTTTGGAGTGGGAACATAAGAAAGAAGATGGTGTTCGCTCTTGACGGTTTTCCCAGCGTGAATTTAGGCTCTGTTGGAACTTAAAGAGTGGAAAAGAAAGGAAAAGAAAATAAAAGGGAAGAAAAATGAGAGGAAAATGGGAGGAAAAATTCACTATTCATTACACTCAAAATCTTTATTTTCTTCACATTTTTCCTTCCAACCAAACAATGGAAAGGAAATTTTTTTTATTTTCCTTTCTTTTCCTTTCCTTTCCATAGGTTCCAAACGAATTACATTGGGGCGACTATTCGCAGCGTATTTTCTCTCTTAACCCACTATATTTCAGTAGATGGTTGTTGAAAATTATACATAACATTTCGGTAAATAGCTGTTGAAAACAAAATTATATTTCGGTAACTACATGTCGAAAATATGTTCAACCTTCGGTAAACAACTGTCGAACATACATTTTCGATAAATAACTGTTGAAAAAAAGATTATATTTCGGTAATTAGATGCTGAAAATATATATCCATTTCGGTAACTAACTGTCGACTATAGTTGGAAATTTTTAACGGACTAAGCGATAAAATACCGGATTGCGAATAGCCACCCCTTTACATTGGCCTTGGCTGTTCATTTTGTTGGGTAAATTGCGTTGGACCTCCTTGAGGTTTGTGTGAATGTGATCACCACCACATTCGACCCCATATAAGTCTATCAACAAAACAAAGGGTGCCTAGCGGGTCAATGAACCACCCAAACCAAACCGTGCGCGAAGCCACCCAAGGCTTGAGTTTGGATGGATAAAGATCCGAATGCGTGAATTTTGGCGGATCGAGTTCGGTTCAGTTTGGACAACATTTTACTCCTATATGAATTGACCAAACGGCAACCAAACCGACTGAATTGGACAATACTCACGGACGGGTGCATATGGAGAAAATGACAAACCACAGCGAGTGGGTCGATTTCAAAACTGAATCAAACTGCCCAAAAAATCGTCCTCTGGGCAGCACTAAACAAAACTCCAAGTAGAAACACTAAACTCACTACAATCTCTTTCAATAGCCATTAAATCGCCACAATTTATGAAGCCGACGCAATTTACTTTGCCAGAACACCATCTCTAGTTACTATCACTGTCTTTAAACTAGATTTCACACGATAGTATTATATGAGAACGTGGAGATAGAAGATGGATTACAGAACGTGAGAAGGAGGTTGCTATGAGACAACTCGACACATAATTCATGTACTACACAACAAACACAAAACGAGTGAATGGAGCCACACGAGTTGCAGGAGCGTAGTCGCTCGAAAATATGGTGCGAGTTGCACTATCGTTGTGTGGTAAATGTACATGGGACCTTGTGTATGTGTAATAATAGTTCCTCTCAGTTTCAATTTGAGATTGTGAGCTCCATTGTTTTGCTTATAATTGGAAAATCCATCTTTCTGTTGTAGTTTTCATGACTTTTTTGACGTCCCATTATCTTTGGGGTCTTCTATATCTGAAGACTCAAACTTTTAAATAACTTCCGATGCTCCAATAATTATTTGAATTGACTGCACGGCGGAGGGTCTTTAATACAACAACAACAACAGAACTCATGTAGTCTCTAATCATTGGGAGTATGGGCGGGAGAAGATTGCAGACGGATTTAACCTTTGGTAATATGCACAAAGTGACTGCTCTCAAAATATCACCGAAACTGTGGGGCCCTTACACCTCGTTTGCTACGGAACCATGTCCACAAATCAAACCCAAATGGTATTAGAGAGGGCAGGCCTAGAAACCCAATTCAATTTTTGTGCACATTACCATGCTTTTTTCATTGATAGTTCGGTATGCACAATAACCGAGGGTCTCTAATAAGTCTTAACAATTTTTCATTACGCTCTTGATTATCTTCAAAGTTCTTCAAGAAGCTCACATCTACTCTACGCTTGTACTCTCGAGAAGTATCTCGTCTGCTTTGACAACCCTGGGTGTTATCTGTCGTTTCACATCCAAAATCTTTGCGAATCCAATCCCACGTACCCTTCAATGACTCTGCAGTCTGTGCTATCTGAGCAAGATAAGCATTCTTTCCTTTCCTTTAGCACTAGCATTCAATCCGTTCCATGCGCGGGCAAAACTAATTCATTCTAGCGTTGTGTCCGTTTGATGCACGGAACAATTAAAAAAAATAGGTTCAAACAGACACAATACTAGAACGGGTTAGCTTTGCCCGTGCATAAAACGGGTTGAATGCTAGCTCATTTTACAATTCAACCTGTTCATTTTATAATCTTTTAT
The DNA here is from genome assembly GCA_025413875.1 of Rhododendron molle. NCBI lineage: Eukaryota > Viridiplantae > Streptophyta > Magnoliopsida > Ericales > Ericaceae > Rhododendron > Rhododendron molle. The sequence goes on along the minus strand of CM046389.1, from coordinate 10,497,425 downwards.
GTTTGTCATCCCTCTAAACTATGTCAAATAACACACATTAATTCAATGTAGAATATTCGAATTGTAATTGTTAGAAGAAAAATAAATTGTATTAGAGCATAATCATCCACTTCTCTAATAATAGCGTTGTGTCCGTTCGATACACAGGATAACAGAAAAAAAAGTTTGATGTGCATCTAACGGACACAATGCTTTTTATATTATAAACTTGAGCCAACGTATGAAAAATTGAGATACAAATGGATACAATTCCTTTCTTGAACGCTGAGGGTTGGTATGAATCCTATCATTTTTGTTTATCAAAACCTGTGAATGTAAACATCAGCAGGAAATGAAAATGTTATCAACGAAATTAGTAAAAAAAAATAAAAAAAACGGAGGTTCACATATGAAGCAATAACTTTAAAGAAGACTCTAAAGTAGAGGAATAAATGAAAATTTTAAAAAGTGGCAAATGGAATTAGTACGTAGTTTCTGTGGAAGTTGAAAGTAGTAAAAACAAATGATCTTGAAAGTTCAGAATTTGAGGGAAGCTTTAAACATTAATTTGAAACTTTTTTTAAAAGAAAATGCCCAATTTTTGCTTCTATGTTTACTATTCTTCTACATGGACTAATCATCACCATCAATGGCATCGAGATATACAAAAAAATCTCATTACAAAAGACGCGGAGCCGAACTTTGTACTAACCTTTCAGCAATTGATTGTTCATTACGTGAACAACCTTGTAACAAACCGAGCCAAAATTTTACTAAAAAATCGGCGAACGAATTTTCATAACTAAACTTGGTAGTAAAATAAGTACGAACAAATTAATTCTCGTAAAATTAATCCGTGAACCAATTCCGGTCACAAAGCCGAATTTGATGCTTACGGAGCCAAACTTGGTACTAAATTTTTTGTAGGGGGATCATGGATGATTACCATAGAGCCAGATCATGAATAATCAATGGGGGTAGAATTATAGAATTGGAGGAGGAATATAAATATTATCGTGTATTAGAGTTGTAGGAGATGTTAAGTATTAGGATAGTGCTTTAGAGGGGAAAGTGGATGGGGGGAGACGTGGGAGGTTTTTTTTTAGTACAATGTTCGAGTATTGAAAATCTCAGAAAGGTGGGATTCGTGTATTTTTGGAAGACACCTATGGGTGGGACACGTGGGGTTTTGAAAAACCAATGGATGTGTGAGCTTTTTTTATTTAAAAAATGTAAAAATTGACAAAATTAAGAATGGATGTTTGGAGGTTTGAGAGGCTCAAATACATTTCTATAGTATATTGATAGATAGATAAATAGATAACCGAGGTTAATATACCTTGCAAATACATGCTTAATTAGTTCACAGTTTCAGGGCCCCAATCCTAAATCATTAGCTTGTTGAGACCAGATCCCCTGTCTGAGTGAAATCCGGACAGGGGCCTGTCCCAGTGTTCCGAGCCGTTGATCTCGCAAATCAACGGTTGAGATCTGTCGAACAATTTTTGGTCCAAAACGACGTCGTTTTGACCCGGCAGATCTCAGCCGTTGATTTGTGAGATCAACGGCTAGGAACACTGGGACAGGCCCCTGTCCGGATTTCACTCGGACAGGGGATCCTCGGGTTTTAGATTTTGAAAGAATTTAAGTGGAGAGAGATAAATAGAAAAAAATGTATTGAAAACCGTGCGTAGGAATTTTAAAATCCCAAAACGAACAAGCCTTAGTCAACAAATAATAAATGCGTCATAATATAAACAACATAATGTGGTAATGGATCAGAGTCATCGATAAGCATTTGTTATAATTATGGGGTTACGCGTTTGAGGCTCGCTGCTTGCTTCTTTTGCTTTCAAAATATATGTTGTGATTTTTTTATTTTTATTTTTGCTTGAAATCATTAAAGATTTACGCATAATAACCCGAAAAGCATGAGCCTGTAAGAGATGGTTCTACCAAAGCACGGTGTTACAAAACATAAATATTACTACTTGAAATATTGAGTAAAAAGAAGTAATGTTTGTCAAAATTTCGTTTAAATTTGGTTTTTGCACCTTTATTTTTCTTTTAGTTTAAGTTTTGGACACACCTAATGCCACAATACTTTACTTTAGTGCCACGACAACTTCCTGTGGTCTTACCATTTTAACCTTGCCTCTCTCCATCTCTTTGCATAACCGATTCTTTTTTTTTTTTTTTTATATAAGCAAAACCCATCTCTCTCTCTCATGTCTTCTTCTTTCTTCCCCTGATTCCAAGTCTTTCTAGGAGTAGGTCAGTGGATAGTCTGGATATGATTCATGACCATATTGAATACCGACCAAACCTCTCTGCCTTCGCATACGAACAAATAACAACCATCTGCCTTAGTCGATATTTTCAGTGATTGCTGCCATTAGTACCCAAATCGATTGGACCCACTATAGCTATTAATCTATGTCTCTATTCACGTGGATCCATTTATTCAAATCAACATGTAGAGAGAGAGAGAGAGAGGAAAATGGATTGTGTTGTCTTCCTTCTGTTTTTTTTTTTTTTTTTTGGTACATCGGAAATTCATCTTGCTTTTGTCTAAATCGAAGTAAATCTGCTATTTTCTCCCTCTCTATATATGTATCCATGAATCAAATGATGGATGAGAGAGAGAATATTATCAACATGGGTTCTCAATTAGGGATAGAATCGAAGGGCTTTATAGTGAGAGAAATGCATCAGTGGAGAATGAAGAATTGGAAAAAAAACTCTCTAAAATTAGTTGTTTCCGATTACGTCTTAATTAACCAAAATTAGTTGGTGCTTCTAATATCTATATGCATGTATAGATTTTTGGTTCAGATAGAGATTTATGTATAGGTTACGAAGAATTGAGAGAGAGAGAGAGAGAGAATATTTGTGTTTGGTCGATTGGGCTCGTGCCTCCTCTTTCTCTATCAAGGGCATAATAGCCAGGGCCGGCCCCGGGGTAAGTCCCGCAAGCCCGTCGACTTGGGCAACCCCCCGGGCTAGGGCAACCAAAAAAAAAAATCCAAGAAAATATAAATACGTATATATATTGTTTTGGACCTAAACATGGCATAAAGGATTGTGCTGGTTTGTTGGTTAGTAGAGTATACTTAAGCACACCTGTGCCCAGGTTCAAGTCCCGTCCGTGTCTATAATTGAGGTTTTATTTTTGCAGCCTTTTCCTTTTAAATTTCTCTCTCTCTCTCTCTCTCTCTCTCTCTCTCACTGCACCCACTGGTTTGTTGGTGTACATTTTTTATTTTAGCAGATACTTCTTCAACATCAATAATTAGGGTGTATTTCACCTACTAAAATAAGTATTTATTTTTAAAATTAAATGTGACGTATTGTGAGAGAATGACCTGTCTCTTAAAACAAAAAATAAGTACTTAAAAAATAAGAACCTTAACAGAACGTGGCAAACTCCTCAAAAAAAATAAAAATAAAATAATTACTCGCATTCGCATACTCACATAGTGATGTATGCAAATATGAAAAATATACATGTATATGTATATACTGTATACACAGAACTCACCAATTTAAAAAACTTCAATGAAAAAATTAACCATTTTTAAAGTCAAGATTGTATTTTTTTAAGTTGGTCCATAATATTTCTTTTTTCAATTTATCATTAAATATAGAACAATGATCAAAATAAGAAAATGAAAAATGAAAGTTAAAATAAATAGACACCCATCATTTTTTTTCTTTGAATCAAATCATGCTAAATCATAAAGCAACATAACCCGAATTCCATTCTAATTTTAATTTTTTGATAGAATTCAAATTAAAAGCATATTGTGACCTTAATTTTTTTTTTTAAATTTTTTTATGACTTAATAATAAGCGGGCAACCAAGCTTGAGGTCGGGCTTGGGCAACCCAAACGTCGGGGCCGGCACTGATAATAGCCAATCCAGTCCATTTGTCGTGGCACTAAAGAATTTACTCGTGGCATTAGCGCTAACCTAAGTTTTTATGTACTGTATTAAGTATTTTGGAATGAGCTAAAATATAAATTTAGAATGCAATATTTTAGGGCAGAGCTCGCCCAGGGCCCTTACTGTCTAGGGCCGGCCATGGTTCTTTGGCGGGTGTAATTACAAATTAACTCTGTTTGGAATTTATACAAAGGAAAAGAAAATAAAAGAGAAGGAAAATAAAAAGAAAATAGGAGATAATTCACTGACCTGAAATCTTTATTTTCTTCACTCATTTTCTTTCAACCAAACAATAGGAGAGAATTTTTTTTAATTTTTCGTTCTGTTCCCTAAGTTCCAAACAAAGGGTAAGATTAACAGATGTTTAGGGTCTTGTTCATTATTGGCCCCTGTAGCAAGGGCATATTAGTAATTGACCAAAAAAAACTGTTTTCCTACATATGTATTCAGAAAATGAAAATGAAAATAAAAATAGAAGTTCCGTCAGTTGCATCCTTCCATTGCCCCTCTCTCTGTTCGTAACCTGTGAGTGTAAGAAAGCAACGGCAGATCAGGAGAACTGTAGGTGATGCTAATTTCGTGCTTCGGCGTATGAGGTATACGAGAATCTTCACAAAATATTGAGGTCAGTGGGTCTCTGTTGTTTCTTTGTTCATTTAGCTTTGTTTGAAACGGATTTGTCTCATTTTCGATGTTCCAAAACAAAAAAAGAAATAGGTTTGCTTAGTTCTTTAAAATAGAAAATGGGTTGGTGTCAGAATCAAGAATCGGGTGGATACGATGGTTGTTTGAGTTAAATTGATGGGTTTTTTTTTTTGCGTTTGATTTGATTCTGGGCATGGGTTTGGCGTTTGGTTTATATGACAAATTAGGTGTGATAAGTAGTGGAACGGAGGACTTCTTCTGCTGGGATTATAAATTGATCCTGGATCTCACCTTATGACCTCTAAAAAATTGACATTTAAATGGGCGAATTAGGCTTGATCAGACTTAGTCAATCCCTTACCAATTGTTAGGGTTAAAATATCATATTTGTGCTGGCTTTAGTCGGAACCCTCACAAGTGGGAGGTGGGATTGGTCTTAGGATTAGTCGGGGTGTGCGTAAGCTCTCGAGGACTCCTGAGTTATCAGAAAAGAAAGAAGGGACGCGTGTTGGGTACAAGGCAAAATGCAAGGGCACAAAGCTAGGTCTCGTAAAGATGGTAAAAAACAAGTATGTTGTTTACATGAATATGTGTATGATTTTGTCTAGTTAACATGTCAGAAAATTCTTTTTGGTGAGGAGCTAAGAATTCTAAGAGGGTATCTGTGTCTGATACCCACTATCGTGGGACACATTCCAATTCCACAAGAGGTGTCTGTATCGTGTATCCGCATTCATTCGACGTATTCCTTCGTGTCGTTCACCCGTCCAATCATGGGCATATTCCATGTCGTATTTGAATTTATGTCCTGTGTGCATGTGGCATAGATTAGAAGAAGATTTTAGTCATGTTTTTTGTGCAAGGCTGTAAGAATGCATGTAAATTACGTGCTTTCGAAAATTCCACAATCCTGTTCATAAGTTGCTAGAATAGTTCAAAGGCTTTAGCAAAATTTGATTCATGAACGACACAACTCTGCAGGAAATGTCTTTCTTGAAGCATCTTCAGCATGCTATGGAATCCTACTTTTTCGTAGTGCAGTTGTCCAGATCTGCTACCTTTTCAGGTTTGAAGTAATATAAGGATCTCGCTAACATCAATTGTGAAGAAAGATTGATTTGCTCCATTTGGAAACAATGACAGAAATCTTCAGCTACACAGCTTGCCGACAGGTGTTGCAACTGTTCTTGGCAATAATTTTCTTCCATGTATCTGAATACTTTCTGGCAATTTTCTTCCATGGGAGATCAAATGTGACGCTGAGGTCTCTTTTGCTTTCCAAAACTTATATTCTGGCTATGACTTTTGCACTCCTGGAGTACTGTTTGGAAGTTTACTTCTTCCCTGGGTTAAAGGAACACTGGTGGATCAGCAACATTGGACTTGCAATACTTGTAATGGGGGAAGTCATACGGAAGATGGCGATTATAACAGCTGGTCAGGCCTTCACTCATCTTATTAAGATTTATCACGAGGAGCATCACAAATTAATCACTAGTGGAGTCTATAGCTTTGTTCGTCATCCAGGATATTGTGGGTTTTTCATTTGGTCGATTGGCACTCAGATAATGATGTGCAATCCTATATCAACAGTTGCATTTGCCGTAGTTGTTTGGAGCTTCTTTGCGAAACGGATACCATATGAGGAGTATTTCTTGAGGCAGTTTTTTGGGTCCGAGTACGATGAATATGCCCGTCTGGTTCCTTCTGGTGTTCCATTTGTGAAATGAGAATCTACAGTTATTGTGAAGTGGGAGATCAATCTTCTTGCGATTCAGAAAGTGGTACGTGGAGGGAGCATCAATCAAACTGATATCAAGAAGTTATAGCTAAAATGTTCATAAGATGGAATCCTTTGGTTTGATGGTATCACTCCCCCAATATATGAAACTTTGAGTTCTCTTGTTAGTCAGTATTTTAATTTGTATTTAGTGCGTAACTTATTAGTTCACATGAAATCATGCACAATGCCCCTTCATACTGGTTTTTCCATGTGCACAATGCCCCTTACTGGTTTTTCCTGGAACTCTATAAACCCTGCAAGTGCTAGAGCTCGACTCTTCTCCTGATGTTTTTGAGCAGGAAATTAGAGCATTAAAGCTGCCGGATGAGATGTGTAAGTCTTTGGCATAGAATCACAGTTGCTTTTTGAGTACTGCTTTGTGTGCCTTGATATGTGGAGTAGAGCTTGTAATGGACCATGGGTGCACTCAACAGGCATCTTAAAAGCTTTTGCCAACAAAGTTTAAAATGCTTCAACAGTCAATACTTGGGTGCACTTTTTATGTGTAATGTACTGTCATTTTAAGCATCCTCACTAATGCCCTTGGGACTCTCGCCAAAATACACGGAACACAGGCGTTTCAATGTTAATAGAAGTTTTCTAATTGGAAATTATGAAGCTTCAAATTTAAGACCGGGCAAGGTGATTTGTTTTTGTGCTGTGAAGTGTGAACGCGTGACATGAGACTCCTTAGAAACATTGCACCTTTCGCTCTCTTTTTGTGTGCGTGTATTTGGTCCTACAGTTACTTTATGTGTTTGGCTGTTCCATCGATGAATGCTTGTTACTGTGTGGTGATTCATTGTCCCGATTTAGTTGTAATCTGATATGAGATTGAGAGTTTCTGATTACTCATGGATCTTGGTTTTTGGGTTTCGGAAAGTTCAAAGGTACGTTCGCAGTCTTGTTAAGTATTTCTACTGAATTAAATCAAGTTGAGAACAGTTTGGAGTCTCTTCATCTCAATCGAAAGTTCAAGCCAGTAGAAATTGCTCGATCGGTCTCACTTTTGCTCCAGCAAATTTCTCAGGATTTCTGAAGGAACCGTTCGACCGGTGATTCTGCTCGAGTTCTGCAAAGGACCAACCAAATGATTTATAGCGCTCTCGCGCTCTCTCTCTCTCTCCCTCCCCAAGTTTTTCTGTAAAGATCTCTCAGTTAAAGAGTGTACACAAGTGAGATATCCTCTCTCTCTCTCTCTCTCTCTCCTGCCTGCCTGCATCAAGGTCGAAGGGTCAGAAATGACTCAAAAATTATCGACTCTATGGCTCCATTTTTTTTAAAGTAAAGTGTTTTTTGATGTAAAAGTTTTTCTATGTAAAATGATTTTGCAAAAAATAAAAGTTTCATTTTTATTTTTCTGTGTTTGGTTGATAGTTGTAAAATGATGTATGTGTATATGTATGTATGTACCTATGTATTAGATACAAAGTTTTGTCGTCTTTGATGAGAAAACACAAAATTTTGTCGCTTGAAAATGACTTACCATATTTTCAAGCGGAAAACATTTTCAACCATATAAAGTAAAATGTTTTATCGGGTATAATATTTATACTGTACTGTAATATTTTTCTGTCTTTTACACAATCAAACACCAAAAAATAAGTAAACCATTTTTCAGAAAAATATTTTACGCTCAATCGAACGAGCACTGTTATAAAATAAAAAAAAAAGTCAGCCCACCAAATAGGACCTCCATGCAGAGTTGGGCTGAAATGGCCAGTCTTTAAAAATAAAGTCAACAAAATTCCGATTGACCCAAAAAAATAAAGTCAACTCGTTGACAATCAACCTGTTCCTCAAATGAGTTTTTTTCATTTATATCTCTCAAACTATACACTATTTTTCTACTTTTTCCTCAAACTATAAAAATCGTTTACTTCGTCCTCCGACTTTTACATTGCAACCTATTAAGTCCTCGTACTAACTTCCGTTAACTTTTCAAATGGAATGAGCCCCAAAACACATTTCAGACCATTCCCTGGAGTCGAAATATCAAGATCCGACAAACAAAAGGTTAAAGCGATCCCCACCACCACTGTACCCACCTTCTCCACCACTCCCAATCTGCCATGTGTTCCCCATGATATTTCCACCGAGTCAATCATCTCCAACCCCTGAAATAGCCCTTCCAAGCCCAAGAACCCAGGTGCTTGAGTTGAGTAATACTCAACAGAGAAGTAAAACTTCTAAAAACGTTCATCCCAACTCCGCCGTGGGTGGTGGCTGCAGAAAAAAAAGGAGTGAAGGCCTGGGAGGCTGCCGTGGTTGAAGGCGGCGATGAGGTGGTGGTGCTGGAGCATTTGGCGTTCTTCCGGGTGGCGTTGCCGACGGGATGTCGCGGAGGGTGCCGCCGTGGGTCTAGTAGCAGCGGCAGGACTTGCAGAAGTGGCGCGGCTGGGAGAAGTTGTAGTTGTAGTAACAAAACTTGGTGTTGGTCGAGTCGCAGCGTGGCCAGGGGCGGTGCTCTGGCTTAGGCGGTGGAGCTCTTTGATTAGGGGACATGAGTCATGTGTCTTACTGTTTTCCGTTGGAAAAGTTAATAGGCTGCAATCCAAAAGTTGGAGGACGAAGTAAACGATTTTTATAGTTCGAGGACGAAGTAGAAAATTGTTGTATAGTTTGAGGGATATAAACGAAAAAAACTCTTCTGAAATTTTCGTGTCCTCCTGTCGTACAGTTTGAGGGATTTTATTTTTAAGGAATAAAAAGATTCTTAATTGATCCAACAGACAAAAATATATCGGAAACATGTGCCTTGTTTGGATCACAACTTGGAAAATTTTTCCAACTCAAAAACACCCATTACCCCTACTTTTAATCACTACTCTTATATCTCTCATCTCTTCAATCATTATTTTCATTTCTCTCTCTATCTCTCCAATCATTATTCTAATTTCTCCTTTCTCTATCTCTCTCCACTTATTACCCCTATTTTCAATCATTACCCTAATATTCCGAAGAATAGTGGTTAAGTTCTAAGATCGTCAACAGGAAATAAGAAGTTAGCTAAGTTACGATACCTTCAATTTATTTCTAATTTAATTCTGAAAAATGAAAGTTTGGATTTGATTTGATTTGATTAAATTACGATTATAGTAGAAAGCAATTAAAAGGTTTTTGAAAACAGGAAAAAGAAGGGACTAGGGTTTCAATTCAACCTCCCCCTGCAATATGGTTGTGGCGAGATCTAGGATTCACGTTCAACATCAAATCACCTCTAGGGTATCAATTCTTATCGATAATTTCCAAAAATATTCTCAAGATTCGTACTTAATATAGGCTATCTCAATATGACGCGAATTGTCTCACTGGATTTAACCAATGACACGATCTGTTTCACATCGTATTGCCTATTTCAAATCCTATCTTGAAGCATTGAAAAAGCGGTTGCACAAACGTTATTTGAAATCATGAATACAAACACAATAGGAAGATAAAACAATAAAAACTTTCATTGAAAACATTGAATTATCCAAAGTTGCACAACTAAAGTTGAATGCAAAAGACCCTAAAAATCTTTACAACCATACTACTTGGAGAGATGTCCTCATTACCCAAGCCAAAGAGTTAGCTCCTCATGGTCCTAGGAGATTGTGCCTCTCTTTCTCTCGTCTCTGTTCTCTGCCTCCCTAGAACCCAAGCCGCAGCTTCGGCTGTTAGGTGTGCAAAAAATTTCTTTTAAAACCTTTATTTTATACTCTCCATCCATTTTTAAGTGTTTATTACGATTCTGCGTGCCATTTTCAATTACCTATATTTCACAATGTATTTTGTTAAAAGTATATATGTAATAATAGATCTCAATTATTTCTATAAGACAATAATTTTAAAAATATAAAACATAATATACGTTGGGAGATATAATGCATAAAAAATGAAAGACAGTACCGTAGTGGACATTTAAAATACAAAGGGAGTGTGTGTGTGTGTGTATATATATATATATATATATATATTTTTTTTTTTTATAGTGTCCACGACTTGTATATGGGCAGTACCCAAAAAGTCCTTCCAAGCAAATTGACTTTTCATCGTGGGCCCACCTAGCAGTTAAGGCATTGTTTTTATTTTAGTCAAAGCCCAATTTCAATCATAACCTCGTGGACCATTACTGATTTGTTTAATTGCCATGTAAATCCTTGTATAATACTACCTAAATATAGTTCCATGTATTATTCAATTGCTCCACAAATTCCAAGCAGTGCACTAAATAGACGTAACAAACTCAAATAAGGAGACGTAAATAATCATATTTACGCGTCTGTCACGCGCACACGAGTTGGAGTTCACATCACACAAGTTACACGATAGGCCACTATGATCATATCGTGTACGTGTTTGTCGAGGCATTTAATTTGGGTATGCAAAAAATAAATCTTAGAATATAATTCCGGACACAACAATATCTGTATTCATTTGATAGATGTGGGTCAATATGCATTGAACAATTACTCCCTCCGTCCCAATTTAAATGTCTTTTACGATTTTTCGTCCATTTCCAAACTCCCAAAAAATATATTTCTCCATATTATTTTTTAATTTTCTTGCACCAAATTAAAATACTCAATTTTCGGAAATTTAAAAATATACGAAAAATCATAGGGACTATTTAAATTGGAATAGGGGAGGATAAATCATGTGTGTGGATAAAAGTATCAATTCTTATCGATAATTTCCAAAATATTCTCAAGATTCGTACTTAATAAAGGCTATCTCAATATGACGCCAATTGTCTCATTGGACTTAACCAATGGCACGTCTGTATCACATCGTATAGCCTATTTCAAATCCTATCTTGAATCATTGAAAAAACGGTTGCACAAATGTTATTTGATATCATGAATACAAACACAATAGGAAGATAAAACAATAAAAACTTTCATTGAAAACAATGAATTATCCAAAGTTGTACAACTAAAGTTGAATGCAAAAGACCCTAAAAATCTTTACAACCATACTATTCGGAGAGATGTCCTCATTATCCTAACCAAAGAGTTAGCTCCTCATGGTCCTGAGAGATTGTGCCTCTCTTTCTCTCGTCTCGGTTCTCTGCCTCCCCAGAACCCAAGCCGTAGCTTTGGCTGTTAGGTGTGTAGAAAATTTCTTTTGAAACCTTTATTTTATACTCTCTCCATCCATTTTTAAGTGTTCATTACGATTCTGCGTGTCATTTTCAATTACCTATATTTCACAATATATTTTGTTAAAAGTATATATGTAATAATTGATCTCAATTATTTATATAAGACAATAATTTTAAAAATATAAAATATAATATAGTATGGGAGATATAATGCATAAAAAATGACAGACAGTACGTACTGTAGTGGACATTTAAAATACAAAGGGAGTATATATATATATATATATTTTTTTTTTTTTTATTTTTTTTTTATAGTGTCCACGACTTGTATATGGGCAGCACCCCAAAGTCCTTCCAAGCAAGTTGACTTTTCATCATGGGCCCACCTAGCAGTTATGGTGCAAATTCCATTGTTTTTATTTTAGTCAAAGCCCAATTTCAGTCATTTTTATCTTTCATGCGCACACGAGTTGGAGTCCACATCACACAAGTTACACGATAGGCCACTATGATCATATCGTGTACATATTTGTCGAGACATTTAATTTGTGTATGCAAAAAATAAATCTTAGAATATAATTCTGGACACAACAATATGTGTATTCATTTAATAGATGTGGGTCGATATGCATCGAATAATTACTTTATCCGTCCCAATTTAAATGTCTTTTACGATTTTTTGTGCATTTCAAAACTCCCAAAAAATATATTTCTCCATATTATTTTTTAATTTTCTTGCACCAAATTAAAATACTCAATTTTTGAAAATTTAAAAATATACGAAAAATTATAGGAAATATTTAAAATGGAACAGGGGAGGATAAAAGTAGCTTTGGACGTGTGTGTGGAGTTGGCTATTCTCTCTCTCTCTCTCTCTCTCATCGTGCATGGCCTTCTCCTTCTCTCCCCTCCTCATCCCCCTCCTCCTCCTCCTCCTCCATCTCACCACCGCCTCATCCCCACTCCCCCATTCCCTCTCCCCAAACTTCACCGCCTCCTACTTTGAACTCGACAATAACAGCAATTACGACGCCTTCCTGGCCACTGGACCTTTCTCCGCCGCCATGACCAAAACCTCTTACCTGGCTGTCGTCCACACCGCCTCCGACACAATCGTTTGGTCCGCCAGCCGCAGTTCTCTCGTCCCCTACATCGACGTCTCCATCTGCCTCACCGCCAGCGGTATCTACATCGAAGACAAAGGCGGGGAGTTCGTGTGGTCTACGCCGCCGTTTAGCTCTCCGGTTTCCCTGCTTCAGCTGCAGGAGTCCGGAAATCTGGTCCTGCTCGATCGGTTTAATCGGTCGTTATGGGAAAGTTTTGATTACCCCACCGACACTATTCTTATCGGACAACGGTATTGTTGCTCATATATATATATAATTTTTTAAGACATGCAAGAAGTGTTAGTTAGTAAATTTTTTTTGGTTGCAAATTGGTCGTCAACATTTTTATTTGCGAAATTCTTTAATTTCTAGTCAACTTTACTTATTTTTGGTTTTTCATTACCTATATCGATGTTTTTTTTTTTCTTAAATTATCTTTTCCATTGACTTAGCGTTGTGTCCACTCCCTGCACGAGTCAAAAAAAAATCATATTGATGTTTGTTCTGTTTTCATGTACCAAAGGGGCACAACGCGACTTCTTGTGTATTATAGAATTGCTTATATTTATGTAATTTTCAATTAATCCAACAAGGCTACTGTTTCACAATTCATCAAACGTGGGCTCTGCAACGCACAAGGCCCGTGGGACTTACACTCTTTAATTGGACTCTTATGATGCATCTGTGTTTGGATATTTGTGTTCAAAATATTTTTCTATTGGCGCCTATGGAAATGAATTATCTAGAATTGGACTTAGTGTTGATAAACGAGCCGAGTAGTCAATTATTCATGTTCACTTTAAAAACGTTAACAAGTTTGTTTACTAGTGGAACTGACTTTGAAACCAGCTTCCAATGGGCCTGACACAAACCGCCGTCAAGTGACTTAATTGATTCAGTAGTAGTATTTAACATGAGATCGATTTGGATAACCGAAACCAGTATTTGAGTTTGGTTTGATGATTCGACCTTTCAATGAGCTGAACACAAGTTCAACTCTAGTAGTTCGGTTCATTTAACAGCTCTAATCGGACTACTGCAAAACATTTGAGTATCATCTTCTCCTACATTATTTCCCTATATTTTGTGTCGTCTGACACAGATTTGACACCCTGTCTCCCATCGATGGTGCAATGTGAAGATAACTCGGAGTCGTACTTGGCCGTTAAAAGATGCAACATAACTTTAGAACAACGAATGTCGTGCCTCTCGTTAGCCTCATAACTATCTTTCCTAACTTCAGTTTACTATACCCTTGCATTAGCTATGTTCGTGATGTTACATTTTCATGCCAATTTTAGTTATTTGAGGTTTTATGATAATTATTCGATAACTGGCAAACAGGTTACCTGTCGGACAATCGCTGGTCAGTGCTATATCCGACCAAAACTTGTCTATGGGTGATTACTGGTTCACTGTCACTGAGGATGGTGGCGGCGACGCGGTGATGACTTGGAATGGGTTGACTTACTGGATGTTGTCAACGGACACAAGGGTTTACAAGGTCTCGAACTTACCAGCTTCATACATGGTATTAAACGAAACTGGTCTGTTTCTATTTGGGGGAAACAGTTCTGTAGTTGTGATCCAGTTGACTTTGAATGTGTCCGAGTTTCGCATTGCTCAGTTGGAATACGATGGCAGGTTTAGTATTAAGACCTTCAATAGCTCAAACTGGGTAGAGGAATTCGGTGCTCCAGACGATTACTGTGGAATTCCAAACATTTGCGGTACAATCGGAGTCTGTTCCGGGATGCCTGCGCATTGCTCGTGCCCACCAGGGTTTCATCTTAATGACCAAACATCCTCCGTATGTTCGCCTGTTGACGATTCTTATTCTTTGCCATCAGCTTGTAATGCTAGTGGAAATGGTGATTCAAACGTATCAACTTCTTATCTGGAACTGGGAGATGGCATGGACTATTTCTTAAATAATTTTAGCGAGCCTCGTGTGCGTGGTGTCAACTTATCCGGTTGTGAGCATCTTTGTTCACTGAATTGTTCTTGTTTGGGATTGTTCCATGATAATTCTTCTGGTTCCTGTTATTTGCTTGAAAACCTTTTGGGCTCAATTATTGCAAATTCTACAATAAATCGGATGGGTTATATCAAGGCTCTGCATGCATCCTTTGCTTCAGACCCGTATGATGATAGTCGCAGAAACCGGCTTTTCCCCATTGCAGGTTTGGTACTATTACCTTCATCTGGGTTCCTGTTAATCACATTAGTAGTGGTTGGAATTGTTTGGTACCGCAAAAGGAAATCTGGGAACTCATCCTTAGAGCTTGAGAAAGAGGGTATCCCAGGTTTGCCAGTGAGGTTTGGTTACAAAGAGCTTGTGGCTGCAACAGAGAATTTCAGGACAAAAATTGGTTCCGGAGGATTTGGGACAGTATACAAAGGCACACTACCGGATGAATCCGATGTTGCAGTGAAAAAGATTACTAGTTTGGGTGTTGAGGGGAAGAGAGAATTCTGCACTGAGATTGCTATAATTGGGAACATTCGCCATGTCCATTTGGTTAGGCTAAAAGGCTTCTGCACACAAGGGAGGCAGCGGTTTCTGGTTTATGAATACATGAACAAGGGTTCGTTGGATCGGGTGCTCTTTGGGAATGGATATGTTCTGGAATGGGAAGAGAGATTTAAGATTGCCCTCGGTACAGCACGGGGTCTTGCGTACTTGCATAGTTCTTGCGAGCAGAAGATCATCCATTGTGATGTGAAGCCAGAAAACATTCTGCTTGATGATAATCTACAAGTGAAAATATCAGATTTTGGGATTTCAAAGCTGCTTAGCCGTGAGCAATCTGGTTTGTTTACAACCATGAGAGGAACCCGAGGCTACATAGCGCCAGACTGGTTGAGCAACTCTGCAATAACCGATAAGTCTGATGTATACAGTTACGGAATGGTGTTACTAGAAATAGTGAGGGGAAGAAAGAACTGGTCACTCCAAATACATAACGGGAATACAGAAAACGAACAATCATCCTTGGAGCATTCAATTTTCTTCCCGCTGTATGCTTTGGAAATGCACAAGCAAAGGCGGTACTTGGAGCTTGTGGACCCGAGACTTGAGGGGCGGGTCACAAGTGAGGAGGAGGTTGAAAAACTCGTTCGCGTGGCTTTATGTTGTGTGCACCAAGACCCAGCGCTGAGGCCGAGCATGGCTAAAGTTGTTGGCATGTTGGAAAGCAGATATCAAGTGGGTGTGCCGCAGGTTGAGTCCCTCAGATTTCTGCCGTTTTTTGGCCAGAGAAGGACGGAGGTACCAAGAATCGAAGCGCACAATGTGCAGAATGGGTTGGTGCTGTTTTCCTACATGTCATCGCAGCAAGTCTCGGGTGCTAGGTAGTCATTAATTGGTGTGTGCTCCTGTAAAACGATAGCTGATTAGAGCCCTCTATTTGCTTTGAATTCATGCTTGAATGGTGTTCTCTTCCGCAAAAAAGCTAGTACTCGGAATCTCGAATAAAACAAAAGTGTGTGCAAATAGAAGTTCCCGTGCGTATGCATAGTCAGTTGAATCTTACCACGCCTCTCTCTCTCTCTCTCTCTCTCTCTCTCTCTCTCTCTCTCTCTCTGTTTGTCGATAAAACCATAAACGGAGAGTGTAAGAAAGCAAAGGCAGATCTGGAGGAAATTAATTTGAGGACCCCCAGCTGAATCTTCACCAATATCTTGAGGTTAACGGGTGTCTTTTATTTCTTTGTTCATTTATCTTTATTTGAAATGGATGCGCTTAGTCTCATACAATAGACTCTGGGTTGGTGTCAAAACCCAAAATTGGTTCGATATGACGGTTGCATGCGTTAAATAAATGGGGTTTTGCGTTTGATTAGATTGTGGCCATTGGTTTGGCATAATTGGTTTATTTGAGCGATTGGGCTTGAATTTCTGTGGAACAGCCTTCATCTGTTGGGATTGTAAATTGATCCTAGATTTCACCGTGCTAACCTCTGAAGATTAACGCTTGAGTGGCTCCATTGCAACTTCTTGGTTTTACGAAGCAGTTTGTTCATTTTTTTGGGTTTAATTTTGTTAGAGTTTGTCCCACATTGATTAATTATGACCTTCAAAGTTAGTATAATAGTCTGGATGGCCTCTTCACTCATTGCCGGTTGGTTTTTAGTTGGATGCTTTAATAGTATTTATCATAGGTGACGCAGGAGGTTAGCCTTGGCAACCGTGTGGATGTCGAAGAGTTATCTTAATTATTTTTGAAGTGTACGTATTTAGTTTCTAGTTAATGTCTTTTAATTTCTGGCCTAAGAATACGTGTTTTGACTATCTAGTAAGTTGTGTTTTTGTTTTAATATTGGTCTAGATATTTGAAAGGTCTAGTTGAGAATTGTGTAGGTTTTATTTGGAGTCTTGAAGAGAAATATTTGTAATGCCAATAAATAGGTAATCTAATGAAATGAGAAGAGGAGTTTGAGTTTATGAAAATATTGTGCAAGTGTTTTTTTTTTTGGCTTCAAGTGAGTGATTCCTTCGATAATATTCAAGTGTGTGACTTGGTCGTGTGAGTGTCCTCCGCGATTAGCAACATCAAGTGACTTCCGTTGTCCCCGGTGAGTGGCATACCGGGACAATCTTAAATGTCGCGGATTTCGCCCTGCATCAATTGGCCATATTTGTTTGGCGCCTGGACTAATAACTAAGGGTTAAATATCTACTTGCCCCTTTAACTATTCTTTTTTTTTTTTTACTTCATCCTCCAACTACCAATTGAACCTTCTTCCCCCTTTAATTACCACACCCTTAGCCACTTCATCCAATTCCTCACTTCCGTCCAATTCATGGACGGCGAACACAACACCTAACCCCAAAATGTGGTTTTGGAGCCAAAAGAGGGGTAATCTGAACATTCCACCTGAAACCCTAAAATTGAGTCCGTAGAAACACCTTCAACACCATCTAATCTCAAAACCTACAACTTGTATCATCGCTAATTGGGGTCGCCAACTCGATCAAGAACGATGACTCCGATGTAGGGTCTGTTTGGAACACCTTCAAGTGGCCTCGTCGGTGCCCGAAAAGAGTACCGACGACTTTCTAGCCCAAACCGAGCGGTGAGGAGTGGGACCGGCTTTTTTCGGAATGCAGTGGCGAGGACCGATCGGAGCCTGGAATTGCTATTGCTTGCAGATTCCTTCTTTGTGATGACGATGAAACAAATGGTTCTGGTCCTTCTGAATTTGGCTCCTTTTTATGAGCCTTCTTTTCCTTTGTGTCTTCTGCAGTTTTCTTTGAGGACTTTGTCAGATTTGGAGCTGCTTGTTCTTCTTCATTGGTAACCTTTGTTGTCCTCGGAGCTCTTCGCCATGTATGTCTTTCTTCTGTGAGAGCAAATCAAAGGGAAGGCAACTCCTTAAGAGGAGAGAGAGGATTCTGGATTTAGCTTTTTTCATTGGCTTTGTAAGATTTTGATCCCTTCATTTTTGCCGTCCATGAATTGGACGGAAGTGGGTAATTGGATGGAGTGACTAACGGTTTGGTAGTTAAAGGGGGAAGAAGGTTCAATTTGTAATTGGAGGATGAGGTAAACAAAAAATGAATAGTTGTAGGGGCAACTAGATATTTAACCCAATAACTAATGATACAAGCCAATAAGATAAGTAATCCACCAGATTACCACCGGACGAGTATTGTCAATCTCATGTTGTTCGGCGATGAAAACTGAGAAATATTGGTTGTGGGATTATAGCTATTGTTCTTTCCTTCTTCCAATTTTTACCCACACGCTCTTTTCATATGAATTTTGCTACCTTCAGTAAGGATTGTTTTCCCCTCAGAACCGATGGCAATCTTCTCTCTCGAGTTCCTGCTGCAATCTAGGGATCACTTGGTGAATTGTGGAGGCAAGCACTTAGAAGCACTTGCGCAGTGTCAGGGAGAAAGGCACGCAGCTTTATCTTGCTGGGAGGGTGACTTAAATGATTTTGCTGTTTTTGGGCGTCGAACTGGATCTTATTCCTGTTTTATGTTTCTTTTTTACCTCGATCCAAAAATGGTCAATATTGGAAGAGAGTAATGAATCATGAACTACTGAAGTGGGCAATGGTATTTACATCGAGCTGAAAATTTCCCACATGCTTCCGATATATATTTTTCCCTTCTTGTTTCCATTGTAACCAACCGAGAAATAATGATATCCGTGGGGATTTCGCTTACTCTCAGCTTGCCAATTTCATACTCGTGAGCCTAACACAGCCAATTGTAGCTCTTCTTCGCAACTCTTGCTCTTATCGACAGAAAGCAACAATGCGGCTTGGGGTCTCTTTGTTCTATCTCCTAAGTTTCTTTATCTGATAGAGATTTAATCTGGCAGCAAATGGGCCCTTAAAGACTTATTGCCGAAGAAATTGAAAAACTAATCTATGTGACAATAAAAACTAATCTAGTTCTTACCAAAATTTTCTGGTTGTTAAATTTGTTGGAGGGTTCTAATCTAAAATCAATTGGCAATAGGTGAAGTAGCCTCTAGAATAAGCTTGGGGGGGCTTAAATGAGCGATGTTGGATAAGTCTAACACTCCCCCTCACGTGCAGTCCGGATGCGCGTGGAGGTAACACACCAGGAGACCAGGAGCTAAATGATTGACTCGGGCGACGGGGATGACATACTTTCCCACGAGGGGTGAGTGACGTATATACTGGTGTTTGATTTGCATAAAATTTCGAAATTCGCATCTAATTTGAGGGTTTTCTATTCCTATAACCAACATACACATCAGTTTGCGATGGAATTCTTGTCACAGTTAAAATGCTGTTGGCATACTTTAATTTATGTACCGCTCTTGAAAAAAATTGATGTGTCTTCTGGGTTTTCCCTCACCCAATGTAAATATGTAATGGCAACTCATGGAAGGTTGACATTGCAACGTAACAACTGATGTTAGGGTTAAACCATGCAATTGAAGCTCTGGAAGTGGGGTTTGAGGCAAAATGCAAGGGCACAAAGCTAGGTATCGTAAAGATGGCACAAAGACCATTATGTTGTTCACATGAATAGGTGAATTATCTAGTTAACAGGAAAGAAAATTGAGTCGATCTGATACCCAATATCGTTGGACATATTCCAATGCGATTAGAGAAGGTGTCCGTAAGTCTGTATCCCTTGGGACTCTCGCCAAAATACACGAAACATAGGCGTTTCAATGTTTATAGAAGTTTTCTAATTGGAAATTATGAAGCTTCAAATTTAAGACCGGGCAAGGTGATGTGTTTTTGTGCTGTGAAGTGTGAACGCGTGACATGAGACTCCTTGGAAACATTGCACCATTCGCTCTCTTAATGTGTGCGTGTATTTGGTCCTACAGTTACTTTATGTGTTTGGCTATTCCATCGACGACTGCTTGTTATTGTGTGGTGATTCATTGTCCTAATTTAGTTGTAATCTGATATGAGATTGAGAGTTTCTGATTACTCATGGATCTTGGTTTTTGGGTTTCGGAAAGTTCAAAGGCACGTTCTGTAGTGGGCCGAAATATCCGAAATCCGAAGGGTTCAAAAGGATCAACCCATCTTGGCCATCGTTCAGCTGTCTCAGTTCGTCTACGTTTAAAAAGTATTAGTGTCCGAACAAACGTGTATTTCTGGGTTGTTTGTCCGAAGAATACAAGCCCTATTGGAAGAATTGTGACCCGTTTATTCGGATCATCTTCCTCTTCACAACTACTGTTGCTCGGACAGACGATTCGGTTCGGTTGGACGTGTATTGTTCGGGTAACTGCCTCTGTGGGAACATTCTAGATCCTTTCCACTTATGGCCGATTCTAGAAGTCTTCGATGATACGCAAGATGTCTTCTCTGATATACGAAGTGACATCTCTGGCCAATAGCGGCAGGCTGACATTAGACACTGTGACACGGCAAGATCTTCTGAAGGCGGCCCTCATTAATGTCCCTGACATGTGACGTCAGCCGAGCGTGGAAGTGCGCGTGTAGCCTACGCTCGGCTAACTCACCGCTTCCATCCCACGCCTATAAATAGAGGAGTACTTCACCTAAGACGGGGATCTGTTCTGAATGTACACACACGAAAAACTACTCTCTCTACATATGTTTTCTTACCAAACTTCTTCCTCCATATACTAACTTAATCGTCGGAGCTTCTTCCCGGAGAAACACCCCCCTCCGGTCTGCAGGTACAAGGCGTTACACGTCATCGCTCCACGATTCAACAGCAAGCGAGAAGAGTTCAAGAGGTTCGAGGTTAGAACAGCCCCCCACAATTGGCGACTCTGCTGGGGACTCGAAACACATTTTTTGTTCTTCCTAGCGAAGTGTGGGCCTGTTCTTAACTCCAGTCTCTTCTCCACCCAAAGATGACCCAACGTCTACCACCACCTGGTCCGGAAAATTTCACCCTCGGTTTGACTGGGTTCGGCTCAATAAATAACGATCCCGGCCTAACTGCTAGGACCGTGGTGCCAGTTGCTCGTCAACTTTCATTCCCACAAACCGAGCTTGACATCGCTCTGGCGGAACAAAAACGCCAAGCAGCAGTCATAGCACTCCTACAGCAACGTCTAGAAGAGCGGGATGGAGGCATAGTCGTCACACCAACACCTGGCCATGTTGCCGAACCAAGTCGGCCAAAGAAAGCGCACAAGCGGAGCCGAAAATCAAGAAAGGCAGTAACTTCCGAGCTAGCCATATCCGAACGA
Organism: Rhododendron molle; assembly: GCA_025413875.1. NCBI lineage: Eukaryota > Viridiplantae > Streptophyta > Magnoliopsida > Ericales > Ericaceae > Rhododendron > Rhododendron molle. The sequence goes on along the minus strand of CM046389.1, from coordinate 10,476,203 downwards.
AGGACCGTCTTTGATAGGTTGGAACACCCGCCACGAATTCAGCCGAACTCATCTCGGCACCACGTGGCGAGTATCATTCGGACCGAGAGTACACGTTCCTCGGCAACAAATTCTACGGCACATTCTCACCGAACAAACGTCTCGGGAAAAACACGGCGCGTCTCCAGACGGTATCGCGAGCGCGCAGACGGCAAGAGGCCAATGGATTTAAACGCCCTCCCAGAGCGTCAACCAGCTGGTCACACCGAGCGAACCGAACAGTCTAGATCCACGACCGAGCTCCAACATAACAAACAACATTCAGCGGGAGCGCGTGGCACTCGCCGGACGATGAGCAGGGGAGAACGCTCGGATAATGGAAATACAATTATTTTATATGATCAATTTACTGGGGCACCTATTGTGTATCAACCAGTTGGAGAATTGGATCCGCGGTTAGCTAGGCGGGGTGATTCAAGAAGAGAACGGCAGGAGCGGTCAGAAGGGGGCAGACCTCACCACAATGAGGCGAACGACCAGCCAAGACGCCGTCACCGAGAGCCAAGAGAAAATCCTGAAGTGCCCGCTCCGCAGTCAATAATCCTACAGGCTCCGGTGGCAATGGACAACTCAAAGCTCGGAAAGGCTAAAGCATCCCCGTTCGTTGACGCCATTCAGCAAGAACGACCGCCGGAGCGCTTTACCATGCCGAAGCTCAAACGTTATGAAGCCAAAGAAGATGCTGTGGCGTTCGTTTGTCGGTTTCGGCAGACTATGAGCCTCCACAACTTCTCTGACGCACTCATGTGTAAGATCTTCCCCCTTACACTTGGTGAGCCAATAATGTTGTGGTATAACCAGCTCAAACCAAAATCCATCAAAAGCTTCAACGAACTGGAATTGGAGTTCACAAAGAGGTTCGTAACAAGCAACATTCAACCCAAGACGCTTTCGATGTTGGTAAACATGAGAAGAGCAGCAGGGGAAACGCTTCGGGCGTACACTGAACGTTATTGGGAAGTCTACAACCTCATCCCTGACTGTGACAGGCGTGGCTGCCGAGTCATTCATGAATGGGTTGGATCCAACTTCGGCAATGTTCAGAGATTTATCTAGAAACCCGCCAAAGACAATGGGGGACCTGATGGTTATTATCGAAAAGGATTGCGTACACGAAGAAGCAGTGGCCGAGCGTAACGCTCCGAAGCAGCCGAGGCAAAGACCCAGGCTTCAGCGAAAAAACAGTGGCCAACGTTCGGCAAGGGCAAAACGGACAAGGCAGCGGAGGAACCGGGTCAGGAAAACCGAGCAACAAGTCTAAACCGCCCCAAACCCCGTACCAACAGCCGTGGCAACAGGAGAAGAGGGAACCCAGGCCGGATGAGTATGTGGCCGAGCAAACAGCTTTCACGGAGCCAATTTACAAGTTATTACATACCATCGGCAAGATGCCATTCTTCGTCTGGCCTACAGGATTCCTCGGAACGGCGGGCACCGGGGCTGGATTGTGTTCGTTTCACAAAGAGCGAGGGCATTACACCACCCAATGCCAACCGAACAAAAGATACCTGGAAGAGCTTGCAGCAGCTGGGCATCTCAACCAATGGATCGACCTTCGGCGCAATCCACTCCCTCCTCCTCCACCTCTTCCAGCGGGCAACATCGTTGGGGTAATACAAGGACTCGTCACCGAAGGAAAGGCTGCAGAACTACGCTTGGAAATCGACAAAGCCGAGGTTGCTATATCAGTATGCAACGTGGGTGCCTCATCCAAGAGAAAGTGGACGGATCCGAGCCTGGATGGCACAATCACCTTCACGGCCGAAGATTTGCGAGGATTACAGACACCACATGCCGATGCCCTTGTCGTGACCATAATCGTTGACAAATCTACAGTTCAACGGGTAGTGATTGACCAAGGAAGTTCGGCAGAGGTTATGTTCTACTCCACATTCAAAAGCCTTGGGCTATCACTTGATCGGCTTCGGACGGCAACCACCCCGCTCGTCAGCTTCACCGGAGCTCCCGTATGGCCCCTTGGGCTGACAACCCTACCCGTGCGAGCCGGCTCCCGAGTGATTGATGTTGATTTTGTAGTGGTTAATTCACCTAGCCCTTACAACATCATTCTCGGTCGAACCTGGCTACATGGGATGAAGGCAGTCGCTTCAACCCTTCATCAGGTTCTGAAGTTCACAGGATGGAATGGAAGGCAAGAAAGCCTTCGGGGAGATCAAGTCCAATCCAAAAAGTGCTACATTAGCACCGTGACGAACAAACAGTGCTTGCAAGAGGTACAGTGCATCGACACAGCGGATGTACCCGTCCTTGAAGATGTGGGTCTACCAGCCGAGCAACGGTCGGCCGAGGAACTGATTCGAATGCCAATAACTTCGGATGGAAGCCGGTACTTTCTCCTCGGCAGCTCGATGGTCGAATCCGAGCGTATGGAGATGTTCAATTTCCTTAAAGAGAACATCGAAGTATTTGCTTGGACTCCCAATGAGATGCCAGGCGTGGATCCAGCCTTTGCTGCTCATCACCTGAATGTTGATCCGAACAGACGCCCTGTTGTACAAAAGGTTCGTCGTTCAGCAGCACAACATGTGGACGCAGTGATGGCCGAAGTAGACCAGTTGTTAAACGCTGGGGCTATAAGAGAGATCCTATATCCAACCTGGCTAGCAAACCCGGTCGTTGTACCGAAGAAAAATGGCAAGCTCCGAGTCTGCGTTGATTACACCAATCTTAACGATGCTTGTCCGATGGATCGTTTTCCCCTTCCTCGGATTGAGCAGATGGTGGATGCAACGGCAGGGCACGAGCGACTAAGCTTCATGGATGCTTACCGAGGGTATCATCAAATTGCTTTAGCAGTCGAAGATCAGGAGAAAACGGCGTTCATCTCTCCTCGGGGGATTTACTGCTACAATGTCGTTCCCTTCGGACTAAAGAACGCCGGAGCAACGTTTCAACGAGCAATAACTAAAATGTTTCTCCTAAAGCTCGGCAAGACGTTGGAAGCTTACATCGACGATTTGGTATGTAAAAGTAAATTCGGTGGCGATCACCTTCGGGATCTTGGCGAGATCTTCGCCATACTCAAGGAATATAAACTTCGTTTGAACGCTGAGAAGTGTGCGTTTGGAGTTGGATCGGGTAAGTTCCTCGGATATATGGTCAGTCAACGAGGAATTGAAGCCGATCCGACTCAACTGACCGCCGTTCGGAATATCCGAGCTCCAACAACCATTAAGGAAGTGCAACGGCTAACCGGAATGGTAGCGGCACTGAGTCGCTTTATTCGGCGATCCGGAGATCTTTGCAGACCCTTTTTCCAAGCAATAAAGACTAGTCGGCGCAGGTTTGTGTGGACAGAGGAATGTGATGTGGCTTTACAATCATTGAAAACATACCTGGCGCAAGCTCCACTCCTCGTTACACCCTTGCCCGAAGAGGACCTTTACTTGTATTTGGCGGTCTCGGATCACGCAACCAGCTCTGTTCTTGTTCGGAAGGAAGGAATGGATCACTTGCCCATCTTCTTTTCCAGCAAATCGATGACGGATTCTCAAACGAGGTATCTGCCTATGGAGAAGTTGGCCTTAGCGCTCGTGTCAGCCAAAACGAGCCTATTGCCGTACTTTCAATGCCATAGGATTGTGGTCCTCACCGAGTTCCCTCTCAAGGCTGTGCTTCGGAAGACTGACTCTTCTAGTCGCATCCTCAAGTTTTCACAGGACCTGGCCAACTACGACATTCAATTCGAGCCAAGGACCGCCATTAAGGGACAAGCATTGGCAGACTTCTTTGTCGAGCTAACACCTGGTCTGCGCGACGAGGAAAACGAGCTGACAATGGCGTTCGAGGTAGCGAAACGCTCCGAGGCCGAGAAGCTCGTTGAGTGGAATTCCCCTCCCCCTGAATCTCGTCGTGCTCGGTTCACTTTGGGAACAAAGAAACCGAAACGCGAGTGGAAGCTCTTTTCGAGTGATGCTTGGAGAATGACGGTGGACGGAGCCTCCAACATTCATGGAGCTGGGGCTGGCATTGTCATCACCTCTCCGGCTGGCACCGTTCCTGAATGTGCAGTATCACTCGGAGACCCAGCGACGTACATCGAGGACGAATACGTAGCTCTCATTGCGGGGCTACGACTAGCTCTTCGGTTGGTGGCAGATTCTGTTCACGTCTTTTGTGACTCACGATTGATCGTAGGGCATCTCAACAATGACTACCAACCCAAAGACGAGCGTATGAATGCCTACGTCAGCTACGTCCTTACCCTCCTTAAACAATTTGGTCGAGTGGAAATAGAATGGATTGCTCGAGAATACAATGCTCATGCTGACGCCCTCGCGGGTCTTGCTTCAGCATACAAAACCTCAGGCGGTCGCACCATTGTATTTGACGAAGTGGAATCGCCGAGCTACGAATCAGCCCTGTGCATGGTTAACACTATCACCCTTGGTCCAAGTCTGATGGACCCCGTCATTGCCTTCCTCAAGGATCAGGTTTTGCCATCGGATAAACGGGCAGCGCACAAAATCAGGTGCCGAGCAGCCAACTATTTTTTAGATCCGAGCAATAATTTATATCGCCGAACATTCACCGGACCGGATTTGAAAGTAGTACATGAGGATCAGGTGGAAAGCATCTTGGAGGAGCTGCACTCGGGTAGTTGTGGGGCTCACTCGGGTGGCCGAACAATGGCCCAACGTGCTTTAACGCAAGGGTACTGGTGGGTTAAAATGGTCAAGCAGTCCGAAGAATATGTAAAGCGTTGTGTTCGGTGCCAGTTGCAAGCTTCGCTCATCCATCAACCTGCCTTTCCCCTCAAGATGATTACGAGCCCGTGGCCATTTGCTGTTTGGGCCTTTGATATCGTTGGTAAACTTCCGAAGGCCACTGGCGGATTTGAGTACTTGCTCACGGCTACTGATCTATTCACTAAATGGGTGGAAGCCGCCCCATTGGTCAAGACGACCGCGGGGGACGTAGAACGTTTCATTTGGAAGCACATCATTTCCAGGTTCGGCGTGCCCTATGCAATTATTTCAGACAATGGTTCCCAATTTGTTGCCGCCGCAATCAAACACTTCTACACCGAGAAACATATCAAGATTCATAATTCCTCGGTCGCTTACCCACAAGGCAACGGCCAAGCCGAAGCGTCCAACAAATCTATCACTCGGGGGCTAAAGCGACGCTTGACCAGGAAGCTCGGTAAATGGGTTGAGGAGCTTCCACAAGTTCTATGGAGCTATCATACAACTCCTCGGCGGTCCACCGGCCGAACCCCATTCTCGATGGCTTACGGAATGGAGGCTGTTCTTCCCTTAGCAGCATTGGTGCCCACGGCTCGGTCCGAAAATTTCAATCCAGTGGATAATAACGCTTTGGTGGGCGCGGAGCTGGACTTCGCCGAAGAACTTCGGGACACTGCCAACCTGCATCATGAAGCCTACCAGCGAGAGGTTGCTCGGGGCTACAATAAAAATGTCCGAGCTAGACCATTTCAGGTTGGCGATCTGGTTCTTCGGATGGTCGTGGAGGCCAGCAAACTGACCAAGTTCAAGGATCCCTATGAAGGCCCTTACAGGGTAGTCCTTCGGGAGTGGGGATGTTGGACTCGGGGATTGAAGCCTCAACGTTCTCAACGTCAGCCTCTTTGCTCACAGGCTGCTCGTCCTCGTCAGCAGGTAGGGGTGGTGCTTCGATCATGCCCCTCCTGATGTCGTCCGAGTCGAGGCCAGCTTCATCAAAACCTTTTTGCACGCCGAGTGTGAAGCTCTTCACGTGCTGCTCTTCTTTGATCTCATTCATAATCGCAAGCACCTCCTCGGCGGCGTTCTCCTCGGCCAGCTTGTATCCTCGGTCAAACTCCTCCTGGAGTAGCTTCTTCATTTCCTCCTCCATCTGCTTCTTGGCTTCAGCAAAGCCCTCATCCCTTCCCTCGGCCCTGGTGCGCTCGGCAGCATCTTGCAGACCCTTAATCAAATCATTTTGATTAGCAATCTGCAGCTCCTGCGACTGGCGAACGGCCTCGGACTGATCGAAGCTCTTTTTCAAAGCTTCGGCCGCATTTTGGTAATGCACGGCCTTTTGCCTCAGCAGCTTCATTTGCTTTTCGTCGTCAAGCAAATGGAATTGAGCAGACATAATGGACTGCGTAGCCTGCAAAAGCCGAACACACATTCATGTAGCACAGAACATACGAGTAACACAGAGGAATTTAAAGCCGAAGAAGAATACTTACCCTGCCTGCATGATAGAAATAATCAGCGAGAGCAGTTTTCAACGTCGGAGCACAGGGGATGTCCTTCGGCAGTGCAAGGCCTGCATGGAGGGCAAAGGCAATCGAGGAGTCCTCTTGGAGACTGTCGGTCTCAAGGACCTGCTTCTTCGATTGGGTAATGAAGGTCGGGGCCCAGGCAGGACCGACCTCCCAAGCGCCCTCACCTTCTTCGGCCTCTTGAGCACCCTCAGCGCCGTCCTTCGGTATGCCCTTAGCCGCCGACGGGTCCCTCCGAGCGGTGACCTTGAATTTTTTGGCCGGAGCTTCCTGTGAAGACGTGGGGGCTGTAGGCGGACGTTTCTGGGAGAGAGAGGGTGGGATATCTTTTGGTGGCGATTTGGGGCTCGGTGCCGAGCTGGATCCACCAGCAGCTGCGGCAGCCTTCCTCTTCTCTGCTTCTTCCCTCTTCTTCTTCTCCTGCTTCTCCTGCAGAACCGCTCTTACTCCGCGAGCACCAGCCATTTCTCCTTGTTCTCCTAAAGTTTCTTCGGAGTCACCTTCTGGCTCTTCGAATGCTGGCTGGCGGATAGTTCCTCTCAGTGGCTTCTCGACGCTCGGAAGACGTTCCGCGGGAAGCTCCTCGGTGTCAGATTCAGGTAAGCCCCCTCGGATTCGGCCGCCGTATGTTGGATCGTAGCCCAGGATTGTGGGGGCGTCTCTTTCGGATCTTGGGATCGTAAGGAGTGAAGCTGCAAGCCCACAACCCTGTGCTGCTCGGAGGAGTTGTTTATTGAGTCTTGGAACGTCTGCCGAACAAAAGAAAATCAGTAAAAAGAAGATACTTACAGAAATAGGTCTACCGAGCAATAAACCTTAAAAAAAAAAAAAAAAAAAAACGCAAAAAACCCACAAGAAAACTTACTGGGTTATCCAATTTGCGAAAAAAAGCCGTGCACGCCATAAAAACCGGCTGGAAATTCGAAGTAGCCCCGGACTAATAGTCCGAAGCCCACTTCTCGGAGTCATACATTCCCTCCGGTATAATTTTTACCATGTTCCTTCGGGAACACAAGAAACATCGAGAATACCTAACGTTCCTGGACATCAGGTAATTCTCAAAAATGTGATGGGCCTCGAGGGGGAACATTTTTACCTCGGCCAATTTGATGATGGAGTGTATGATGCGGTAAGAGTTCACGCTCAGTTGGCAGGGGGCAAGGTCAAACCGAGATAGGATTTCCCGAGTAATTCTGTGAATGGGAAACCTAAGTCCACCCTCGGCAATGGCCATCAGGGGAACGGTAATAAAATCATCACCGTATAAGATGCGGTTGCCTTCAAGGGGCATAATCTCGACGTTGTCCGGAACGTCGTAGGTCTCTCGGAACAGAGCAATGCCCTGGGCATCTTTGAAGCAGTCCCAGTACGGACAGGGGTCCTTCCATCTACGTTCGGGAATCTCGTCAGGGTCTAACTGGACGATTTTCCTTTTCATCTTCGGTGGCTGCGTGGAAGATTCACCGAAGGCCCCCGTCTCGTCTATCCCCTCAACCTGACCCGAGGATTCTGCAACTGCGTCCTCGTGAGTGGAGCGACGCTCGGATTCAGCTTCCATGCCCTCCTCTCCCTCGTTGCGTAAATCCTCGGCTTCTTTCTCCGTGGACTCCTCAATGTCAATCACGGGAGGTGGACTAGCCGTTTGGATGGTAGGTGGGCTCATGGTTCGGAGTGGGGTCGCTTGAACGGGGAAATCAACCCCAGGGACCCCTTGTGGCATTTGCTCCCCTTCCCGAACGCGATAGCCGCGGGCAGAAGATCTGATGATCTCAGCTATCATGGGGTCGATTGTCCTTCGGCCGAAGGCTCCAGGCGGCGAATCCATACCTAAAAGACAAGTGCACGGGAGAAGACCGTTAGCGAAGAGCGAGGTCTGGATCCTAAGGTGCCTACGTACGGTGATTCTAGGCTACCGAACGGATCTTCGGATCGTATACGGAATAACTGTACCGAGCGATGATTTGTCGGGAATTCTTATGGGTCTAAGTTGTCGAACCTTTGTTTGGAGTTGTCATTCGGTTACTGTCCCTATAAGCTTATTCCGAAGGAAAACGTGGGTTAAATTCCTTATTTTTTGTTCGGAAGAACAAGGGTTGAAGATGCACATGCGTTCGGAAGAACACAAGAACATCTTCAACCATTTCTGGAATTCCAAAAAACGTTACAGACGAGATAGGAGAGAAAAAGCCCGTTCTTAGCCAAAACATGTCCAAAAACAGTCAAAATGCATAGAAAAAGATAGAGAAACGAGAAATACCTGAAAAATGAAGCGAAATCTGCGATCAAACACTCGAAATCTTCGATTTTTGTTGGGTTTTTGGCTGGAGACTCGCTCTGGCAGATGAACGATCAAGGACGGAGGAAGAGAAAGTGATTTTCTCTCTCCGTCCGTCGCCTTTTATACCTAGGGCAGAACCCAGACCGGCGCCGAACCTTACCCGTTCGATTTTTGGCGGGAGATTGATGTACCGTTGGATGTTCGACGCGTGGAATCCTGATGCACGCGTTGAACCAGCGCTCAATGGTCTTGCGACGCGTGGCAAAATTGAAGTTGGCAGATGCAGGAGCATTAAATGCTAACTCAGAAGTTGTCACTTCTGAGCTTCGGAAATTATTGGCGTTCGGACTACTAACTCTGGAATTCCTTCGTTCGGATAACGTTTCGTTCGGCCACTATGATTCAACTCCTCCGTCTATGCCGAGCATGCGAAGCAGGAGTTGAGGGGCTATTGTAGTGGGCCAAAATATCCGTAATCCGAAGGGTTCAAAAGGATCAACCCATCTTGGCCATCGTTCAGCTGTCTCAGTTCGTCTACGTTTAAAAAGTATTAGTGTCCGAACAAACGTGTATTTCTGGGTTGTTTGTCCGAAGAATACAAGCCCTATTGGAAGAATTGTGACCCGTTTATTCGGATCATCTTCCTCTTCACAACTACTGTTGCTCGGACAGACGATTCGATTCGGTTGGACGTGTATTGTTCGGGTAACTGCCTCTGTGGGAACATTCTAGATCCTTTCCACTTATGGCCGATTCTAGAAGTCTTCGATGATACGCAAGATGTCTTCTCTGATATACGAAGTGACATCTCTGGCCAATAGCGACAGGCCTGACATTAGACACTGTGACACGGCAAGATCTTCTGAAGGCGGCCCTCATTAATGTCCCTGACATGTGACGTCAGCCGAGCGTGGAAGTGCGCGTGTAGCCTACGCTCGGCTAACTCACCGCTTCCATCCCACGCCTATAAATAGAGGAGTACTTCACCTAAGACGGGGATCTGTTCTGAATGTACACACACGAAAAACTACTCTCTCTCTACATATGTTTTCTTACCAAACTTCTTCCTCCATATACTAACTTAATCGTCGGAGCTTCTTCCCGGAGGAACACCCCCCTCCGGTCTGCAGGTACAAGGCGTTACACGTCATCGCTCCACGATTCAACAGCAAGCGAGAAGAGTTCAAGAGGTTCGAGGTTAGAACAGCCCCCCACAATTGGCGACTCTGCTGGGGAATCGAAACACATTTTTTGTTCTTCCTAGCGAAGTGTGGGCCTGTTCTTAACTCCAGTCTCTTCTCCACCCAAAGATGACCCAACGTCTACCACCACCTGGTCCGGAAAATTTCACCCTCGGTTTGACTGGGTTCGGCTCAATAAATAACGATCCCGGCCTAACTGCTAGGACCGTGGTGCCAGTTGCTCGTCAACTTTCATTCCCACAAACCGAGCTTGACATCGCTCTGGCGGAACAAAAACGCCAAGCAGCAGTCATAGCACTCCTACAGCAACGTCTAGAAGAGCGGGATGGAGGCATAATTGTCACACCAACACCTGGCCATGTTGCCGAACCAAGTCGGCCAAAGAAAGCGCACAAGCGGAGCCGAAAATCAAGAAAGGCAGTAACTTCCGAGCTAGCCATATCCGAACGAAGGACCGTCTTTGATAGGTTGGAACACCCGCCACGAATTCAGCCGAACTCATCTCGGCACCACGTGGCGAGCATCATTCGGACCGAGAGTACACGTTCCTCGGCAACAAATTCTACGGCACATTCTCACCGAACAAACGTCTCGGGAAAAACACAGCGCGTCTCCAGACGGTATCGCGAGCGCGCAGACGGCAAGAGGCCAATGGATTTAAACGCCCTCCCAGAGCGTCAACCAGTCACACCGAGCGAACCGAACAGTCTAGATCCACGACCGAGCTCCAACATAACAAACAACATTCAGCGGGAGCGCGTGGCACTCGCCGGACGATGAGCGGGGGAGAACGCTCGGATAATGGAAATACAATTATTTTATATGATCAATTTACTGGGGCACCTATTGTGTATCAACCGGTTGGAGAATTGGATCCGCGGTTAGCTCGGCGGGGTGATTCAAGAAGAGAACGGCGGGAGCGGTCAGAAGGGGGCAGACCTCACCACAATGAGGCGAACGACCAGCCAAGACGCCGTCACCAAGAGCCAAGAGAAAATCCTGAAGTGCCCGCTCCGCAGTCAATAATCCTACAGGCTCCGGTGGCAATGGACAACTCAAAGCTCGGAAAAGCTAAAGCATCCGTTCGTTGACGCCATTCGGCAAGAACGACCGCCGGAGCGCTTTACCATGCCGAAGCTCAAACGTTATGAAGCCAAAGAAGATGTTGTGGCGTTCGTTTGTCGGTTTCGGCAGACTATGAGCCTCCACAACTTCTCTGACGCACTCATGTGTAAGATCTTCCCCCTTACACTTGGTGAGCCAATAATGTTGTGGTATAACCAGCTCAAACCAAAATCCATCAAAAGCTTCAACGAACTGGAATTGGAGTTCACAAAGAGGTTCGTAACAAGCAACATTCAACCCAAGACGCTTTCGATGTTGGTAAACATGAGAAGAGCAGCCGGGGAAACGCTTCGGGCGTACACTGAACGTTACTGGGAAGTCTACAACCTCATCCCTGACTGTGACCAAGGCGTGGCTGCGGAGTCATTCATGAATGGGTTGGATCCAACTTCGGCAATGTTCAGAGATTTATCTAGAAACCCGCCAAAGACAATGGGGGACCTGATGGTTATTATCGAAAAGGATTGCGTACACGAAGAAGCAGTGGCCGAGCGTAACGCTCCGAAGACAGCCGAGGCAAAGACCCAACAAAAATCGATATACAGTAGTAGATTACAATCATCAATTTGTAATCTACTACGGGAGATTTTATCTGATGGGAAGTACTAAAAGACTATACCAGAGGTCGTGTGCTCATGTTCTGGGTTTATTTTTTCGCTGGTCAATTACGGGAGATTTTATTTTTTAAGGAAAAAAAAGATTCTTAATTGATTCCACTGACAAAAATATATCGGAAACATAAGGATCTGTTGGGAAGTATAAGAGAATCTACAAGAGGTGACCAGTAAAAATTAAGATATACAGTAGTAGATTACAATCATCAATTTGTCGTTAGTACTAAGTGGATAATTTATTGGTGAGTGGAAATAATTTGACATTTTTCAATAATTTTTCACTAGCTTATCCACTCATCTCCAACTTATTAATTAATAAAAAACAACTGGGCATTTTTCAAAACAAAAAAAAAAAACACCCCCCTGTGGTGTTTTACAATTCTACATTAGTATGCAATGTAGTACTCCATGTGCAAAAACTCTAAAACTACATGCTAAAATTTGATCTGTTCTTTTTGACCAAAAATATGATTTGTAAAACGAAGAATCAACTAATATTCCAAAGAATAGTGGTTAAGTTTCAAGATTGTCCGCAGGAAGTAAAAAGCTAGCTAAGTTACTGTACTCTTAATTCATTTGTAATTTAATTCTGAAAAAGATGAAAGTTTGAATTTGATTTGATTTGATTAAACTATGATTATACTAGAAAGCAATTACAAGGTTTTGGAAAAAGGAAAAAGAAAGGACTAGGGTTTCAATTCAACCTCCCCTTGCAATATGATTGTGGCGAGATCAAGGATTCACATTCAACATAAACCAGATCACCTCTAGGGTATCAATTACTATCGATAATTCCCAAAAATATTCTTAAGATTCATACTAAGTATAGGCTATTTCAACACGACATGAATCATCTCACTAGACTTAACCAATGGCACGACCTGTCTCACATCGTATAGCCTATCCTTAAGCATTGAAAAATGGTTGCACAAACATTATTTGATATGATGAATACAAACACAATATGAAGATAAAATAATAAAAACTTTCATTGAAAACAATGAATTATCCAAAGTTGCACAACTAAAGTTGAATGCAAAAGACCCTAAAAATCTTTAATATATACCATACTACTCGGAGAGATGTCCTCATTACCCTAGCCAAAGAGTTAGCTCCCCCTGGTCCCGAGAGATTGTGCCTCTCGTTCTCTTGTCTCTGTTCTCTGCCTCCCTAGAACCCAAGCCGCAGTTGTGGCTGTTAGGTGTGTAGAAAATTTCTTTTGAAACCTTTATTTTATACTCTCCCATCCATTTTTAAGTGTCCATTACGATTTTCTGTGTCATTTTCAATTGCCTATATTTCACAATGTATTTTGTTAAAAGTATATATGTAATAATAGATCTCAATTATTTCTATAAGACAATAATTTTAAAAATATAAAACATAATATATGTCGAGAGATATAAGACATAAAAAATGACATACAGTAATGTAGTGGACATATAAAATGGAGAAAGGGAGTAATTTTTTTTTTTTTTATAGTGTGCACGACTTGTATATGGGCAACACCCCAAAAGTCCTTCCCAAGCAAGTTGACTTTTCATCATGGGCCCACCTAGCAATTAAGGTGCAAATTCCATTGTTTTTATTTTGCTTTTTAGTCAAAGCCCAATTTCAATCACAACCTTGTGGACCATTATTTGTTTAATTGCCTTGTAAATCCTTGTATAATACCTAAACATAGTTCCATCTATTATTCAATTGCTCCACAAATTCCAAGTAGGGCACTAAATAGATATAACTAGTCCAAGTTAGGAGACGTAAATAGGCATATTTACGCATCTATCACGCGCAGACGAGTTGGAGTCCACATCACACGAGTTACACGATAGACCACTATGATCATATCGTGTACATGTTTGTCAAGGCATTTAATTTGCGTATGCAAAAAATAAATCTAAGAATATAATTCTGGACACAACAATATCTATATCCATTTTATAGATGTGAGTCGATATGCATCGAACAATTACTCCCTTCGTCCCAATCTAAATGTCCTTTACGATTTTTTGTGCATTTTCAAACCCCCGAAAAATATATTTCTTCATATTATTTTTTAATTTTTTTGCACCAAATTAAAATACTCAATTTTTAGAAATTTGAAAATATACGAAAAATTATAGGGAATATTTAAATTGGAATGGCGGGGGGGGGGGGTTGGGGAAGATAAAAGTACCTTTGGAGGTGTGTTGAGCATGTTCTTTACTTACCTTTCTTTCTTTTTTTTAATTTTCAAACTCAAATATAATGAAAACGAAAAATAATTTTTTTTATTTTTTTTTGCACCGTTTTAAAGATCTCGATGAGATCTATCAAACAAGATCCGTATTGATAGGAAAATTATTTACGTAAACACATAATTTTTGGGTTTGAAATTTCCTCTGTTTGAAAAAAAAAAACTTTTTTTAAAATTGGAACACCCCCTCACTCTCATTGGAATAGGGGGGATAAAAGTAGCTTTGGACATCTGTGTGGAGTTGGCTATTCACTCTCACTCACACTCTCTCTCTCTCTCTTTCTCTCATCTTGCATGGCCTTCTCCTCTCCCCTCCTCATCCCCCCCCTCCTCCTCCTCCATCATCTCACCACCGCCTCATCCCCACTCCCCCATTCCCTCTCCCCAAACTTCACCGCCTCCTACTTTGAACTCGACAATAACAGCAATTACGGCGCCTTCCTGGCCACTGGACCTTTCTCCGCCGCCATGACCAAAACCTCTTACCTGGCTGTCGTCCACACCGCCTCCGACACAATCGTTTGGTCCGCCAGCCGCAGTTCCCTCGTCCCCTCCATCGACGCCACCATCCGCCTCGACGTCAGCGGTATCTACATCGAAGACAACGGCGGGGAGTTTGTGTGGTCTACGCCGCCGTTTAGCTCTCCGGTTTCCCTGCTTCAGCTGCAGGAGTCTGGAAATCTGGTCCTGCTCGACCGGTTTAATCGGTCGTTATGGGAAAGTTTTGATTACCCCACCGACACTATTCTTATCGGACAACGGTATTGTTGCTATTTTATTTTTTGTTGCAAACTGGTCGTCCTTAATTTTATTTGTGAAATTCCTCAATTTCTAGTCAACTTTACTTATTTTTGGTTTTTCAGTACCTATATCGATGATTTTTCTCAAATTATTTTTTCTCTTGACCGGCGGTGGTGTGGACAAGAAAAGTCATATTGATGTTTTCCTATTTTCATGTATCACGTGTATCGAATGGAAAGAACGCTTATAAAAGAATTGCTTATATTTATGTAATTTTCAATTAATCCAACATTGCTACTGTTTCACAATTCATCAAACGTGGGCTCTGCAATGCACGTGGGACTGACACTCTTCGGACTCTTAATGCATCTGTGTTTGGATATTTCTGTTCAAAATATTTTTTCTATTTGAAAGGTTGTTTAGTACAGTTTGAAAAGTTAAGGCCTATTGGGGCCTCTGGAAAAGAATTATCTAGAATTGGACTTACTGCTCATAAACGAGCCGAGTAGTCAATTGTTCAAAGTTTACTTTAAAAATTTTAGCAAGTTTGTTTATTAGTGGAACCAACTTAATTTGAATCAGCTTTCATTGAACCCAACACAAACCGAGCTCAAGTGACTTATTGACTGAGTAGTATTTAACACAAGATTGATTTGGATACGCGAAACCTGTTTTTGAGTTTGGTTTGGTGATTGGATGGACCCAAAGTGATCTTGAAAAAGCTTTCAATGAGCTGAACACGAGTTCAACTCAAGTAGTTTGGTTCATTTAACAGCTCTAATCGGACTACTGCAAAACATTTGAGTATCATCTTCTCTATTCAGCTATGTTCGTGATGTTACATTTTCATGCCAATTTTAGTTATTTGAAGTTTTATGATAATTATTTGATAACTTGCAAACAGGTTACCTGTCGGACAATCGCTGGTCAGTGCTATATCCGACCAAAACTTGTCGATGGGCGACTATCGGTTCACTGTCACTGACGATGGTGGCGGCGACGCGGTGATGACTTGGAATGGGTTGACTTACTGGAAGTTGTCAATGTACGCAATGGCTTTCTCGGTATCGAACTTACCAGCTTCATACATGGTATTAAACGAAACTGGTCTGTTTCTATTTGAGGGAAACAGTTCTGTAGTTGTGATCCAGTTGACTTTGAGTGTGTCCGAGTTTCGCATTGCTAAGTTGGAATACGATGGCAGGTTTAGTATTATGACCTTCAATACCTCGAAGTGGGTAGAGGAATTCGTTGCTCCAGACGATTACTGTGGAATTCCAGACATTTGCGGTACAATTGGAATCTGTTCCGCCACGCCTGTGGTGATAATATGCTCGTGCCCGCCAGGGTTTCATGTTAATGACCAAACATCCTCCGTTTGTTCGCCTGTCGACGATTCTTATTCTTTGCCATCAGCTTGTAATGCTAGGGGAAACGATGATTCAAACGTATCAACTTCTTATCTGGAACTGGGAGATAGCATGGACTATTTCTTCAATAATTTTAGCGGGCCTCATGTGCGTGGTGTCAACTTATCTGGTTGTGAGCATCTTTGTTCACTGAATTGTTCTTGTTTGGGATTGTTCCATGATAATTCTTCTGGTTTCTGTTATTTGCTTGAAAACCTTTTGGGCTCAATTATTGCAAATTCTACAACAGATCGGATGGGTTACATAAAGGCTCTACGCGTATCCACTTCTGCAGGCCCATATGGTAAAAGTGATAGTAGAAGAAACCAACCTTTCCCCATTGCAGGTTTGGTACTGTTACCTTCATCTGGGTTCCTGTTAATCACATTAGTAGTGGTTGGAGTTGTTTGGTTGATGTAGAACAAAAATGGAGAGTTTTTGTATTTTATTTTTATTGTTTTAGAATAAGATTTTGACTAGGAATATTTTCGTTTAGGTTAGAATTATTAACTTTCCGTATTCGGTTTGATTTTGATTTCTGCCTTAGTTAGGATTATTGGTCTACAAGAATTAGGATTTTATTTTAATTAATTAGAAAACATCTTTTCTTTAATGCCGCTTGTTTTGGCATGATTTAAGATTTCTTTTACAGTAGGATTTTTAGGGTTAGGGTCTTATAAAAAGGGCTGTAACCTATTTAATTATTCAACTTTTAAAAACTTTTACATCAATAATATTTAGAGTTTCTCTCTACTTTTCCTTGTGCGCAAGGTTTGTTCGTGGATTCGAGTTCTATCTCGTTTTGATTAGTACGCAACTAATCTCTTCGTAAATTCCGATGTGTCAAGTGGTATCATAGCCACACTTTTTCCTGGTTCGATGGTAGTCGTCCATGGAAGATACACAAACCCTATTGACGATGATCGTAGGGAAGAATTTAACAGGACTCGCATAAAGGGATTTGCCCATGGTCAACTTGTTAAACACAAAGTTAATAGGAACCGCGTTGAGGGATTTGCTTGCAACCAACCTATTAACCAAAACATGTCCGGAGGATATTCTTATTATCAACTTGATAGTGAGGATGAATCTGAAGACGAGTTATTTGAGGATTATTATGGAGATCAGTCAAAGAAGCGACATTCAAAGTCTGAAGTGTTTTATCACATAGATGACGACTTTTCAACTTTTCAAGTAGAACCAATAATTCCTACTTTTCATGGGTATTGCCATCCTGATCGAGAATTTTATTTATTGGATTCGTAAAGTAGATAAATTCTGTTAGAATATGGTATTAGTAGTAGTCCCATATTGCTTAGTTTACGTATTTAATATGTGAGTCGTCTATATAAATAAGATTGTTATGTGCTAGGGTTATTAACACCCTACACATTTTTCCTTCCTAAACGACATGGTATTAGAGCGGGTTCACCATCCACCTTAGATATACAAAACCCTAGCCGCCACCCTCTACCGCCATCATCATCTCACCACGAAACCCTGAATCTACTGCCAATAATCCCAAACCACCACAACCCTAAAATCACAACCCTAATCTTAGCCTCCGTTCTAACCCTAATCCCTTCCATTAAAATCTATTGTCATAATCACTATTCACCAATTACTGTTCATAGGTCACTATTCACGCGTACTGTTCACGCGTACTGTTCATCCGGGTTTTTGCGCAACACGTTTGTCATTCAGTTGTTGGTTCGTGGTATATTGATCTAATGAGGGTTGGATATTCTAGTTGGTTGGTTGCCTCTCATCGTACGGTGACATATTTGCAATGAAATCTAATTCTAATTCTGATTCTGCTTCTGCTGTCTCTGATAGGTTTGGTTCTTCATTCAGCCATGGTCATGGTCGCAGTTTGATTCTGGGTATCGTAGTTGGATTTTTGGCCATGCTTTTGGTGAGCGTGTTAACATATCTTGTTTTGTCATCTATTTCGTTGAAGTTGGTTGTTGGTTGGAAATTGAAGTTGGTTGTTATTGGTCGTTGAAGTTGGTAGTTGAAATTGGTTCATTGGTCTTTGAATTCGCTCGTTGTTCGTTGGTCGTTGAATTCGTTCGTTGATTCGTTGAAATTATTTCGTTGAAGTCGTTGAAATCGTTGAAGTCGTTTCGTTCGTTGAAATCGTTGAAGTCGTTCGTTCGTTGAAGTCGTTGAAATCATTGAAGTCATTTCGTTTGTTGAAATCGTTGAAGTCGTTCGTTCGTTCGTTCGTTCGTTGAAGTCGTCGAAATCATTGAAGTCGTTTCGTTCGTTGAAGTCGTTTTGTTGGTTGAAGTTGTTCGTTGCTATTGAAAGTTATTTCATTGTTTTAACAAGTTGATTGTTTTTCGTTATTGCTGTTAGTAGTTGAGGTAATTGTTTCGTTGGTTGCTATGTAACAAGCTGGAGAGTCTCCAGCTTGAGGGGAAGTGTTAGAATATAGTATTAGTAGTAGTCTCACATTGCTTAGTTTACGTATTTAATATGTGAGTCGTCTATATAAATAAGATTGTTATGTGCTAGGGTTATTAACACCCTACACACTTTTCCTTCCTAAACAACAAATTCTTTGAGTTCTACACGGATATTCCTGAAGACAAAGAGGTCAAATATGCGGCTCGTAAATTATATGGCTATGTTTCTACGTGTTGGGAACGATTGCAGTCCGACAGACTACGGCAATATAAACAACCCATTAAGACATGGCCTAGGATGAGACGATTGATGAGTGATAGATTTCTTCAAACAAATCACGCACAAATGTTATATCAAGAGTATCGAAGGAAGTTTGAGTCAAAACAATCCTTCCAAGAATTTTTAAGCTCAGATATAATTTCAATTCTTGATAAATGGAATGGGTATGAGATAAAAAAGGAAGAAGGTGATCGGGTCGAACGCGATGCTGACAAAGAAGTTGTTAAAGAGGTTGCAATTCAAGTTGATGATATGAAAATCGAAACGGATGTTGGTGATCAAGTTATTGAGGACCAAAATAATTGTACTTTGGAGGTGGTTGATACTAATATAAGTGAACTGCACAGTAGCAAGATGGATGGTTGTTATAAAGAGGCCCTTCAAGTTGCTACAGTTGAGAGGGTAGATGACGACATAGATAAACCAAAGGAAGAAAAAAGCATTGAGTTCATTGTGAATTCTACTACTACAGTGGACGAACAGTACTCCTTAGAGGCCATTCAATTATCTACAATTGGAGTACATGTGCCACTAGAAAAGGACACCCTTACGGCTGGCAATAATTTTCTAGACACAAAGGTTGCTAACAATACTGTTGAAGATGAAGTGGCCGTAGAATTGCACCATGCAACAGCAATTGTAAAGAAACTATTTGGAACTGCCCTTAACAGTATGGCACCAATTCTTGAGGGGTTAAGCAACTTTGAAATGGAACAAAATCAAGAGAACTTGCAACATCAACCTTAAGGTTCACTTTGTTGATTTTCTTGGGTGGAGCCATTTGCATTAATTGTCAATACCCGTTTAGTAAATCATACCAATGAGTTGAAGCAAGTTGAGAAACAATCTTTGCAAGTATACTTTTCTTTGAATTTTTATTTGAAGTTAAGAAAGGAGTTGAATTATTCCAAATATCTATTTCTTTGGAATGGAAGGTGGCAAGTTTCTAATGAGAACTCGAGGGCGAGTTTTTTTAAAGAAAAGGAGACTGATGTAGGACAAAAATGGAGAGTTTTTGTATTTTATTTTTATTGTTTTAGAATATTTTCGTTTAGGTTAGAATTATTAACTTTCCGTATTCGGTTTGATTTTGATTTCTACCTTAGTTAGGATTCTAGGTCTATAAGAATTAGGATTTTATTTTAATTAATTAGAAACATCTTTTCTTTAATGCCGCTTGTTTTGACATAATTTAAGATTTCTTTTATAGTAGGATTTCTAGGGTTAGGGTATTGTAAAAAGGGCTGTAACCTATTCAATTATTCAACTTTTAAAACCTTTTACATCAATAATATTTAGAGTTTCTCTCTTCTTTTCCTTGTGCTCAAGGTTTGCTCATGGATTCGAGTTCTATCTCATTTTGATTAGTACGCAACTAATCTTCTAGTGAATTCCACTGCGTCATTGGTACAGAAAAAGGAAATCTGGGAACTCATCGTTAGAGCTTGAGAAAGAGGGTATCCTAGGTTTGCCAGTGAGGTTTGATTTCAAAGAGCTTGTTGCTGCAACAGAGAATTTAAGGGCAAAAATTGGTTCCGGAGGTTTTGGAACTGTATACAAAGGCACACTACCGGATGAATCAGCTGTTGCAGTGAAGAAGATTACCAGTTTGGGCGTTGAGAGAAAGAGAGAATTTTGCACGGAGATTGCTATAATTGGGAACATTCGCCATGTCAATTTGGTTGGGCTAAAAGGCTTCTGCATACAAGGGAGGCAGCAGCTTCTGATTTATGAATACATGAACAAGGGTTCGTTGGATCGGGCACTCTTTGGGAATGGATATGTTCTGGAATGGGAAGAGAGATTTAAGATTGCCCTCGGTACAGTACGGGGTCTTGCCTACTTGAATAGTTCTTGCGAGCAACAGATCATCCATAGTGATGTGAAGCCAGAAAATATTCTGCTTGATGATAATCTACAAGTGAAAATATCAGATTTTGGGATTTCAAAGCTGCTTAGTGGTGAGCAATTTGGTTTGTTTACAATCATGAAAGGAACCCGAGGCTACATAGCGCCAGACTGTTTGAGCAACTCTGCAATAATCGATAAGTCTGATGTATACAGTTATGGAATGGTGTTACTAGAAATAGTGAGGGGAAGAAAGAACTGGTCACTCCAAATACATAATGGGAATACAGAAAACGACCAATCATCCTTGGAACATTCAATTTTCTTCCCGCTGTATGCTTTGGAAATGCACAAGCAAAGGCGGTACTTGGAGCTTGTGGACCCGAGACTTGAGGGGCGGGTCACAAGCGAGGAGGTGGTTGAAAACTCGTTCGCGTGGCTTTATGTTGTGTGCACCAAGACCCAGTGCTGAGGCCGAGCATGGCTAATGTTGTTGGCATGTTGGAAGGCAGATATCCAGTGGGTGTGCCATGGGTTGAGTCCCACAGATTTCTGCCGGTTTTTGGCCAGAGAAGGACGAAGGTACCAAGAATCGAAGCACACAATGTGCAGGATGGCTTGGTGCTGTTTTCCTACATGTCATCGCAGCAAGTCTCGGGTGCTTGGTAGCCATTAATTGGTGTGTGCTCGTGTAAGACTTTGAGTTCGCTTGTTAGTCGATATTTTTTGTATTTAGTGCGTAACTTAATAGTTCACCTGAAATCATGCAAAATGCCCCTTCTTACTGGTTTTTCCATGTGCATATGAGAAGTATAAGAAATTTCTCTAGAGGATTTCCTGGAACACTGTAAACACTGCAAGTGCTAGAGCTCAACTCTTCTCCCGATGTTTTTGAGCAGGAAATTAAAACATTAAAGCTGTGGGATGAGATGTGTAAGTTTTTGGCGTAGAATCACAGTTGTTTTCTGAGTACTTCTTTGTGTGCCTTGTTGATATGTGGAGTATTTGAGCTTGTAATGGAACATGGGTGCACTTGACAGGCATCTTAAAAGCTTTTCCCAACAAAGTTTAAAATGCTTCTACAGTCAACACTTGCATGCACTTTTTATACGTAGTGTACTGTCATTTTAGGCATCCTCACCAATGCCCTTGGGACTCTCGCCAAAATACACGAAACATTGGCCTTTCGATGCTTATAGAAGTTGACTTCTAATTGGAAATTATGAAGCTTCAAATTTAAGACCGGGCAAGGTGATGTGTTTTTGTGCTGTGAAGTATGAACGCATGACATGAGACTCATTAGAAGCATCGCACAATTCGCTCCCTTTTTGTGCACGTGTACTTTATTTGTTTGGCTATTCCATCCACGAATGCTTGTTACTGTGTGGTGATTCAAATTTATCTTTCTTAGCTTCCTCCGAGAAAATCAGTTCCAAAGAAATAGAAGTATCATCATTCGGTTTAATTCTTCACCTATTTAACCAAACAAATTACCTATGTTGGTCCGAAGTCGAGGAACTTTGAAGGCACAAACCAAAAGTCCAAGTTGATTATTCTATAGCCATAAGAATCAAGTAAGCTGGTGGAAAAGTGTTGGAACTTGAGTGTATTTGTAAAACATGGTGTTTTCTCTAGCCCCACATTGGGAAGTTACAAAACCTTCATCTACTTTAAATGAATTTGCACTTTAGTAGGTTTGTAAAAGAGGACCCAAGAAGAGGTCTCGCACGTTCAGAAAAATGAGCAGCAATTTGGAAAATTGTTCGGAACCCAGTTAACTGGGTGCGCGTTCGGGATTTGAGCCTCGTGCATGTAAAATGGTTAAGCCACGTAAAAATTCAAATTTTTTATAATGGAAATTTCTGGCTGGTTAAGAACATACTAAATCAAACGGATTTGATTTTTTGCTGATTAAGAAGCTAAATTTGATCAAGAAAACCGTGGTAAAAAAACGTGTGCTGAATTCAATCTGGGGTAGAGAAAGTCGAGTAGAGGAGGAATTCTGGGCTGTTTTATATATCCTGGGGACGGCGGGGCAACGACGAACTGTTTGCACAATCGGGGCAGAGCCGCGAAATGTCTTAAAGAGAGCGACCTAGTCCGCGACTCAACCCAGACGCTGTTCTACAATCTGGTATTCTGTATTTCAATAGCAGAATTTTGAGGTAATCCGTTCTTATTTTACAGCGGTTATTCCAACAAAAAGCACTATTTACAGTTATGCAACCAAGGACATCTTCATTCTTCTTAGGCTGAGCTATATTAGACACTAATAGACTACAAGTTTTTCGATATGCATTCTTGCTGACTATGGCTTCCGCTTTGCCTAGACTACAGTAATTTCTACTCGGCCGCATTCTTAATTTGCACATTTAAGTTTTCAGTCACCTTGAATACTTGCTAGTATATACATATATATACATGCATTCAGCACTCTAGAACATGTACCTCAGAGAAGGAAAAATGACTTTGTAGCTATTCTACCGAGGAGAAACACAAAAAAAGTAAGCTACAGCAGAGGAGGTAAAGGACAAAGGTAAAATGGCTGGGATGAAATGGATCGGTATTAGTACCGAGCGACTGTAGGAAAGGGATATATTAAACAATGATTGTTTCTCTCTCCTCCTCTCTCTCCCGTTCTTCTTCACTTCTCTCTCTCTCTCTCTCTCTCTCTCTCTCTCTCTGTGATAGATTTTGGCAGCCGGAGTAAGTTCGGAGTCCGATTGAGGGTTTTGTGCTGCCGTTGTTGGTCCCTGAGCCAGCGTATTTTGTTAGGTCGGTGAAACCCAAAACAGAACCTCTGATTTCGATTTGAAGAAAACAGAAATGTAGCAGGAAAATCTCAGATTTTTAATTTAAAACAGAAACAATTCAAGCAAAGAAGGGAACCTCTGCTTTCGATCGAAGTTGAACCTTTCAGAAAGTGCTGAAAGATTGGAAGGAAAAATCAGGATCTACGTACTATGATAGATATACTTGCTTGTCTGTGTATGTGTATACATATATATACAGATATACTTATATTAGTATTTTATAAGGATATAATGGATAATAGAGAAGATTGGTGTGTGGTTGAAAGGGATGTGAGCAGGTAGAAAGAAAAAAATACACTGTTCAATAGCTTTTTTTGCTAAAAATGAAGCTAATCTGGTGTACATGCTCTAAAACGCAATGCTGATTAGCTAAATCTTTCATACTAGCTTCTCATTCGCCAAAAGATCTACGCTAGGAATTCACACACTCGTTTTCGGCTTTTCATAGCTTGCTGTCCATAATTCCTCTCAGATGTCCCTCCTCAAATTGAACAAAGAATCTTGGCTGGTTGCATTTGCCACCATAGGGAGCAATCCATAATTATCCAGTGGGATTAAGGAGGCGTTCCAGTTTAACAAAAAGTTACTTTTTTTTGGTCCAAAAAGAAGGTTGGTTCCAGATATCTAGCCTTCCGTTTTTTTAAAATTAATTTGACTAAAACGACGTTGTTTTCGTCTTCGATCCCCATAGTCCCCGGTGAAATGACAATACTGTCCTTGTCCCATTTTATCCCCTAGGGCTTCCAGTGTACGGCCGTTTCCGATGAAGAATTTGGGTTTCGGAGGAACCCAGTCGAGAACCAGTTCAGCCGGCAGCAATGGTCGAAGCACTCCAATGCTGGTCTTGAGAGCATCCATCTGAGATGCTTGCTTGTATTGAACCCTCCGAGGAAGAGTTCAGAAAGATTCGGCTTGGAAGCCCATGTTCCTGGCTCGAACCTGCCCTTTGCTGAGTGTGGTCAGGAGCCGTGTGGAGGTGGTTTTCGGACAAGATCTGTCAACCATGAGATCTGGAGAACTCCCCGAGGGAAGTCCTCCCATAGCCATATCTTCGAACGGAAGAGATGAAGACCGGCCAGAGAACTCAGGAGATCCCCTTTCTCTGGATGTGGAAGTCGATTAATGAAGTAGACTGAATAAAATACACAGGATCTCCTTTAAACAGTTTGTTTGAGGAAATCTATGAATTTGTGGAACCCAAACAGAGCATTGACACCTCTGATTTGGTGAATTCGGACAGAAATTTTTTAAGGAGTGCATTCTCTCTCCATGTTAGAGAGAGAAGCTATCAACTCCAGAAATTTTTTTAGCACGCCTGGGGAAGTTGAGTTGGGATAAGGGCAATATGGTCATTTCACCATGGCTCTTTTTTAAAAACAACAACTTGTTAAGGGAAAGTGGAATGCCCCTTTCGTTTTCTGCACTGTTCATTACCGAAATAAAAAGTTTAGAAAAAGGGAGGAAATCTGGAACGTCACCTAACTGGCATTTTGATCACCCTAATTATATCATAAGGAGCCGATGAACTTTCTGGCCGCCACCAACTCGGCAAATATTATCACTATCGTGAATAGTGTGAATCATGTTCACACTCCTATTCAAGGCGGACGAGTGAAAAATACTGTTACGATCTGCAATTCAAATGCGACTTGAGTGCCCAGAAATCTTCTTCTAACAAAAAAATGTTGTCATACTCCAAAGACAGATTTTTCCAGATTAGATAGAATAAGGCTTGGCCTAGCATCTAAGGCACGTTGGAAAGGCAACTAGTCTATAGAAAAAGGCTTAACCTGGCATCCAGTTGGGAACTTTTCCAGATCTGCCAAAATGGACTGATCAACTAAACTTTTAAAAGGACGGATCAGAAAGTAGTGATTTTAAATCAATTTCATTTCCAAGATAATTATAAAGTAACATTCACCACCCCTTTGCACTGTTCAAGCAATCCTAGCCCAATACCATCATCACACCCGCCCATATATTTTTGAGAGGAAATAGATTCATAGCCAAGCCAAAAGAAACATCACATAAAAACTACTTGTTCAGCCACCCTCATGCCACATGTCCCTATCAAGTCCACCAAATTCAGTACTTACTAGCAGCCAATGATAACAATACTTCACCACCACAACCCACGCACCCACCCACCGCCACTTCCTCTAATGCTCCAATAGATACTTTTGTGGCAGGCACCCAGTCCCAAACATCCATTTCCGTCATAGCCCTGGCAATCCTCATCTTCACTCTCGCCAGGTAACTACGACATGCTAATCCCAACATCCACAAGAAGCGGCAATGGCTTCAAGCCAACACCCAAATCTGTGCACCTCGTCTACTATTGAGTCCTTAACACTGTCATCTGGTACATATCCAAAAGGTAACCAGGTATACATGAGATACCTGAGTTTATCCACCGCTAGAAATTCACTGCGTTCCACATTAAATACAGTATGCACGGTGCCCAGCTTTACTTCGTTGTTGTCCTCAAGCTTCCTCAGTTTATGACACATCCTTTCTCCTTCTCTGGAATAATGCTATCATCTTGCCGACAACTATAGGAATACGTAACATCCACGTCGTATCTGATACCAAAATGAACAAACTAAAAGAATGCATAAGAAAAATGAACATGAAGACGACCAGATGAGTAGTGGAATTGGATTTAACCATATCAAAAAAAGGCAAAAAGCATATATAACCCGTTTACGACTAGATGAGTAGTGGAATTGGATAAACGTGAACAAAGATTGATCAATTCTGTCGAACATAATGATTTCTTCACATTACCCTTCCCCATCTTATGCTAATTCATCAATGTGTAAATTATTTTTAACAAAAATGCTACACACACAACATCTCCCACACAACAACTCACACAATCGCTGACGTCAGCATGACGTTATCTCAAAACGATGTCATTTTGATTTTTTTTTTTAAAAAAAGCCCCACACACAGAACAGAGCGCTTTCCCTTCTCCTTCCCCATCTCGTTCAAAATACAGATTACAGTCAGGAGAAGCGAGAGAGAGGCTCCCACCACCACCACCGGCGACGATGCTTCCCACCTCGACCGATGACCATGCTTCCCACCTCCATCACCAGAACCCAACCCCAGCGCTCCCCACCGCCGATGACCGCCACCACCACCGGCTTCTGGGCAGTTGTTTGCTCCATTATTGTGATTTTCCTAGACCCGTCGATTGAACGACACGTGGCACGTTGAGAAAAGATGATTAAGGGATTGAAAGGTAATTGAAGTATACCTCAAATATTACAGATAAACCAAATCAAGCAAAAATGAAAGCTATTGTACAAAGTTTGAAATATGGCGACTCGTCAGTGGCCAATACATGGTATATTTTATTAATCACTAAGTGTTATTGGACTTGCTACTCGTGACATCTCATGTACAGTGTTGAAAGAGAAATGTCGATTATTTCCCACAAATTCAATTCATCAGCCAGGGAAAACTCAACTGCTCATGAAAAAGATCAGTCAGAATGGGCTCAACTGCCACCTTGGAGGGAAGATTCAAATTTGAATTGGAGAAGGCCTCTATTTATGCTTGAGATCGTGACAGATTAGACACACAAACAACGCCAATCAGGCCTTTATCTTTTTCTTTTCTAGGATAGCTATAACTTGTAATTGTTCATTCAACTCTCTTGGTTGATTGTTCTTCTACTTTGAAGTTTAATAAAGTCCATTTATTTTGCTTCTTCCATTTTCCACCCACTTCATTGTTTGCTTCCAGAGAAGTCTTGAAACACGGTAAGGAATCAAACTCCACCTTACCATACCCACGTTCTAGCAAATCACAAAACCAAATCCCGTCGATCACCCGTCGAGCGGATCCAACTAGGAAAAATAGTTAACAATTTTTGGCGCTAGAGGAAGGGCGACATTACTAATTTGGAAGTAAGACATGGCACCGAAGACTAGGAATCAACTACCAGCCGATAGTAACAATGAAAATAACAATCCTACCAATGCTAATGGTGGGAATGAGGCTAATGAAGTAAATGTAGTGAGTCCGAATCAGAGGATTCCAGAGATTGGCCAGTCAAATGGCCCAGAGTTAGAGCCAGCGAATTTGGTTCAACAAGTTATAAGAACGTTGAAGCATCCAGAGGATGAAGTAGCCAGACCTTTGATAGCCGTGGTTAAGGCTGCAATGGCACAAGATCAAACGATTCAACCAACAGTTGAAGTACCAGTTAACGTAACATGAATCCAGGACAAAGCAGTGGGCAATCAAACTCCATGACTGATATACCTTCTTCTCAGGTATACGAAAATCCAACTTTTGATGCCATTTTTACTGGAGTCAATAGAATTCCGTTAGGAAATCAAAATCCTAGACAAAACCAGAGTTTTTATCAAAGTGTTCCAACTGCAATTCCGATAAACATGGGAGTTGGAAATAGTGGAAACCATAACCCAAATCCATATAATGTAGAAGTTGGGGGACAGCAATTTAATTTGAATAGGAATGATAACCGAAATATACCAAATATGGCAAATAATGACCCCAATATGTATGGGTTTGATCCACCAATAGTTAATCAAAATGGAAGAAGGCCAGATTACCCATATGGATATGAAATGAGGCCTGAATTACCTAATCTAGTAGGGAGAATGCAGGAACCCAATCTAAGGGCTCAACTCATGAATATCATGCAAGATATGTATGGTCCAGGACTTAGAAGGATTGAGAAACCTATGTTTAGAAAACCATATCCAAATTGGGTTGATAATGTGCCTTTTCCTACGCATTATAGGATTCCAGACTTGGTTCTTTTCAATGGAGAAGAAAATCAATCAACTGTTGAGCATATAGGGAGGTTTTGCCTACAAATAGGCGAAGCAGATTTGGATGAAGCTTTAAAATTAAAGTTGTTTCCTCATTCTCTTACTAGAACTGCTTTTTCATGGTTCATTAGTTTGCCTCCAAATTCTGTGCATTCTTGGAGGGAAATGGAGGAACAATTTCACACTCAATTCTTCAGACATGCACCAGAAATTTCTATAGCAGACTTGGCTAAAATAAGACAAAAACCTTCAGAGTCTGTTGAACAATACATGAATAGATTCAAAAAGATTAGGAATCAGTGTCATTTCTACGTTCCAGAATCTGAAATAGTGAAAATTGCCCAAGAAGGGCTTGATTATGACTTTAAGAAACACTTCACTGGCACTGAATTTAGAGATCTGTTTGATTTTACTTCAAAAGCCATAGGTTATGAGGCTATTCTTATGGAAGGTGAAGTTAGAAAGAACAAATCACTTGGTACATATTACCAAGATTTAGAAGGTGATGTAGAAATTGATGTTGCCCAAGTAATTGGTAAAACTCTAATTGTGTGTGACACTTTAACAAAAACTGAAAAACCTGTGAACATGCCTTCATCTCATCCGAATAGGAGAAATCAGGCAAATTTTAGACAATATTCATTTGATTTGTCTAAAGCAGACCAGTTGTTTGATGAACTAATAAAACAAAAGTTCTTAACTTTATCACCAGGGCATGTTATTCCTCAAGAAAAGGATAGAAAAGGAAAAGATTACTGTAAATGGCATAATTCTTTTAGACATAATACCAATAACTGTATTACATTTCGAAATTGTGTGCAGGACCTAATTCAGAAAGGTTTGTTGCAGTATGCCAAGGGAAATAAGGAAGTGATGGGGATTGACATTGATCCATTTCCATTAGTGGATGTTAATGTGGTAACTGCCAGACTAAAGAAAGGAAAGATGGCATCTCAAATTGAGAAAAGAATTCAAGAAGAGAATGACATTATGGAAACTGAAGAAGAAATGCATGTCAAGCAGAAATTTGAGAATTATGTCTGTTTAAGATGTGACAGAGAAATTAAATCCGGGGAGGAAGTAATTGCAGAGAAAGAATATAATGGGACCTATGCTAAAGGTTCTATAAGATTCAACACGATGGGATGTAATGACTTGCAAATTTATGTGGGTCCAAAACTAATATTTGAAGGTGAAGATCCAGGGGTTTTTATCTCATCTGAATCTATCAAGTGATATGGGGAAGATGATGGACCATTCCTATTTAAAGGATATCCAGTAATTCCTGCTATGCCAGGGAAGCCGGACCCAAGTTTGATTTACCCACCTGTGTTTAGAGGTAGAGGTATGTACCAAAGGGGTATGAGGTCTAGAGGTAGAGTCCCCTTTGCTAGAGGTGGATACCAAGGGAGAATGATTGTGCCACCAAATATGGAACATCATATGTGGGATACAGTGAGACATCCGAAATTTCCAACTGAAGGGGAATTCACTCCCATCACTAATACTCAGAAAAGGAGGCTACAGAGAAAGATTTCAGAAAGGGAAAGAAGAGATTCATATGTGGAAGCAGAATCGACGCAATGGCCAGAATTGAAGGCTAGAACAGTTCTTAATCAACCAATTCCATTAGTATGGAATAGGGAACCAGCAATGCCTAAGCAGAAGGCAAAAGAAATAGAAAAGTATGGGGGGCAAGACCGTAAACCAAGTTTGGCCCAGAGACCTGGGGGGCAAGGTCCAAGTTCTTCAGATACTTCTGCTCTGTCGATTAAGGAACAGAAAGCAATATTTAAGAAAAGCTTAAAAAAGAAGATAGCAGAGTTTCAACAAGTATTGATAGAGGATGATGAAGATGATGATTTACTATCTGTTGACAGTTCAGATATCATGAAAGAGGATCCTAAAGATGACAGAAATGAAGAGGATCCTAATTCTACTTCATTTGGCCAAGCTTTGAATACCATTCAATTCGGGTCAGTTTCTCCTACTAAATTTCATGCAATATGATTTTGGTTTTGCCAAAAACTTTTCAGGCTAAGCCTAATCAACCAACTAGTTTGGAAGGAGATGTAGAAGATAAAACAGATGCAATAGTGAAGATAAATGATCAACAAGAGAAGGATTTCCAACAAGAATCCATAAGAGTGGAAAAAGATGCAGTGGGAAAAGATGTGGTTGTACTTAGGTCTCCTAATGATGCTTTGGTCAGGCATCTAAAGCCTTTGTATATTATGTTACATGTCAATGGTCAATCTATCAATAAGGTTCTAATTGATAATGGGGCTATTGTCAATATTTTGCCTTCGAGAATGATGAAAGTATTGAACAAGAGTGATGCTGACCTGATTCCAACAGAGGTCACAGTTGGAAACTTCGCAGGAGGATGTTCACCTGCTAAAGGTGTAATCTCTTTACAGTTGCAAATTGGTAATAGAAAGATGAACACCACTTTCTTTGTTATTGACTTTTCGTCCAATTACAATGCCTTATTAGGCAGAGATTGGATTCATATAAATGGATGTGTTCCTTCTTCTTTACATCAAGCATTGATATTCCTCACATAAGGGCAGAGTAAAGAAGGTACAGACATGGAGATCTACTGGGCAGACAAGCATCCATTCAAAGCAGATACAAACAATGTGGAAGCAGGTCTATATGATGAAGACTTGTGGCCAGTCAAGATTGAGGAGTCAGAAGTGAAATCAGTAGGTGCAAGTCTGACGGAAAGCCAGTTTCTCAAGTATATCAAAGATGGCTTGCAAGAATTGAGTGAGAATTTTGTTAGACCTAACATAATATTGAGGTCTAAAGTTTCTCATGTCTAGTGAAACATCGAGTCTTGTAGATGAAGAGTTGGCTACTTTGAAAGCCACTTTCAAAAGATTGTTTTCTTTTATTGTGTCTAGAAGATTAGAGGCTGATGAGCCTATTTCTTGTAATTGGGCAGAGTGTGTGATAGACGATAGTCCCTTAACTTTGAAAGAATTAGCAATGGAAGATCTCAAAGCTGCTCCTGCTAAGCTTGATGATCTTAAAGTAGAAGTTAAAGATCCGTTAGAGGATTTTAATGTAGGGATAAAAGAAGATCCTAAAATTCTTCATGTATGTGCTTCTTTACCTGATGAAATGAAGGATCGTTTGAAGTACTTGTTATCTGAGTTTAAAGATTGTTTTGCTTGGGATTATGGTGATATGCCTGGTTTAGATAGATCATTGGTAGAACATAAAATTCCTATTAAAGAGAATTTTGTCCCATATCAACAGACTCCAAGACAAATGACTCCTGAAGTGCAGAAAGGAGTAAAGAAAGAAATGGAAAGATTATTCCAAGCCAAATTCATAAGGCCCGTTAGATATGTAGAATGGATTTCTAATGTTGTTCCTGTGATTAAGAAAAATGGGAAAATTAGAATATGCATCGATTTTAGAAATCTGAACACAGCATCTCCTAAAGATGAATATCATATGCCTGTTGTGGATCATCTAGTGGACGCAACTGCAGGCCACCGATTTCTCTCTTTCATGGATGGATATTCTGGTTACAATCAGATATTTATTGCCAAAGAAGATACTCACAAAACTGCATTTAGATGCCCAGGATATATTGGGTTGTTTGAGTGGGTTGTAATGGCATTTGGATTAAAGAATGTTGGTGCTACTTATCAGAGAACTATGAATGTAATCTTTCATGATCTAATTGGAAGATTCATGGAAGTTTACATTGATGATGTGGTTGTAAAATCCCATACTTTTGATGACCATATTGACCATTTAAAAGAAGTCTTACAAAGAATGAGGCAATATAACTTGAAGATGAATGCAACTAAATGTGCTTTTGGGGTTACTGCTGGAAATTTTTTGGGATTCCTAGTTCATAAGAAAGGAATTGTAGTTGATAAGGATAAAACAAAAGCAATTTTAGAAGCACAACCACCAACAAACAAACAAGAATTACAACAGTTCTTGGGACAAGTTAATTTTTTAAGGAGGTTTATTTCTAATTTATCTGGAAAGACTCTTGCTTTCTCACCACTTCTGAAATTGAAATCTCAGAAGGATTTCAGATGGGAAGAGGAGCATCAAAAAGCTTTTGAGTTTTTAAAACAATCATTCGTCAAACCTCCTGTGTTAATGCCACCCATATTTGGTAAACCTCTGAAATTATATATTTCAGCTAGTCACCAGTTAATTGACAGTCTTTTAGCTCAAGATAACGAGAATGGCCATGAGCAAGCAATATATTACCTTAGTAGAAGGTTGAATGATTGTGAAATAAAATATAAACCAGTTGAAAAAATATGTTTAGCATTGTATTTCTCTGCAATTAAATTAAGATATTACATGTTGCCATCGACGGTACGTGTGATTGCACAGACTGATATTATTAAATATATTTTAACAAGGCCAATACTAAGAGGAAAATAAGGTAAATGGCTTTTGGCTTTGGTTGAATATTGTTTGCAATACATGCCTCAAAAGGCAGTAAAGGGTCAAGCATTGGCTGACTTTTTGGCAGATCATCCTAATATGATGTTGGAAAAGGATGAATTTGAAATTCATTTAGTGGAAATAAAACCTTGGAAAATGCCATTCGATGGGTCCAAGACCGACAGAGGTGTTGGGGCTGGAGTAGTTTTTACTTCTCCAAAAGGAGAGTCACTACAGTTCTCTTTCCAGTTAGATGAAGGTGGAATTCTGTCTAATAATCAAGCTAAATATGAAGCTTTGATTATTGGATTAGAAATAGCCAAAGAATTGAATATAAGACATTTAAACATCACAGGTGACTCACAACTAGTAATTCGGCAAGTGACAGGTGAGTATAAATGTAATCATCCATTATTGGAATTACAATTGCAAAAGGTCAGAACTTTCATGCCATATTTTGATGATGTGAAATTGGAGCATATTTATAGACTAGAAAATGGTGAAGCCAATCAAATGGCACAAATTGCTTCTGGAGTAAAAATTCCGGAAGGTCAATATGAAAAGTTAATAAGAGTACAGAAAAGATTTTTGCCTTTCTCCGTCGAGAGGAATATAGGTGATATTGATGTCATGGAAATAAGCTTAATTGATGATTGGAGAGTTCCAATAAGAAAGTTCTTGGAAAATCCGAATGAGAAAACAGACAGAAATGTGAAACAAAGAGCTATTAATTACATTTTGTTGGGTGATGATCTATTCAGAAAATCATCGGATGGAGTGTTATTGCTATGTATTGCAAAGCCTCAAACCATGACAGTTATGGGAGAAGTCCATGAAGGGATTTGTGGTTCTCATCAATCTGGAGAAAAAATGAAATGGCTAATTAGAAGATATGGCTATTATTGGCCAGATATGAGAAAAGATTGCATTACTTATGCAAAGGGTTGTCAAAAATGTCAACAATATGGACCAATACAAAGGCTTCCAGCTTTCCCTTTACAGTCAATCGTGAAACCATGGCCTTTCAGAGGTTGGGCAATTGATATGATTGGGGAAATTATACCACATTCTTCTCTACAGCACGAATATATTATGGTAGCTACAGATTATTTCACAAAATGGACAGAAGCAATCCCTTTAAAAAGTGTAGCTCAAAAACAAGTGATTGACTTTCTGGAGGAATACATTTTTTGTCGATTTGGTATTCCTGAAACAATCACTGTTGACCAAGCATCAGTGTTTAATGGTCAAGAGGTTATGGCTTATGCTAAATCTTTTGGAGTAAAAATCTTGAATTCTTCACCTTACTATGCCCAAGCAAATGGGCAAGTGGAATCAACAAACAAAATTATAAAAAACACGTTGTCAAAAATGATCACAGATAACCCTAGAGAATGGCATGAATTACTACCAAAAGTGTTATGGGCATATAGAACATAAAAAAGGGACAGTGCCAAAGCAACACCGTATGAATTGGTGTATGGACAAGCTGCGGTTTTGCCTGTTGAAATCAATATTACTTCTCACAAGGTGGCAAGACATTATGATCCTGGTAATTTTGAATTTGAGGAAGCCATGTACGAAGAGATCGACGGATTAGAAGAATCCAGAATTGATGCTTTGAATAATATCCAGGCTCAGAAAAAGAAATTGGAAAGAGCATATAATAAAAGAGTCCATGAGAAATCATTTGCTGAAGGAGATTTGGTTTGAAAAGCAATTCTACCTTTGGACAAGAAAAAGAAAAGAAAATTTGGTAAATGGTCCCCAAATTGGGAGGGACCATTCCGTGTGTTAAAAGTCCTGAGAGGAGGAGCATATCAGTTAGAATCAGTCCTTGGAGTAACACATGAAAGGACAATAAATGGGAATATTTGAAGGAATATTTTCCATCTCCTTGGGATTCAGTCGATTTATGAGATTTCTAATGAAAGTCAGTCGCGAGGGTTAAGTTGAGTAACAAAGAAACCTCGTAATAGGTTTATTTTGATTTACAATGAACATTTAGACATCCAGATTAAAGAAACGATAATGTTTAACACTGAAAATAATGAAGCCATAGATCAACACAAATTGCCTATCAATTAAGGCATACTTTTCATTTTTCATATAACAAAGTCCAAAGCCTGTCTAAAAGGCAAAGCAAATGAAAAAAATACCTATATAAAAGGTAAGAGATTACAAACAAAATAAAATTAGACTCTATAAAGTCTAAACTTCAGCAGCAGGGATGGGATTACCATCAGCGTCGAGTTGCATAATTTCAAAATAATTGGGGAAGTTCCAAGTCACAAAACCATAAAATTGCGCCCAAGCATACGTCAGGAAGTCGTGTTCTCTGTCTCGAGCAGCTTCCTCTGCATCCATTCTTATTTTCTTTTCTATCATAGGCCTCATGGCCATCACTTTCCGTTGAGCATGAACTTGAAGCTCAGCCCTTTTGCTTGCCCTTGTCAACTACCAGTTTTGATGTTTCTTGAGGAGAGCATTGGACGGATTGGGAGGCAGTTCCCATTGTGAGCTATCAAGGTCCATTATTTGTTATGTAGACTGATTACCTTATCATGTTGTATCTGATAGTCAATCCAAAAAGGATCATAATGGGCAGCCGTGCTTGCCCTCATCCAGAGCCTTATGAGAGGCAAGGATGCTTTGAACCCATTAAGATGGGTAGTAATCATAAAGCTCTCATGAAATTGGAGAGTTTCACATGCCCATAGAAAATTTAAGTAGGGGACATGTTCTTCCAGAATGCGAATATCTAAAAAAGCAAAAGCAGCCAGTAATTCTTTGGTTGTTGTTTCATCAGACTCTCTGTAGGGTAAATATCCCGGTTGAGTAGCATGAGTTAGTGGAGGATCAAACCTCAGCCTCTCAAGTTCTTGAAACCAATCAGGGTTCTCAGGCAGAGGGATAAGACTGGGCTCATCATCAGAAAAGCCATCAGGGTAATGAGGCTTTCGTACTACTTCTCTCCAGTAGCATTGTTGATTTTTAGCCCTTTCGAAGAGGGATTCGTAATTTTCCAAACACAGCTTACCACCTGCCTCTGCTAGTTGGAATGGTATAGGCTTGAATGTGGAGGAAAACAACGCATCCAGCAGTGTAGCTCTTGGTTCATCTCTGGCCCAAGCAAATTGGTAACTCACTTTGACATGAGAGCGTCGAACACAAGAGTTTGGGTAGAGTGGTGGCTCTTCCATTCTTACTACCACCCTTTCCGTGGGTGGAACATTCCATGCAGCTGGAGGATTGGATGGAGAAGGATCATCCCATCTAATAGCTACAATGGGAGAGTATGGATCACAAGCAGACGAACTAGCTCCTTCGAAAATTGGAAGGTTAATCTCACTATCGATTTTCATATCTGTGGGGTTTTGATCTTGGTTTGCCATTTTGGACGGAAGGAAAAGAGTTTGATTTGTTATGAGCAAAAGAAAAATGATCAATGATTGATTTAAAGGCATCATAGTAACTGCCAACGTAGTGGCGATTCAGCTTTCTGAACGTGTTCAGTTTCAAAGGGTTGTGGAACTGACGATTCAGTTTTTGAAGCGCCATGGCCTTGATCCCCGCCTTTATCGAGAAGTGGGAGAGTTATTTGACAAGTTGACCGCATGCATATTAATTAGACTTATGTATTTAAGATCGTTATTACTATCAACTTATAAAAGTTGGGTACAGGTTAAGGCCCCGTCGAGTAGGGGATAATAATCAAGTAGGAGTACTGTGATTCATTGAGACAAAGAAAAAATTGCATAAATATTAAGCAGAGCCTCTTGAGGCTAGTAATAGTGGGATCACAAGTCAAAAGTCATAAAAGAGTACTATTATAAAAAGGAAAAACATCCTAATTTCAATCAGTTATGAGGCCTGATAAAAAGATAGGCCAACTACAGGTAACTACTGAATTCTTGATTTGAATTCCATAAAGTAGGTTACAAAGTAACTCCATTGATTATCTATA
Organism: Rhododendron molle; assembly: GCA_025413875.1. Lineage (NCBI taxonomy): Eukaryota > Viridiplantae > Streptophyta > Magnoliopsida > Ericales > Ericaceae > Rhododendron > Rhododendron molle. Next base: position 10,439,763 of record CM046389.1, on the reverse strand, counting down.
ATTTTGAATCTTGATTGATTCTTCAAATAATCATCTCTAGTCACAGAAATCATTGCTTTGAGTCCTTGTTCATCATGAGGAATGGCAGCCAAGTCATGGTTAATGAGCTCCTTCTAAGCTAGCAATGATATCCTTACGTCCTTGATCTTACCCAAACGGACAAGCAATTCAGCTTCCTCTGTGTCCAGCTGACGCAACTTATCTTTCAACTGAGAAATGGAGTGCCCCATTGTATCAAGTTGGCCAGAAGTATTGGCGAACTGGTTCATGATGTTTAATTTCTCTTTCATCTCTTTCTGACAGTAAGCTGCAACAGGCAAATTCTTGCTCAGGTTTGACCAGAGCTCCTCAAGTTCAATATGTTCTAGGTCCGGAAGAATTCTCCTGTTGATCAAGTGATTGACACAGCTGGTGAAAGCTGGAACATGATCAGTAGCAACCTCAGCCAAAGGGAGCTCCAACATCCTAAAAAACGACTTCACCTCATTTTTGGTTTCTTCACTTAATTGGCAGAATGAGGATGGAGTAAGAGATTTTGAAAATTCAGACACTGATCTAGAATAAGACTCAGAATAAGTCTTGGCTTGGTTGAGCATAAAATCAAGATCTGAAATAGGAGTGTGGGCCAACACAGGGTCTGCTACGTTATGGTACCCTTCCTTATTGACAGAGGAAGGTGAAGATACAGAAGTACTAATAAAAATGGGTCCTTGCTCAGGGATTGGAGGAACCTCTGTGGTCTGCGGTTGATCCTGGATCTTAGTAACCTCTGTCAGTAATGGAGCCTCATGTTGAGCAGGTATAATAGATGATGGCACATTCACCTCACCCGCAACTTCCAAGGGAGCAGAAAGAGAGGGTTCTGCATTTCTCTCATTAGTAGATCCTTGCTCATGTGGGGATATTGATTCAACACCTTGCTGAATTATTTGAGGTATGGAATCAGTGTGACCATGAGAAACAACATCAAGATTGAAATCAAAAGGGTGTTCCATCACCTCCAAGAGATTCTCCGCCCTGAATAGGAGTATCTGACAAGGGATTGATAGCTGATTCATCTATCATTTGGCCATTAACTATCAATTGGCTGTCAGCTGAGATATTGACCAATCCCTTGGTAATGTCTGCCACTGATGTTGATCCAGTTATACCTGCTATACCCAATTGTTCAGGTTGCACAGTCCCTATGATTATTGGAATTTGAGCTTTCAGAACAGGAGCAGGAATATCCACTGGAGCTGGAGGATTATCAGTACTTGAAAGGTCAGCAGTAGAACTTTTATCCTGGCCAGTTTCATCATCTGATGCTGTTGGTAACTTGAGTTTTCTGCTAACTTTCTGAAAAGGAGAAGAAGTAAAGTCAATTAAGTCAGAAAATGACCAAACATAAATGGTAAATTGAACATTGGGATTAAGAGTGATACTCTTTGAAATTGCACTAAGATTTCTGAATCATCAGCCAGTTGATCTGTTTGATTCGAAGGTTTCATTGCATCTGCCATTAATGGAGGATCTTGATTAGTGCCAACAACTTGAGAACCACGAGTTCTTTTCTTCAAGTTGTGTAACTCCTCAGTTGTCATAGCTTTTTTCCCTTTATTGGAGCTGGAAGACTTGGAGACAGGAATCTCTTTGGGAATAGAAACTAAGGAACATGATAATATAGAATTAGTAACTTGAAAAGAATAACTAAGGAATGTGATTGGAATAAGGGTGATGAGTTACCTGGTTCGTAGCTCTCTGGATCAAGCCTGAAAAGGCAATTGTTCAAATCCTTGTTGAAAAGTATGGGCGTCACACATGCCCAAAATGTCTCAAAATTTGAGGTTGAAGAAGGTTCAGCCACAAAACCTTTAAATTCATAACCAGACCTAACTCCCTTAAACTGCCCTTCTAATTCTTTGATAAGTGAGATCTGAGTAACAGTGGGTCGAGTATTGATTAAATCCTTAATCCGAGGATGAGTATAAGGAACAGGAATGCCCTGAGCCAACCCAAATTGTCTGGCACATTGGTTGGGCATGTATATCTCAAAGCTGCAGTTTGCAAAATGGGAGGTTGAAGGGGAAAATCCTATGGAAAGGACTCTAGGAATTAAAATACTTCCCCAAAACTCATTTACTACTCCAACCGGCACCAACAAGTTAAGGATGGGCTGAATCCTACTAGAAGCAGAATATTGGCATTCCTTAAAAGGAAGCCAATTTGGTTGTTCTCTAACTCTTGGGTTATATAGAACTCTGAAGTAGAACTTGAAAGAAGTGTTCTCTTGTCTGGGTTCATAAGACATTAGATGCTCTGCATAGCTCAAACATTCCCCACCATCAACACGTTTAGGGAAGAAACTCATAGGCCTTATCGATGGAAAATAAGCATACAGCCAGGCCTGAAGTATCCAAAAGGGTCCTCCACAATTGTTAGTTATCTTACTCTGTACAAATGTCCACAGACCCTTATAAAGAGTGCCCAAAACAAAGGGAGCTAAAGCAAGCTTCATACTTTGAGCCAAACAGATAGCCAGATGGACATATTCTTGGGTAACTTTCACACCCGAGACACAAAGAACATATTTACTGAGCCAATATGTGTAAAAAGCTATCTTCTCCCAAACTGTAGGCCTCACATTTTCAGGCCCAACGTATCGAGTTAAAAAGCTAGTATAACTACTTGAACCTTTGAAATCAAATGGTGATTCATAAGGTTGGTGATCAAGGGTAGCATTAACTTCAATACCAACAGCTGAGAAACCAGTAAGATGACAGATGTCTAAAACAGTGGGAGACATTGAGCCACGCGGGAAGACAAAAGCATTTGATGAAGTTGACCAGAAGCAAGCTGCTGCAGCAATCAAGTTAGGGTTTAATACCATTGATTGAGTAGAAAGGTCTATAGCTTCACTAAGGTTCATATCCAACCATTCAGAATAAAAGTACCCTTTCATTCTATCTACCCATTTCACCCAAGAAGGGGTGACAGAGGGCCATGATCTAATTGTTCCTCTCATAGACCAACCAGTACGGTGAAGACCCGGTAAAGAAAGCATCAATGGTTCTTCATTATTGACTGGATAATAAGTCGGTAATGCTGCAAGAGCAGTTGGGTGATAAATTGGCCCAAGAATGAAATTTGTAGCACTTTTAGATGTGGGAATAAAGAATTGATTCACCTGTGGTGCCTCCCTAAGGCATTGGGGGTATCTTGGAAGATCCGACTCGACAGAAGCCTTGGGTTTTGATGAAGGGCTTTGTATTCGTGCTTTATTAGACTTTTGAGTTGAAGACTTGGATGGAGATTTCGAGGATTTGGATGTCATTGACGAAGCTTTCTTAGGCGCCATAACTATGGGGGAAAGAATTTCAAAGAGAAAGTGAAAACAAAAGTAACCGTGCCCTAACTTTTACAGTAAAGGGTATATGTATGAGCGTTTGAAAAAACCTAGTAGACTTCATAGGGATTTATTTACTTGAGTTAAACGTTTTAACTCAAATAAATAAGGGGGGCCCGTGGCACGTTGAGAAAAGATGATTAAGGGATTGAAAGGTAATTGAAGTATACCTCAAATATTACAGATAAACCAAATCAAGCAAAAATGAAACTGTTACAAAGTTTGAAATATGACTGACCCGTCGAGTGGCCCGTCGAGTGGCCAATACATGGTATATTTTCAGTTAATCACTAAGTGTTATTGGACTTGCTACTCGTGACATCTCATGTACAGGTGTTGAAAAGATAAATGTGCAGTTATTTCCACGATCTAGATGCAGTTATTCATCATCATTGGAAACGTGAGCAGTTTTATGAATTCATCAATGAAAATTATCAGTCAGAATAGGCTCAACTGCCACCTTGGAGGGAAGATTCAAATTTGAATTGGAGAAGGCCTCTATTTATGCTTGAGATCGTGGCAGATTACACAGACAAACAACGCCAATCAGGCCTTTATCTTTTTTCTTTTCTAGGAGTAGCTATAACTTGTAATTGTTCATTCAACTCTCTCGGTTGATTGTTCTTCTACTTGGAAGTTTAATAAAGTCCATTTATTTTGCTTCTTCCATATTCCACCCACTTCATTGTTTGCTTCCAGAGAAGTCCTGAAACACGGCAAGGAATCAAACTCCACCTTACCATACCGACATTCCAGCAAATCACAAAACCAAATCCCGTCGATCACCCGTCGATCCAACTAGGAAAAATAGTTAACAGCAATTCAACATTGTTACTCCCACCTGAAGGTCTCTCTCTCTCTCTCTCTGAACTAATTGCTGAGTTGCTAAAAAAAAAAAACCCTAAATTGAGTTTCTTGAAAAAAAATCCCCTAATTCTAGTTTGTTGAGCAATGCTACATCAGTGGTTTGAGTTTTCTTGACATTGTAGACAAAATGAAAAATTATAGTTTTCTTAGAGCTTGGGAAAGCTCCTTGTTGCACACTATTTTCTTTTTTTGTGTTGGTGTGGTTTCTGGTTTTTATTATTTTAAATGGAGAAAACCTCAGTCCTGGATCCATTCCATTGGAGGGCAAAAGCTGTAAGATGAATAGGGCCAAGCGGTGCCATGATGTCAAATGAAAAGGTTCTCAATTTCTTGATGAATTTGAAGTTGAGCATTATGTGGCTAAAGGTGATATGATCCTGTTGTTGCCTTTCGTGAACAAATTTTATAGATCTTTTTTGGAGGAACATTGGATCATAGGGATGACAATCCTCTTAAATAGTATGTCTAATGGAAGAACACCTTGCAAAATGCACATTGTCTAATAGCCACCGGTGCATATGCAAAACTCCCAGATAATGATTAAGGACGGAACCAGGATTTTATCATAGCAGTGGTGAAATATATACTAAAAAAATCTAGTGGTGGCGAGACTATATAAGTTGGGCGTACTTTTTTTTTTACATATAATAATTGCATTTTCTAAAATTCTTGTTGTGGCGGTCGCCGCCACTAGCTAGACCCCCTGGTCGTATCCTTGATAATGATGTTTCTATCGAGTTTACTTTACAGCTCACGTACTACGTAAGTACGTGTGAGAAGGAAAATAGCTCTAGTTTGGACAAACAACAAATTATTCAACTAGTGCTCGAATGGTGAGAATGTTTTAAAGATTTACTACATACAAGGCCTTACTATGTTTCCTATTGGGTTATTTTTGGAGGGATTTTGGCTCTGATCAGAGCCGGCTTTGGACATACGCCAGTGATGCGGCCGCATCTGGCCCCCAAATTTTCACGAATTTTGTGGGCCCCTATATATTTTGTACCCTTAATTACTACTTTTGCTGCAAAAAATGCAAGAAGAGTGATGTTTAAGTAATAGTATTTTTTGGATTAAAGTATATAATGATTATTGAGTTTTGTGTTATCATTGTTTTTAATTCTTCTAGTCTTTTTTTTTTTTTGTATTATATAATGGGCCTCAAATATAAAGTTCGCATCCGGCCCCAAAATACTCAGAGCCGGCACTGGCTCTGATCTCAAGTTCATGGTTGTTAGGAGTTTTCTTGATAAACAATAACTTAGAAAAAACTTAGCATTCCCCTGAAAATGTCGAGGAATTTTATTCTCTTGGTCCAGTAAGAGGTGATTCCTTTCCTCACACTATATGCTTCCTATCAAAGATGAGATTCAGGGTCTTAAAGCAGTAGTCTGTCATTTCATCCTTCATAATTTGTATGTTCAACTGCGAGCAGAATAAGAGAATAGAACATGACTAGGGAACTGCATTAGTGAAAATTCCGTAAACAAAATGAAGAATCGAGTATTGGGTGCTTTTGATTGGTATGATTGATGTTGTGCATTTTCATTCCAGTGCTGTGACATTTTGATGTTCTTATATTTCTAATCTTCCGGAGTGAATGTGTGACTGTTGGAGAGATAGAAGAAAGGATGATGATGACAGGAATGCGTGCTGTTTGTGACATTATGGCTATTTGTAATGTTATTCTTTTCAGGAAAAGTATGGTGCGGCCAATGGAGAGAACCATATCAGGAAAAGTATCAACACATTCCAATCCGTGGTTGATCCGAAACAAGTATCAATACATCCCAATCTTGCAATCAATGACTACATGAGATCACTCGATGGTGGAGCATATCAAGCACAGAAATCATCTCATAATGCAACTGTAAAGGATAGCTCAGCTCTTGCAAAAGTTAGCTATGGGACCAATAGTTTTGCAAAGATAAGTGGAGACTCGAAAAGGCAGTGAAAGAGATTGAAGATATTCAAGTGAATCAAAGGCCAAGGAAAATGATCAAATTTGTTGTAGTTTGGAATATCAATATGTACTAAGCTTTGTAATATCAAGTTGTATTATCAGATTGAGGCTATTTAAATTTATTGTATTATGGTTTTCATTGTGAAATGATAATTTGGCAATAGATTTTGGTTATGAATATGGCTTGTGAATGGTGATTTAGAATGAGAAATGCCCGGGGTGGGCTTGTGCGTGACCTCATGTTGTTTCTATTGTTATTGTTGTACTGACTGAGACACGAGACGTCGGGCTAGGACCAAAAAACAGGGGAGACCATGCCGAAATTTTTCAAGAACCAAATACAGTAGCATGATAATGTCGAATAGAATCACACGTGCAATAATATCATGATCTCAACATGTCAATTTGACATTCTAACATGTCTATGTCCATTTCCATTAATCAAAAAGAATAACCCATCATCATTAAAGAAGTCAACAAGAAACAAAAATCTCCAAAACATCTAACTCATGAAGTCATTACAAGGACACAAAAGGGGACACAGGACACACAGGGGACATAGGACACAAAAGGGGGCACAGGACACGACGATATCTCTCTGTTTAATTCACTTGAATAGCTTCAATCTCTTTCAACGGCATGTTGCATCTCAAAGTTGTTGAACTGCCAAGCGAAGTCATCTCTATGCCAATATCACTCTGTTTAAACTCATGAATCATCTTGCAACTTTTTCCAAACAAAAACTCTTCTTGGGTAGGAATAAGCAATGGTTGCTCTAGCTCGGGTGTGAAATTCTAAAGTTAGCAGACATATGTAATCAAGCTGCCCTCCCAATCTTTCAACCATAACCTGAGAATAACAATGAGCAATAAGGATAACACAAAAATTAGCAGCCATATTTAGATGATCCGCTCGGATATTATTATCCAGGGATTGATGTCCTCCACAAAACGAATACACTTCTGTCACGCATAGTTCCAACCTGCTCTTGCAGTCAGGTTATGTTCGACTTTCAGAATTCAGCATATTAGTTCGACTTAAAGCACTTAAGAACAATGATTCAGCTTTCCCTAATCAGCTCTTGGCATAGAAGTGCATATGTTCAAGGTGTAAATAACTAATTGCAGCATATACAATGAAATTCCTTTACTTAGAGACCCATTTTCAGCACTTAATAGATAACCCAAGCACTTTTTCTTTTTTCTTTTTTTGATCCGCAAAAAACCGTAAAGGTCTACAAAGGTTCTTCATTACAAAGAATAGAAAACAGCGACAATGGAGGGAATGTAAACCAGTTACAGGGGAGAATATTTTTCTTTGGTAGGGCTGCAATCTCATGGGCCACCTTGTTTCCTTTCCAGTCTCTAATTACCACTGCTAGCTTACCTTCCCCTCCTCCTTTGGGAATGCCAACATCACAATTAGCCTTAAAGTGACCTCTGTCCGGAGCCCTCCAGGTAGGAATATCCTCTTGGGTTGATGGGGTGTCCATGTGGACATAGGAATCTCTAAGAAACCTGAAACTTCCAAACGAGCATGATTAATTACTTCCAAAGTATCCCTGGGATCAATTTTGATTTTACGAAATACAAAGTTGTTTCTTGTTTTCCAGATAAGCCAGGCAATGAGAGCCACAAATTCCATAAACTTTGTAGCTTCAGAAAAAGTCATCTTGTCCACCATTTCTGCTGCCCACTTAAGAACCGAAGCATTACCACCCAAATCACCTCACACCTTAATGTTACAAGCAAACCAAACTGCTTTTGCCCAACTATGCCTGAAAAGCATATGTTCCACAGTTTCTATTTTCTGATCCACAAATGGGACAAGTGGTGGACTGAGCACACTTCCTTCTAAAGAGATAATCCAAGCACTCAAACACACTATTTTCAACTCATATTTTTGAATTAGGTGTTTCTCAAATTTTCGAATTAAGTTTTTTTTTTTTTTTCGGGCAGCACAACATTTGAGGGTTTCTCAAATTGAAACCTTCTAATTGATGAGGATGAGGAGTAGATAGTGGGGGTAATCTATCTATCTGAAACAAGGAGAGAGAGAGACCTTCGTCGTGGACATCGTCGGGCTGCCAGAAGCCGGTGCTCGTGGCATTCGCCGGTTCTGGCCGTCGTCGGGGTGCCAAAAGCCGGTGCCGGTGGCGGTCGCCGGCGATGGGGGAGCAGCTGGGGTTGTGGTGGTCGCAGGTGGTGGTGCCCCTCCCTGCTTCCGTGGTCTGTATTTTGATCGAGAAGGGGAAAAGGGAAAAGGGAAGGGGTTCTGTGATCTGAACGTGGGTTTTTTTTTTTTTAATCAAAACGACGTCGTTTTGAGATGACGTCATCATAACGTCAGCAATTGTGTGAGTTGTTGTGTGGGAATTGTTGTGCTTGTAGCATTTTTGTATTTTTAAACCCCCTAGAACTTTGACGCGTTTACAAGTTATGTATGAACTCAAGACACTTAATTGACCTCCTTAACCCAATTGCATTTTGGCACTTAACCACCACCCATAAGTATTCTGTTAAAATTTTCGATGGAGTATTCGGTTAATTAAATGCAATCCAGCTTAGCATAAGTAAATCCAATCGATCCATACTTGAAAAATACAATCTATACAATATAGTACTATGGAGAGACTTTTTCCTCGGGTGGACACTGTGATGCCATGTTTTTTCAACCAAAAAAAAAAGGTACTAAAATGCATAAAAGCTTATGATTTATTGGAAAAGAAACCACTCGTAAGCAAACAACGAGGATTAAAATTGAGATTTGGTATTTCAAAAATAACTCCTTAGCTTTTTGGGATTTTAGGGCATTTTGTCCCTATTTAAAAAAAAAAATTGAGTTTAATAGTTTTACGCCAAATTTTTGTAGATTATTGATTCGTTGAAAAGAACTAAAAGAGTAATTTTTTAATATTTTTAAAATACCCAAGATAAAAGCATTGGGCTTTTGGGAAATATAAAAAATATTTGGTAAAAATTAAAATTATTTTTTACTTTTCCGATTTGTCATCGACAAGAGGACCAATAATCCACAAAATTTTAACACAAAACTTCCAAACACGAAAAAAATATTTAATATCCAAAATCCATCAAATAGACAGCCATGGAGTCCCAATCTTTGAACCAAACCCTGTGTTCATATTATCTTCCCTTTCCATTCAAATGGCATTACCGATCAAAACACGCAGCCCAAGGCTCATAGAATGGTAACAGAAAAGAGTATCTGGCGCAGTTCTATTAGGAAAAGGGTGAAAAGCTTCATGAGAGCGCATAATGATTATACAAATCGAAAACAGGATTGTCAAATAAAAGAGAATCCATCGATCAAAACCAACGAAAATTGAAGAGGTACACGTAGTTCAGTGAATACGTAAGGAAATCAAATTAGAAGAACCACAAAATTAACACATACTCCCAGATACAAGCAAAAAAAAAAAAGGAAGGATCGGAGAAGAAACAGTTGAAGCAATTATATATATTCTGTAACCGAATATATGTACAACGCAAGCTCATGTGCATATCAAAGAGAGAGAAGAGAGGAGAGGAGGCTTACAAGAACGAGAAGCCGGATTAATAAAGAGATGAGAAGCCGAATTAATAAAGAGATTAGTTGCGTACTAATTTAAAGGAAAAAGAGAGAGAAACTCTGAATATAATTGATGTAAAAGTTGAATAATTGAATAGGTTACAACCCTTATTTATACTAGTAGAGAAATCCTATCTTAGGTAGGAATCTAGATAACATAATTTCTTGTTGGTCAAGAAATTATAAAGAAGAAAATAAAATAAAATAAAATAAAATAAAAAACTTATAAAATCCTAAAAGGAAAGGAAATAAAATTCCTAAAAGAAATCCTAAATCCTGTTAAAGCAAGAAAATTAAAAATGTGCAAAACAGGCAGCACAGATTTCCTAATAATATAATTAAATTTTTTTTAATTCTAAATAAGATTTTATAATCTTATTTTTATAATTCTGAAATCATAAAAATACGAATAAAATCTTTCAAAATCTTTTCCTATGTCAGGAAGCCTCCCAGCAACAGGAACGTTACACCGAGGATTGGAGGGAGCAAATTGCTTCCCCCCACCCATTTTCCAATATTGCCCCCAGCCTCCCCCTTAAATTACCCCAGCCTGCCCCCCCTCCCCTTAAAAACCGGGAACTCCCTGAAACCCCCCACCAAAAAACCGAGTGTAAACCCGGCCCCCCTCCCCCAAAAGTAATCCACATTTTAATTTTATTCTTTATTTAATTATTTTTATTATATTCATTTAACTTCTATAAATACACTTTTTCTATATTAAAAAAATATAATTTAAGAATTAAGTACTTTAATTTTTAATTCAGTTGAACTGGGGCGATGATTGTATTTTTTTGATGATTTTATTCTAAATGGTCATAATGAATTTTTTGCTCTAAGACCTTTCAATAAATACCTTAAGACTCATTATTTAGTTTTAAGACTCTCTTAGGGTGTCCATTGAAAGGCCTTGGAGCGAAAAATTTAGTACGACCATTTTATGATGAAATGATCAGAAAAATAACATCTTTGCACCTGTTCAAACGGATTGAAAATTGAAATACTTATTTTTGTAATTATATTTTTTAATCTATAAAGGACAAAAAAAAAAGGAAAAAAAAAAAGGACCATTTGTCAAAATTGGGATGGGGGCAGGGGGGTGGCCATATTGGGGTCCATTTGGGGGGGGGGGGGGGGTCCTCATTTTGCTATAAATAGGACCATTTGTCAACATTTAGAAGTCACACCTTAAATCTCTCAAACTTTTCTCTCTAGAAACCTTGTGTTTGTTATTTGTTGTTGGTATTCTTGAGTTGTTCAAGAAACTCAACCCAAGGCCGCCACCAAACCACCACTCGATCAGCCTCTCGATCCAAAAAATTTAGTAGTTTAGTAAAAATTTAGTTTCGAGAGAAAAAGAAAGTCTTTTCTTTTCTCTTTCGAAACTACCGTAAACTTACCGTAAGAAGTCAGTTCGTTCGATAGTCACATTGACCTTCTGTAAGCCAATGTATTTTCTTTTCCGTAGCCATATTATCCGCTAAGAAGAAAGGTAGTATATTTCTAGTCACCTTTTCTAGTTAAAATTGTAGTTATATTTTCTTTTTGTGTTTAAAAATGCATGTTAAGTTAAAATACTAAAAATAGCTAGTAAACTTATTTTACTAAAATTACTGGTCTAAAGCATAAGTGATTTCCACTCCAAAGGTGTCCGTCCATGTGGCACTATGCTTTACGATCGTTTTTACGACTGTGGAGTAACCTAAGGCTGACACCCTTGAAAGTTTGTCAACAAGTCTGGCTTCGTGCTGACTAAGGAAGGAATGGTGATTGTAATTGGACTCGTCCGACCATCCGACCTGGGACTTTCCTGGTTATTTTTATGTCAAACATAATCCACCAAAATATATTTTTGTGATTTTCGGTGAAAATTAACGACTTATTAATCGAAGAAATAATATGTGGTTTTAAAATTTTTTAGGAACGCTGCAGTGGAAAATTCGTGCTGGAACAATGGATGACTACAACATTTCAATTTCAAATAGTTGGTCTTTTGAGAATGATATTCGTAGTGAGGAGAGCATCTCCCTCAATCGTCGCGATTATACACCTAAATTTACCACCGACCAAGTTAGTTTTTATTGTTATTGTTTTGCATATTCGTTATTTATGTTAAGACTAGTTAATGTTGTACTTATACATATTCCTTTTTTTTATATAGATTTTTGAAAGTAGAGAAGATATGTTAACTTGAGCTCGGAGCGTTGGTTTAAAATATGGTATTGTGGTGGTTATTTTAAATTCTGCTAAGTTAAAAGGCGGCAAGCTGCCGAAGTGCATTCTTGGTTGTGAAAGAGGAGAAAAGTACGAACTGCCACGGTATCTGGTTGAAGGGCAATCATTGCAAAGAAACACTGGGACTAAAAAATGCGATTGCCCATTTCAGCTACGAGGTATACCAGAACCTCCATACGGTATCAGGTGGGGTTTAAAGGTTATTGATGGTGTCCATAACCATGAGATAGCAAAACACATTGAGGGCCACGAGTACCCGTCAAGGCTAAAACCAATAGAGAAACAATTTGTGGCAGACATGGCCAACAGCATCGCGCCTCGTGAGATTCTTAATATTTTGAAGCAAAAAAATCCGTCAAACACTACTGGAATCAAGAGCGTTTACAACGCCATTTTTTCAAACAAAGCAGCCAAACTGGATGGTCTAACTCCTATTCAGTATGTCATACGTCAATTACTTAAGAAAGATTACCTCCATCAATTTCTTACAAATCCAAATACGAACGAAATCACCGATATTATTTGGGTTCATCCTATGAGCCTAGAACTATTTGTCAACTTTCCATCCGTATTGATCATTGACGCTACGTACAAGACCAATGAGTATCGAATACCACTATTGTAGGTTGTAGGTATCACATCCACATGGCGAATTTACTCGCTTATGTTTGCATATCTTAGTAATGAGAGAGAAGAGACACTGACATGGGCATTGGATACCTTAAAAAACTAGATGCTTCAAAAGGGGGCATCGTTGCCATTGGTGTTTGTTTCAGATCGAGATTTAGCACTTATGAACGCAATTGAAGCATGTTTCCCCACGGCATGTCGCATCCTATGTATTTGGCACATAAATCAGTGCGTCATGAAGAACTGCAGCCGTCTGCTTGGTCCGGAATGGAAGCGCTTTCTCACGTCATGGCACTCGCTTATCAATTCATCTACACCTTCGTCTTTCGAACAGAAGTGGCAAGCCATGTGCGACGGTTTTCGCCAATTCCCGAATGTCATAAATTACTTGTGGCAAACGTGGTTAAGGTAGTACAAAAAGCAGTTCGTTTCAGCATGGATAGATACTTGTATGCACCTCGGAAGCAATTCAGGTCAAAGGTATAATCGTTTTTTAAATTTACTAGTAATTTTTTTTTGCATTTCTCTAGTACACTAACGAATACTTTTTGATACCTTCCTATTTACACACAATGTATTATTCTATTACAGGGCAGAATCTGCACATGCGAGGCTGAAGCTATATTTGGGGGATACCATGTCATCGCTACAAACATCTTTTGATAAAATAGAAAAGATGTTGAAAAATCAGGTCGGGAAAATTAAGAAGTCGTTCGAGAAATCATTGAACATTCCACGCCACAAACAAATGCATGACGACATTTTTGATCAGGTAAGGTGTCGCATTTCATTAGAGGCAATGGAGTTCATACATGATCAGCTAGAAAGCACTTTAGAAGTATCCCCACATTGTCGGCTATTGCAACTGTACGATCAAAATCACACACGGATTGCCATGTATGCACGATCTTGCATATTATCGTTCCATTTCAACTCCAATTCCGCTATGCAGTATCCACGCTCATTGGATTAGGTTGTCTATGCACGCAACCGAGTTTAATGAGGACAGAACACGACCTGATAGGACATCTCAGGTCGTTAAGATATTAGATGGGATGGATCCACATATGCGAGAGCATATCATAGACATGATTATCGATATGGCAGATCCATCTCGTAGCACAGTTCGACCTCCATCGTACAACACAGAACACAGAGGTCGACCTGCAGGTAGAGATGAGTAAAATACACGTCGCATACCTTCTTCCTTAGAAGCATCCACTTCAGGATCAAAGACTGCAACATCGCGAGTGAGAGGGAGAGGGAGACGTGGGAGGGGTTCGGGGGTTCGCAACACTCAATTTACAGTTCCACCCATTCCTGATTGCTACATTCACCGATTACCTCAGGCTTTTCAGTGTTATATTTCCCACATTGTTGATGTGCTTGGTGATGGTCATTGTGGATTCAGGGCGATAGCTGCACAAATCGGGTATAGTGAAAATGGTTGGATTCGAGTACGACAGGAGTTTATTGGAGAGATTGAACAAAATCATGATTTATACAGTGTGGTTTATCCAGTAGATGATTGGGCAGACCACCTACTACTCTTACTGAATTGATTCGGGCCTACAGCACCACAGAAACATTGGATGGAGGTGATGACTTAAGGAATTGTCATCGCAACAAGGTACAACCTTGTACTGCATACATTTGATGTGGATATTTACGGTTGTTTTATTCATTTGCCATTGAGGTCTCCTCCAGTTCCACTAGAATATCGCTTAAAAATTGCTATTGCTCGTGTTAATAACGATCACTTCGTGCAAGTTTTTTTACAACCTCATTACTCTGTACCACCCATCCCAATATGGTGGGAGAGGAATGCATCGGACGAAGCTATAGGATGGGCTGCCAGTTATGGAGCACGTTTGCAATTGTGGTACAAAGTAATGGGTATAAACCCGCCAGGAGCAGCATTTGGAGGAGATATTGATTAAATTTTGTGTTTTTATGTTTTTTCATGTTTTGACAATATGTACTCAATTATAATAAAATGAAATTTTGTTTCAATTTATTATTGTTCATTAGAAGTTATTTTTCTTATTCATTGTTAAGACAAATTAATTAATTAATTAAAAGAATATAAATTTAATTGAAATTATAATTTGAGTTAACAAAAAAAAAGGGATGTAAATAGGAAAAGAAAGAAATAAACAAAAAATTTAAAATAATGAAAAAAATTTCAAACTGGAAAGAAAGAAAAAGAAACAAAGAGAAAAAAAAATCAATTTGGAAAGAAAGAAAAAAAGTAAATCAGAAAAAAAGAGAGAAGAAAACCGGAAAAAAAAAAAAACAGAAAACCGGGGAAAAAAAAAAGAAAAGGGGAAAGGTTGAGGGGTGTTGGGTTGACAGGGGTAATTTGGGAAAAATGGTGTGGGGTCCGCCAGAGGGGTGTGGTGTTGGGGAAGCAACCCTCTTGGAGGGAGAGAATATGTATTATGCGTGTACCTAATATACCCTAATGGCTAGCTAATATGAACAATTGAACCGGGAACAACTGAACCGCTCCGGCACATTACCAAATCAAGGATGCCTCATATGTTAATGAGTAGGCCATGTGGGACTAAGATTTACCACAACCAACAAATAGTAACTTGCAACTTTTTTTTTTCATTTTTTTTTATAGGTAACATAAATTTTATTAAAAACACTTGACAAGAGATACATTAAGTGGGTGAAGGGAGAGTCCAACCACGAGTCGGATAAAAGAAAAGAAAAAAGTGGATCAAAGCCCACCAACACACAGAGGGCCAGGCCCCAAAAAATAAAACCTAGAAGCCACATGGGTCTGGCCCAAAACAAGAACCAAAACAAATCCTAAGCCCAACCTAGCTATATCAAACACGGGCAACTCATTAGAATAGTCATGTTTTATAAAGACACTAGTTAGGAAATGTTATGTCTGTTGAAGACATTTAATTAGAAGGAAACATGCCTCTTGGTAGGCATTCTTTCATGAAACATTTAATTAGAAGGTTCGTGCCTCTTGGAGGCACCCCATGTTTTCACATTTTTTTCCAAACGAACACACCCTAATTTAATGGGTGTTACAATCATTTACATAAAGTAACAACTCATGTGAAAAGGGGTAGCAACCTTTCCCAACAATCTCACTCAGCACCTTTTCAAAAATTCCAAACTAAAATCAAATTTATTTTGAAAAAACTCCAACACATTACATGCTTTCGAGTATTCCACGCACAACCCTTTTGATAAGTTTCTACAATGATTCAAAGGCTTTAGCAAAAATTGATTCATGAACGACACAACTCTGCAGGAAATGATTTTCATGAAGCATCTTCAGCTTGCTGTGGAATTCTAATTTTTCCTAGTACAATTGTCCAGATCTGCTACCTTTTCAGGTTTGAAGTAATATAAGGATCTCGCTAACATCAATTGTGAAGAAAGATTGATTTGCTTCATTTGGAAACAATGACAGAAATCAAAATTAATTTTTACTTTTCCGATTCGTTCTCGACGGGAGGACCAATAATCCACAAAAGTTTGACACAAAACCACCAAATGCGAAAAAAATATTTAATATCCACAATCCATCAAATAGACAGCCATGGAGTCCCAATCTTTGAACCAAACCCTGCAGAAAGTCTAATGGTACCGGAATTCCCACCGAAATCGTACTGACAGTTGCACCGGGCCGTCTCCGGCCACCGGACGGCCGATTCGAGCCGTCAAAAAATTCTATAAATGGCATTACCGATCAAAACATGCAGCCCAAGGTTCATAGAATGGTAACAGAAAAGAGAATCTGACGCAGATCTATTAGGAAATTTAAAAGGTGAAAAGCTTCATGAGAAGGAATAATGATCATTCAAATCGTAAACAGGATTGTCAAATAAAAGAGAATCCATCGATCAAACCAACGAAAATTCAAGAGGTACACGTAGTTTAACAAATGCCAATTCCAATGTACTCGCTACAATTTCCTTCAAAAGGGTTTTAGTAGTTTAATATATATGTTAATTAAAAGTTGGCACAAAATATGAAAACTCCTCTAGAACAACTGTAAAATTTTATCACCTCCATTCTCGACCTTTTTATTCTCGAAACACTGTCTACTACAAAATACAACAATTTTCAAAAAAATAATTTTTGTGTTAAAAACAATAGTATATGTTTTTAAAGTTGTCATTTTGCCTCGTAGTTATTTTTTTTAGAATAGAGGTTATGTTTTTTAATTGTACTATTTACACAACTATATGAGATTTTATATATATATTATTGGTTAATATATGAGCTAGTAGAGTTAAGGTAATTTCTGAATACCTTATCACAAATTTCTGGAGCTGCCATTGTCTTTTACCATCCGCACTCCCCCTTTTTGTTTTTATTGATGTGAATTGATTACATTATCCCTTAATATGTTAAAAAGTGAATCCAGACATCTTGAATTTTAAGCTTTTATTGATGTGAATTGATTACATTATCCTTTGATGTGTTAAAAAGTGAATCCAGATATTTTGAATTCTAAACTTGATAACTTGTGGCGGTCAAACCGCAAAAGAGAATCTTGTAAATCCCTTAATCCTGGCATGAATTTCATGTCTTTGACGACACTAAAGAGGAGAATAGTAGTACGTAAGCTGATTCAGCCATATGTGACTCGGTGACTGCAGAAAAAAAAGAGAAAAAAAAAGGACTGGGGACATGATGTTCTGGTGTGATGATTTTGCTAGTAGCAGTAGTAATGAAGTGGGGGTCCCTTGTCAAAGCGCGCGTGGGTGCCTCGTGCACCATCGTCACTCCCACAGTCGTGTAGCCAAATCCGCAGCGTTTGTTTATTTTCCCAAATGTATTCTTGGCCTCATGTTTTTTTTTTTTTTTTAAATCTTTAAGGTGAACTTTTTGTGGTTCTTCGATGGAAATAGTCTCATTGAAAATGTAAGAGTTTGCATGTTATACGGATCTATAGTACAAATGTGTGATAATCATTTCCCAACAACGTTCTTCTAAAAATTGATGACTGTGGGGAACATAAGTTGGTAAGTGATAACCGCAAGGGATTCGTCAAGTGATCTTGGCTCGGGATTTAGATATTTGCTTCATCCTAAAGTCTCAGGTTTGATTCTCCTTGTTAACAATTTTTGGGGCCACCTCACCTCCATGTGTAAGCGTGTGAAACGGCTGCGGGAATGACTGTAGGCAGTAGTTCGAGATGTGCGCAAGCTGGCTCGGGACATCTTGTACGGAGGCGGCTCCATGTTGAAGGTTGGGTATTCAATTAAACACCCGAGAAATTTTCTAGGCTACACTGAGTAATGTGTATTTTCATTCTATCCCTACTTTGAACAGTCAACCAAACAAAATTTGAACACTCATCAATTTGAGAGAACCACAAATCAACTTAGATTTGAACACTTTCTTCGGCTTTAATAGTGCTTTATGCAAGTGGGCAGTGAAATTGAGCGACATGATTAATCGAGGTGCCCGTAAATTGACTCAGACTCATGAGTTATCAAAAAAAAAAAAAAAAATTCACATTTGAACACCTAGCAACCCATGTTTATATTAATATTTCGGTCTTGTTAAACAGAGTTGGGGATTAAGATTTTTTTGAACACCCTATCAAATATTTCTGGAGCTCCATAGTACTTCTACAACTAGTGCAAGAACTCTCAAACTTCAAAACGCACGCGTTATCTGGAGTCCATATCGCACACGATTTGAGTGTTTATCAAAGTATATGTGTGCGCGCAAAAAGTCTAATAACACAATATTTGGTACAAAATATTTGGTCGATATGCATCCGACGACTATATCCATGACCATAAACATAGTTTTGTCCAAAATTGTGTTCGTGGCTTTGCTCTTCTGCATGTGTGGAATTGGCATAGTTCTCATCGGTGCCAATTGCCAAATGCCAATCATTCACAACATAGATACAGAGTACCTGCTCCTCTCTCTTTCTCTCTCTCTCTCTCATCTTGCATGGCCGTCTCCTTCTCTCCCCTCTTCATCCCCCTCCTCCTCCTCCTCCTCCATCTCACCACCGCCTCATCCCCTCTCCCCCACTCCCTCTCCCCAAACTTCACCGCCTCCTACTTGCTACTCTACAATAACAGCAATTACGGCGCCTTCCTGGCCACTGGACCTTTCTCCGTCGCCATGACCCACACCTCCTACCTGGCGGTCGTCCATACCGTCTGCGGCGCAGTCCTCTGGTCCGCCAGCCGCAGTTCCCTCGTCCCCTCCATCGACACCACCATCCGCCTCACCGCCACCGGTCTCTACATCGAAGACAACGGCGGGGAGTTCGTGTGGTCTACGCCACCGTTTAGCTCTCCGGTTTCCCTGCTTCAGCTGCAGGAGTCTGGAAATCTGGTCCTGCTCGACCGGTTTAACCGGTCGTTATGGGAAAGTTTTGATTACCTCACCGACACTATTCTTATCGGACAACGGTATTGTTGGTTTTTTTTTTTTTCCCTCAGGACAGGCAAGAAGCTTTAGTTGTCAGTGTTGATAGCGGGATTTGAGTATTGATTATTGATCTTTGTGCGCTGGCATACACTCATGCTACATACCTCAAAAGGGGGTATAAATTAGTGGTTCAGATTCACTTTAATGTGTGTGATACAAACATTCAAGTAAATCTGAACAATTGATTTCTCTTTTCAGAGTATTTTTTAGGTACTATTTTAGAGTACATAGAATTATTGGAGGGCATATGGTGCATTCCAACTTGGCTGCCACCCACTTGCATGGTTAAGTACTTTAAGTTTTAAATTTTCCCTGATCACGAATTTTTTTTATCCATAATATTCACCCATTTTTAACTATCCATCAATTCCATATTCGAATATGTATTGCTTCCCAAGCCTCCAGTCCCCCAATTTTAATTTTCTAGAATGTTAGTAATCCCGGCCCACAGTCCCATTTTGATAGTCTCATACGAAAAGATGTATAGACGTGTGATTTTTCAGATAAAAATAAAGTACTCTTCATAATTTTTAAAAATTTCCCCCACCATATTAAAGAGCTAATCAAGATCTTTAATTTGGTGCAGAGAAACTCAACAAATCATTTACAGAAGCACTTTTGTTTTGTGTATGAAAATTACACATCTTTTCATTAAGGGACTATTATTTTGGGACGTTGGAGTAGTTCTTAAAACTAAGAGAGGGAGAACATGGGGAGGGGATGGACAGAGAACATGGGAGGGAGTTGGGGATTTTGAGAGAGTTTTGTGGGGAGTGGAAAGTTGGGCATATCAATCAATACACTCAAATGTGTTTGTGCCCCCCATGCAAGCCTCCAAAATCTCAATCCTAAATTTTTGAAATTTACATTTTTTAAAAAAATGAGAGGGATAGAGGGTTAGAAAAAAATGTGAGGAGGAGGTCGGAAGAGCGAGAGGAGGGGTGTGTCTATGTGTGAATAGTGGGAGAGAGAAAGGCTCTGTTTGGAACCTATGGAAAGGAAAAGAAAATAAAAAAGTTTTCATTTCCATTGTTTGGTTGAAAGAGAAAGTGTGAAGAAAATAAGATTTTAAGTATAATGAATAGTAAATTTTTCCTTCCATTTTTCTCTCATTTTCCTTCCCTTTTATTTTCCTTTCCTTTCTTTTCTTTTCCACGGGTTCCAAACAGAGCCAAAGTTTTCGGGAATTGGGAGTTGAGTTTTATTAGATAACCAAAGATAAATAAAAACCTTTGCTTTTTTGTTTATTTGCTTTGTTTATCTTACATTTTTTATAATCCCAAATTAATTTGAACACCCACAAGTCTCCTAATATGAAGCTTTGTTTCATCCTATCTGTATTCATTTTATTGCTGTTATAACATTTAGATCATATACGTCATTTGTATTAATTTTTCTTTTCATTTTTTTGCAAATTAGTCGAACTTACTTTTATTTGCGAAATTCCTTATTTTTGTTGGGGTACACCCTAGTGTGGTGTATGTGTGTAGGGGACTACTCCCCTTGGTCTTCTCCCGGCCCCTTATATTGTTGACTGCCGAAAGGCAGTGTGTGTGTGCGCGCCGAGACAGAGAGAGGGCAAGAGAGAGTGTGAGCATAAGACCTCCCCCAACGGGAAGAGCGGGGCTCCTCGGAGATGCCCAGAGAGACTGTCGGAGAGCCACCGGAGTGAGGGAGATAGAGAGAGGAGTGGGGAAGCCGATTTGTGGCTATCCCGGTGAGGTTTTTTCAATTGTATATGTGTAAATATATACAAGGAGTTTTTTCCTCGGATCTCTCGTTTGTGCTTGGTTTGTTTTTTGGTGCTTGTGCTTAGAGGTGTGGATTGATGTCGGGGTCACGACTCAACAGTGGTAATTATTGGGTTCACCCCGGTGGGCCTGTTTTTGTTAATGGGCTGGTTAGGCCCAGCGTTTTTCTCTTTTGTAAAACACTAGGGTAGCGTTTTGTTGTGTGTGGTGGCTGGAAAAGATAGAGAGCAGGAGAGACCGAGAGAGAGAGTGTGAGAGTTGTGTTCCATTTTATTGAGAGGAGAGTGTGAGTGATTGTGAGGCGAATCTCACCGGTGTAATTTCTCAATATAGTGAAAGCCCCCTCCTCGTGGATGTAGGCCAGTTGCTTGGCCGAACCACGTATATTCGGTGTTGCTCTTTTTTTGTTTGTGCTTGTTTATTTTCGTGCTTGTGCTTAAGGTGTTGATCGGGGTCCGGCCATGACCCAACAGTGGTATTAGAGCACTGGGTTCGAACTGCGTTGGAGCACAGAGAATCCATTAACGCTCGGTTCAAGGTTTGGTCAGAATTGAAGGTTCTCGAAAATTGATTTTGATCAGCGAGTTAGGTGCGCCTCACTGAGACAATCACATTGGTGTTGACGTGGTTGAGTTTCGTCACCGAAGGAGGTCGCACGGAGATTTGAACCAATTTGAGGTTCAGAAAGGTCACATGTGCGGTTCAAAGGGGTCAAGCTGTAACGACCCGCTATTTACTACAAATAAACTCCGAAATACACTAAATTTCAAACATGTCTAGGCCCTTATTCTCTCCATAAATGAATTACATTACTAAAATAAATTAAGCCGCCAGGTAAATAATCTTCTAGATCCTCCAAAAAGATCAACTCTTCCAACTTAATCCTTATGTGCTGCAATTCAATTTCCACTAATCCGGCTCCACACCTGAAAAAGAAATTATCCGGAAAGTATACGATACAACAGAATAACAAAGCTCATAAGTGGAATCAATAAACGATAATTGACCACCAAGTCGAAGCAACAATCACAAGGGACCTCATACCATGTCCTCCTCAGTACATGACCAGTGACCCTTCCCCAATACCTTCCTCACCGAGTCATCCTCGACCCATTTTATAATACTTTGATTATATGATTTTAACTACGTACGTTTTAATTTCGAGGACGAAATTATTTTAAGGGGGGTAGGATGTAATGACCCGAATTTTCACGCCATTTTTCGAATAAAATTAAATATTTTATTGAAGTATTTTTGCAGATATAATACCCGAACTTTCTAAGAAACCCTAATCCTACTTCATGATCCTAAAAATCTAGGATAAGATTAAGATTAGAATAGATTGTACTCCTAGATTTTGTGAGACAATATAGATATGGTTTGGATAAGATTAGGATAAGATTTGGTTAGATTTTATTAGATTTGATCTTATCCTTTAGAATCCATTAGATTTTGTTTAGGTATTATAAGATTTTATTTAGATATTATAAGATTTGATTTGATTTGATTTCCCTAGATTTTATTCTAAGAATATTCTTGGCATCCCTAGATTTTATTTTAGGAATATTCTCGGCATCAAATCCTTAGATTTATTTTAGGAATATGCTTTGGCATAAAAGAATATACATGGAATTATTCCATTTGAAAAAAATTAAGAAAGGAATATGCTTAGATTATTCTCCTAACCCTTCCACTATAAATACCACACTCATGCACTCACACCTCACACAACACACCACTCAATTGGAGAGTGTTAGAGAGAGAGAGAGAGAGAGAGAGAGAGAGAGAGAGAGAGAAAAATGAGAGAAAGTAGTCGGCAAAGGAAGAAGAAGAAAAAATAGGGGAGGAGCCGAGGTGTTTTACGATAGACCAAATTCAATTGGTGTGGAGTAGTAGTACTCGACTATGCATGAGGTTCAACGGTGGCGATTTATTTGAGGTAATCCGGGGAGTATACGATATGCTTCCTATTTCCGGAATCCTTTCTTCACTCTCATCTTTGTACTCCTTTTGATTATCTCATGATCTTTGTTCAATCCTATGGAATATTGTTGGAAAAGTGGAATAATTGGTATCGAGTATGATATTGTTGGCTGAGTACTGTAGAATTATTTAGTACATGGATCAAACTCACCAATAGCCTATCCAATATCCAGAATGGGTCGAGGATGACTCGCTGAGGAAGGTATTGGGGAAGGGTCACTGGTCATGTACTGAGAAGAACATGGTATGAGGTCCCTTGTGATTGTTGCTTCGACTTGGTGGTCAATTATCGTTTATTGATTCCACTTATGAGCTTTGTTATTCTGTTGTATCGTATACTTCTCGGATAATTTCTTTTTCAGATGTTGAGCCGGATTAGTGGAAATTGACTTGCAGCACATAAGGATTAAGTTGGAAGAGTTGATCTTTTTGGAGGATCTAGAAGATTATTTACCTGGCGGCTTAATTTATTTTAGTAATGTAATTCATTTATGGAGAGAATAAGGGCCTAGACATGTTTGAAATTTAGTGTATTTCGGAGTTTATTTGTAGTA
The DNA here is from genome assembly GCA_025413875.1 of Rhododendron molle. NCBI lineage: Eukaryota > Viridiplantae > Streptophyta > Magnoliopsida > Ericales > Ericaceae > Rhododendron > Rhododendron molle. The sequence continues at coordinate 10,416,372 of CM046389.1, read as the reverse complement.
AATAGCGGGTCGTTACACAAGCGCTAGGTCAGAGAGGGGTCAGCGGCAGCCAGAGGGGTTAGCGGCAGTTAGAACTCGTTCAAGTGGGGGTGTTTCAGTCGGTTCAAGCCGATATTGACCGGTTTGGAGCAGTTTAGGCGATATGGGTCCGGTTCAGACCGGTTCTTGACAGAATTTTTCAATTCGGATCCAATCCTGGGCTCGTTTTGGGTGATTCGACTCTGAAATTGCCGGTTTGTTAATTTACAACTTTGAAACATTGATTTTGGCATTGTTTGAGTTTGATCGGGAGTACCAAGGGTCGGTTTTAGGTGATTATCTTGCTTTGGGTTGATAAAACAAGATGTTGGATTTTAGTATGAATACCATGGTTCTTTTGTTGGCAACCAATTATGCGATTTGGAAGCCGCGGAAGGAGGACATGCATTCCCGAAAAGATTTGTATGACCCTTTGGAGTACAAAGGAGTCAAACCGACGGAAACGAAAACGGAGGATCGAAAAAAATTCAATAGAAAAGCTGTAGGTTTGATCCGCCAGTGTATTGGGCAAGAGGTGTTTCATCATGTAGCGCGGGAGACAGAAGCTTACGCTTTGTGGACAAAACTTGAGTCGATACTTAGTCGAAAACATTGCGTAATAAAGCGTTACTAATAAGGATAAGAAGACCTCCCAGAGGAAGCCCAGACCAAGGAACCTGTCACAGCCCAACTGGCACAATCAGCCCAACTTAGAAGGCCCAATGAATAAGAAGATGAGCCCAAAGGGCTACATTCGGCCCACAAAGGATAGACTCAACCAACCGGCCCAAAGGGAATGACAACTCACCAGCTGTGCTAGTGACCTCAGCTCATAAAGGAGCACCGAGCTCAGCTTAAGAGGTGAGCTTGGTGGACGTGACATCCCGCACAGTGAACAGAATCGACGTACGAACGAAGTGATAAGGACCAACATTACAAGATACACTATGAGTGAAACCCAAATAGTTTAGGAGACTTCAAGAACGACCAAGGCCTTATCTCATCCCAAATGATGAGACTGCAAATACTAAGGGATAGCTACGGAAGACCCATCTACTAAGAGGACTCTTAAACCTGATAAGAAACAAAGGAATCCTGCGTGAAGAGGACACTCCAACACCCATCCATTCCCATTATGAATGGATGAGACCCAAGGGTCCAGTCCCAGTGGGATTCCTCCCAAGATGTCTATATAAAGACACCACCTCCATAAGAGAAAGGGATGAAACTCATACACAATCAATTCCATTCTCCCCATATCTCGACTAACTTAGGCATCGGAGGGGCATTGGCGACAGCCACGCCGATGCTCATAGTTTACCTTGTCTGTTTTGCAGGTCGTCGGTCGAGCACGCCGAAAAGCGCTTCATCAGTTACTGACGAAGAAGCTTGTGAATTTAAAACTTCGGAGTGGTGATTCTATTGCCGTACACTCAAATGAGTTTCAGAATTTGGTAAATCAATTAGACTCTGTTGGTTTGAAGTTCGATGATGAATTGCAGGCTCCGTTATTACTTAGTTTTCTACCGAATAATTGAGAGAAACACTGGTGGTTTCTCTGAGTAACTCAGCGCTGGATGGAAAGTTGAGCATGAGCATGGTAAAAGATGCTCTATTTAACGAGGAGGCTCGACGGAAGGAAATGGGAACGGATTATGAGGATAAGTCGCAGGCGTTAGTTTTAGACAAAAACAGAGGTAGGACCCAAATGGAAACAGGAGAGGTGGCGGCAGTCGTTCTCGACCGAGAGGGGGGACGCCTATTCTTGAGAGGTCTTTTACTTGTTTCTATTGCCACGAGGAGGGACATATCAAGCAGAATTGCCTAAGGTATAAATTGGAGAAAGGTAAAGGAAAAGACCAATCACATGATGCAGCGGTTGTGGTTCATGAGTCCGATGGGGAGCTTATGGTAGCCGTGTGAGACACTACAGACGTAGGAAAATTGGATTAGGTACTTGATTCTAGGTGCTCATTTCATGTTTGCGGGAATAAGCGATAGCTTTGGAGTTATGAGGCATTTGATGGAGGGTTTGTTCGGATGGCTAATAATTTGAGGTGTTGAGTTGTTGGCAAAGGGATAGTAAAATTTCAGATGCCGAGTGGAAAAACTGTGAGACTTGAGGGGGTGCAACATGTGCTAGGGGTGAAGAAGAACTTGATATCTTTCGGGATGCTTGATAAGAGAGGTTTTAGTTTTTCAGTGGGTATCGGGGTCCTTGGGGTTTGCGAGGAGACAGAGAGATGCTGTAGGGGAAGATGATTGGTGGGCTATACAGACTTATGGGTTCTGGTGTGACTGGAAGAGCTGCTTCAGAGGGTGTGCGGGATTCAGTCTTGAAAGTGAGAGAGCAATTAATGCAGGATGTTCACCGAGAAGCTCAGAGGAAAGGGATAGGAATTTTGAGGATTAGAGCTCCAAAGTCGAAGAAAAGAACCTCTTTCGCTCTTGATTTGGTTAGTGGTGGTGATCTCTCCGGGGTTGTCAACACGGGAGGAGGGAAAGACCCACCGCAGATGGCGAGGCGGTGAGTCTTGCGGAGCACCCCGGTGAGGGGGTGTGGGAGCTCAAGTAATGGAGGAGCGCAGATAAAAATGGACTCCGTTATAGTTTGGAGACATCTCGGTTGGAGATGGAGGCGTTTCGGTTGGTGAGCGCAGATTCCTCGGGAGGGTATGCATCCTACACAAGGGGGTGCGGTTTTTCTCATGCTCGGTCGGTGTTTACCCACTCAGGTGGAGGGGGTGATTGTTGGGTCCACCCCGGTAGGCCTGTTTTTGGTAATTGGCTGGTTAGGCCCCGCTTGTTCTCTTTTGTAAAACACTAGGGTAGTGCTTTGTTGTGTGTGGTGGCTGGAAAAGATAGAGAGCAGGAGAACCGAGAGAGAGGGTGAGAGTTGTGTTCCATTGTATTGAGAGGAGAGTGTGAGTGATTGTGAGGCGAATCTCACTTCAATACAGTGAAACCCCTCTCCCTGTGGATGTAGGCCGGTTGTTTGGCCGAACCACATATATTCAGTGTTGCTCTTTTCTTGTTTGTGCTTGTTTATTTTCATGCTTTTGCTAGAGGTGTTAATCGGGGTCCGGCTGTGACCCAACAATTTTCTAGTCTTAACTTTTACTTATTTTTAGTCTTTAAGTACCAATATCGTTGTTTTTTCTTAAATTATCTTTTCTATTGATTGGCGTTGTGCTCACTCAATGCACAGTTAAAAAAAATCATATTGATTTTTTTTTCTTTCTGTTTTTGTGTATCGATGGGGCACAATGCGAGTTGTGCATAAAAGAATTGCTTATATTTATGTAATTTTTAATTAATCCAACAATGCTACGGACACTCTTCTGACTCCTATGATGCATCTGTGTTTGGATATATATTTGTGTTCAAAATATTTTAATATTTGAAAGGTTGTTTAGTACGAATTATCTTGAATTGGACTTAGTGTTGATAAACGACTCGAGTGGTCAATTGTTCAAGTTCAATTTAAAAACTTTAACAAGTTTGTTTATTAGTGGAACCGACTTCGAATCAGCTTTCAATGAGTCTAACACAAACCGAGCCCAAGTGACTAATTGAACCTGTTTTTGAGTTTGGTTTGGTGATTCGACGGACCCAAATTGATCTTGACCGAGCTTTCAATGAGCTGAACACAAGTCCAACTCAAGTAGTTTGTTTCATTTAACAGCTCTAATCCGACTACTGCAAAACATTTGAGTATGATCTTCTCTCCACATGATTTCCCTATATTTTGGATCATCTGACGCAGATTTGACGCCCTTGTGTCCCATCGATTGTGCAACGTGAATATAACTTGGTGTTGTGCCTGTACTAGGCCGTTGAAATATTCAACATAACCTTAGAACAGCGAACGTGATGATGATGTTACTTGTGTCTCATACCTAAATTTCCTAACTTCAGTTCACCATATCTTGTATTACTTGTGTTCATGATGTTACTTTATTCATGCCAATTTAATAGTTTGAGGTTTTATGATTATTGTTCGATTAATGCAAAACAGGTTACCTGTTGGACAATCGCTGGTGAGGGCCATATCCAAGCGAAACTTGTCGATGGGTGATTACCGGTTCACTGTCACTGCTGACAATGGTGGCGGCGACGCGGTGATGACTTGGAATGGGTTGACTTACTGGAAGTTGTCGAGGAACACAAGCGTTCACAAGGTCTCAAACCTTCCAGCTTCGTACATGGTATTAAACGAAACTGGTCTGTATCTAGTTGGGGCAAACAGTTCTGGAGTTGTGGTCCAGTTGGCTTTGGGTGTGTCTGGGTTGCGTATCGCTAAGTTGGATTACAATGGCAGGTTTAGTATTAAAATCTACAATGGCTCAGGGCCGGACTTCGGTAACTCAAAGTGGGTAGACGAATTCAGCAGTCCAGTTGATGATTGTCGAATTCCTAACATTTGCAGTAAAATCGGAGTCTGTTCAGCCATGCCCATGCCCTCCTCGTCTAGTTTTCAATGCTCATGTCCTCCAGGGTTTCATAACCAAACAAACGAAGGTTGTTCGCCTGTCTATGATTCTTTGCCATCAGCTTGTATTGCTAGTGGAAATGGTTATTCAAACGTATCAACTTCTTATCTGGAACTGGGAGATCGCATGGACTATTTCTTAAATGATTTTAGCGAGCCTCTTGTGCGTGGTGTCAACTTATCAGGTTGTGAGCACCTTTGTTCATTGAATTGTTCTTGTTTAGGATTGTTCCATGATAATTCTTCTGGTTCTTGTTATTTGCTTGAAAATCTTTCGGGCTCAATTATTGCAAATTCTACAACGTATCGGATGGGTTACATAAAGGCTCAACGTGTAACCACTTCTGCAGGCCCATATGGTAAAAATGATAGTAGAGGAAATGCACTTACCAGAAAAGAAAAACCTTTTGCCCATTGCAAGTTTGGTACTACTATTACCTTCATCTGGGTTCCTGTTAATCACATTAGTAGTGGTTGGAATTGTTTGTTACCGAAAAAGGAAGTCTAGAAACTCATCGATAGTGCTTGAGATAGACGGTATCCCAGGTTTGCCGGTGAGGTTTGGTTACAAAGAGATTGTGGCTGCAACATAGAATTTCAAGACACAAATTGGATCCGGAGGATTTGGGACTGTATACAAAGGCACGCTACCAGGTGAGTCCGCTATTGCAGTGAAGAAGATTACTAGTTTGGGCGTTGAGGGAAAGAGAGAATTCTGCACTGAGATTGCTATAATTGGGAACATTCGCCATGTCAATTTGGTTATGCTAAAAGGCTTTTGTGCACGAGGGAGGCAGCTGTTTCTGGTTTACGAATACATGAACCAGGGTTCGTTGGATCAGGTGCTCTTTGGGAATGGATATGTTCTGGAATGGGAAGAGAGATTTAAGATTGCCCTCGGTACAGCACGGGGTCTTGCGTACTTGCATAGTTCTTGTGAGCAGAAGATCATCCATTGTGATGTGAAGCCAGAAAACATTCTGCTTGATGATAATCTACAAGTGAAAATATCAGATTTTGGGATTTCAAAGCTGCTTAGCCGTGAGCAATCTGGTTTGTTTACAACCATTAGAGGAACCCGAGGCTATTTAGCACCAGACTGGTTGAGCAACTCTCCAATAACCGATAAGTCGGATGTATATAGTTATGGAATGGTGTTACTAGAAATAGTTAGGGGAAGAAAGAACTGGTCACTGCAAATACATAACGGGAATACAGAAAACGACCAATCATCATCTCCGTCAGGGTTGGAGCATTCCACTTTCTTCCCGCTGTTTGCTTTGGAAATGCACAAGCAAAGGCGGTACTTGGAGCTTGTGGACCTGAGACTTGAGGGACGGGTCACAAGCGAGGAGGAGGTTGAAAAACTCGTTCACGTGGCTTTATGTTGTGTGCACCAAGACCCAGCGCTGAGGCCCAGCATGGCTAATGTTGTCGGCATGTTGGAAGGCGGATATCCAGTGGGTGTGCCGCGGGTTGAGTCCCTCAGCTTTTTGCCATTTTTTGGCCAGAGAAGGACGGAGGTACCAAGAATCGAAGCACACAATGTGCAGAATGGGTTGGTGCTGGTTCCACAAGCAAATGCTAATTCTAATAGCAGTTCCAGGGGCTCAGACAACTCGTTTTCCTACATGTCGTCACAGCAAGTCTCAGGTCCTAGGTAGTCCTTAATTGATGCATGCTCGTGTAAAACGATAGCTAATTGGAGCCCTTCTATTTCTTTAAATCTGATGCAGATGCCATAGAAGAGGAGTACACTTTAGGCATTTCAAGCCTAGAGTGGCAAAGCTGTAATTATGCAATTGTGGAGTTAGGCGTTGGCCCATCCTTGTTCGATCCGAAACAGCCGAACGGTCAAGACCCATGGCTTCGCCGTGGCCTTTGGTGTTTTGCCATTTAAGGAAAGATTTGACTTGCCAATTACTAGGGGAAAGAAAATCTGAATTAAGCTGTTCTTTTTGAAAATTAAAAGTCTTAGGATTTTCCCCATTTTTTGATTTTGCTATTATTCCAATTTTTCCGTTTTCGGTATTTTCGTTAATTAATTGATTCGACTTCCTTTTTGGACAAATCAATTACGGTTAGGGTTTTCTGCCTATAAAATAAGTTGTAAGCCGTAGGGCTAAAGGAGTTATTGATTATTTGTAACGCCCCGACTTTTCGGGTGCAATATAAAATAATTTCTCAAGAAAATTTGCTAAATAAATATGATTTTCCAAAATAAAGCTTTTGCTAATACAATCTCAAGATAGTTTTACGGAATCAAAATACATTAACTTCAGAGCTGACTCTAATCTTGATACGAATCCTAAGCATCCTCGATCTTCATTACTGATATTCTTTTCGTGTTGAACTGCATCATCGTTGAATCTCCTCCATTAAATCCTGCGCCCTCTAGCAAATTGATCGCCGAAGCAATCGATTTGCCAGGATACAGACGTATCCGTGAGTGATAAATCACCCAGTAAAATAATCCAACCCAACCACCCCTCTTACTTTACAGCTAGCAGGCAAACAGAATATATATGGTACGAAAAAGTAAAACAGAGATAATTCACATAACTTGATTCATTGCTATCCATTAACTTAACATGAAATCTAAGATCTCCCCATGAGATCTTTCCTCCCCAACCGCTAGCCATATCCCGTCCCATGAGATCACTCCCTTTTACTGTCGCAGATACACCTAAGTTATATACCGAGTGTGCACCCCAATAACTACAACAAAGGGTAAGTTTATCATGCCGTTACATCGCTAGGGTTCGCCTATCTTATAAACCACATCATAATCATTTCACAATCATCACTGGACACCCGCCAGTTTATCACAATCATCACTGGACACCCGCCAGTATCAATTCTCATCACAATCTCATCATATCTCAACATCACGCCTGCAGGCAACCTCTAAACAGAAACAAACTTCACAATTTATCCATTACTTAGCATCGTCTACGTGATTTCTATTTCGCATACCACCCCATGTCTCTAGGGTCCAATCTAACATTCAAATTAAGCATCAACACAATATCAATCTCAATAATAATTGAAAACGAATAACAGACGGGTCAAAACAATTATTAAGCAATGAAATCACATAACCTTTTATGACTGGGCCGTTGCCCTTAATCTCGTATGGTCACAAAGTCATTAAGAATGTAAGAATTATTTAATTAAGATTTAAAAATAATTTTCTTGACTTTCGTTAATTAATTATAAGTAATTAAGTTAATTAAACACTAATTAAATACATTAATTAGGTAAAAATATTAGAATAATTATCGTAACTTTAGTAAAGGTCCTAACAGTCCTCTATAATAAGTTCGCGTGCTAAAAGATGGATTTGGATGCTCACGGAATTATTTTAAATAAAAAGATTTAGTTAATAGGCAAAAGAAGAATAAATAGATAATAAATAATTAAATAATTAAAAATATATTTATTCTAACAAAGTATCATCTTAGGACTGTAAGAAGTCTAAATAAAATTATTCGGAATTATAAACCTCTTTTATAATTTTTTAAAATATTATTATTAAGAAACAACGCGTAAATAATAATAAATAGATAATTAAGTAAATAAAATATTATTTTAATAACATATCATCCTTGAGATGTAAGAAGTCTAGGAAAAATAGTTTAGATGTTAAAATCATTGTTTGGAAGGTCGCAATTATTTTTCGTTTGTATCTATAATTAAAAATAAAATAAATAGCTAATAACATAAAAAAAATTATGAAACCAATAAGTTATGATCTTTGATATGTTAGAAAACTAGGAAAAATAGTTTGGGGATTTATAGAGTAGTTTATAAGGTCGCAATGAATTTTAGTTTACAAACTTTTACACGATTACGAATAAAATTTAATAAATAGATAATAAAATAAAAAAAATATGAAATTAACAAGTTATGATCTTTGGAGTATGGGTAACTTAGGAAAATTAATTCGGGGGTCAAAATCCATGTTCGGGACATCGAAAAGTCCATTCGAACCACAATAACAAAAACCGCACGGTCTGGCCTAAAGGGAGTTCGCGGCCGCGAGGTCCAGCCGTCTGGTTCTTGCGGCAAAGCAACCCGAAGGTTGCGGCCGCAACCTTGCTGCCAGAAATCGTTTTTTTGCTTTTTCTCGATTGTTTTCGATGCATGGGGTTGCGGGGGACGTTGGGTTATGTCTAATAATCATAATTATACTTAGAGGAGGCTTCGGATCGAATTATAATACCTCGAATCGCGTTGAATTGGTTTTCGATCAAAACTTGACAATTTGGAACGAAAGCTTCGGGTTTCTTGATCGGGGAACCTCGGGGCCGAATTGGTTGATGTTTGGTGATCCTTGGAATTGTAGGAAGTAATTCGAATGATCAATTTGAGTCTCGGGTGGACGAAACCACGAAACCCACTTTTCTTTCTCCCTCTTTCTCTCTCTAAAAATCTATGAATCGTAGCACGGTTCTCTCGGGTTTTTCTCTCCTTTCTGGCTCCGTGGAAGGTGGTGAGATGATGTACGTGCCGTAAGGTCGGAGTGGTGTGCATTTATAGGAGAATTGGATGGGTTTTGGATTAAATCGAGTCCTAACGGTATTGGGTTTCGGAACGAACGAATTATGCACGATTTTTGGGTCACGGAGGAGGTAGAGATCGAGTAGGAAAGTGAGGGAGAAGAGAGACGTCCATGCATGCAATTATATGTATGTATATAATGATAAAATAATTTTTTAAGAGATAATTAGATAAAATAACTTATTTTTTTTGTATAAATCTCTTAAGGGAAACGATTTTATTATTACTAGTAATACTTTTTAATGATCTTATAAATAATGAAAATTTTCGGGCTGCACAACACTTATATGCTTACAAGGTAATTATATTTAAAGAAATTTTAAATCTCCAAACATAAATTTAGGTTTCAATTATATTTTTACATTTAATCCATTATTATAGACTAAAATAATAATTTCTTATTTGAAAAAAATTGGGTTGAAAATCCGGGTCGTTACATTATTATTGAATGAAAAGGAGTCTTGAGAGCGTTTCTCGAAACTTGTTCCGTTTGTGATTATATTTGTTGCACGATTATTCCGTAGTTCATATAACGCCCTGCATCAAAATCCATGCTTGTATCGTGTTCTCTTCAGTAGAAAAGCTAGTTTGAAGTTACAGTCGTTTCCAAGATCTGTTTTCTGGTAATTTCATGAAAAATCTTGATGCTACCTCACCCGTTTTATTGACTACACCAATTTAAGTTTCTTGCAATTTGTATTAATTGTCAATTAAAATGAACCGAGGAAAAGTAATTTTTGCTTCATTCACATCTAGCTGATCACTAATCACTTGCTTTACAAAAAAGAAAAGCGAAGAGGTGTAAGACAAACGACGTCGTTTCAGTGGGGTACGCTGGGTTAGATTTGGATCCTTACCCTCTCGTCTCATGCTCAACTCGAATAGTCTTCGGGCGAGGTGGCCAGGGTAGTTGTATTTACTTTTCGATATGGATATTCTTCCAGAATTTGGTTTCTCTGTCACTCTCGGTACGTAGAAGAAATTGTGGTAACAATCTTTGAGAGAGTGAGATTCCGGCGTCATTTAATTTCACATCCAATGAAGTCTTGAATTACGGCAAGCAACCATACATCCGCCTATTTAGACAAGCCACACTCCAGCCGATGTTTTGTAGTTTCCATAAACTGTATTCTCCGTCAATCCCGGTCCTGATAAAAAGACTCTGGTAACGGGTAGGAAAGCTGCCGGAGGTATTATCGAAACCATAATGGGCCGTTTGGGCTGGGAGCCCGAGACTGAAGCTTTGATACTCGTTCTTACGTAGCCTTTTTAATAGCTATGGCTTATCGATCCCCCATGGAGAAGCTAGACAAAATAACACAAAAACATTCATTGGTATGCTGAAAAATGGAGCACCTTAACAATGCATCTTCGTAGACCATTCTTTCGTGGTTTTGGGTTATCGGCCTTCCGCCGGCCCTTTTTCCACAGGAACTCCGGTGGTGGATACCTGAGAGACGATCACCAACCTTAGTAACGGTCACTTACGGAAAAATTATTGGATGGTCTTGGGGCACCGTCACGTAGTGCCCCAATGCATTTTCCACCACAAATTTCTTTGAAGAACTAAGTATGCGACCCCACAGAAATATGTGGTTGAGAAGGGTGTTGGGACACCAAGTGATGGTGTCCCGAGACCACTGAATTCACGTGGTTTTCCAAAACCATTGAATAATTACTCATCACTTATGATGGGTTCCATGTAGAGCTGTAAATGAACCGAGCAGCTCGCGAGCTCGGCTCGACTCGGCTCGTTTAGTGAACGAACCGAGCTCGAGCTCGAGTATTCGGCTCGTTTACTAAACGAGCCAAGTGGAGCTCAGCTCGTTTGACAAAAACTTGGCTAGTTAAGAAATGCTCGACTCGATTAAAGAGGCTGCTTTAGTAAATTACTAAGCTGGGCTCGTTAATGCTCAAGCCGAGCTTGAGCTCGAGTTTTTGGCTCATTAAGTAAACGAGTCGAGCTCGAACTCCCCGAAGCTCGGTTCAGCTCGGCTCGTTTACACCCCTAGTTCCATGCATGTATGAAGTTTTCCCTGATGTTGTGCCTTGAAGTTGGAAGATGTTATTATTTCTACCAAAATGACTAAATGAGTTTGTGCTCTTAAGATTGCATTGAGTGATTGGTACTAGCTTGGTTTTCTAGTAAATTCACATGGCAATCTGTGACGAGTGAGTCATATCTTTGTGGCCAAATTGATTTTCAATTCCATTATCAAGTTTTTGTTGGATAGAATAGAAGTCACATCCCCTACCGTATGTCCACTTCCATTGTGACAACCATATAAAGAATTATAATTCATCCGTTCCTAAAAGATAGTTTCCTCAGAAAAGGGGTTCAATTTTCGGACCAAAAAATAAAGTATTTTTGTGCATAATCTTTTAAATTCCTTGACACCTAATTAAAAAACTTAAGTACGGAGCTACTTTATCTTTTTGTCCGAAAATATTGCATTGTTTTTCGTAGTGGACTCTCGTTTAAGAACGGAGGTAGTATGTGCTGACTATTACGGAGCTACTTTATCTTTTTGTCCGAAAATATTGCATTGTTTTTCGTAGTGGACTCTCGTTTAAGAACGGAGGTAGTATGTGCTTGCTATTAGCCAGCACATACTACCTCGACGCATCTTAGCCGTCTATTTCGGTTTTGGATAGCTCGGATTTGGAAAGAGAAAAGGAAAGAGAGTGGTGGGATGAGAGGAGAGAGAGAGTTTCTGTTAGACCTAGAATTTTTATTTATTTAATATATAAATTACTTTGCCATTTATTAATTACGTGTTATGATTGGATCCCAATTAATTATTTTTGTGTACACCATAGATACAATTGTCGTAATTATAATTACAAGGGTATAAGCTTAATTAACCATAGTAATTTAGTTTTTACCTCAGTTAGAATATTAGATATTTTGTTAAACTAGATGGCTATAATTGTGGGTGTTCGTTATTAGTGGGAACTACCTAAGGCTATAGTTATAACTTGAGTAGGGTTTCTATTAGGTTGGACGTACCGTTCGGAGGAAAGAAAAAAAGGGGCAGCTTCGAAGGTCTTCGAGTTCGAGAATTCTCCAATATTGGTGCTCTTGATTTCCCTAAAATAGGTATTTTACTCCTTAAATTGATTTTGTTGCCTCCTAATCTACTTATATGTTTTAGTCTACACCTGGTTCTGCTTCTCGTAAAATTATTGGATGTGTTGGGTTGTGGCAAGGCGAGAGGGAAGGTGGTCGTACGGGTGCCGTGTCTAGGCCTGTCAATGGATCGGATTCGATCCGGACCCGACCCGAAAAATCCGACCCGGATCCGGATCCGAATCCGATAACGTCGATCCGATAATCCGATAATCCGAATCCGGTAACGTTATTGGATCCGGGTCGGATCCGGGTCGGGTCGGATTAAATCCGTTATCAATCCGAATCCGAACTTTATTTTTTTTTTTACTTTTTATAAATTTTTGAAATTTTTTTTAAAAATACAGTAAATTTTTTATTTTGAAAAAAAAATGTTTAAGAAGTTGTATTTTTATTTTCAATTTTTTCTTTTATTTTTTTTTTGGAAAATATTTTTTTTTTGCTAAAATTTTTGGAGTAAAAAAGTTTTCGGATCGGATTCGGATTTTCGGATCGGATCCGGATTTCCGCTATCGGATTTGAGTCTTATCGGATTCGGATCGGATCCAAGTCTTATCGGATTCGGATCTATCGGATCCGGACCGGATCCGGATCCGATCCGGTCCGTTGACAGGCCTAGAAAGAGCTATGGTCAGCTCCTACTCTGGGTAATATTAAACATTTTATTTGAAAATGTTTTCACAATATTGTTTCGGTAAAAGAGGTGTTGTTTCGCAAAAAGGTGGTTGCCGATCCACTATGTCTAGTTTGCTGGGAAGAGATTTGTGGAGCCATATGTGGACAAATGATCTCTATGAAAGGAATGAAAGTGGGACGTTTGAATGAAATAGCAGAATGCATATGCAGACCATAAAAACCAGCTTCATATCAAATACATTCATTTATTTCCCATTTTTAGCTAATCTTCTCCCTTTCGGAACAAAACAACAAGATTTATACCTCATAAAATTATAGTCATTTCGCACATTATGTTTTTACCTCCAAACATGATGATGTACTTTGTGTTAATACTATTAAAGGTTGGGTTGGAGAGTTATCGGTTAATACCAACTTTCAACAGAAGCTTACATTGTAGTTTCTACAATTTGGATCAAGACCTAATATATCAAGATGAGTTGTGGGAGAGCCTTACATTAAGAAAGTGTTATTTATCAGACAATACATTGGCATATAATGACTAACCGAGTAGCGCGTCGGCATCATACTAATCGGTATAAAAGAATGTTGAATCCTTAGAGGTATGTTTAAGAAATATGGCGGGCGTCGGAGGCAAGGTTGTGAATCTCATTTCATACCGGCCGGTACGTACGGGAATAGTGTGTGGTAACCTAGCCTCTCAATTCCGTCCAGGCTCCAATATCGGTGGTTACTGGAGAGTATCGGATTTTCGGGCCAATCTCGGCCGAGATGACAGTACAGCTGATTTCGTCCGGTGTTTCACCGCTTGAGATCTCTGCACTTCCAAAACCCAGCCTCAATGTCACTTGTATGCACAGGTGTAGCCTCAGATCTTCCACATCCGCGTCTCCGGCGAACGTCATACCATTTCCTGCGAACGTCGTCTGGTCTCTGGTGACCTTGTTTCTTCCCCGGCGACCTCGTTTACCTCGTCGGTGAAAAACAGAAAAGGAACATGTGGGTATATCACATATGAGGATATCGATTGTTTCTTATGGCTTGAGGTTGGTTAATATATGGGCGATTGTGGTCAAGATTTGTTGTAAATGAAGGATTGGATGTTAGATACAGAGGGATATAGAGAGAGAGGCGTGAGGGGGCAGAGAGAGAGGGTTCTAGAGAGAGTGAAGGAAGTGGGTTTTTCTTGATCGGGGAACGAGAAGTGACTAGTGAGTTTGGTGGGCTTGATCCCATGTAGCTATACCCATAGTAATAATTATGCACTTAAAAACTCTCGTTTTTGGCAAAGGCGTGAATGCATTGAGCGCGAGCGTGCCAAGACTTGTAGCGCCTAACTTTGAATGAAGATTCCCGTGAATCTTGACTAATGTAAGAGCGATTGCGTGTGACCCAAAGGTTAAAGATCACAATGAGGTTCGTGGTTTGCCACACGGTTGTGGACTTAAAATTTCCTAGTCGTATACGAAATGTGACGTAAACCGTGAACTTTATTACTCTGGGATAATAAAGTTTGATTACAAGAAAAGTAAAAAATCCAAACTACTTGATGAAGTGAGTTTAAATGGGGTTTGAGCACGATGTACTCGATAGACTACTTTGCTAAAAGTAGGAAAGTGTTTGTAAGCGTTGAGCTTTGATTTGTAAGCGTTGAGTTTTGATTGGTGTTGGACCCGTTTTTCATCTTGTTAACTTGTATTTATAGGCACAGCAGTAAGCTGATTCAGGTTTGAATCTGAATTCTGCTTTGCACCACAGGTCGACATGTGTCCCATGATGCTCCATCTTTTCATGCATGCAAGATAATGGGCAGTTTTCAGAAGTTAAGAGCAGTTATCAAGGTCATGGGTCCATTTGATAACTACCCCACTCCCTCATTTTATGCTCCTGCGTTACACATGGCCAATTGACCAAGTCAATTGGCCTTTGAATTGGAAAATATCAACTGCCTCCGGCGCATAACTGATTCCTAAAACCGTGGGCTGCACTTCGTGGGCCTTGCTCTTGGGCCAAATCAATACCTTCTTTGTGGGCCAACCAGTGGGTGAGATCTGCTCCTTTCTTCATGGGCCCAACCGTGGGCTACCTTCCCAACAAATCATGGGCCGTACTCTTCATATGGGCTGTGTGTTTCTTGGGTCCAAATGGAAAATACCCATGGCCCAAGGTTTATCCAAAGATCAATTACCTAACTTTGGCCCGAATTAATTAAGGAATTAATTAAAAGTCCAATCACGGCTAGCCCGATCCGCGAAGCCAAAAACAGGTATAAACAGCACCCACATGAGATGCTAAATGGTACTCATATTATAAGTAATTGTATGTTTTTGGAGTTATAATTATATATAATCGTAGTTGCGGTAAATTCGAAACGGTACCCGATATTTGACCAGTATTGGTACGTACCGTTTCAGAAGGAAAATTGGTACCCTAACCGGTACAATATTCAGAACCTTGGTCAGAGGGAATAAGGACCAATAAATTAAGAAAAGAAATAGAAAACACAAGACGGGGATTTTACGCTTTTCCCCCAAATTGTGTAGTTAACTAAATGCATGGCTCACTCTAATTTCCCCATATATCGAATAAAGAATGGAGTACAAGTTACATTGGCTGCATTATAGCAAGTATTTGTGACATTGGGTTTTGTGGGCAGCATGCCCTGGAATTTTCGGATTCCAAATGCAAGGGCCCAGATCGAGGGAGCGCGAGCGGAAAAGAGGCAAGCGCTCGGAATACAGAGTCGCCACTCGGGTTTGAAGGTCCGACACCCAAGGAACCGTATTTCAAAGCACCTGCCACGCTGTTTGATTTGAAAAAGTGAAGGCACCAGTCCGTCATAACCATATCTGGGTTCGGGAGCCAGGTTACGAGAGGGGAAGGGTTTTAAGGCACTCCTCTCGCCCAATCCGGAGATCGGTCTCTACTTAGGCATTTTGTGAAAACTTTGTGATTCTTCTTCTTCTTTAATCATTTTTTAGCCAGTTAGGACAGGGGAACAGTTAATCGGGGATTAAAACTGTAACAAGTTTGCAAGATGTGATCTAAACATGGCATGGATGGATGGCAAATATGAAACGGGATAAAAATTAACCCCTTGATTAGAATAAACCAAGTTGCTCATGGAATAGGTGTATCACACATGACAGCCACCTTTGCACGCATGGATCAACGTGCATGCAAAAAGGACCATCGCGCGATACACCCATTCCCTTGCGCGAGTGTTCAAGTCTCACCACAGGTTGAATTTTATCCCCTTCTGGGCTCTGGAAGGACCAGTGCACACCCAGGAGGCAAACCAAGCAGTTTATAGGTACTGAAAGTAAATAATTATTACAAATTATTATAAACAGGAGCTAAACAAATTGAAATACAACCCTTAAACAGTGGGGGTATCAAAACAAAGGCCAAGGGCTGCTGCTCATGCAAGGGCAAGCTATCGACTCGAGAGGACCATCGCGCGAGGCGTGAGTCCTCGCACGAGTGTCTGGCCGGATTTCCAGAATCGCTTTGCATCTTTGTGAGCCTGCACAGTCCAGATGCAACCGAAGCATTCCAACAAAGTAAATAAGCAAGAAAAGCTAGTCTATGTGTTTTAACATGCCGAGCAATGAGCTAAAAGGCCTATCATACTTCAAAACAATGAATAACATGATAAAACAAGAATAACCAGCACCCCAAACCCCACGAGGATTGTCGCGCGAGACAGTGGACTGTCGCGCACGTGTGTAAGTCTATCGCGCGAGGGAGTGCTTGGCACGGATTCTTGTATTTCTGCCGACTTTAGGCCGGATCGGTATTGATTACAGACCTTGGCCCCGCCAGCCCCTCAGAGATCGAGCAGAGCGTAACAAAGGTAAGCTATACCTTCGGCTTTGAGGTTTGAAAAGTGTTTGAACTTTGAATGTTTGAAGTTGAAAGTAGGATTTGAGTGAGAACAAACTATGTTCTTGAGTGCTAAGTAGGAAACCAAAATGTTTCACTTGCTAATGGAGAAGAGATAAACAAAGGGCTAGGGTTAGAACCTTTTTTGCTTGATTTTTTGGAACCTTTGAAAAGATGAACAAAGGGGGGTATTTATAGGAGGCTTGGAAGGATCTGGAACAAAGAGACGTGCAGGTTGTGGGTTACTTCATGGCTAAGTTTTCCCAGCTGTTAAAGGTGACTGTGACAAATTTGGGACCGTCGCGCGATGGTGTGGGACCGTCACGCGAGTGTGAAAGCTGTCGCGCGTGGGTCAACGGTCAAAACTTTGACTTTGACCACACCTGGAAAACTGACCATCGCGCGAGGGAGTGGGACCATCGCGCGAGGGTGCGCCCCTGTCGCGCGAGGGTGCGCCTCTGGCGCGCGATGGTGCGCCCTGGCGCGGGTCAGAAGGGTTTTTTGGCCTTTTTGAAGTGGCTTAGGGTTAGGTTAGGTTCAAGGGTTTTTCAAACACTCAAAGTTCAAACACTCGACATTCCCAAGGTGTTCTTGATCCGTTTCATCATCGGGGAATCAAATACCTTAAGTAAAGCAATCTGGAAGCCCAGATTGGGGTGTCTACAGTAGCCCTTCTTTGACGGCACTTGAAGCACCATTGACTTGGTACAAGTAACGTCAAAGAATTCTAGACACCCCTCAAGGTAATCCAGAGCAGAACATAGTAAAGTAGATAAACATACTTACAGAACCTGATTGGTGGAATGGACGTGTGATCCATTGCCAGGGATGGAAGTAGAAGTGGACGATTGCATTGTCGCTTGTTGATCGAATTTGGGGACGGGGCGTCATGCAGATTAGACGGGGCAGTCGTCGTTCTTTGAGGATCAAGCTATCCTCGGCACAAAGTATTCCAACAAACACGGGTAGGTCGTGTCGGGCGAGTTAAATTCCATCTGTTGGGAATCGAGCCAATCTCCTTATCAAAGACCATCCGAGACAGAGCAATAAGCCTGCTGGAAGATGCACTTGCGGCTAGACTGAGGGTGATTGTCGTTCGAGACAGGCCAAGACGGGCTCTCCTGGGGAACAATCAGTTGCGGATGAACGGACCATTGGACGATAATTTGATCGTCGTTGTGGATTGAATTTGACAGGACTGGCTGCCGTGAAGGCGGACGGAGAGATCAAAGTGCTGAATGATCAAACCACTGAGGGATTTTGACAGGACCGGCTGTCGTGAAGGCGGACGGGGATATCAATGTGCGGAATGATCAAGCCGTTGCAATCTGGATGGGAGGATCATCAGTATAAATGATCGAGCCGTTGCAGATGGGATGGAAGGATCATCGGTATAAATGATCGAACCGTTGAAGATCGGATGGGTATAAATGATCATCGGTATAAATGATCAAACCGTTGCGGTCGGGTGGAAGGATCATCGGTATAAATGATCAAACCGTTGAAGATTGGATGGGTATAAATGATCATCGGTATAAATGATCAAACCGCTGCAGCCAGGTGGAAGGATCATCAAGATAAATGATCGAACCGTTGAAGATCGGATGGGTATAAATGATCATCAGATAAATGATCAAACCGTTGCGGTCGGGTGGAAGGATCATCGGTATAAATGATCGAACCGCTGAAGATCGGATGGGTATAAATGATCATCGGGATAAATGATCAAACCGTTGCGGTCAGGGTGGAAGGATCATCAGTGATAAATGATCGAACCGTTGAAGACCGGATGGGTATAAATGATCATCGGTATAAATGATCAAACCGTTGCGGTCAGGGTGGAAGGATCATCGGTGATAAATGATCGAACCGTTGAAGACCGGATGGGTATAAATGATCATCCGTATAAATGATCAAACCGTTGCGGTTCAGGGTGGAAGGATCATCGGTATAAATGATCGAACCGTTGAAGATTGGATGGGTATAAATGATCATCATAAACGATCAAACCGTTGCAGTCAGGGTGGAAGGATCATCGGTATAAATGATCGAACCGTTGAAGACTGGATGGGTATAAATGATCATCGGTATAAATGATCAACAGTCAGGGTGGAAGGATCATCGGTATAAATGATCGAACCGTTGAAGACTGGATGGGTATAAATGATCATCGGTATAAATGATCAAACCGTTGCGGTGGGTGGAAGGATCATCATTATAAATGATCGAACCGTTGAAGGCAGACGGGACCGGTATCGTTGATTGAGACAGGCGATCGGTGTGCACAATGATCGAAGCCGTTGAAAATTGGGCGGGGCCGGTATCGTTGATTGAGACGGGCAGATCGGTGTGCACAATGATCAGTCCGTTGAAAATTGGGACAGGACCGGCCGTCGTTGATTGAGACGAGCAGATCGGTGTGCACAATGATCGTGCCGTTGAAAATTGGACAGACCGCCTGTCGTTGATTGAGACGGGCGATATGGCTGATCATCGTTGATGGCATGGAACTGGCGGACCATTCTTCAGGATGAATGTGCCGTCGTGGATTGAACAGGACCGACTGTCGTTGATAGGAGACGGGTAGATCAGTGTGCTGAATGATCAAGCCGTTGAGAAATTGGATAGGACCGACTGTCGTTGATTTGAAATGGGCGATCGCTATACAAAGTGATCAAGCCGTTGAAGATGGACAGAACCGGCTGTCGTTGAGTTGAAGCGGGCAGATCTCTATACAAAGTGATCAAGCCGTTGAAGATGGACAGAACCGGCTGTCGTTGATTTGAAATGGGCAGATCGCTATACAAAGTGATCAAGCCGTTGAAGATGGACAGGACCGGCTGTCGTTGAGTTGAAGCGGGCAGATCTCTATACAAAGTGATCAAGCCGTTGAAAATGGACAGGACCGACTGTCATTGTGTTGCTCCAAGTAGCACAAGCAGTGGTTATCCTTGATAATAACAGGGATAGAGACAAGGCGGACTGCAGCTGGGGAGAAATTGGTGATAACTACTGATTGGGCCTCCGGCCCGAATTTACCTGCGCGCGCTAGTATAGGTCGCAGGCTTGACGGTTGCCATGGAAAACGAGAAAGGAAAGCGACGTGTGACACCCCACTCACAGCTGCATTATCCCAAAGAAGCGGTTCCGGCCGTAGTTACAAAAGTGACCAGGCAACAGGCATGATCCCCAAAAATCCTGTTTACTTGCTGCCTTTGATACTGGACAGGCGTGCTTTGACACTTGATAGAATTTTCCTGCTTTCAACATTTGATACACAATATGCAATGATGTGTAAATAAATGCATAATTTTGAAAATGCAGATGCAAGCTAAGGGCGGCTCTTAGAAGGACAACGACACCTAAGGTCTACCACTGAGCTTCATTACTGTACTATCTGACACTTCTGAGATGTGCACCCAGATAGATAGACATTGAGCGGGCAAGCGTGCCCCAGTTGATATTTAGCAATGAGATTGGGCCTGCATGCCCCTTTCTTCGATGCTTGGGCAGATGAGCCCCAGAGATGCTCTGCTTGGCCTTGGGCTGACGAGCCTTTGCTGTTCATGAGGTTCCATAGCTTGTGGATTACAGGAGCTGGGGTAGCAATGTAAAAGTTGCATTTTCGCAGTTTATTGACTCTCTTTTGCAAGTGTTGAAGAGAATGTCAAAACTAACCACTAATATCTAATTTGCATTGACAAGTGACCTGAATCGACACACAGACATGCGCACATGTACAAACTCGCCTAGCTTGAATGGAAAAGGGAGAAAGAGCCCCAGGATACAATGCGAACCCTTAGGCACACAGAATATAATGAAATTTTGGGTATTAACGTGCCAAAACTCACAACATTCCTTAGACAGGTGAAACTGACACTTACGAAAGTGCAAAAGGTACAAAGACCTGTACAAACAGAATCGAGAAAAGCATCTCGACATGACACTTGTTTGAAAAACTGGAAAAATGTCACAAAGATGGACATAAGACACAAATGATGACTCGTATAGGCCCGAATCGAATCGATACCCCCATGCAAATACATTAAGTCCATATGACCGCATGGTATGACAAAATTTGGCAAAAGCCTCGAACGACATTCGAGAGCGTAGGAGACTACCGTTGGAATTGAAAGAGCACGCACAAGACCGATACCAACGCGAATTATTTTGAACAAACGCTGCGTGACTATAAGCTAGCACGCGAGGTTGCAGCTGCTCATACCACTCCGAACTTAGAATAAGCGTGAGCCATCAGGCTTCTAGCATTTCGTTCTGCTTTTTATGCTTCAAATATTTTAAGACTTATGCTCAGACTGTAAATTGAAGAAGTACTTTGCAATAAAATTGAAAGACAAAGGTTTTTCCTCTTCTCCAATGCAGCTTGATCTTTGATCCTCTCCGACTTTTGATGTGTACCAAGACGTCAACCATGGATCCAATTGATAGATTGTGACCGAGTCTCGAAGAGAAACTGCCTACGTATCCCAAGCTAGGGAATCAGGTCCAAACGTAGTTCGGGCTAAGGCTCACTCGTGTGTTTACCTCTCCTTTTGTGCTCTAACTTTTGCCTAGTACCGCCCATTCGGGTTTTCGGTCTAGCGAGCTTTGAATATTGCCTATTACTTTTGCCTAAACCGCCTTCATAGGTTTTCGGTCTAGCAGGCTGCTTTAACTTTTGCTTGGAACTGCCCACCCTTGGGGTTTTCAGCCCAACGAGCTTCTCTCTGGGAAAAGTAACTTTTGAATTGATCCAGGTTGACCAAGGGTATTGAATTTGTTGTTGTCGAGGTCGACGATCTTTGACCACAGCCCCGGATAGAATGGCTTTGATGACGTAGAGTCAAAAGTGCTTCGGTTGGAAATCCCTCGCTCCTGGCCATTTTGTACACTTTCTCATTGGTACTCGGCGGAACACCACTGTTTCTGCTTTTGAACACGATATGAGGCCCGGAGCCTTCTTGAGCTTCTGTTTTTTGGATTGGTACCCGGTAGCAGGGGGTTTGATGCTTCTTTATCTCAGGATCAACGCCAGGTGCGTCTTTTGTGAGACCACGCCAAGACGTCGATGAATTCTTGAGCCTGTTTGACCGGGCGCAATGCTCCTTTGGGGCACTGTTTGGACCAACTTTGAACCTTTCAGGAGGTTATACTTGTCTTTCAAGTTTATTGAAAATTACTTCTTCTTTTAATAGGCTGAGCATGCCTTTTATCTTCCCTTTCGGCGACGGAACACATTTCCTTGGGGATGATCCCATCGAAATCTATCCCTTCGTCGTCAGGGTCGACACAGTTTATTCAAAAGCCAACGAAGTACTAAGAAACAAGACAATGCATATCATAAAAACCCTCGGGGTTTGCCAAGTACAGCAGACTCAAGACTTGAAACAAAAGCTACGACGTGGAGGGCCAAGAGGCACGAACTCCGACTCAGAGCTAGTTTTTAGACAAACGCAAAAGACTCTGTGTCAGACTCAGACATATCGCCAATGCAAACTAGACGCGGTTTTGAAAACGCAATAGTTAAAAAGCTACCCATAGCTTTTACAAAAGAGGTAGGATCCAGCGGGCGTCAGGCCCAAGCAACAGCACTTCGGCTTCCTTTGGCTTCTCGACCAAACCTACTCGATGCTCCTTTGATCAATGGACCTCAACTAGTCAATCTTCTCATTTGTAAGCCCCTGATCACTATCAAACCAGATGTCGGCAGTGAAAACCTCTATTGCCCAACTTACAGCCATTATGTTAACCTCCGGCTCGGACGGGATGGATACGATGGGTTTGGGTTGATTTACTGGGATGATATAGTGGCTAGGGTTGAATATGGTGGAGTTCGGGTTGATTCGAGTGGAGCTGATAGATACCTGACCAACCAGAGGGTCAGACCCGTGTTGAGGCAAGGAGTTGGAAATAATGTTGGGCTTTGGCGGAACTTGAAATGTGCCATTGTCAATTAGGTCTTGTATCTCGTGTCGTAGACGCAGACAGTTATCCGTGAGATGGCCAGGCATTTGATGGAAGGCACAAAAATGGTTGGCATTGTAGCTGGCTGGAAGGACTTTAGGTGGGGAAGTTGGGGTCAAAGGTTTGAGATGCCCAGACTTGATGAGTTTCTCCATCACTGCGGATAGAGATGCATCGAGGATAGAGAAACTCCGGGGTTGGGTTCGGGCTTGGAAGCTTTGAGTGTTTTGAAGTTGGTTGATATCGACTGTGGATGGAGGTGGGGTTGTGATGATGCCACAGTCGATGAGATCTTGAATGGCATGTCGAAGCCGGAAGCAGGCATTGGTAGAATGGCCAGGCATTTGATGGTAGGTGCAATAGAGGTTATATTTGAAGTTGGCAGAGGGATTTTTGGGTAGAGGAGTTGGATTGAGGGGCTTGATGGAACCAGCATCAAGGAGCTTCTCATAAACCGAAGCCAAAGGTGCAGCGAAGCATGAAAAAGTCCTCGGTTGGTTACGGCGACCGGATTGAGAATTCAAAGCAAGACCCTTGTTTGCTTTGCAATTGTAACATATGTCCTCATCAACAGGTTGCATTGTTTCACCTTCGGGGTTGAAATCATCACTAAGCATGTCTTCCCCTTCGGCAATGATTGTGAATAAAGACCCAGCATCCTCCTTTGTGTAGGTCCTGGCCTCATGAAACTCAGCCAGGTCTTTGAACATGTCCTTCGAGCACAGCTTGATCCCAATCGCAGAAGCGTGGCAGGCTTGAGAGGGTTCCTTGACTTGCCCCATATCTGGTTGTAGGGTTGTAGAGGTAAATAGGCCGACCAGTCCCTGGACCAAAATCATTTGTTTGTCCATCTTGTGACCCAATTCCTCCATAGCTTTCTTGAGCTCAGCCAGCTCCATTTGTGCTTCCATTCCGAATTGATGAACGAGGAAGGTGATATGACCTTGGAAACAAAGGTGTAACAGCCCCGGCAGATGTTCCCAAACAGGTTTGGCTCTTCTTTTCAGTACCTCTCCGACGATGCAATGACCCAAAGCTTTGGACAGTAAAGTAATGAAAGCTCAGTGATGTCCTTTCAGCAGTTTATTGAAAGAATTGAAAGAACGAAAATGCACAGGTCATCGTTGTCAGTGTCCTCCTAGACTCTAAAACTAGAGACGAGCTTGTTTCATGATGTTCAAACGCTGCAAAAATCCTCAGATTTCTTTTCGAGGGTGTATCCTTACTTAAATCAACTAACACTAGGAGATTTCAAAATAGTCTAAGCCTTTGACTACTCCGTTCTCGAAGTTTCAACTTTTGGAATTGGAACAACTCGGTGTAGATGACGTGATACCTTAACCGGGGTGGCGTGAGCACTTAGTGCTTTAGCCTAAACGGTGTACATGCGTAGCATGATAACCAGGGCGGTACAAGCATTACGACATTCTCTCCGTTGTTCCTTGTTTTCTGTTTGAAACCTCGACCGGGCATTTAGACAAGGACTTAGAAAATCTTGATTTCCCAAACTCTCGTTGATCTTAGGATTTTGAAAATTAATCAACATGCACCATCGAGATGCACGACTCTTCATCAGGTCTAGCAGCGTCCTAATAAGCATAAGACAGACTCGAAAGCGAGAGACAACCTAGAAGCCGCCCTAAACACGCTCTCACGCAAAACAACATGCATGTATGTACAGTTCCAGAGACGGGTTTGCCTCACAAGTTTCAGACGTTGCCGGAATCCTCAGAATTCTTTTCAGTCATGTGTCCTCGTGTAGATCGACAGATCCTAAAAGATGTCAAAATAGACTAAATCTTCGACTAGTCCCATTTGAAAGATCAACTTTGAACTTGGAACAACTCGGTATTGATGGCGTGACACCTTTACCAGGGTGGCGTGGGCAACTTAGTGCTTTAGCCGGGGCGGTGTACATGCTTAGCACGATAACCAAAATGATATCAATATCACGACATCAACACTTTGTGGTTCCTCATTGTCGGTTGTATCCTCAATCGGGCATGAGCCGAGGATTTAGCAAATTTTGATTTCTCAAAGTCTCATTGAACTAAGGACTTTGAAATTGATAACGAACATTCGACAGAATGAACGACTCCTCATCGGGTCCAACAAAGTTTTAGACAGCGCAAGACAAACTCGAAAGAAAGAACTGCCTTAAGTATGCTCCTATGCAAAACAATGTATGTACAGTGCATGCGATAGGGAAAGCAGTAACACATAAACAGTTACAGGGGTTAGATGCAAATAGATCTTACCCTGTAGGTACCTGTCCTAGTTTGGAGAGTTCTAGTGCTTTGTATATGCAAAGGCCGGTTTTGGTTCGTAACGGGTTCCTCGGACTAGAGCCACAGATATACCTTCCGTTGCCCGTGATATCGCTGAGCAACAGTCAAACGGTAGCATGACCCATCATCGTCGAAGGTTGTTGGTCATTCGGGGTCCCCGGGCTCCGGTAAACCGTGCCGGATTGCCAAAACGATCCAACGAGGCTTATCCCACATCGATGCAAATGAGATGCTAGAAATTGATTAAGAAGAAGAAGAATCACAAAATCGCAAAATACCTTTTCAAGCTCGACTCACTTTATTTAGTCCATCTTTAGAGGAAACTACGCAAGTGAACAATCGAAAAAGTCCCAGATTAGATTGGCCGGACACGAGGTCCTGTTAAATCACCATTCCAACCTTCGGCAGCGCGAAGCTCACCGTTTTGACAGACTTTTAAGGAATTGTTCACAAGTGTATTAAACTCTAAGTATGGATTAATATCGGTTCGATTATCCCCAGCAGAGTCGCCACTGTGGGCAGCATGCCCTGGAATTTCCGGATTCCAAATGCAAGGGCCCAGATCGAGGGAGCGCGAGCGGAAAAGAGGCAAGCGCTCGGAATACAGAGTCGCCACCTGGGTTTGAAGGTCCGTCACCCAAGGAACCGTATTTTGAAGCACTCGCTTGCTTGATTTGAAAAAGTGAAGGCACCATCCGTCATAACCATATCACGGGTTCGGGAGCCAGGTTACGAGAGGAAGGGTTTTAAGGCACCCTCTCGCCCAATCCGAGATCGGTCTCTACTTAGGCATTTTGTGAAAACTTTGTGATTCTTCTTCTTCTTTAATCATTTTTTAGCCAGTTAGGGCAGGGAAACTAATCGGGGATTAAAACTGTAACAAATTTGCAAGATGTGATCTAAACATGGCATGGATGGATGGCAAATATGAAACGGGATAAAAATTAACCCCCTGATTAGAATAAACCAAGCTGCTCATGGAATAGGTGTATCACACATGACAGCCACCTTTGCACGCATGGATCAACGTGCATGCAAAAAGGACCATCGCGCGATACACCCATTCCCTCGCGCGAGTGTTCAAGTCTCACCACAGGTTGAATTTTATCCCCTTCTGGGCTCTGGAAGGACCAGTGCACACCCAGGAGGCAAACCAAGCAGTTTATAGGTACTGAAAGTAAATAATTATTACAAATTATTATAAACAGGAGCTAAACAAATTGAAATACAACCCTTAAACAGTGGGGGTATCAAAACAAAGGCCAAGGGCCAAGCTGCTCATGCAAGGGCAGTTACTGGACTCAGAGGACCATCGCGCGAGACAGTGAGTCCCTCGCGCGAGTGTCCTGGCTGGATTTCCAGGAACTGCTTTGCATGCTCTGAGCTCTGGTACAGGTCCAGATGCAACCCAGAAGCATTCCAACAAAGTAAATAAGCAAGAAAAGCTAGTCTATGTATTGTAACATGCTGAGCAGTGAGCTAAAAGGCCTATCATACTTCAAAACAATGAATAACATGATAAAACAAGAATAACCAGCACCCCCAAACCCCATGAGGACTGTCGCGCGCGTATGTGAGTCTATCGCGCGAGGGAGTGCTTGGCACAGATTCTTGTATTCCTGCTGACTTTAGGGCCAGGACTGGTATTGATTACCAGCCTTGGCCCTGCCAGTTGCCCTCAGAGATCAGAACAGAGAGCAGAACAAAGGTAAGCTATACCTTCGGCTTTGAGGTTTGAAAAGTGTTTGAACTTTGAATGTTTGAAGTTGAAAGTAGGATTTGAGTGAGAACAAACTATGTTCTTGAGTGCTAAGTAGGAAACCAAAATGTTTCACTTGCTAACGGAGAAGAGATAAACAAAGAGCTAGGGTTAGAACCTTTTTTGCTTGATTTTTTGGAACCTTTGAAAAGATGAACAAAGGGGGGTATTTATAGGAGGCTTGGAAGGATCTGGAACAAAGAGACGTGCAGGTTGTGGGTTACTTCATGGCTAAGTTTTCCCAGCTGTTAAAGGTGACTGTGACAGATTTGGGACCGTCGCGCGATGGTGTGGGACCGTCGCACGAGTGTGACAGCTGTCGCGCGTGGGTCAACGGTCAAAACTTTGACTTTGACCACACCTGGCAAAGCCCATCACGCGAGGGAGTGGGACCATCGCGCAGGGTGCGCCTGTGCGCTAGGGTGCGCCTGCACGACCTACTCATGCTTTGGTCCAGTAGGGTTTTGGCCTTTTTGAAGTGGCTTAGGGTTAGGTTAGGTTCAAGGGTTTTTCAAACACTCAAAGTTCAAACACTCGACATTCCCAAGGTGTTCTTGATCCGTTTCATCATCGGGGAATCAAATACCATAAGTAAAGCAATCTGGAAGCCCAGATTGGGGTGTCTACAGGTTTACTCATCAATTAACATAATACATGTCTAGATCGAACCCCAAATAGCCAAAATATGCAAATTAGACCGAATCAGGCTCTACAAACCCAACAATTGTAACCTAAATTGCCTTTCAGAACAAGAGTCATACAGGGGATAGTCTATCTTATACTAAGTGTACATATGCCCTAGCTTAATTGCAATGGTTAGCAGTAATTTGAGATTGAAGTGTAATTGGCCTATAAAAGGACTAATCAACACAATCTTCTAAAGAAAAAAAGAGTCATGGATCTTGACATTTATTACCGGAAACAACTTGATATTTCTAACAACTTATTCATTACCGGAAACACTTAACAACTTTTCAACAGCAAAATTTTTTCTACAAATTTTTTATTAGTCGAAGCACCCCCTTCTCAGCTGAGTTTTCACAACTATATGCCGAGGTAATTACCGAGGAGGATTAAGGGGAATTATTGGTATAAAAGTATGTAGAATTGTTAGAGGTATATTTAAGAAATATGGCAGGAGTTGGAGGGAATGAGGATAAATAAATTGGACCGGCCCCTAAAATGCTCGATGACAGACCAAACAAGTTTGAAAATTTGAAAACAGGCTGGACCCAAGCTGGCAAAGATTAAGCAAAAAAGGTTTGTTATTCAACTGAAATTATTCAGTAGTTCCGAAGTACCGCCACAACCACACATTCTCATAGGGTCAACGACTAAGTATATGCAACTCATATAAATACCGGGTTTTGAAATAGTCCAAAGTACACGTGGTGCTTCCGGGCTACTGAATAATTACTCGTTATTCCATAGTTTGTACTTGTAACGACCCGCTCCATCTTTGTACAATATTGTCCGCTTTAGACGCCCAAAGCCCATAGACTTCCCAGTAGGTCACCCATCCCTGGACTACCCCAGGATGAGCACGCTTAACTGTGAAGTTCCTATGCGCTTTGGCCCGCCCTCACGGTTTTAAAAGGCCTTGTACAAGTAGGAGGGGTCTTTTCTTATAAACCATGACTTACCCCCTCCCGTCCGGACGGAGCCTGCTTGCTGCAGTACCGCCGGCCACCGGAAAGCGGGGTGTCACAATCTACCCCCCCTTAGGGATGCAACGTCCTCGTTGCACAGGCCCAGCAACCTCCCCTGGGGTCCGTGGTAGCAGAGCGCATCCTACTCACCACTTTGCCCAGGGCAGGGCTTTGATACCATTTGTAACGACCCGCTCCATCTTTATACAATATTGTCCGCTTTAGACGCCCAAAGCCCATAGATTTCCCAGTAGGTCACCCATCCCTGGACTACCCCAGGATGAGGACGCTTAACTGTGAAGTTCCTATGCGCTTTGTCCCGCACTCACAGCTTTAAAAGGTCTTTTAAAAGTAGGAGGGGTCTTTTCTTATAAAACATGACTTACCCCCTCCCGTCCGGACGGAGCCTGCTTCCTGCAGTACCGCCGGCCACCGGAAAGCGGGGTGTCACAGTACTTGAGTTTATATGAATATTTTTATGAATGTATTAGTTAGAACTAATGTATTATTATATACAACCACAAGTGTTACGGCTATCTGAGGTTGGTTTCTCCTAAATACAGTGAGAACGGAAAAGGATACAAACTGGTCCTGTTTATCTAGAACGTTAATTAGTTTACATTAATTGTAGAATTAATTTTCTTATGATTTTACACTGATTGTTTAATACAAATTTGATGCACGAGAGTATAATTTCTTGGATCCCTAACTTCTTCCACTGAATTTTTTAGAATAGCGAGGCGAGGAAGAAAGATGTTGGCATGGCAAGTCCTCTAATATGGACAACAAAACAACATCGACAGCGCGCTATAGGATTCCTGGATTCTAATTTGAGGGTATTTTTTTGACCAAGTCCCACAGGAGATAATTTTCCCAAGTCGTGGGTTGACTTTATCGAGCTTTAATTAAGGTTTCATAGCGCACGGTGGGGGCCACTTGAAGTTGACCATATCAACGCGGTTTCGCCAATATCTCTCAATCCTCATTGTCTAGTGTTTCCTAGAGATTCTCTGGACCATTTCAGAAGAGGTAGAATTTTGAACAAGACCCGCTTACCTTTAACGTTTCTAGTAGGTGCGGATTCGAGTCACAAAAATCACCTCCTGGAGTTGACCACATCCCCATGTCTTATTTTGGCAAGTAGTAATCTCCCCCAATATCGTCATGCGGTTTCATCCCCCATTCTCCGGACCATTTCAGCTATAGAGATGGAGAATTTCGCACAAGGCTCGCTCGCCAGATGCCACTAACATTTCTAGTGCTTCGGATCTGAGTCACGAAAATCACCTCCTGAAAAATATGGGTGAGGTTTCGCATGCCTTGCCGTCTCCGAATCCCTTTGATCATGCAGAAGCCTCGTCCACCAACAGCTTCTCTTTAGCGACAAAGAATCCAATAGATGGTGGCATAATTCAACTCGAGGGATCTTGTCGTCGCTTTTCACTGGATGAAGTACTAGTAGCGACTTACAACTTTGATGTTGCATTAGTTGTTGGAACTGGGGGATTCGGTAAGGTATATCAAGGCTTAATATACGATGGTGCTACAACCACCGTTGTTGCCATAAAGAGGCTGAATGCCGAGTCCAACCAAGGTGCTGAAGAATTTTGGATGGAGGTAAAGTTGCTTTCAAACTTCCATCATACAAATCTTGTTTCGCTCATCGGCTATTGCAACGAGAAACAGGAGATGATTCTTGTTTACGAATACATAGCTCATGGGACTCTCGCCAGTCATCTTTACAAATCAAGTAGAGAAGAAAGTGGTAAAAGTATATCTCATCTAACATGGGCTCAAAGGCTCAACATTTGCCTTGGTGCTGCACGAGGACTCGACTATCTTCATAGTGGTACCAAACAACGTATCATACACCGAGATGTGAAGACCACAAACATTTTGTTGGACGAGAATTTGGTAGCCAAAGTTTCTGATTTCGGGATATGTAAACTTATTACAAGCCAAAAACAACCCATGTTAGCACAAAAGTCAAAGCAACAAGAGGATATTGGGATCCAGAATATTTCATCACCGGTCGAGTAACTAGGAAGTCTGATGTGTATGCCTTTGGCGTGGTGTTGTTGGAAGTCTTGTGTGGTCGGCCACCGTTAGATGATAGACTCGAGGAGGAGCAAATTAGTCTGATTCTTTGGGTGAAAGAGCATATCGAAAATTCAAACCTTGACCGAATCATTGATCCCTCTCTCAATGGGAAAACAACACCACTTAGTCTTAAGTGCTTTGCCAAACTTGCGATCAATTGTTTACGTACTTTACCAAAGGAAAGGCCTACAATGTCTGAAGTAGTGGAGATCCTTCAGAATGCATTGGCGTTGCATGAGCGTCAGGAAGGACAATGGGAATCAATGACAAAGGCGTATACAATTCTCTGGAAGGGCAACAGTTCAAACAACGGAGGAGGACTGCCGAAGCAGTCGTTCCCAGAACAAATTTTTGAGTCACAAAAATCGGTATACCCTCGTTTCTTGCTTGCTGAGATTCGTGCTGCCACAAATGATTTCAATGATAGTCTTTTGATGAGAGAAGAATTTCCGTTTAGATTGTACAAGGGATGTATGGTGCGGGGAATTCGTGCTGTTATTATCAAGCGGTTCGAGTCCAAAGTGGCAAACTTGGCCGGACAAGTTCGTGCCGAGTTTTGGGTACAATCTCTCACTCGTCACCATAACATAGTCTCTTTGATAGGATTTTGTGAAGAGAAGCATGATGTTAGAGTTATAGTTTGTGGGGTTTGTCCCACATCGGTTATGTTGAGAATGTGTAATCCCTCTCATTAATATAAATAAAATCTTTATGTGTTAGGGTTGGTTAACACGCTATACACTTCTTTTTCTCTCTCAAACAACATGGTATCAGAGCCTAATCTTAACCCACCATAGTCCTAACCCTAGTTCCCCGCATCTGTGAACAGTAATCGGCTAGCCCCATCCTACGCACTGAAATCAACCCCATCCGCCCCATCCCTAATCAGCCCCATCCCTAATCAGCTACTGATAGCCCACGCCAACCCACTGAAATCAACCCCATACCAAACCATCCCTAATCACGCAACTTACCTCCATACCATCCCTAATCACGCAAAATACCCACTAAATAAACCCAACAAAACCCATGTACTAAGCCTCCTCCGATGCTCGGTTTGTTGTTTTCTGCTTGAATCAGTCAAGACCCAGGTTGTTCCCGCCATTTCGGCACTCGTTTTACAATTTTGACACTGTTCGGAAGTCAAAAAAAAAAAAAAACCAGTGGTAAGAGCTCCAATCTTCTGCTACCGACGACACCCATACTAGTGGTAAGCTTCTCTATGTTGTGTATTGCTTACTGGAACTTTGTTGGGTTGTTGCCTCTATTGATTTCATTGCTATCCGAAGAGTGAACACGAGTTCGGCTGGTATAGTTTGTTGCTGGTACTGATGTCATATGCTGTTGGGTTTGTTGCTTTGGGTTATTTATTGTTAGATGTTGATTAGTTGGCATCCACGGTTTGATCGGTCGATTATTTAGTCGGTTAAAGTTTTGTGATTGGTTGAGGTATGGAGTTTTATTTCTCTTCATGGAAGCATTGGTGATATCTTATACTCCGGTGCTAGTTGCTTTTGCTAGTCAATATTGTGATAATGGAGTATATTGATGTGTTTGGTTGGTTCTTGATTGGTTAGTTGCTGTCTCCGTTAGTTGATGTTGGTGGAGTATATTGGTGTTGTTGGGCTTCCTTCTGTTGATGCTATTGGTTTATTTCGGTGATTTGTTGGGAGCAGATTGTGTGGCTAATTCTCAGTTTATGGTGGTCGTGGTTGAGACCCGGTAGTTGTTTTGTTGGTTGTTCGGTTGGTTGATTATTGATCTATTTAGTTCTACCTTGCTATTTTGTTTGTTGCGATGGGCCCTAGTACTAGTTCTGAATCTATTTCTCGTTATGGTCGTTTTGTTGGGCCTTCATACAGCCATGGTTGTGGTCGCGGTCGTGATTCTAGGTTCTGTTGTCCTAGTTTTGGCCCTAATTTTGGTGTTCGTGGTTCTAATTTCTGTCGTTATGGTGGTTTTGGTCGTGGTCACATGTCAGGGGGAGGTAGTTCTCGTCATGGTAGCTCTCATCGTGGTGGTTCTGTTTATGGTTCTCGACAGTGTACCCATTGTGGGGGTACAAATCATAAAGTGGAGTATTGCTATGATCTTTATGGTTTTCCCAAGGCGCATCAGGTTGCTAATTCTAAGGATGCTAGACAGTTTGCTCAATCGTCTGCCAATAATGTGGTTATTTCAGCGGAGGAGTACCAGCGTCTCTTGTCATTTCAGTCTTTTGCGACAGGATCCTCCACTGCTACGTTTGCTCAGACAGGTTCCTCTGTTGCTTGTGTTGCATCATCCTCCACTTCTTCTCCTTGGATTATTGACTCTGGTGCTACTGATCATTTTTTCGGTACATCTACTCACTTTTCTAGTCATCAGTTCATTGGTAAGTCATCTCGTGTTACCTTAGCCGATGGTTCCACCTCCGAGGTTACTGGTTTGGGTTCTGTCCCAGTCACTTCATCTCTTACTTTAGACTCCGTGTTGCATGTTTCTCACTTTCCCTTTAATCTTATGTCTGTTAGTAAACTTACAAAGTCTTTAAACTGCTCCGTCACATTTTTTCCTCATGGTTGTGTCTTTCAGGATCTCAAGACGGGGAGGAAGATTGGTGCTGGTGTTGAACGGGATGGCCTATATTACCTGGCTGATAATGCTCCTTTTCAGTCTATTGCTCTTAAGTCATCTGAGTCACCATATCAACAACATTGTCGACTTGGCCATCCATCCCTTCAGAATTTGAAACGTCTAGTGCCTTCATGTCATCCACTTAAACATTTGCCATGTGAGGTTTGTGAGCTTAGTAAACATCATAGAGTGTCATTTCATCCTAGGGTTGAGAATCGGGTGTCCCGTCCTTTCCATTTAGTCCATTCTGATATTTGGGGCCCAATACATGTTCCTAATATTTCTGATTTTCAATACTATATTATTTTTGTTGACGATTTTTTCCGTTTTACATATCTTTACCTAATGAAAGAGAGATCCGAGTTGAAATCTATTTTCAAGTCATTTTATATGGAAATAAAAACTCAGTTTGATACATGCATTCGTATATTTCGTTCTGACAATGCCCGTGAGTATTTTCATAGTACGTTGTCTCAGTTTTTTGATGATCATGGCATTATTCATCAGTCCTCTTGCTCTCGCACTCCACAACAAAATGGAGTTGCCGAACGCAAGATTCGACATTTATCAGAAGTTATGCGATGCATGCTCTTTCAAATGCATGTTCCTAAATCTTACTGGAGCGATGCGGTTCTTACTGCCTGTTATTTAATTAACCGTATGCCTTCCTCTGTTCTTGGTGGTCAGATCCCTCATACGGTATTGTTTCTTGGTCGTCCTCTTCACTCATTACCCCCTCGGGTTTTTGGGTGCACGTGTTATGTTCATGTTCTTGATCCTGACTGGAGCAAACTCGACCCTCGATCCATTAGGTGCATTTTTCTTGGTTATTCCCGCGCTCAAAAAGGGTATAAGTGTTACTCTCCATCGTTGCGTCGTCATTTTGTGTGTGCTGATGTCACTTTTAATGAGTCGTTACCTTTTTACTCTGAGTCTAGTCCTACTAATGATTTACTTGCCTCTGAGTCTGTGTTTCCTATGGCAGTCCCTTCTGGTATAGCTCCATCGCCTCCACCTACCAAACCTCTGCAGGTGTATGTCCGCCGACCTCAAGATCCACCGGTATCCTCTCCGCCCGCAATATCTCAGCCCGAGCCATCTCCACCAGAACCATCTCAGCCAGCAGGATCATCTCAGCCAGCTGAGCCATCCTAGTCCACCGCTCCGTCTTCTCCTCCGTTGCAAGATCCTCCTCCTCGCCGGTATCCTTCTCGTGATCATCGTCGTCCACCGGTAA
This sequence comes from Rhododendron molle, assembly GCA_025413875.1. Classification (NCBI taxonomy): domain Eukaryota; kingdom Viridiplantae; phylum Streptophyta; class Magnoliopsida; order Ericales; family Ericaceae; genus Rhododendron; species Rhododendron molle. The sequence goes on along the minus strand of CM046389.1, from coordinate 10,382,035 downwards.
AATATAGCCTTCTTAATACGTCTACCACTTCTCATCCTATTGCTCAGTTTGTCGCATATTCTCACATGTCTCCATCTCTTCGTGCTTTTACCACTGCTGTTTCCTCTGTTTTTGTTCCTAACACTATTCAGGAGGCCTTGTCTCTGTCTGAGTGGCGGAAAGCTATGGAGGATGAAATGTCTGCTCTTCATAACAATGGTACATGGGAGTTGGTACCCCGTCCTTCTCGTAAGACCCTTGTTGGTTGTCGTTGGGTTTTTACTGTCAAGTATCTTCCTGATGGTACTGTTGAGCGCTATAAAGCTCGTCTTGTTGCCAAGGGCTATACTTAGACTTATGGTGTTGATTATTCAGAGACATTCTCTCCAGTTGCTAAATTTGGTTCAGTTCGAGTTCTTATCTCCCTTGCAGCGAATCTTGGCTGGCCGCTGTTTCAGTTGGATGTCAAGAATGCCTTTCTTCATGGTGATCTTCAGGAGAAAGTCTATATGGAGCAACCCCCTGGGTTTGTTGCTCAGGGGGAGAGAAATCAGGTATGTCGCCTTCGTAAGGCACTCTATGGGCTTAAGCAGTCCCCTAGAGCATGGTTTGGCAAATTCAGTGATGCCGTTATGAGATTTGGCATGAATCGCAGTCAGTCTGATCACTCTGTGTTCTCCCTCACATCGACTCGTGAGAAAGTATTATTGATTGTTTATGTGGATGACATTATCATTACTGGTGATGATCAGCGAGATATTGATGAGCTAAAAACCTTCTTACATCAGCAATTTTATACCAAGGATTTGGGGAAGCTTCGGTACTTCTTAGGTATTGAGGTGGCACGGTTCAAAGAAGGTATTAGCTTATCACAGAGGAAGTATGTGTTGGATATACTTGAGGAGACTGGTTTGTTGGGAACTAGGCCTGTTGAGACTCCTATGGATCCCAATGTCAAATTGTATGTGGACCAGGGGGAGCTGCTTCCTAATCCTGATCAGTATCGTCGTTTAGTGGGTAAGCTAAATTATCTATGAATACACGTCTAGATATTTCTTTTGCAGTTAGTTTGGTGAGTCAGTTTATGTCTGCTCCTCGCCGTCCACATTGGGAGGCAGTTCTTCGGATTGTGAAGTATCTTAAATTACATCCAAGACGTGGTTTGCTTTATCATGCTAGTGGACATTTACGTGTTGAGGGATTCACTGATTCTGATTGGGCAGGAGGACCATCAGATAGGAGGTCTACTACTGGATATTGTGTATTCCTTGGTGGAAATCTTGTCAATTGGAAAAGTAAGAAGCAAACAGTAGTTCGTTCTAGTGCAGAAGCAGAGTATAGAGCAATGGCACATACGACTTGTGAACTTGTGTGGTTGCGGTCGTTTCTCGAGGAAATCGGATTCAACGTGCAGTTGCCTATGCCATTATACTGTGACAACCAAGTAACTATTCACATTGCATCTAATCCGGTGTTTCATGAGAGAACTAAACATATTGAAGTCGATTGTCATCTTGTACGTGAAAAGTTAACTGGTGGTGTGATTGCTACTCCATTCGTGTCTACGGGTGCTCAATTGGCCGATTTGTTTACTAAATCGTTATTTAAACCACGGTTAGAGTTGCTTTGTAACAAGCTGGGACTTTATGATATTTATTCTCCAGCTTGAGGGGGAGTGTTAGAGTTATAGTTTGTGGGGTTTGTCCCACATCGGTTATGTTGAGAATGTGTAATCCCTCTCATTAATATAAATAAAATCTTTATGTGTTAGGGTTGGTTAACACCCTATACACTTCTTTTTCTCTCTCAAACAACAAGTTCATTCTCTACGATTACATGGTAAATGGGACATTGAAAAGTCGTCTCCACGAAAGCGATAACGATACACTTCTTTGGAAAAAGCGGCTTGAGATTTGCATCGACACTGCACGAGGTCTTGTATACCTCCATACGAATGTAGAGCAACAATTCGTCCACTGTAACCTAAATCCATCAAACGTACTTTTGGATGACAAATGTGTCGCGAAGGTTGCCGCTTTTGAACTTTCCGTACCGATTTCCACTCGCATGGCAACCAAGGGCGTGGAAACAAATAATATTGACGCGATGGAATTTTTTGACAGGTTGGTGTATTTGGACCCTGAGTACCAGCTTACTGGTAGCGTGACAAAGAAAACTGATGTGTATGCTTTTGGTGTCGTGTTGTTGGAAGTATTGTGTGCTAAGACCCCTATTTCACACAACCGCAACAGTTACGAGGTTTGTCTAGTTCATTGGTTCCGCTTATGCATCAAAAGAGGAAATATCGATGAGGTCATTGATCCATACCTAATCGGCAAAGTAGCTCCTGAATGTTTGAGGCATTATGTCAATATAGCACTAAGTTGCCTGGTTAGCCCGGGGATCCAACGCCCTTCTATGAACGATGTGTTGCGCGGTCTTGAATCTTCATTGCAAATGCAAGAGGCATGGGGAAATTCCGTCCAGATGGGTACTGATGAGTTACATATGGCCGACGTCCCCCAATCCTACAACGATGTCATCTCTGTCGAAAGCGAGTTCACAATCGGTAGACAAAGCTATCTTATTTCAAATTTGATTCGTCCACCAGTTCATTAGTGGTAACACGTATGTAACATATTCAGAGATTAATGAAATTTTTTTTTGCCTTTCAAAGAAAAAAAAACACATATGTGCTCAAGTACTTTATCTAGTCTAGAAATATAAAGAGGTCTGTAATTTGTTAGTTTTCTTGTTTTCTGTATATGGTGAACAGGTTGGTTGTGTTGGGCATCTGTTTTTTTTTGTTCTTTTTTTTGGCATTTGTTAATCCTAATCTACTCGATCCTTGGGGAGGGGAATGGATGCTTACGGGAATTGAACTTTGCCCATGTGCATGAGAGTATAAGGGAGACACCAACTGCACTCCACTCCACTTGCTTGGGTATCTGTTTATTATAAACCACTGGTGAGATGCCGACGCACTACTACGCGCGTCGGTTCGTCATTATTAGTCAAAGTAATGATTGATATGTAACATTCATATTAGATAGCCAAATTGACATAAGAATGATGGATAATAATAGAAGCACTTATGTTTGATACTGTTTTTTGTTTTATTTGTGTGATAAGATTAAGCAAATCTAAAGTGAAATTTGGGATAGTTACAGTAATTCTGCTACAATACTAACATATTACCAATGCAATATATGGAATACAATAATGGTAATTAGGATTATGCATTGGTGATGACACTCCAAATTATCTAGTTCCCCTTATGCAGTCAGTTTATAAAATTACGGATTGTATTAACAATATTCATGGATGCTACAGTATTATGCAAGAATTAATACTATTCAACTTTATCTTTTTTTTTTTGGGGTAAGTTGAAACTCTTATAAAGCAAACTAACCAAAACCACTTAGAGGTCAAAACCTCAGTACAATCAGAGCAAACCTATCAAGTTAGGAATAGACAAAAACATGAAAAGAGCAATTACATAGGACCAAATATCCTAGAACTAAGGCTCCAGGATGTAACAAGACACTGATTTGCATTGCTATGCTTAACATTCTTCCACGAGCATAGGCGGCCTCGGACTTCCTCAATAATCTGGGATCCCAAAGTTTGAGCAGGCACACTAACCCCTTGAAATTGCTGTCGATTACGTTCCCTCCAAATCCAATAAATTGAGGCAGCAATAGAGAGTTTATAGACACGATTTGGATAGGAATTAGAATATCTGTGAGTGCACATCCAGTCCAGTTCACTAGTCAAACCAAAACAAGGGCGTTGAATGTTGTTCTTGCAAAGCAACATCTGCCAAACCATCTGCGAATATGAGCACTCAAAAAATAGATGTTCATGAAACTCCTCCACATCTTGACAGAGCAGGCACATCCCATCGACTGGTAATCCCCAACTGTTAAGTCTATCCTTAGTAGACAACCTCCCCAGAATTGCAAGCCACTCGATAAAAGACCAACGAGGAACATGATTTGGAAACCAAACACACTTGGACCAAGGAACCACTGGAAATTTGGTACGTAGAGCATTCCAAGCGGACGTAGTCGTATACACCCCAGATTTATGAAGTAACCATCGCACAGAATCAGGAACAAGAGGGTTGGGCATTAGAGAAGGTACAGTACTAGCAACAATCTGCCTAGTTATAGCACATCTTGGGTTAGGCCAAACCCATACTCCATTTTGAATGATAGAAGCTACCTTGGCATTCTGAGCTCTACCTCTATTATAACCCACATACTCCTCAAAATTCTGGTAAAGAGGCCCTAGCGTATGCCAATTGTCAGCCCATAGATAGGTAGACAAACCATCTCCTACAATATACTTAATCCAAGGCCGAACAGTGTCTCTTAGATTAAGAAGTTTCCTAATAGTCCAGGAAGCATCATTAGGAACCTTAACCCTCCAAAGACTATGACCTTTTAAGATACAAGTATGCATCCATTTAATCCAAAGGGTATCCGTTTTAAGACAGATTGGCCATAAATGCCTTATCATGGATGCTTTGTTCCAATCTTTAAGCAATCTAAGACCCAAACCTCCTTCATTTTTAGGAGCACAAATGGAGTGCCAAACAACTTTAGCCCCTGAATGACGAAGCTCAGAACCAGTCCACAAAAATGATCTAAGCAAACATTCAATATCATGCAATACCCTCTGGGGGAGAATAAAAATAAAAGACCAGTAAATCTGAATACTGAAAAGGACAGAATTGATAAGTTGTAACCTGCCACCATAAGTAAGAGTTTTGTTGGACCATGACTGGATTCTACCAAGAATTTTTTCCTTCAGCTGGGCACAGTCCACAGCTCGTAACTCGTAGATAATAAGGGCACTCCCAAATATCTAACTGGAAGAGAGCCCTATGGAATAGGAAGGATAGCTGTCAAACCCTCCTTAGATTCAATACTCGTATCAACAAAGAAAATGGAGCTTTTCTGCATGTTAGGTTGGAGACCAGAGAAATGATAAAAATCAGATAGAGTATCAACAATCAATTGGAAAGAGATCTCCCCAGCTCCACAAAGCACAAAAAGATCGTCCGCAAAGATAAGGTGCGTGATGTTAAGAGGTTTACACTTCGGATGGTAAAGAAAACCAGAAGATTGACCAATCTTGTACTGTAGCAATGCTGTAAAACCTTCCATTACAAGAAGAAAGAGGTAAGGGGACAATGGATCCCCATGCCTCAACCCCTTTTGTCCTGGAAAAAATCCCTTCAGTTCACCATTTATAACCACAGAGAACATTGGAGAAGTAATACAAACCTGTACCCAACTAATAAACTGAGCAGGAAATTCAAGAACCCTCATCATATCCAGAACAAAACCCCAACGCACAGAATCATATGCTTTCATTAAATCCATTTTAATGGCACATCTGGGCTTACCCCCATCCTTATGATAGTTCTTAACAGTCTCTTGCATAAGTAAGATATTATCCATAATAGAGCGACCTTTAATGAATGCAGACCGACAAGAACTGACAGTAGAGGGAAGAAACTGTTGTAGCCGATTAGCAAGCACCTTTGTAACGCACTTATAAACCACATTACAACATGTAATTGGTCTATAGTCCTTAATAGAGTTTGGAGAAGAAACTTTAGGAACCAAAGTTAAGGCTGTGTAGTTCCATTGTCTAGGTAGAAAACCAGTCTGAAAACATAGTTGGATAGCTTGAATAACATCACTCCCAACAACATCCCAATTAGATTGAAAGAAAGCAGAACTATAGCCATCAGGACCAGGGCTTTTATCTCCCTTAATGGACCACATAGTTTGTTTAATTTCATCCCTAGAAACCCTACTAGAGAGGGTCAATTTTTGAGAACCTAGGAGTCTTCGAGGAACAGCAAGCCTAAGCATTAAATACGCCTCCTTACTATGAAGAAAAGGAGACCCCAATAAGCCAGTATAATAACCAAGAATCTCATCTTACACTGCCTTAGGATCAATAAGCCTAATTCCTTCAGCATTAGTAAGACTTAAAATTTTATTTCGAAGACAATGGGACTTAACTTTTATATGAAAAAACCTGGTATTTTGATCTCCCAAAGCTAACCACTACACTCGAGATTTCTGTTTCTTGAAAGATTCTTCCGCCAGACTAATATCAATAAACTTCAAATGCAGGTCCTTTTCAAGGTTCACCAAAGCTGTATCATATGGATTTTGAAAGCACTGCTCTTGCACATGCAACAACTCCTCCCTAGCCTTTACCACCCTTTCACTAATTTGAGAGAAGAACTTCTTATTGAACTCCCTAAGGACAGGTTTCAGTCTCGAGAGCTGCTCATACAGTTTGAACTTAATAGAACCTGTCACAGGTAAAGACCAAGACTTCCTCAACTCCTCTTTAAATTGATCATGCCGCATCCAGAAGTTAAAGAACTTAAACGGGCTCCTTCTAGGAGTATAAAGCAGCACATTAACCAAAATAAAACAGTGATCAGAGATACCAGGTGCTAGAAAAATAGTCTCTAACTCAGGAAAGATGTCAAGCCAGGAACCATTGATTAAAGCCCTATCCAATTTACTCTTCACATTACCCTGACCACCCCTTTTATTTGACCAGGTGAACCATAGACCCTTGAAAGGCATGTCGTCCATATTAATGTCATCCAAACAAGTATTGAATTCTAGAGAAGCAACATTATCGAACCCTTCCAACCGTTCAGATGATCTTCTAACTACATTAAAGTCACCAAATTGGAGCCAAGGAGTATCCCCAATAGTAGGAGCCAATGTCCTCATATCTTCCCAAAGCCTTCGTCCATCCACCATAGAATTGTGCCCATATATACAAGAAACATAAAACAAACGCTGGTCCACTGTCAAAATCTTAACTACAATAAGCTGAGGAGAAGAAAAAATAAGATCCACTTGGAAAATCTGTGGATCCCTCGCCAGCACCATTCTAGCCACACTACCATGCACAGCATTATGAAGAACTGACCAATGAGCAGGGAAACTACGTTTAACAGCTTAATCAACATTATCCAAATGAAGTTTAGCCTCCACAATCCCCATCAAACTCAACTTATGAACCCTAACCATAGAGAATACCTCTTTTTACTTTAGGGGATCATTAAGACCCCTAATATTCCAAGCACCTAAACTAATTTTGTCCGTGAATGTTAAGCCTTTAGACCACCCCCAACCCCCTTTATTTCCCTTTTTACCACCAGGGAGAACAGCTTTTGCGTTCCCTCTACCTCTAGTTTTCTTGGCAACAAGGACAAAAGGGACATCCAACTCCGGATCCAGAACACTAGTAGGATGTTCAAACAAATCAAGCAGTTCATCGACCCCCTCCTCTATCCTTGAGTCCTCTTGGTTAATCAAAGCAAGAGCGGAAAAGGAGTTACTACCTTTGAGCACAGGGGACTGTCCAACCCCAACTGGAGGAGCCCTAGGGCTAGCCAGAGGAGTGGAAACAAGATCATCCATTAAGACCACCTCCTTACCAACAGAAATGTCAGCAGCAGGTGCAATGCATGCAACAATTCCAGGAATAGGAGCTGAAGAAGATCCATTTTCCGCAGGTTGTAAACCCTTAGAATCCGTAGCTGAAACACCCTTAGTAGATTTGACCACCCAGACAAACTTTTGTGGTTTAGCCCCCTGAAACTTAGAACCACAATGATATGCATTATGGACAAATAAATGACATTCCAAACACTTCACAGGTTTCCAAGGGTACTTGACACCAACGGTAACCTGTTCACCCATACATTCCACGTCCACACTATCAGGAAGTTCAGAGCATACTTCCACTTCAACACAAATTTTAGCATAGCTTAGACGTCGACGATTCTCAGTAAGATCATCTGCATACAATGGGACCCCAATAGCACTAGCTAGATGACTTAGTCCCCCTTCATTCCAAAGAACAAGAGGAACATTGTAGAACTGCGCCCAAATAGGGACACGAGCCATTTGTTCCTTCACTAGTTGCATCTGAGGATACCATTGTTTAAGAATAAGAAGCTTACTCCCAAAATACCAAGGCCCAGCATCAATTACTCTCCTAGCAGCATCAGCTTGAGAGAATTTGAAGAAATAAAACCCCTGCTCATTGGACATCACCTTCTGGATCCCAAACTTCTTCCATATCTGAAATGCAATGTTTTGAACACCAATAAAGGGCAGTTTCTTATCTAGAAAATACCCCACCAAACAGTCAGACCATTGTTGGTTTCTATAATATTATTTACTCAATTTCAACGCAAATGCAACCAAGGTAATATTAGGTAATCTGCCTATTCTTAATAGTGGAAAGTCTAGCACCCAATCTGGAAGAATTTTAATATTGATTTTCTAACATCCTCTCAACATCGTAATTGAATGTGTTGCAAACAGGTCAGGGCAACCGTGATCATCTTAGCCAATTGAAACACAAAAGTTTTGGCAAGTCTAGTTTTTATAAATAACGAAATCACCAATCAAGTTTAGTTTTTATATGTAACGCGTGATCTATTATTTTTAAACCGACGTTTTTCCCTTTTCTAAGTCTAATGGATATTCAAGTGGCGTGGAGTGCAATTGGTGCCTCCCTTATACTTCCATGCACATGAGCATGGTTAGATTCCCGTAAGCACCCATCCCCTTCCCTAAGTCCTATAAAATATAGTAGATTAGGATTACCGAATGACCCAAAAAAAATGTGTAATGGATATACTCTCTCTCTATCATTACTATCAATATTATGCGCTAATAGCTATAATTATTTGCCCTTTTTGACACCAAGAAGTAGTTACAAATTTGTTTGTTGTAAAAAAGAACTCTCACCTCTCCCACGGTAATTTGTAAAATAGAATAAAAGAGCTCCCAATATAAACTAATTTTTCCTCTACTTCATTTTTTCTTACTTTCTCAACCCCAATTCAATTACGACTTTGTATTTAACAATAGTGGATTGTGAAAGAATCAAGAGTTGTTGAAAAATTAGAACATTTGATAAAGTGAAAAAGAGTCGTTTTAATAACTGTTTAGGAATTGGCAACACTGAATCTGTTTCTCGCCTCTTCTGGATTTGCCAACAACATCCACCTCTCTGTTTCTCTCAGAGCACACGAAGAACACCAAATGGTCCAAATCACTCTTAGTTAGTTTCTTTCAAACGCTGAAATCACTCTTAATCTGTCACTAAATCTCTCTCTCAGTCGATTCTTCTTCTAAAATCTCTCTCTCTCTCTCACCCACCCACCCACACACACACACGGTTTCTCCCATATTTTCAAATTTTAAACTCTCTTCCTTCTTCCTCACACTTCTTCTCCTCTCTATAAATTTAACCACACAATTTATATATCTCTCTCCACCTCTCTCTCTCTCTCTCTCTCTCTCTCGATTTTAATATCTTCAAATCCTATCCTTCAAAATCAAGTAATGGCAGACTTCCCACTCTATGGATTAGACTTTGTGTTGGAGAGACAGAACAAGTGAAGATGAATATGTTCTTTCGCAGTCTATGGATGAGGCTTTTTAGTTTCATCTTGATATGTGTGTTACTTTCTGTAAGAATACTACCGTGGTATGCCCAGAGGACCACTGGCACCTAGTCGGGCCACTTACCCTTCTTCCTTTCAAGCCTCTTCTTGACCGCCCCCAGGATCGTTCTGTTCAACGCCTCTGCTTTCTCGTTGCTCAGCGGGTAAGCCGGGGTTGAATAGTAGTTACTGATCTTGTATTGGGCACAAAAAGCTCTGAACTTTTTCTAAAATTGAGACCCATTATCCAATATGATAGAGAATGGAACACCAAACCTTGTTATAATGTTCCTCCACATGAACTTTTCTACCATTAATTGGCTCAGTAATCTTCGCAAGAGGCTTTGCCTCTATCCGCATCATGAAGTAATCAGTCGCTACCAACAAGAATTTTCTGTTTCTCGAAGCTTTTGGCAATGGACCTACAATGTCCATCCCCCACTGAGTCAACAGCCATGGACTGGTAAACGACACCATATCCTCTGCTGGTGACCATATTATCAGTGCGAACCTCTGACACTTTTCACACACATACCTTTACGTAAGCTTTCGCATCTTCCTTTATGTGCGGAGTAACCCTAAGACACTGCTCGGTGGGCCATGGACCATTCACCAGCATGTCCTCCGCATGTCCCTTCGTGGATTTTGTAAAGGATCTTATCCACCATTGAGGGGTGCACACATAGCAAGTATGGGCCAGTAAAGGACTTATTGTACAACTTCCCCTCCGGTGAGATCCAAAACCTGGAAGACTTGGCATTGACCTTATGGGCTTCTCTCTTGTCGGTCGGGAGTGTTTCGTCCCGCAAATAGCTTATTATCGGGTCCATCCAACTTGGGCCCAACTCTAGGTCCAACACCGTTTTCTCGGCTTGTTCTATACTTGACTTACTCAAGTATTCAACAGCTACCGTCCTTCCGTACTCCGTTGGGACTGCCGAGGCCAAACAGGCCAATCAGTCTGCATGCGCATTTTGCCCCAAGCTGATCCGCTGCACAAGGATGTGCTCAAAATTTCCAAGAAGGTTCTTGGCTACCTATACGTAAGCTACCATCTTTTCGTTTCAGGCTTCGTACTCCCTAGATAGCTAGTTCACAATCAACTGAGAATCACAATGAATCCTCAGCTTTTTTACCCTCAATAGCTTGACACTACGCAATCCTGCGAGTAGAGCCTCGTGCTCCCCGCGGATAAGCCCTTCAGGGGAGAAGATTATTACCCCTACCCCAGATCCTTTGTTGCATGCAAATCCGTCCACGTACATCGTCCACTCTTCGACATCCTCCTTGGGGACACGGTTTCCTAGCTCGGCAGTTACCTCTTTCCCTTTGGATCCTTTATTCTTCAACAGTGATCCTTCTAGAGGTGGTAGGGGTAGCATTGACGGCGAAAACTCTGCCACGAAATCTGCCAATGCCTAGCCTTTAATTTAATTGTTGTCCGAGGCTGGTAGTCAATCTCAGATTGATTCAATTCCACCGACCAAGTTGAGATCCTTCTTGAGAAATCTATTTTTCAAAGCAAGGACTGCAGCGGGAATTCCGTATACACAACGATCAGGTGACTTTCAAAATAATGGGGCAGCTTCTTCGAAGCTGTCAATAGGGCTAGAACCAGCTTTTCGAGTGGGAGGTATCTCATCTCAACGCTTAGCAAAATCTTACTCATGTAGTAGACCGGGACTTGTTCGGCATCCTTTACACGCAAGAACGCCGCACTCACCGCATGATCTGACACCGCCAAATACAGCGTTTGCAATTCTCTGGGCTCGGGGGTTGATAACAGCGGGGGAGAGGCCAAGTACTGTTTCAACGCCTGGAACACCTGTTCATAGTCTACTCCCCATTCATACCCCACTCTCTTTTTCAACAGCTAAAAGAATGACCTGCATTTATTAGAGGACCAACTTATAAATCGATTGAGCATGACCGTCATCCCAATCAACTTTTGGACTTCTTTCGTGGTTCGGGAACTTGTCAAATTCTGAATCGCAGAAATTTGGTCAGGGCTCACCTCGATGCCCCTCTTTGTTACTAAGTGACCCAGGAACTTTCCCGAACTAACTGCAAACATGCACTTCGATGCGTTGAGCTTCAGCTTGTACCTTTTCAGCACCTCAAAGGTCTCTTTCAGGTCCGTCACGTGGTCCTTTTTCATTTTACTTTTCACCACCATGTCCTCTATATAGACTTCCATGGTCTTTCCAAGCTGCTTCTTAAACATCTTGGTTACGAGCCTCAGTTACGTTGGCCCTGCATTCCTCAAACTAAACGACATCAGTTTATAACAAAGAAGCCCTCGTGGGGGTATAAACGATGTTTTTTCTTGGTCAGGGCCGTACATAGCTGTCTGATGATACCCTCGGTATGCATCGAGAAAACTCATTCTTTTGTACCCTACCGTTGCATCCACCAACTAATGCAGAAGGAAGCTATCCTTCGGGCAGGCTATATTCAAGCTGGTGAAGTCCACGCATACCCTTCAGTTACCATTTTTCTTATTTACCACGACGATGTTGGACAGCCACCCGGGGTAATACACTTCCCTAATTGCATCAGCTTCCCAAAGCCTATCAACTTTCAATCACAGCCTCCGTGTGCTATATAGCTGACCTCATTTTCTTCTGCACCACGGGCATATGCTGGGGATCCACGTTCAAGTGGTGACAAATTACTTCGGGATCTACCCTTGGCATCTCCTGTGGTGTCCATGCAAACACGTCAATGTGTTCCCTTAGGAACCTTACCAACTCATGTTCCTCTTGCTCGGCAAGGCTCTTGCCAATTAGGAAGTATCCTCCCGGGTCATCCCCAATCTAGACCGTTTTCAATCCTTCTACTACCTTCTTGGCTGGATCTCCCCCGACATCTTCGAGTGTCGGCTGGTTTGGGACCTCGACTGATTTGACCAGGTGCGCCTCAGGAGATTTCTTCACAATCTGGACAAGGCACTACAGGGTGGCCTTCTAGTTCCCTCGGATGCATTTGATGCCATCCGGTCCAGGATACTTAATCATCTGATGGTAGGTCAAGGATATTACCTTCATCCAATAAACTCCTTAGAGAGTCGTTTCCAACTTTTAATCGTATTTGGCTGCAAATTGTGGAACCACGTCATAGCCAGGGGCAGAGGTAGCATGGGCCCACGGGGTCACGTGCCCCCCTGAAATTTTATCACCTACTCTCTTTTTTTTATAATTTTTTTACACCTATTCAAAAATTTTGGAAGAATTAAAATTTTTGGATATTGGGTTTATTGTTTATTGTGTTATCATGGATTTTCAACTAAATCAATGTACCCCTTCAAGAATTAAATGCTCGTTTCACCGAGAAAAATATCGAATTACTACTTTTTGTGGCATATTTGAATCCATCCAACTCATTTTCGAGCTTTTCGAAGAAAAGTTTGATTTGCCTTGTTGATTTTGATCCAAAAGAGTTTTTCTTCGGTGGAGCTTATGGTACTCCCTGATCAACTCAAGACTTTTATTTTTGACATGCAATCTGCTATCTACTGATAATTTCTCATGATTAAAAACTCATCAGAGTTAATTCTTTAAAAAAATGGGCAATAGAAAATTAAACTTTTGTGCTTATGTTTTGAAGCTTTTGAATACATTATATTACAAGCTATTGTGCCTAATAGAGAATATTTAATTTTTTGTGATTTGTATTTCTTTGTTATATTTTATTATAATTGTTTTTTTGTTTGTTGTGAAAATGTGCCCTCTCTAAACGCGATTCGTGGCTCCGCCACTGGTCATAGCTACATTTCCCAGACTCGAAGAGAACATCTTGCACATGATGGCATCGTCCCCCTTGTGCATGAACGAAGCCTGTTGGTAATGTTGTATGTCAGTCATAGGATCCGTATTCCTCTCATACGGTATGAGCTTACTGTGCTTCATCCTACTTGGGAGCCGCGCATCCTACAACTGTTTCGAGAGGGGGAAACCACAATTTTGCTGAGGGCCTTTCGCGCTGCGTCGATCACATGTGGTTGTTACCCCCTCCTTTTGCCATCCGGACCTACGTTCCTCCTCTCTCTCCCAGTCCGAGTCAGTCCTCTCGTATCTGTCTCGATGATGTTTTCTCAATCTTCTTTCCACTGGGTCAAACTCCTTTTTTGTGGAGAGTTCCTCCTGCGCCTTCTGGAAGTCCGGACCCTGCTATGGTATCCCTGTGTTCTAGACCTCTCTCTGTGGATTTCTCGTTTCTGTACTTCGTGAATCTCACGCTCACACTTGTTCATGCGTTTGGCACTCTCCTCCAATTCACGTTCTTTCTGGTCAAGACTATCATCGTAGTCCCAAACGCTCATAGAGCGCTTATCAGACTTCTCACGCCTTTCCATTCGAAAGGACGGAGATTTGTCCTTCGTTCTATTGATGCCACCTGACTTCTGGCTTCCTTCCTCATCTTTGCAGGCCTGAAGCTCATGCGGGGGCTTGCTCTGATCTGCCATCTCCTTATTTTCCCCTGCGGCAGCTTCTTCGGATCCGATAGCGGTATTTTATCTCCGCCTCCACCCAGATCCTATTCTGTCATGATCGTGACCTCAAAGTGTTACTTCATTTCTCACAAATGGCGCCAATTGTAAGGGTAAAAATCCTCTTAATGTAGAACTACACTCTTTGAGATCAAATTGCATGTGACAGCTCCGCCAAAATCCTAAAACCTACTATCATGAACACAGGTGAGCGCACCTATGCCTCTCATCAGTAAAGATCCTCCGATGCCTAAGTTAGTATTCGTACTAAAACCCCTATTTCGTGTTCATAAATCTTTTTATGCTATTTTTATTCTTTCACCTATATTTATTATTTTCCTCACCCAATTTGAGATATGCAGGTTCAAATTTAAAATTAGTCGTATTGGAATTGTGGGAAATCTGTTAAAAGGATAGTCTCAGTTATTTGAGAATATACTCTTATGTATTTTTGGATTTAGCATACAAAGATACGATTTAATGCTACATACACCTATGTTCTTTTGCATAGATTTTGTATCTAAATAATACTTCGTATAAAGTTCTTCCAACCTTTGTCCAATTAAGAACTTACCTATTGGTAATATTTTTCACAATCTTATTTTTTACCATGTAACAAATCTTTGTTTTTTCTTTTGTTTCACTGTACGTATATAATGGGAACTTCGTAATTTTCTCAATACATTGTAGTCACAATCATGTTCACCGTGCAAAAGTGAATTCCTCATTCTATATAGCTTATTGTGAATTTCTCATTTTCCACTGTATAGAGTGAAAAGGATTTTGCACTTCAGATGAAACTTTACAATGGAATAAACTGGTAACAACCTGAGTCAATAACAGTTAAATGTGAGTAAAATTTTTTTTACCTTTTTTTCTTTTTCACACACACACGAACAAACCCAGAACCAAAAAGTCTCTCCTCTTATGTGTACTTTTGTAAATAAATGTTCGATTATTCAACATTTAATTTTAGTTCCTAAGGTCTGGTTGTTTGGTGTGATTGCCTCACACAATTGATTGATTCTTGAGGTCAGACTGCAAAAAACTAATTTTTTCCAGGCCTACTCCAAAAATTATTGTAAAATTGATGAACGAGATTATTCATTTGTGACCAAAAAATGGTCCCTGTATGTGCATTTTCGGATATCCCTAGCATTTTCAACAAATTAAATGTGCCAGCCCAACACCTCAATTAGTTTGGATATCCAAAACAAATATAAAAAAACCAAGGCTTTATCTCATCCCAAAGGATGAAACTGCAAATACTAGGGGATAGCTACGGAAGACCCATCCACCAAGAGGACACTTAAACCTGAAAAGGAACAAAGGAGTCCTGGGTGAGGAGGACACTCCAACACCCATCCATACCCATTATGAACGGATGAGACCCAAGGGTCCAGTCCCAATGGGACTCCTCCCAAGATGTCTATATATAAAGACACCACCTCCATAAGAGAAAGGGATGAAACTCATACACAATTAATTCCATTCTCTCCATATCTCGACTGACTTAGGCATCGGAGGGGCGTTGACGATAGCCACGTCGATGCCCATAGTTTACCTTGTCTATCTTGCAGGTCATCGGTCGAGCACGCCGAAAAGCACTTCATCAGTTACTAATGAGGAAGCTTATGAATGGAAGCTTGTGAATTTAAAACTTCGGAGTGGAGATTCTGTTGCTGTACACTCAAATGAGTTTAAGAATTTGGTAAATCAGTTAGACTCTGTTGGTTTGAAGTTCGCTGATGAATTGCAGGCTCTGTTATTGCTTAGTTTTCTACCGGATAATTGAGAAACACTGGTGGTTTTTCAGAGTAACTCAGCACTGGATGGAAAGTTGAGCATGAGCATGGTAAAAGATGCTCTGTTTAACGAGGAGGCTCGGCGGAAGGAAATGGGAACGGATTATTAGGATGAGTCGCAGGCGTTAGATTTAGACGGAAACAGAGGTAGGACCCAAACGGAAACAGGAGAGGTGGCGGCAGTCGTTCTCGATCGAGAGGGGGGACGCCTATTCTTGAGAGGTCTTTTACTTGTTTCTATTGCCACAAGGAGGGACATATCAAGCGAAATTGCCCAAGGTATAAAGCGGAGAAAGGTAAAGGAAAAGACCAATCACATGATGTAGCGGTTGTGGTTCATGAGTCCGATGGGGAGCTTATGGTAGCAGTTTGAGACACTACAAACGTACGAAAATTGGATTAGGTACTGGATTCTGGGTGCTCATTTCATGTTTGCGAGAATAAGCGACAGTTTTGGAGTTATGAGGCATTTGATAGAGGGTTTGTCCGTATGGCTAATAATTCGAGGTGCCGAGTTGTTGGCAAGGGGATAGTAAAATTTCAGATGCCGAGCGGAAAAACTGTGAGACTTGAGGGGGTGCGACACGTGCTAGGGAAGAAGAAGAACTTGATATCACTCGGGATGCTTGATGACAGAGATTTTAGTTTTTCAGTGGGTAGCAGAGTCCTTCGAGTTTGCAAAGGAGACAGAGAGATGTTGTAGGGGAAGATGATTGGTGGGCTATACAGACTTGTGGGATCTGGTGTGACAGGAAGAGCTGTTGTCAAGGTTCTTCGGAGGGTGTGTGGGATTCAGGCTTAAAAGTGAGAGAGCAATTAATGCAGGATGTTCACCGAGAAGCTCAGAGGAAAGGGACAGGAATTTTGAGGATTGGAGCTCCAAAGTCAAAGAAAAGAGCCTCTTTCACTCTTGATTTGGTTAGTGGTGGTGATCTCTCCGGGGTTGTCAACACGGGAGGAGGGAAAGATCCACCGTGGACGGCGAGGAGGTGAGTCTTGCGGAGCACCCCGGTGAGGGGGTGTGGGCGCTCAAGTAATGGAGGAGCGCGGATAAAAATGGACTCCGTTGCAGTTTGGAGACATCTCGGTTGGAGACGGAGGTGTTCCGATTGGTGAGCACAGATTCCTTGGGAGGGGGTGCATCCTACCCAAGGGGGTGCAGTTTTTTCTCATGCTCGGTCGGTGTTTACCCACTCGGGTGGAGGGGGTGATTGTTGGGTCCACCCCGGTGGGCCTGTTTTTGGTAATTGGCTAGTTAGGCCCCGCTTTGTTCTCTTTCGTAAAACACTAGGGTAGTGTTTTGTTGTGTGTGGTGGCTGGAAAAGATGGAGAGCAGGAGAACCGAGAGAGAGAGTGAGAGTTGTGTTCCATTGTATTGAGAGGAGAGGGTGAGTGATTGTGAAGCGAATCACACCGGTGTAATTTCTCAATATAGTGAAACCCCCCTCCCTGTGGATGTAGGCCAGTTATTTGGCCGAACCCCATATATTCAGTGTTGCTCTTTTCTTGTTTGTGCTTGTTTATTTTCGTGCTTCTGCTTGAGGTGTTGATCGGGGTCCGGCCGTGACCCAACAATTTTCTAGTCTAACTTTTACTTATTTTTTATTTTTAAGTACCAATATTGTTGTTTTTTCTTAAATTATCTTTTCTATTGATTGGCGTTGTGCTCGCTCGATGCATGGTTAAAAAAAAAATCATATTGATGTTTTTTTTTTTTTTTTCTGTTTTCGTGTATTGAAGGGGCACAATGCGAGTTCGAGTGGTCAATTGTTCAAATTCAATTTAAAAACTTTAACAAGTGTCTTTATTAGTGGAACCGACTTCGAATCAGCTTTCAATGAGCCTAACACAAACCGAGCCCAAGTAACTAATTGAACCTGTTTTGGAGTTTGGTTTAGTGATTCGAGGGACCCAAATTGATCTTGACCGAGCTTTCAATGAGCTGAACACAAGTCCAACTAGACTAGTTTGTTTCATTTAACAGCTCTAATCCGACTACTGCAAAACATTTGAGTATGATCTTCTCTCCACATGATTTCCCTATATTTTGGATCATCTGACGCAGATTTGACACCCTTGTGTCCCATCGATTGTGCAACGTGAATATAACTTGGTGTTGTGCGGCTTGTGCCTGTACTTGGGCGTTGAAACATTCAACATAACCTTTGAAGAGCGAACGTGATGATGATGTTACTTGTGTCTCATACCTAAATTTCCTAACTTCAGTTCACCATATCTTGTATTACTTGTGTTCATGATGTTACTTTATTCATGCCAATTTAATAGTTTGAGGTTTTATTATTATTGTTCGATTAATGCAAAACAGGTTACCTGTTGGACAATCGCTGGTGAGTGCCATATCCAAGCGAAACTTGTCGATGGGTGATTACGGGTTCACTGTCACTACTGATGATGGTGGCGGCGACGCGGTGATGACTTGGAATGGGTTGACTTACTGGAAGTTGTCGAGGAACACAAGCGTTTACAAGGTCTCAAACCTTCCAGCTTCGTACATGGTATTAAACGAAACTGGTCTGTATCTAGTTGGGGCAAACAGTTCTGGAGTTGTGGTCCAGTTGGCTTTGGGTGTGTCTGGGTTTCGTATCGCTAAGTTGGATTACAATGGCAGGTTTAGTATTAAAAACTACGTTGGCTCAGGGCCGGACTTCGGTAACTCAAAGTGGGTAGACGAATTCAGCAGTCCAGTTGATGACTGTCGAATTCCTAACATTTGCAGTAAAATCGGAGTCTGTTCAGCCAGGCCCATGCCCACCTCGTCTAGTTTTCAATGCTCATGTCCTCCAGGGTTTCATAACCAAACAAACGAAGGTTGTTTGCCTGTCTATGATTCTTTGCCATCAGCTTGTATTGCTAGTGGAAATGGTTATTCAAACGTATCAACTTCTTATCTGGAGCTGGGAGATCGCATGGACTATTTCTTAAATGATTTTAGCGAGCCTCTTGTGCGTGGTGTCAACTTATCAGGTTGTGAGCACCTTTGTTCATTGAATTGTTCTTGTTTAGGATTGTTCCATGATAATTCTTCTGGTTCTTGTTATTTGCTTGAAAATCTTTCGGGCTCAATTATTGCAAATTCTACAACATATCGGATGGGTTACATAAAGGCTCAACGTGTAACCACTTCTGCAGGCCCATATGGTAAAAATGATAGTAGAGGAAATGCACTTACCAGAAAAGAAAAACCTTTCCCCATTGCAAGTTTGGTACTACTATTACCTTCATCTGGGTTCCTGTTAATCACATTAGTAGTGGTTGGAATTGTTTGTTACCGAAAAAGGAAGTCTAGAAACTCATCGATAGTGCTTGAGATAGACGGTATCCCAGGTTTGCCGGTGAGGTTTGGTTACAAAGAGATTGTGGCTGCAACATAGAATTTCAAGACACAAATTGGATCCGGAGGATTTGGGACTGTATACAAAGGCACGCTACCAGGTGAGTCCGCTATTGCAGTGAAGAAGATTACTAGTTTGGGCGTTGAGGGAAAGAGAGAATTCTGCACTGAGATTGCTATAATTGGGAACATTCGCCATGTCAATTTGGTTATGCTAAAAGGCTTTTGTGCACGAGGGAGGCAGCTGTTTCTGGTTTACGAATACATGAACCAGGGTTCGTTGGATCAGGTGCTCTTTGGGAATGGATATGTTCTGGAATGGGAAGAGAGATTTAAGATTGCCCTCGGTACAGCACGGGGTCTTGCGTACTTGCATAGTTCTTGTGAGCAGAAGATCATCCATTGTGATGTGAAGCCAGAAAACATTCTGCTTGATGATAATCTACAAATGAAAATATCAGATTTTGGGATTTCAAAGCTGCTTAGCCGTGAGCAATCTGGTTTGTTTACAACCATTAGAGGAACCCGAGGCTATTTAGCACCAGACTGGTTGAGCAACCCTCCAATAACCGATAAGTCGGATGTATACAGTTATGGAATGGTGTTACTAGAAATAGTTAGGGGAAGAAAGAACTGGTCACTGCAAATACATAACGGGAATACAGAAAACGACCAATCATCATCTCCGTCAGGGTTGGAGCATTCCATTTTCTTCCCGCTGTTTGCTTTGGAAATGCACAAGCAACGGCGGTACTTGGAGCTTGTGGACCTGAGACTTGAGGGACGGGTCACAAGCGAGGAGGAGGTTGAAACACTCGTTCGCGTAGCTTTATGTTGTGTGCACCAAGACCCAGCGCAGAGGCCGAGCATGGCTAATGTTGTTGGCATGTTGGAAGGTGGATATCCTGTGGGTGTGCCGCGGGTTGAGTCCCTCAGCTTTTTGCCATTTTTTGGCCAGAGATGGGCGGAGGTACCAAGAATCGAAGCGCACAATGTGCAGAATGGGTTGGTGCTGTTTCCACAAGCAAATGCTAGTTCTAATTGCAGTTCCAGCGGCTCGCACAATTCATTTTCCTACATGTCATCGCAGCAAGTCTCAGGTCCTAGGTAGTCCTTAATTGATGTGTGCTCTTGTAAAACGATAGCTAATTGGAGCTCTTCTATTGGCTTTGAATCCATGCATGAATGGTCCTCTCTTCTGCTAGCAGAACTGCTAGTTTGAAGTCACCGTTGTTTCCAAGATCTATTTTCTGGTATTTTCGAGAAAAATGTTGGTGTTACCTTACCCGTTTATTGACTACATGAATTTAAGTTCCTGCAATTTGTCTTGTCAAATAAAATGAACCGAGGAAAATTAATTTCCCTCATTCACCTGCTCACTGATCACTTGATTAATCACTTGCATTATAAGTTATAAGAAAGAAACGCAAAGAGGTGTACGACAAAAACGTCGTTTCAGCAGGGTAACAATCACTTCCTTATTTTTTGCTATGGATATTGTTCCGGAATTTGGTTTCTTTGTTGCTCTCGGTCCGTAGAAGAAATTGTGGTAACAATCTTTGAGAGAGTGAGATTTCAGCGCCATTTCACAAGTCTTGAATTACGGCCAGCAACCATACGTCCGCCTATTTACACAAGTCACATTCTGGCACTTGTTTTGCTGTTGCCATAAACTGTATTCTCTGTCGATCTTGGCCCGGATAAGAAAACTGTGGTAACGGGTAGGAAAGCTACTGGAGGAAGTATCGAAACCATAAGGGCAGTTTATGCTGGGAGCCTATGACTGAAGCTCTGATACTCATTCCTGCTTGTCAAGCTGAGCTTAGTTAGTTAAGAGAGGAGCCAAGCCTAGGCCCCATTTAGTCGAGTGTTAACAAGCCAAGTCCTTAAAATTGAGCCGAGTTTTTTTCAAACGAGCCGAGCTCCATTTATTTACTAAACGTGCAGAAACTCGAGTTTGACTCGTTTACTAAATGAGATGAGCTGAGCTTGCAAGCTACTCGGTTCATTTGCAGCCCTACTTTTTATGATATATAAACGGATGTCCGGGTCAGTTTGCGTGTACCTCAACTAATTTCGGGGCCCTGAAAGTAACGACCGAGCATAACCCAAGTGACCCCAAGGTTTGAAATATTTAGCCTCCATAGGAATGGAACCTTTGACCTCATGGAAAAACACTTATTGCTTTGTAGTTGGTAGGAGTTGACTGTGTTATTGACTTGGTTGTATATACTCCACTAGTATTATTAATGAAATTTCAAGTACTTCAATCTTTGGAATTTTATACTCATTATTATACTTGATTGCAAAACACAAAAAACTAGAAAGCAGAAACCCCCTTCTAACTTATAATCCAAATACTCTAGATGGTGGAAACTAGAAACGGAAGCGACACCAATGCCAGAGGAACCAATACGCGCGGCATTGGCACCAACCCACAACCAAAAAGATTGTGCCAAAAAGTCACCAAATTTTTTGCCCAATGGACCTAAAAGTACCTTTGGACCATTGATATTCCACAACTGTTCTATGGAGTCCAGCTTGAGACTGGAGAGGTCTGACTCTCTCCCTCTTTTTTTTTTCTCACTACATGTAAATTAGCCGTCCCAATAGCCACCCCCTAACCTTTTTTCTAGACCATCTCAAACACAGATCCAGGGATGCTGCGAAGTAGTCCCTGCCAAGCGCCCTGTCGAGCGCATGCAGACCGCTCATCTTAGTAATCTATGGCCTGGATTGAAAACAAACTCTTTTAGGGAAGAGTTAAACTCTCAAACTTCTTCTCTGAACGAGTTTTTTTTTTTTTAAATCTAAAACGCTGAAAACACTTTTGAATGGTTCGAATGCACCATGCACCCCTTGGCAGGGACCGCATGCGAGCGTCCCTGGATCCCTCAAACACGGTAACTTCTACCAAGTCTTAATCAATCCTTCAAATATTGACCCAATCCTTTTCCTTTCTTTCAATTTCTTCGATTTTGAATCCATACAGAACTTTTTCAAACGGCTATTATAAAGTAGATCAACTTGCCAACTTGGGCATCGAGAGATAAAGCAACCACTAAAAGAAGGCAAAAACAAAGAGAGAGAGAGAAAAATTAAATAAAAAAAAACGTCCTGACAATGATATTTACAATCGTCAGATAAATTATGGGTCCCACAAATGCATAGGGGACACAAATACATCATACAAACAAATGCAAACATGTATGTTTCGATGTGTGTCTAAGCATTATTATGAGAAATAAAGAATGACCGAAATGAGTTGTTTTACAATTCTAAATTAGTATACAATGTAATTCCAAGTGCAAAAACTATAAGGGAAAATGATGGTCAATGACATATTTTGATAATTACTACCCACCAAGGATATTTTCAGCTTTAAAGGCTTGTTTGATAACTTAAATTCAGTACTTAAAACCGAATCAATTAAGTAATAAGTGATTCAGTAGGTTTGATAACTACATTTTATATTGCTTAACAAATTAAGTACCACTGAAAATATAGGTTAAAAAGTTAAAAAAAAATTAAGTAGATTTGAGCTACTTAATTCTGGCTGAATTTTTGTATACTTATATTTAATCATCATACCTCAACCACTCCCATCAACACCTCCATCACGACCACCACCACTACCACTACCACCACCTCCACCACTCCATCACCGCCACCACCACTACCACTACCACCACTGCACCACCACCACCACCACCACCACCAGCTCTACCACTCCACTACCACTCCACCACTTCCTCCACTACCACCTCCACCACCAACACCACTACCACCACCACATCACCACCACCAGCTCCTCCACCACCACCACCACCACTCCTCCACCACCACCACCACCACCGCTCCTACCACCTCCACCACCACCACCACTCCCACTTACCACTCCACCACCACCACCACTATCATCACTACATCACCACCACCACCACCACTCCCACGTGCCACTCCACCACCACCACTACCAATACTACATCACCTCCACCACTGCACCACCACCTCCATCACTCCTCCACTATTACCATAAGTATATGGTGATTTTTAGTAAATTAAGAGAGAATTGGAACAAAATTAATTCATCATTTTTTTAATTCAGTATTTAATATATTTATCAAACATCTTTTCAGCTTAAAATTTCAGCATTCAATTTTCAGTACTTAATTTTTCAGCTTTCAGTTTTTAGTTTTATCAAACAGCACCTAAGTTTTGGGTTCGAGGTGTTATGTCATCCAACGTTGGATGCTCTTCCTTTGTTTTTTTCTTTGTCGTGTGGTGAGTATGATTGACTCACTCTTGTTTTTTCTTTCCCTTGATGTACCCCTTTCGAGCTAATAAAATCTTTTCGTTTGTTGAGCAAAAAAAAGGATATTTTCAGTATTAACAAATATTCTCAGCATGTCCTTGACGGGTATTAATTATCAAAACACGTCCTGGACCGTCATTTTTCCAAACCATATAAAACTACATTGACGCACATGATTTGTGGGGTCCACATCACACATGTTACATGATAGGCTACTATTCTATCGTATCGTGTATTTGTCGAGGTATTTGTGTTTTCAAAAGGTCTAAGAATGTAATTCCGGACAACAATATCTATATCCATTTGATAGATGTGAGTCGATATGCACGGAACAATCTACCTAATAAAACACAAAGGTGTGGGCTCCACACAAACACAAACACATCTAAAGGCTGAGATTCATTTGATTCAAAGACTGTGATGCATCCTCCTATATTCCCAGTTAAGTGCCCATGATTTTAGCCTAAATTACACAACTTGCATCCCTCTTCTTTCACGTTTCAAATTTCAGATAAAAAAAAAAACCCTCCTTCTCAGACAGACGCCTCTCTCTCTCACTACCGTTTCCCTTTCCTACGAAAATCCACCACCACGGCCTCTTTCCTCTTCTCTTTCTCTCTCCCTTTCCTACAAAACCCCCCAAACGCCTCCTCTTTTCTTGTCCTCCTCTCCCCTCCCTCACTCTCTCGATTGTCCCACTCCGACACACCACTACCACCGCACCTCTTAGCACCACCAGGCGCCATTCCCACCATCAACGCACCACCACGAGGTATCTCTCGCTCTCGAAATGGCTGAGTTTGTGTGCGTATGAAGTTGAAATGCTTACATTTTCGGCAATTGCAAACATTCCTCTTTTGGTGGCAGATTTGTGAGGGTAGCTATAGCTTTCGAGTGCTGCAGCTGCTATGCTGTCCCCATCGATTGAAATCAAACAGTTATAGCTTATGTTTTCGGCAATTGCAAACATTCCTCTTTTGGTGGCAGATTTGTGAGAGCAGTTATAGCTTTCAGGTGCTGCAGCCACAATGTTGTCCCCATCGATTGAAATCAAACAGTTATGAAGAGTGTACCATTAAACAGTTATAGCTTAAGTCCATTAATTAGGATTGAGAATGTGGAAAAAAGTAAAGACAAATACATGTCAAAACTTGCAGCTTGAAATTGCTTATGAGAGGTATTTTTAATTTGTACCTGTTAACTTCTTGGCCACCATGTATTTGTTAAAATGTATGTGTAGAGTCTGTTAGGGTATAGGGGGCTTTTTTTGTCCCAAAATTGGTTGATTAGGTTGTTAGGGTATATCTATAGCTTCTTCCCTGTGGTGTAGTTTGGCCATTTGTCTGCCTTTTTCATGACGGACCAAAAGTGGTTGATTTTGTGTAGTTTTGCCATTTTAACGCTCCTTTGAAAATTGATCATAAGTTTCAAAGCTAAACACGCAGTTAAATTTACGAAGAGCTGGGAGGGTTCTGATCATGTCATGTGGGAAGAATAAAGAACCAGCAAAATATGTTGGCATTTGTTTCTTTCTTTGTTATACAGGGGTTTTGAACGGACCAATTCGCGTCGACAGTAGGATTAATCTCTCTCCCATAAAGTAGTCAAGGTGTGCATCGTTGGTCCGGCAATATTCACCAAAAAATTTGCTAGCACCACACCTAAGAATGAATTTGTGAAAAACCATGCATGCACTTGATGCGTAGTTTGGCCTGCACTTGATTCACCAATCATAACGTAGTTTGGCCTGCACTTGAAGTGCCACGTGAAGTGAAAAAAAAAAAGTGACTGCTTATTTGGTATTGGTTGTCAAAACGTAGGCTCTGTTTGAAACTTAAGGAAAAGAAAAGAAAGGAAAGGAAAAGAGAGGACACATGATACCATGATGCACGGACACGGACATGGACATGAATACGGACATGGACACAGACAGCTAAGTTAATGGGATACTATGATGCACGGACACCGATACGGACACGGAGATGGACACGGGGACACGGGAATTCTAATCTAAAAAAATAGGGACACAGAAACAGAGAGCTTTCTTCTTCTTTTTTTATAGTGTTGAGTGGGGGCTGTTTCAAAACCAAAACGGTTGCCTTTTTCTTTTCAACCTAAATCTCGATCATCCATTTCCGAAAAATGATCTACTAAGTAGCAATTGATTGGCGATATGAACGACTAGAAATGGCATTGATCGATTAAATCCAAAATACTACTACTTACTAAAGAACATAGAGAATCCGAACCATTTTTTTTGTCAATTCTGTTTTGTGGGGATATCTCTTGAGTTAGTGTGCATTTTAATCAAGCCACCTTCGTTAATTGGATACTATGATGTACGGATACGGATACGAATACGGACACGGACAAGGGGACACGAAAATTCTAATATAAAAAAATGGGGACACAGACACGGCGGGGGATACGCCACGTGTATATTTATTATGCAGAGCACTGGCACAAAAGTGAAATGGCACACGCCACGGTCTTCTATATAGATTTCAATCCTTTCATATACCTTTGTCGTAGGACGAGGTGCACAAAAGTGAAATGGAAGAAAAGTGAAGGTCGCATTGGAAGGAAAGAGTACGTATGTCGAATCGTGATGCTTCAAATTCGTAAGCATTCCCTTATCATGCAGAGCACGGGCTGGTGTGCTTATATCTGCTTTTATGTTGTTAAATGCAGAGCACTGGGTGGTGTGTTTAGATTTTTTCTAATTTCGTTGATGTAGAGCACTAACTGATGTGCTACTTGGTTTTAACGTTTTTCTTGGTATTTGTTTACTGGAATTCTATAAGCAAATTAATAGTTTTTTGTATCTAGCTTAAATGTATAGTTGGGGGAGTGTCATAAGAACGGATAATTCTCTTTCGTACCATTAAGAAGAGGATCACATACTACACACTAATATTTGAGCCACTAGCTAGCAAGTGCCGTAGGCACAGACTATTCCAACCGGGATGCGAGTGTCGTAGGTATGGACAAACACTAGTATTTATAAAAGTAGTTTTGGCCAAAATTGTGTTGGTGATCGCATTGCTCTTTGTGCATGTGTTTGGAATTGGCATTGTTTAGCCCGCCATTCATTCACAACAGAGTTACAGTACCTATAGTCTCTCTCTCTCTCTCTCTCTCTCTCTCCTCATCTTGCATGGCCTTCTCCTTTCCTCTCCTCCTCATTCCCCTCCTCCTCCACCTCATCCATCTCCCCACCTCATCCCCCCTCCCCACCACCTCTTCCCCCCTCCCCGACTCCCTCTTCCCAGACTTCACCGGCTCCTACACGGAAGTCGGCAATGGCAATAACGTCGGCCTCCAGGCCGCTGGACCTTTCTCCGCTGCCATGACCTACACCTCCTACCTGGCGGTCGTCCACACCGCCTCCAGCACAATCGTCTGGTCCGCCAGCCGCAATTCCCTCGTCCGCTACATCGACACCACCATCCGCCTCAACGCCACCGGTCTCTACATGGAAGACCGCGGCGGGGAGTTTGAGTGGTCTACGCCGCCGTTTAGCTCTCCGGTTTCCCTGCTCAGCTACAGGAGTGGAAATCTGGTCCTGTTCGACCATTTTAATCGGTCGTTATGGGAAAATTTTGATTACCCCACCGACAGTATTGTTAGCGGACAACGTTATTGTTGGTTCTTCTTCTTCTTTTTTTTTTTTTAGGACAGGCAAGAAGTGTTAGTTGTTAGTGGTGATAGCGGGATTTGAGTCTTGATCTTGTGCACTAATACTACATACCTCGAAAGGGAGTTAAAAATTAATGGTTTAGATTCACTTTAATGTATGATACAAACATTCAAGTACAGTAAATCTGAACCATTAATTTTTTTTTTGGAATATTTTGGAAGTACTCTTTCGGAGTACATAGAATTATTGGAGGGCATATGGTGCATTCCAACTTGGCTACCACCCGATTTGCATGGTTAAGTACTTTAAGTTTTAAATTTGCCCCGATCACGATTTTTTTTTTTAATCAAAATATGTATTGCTTCACAAAGCCTCTCGTCCCCCAATTTTAATTTTCTAGAATGTTAGCACTCCCACACTGTCCCATTTCGATAGCCTCATGCGAAAAGACGTGAGATTTTTCAGATACAAATAAAGTATTTCTCTTCATAATTTTTTGAATTTTTTTGCATCATATTAAAGAGCTAATCGAGATCTTTAATTTGGTGCGGAAAAACTCAAAAAATCGTTTACAGAATCACTTTATTTTGTGTCTGAAAATTACACATCTTTTTTGAAGGGACTATCATATTAGGACGTGAGTAGTTCTTAAAACTAAGAGAGGGAGAAGATAAAAAGGAACTATACGTGTGAATAGTGGAAGAGAGAAAGTTCACCGTTGTTTCCAAGATCTATTTTCTTGGTGTTTCCAAGTTCTTACCTGTTCTATTGACGCTGGGAATAGGATGGAAGGGTAGGGGCCCCTTGTTGTGATCTATTTCGGATATATTTGTACTTGGTACGAGTCGACCATGTTATTGTCATGTAATTCCAGGTATCTGGGGATGTTGCAAAAGTGCTCCTTGTAGAGCGTTGTAGTGCATTACCACAACCGTTCAAAAGTATTTTCAACGGTCCGGATTAAAAACGAACTCTTCCAAGAAAGAGTTAACTCTTTCCTAAAAGAATTTGCATACAATCTCGATCATTGATTGTCAAGATGGACGGTCCAAATATGCTCTGCAGGGCGCTCTACAGAGAGCTACTTTGCAACAGCCCTTCCAATAGTTGCTACTTTTTTGCCCGGTCGAATTCTGTATGGATGTTATATTCCACTAGTACTAATGAAATTTCAAGTACTTTCGATCATTGGAATTTTATACTTCGTATAATAGATTGCAAAACACAAAAACTATAAACCCCCTCCTAACTTAAAACCTAAATATTCTAGATGGTGGAAACAAGAAACGGAACCGATCGATCGACATCAATGCCGGTGGAACCAATGCGCGCAACATTGGCATGAACTCACAACCAAAAAAGATCGTACCAAAAAGTCACCAACATTGGCATGAACCCACAACCAAACAGATCTCAGCTGCCTCTCCGTTTATTGCTGACATGAAATCTGAACCATCTATCGCCGAAATTCAACACACAGCAGGCTCCCTGATTTCCACCCCTAACTTTTTTCTAGACTGTCTCAAACACGACAACGTCCGCCAAAGCCTTAACCAATCCTTCAAAATATTGACCCAATCCTTTTCTGTTTCTTTTAATTTCTTCGTTTCTAAATCTAAATTACAAAAAGACAGAGAAAGAGATAATTAAAAAAAAGACCATGACCCAATTTCTTCGTTTCCACCGTCTTATTTTCTTTGCTTTTGAGTTAAAGCATCTAACTCCAAACCAATTGACAAGAAGTGGAGAAGCCACTCAGACTCATATACTAGTTTTAAAGGAGATAATAAACCGATATGGGACAAACTCTAACATTTTGACTTTCAATCTCGACAATGGATACAATAATCAAGATAGAGAAACGAAGAGAGAGAAACAGAGAATCCAATATTAATGTACAAGGAATAAACAATTTTTACCCACCAATTAATTACTCCTTCGAGATAGAGAGCTGGTTTGAGTCATTGATCTCTCACCGAGCAAGTAGATAATTAGACGATTGAGGGGGGAGGGGGGTGTTGTGTTTGTCAATTTTTCACTTACCGTCGATGATCGACAGAGAAATGTTCAAGTGCTGAAATGTGGATGTTTGTGGTGGAGTTTAGTTCATTGCCGTATTTTAGGACTTCTCTGGAAGCAAACTTAGTGAAGTAAATGGAGATTCAAGAAGAACAACAAAGGGACTTTATTATTCTTCAAAGTAGAAGTCAATCGACAGTGGTAACACAGTCGATGAGACGGTTACGTTATAAGCTACTCCTAGTATGAGAAAGGTAAAGTACAGATAAAAAGTAGAAGCCTTTAGGCGATTGAGTAGAGGTTCAAAACGTCTTCAGTCTTTGTATTTATAGGCTGTTACTTCGACTTGAAATTCAAACCAGATGGAATTCCCTCCTCTAATTTGAATTGAGCAGTTACTTCTTTACTTCCTCATCTTACTCCACGATCTGCATGAGGCAGTTATTTCTCTCATGTTGTGCTCCTTCCTTAACTACCCAGTCTACCCATCATCATTTCTCTAGATATGTCTTGCTTGTATATTGTTGGTTTGCCAAGCGTTCCTCACTTCAAGCACGTCCCTAATCAATCGATTAGTCAATTTTTACCTTGTTATGCTCACGTTACAGCCGATTTGATTTTCTGGCCGTTGCCACGTGTCATTAGTCAATCTATTCGACCAACAATTTTGACTTACTAAAATATGGTGTAGACAGGGGGACAAGATGATTATCCTAAACTTCGAGGACTCCAAAATTCGAAGGTGCTGTAGTGCATGACCACTGGTTTCGGCAACAGAGGGGGAGTGGTTGTGGTCGCCTTCATGAGTCACGATGCGGAAGCGGGAACCCTGTTGCCCCGTCGTCATTCTGGTTCAAGCACACCAATTCAATAGCACTCGGTTTGGCCTCCCTTTATGCCTTGTTTCGATTAATTCCACCTGTCGTTTTGGAGGTAAAAGAAAAAACTGAACTTAAAAGCACACCCATTCAAGAGAAAAAATTTGGCAAAAACAAAACGAATTCATTCACAAATAACTGCATTTAGCTTCTCAATCATAAATAAAATCATTCGCAAGTTTTAATTTAATCATTGAATCATCCTAAAAATAAATATCCTCCAACAACAATCATCCCAAAAATAGTTTCGAGTGCTACCCAAGAAGTGAGACCACAAATATAAGTTTGAGAATTTAAAAAAGGAAGCGTCGCATTCCATTCTGATACATGGTTTTTAGGTAACGCATCGATACACTTTTATTTTTACACGTTTTAGTTGTTTTTTGTTTGTTAAGAGGAGCAGCTATAGATTGTGTTTTTAGGCTATCAACAACAGCATAATCAAGAGTAATAGGTTTCTAAAGTTCACAGTGTTTGTGTAAAATATGACTCACAATGGTATAATCAAATTTAGCAACCTCTTTAGAAATAATCAAATTTTGGATTTTGGATAACTAAAACTAGCAATCTTTTTTCCATAACCAAATTTAGTGAACCCCACATATTCTGAATCAGCAAAAATTCTATGCGCACAACCGTTGTGTTAGTGGTGTAACTAATTCTAGCCGTCCGGATGTGTTTGGACGGTCTAGATTTAAAAACAAAACTCTTTTAGGAAAAAGTTTTAACTTTTTCAAGAAAGAATTTGAGCAAATCCTGATCATTTATTACAATAAAGGATGGACAGAGATTGGTTGGGTTTCTTGTTTTACACAACGGTTGTGCACGTACGTAGCACTTTTGATCAATCAAATACACCCATTATTACACAAAAACCTCTATCCCTTTCCTCCCTCCCTCGCTCTCTCTCTCTCTCTCTCTCACCTTTCTTTTGCAGCAACATTTTCAAAAAACTAATTTACTAAAAAACTAATTTCCCCAAAAATTATTTTCTTAACTGTTTGTTTTTAAAAACTGTTTTTTCAAAATCTTTAATTATATAAAACTATTTTTTAAAAACCATAATTATACAAAGACTATTTTTTAAACTATTATTTTCAAAAAATAATTTCAGAAACATTTTTCTTATTCTAATAAGTAGTTTTTATTAGTTTTAGAAAATCAATTTTTATATTCACATTTTAGTTTTTTTTTAGTTTAAAAAGCTGATGTGGTAAATTTTGGTTATCCAATTTTGATTATGTCATTGTGGACCTCTACATTGCTAAACTTAGCAATCTTGTAAATAGATAATCAAAAGCTGATGTGGTAATTTTTGGTTATCCATTTTTGATTATGTCATTGGAGATAGCCTATATTGAGTATTATTCAAACAGATAACTTTCAAAATCTTGTCGCTCATGTTTTGGCTTCCTTGTATATGATCTGAACTGTTTGTTAGTTAAATGATCTGAACTGTTCATTAATTAACAATAATGTTTGGGGTACTGTCTTTTAAATAAAATTAGCTCAATTGAATATGTGTAAGTGGTTGATTTAATCTTTCAAGTTTATTCCAAAATTTAAGATTGTGAATTCGGGATGAAAGATCTGAAGATTGAATAAAAACTTATGGTACATATTCAATTGAGTTAATTTTTTGCACGAACGATTATTTTAAAATAAACAAACGGTTTGAATTATTCGTATAGAACCCAAAAATTTGAGGTCTCTATATTTTGGGACCCATAATATTTGAACCATCCATTTTCGAAATTGAACGGCTGGTTGGGGTCACCCCCAAGGACAATAGGTCCCGGGTTGGGTTCGGGTTCGGGTTCGGGTTCGTTTCTGTACCCCTCTTAAAACCTCTCATTCACAACAGAGTTGCAGAGTACTCTCTCTCTCTCTCTCTCTCTCTCTCTCTCTCTCTCTCATCCTGCGTTGAGAGCTGTTAATCGCCCCTTCCGTGTCAGGCCCCCTGACACGGGCCGCCTCCATTTCCCCCTTTTACCCCCACTTCCACATACTCCCTCTCTCTCTCTCTCTCTCTCTCTCTCTCACCGCAGTCTTAGGCTCCGTTCCGGAAACCTTCTTAAAAAATAAGAGCTATTTCTTACGCTTCTTTTTCGAAAATAATAAGGGTCTTCCACAAAATTCAAATACAAAATTTACTTCATGCTTTCAAACTCAAAAATAATGTAAATGACACCGTATTAAAGATCTCAATGAGATCTATCAAATAAGATCCATAGTGATAAGAAAATTATTTGCGTAAATACATGATTTTTGAGCTTGAAGTTGCCGTATACAAGCACCCTACACACCTCGGATGCCGTTGATTCCCGCGCCAGCCCCCTCGGTTTTTTTTTATAGAATTTTTGGACGGCTCGGATAGGCTGTCCGGTGGCCGGAGACGGCCCGGCGCAGCCGCCGGTACGATTTGCCTCCCCGTCGCTGTAGAGACTCGTGAATTATTATTATATTTCCCAACAGGAAGTTCAAGTTCATCAGATAGAAAAAAGAAAAAGAAAAAGAAAAAAAAAAGATTCATTAGGAGGGAGCAACACATGCAAAGTGGCAGAAGAGAAGGTGGTGGTTGGTCAAGGAGGAGGTAGAGACATTATCAGGAAAGCTTCATGACAGTGGAGAGGGTGGACGACTGGAGCTAATATCAATGTTCGGTAGAGCTGGAGACAGCAGAACCACTTTTGCCAGGGAAGTGTACGAGCATCCTTGGACGTCAGATGCCTTTGAAATTCGTGCCTGGGGATATGATCCTTATTATTATGTTGAGACTATGAAGTGGAATTGGTTGATTCGTATTTTCGAATTAGCTACCCCAAACAAACATGGAGATTGCGAAAAGAGTAGTGAGGAAAAATTGGAAGAAGACACGCACAAATGCTTGAAGGGTAAGAAATATCTCCTTGTCAAGGATTACAAATGGGGCTATGGTGCCTGCATGGGATGATATCCGAGGATCACTCCATAAGGAATGCAATGATGTCAGTGAAATGTTGTTCAATAGTCGACTCGTTGAACCTAATTGCATCCACTGTGCCACTCGTTATTTGGCTCCCTTATCAAAAAGTTGCAGTTTAGAGTTGTTACAAAAGAAGGTATGTGTTTCAAAAAGAAAAAGAAAAAGAAAATTAGTAGACATAGTATATACTATATAACTAAACATAATGATTTGAACATATGCTTCCTTGTACTTTTGTCGTATCTTTCCTATTTTGTAATTTCTTTTTAAGAATTTCTATTTTTAATATTTCTTATTCTTGTCATATGAACTGTTAAACTCCTATTACTTGGTTAAATTTCTTTTCTCGTTACAAATTATTAAATAAAAAAAGAAATTGACACAAAACTAACAATCTAAAGAAGAAAAAAGATAAGACAAATAATATTGTCCAAATGGAGCCTAAGTTAGGGTGTCTTCTTCAAAGCTGTGGGGTGTGGTAATCACACAAAAGTCGGGTGGTATTGTAGACTGCCATTAGGTTAGAATGGTGGTGATACGGAAAAAGAGAAGAGGAGGTGGTGAGAGAGTTTTCGTGAATTTATCAATTTCTTGTTATTTAGTACTATTAGTAAACTAAGGGTAGTGTTTGTTTAGGTGAATGGATTTCTCCTAATGTTAGGTACTTCCATTTGGTCAGCTAGTAGTTTACTAATAATGGACTCCAAATGTTAGGTTGTCGTGTGTCCTTTTAATCCTTGTATTCATCTTCAAAGATTAATAGACGCGGTATCCATGAAATTTATCCAATAAGAGTAATTATTAAATTGAATATGCCCACCAATGGCGTGCGGCATTTGGACTTATACATCATTGTAATGACAATTTTATGTATCATAGCTAGTGGAGCTGTTATTTAGCCGCTACTAGATCACAATTCTAGAGCTGTTTCATCAATTTGCTCGTCCTTTATCTTATCTCTTAATTCACTTTTACCGGATCATTCTCTTGTTGGAGAGAGAGAGAGAGAGAGAGAGAGAGAGAGATGGGTGACACTTATGTTGATTTTTTTCCAGGATACCTTGAAGCAGCTTATAATGAGTTCCAAGGTCGAATCAATTATAAAAGAGATGCATCAGCTCGATTCTCTAGAGGAGAAGATAAAGTATATTAGACAATTTGTCGAGGTTACGGAGAAGAAACAAGTCGTGCATTCAAAAGTGATGAATCTAGTGAGGCAGATCAAACATGTGGTATTCGAGGCAGAGAATATCATAGAATTGTTTGTAGTTCACGCATTTAACGCTTATCAAAATCAGGATCATCTTTTCCTTGACCTTGAAAGTGTCAAAAAGGAGATCAAGACTCTTACAGCTATGGTAAAGAAAATGTACGACGAGATATGTGTGACATTAATGGACTAGCAGGCAAAAAACTGGAGAACTCTTTTATCGAAAGAGAAGGTATGGGTACATATTTTCAGTATTTTAATATTCAAAGACTAGTTAGTGTTCTATCTTTTCAGTTTCGGCTATATATATCGGGCTCTTATGAGGATAATATCATGTCATAAATATGATATAAGCAAAGCAAATTTCTTTAGCGACAAGCTTTGAAAAATGGGAAATGAGAAAATTTTCTATTCAAAAACACATATTTAAATTTTTAATACTCTTACTATGACCCTATTAGAGAAAATTTATGTGATAGGAAGTTATGCTAAGTAATAGTCATCAATCAAATTCACGAAATTAAATAGATAGAGAAAGGAATGGAAAAGCTTGTGGCTTAGGAAGGATGCACCCCTTTCTGCACGGGGTTGGATGATGTTTTTTCCCCAAGATGCAACAACCTTCAAGTTCCTTTTTTTGCAGCGAATTAACTTGGTTTTCAAATAAAATATATGAGTAAAATACTAAATTAAAACAACATGCCCCTCATGTAACTTTTGGCTCCGTCCTTGATCATAACCCTTCTTTTTATTTCCCAACAGGAGGTTCAAGTTCATCTAGAGGGAGCAACACATCCAGAGTGGCAGAAGAGAAGGTGGTGGTTGGTTTCAAAGAGGAGGTAAAGACATTATTGGGAAAGCTTCAAGACAGTGGAGAGGGTGGACGACTGGAGATAGTATCATTTGTCGGTGCAGCTGGAGATGGCAAAACCACTTTGGCCAGAGAAGTGTATGATCATCCTTTGATGTCACATACCTTTGAAATTCGTGCATGGGTCAATGTTTCTCAAGATTATGATACGACTATGAAGAGGAATTTGTTTAGTCCTATTTTGGAAATAGCTTCCCCGAAAAACAAGGAGATTACGAGAAGAGTAGTGAGGATAAATTAGGAGAAGACACGCACAAGTGCTTGAAGGGTAAGAAATATCTCATTGTCATGGATGACATATGGGGCATTGAAGCTTGGAATGATATCCAAAGATCACTCCCTAAGGAATGCAAGGGCAGCAAAATGTTGTTCACTAGTCGACTACTTGTTGAACCTAATAGCATCCACTGTGTCCCTCATTATTTGGCTCCCTCGCCAAAAAATTGCAGTTGGGAGTTGTTACAAAAGAAGGTATTTGTTTAAAAAAAAGAAAGAAAAGAAAATTAGCATATGTAGTATAACTAAACGTAGTGATTTGAAAATATACTTCCTTATACTTTTGTCATATGTTTCATATTTCTAAGTTCTTTCTAAGAATTTCTATTTTAAATATTACTTGGTTCAAGTTTAATGCAATTACAACTACAGACATCTAATATTGCACATGTATATTTTGAACAGGTATTCGGAAAGAAATCTTGCCCACTGGAGTTGGTTGGCATTGGGGAGCATATAGCAGAAAAATGTGATGGACTACCACTCGCGATTGTCGCAATAGCTGGGATTCTTGCAATGGAAGACAAGACATTGTACGTGTGGGAGGAAGTTTCCAAATGTTTAAGTTCGATCATTGCCAAAAACCAGGATGACTGCATGGAGATACTAGAACTTAGTTACAATCACCAGCCTCTTCATTTGAAAGCATGTTTTGTTTATATTGGAGGATTCCCCGAAGATTCTGAAATCCTCGTACGCGAGTTGATATGGTTATGGATCGCGGAGGGATTTATTCAGCAAAGTGAAGTGGATAAAAGCTTGGAAGATGTAGCAAAAGATTATTTAAGCAGTCTTATTGATAGAAGTATCGTAATGGTAGCTAGGAAAAGGTCATTTGGAGGAATTAAAGCATGCCGTATCCATGATCTTTTGCGTCAATTATGCTTGAAAAAAGCCAAGGAGGGTAATTTCCTTGAGCAAATTTACTGGGATGGCCATTTTTCACCTTTTGGTGCAACTAAGCATCGTCGCCTAGGGCCTTTTACTCAAAACCTTCGTTCTTTCTTGTGCCTCAGCTTGCAAAACTCCACTCTATCGTGTGAAACAGATCTGTCATTCTTTGCTGATAACTTTGAACTTCTTAGGGTGTTGTGTTTTATATCCTCTAAATGCCAAGGAAAAATAGGAAGAATGTATCATTTGAGATACTTGGCCCTTCATTTACCAAAGGTCGACACATTGGACTTTGAATCGCCAATTTCCCACCTCTTCAACCTAGAAACCCTTAACCTTCGGTTGGCTTACGCGTCTTGGGAAACCATTCAACTGCCTCTAGATGTATTTAAGATGGTTAAGTTGAGGCATCTGTATGCCAAAAGAGGGGTATTCAAATATCATTTTAACTGCCTTTATCCTAATGCAGCAGCTAGAATTGGTTTTGACTGTTCGTCCAAGTTGGATAGCCTACAGACCTTGCATCCAATATGTCCTTGTGAGCTTTGCCGAAATTTCTTCGTAAGGACTCCCAATCTTAGGAAGCTAGGATTTTTTGGAGATCTAATATCCAATGATTCTGTTTTGATGCTCCCTGACCTAGAGTTCTTGAAATGCCTTAAGAGTTGAGACACTCAGTTTTTGCAACAGCCGTTACCCGGCCAAGGCAACTTCCCTTCCTCCAATGCTGAAGTTTCCTCCGACTGTTACGCGGCTAACTTTGAAAAAAACGCGCATAAAGTGGGAGGAGCTATCAATCCTCCAAACCTTGCCGAGCCTTGAGGTTCTCAAATTATCAACGTTGGCCTGTCAGGGACAAATTTGGAACACAAGTGAACTTGAGGGGTTCTCTCAACTCAAGTACTTGAGGTTACAAGATTTGGACATCGAAGAATGGAATGCTTCTGAAGAAAAATTTCCGAGACTTGAGGTCTTAGTGGTTAAATCTTGCGCATTTCTGAAGTGGATCCCGATCGAAGCGAATCTAAACGAACTTCGTGAAATTGAGGTAAGGAGGAGCCGTCGCTCTGCGGAGGAATCGGCCAGGGAGATTCAGGAGGAGCGAAGAAATACAAGAGGAGATGATGATTGCATAAATCTCTTGACCCTATCTAATGTTTCATAATTGGAGCCACGACAAAAGTGACTATCCCAATGAGTTGTTTTTACATTTGCACAATACGAACAGTTATTGGAAGCGTCGTTTTGTAGATATTTTCTGGCCAATTAGTACAGGGTTGACCTGCATAACTAGCACTGATCCATTGATAAAGTTGTTTTATGATTAATTTCTTCTATCTATAGTTTCTAAGAATAACATTTATGTTTGTTGTAGTGCTATATTGATCCCAGAAATGGATTAAAATTCTTTTCCCAGCAAGACGGGTTATGCTATGTCAACAACATAGAAACCAACTGTTATAAACCCAACGGGAAGAGAAAAGGCAGCCATAGCCGCAAAGCTAAATTTTAACAAAGCATTTCTGTGTTCTGCACCGTTATTACTTAATCTGTGTATGGATTCCAAGGTTTTGTCGTCGCTTTCTTCTTCTTGAAAGTCCATAAGCGAGGACAATGTAGTTCTGTTCGCCCCCGTCTCGGGGCTCGCAGGATTATGTTCACTAGTGTTGCAGTTTGCTCATTTTGCTTCAGTCAGCTTGGTGGTTGTAATATCATTCAACTCCAGCAATACTTTTACCTCTGATGGCCGGATCTTCTAATCCACGACACTCTCAATTTTTGGAAATTTTAGTCGATGGGGAAAAAGTTTCTTGGCCAAAGGTTGGGGTTGTTCTGTTGTGAGCATATTGAATAAAAAACAAACAAAAAAATATCGAATACTCCCTCCGTTCTTATTTGATAGATCTTAATTATTTATATAAAATAATAATTTTAAAAACAATAATATATGTCGACTGATATAAACCATTAAAAATGTACACACAGAACCGTAGTGGACAGTTTAAAAGGAACATTTGGACTGGCGATTTTGCATAGTAGTTGCTGCACAAGCTGTTCGATCAACGCAACAAATCCATTCAGCAAGTATATCGATTAGATAGGTGGACATGTTGATTCCATGTGAATATTTATAGAATATAGAGCAGCGGTTTTTGAATTCTCTATATTTTAGATCATCAAATTTGTACATATTTTTTCTACAGTTGAGATTTACGGGTAGTAAGACTAGAAATATACTTTGAAAGAATGAATATTTGAAAGAAAGATGAAAGAAAAACTAAAATTAATGTTTCCTAATCTTATTCTGATTCCTTATTTTTGAATTTTTCATACTTTCCTAACAGTTAATCAGTTATCAGTAAAAAATGATTGCTGTGATCTAGGACTGTCTCTCTCTCTCCCTCACACGTTAATTTCAAAATGGATTCCAATTTTGAATCCAAAACTGTTTTCTCTCTCACACATACGTTTAGCGCTCGCTCTCTCTCTCTCTCTCTCTCTCTCTCTCTCTCTCTCTCTCTACATATATATATATATATATATATATGTGTGTGTGTGTGTGTGTGTGTGTGTGTGCGGGTGCGCGTGTGTGTGTAGGCCCTGTCATTTTTTAATATGTATTCAGATTGCTAAATGTTTAGTTGGTTGAGTGATTGAGGGAAAAAACTGATTAATTATATATTTGGTTATTTAATTCATTGCAATATGTTGGTGTCAACAAATGTATTGATTTTGTTGCATTTTGATTCTAAGTCATAGTTTCATCTTCGCCTTCAACGAGTTGAAAGCTGAAAGCCAATGAAAATATACATGCATGTGCCTGTGATTCCGCATTGGAATTAATTTTCTTATTTAACATAATTTTCTATAGTACATAGTGCAAGGCCGGGTGTAGGGTCCATCCATACTTCACAAAAGATAAGCTATTGCAATGGATGATTACTTTGATCATTGGTTTAGGCTCGTTCTCCTCCTTTCAGTAAAGTACTCACACTTTTTGCACATATTACTCAATTGTCGTGTGGGTTTATTTACTCCTAATAACTGTACATTAATGTCTCTGTAATTTTTCAAAAAAAAAAAAGAGAGAAGAATACCAAAACTTTTCAAATTCTGTGTTAATTTGAAAAATATATATAGAGGAACATTCCGGGGAGACAAAAAAAAAATTACTTCATCTCAACCATTGAAGCAACTGCTGAGATTAGAAGTTCACAAAAAATTACTATTGGACGCAAAAAATTACTCCTAACCACAAAGAATTACTCCTGGCCACAATAAATTACTCTTGACCGCAATGAATTACTCTTGGCCGAGAATTACTTTTGGCCTCATCAAATTGCACTTGGTGCATCGAATTGCACTTGGACACGAAGAATTCCTTCTGCCTCCCAAGAACTACTCTTGGCCGCTATGAATTGCACTTGGCCGCATCGAATTGCACGTGGCCGCATCGAATTGCTCTTGGCCGCTACGAATTACTCTTGACCGCATCGAATTGTTTTTGGCCGCTTCTAATTGCACTTGGCCGCATCGCATTACTTTATCGTCTTGCAATTATTTGTGGCCAAGTGCAATTCGATGCGGCCAACAGCAATTCGATGCGGCCAAGAGTAATTCTTCGCGGCTAGAAGTAACATTTTGAGGCCATAAGTACTTCTTCGTGTCAGATTCTTTTTCTTTCTAACTAATAGGTAAGAGAACAAAATTATTGTTCAATACAACTTGAGCTGTTGGTTTAGATGATTTGGAGTTTCATGATCTGTCTAGGATTAAAGATTGCAGGTTTTTTGTTGGAGCCTTTTGGGTAGACAGAGTTTCAAACTCTACTCCTTACTTGATTATATGTAATCTTGGAACTATTTTTTTCTTTTCTATTTTTCTAGGTCTGTTAAAGAAACAAGTGCGATAGGGGTGTCACTTTTGAGTGAGTGGACGTTTAAAAAATTGAATTCGAGTTGGAATCCCGGATGACTATACATTCTTAATATCTCTTATACTATCCATGAATGCAACTAACGGAATTAAACAAGTTTGATAACATTTGTTGTGTTAGACTATTTTATGAACTTGGTTAGATGGATTATGTTTGAAGCCTATTCTTGAAATGGAAATTTCCGAAAAGTAGATTTTGTTGGGAGAAGGAAATTTTTTCTAATTCACAGTTATTTGTAATGATCCTCTCGCATGAGGTGGGACCATACTGATAGGCACGCAATATCGTAGATATGAGCGCCAAAGTAGGGCAAGTTAGCGCATTAGAGGCGTCTTTTATCTCATTTTCCGTTTGATGCCGTGTTTTGTTTTGTTTTGTTTTTGTGTCTTTGTTAGTTTCGCAGGAAATAAGGCGGATTTTGCACCAATGTTGGATTGTGAGGCTTTGAGGCCAAGTTGGACGTTGCCGTGGGAAGAATCGTTGCTGTTTTTAGCCCGAAATCAACTCGGAACGCATCGAAACGGATCAGAACTAGGCCAGCACCAAGGGAGGCCTGCCCGGAGCCCAAATAAGTTGGGCCGGAGCCGGGCTAGCTTCCCCATAAGGCCGGGCCAGCCTTCGTGTGTCGGCTACTGCACCGTTTTGCCCTACCGCCTCAATTTCTGTGTTTTCTGTATTAATTTTCTGCAGTCCCACATCAAAAATTCAACGTTTTTCTTCCGCAAATTCCCCCTACATAAACCTCTTACCTCTCTACTTTTGAATTCGTTCAAAACTTTCGTTCAATTCACCTGAGAGTTAGTTGAAGTTTCCTAGCATTCAGGAAGTTAAGCTTTCTCTACGTCGTTAGGCTGTCGAGGGTTTCTTATATTTTGTTCAACTACTCGCACTTCGGCAACTTGTTTTAATTTTTGTTCTTTTTTTAAAGTTGTTCGTTGGTACTTGTTTAATTTATATCTTTTGTTTATTTCGTTTTCAGAAGCCTATTTCAAATTAGGTTTTCTTTTGTATCTTACTTAATGATGAGTGAGTAGTCGTATAGGTAGGGTCGCGGGGTGATTAGCACACCGTGGCCAGGTCGGACACGTTCTACTCCTGTTTCGAAATAAAAATGAAACGGCAATTTTAGGTTAGTAAAGTACTTCCGTTAGACGAACCCAAGCAGCGTTGGAGCTCATGTGAACAGGGGATCAAAACTTGTTCTCCGTTGCGCATGGGTAAACGGCACCCATAAAGGTTCTCATCTTCTAGGGTAGCTTTTTCTCTCTAAAGTCAAACGTTTTTAAGAACACCAAATAGAGCAGATAAGTCCGGGTGTAACGACCCGTAATTTTTGGTGATTATTAAAAGGATTTATTCGATATTATAAATGAGGAAAAATGTGAATTTTATTGAGTTTATTTGATTTGGGGTTAATGTGTTAGGATTATTACTTGAGGGAGTGTAAGTGTGTTTTGTGTGGGTGCTAGTATAAAAGGGTGTGTGTGTGTGTGTAGGAGATCAAATTCTCCATCTCATTCTCTCTCTCCCTCTCAGCTCTCTCTCACTCTCTTCCTCTCTCACTCAAAAATCCACCAAAACCCATACAAAATCACCTCCATTTGACCTTCCATCGACGTTGTTAAGCTTGAATTTCGTAGGTTTCGCTCGAAGGAGAGTATTCGACGGATTTTGAAGTTTTCGGAGTCTAGGGCTTGCTCGAATCGCTTGGGTTTCGATCGAATCACTTGAGGTAGGGATTTCTTACTCTTGTTATGAGTTTATGTGATGATTATGTGTCTAAATCGTGCCTCATTTCATTGGATTTTGACTTTGTGCTCATTCTTCATTTCTGCAAAATCGCCTGCTGTAATGCAGTGGTACCGATACCACATTTTTGAGGTACCGATACCTCTGGTACCGATACCTACTTTTTGAGGTATTGGTACCTCGATTTAGATTGCTCACTGGAATGGTTGGTACCGATACCTAGTTTTTGAGGTACCAGTACCTTTGTCTCAGAAAAACTGTTTTGAGCATTATTGTTCATTCATCGATTGTATTGATCCCCGATCACTTCTAACACTCTCCAATCATATTCTAATCAACTCTAAACTTGATTACTTGGGTTCCAATGATTCGTTAATCATTCCAATCCCTTCGATACTCGTTGAACGCAAATCTTAGTGTCGTTATAAATGGAATACATGTCGTAAGGTTGTTTAAGAGTACGGTAGGCTATGTGGGGCTTTGTGATGAGTTTTATAGGTAGATATGAGCTTGCCTAGTGATGCGAAGGGTATTGTAGAAGTTCGTGTGCTCATGATTCGTCTTGTTGATCTTTCTAGATTCTTTTAGCGATCATTTTCTAGATTCTAGTTCAAAACCTAGTGGGTGGTGCGTCGTAGAGTTATTTAGTGGGTTCGGTGCGTGACGAAAGGGCATCGGGATAGACTTAGAAGAAAGAATGTGAACTTGGAAAGCATTGTCTTCTTGCGTACGTGATTTTTAATGCATGTGTGTATGTGTGAGTTGATAAGTTTGAATAAAGGGTCCCGCAACGCAAGGTGTGGTAATGCGGAAACCCAGGTGAAGTTAATTCAATGTGACGCAAGGGGTGGTAACACAGTTGAACGTCTCGCATGATGAAGAGAAATTTGATTGACTTTAGAAGTTCTTGTTGTTGTCTGGACTGTTTACTGGTTGAGATTGTGACCGTTAAAGAAAGAGATAAACGATTGATTTTATGGATGTTTTTTTTTTTAAAAGAAAGAAATTTGGTTTTTGGAAAAAGGATTTTTATTGAAAATCCTCCGGTATTCCTGAGCGAGTCAACGGTTCCGGTATTTGGGCACAAATCAACGGATTCCGGCTATTCAAAACTCGAATCAACGGAGTTTGACCATTGAATGTCATGTGTTTCTCTACACAACATCTATTTGAAAATAAAGGACTTTTTCTGAAGAAGGATTAAAATGATGAATGAAATGGATTTTGATGATGAATGACATGGAAATAAGAAATGAGATTTGGGTGACGATTTGGAAAAATGAGAAAGATTGTGGATTAAGATGAGATGTGGTAAATGGTTGAAGAACCTCTTACTGATTTGTTATGATTGATGTGGAAAAGTTAATGGTTCGAGTTAGACGCGTGAGCTGATGAGTATTGCACATAGGATTCCTCGAGTCCTTTGGTCATAGCATGTTGTTCTTTGATCGCCATACGTACCTTGGGCATATCTGTTTATACGCACCCACTTTAGTTGCATAACTCATTTCATTTTCTTATAACATACTTGTAGAATTCTCTACTGGGCACGTGTTTGCTCAACCTACCATTTCAGGTTCATTGCAGGTCATTGTCATGGAATGCTTGGAGTGCATGCTGATGTCGTTGTTTAAAGCTATTTTGGGGAGCATTGGATAATTTTTGTATAACAAACTATGTTGTATTGTATTTTTTTCTTTTGTGGAACTCTGTAGTTTATCGGATAAGTTTGTAAATTTTGGGAATTGAATTATCTTTGGGATATTAATTGTAACTCTGGTGAGGATTTTAATTACCAGTATTATTATTATTTATCTTGAAAATCGAGGTCGTGACACCGGGACTGGTTGCGAGTGCTATGAACCCTACGACCATACATCCCTTTTAATTATTTAAAAACCAAACAATTTCTTAAGGTTAGTTAATCTCAGCAATCAAACACAAGGGGTGGCTACCTAAGAGCCAGTTTAATTAGCTAATAACCCAAGTTTTTGTCGGCACACATCACCGTTTTTGTGGATTCGATTCCGATCTTACCGGATATTGTGCTACGTCGGTCTCAGCCTTATGCTTGGGGCAACCCATTATTTTAGGACTAGGAATTCATCAAGCACATACACATATCCGGGACTCACCTCATGTGAGATGGCGTTAAAAAGAACCGTTATATCCAAAAAAACCTTCGAAAAAGTGGGGTTTGATACATTATTTAGACTATGTTTAGAAAATATTGCGTCGTGCCTTTAGGCACGGGCACGGGCAATTACTAGTGTTAATAATATGACAGCTCAAGTTAAGAAATATTCTCAGTACCAAATACCTGTCACGACCCAAATCCATAAATTAAGGCTTGTGACTGGCTAGTAAGTTTTTGTTTTTGTCAATCGATAGAAGAGATCATCATTTTAAATCAGATATGAAGTACATAGTATAAACCCGAGACACTACATTAATTATGAGAATTCACGAGATAACCAAGCCCAACAATTCAATCAATACAAGAAATAAGCCCATATTGTACGGTAGAAACAAAGAAAGAACTGAAAAGTCATCTAAGAGAAGATTGAACACCCACACATAGGTTGGGATCGAGACTCGAACTCCTGAACTCTTAGCGAGTTGCAAGAGTCATGACCAACTGACCTAGCCCCAGTTGGTTCTAACCAGTAAGCTCTAAGCCATTAAGGCCGCCTACTTAACTTTAAATCTTGGAGATTGTCAAATTGTTATTGTAACTGAATATTGATCAATACAAACGTAGGGCTGCAAACGAGCTAAGCTGAGCCGAGCCGAGCTTTATTGTGTTCAAGCTCGGCTCGATCATCTATATGGAGGAGCTCGAGCTCGAATCGAGCTGGAAAATCTCGACTCGTTAATCATTTGTAAAGCTCGAACTCGGCTTGACTGAACTCGGCAGTACATGAACGAGCCAGCTCGGCTCGGGTTTGAGCTCGTTAAAAGGTTCCACATGCATTTTTTGCAATCCAGATTTCACATTCAATCAAAACAATCA
Organism: Rhododendron molle; assembly: GCA_025413875.1. Taxonomy (NCBI): domain Eukaryota; kingdom Viridiplantae; phylum Streptophyta; class Magnoliopsida; order Ericales; family Ericaceae; genus Rhododendron; species Rhododendron molle. The sequence goes on along the minus strand of CM046389.1, from coordinate 10,337,126 downwards.
CCTAATTCCATCAGTCCATCATTTTTAAGAACCAAAGTAAGAAATATACATGAAGAACCATTCACCAAAAAAAAAAAGTTGCAAGCCTAAAACAAAAAAATATCCCCAAATCCTTGAAAGTTTACCAAAATGGGATCTTACACAGAAAAAAAAAACAGCCATCAAATTTCTTTGCTTCTAATCTCAAGATCTGGGAGCAGTCTTTTTCAGTCTCATTTTTTAGGATTTTATGAAGGACTAAAGTCTTCCATTACCCGTGCAAGGAGGAGGAAGATCTGGGAACCACAATCTCTCTCTCCCTCTAGATCGGCGACTGGCGGTGGAAGAGGTCGAGATAGAGACAGAGAGAAAGAGAAACTACCCGTGCAAGGAGGAGGAAAATTACAACATATCAAATTTAATAGTACCTTGCCACTAGACATCTTACTGTAAAATTTCAAAATGTTTAATTGAAAGTACAAAACAACTAGGGGTAAAGCATGCATGGTGGTCGACCAATAATTTCCTTTTCGGTCATTGTCACCTCAACTTTCTCGTACGGTCCTTCTGTTCCTTCTTGGCACCTGGTGTTACATTTTATCCATCAGTGGGCATTCAAAGTTTCTTTATAGACTCGAACCTTAAAATTCTCCTTTGAAATCCAATAGATACTATCAAATGGACTGAGAGTCACATCTATTGATTCGCAAAAATCCTTTACAGATTAAGATCTTAGCAAATCGCTTGTTATTTATAGACCTTGAGGTAGAGGTACCAATCTCAACTCATATTTTCAATCCGCCCAAATTCTACCCCTTATAACCCAACCTAATCCGCCCATATTATGTAATTTAGGTGGGTTTAGGTGGGTTGAAAATGAGTTGGAATTAAAAGACTCATTCCCTCGACAAGAGTGAACTAGCTTGTGTTTAGCTAGAAATGCAGTTTCGATCTCGGCTCCTGTTATTGTACAAAACCAAATCACTTTCCCGTCTCCATTATTCCTCCATGTAAAAAACACAATCTCTCTCTCTCTCTCTCTCTCTCTCTCTCTCTCCCTCTCTCTCTCTCTTCTCTCTCTCTCTCTCTCTCTCTCAATGACTTCTTACAGAATTCCTCCCATCATTTGTTTCTGATGCAATTTCACATGGAACAGCTGTACATGCAATTTCAACAATCACTTTCCAATTCAATGAAAGTTGTTAGATATTTTGGCACTTTCCGGAGTTGTCCAAAATCTCCATTGGTGTCTTTGTTATATCAATTCTGTTTGATTGTATTGGGTAGGTTCGTAGGGGGTAGTTGCTCGCTCGATACTCCTCCCATTATTTGCGTCAAGTTGACCGCTGCGACATCAATCCGATTGCATGAGAGGTGTGTAAAAGCATTGCACGACATCTCATGCATAGCATTATTGAGCTCAAAATCATTTTAGTCTTCTTTATTGATTAGGGGATTTTTCTTACTCAAAATTCTTATAATCGTTTTAATCCCCTTTGACTAGGTGATTTACCTTTTCCGGAAAAATTCATGTTTTCCAATAAAAGAAAATCAACACACACATATATATCATTACGAGATTTTCTTCATGAGTATAAAAAGATTACTAAATCTCTCCGAACATTCGTTTACCGTTATATATCATTTACTCTCCGGAAAATATATATATCAAAAGGAAAGATTATCTACGTTTTAGGTAAACTAAGGATTTTGTTTGCATTTGCACATATATATGTATTGATTGGGTCATACTGTGACTAGAGCACAAAAGGAAAATATATAGGGAGGCGAGAGTTTTTTTTTTGTTTGTTTATAAAAGAAAGAAAGGGTGGCACGGCTCTGAGACACTCGATATCCGATTAAGCTGATTTTTTGCATGGTTGTTCTACTCGACGAGCTCTACAAAGTGAACGATCCCGATTATCGGAGAGAGCCCGGAGTGGGCCCCAAACGGGGGGTAGTAGGGCCCTGCTCTCCCCAAGGGGAACAGGCCCCCCGCGTCCCACCACCACCATAATCACCACTCCACCATTACCATAAGTGCATTGTGACCATTAGTAAATTAAGAAAGAATCACAACTAAAATTAATTCATCATTTTTTAAATTCAGTGCTTAATATGTTTATCTATAAAGACCTGTAATTTTATTTTAGAAATATTAAAATTGTTATTAATGGCGAAAATAGTGAAATACGAGAAATGACGTGGTTATTTAATTTGGGGCTAATGTGATAGATTCATTGGTAGAGGGTTGCAAGTGTTAAATGCATTGGTATATGTTGATATGTGTGTATGGGTGGGGAGCAGGGAATAATTTTTCCTCTCCCATATGTTTCTTTCTCCCACGCCAGACACACACACACACCCTACACCTTTTCTCTCTAACTCTTTTTGGTCTCTTGTATCCCCTTCCTCCCCCAAAAAAAAAAAAAAAAACTCTCTTCTCTCTTCGATCTCAACACCTTAGAGCGTGATTTCGAACGAAATCCAAAAATTAAAATTACTATACGGAGCACGGGCTTTCCGAATATCCAAGAAAAATCATGATCGGACCGCATGGGAGCTCGGTTGACTTGGTCAAAGGGTGGGGTTTTGCTCAAAACCCTTGAGGTAGACATTTCTTACTCGTGTTATGCGTTTATACGGTGTTTATGTAGCTAGATCATGCCTTGCTTCGTTGTTTGAAGTTATTCCTTTCATTTCCGAAATCGTGCAGAACAGGTCAACGTTTATGGGGGTTTTTCGTCATCTTAAACTCGGAATTGAATTTTGGTTCCTTCATATGAAATAGAGTAGACTTAGAGTCGGTTCTAATGCCGTGGGAATTACCCAAAACCGTTGAGATTTGAATTAACGGTGGATTTTAGAAATCAGGTCACAAATCTGTCACGTGGTTGTTCGACAGATTCGTATTGCTTCACTAAATGCCTGTTTAGCCATATTTTGAGTGCGAATCTGACTAGGGTTCCTTCGAATCTTTTGTACTTCGTTCAATCGCGCAACTATCGGGACTGGAATCACTCAAAAATATTAAGAACTCGATTTATAGTGATTTTTTGAAGATTGAACTGAAATCTGGAAATCTGGGCAGCGTACAGAGCTGCGTTTTTCATTGTTTGTTATGGTTAAACGACCCTATTGGTTATGGGTCCTTATGGGTTTTAAAGATTGGTAAGTTGGTGATATTTTGGCGTTAAAATCATTGAAAAATATTAAGCATGTGATTTTTAATGAATATTCGAACACGGACTGCTTTGTTGGAAATCAGGATATGCTCATGTGTCGATTTTAGATGATTACGGTACCCGCTCGTTGTCTAGGTATTCGGGTGATTATGTGGGCATTATGGCATGTTGTGATGAATGTTATGAACTTGTTATGTGTTGAGTGTAATGTTTTTAAGTATTGTGAAATCTAAAACAAAATTGAGACGTTAGAACGAACAAGAAGAAAGCCACTTATCCACCGTAAGGTGTGATGCCGGAAATGGGACGCATGGGGTCCCAAATGCCCGGAATTAAATGAAAGGATTTAGTGGACGCACGGGGTCCCGTATGCCCGGAATTGTATCAAAAAGGAAAATAATGCTGGAGAAATACAAGACAAATCAATTATGTTCAAAAAGGAAATCCAATGATATGTTGTGTTGTTCTGCTGTTAGACAATTTTATGTATCATATTAGTTGGTGGGGGTGCTGAGCTGTAGCCCGTGTGGACTTTATCAAATATGCCGTCAGTGAAAGCATTATTCCAAGTTGAATTTCTAGAATATAAGTACACAAATTCAACGAAGAGATGAAGGTTAGATAGAGAATTCAGATGGCGTACCGAAGTTTTTTTAATTATCTGATCAAATTTGGTGCAATCACAGGAAAGTCATTCTTTTACTTTTAGCCTCTGCAGGATCGCAAGCTACAAAAAGGGGAGACCCCAATTCTAGACCTGTTCCACCAAATTGCTCGTCCTCTATCTGATCTCTTACTCCCTTTTACCTCATCAATCTCTTGTTGGAGAGAGAGAGAGATGGGTGACATTGATGTTGATTTTTTCCTGGAGACCTTGAAGCAGCTTATAATGAGCTCCAAGATCGAATCAATCATAAAAGAGAAACATCAGCTCGAATCTCTTGAGGAGGAGATAAAGTATATGAGAGGATTCCTCAAGGTTACGGAGAAGAAACGCTACAAACATTTAGAAGTGATGAATCTAGTGAGGCAGATCAAAGACGTGGTATCCGAGGCAGAGAATGTTGTAGAAATGTTTGTAGTTCAAGCTTTCAAGGCTAATCAAAATCAAGATCATCTAACCCTTAACCTTGATCTTGAAAGTGTCAAAAAGGAGATCAAGACTCTTACAGCTGAGGTAAAGCTTATTTACAACGCAAATATGTGTGACATTATTGGAGTAGAAGGCAAAAAGCTTGAGCACTCTTTTTCAACAAGTGAAGGTATTGGTACATTTTTTTCAGTATTTTAATATTCAAAAATAGTTAGTGTTTTCTGTTTTCAATTTCAGTTATGTTGGGTTCTTATGAGGATAATATCATGTCATAAATATGATGTAAGCAAAACAAATTTCTTTAGTGTGACAAGCTCTGGAAAATGGGATATGGAAAATTGTTCTATTCCAAAACACAGATTTGAATTTTTATTACCCTTACTATGGCCCTGTTGAAGAAAATATATGTGATAGAAATTTATGCTAAAATCATAATTCTAAGTAATATACATCAATCAAATTCACGAAATTAAATAGATAGAGAAAGGAATAAAAAAGCATGTAGCTTAGGAAGGATACACCCCCTTCTGCATGGGGTTGGATGGTGCTCTTACCCCAAGATACAATGGCCTTCAAGTTCCTTTATGTGCATCGAATTAAAGTCACGAATGGTGTAGTTTCCTGACACTCTAAACTGTTTGAAATCCCGGAACAAATTTATACGAAAAATATGATACAACTCCGAGCCGTATCCCCATAACAAAAGTGATTAAGAGGATATAATCGAAGTCTTAACGACTAGGAGTACTATTAGGATAGTGGTTTAATTTGTTGGAGTAAAAATAGGAGACTAAAAGTAAATTAGGTTTTCAACTATAATCCCACGTCAAGTTAAGTGATTAAAACTCATCAAAGACAAATCAAATAAAATATATCCTAAATTAAAACAACAAGCCCCTCATGTAACTTTTGGTTCAATCCTTGATCACCCTTCTTTTTATTTCCCAACAGGACGTTCAAGTTCATCAGGAGGGAGCAACACATCGAAAGTGGCAGAAGAAAAGATGGTGGTTGGTTTCAAGGAGGAGATAGAGACTTTAATGGGAAAGCTTCGCGATAGTGGAGAGGGTGGACGGCTGGAGATAATATCAATCGTCGGTGCAGCAGGAGGCGGCAAAACCACTTTGGCCAGAGAAGTGTATGATCATCTTTGGACGTCACATACCTTTAAAATTCGTGCATGGGTCAATGTTTCTCAAGACTATAATGAGACAATGAAGAGGAATTTGTTGATTCGTATTTTGGAATCAGCTTCCCCTGACAACCATGGAGCAGATTACGAGAAGAGTAGTGACGATAAATTGGGAGAAGACACGCTCAAATGCTTGAAGGGTAAGAAATATCTCATTGTCATGGATGACATATGGGGCATTGAAGCCTGGAATGATATCCAAAGATCACTCCCTAAGGAATGCAATGGCAGTAAAGTGTTGTTCACTAGTCGACTACTTGTTGAACCTAATAACATCCACTGCATCCCTCATTATTTGGCTCCCTTACCAAAAAGTTGCAGTTGGAAGTTATTACAAAAGAAGGTATTTAATTCAGAAAAAAAGAAAAAGAAAAGAAAGTTAGTATACGTAGTATAACTAAACATAGTGATTTGAACATATGCGTTTTTTTATTTTTTGACATATGGTTCCACTTTCTAATTTCTTTTTAAGAATTTCTATTCTAATATATTTCTTATTCTTGTCATATCATGAACCGTTAAACTCTTATGTAATTTCAAATATAAACATCTAATATTGCACATATGTATTGTACAGGTATTCGGGAAGAACTGTTGCCCACCGGAGTTGGTTGACATCGGTAAGCATATAGCAGAAAAATGTGAAGGACTACCACTCGCAATTGTCGCAATAGCTGGCATTCTGATAGTGGAAGAGAAGACACTCGATGCATGGAAGGAAGTTTCTAAATGTTTAAGTTCGATCATTGCCGAAAACCAGGACGGCTGCATGGAGATACTAGAACTTAGTTACAGTCACTTACCTCTTCATTTGAAAGCGTGTTTCGTTTATATTGGAGGATTCCCCGAAGATTCTGAAATCCTCATACGCGAGTTGATATGGTTATGGATTGCAGAGGGATTTATTCAGCAAAGTGAAGGTGATAAAAGCTTGGAGGACGTAGCAAAAGATTACTTAAGCAGTCTTATTGATAGAAGTCTCGTAATGGTTTCTAGGAAAAGGTCCTTTGGAGGAATTAAAGCATGTCGTATCCATGATCTTCTACGTGAATTATGCTTGAAAAAAGCCACGGAGGATAGTTTCCTTGTGCCAATTTACAGGCATGATACATTTTCATCTTCTGCTGCAACTAAGCATCGTCGCCTCTTCATTGGCAGCCAGTTCTTTCATGAGTTTTCCTTAAGGCCTTGTACTCGAAACCTTCGTTCTTTTCTGTGCCTTAGCTTGCGAAACTCCACTCATTTGTCGTTTGAAACAAATCTGTCATTCTTTGTTGAAAACTTTGAACTTCTCAGGGTGTTGTGTTTTATCTCTGTTGAATGCCGAGAAAAAATAGAAAGAGGACATCTACTTCATTTGAGATATTTGGCACTTCAGTTACCAAATTACACATCGGACTTTGTATTGCCATTATCCTACCTCTACAACCTAGAAACCCTTAACCTTAACCTTCCGTCGATTGACTGGTGGGTCCTTAAAACCATTCCGTTGCCTCGCGATATATTTAAGATGGTTAAGTTGAGGCATCTATATGCTAAAGGTGGGGTATTCACGTATCATGTTAGTTCTCTGCACCCTGACGTAGTAGCTGGAGTTGATTGTGACCGTTCGATGAAGTTGGATAGCCTACAGACCTTGCTTCTAATGTGTCCTTGTGTGGAGTGCCAAGAATTCTTGGTAAGGACTCCCAATCTTAGGAAGCTAGGATTTCGTGGAGATCTAATACACAAAACATACCGTGGTTTATTTGTGAGGTTCCCCAACCTAAAGTTCTTGGAATGCCTTGAGACACTCAGTTTTTACCAAAGCCTCATTTCGGAAAGGGTAACTACCTTTCCACCAGAGCTGAATTTTCCTCCGACTATTACGCGGCTAACTTTGATGTATACGGCCTTAAGGTGGGAGTATCTATCAGTCCTCCAAACCTTGCCGAGCCTTGAGGTTCTCAAATTATTGAAGGGGGCCTGTCTGGGACCAGTTTGGGACACAAGTGAACTTGAGGAGGGGTTCTCTCAACTCAAGTACTTGAAGTTACAGGGGCTGGACATCGAAGAATGGAATGCTTCCGAAGATCAATTTCCGAGACTTGAAGTCTTAGTGCTTAGAAATTGCGTCGTTCTGGACCGGATTCCGATTGATTTTGCTAATCTAAACGAACTTCGCGAAATTGAGGTAAGGAGGTGCAGTTGCTCTACGGAGAAATTGGCCAGGGAGATTCAGGAAGAGCGAAGAAATACGAGAGGAGATGAAGATTGCATAAGTCTGTTGACCGCATCTAATAATATTCCTAGTGCGAAAGTATTTAAACCCTCCATCCAATATGACCCTGCCTATTTCTTCTCACGAAGACCCGATCACATTTAAAAGCGTCCATAAAGACCCCCACAAAACGTTCAAGAGATCCAAGAGCACCGGTGTGGAAGGCAAATGTTCAAGAGACCCAAGAGCACCGGTGTTGGGGACGAATTTGGTTTAGGGATATAGTATTATTCATAAAAATACTAGCCTCGATTGCCAATTTCTAGACGCCTGAAATTGGTCCAGTAACTTTCTAATCTTGTTTCTTTTTGGTATGTTGCATATTTCCGGACGCCTGAAATTTGTCCAGTAAGTTTCTAATTTGTTTCGTAATCGCTCGTAATAAGTGTTTACTAGTTAATTGATTCGATCAGTAATGTTTTAAAAGTGAATTCATTTGTTAAAACGTTAGTTACAGGTTGTTCAATTTGGAATATTGATAGTGGATTTGATATTAGTATGGGATTGGGACTACATATGAGGTTTTTAGGCTAAATAGTTTTGAACGCCAGCTGTATTGGTTTTGATATCTAGTTGTTGATTTCTTATTAGTCTGTGTGTGTGTCATTTGTTGGACTTCATTAGTTTAATCGGTATTGATGATTCTGTTAACCATTTGGATCAGTGGGTTTATTTGTTGTTTTCCTACTTCGGTAGATTAATACATCACAGATCCCTTCTCTAGTTTATTTCTTAGACTCCTGAAGACTATTATACTTTGGTTTGTTCACTACTAATTTGTCCGTGCTTCAATAATTGTGCAAGTTGATAATCTGGTTTGATTTGGGCTTTATTATTCCCGGTTATTTGTTGGAAGCAAGTTTATTGAATTTGGTGTATAGAAGTAATAGTCAGTTTGCATACAGTTTGATTAGAGGAGCATACTGATCAATTAAGGTTGACATCTTATTTGGCACTAAGTTCTCGGTTTTGAAATCAGTGGGTTTAATAGTTGGTTTTTGCAAGTCTTAGGCATAAATTCATTTGCTCACCTACTGTACGTGTTCATTGGTTCGTGTATATATACTCTTTATAAAATTGTCAATACCGCTTTTGCAGAAATATATATTGTTCACTTGGGCTGAGATATATTCTGTTTCTTTCTGCATTCGGTTAATTGAAATATTTTGAGAGTGATTCAGTGAACTGATTTTGTGTCGATCTTCTGTTTGTGGAACAAAAATGATTACTAAAGTTGGGAAAGAAAGTGGGAAAACTTCTGCTTCTAATCCTTCTGTAAAAGAAAGTGGGAACACCTCTGGGTCTAACCCTCCCATAATCCCTACTGCTGTTGTGGCTTCGGTTCCCACCATGGTGCTTGTGAACCATGCTGAGCGGCCAGAAAAGTTCCGAGGAACTGAGTTCAAGATGTGGCAACAAAAGATGTTCTATCTTACGACTCTCCGACTAGCCCAGTTCCTGATTGAAGATCCTCCTATTTTGGGGAGAATGTGACGAACGTTCAAGTCCATAAAGCTTATAATGATTGGAAGAACTCCGATTTTCTATGCAAGAGCTACATCCTCAGTGGATTGGACAATGCGCTGTACGGCGTGTATTGTTCGGTCAAGACTGCCAAGGAACTGTGATTTTCTTTAGAGAAAAAATACATATCGGAAGATGCCAGAATGAAGAAATTTGTTGTTGGTAGATTCTTGGACTGCAAGATGGTTGATTCCAAGACTGTGATGAGTCAAGTCCAAGAACTCCAGGTGATTCCGCATGAGATTCATGCGGAAGGGATGATTTTGAGTGAGTCATTCCAAGTGGCATCTATTATTTGGAAACTGCCGCCACTGTGGAAAGACTACAAGAAACATCTCAAGCACAAACGCAAAGACATGAACATGGAGGATCTGATTGTACAGTTGAGGAGGAAATGGAATGTAACACCATACTTCCATGATTATTCCGACACTTGGAAGGAATAAGAATAAGAATGTGATGTCACACTATCAGGATTTCCATCTTTGAGAGAGACATGAATAGGATTGTAATTCCTGAATAAAAAAAAAGAAGAAGAAAATATTGACTTTGATAAATTTCCAAAAAAATTGATTCATGCATAAGATTACTGAATTAACCCAAATACTGGAATGAAATTACTTCAGATATTGTATTCCTGAGAATTTCATTCATAGTAATCATATTCCTATTCCCACTCAATAAAATTCCTAGGAATTTGATTCCTAGTAATCACATTCCTATTCCTACCAAAGATTTCAGTCATCCAAACTAAGCTTAAAGGCAGAGAATGGCTACAATAAACACCCCTAAAAAATAGCATAAGAGCATCTGCATCAGCCTCACCAAATTTTGGACCAAATTAATCCTCAAAAACCACTTTTCTACTTTAGTTAGTCACTTTTTCAAAATTACACAAAATCAGACTCTTTACTCTCACTCTCTACTCAATTAAGTATTCAAACCCACCCAATTAAATATTTAAGTCTTACTCTCTTCCCCCTCTAGTCTTAGACTCCCAGAAACCAAAACCACTTTTTGGACCAAAACCACTTCCTCGCCTATGGCCTTCAAAAAGCGACCTTCTCTCATCTCTCTTTGGACCTTCATCCAACCTGTTGGATCCATCTCTTCCCCTTCCAGTTTGATTTCAAGTGGCCATTGAAGCGCTATCTCTCTATCTCTCTCTCATCAGATGCCTATATACATATATGCGCGTATATACGAATCAGGCTCCACCATAAATACTAATTAAATAAGTAGTAGTGAGTGAACAGTAACTAGGCAAAGAAAACGAGTAACTGTAGCAATTTCAAAAAAATTTCAAAGTAGTGAGGGAGGAAGAGAGCCTGATAAAGGGGTGTTGTGTGGTGTTTTTCCTGCTTTTGCTCGTTAGTTTAGTTTAAAGAGGCAAGTAGCGAGCCTAGTGTGGATGCTCTAAGGTATGCAATTCGTGTTTTGAGCCACAAAAACTCATATATCACCACAAAAATCATTATTGAAAACCAAACAATTCATATGTTGAACCACAAGATTCGTAAACACCACCACAAAAATTCATAAATAACACCTTAAAATCTCATAAACAATACCACAAAATCTCAAATATTTGAGCCACCATTTTTTACTTTTGCACCGTCTTTTTGACCAAAAATTCATGTAGAACACCAAAATAATTCATTTCCAACACCACACAAATTCATATACAACACCACAAAAATTCATATATAAACAACCATAAAATCTCATATATTGGGCCAAAAAAGTTCATAAAAGTAAGCCACAAAATTCATAAGGGTATACCGTACACATTTTCGTAAGATGGGCCACAAAAACTCATAAAGTGAGCCACAAAAACTCGTAAAAATGTGCCACAAAATTCGTATGTGATGATGTGTATTATACTTTTTTCCTCCAGGCCCCAAGAAAAATGGTGAGCACTGATTTTCCAAAGCCAAGACTGAAGAGTGAGAGGTGGGTTTGGAGAAGGAGATTTGATTAACGACTATGAAGAGGAGGAACAAAACTTTCCTGCGGGGGAATTCGAAACCGTGACATCTGGCATCTGGGTTATGTCTTTTTTTGTTTTTTTTTTTTTTATCCGAAGTGAATTTCATTAAAGCCAATAAGGCAACATATAGTGAATCCTTCTAAATACAATGATAAGGAAAACTAAACCAGCCCGGCCATCTCAAAGGATAAAACATGCACACAAAAAAAAGGAGACAAAGTGTTAGAACTGTGGCTCATATGTTAAGTACGAAGAGATATTAAGGAGTTCTAGAAAAAAGGTCATGGTATGGTATCCTACAAGGGTATTTTTGCGATATAGGTCAAATACCAGGTTAGGGTTAGAATAAACTAGGTATAAATACTCTATGTTGTAAACCCTATTTCGTACTGAGATAATAAGAACAGCAGCGCTCTCGCTCCCGTGGACGTACCTGGTATTAGGAAACCACGTATATCTCTGTGTTGATTTTTTTATTGTTTTATACTCATAAATCGTGCATGTGTGTGTGTGTGTCGATCCTAACACAAAGTGACGCTAGAGTTTAGGTCCTAAGCATGAGCCAGAGCTCACTTCTCACCACCTCAAAGGGTCGTTCACAAGGAGCTAGCAACCTATCATCCTCCCGCCTCGAGCAGGCTCAGACAAACCGAATCACAGACATACAATTCTAAACCGAAGGGAACAAGAGAGAACACAAACAAAACAGAAATCACAGCAAACATGGACTAATCCACTAGCACCCCGGCCATCACTTTGGCAGAGAAAAATCCTTCAGTCGCCGCATCCAGAAGCACTGACGGGACTCGGCCACAAGCGAATGAGATTAACATCTCCGGCAAGCACCCGCTAGCACGAGCGGGCTCCGGGCACGGGAGCCAAGTAGAAAACCATTCTGAGCAAAGCCTATGGTCCCACACGACCACGACGCCGTCTGCTGTAATCCTCCTCTACGTATTTGTCTGCCCAAGGCTGAAACAAGGCTTTAGGGCCATGCCCCGGCCTTTATCCACAGCACCACCAACACGCTGGAACGAAAATCAGTGGATTATTCACCCACCACCACACCCGCAGAATCTGGGGGAAACCTAGACCAGGAACAGATCCGAACGGGGGAAACCTGCTGGAGGCAAGCCAGACAAATCGGAAACAACAAACAAAGGCAAAAACACCCCAACTCCCAGTCCTTATTCCGGCTCCTCAACCCGAAGTCACCACTCCCAACCACCAGACACCGACGTCGCCGCATCCGAACCAGATCTGTAAGCCCCTTGGCAGGAGCTGGACTAGTTGAGAGGCCAAACGACCCCTAGCCCACCGCCGCCAAAACAGGAGAGAGAGAGAGAGAGAGAGAGAGAGAAGAGGACGTAGAGAACGAGGGGGGGAGGCGGCCTCCCCAAAACCCTAGTTGCAAGAAGATGACCTTTCTAAAGAGACGGGGGTTTAGAAAGAGATGTGAACGATTTGAAACATTTATCTGGGTTCTGTCTGATCTTATGAATAATATCGCGCAGAAGAGTACGCATTGCTCTGGCTATGGCGCTTTTGTTTGATCCCTTTCTCAATGTACCCATATTGGATTCTAATGAAATTTTCATTGCCAATTAAGGAAAAAACCACTAAAACATAGTACTGCGTACGTATGCTCTGCCTTGAAGAATGCAGAATTATGGAGTAACTAGCATTGAGCGTCTTTACTCTTTAGCAACTTGTAAATAATTGCCCGTGCCTAAAGACACACCCACATCCATCGAGAGTTAGTCACACTTGAAACAAAATAAACTCCAAACGTAATCTGATTGCTTGACCAACAAATCATATACAATAGCAATTACAAAATCATACTCAGTACTAGCGAGCAACCCATTTCCGTCCTCTTAACCTATCAAAACATAGTCAATCGTAATAAATTTCAAACCCCAATTTATCATGACTTACATCTAAATCCTCCTTCAGGTTCTAACCCATTCTACCCACTTCAACGCATTCGTATCCCTATCCACTACTTACCATGATCAATCCTTATTCTCATATTCCTCTAGCAATAGTACGATGACTTCATGTCCTCGCAATATTTCTGCACTAAAACTGAAACCTATTGCATGGGATCCTTATGCACTTGCCCAACTCCATCGCCTTATTTATCCCAAGCTCTCCCATTCAGTTTCTACCATCTGCAACACCAACCCTGCTTCATATAAACCTAATAAAAAAAATTAACAAAACTAAAAATATCATCTTCTTTTTTGAAACGGAAAAATATTATTAAAAAATTTGATAAGGGTACATCAAGTGGGAGAAGAGGAAAGAAGGATTCAACCAAAGGTTGGACTAACACCTGAAGAGACGAAGCCCTAAACACTAGGGGCAGACCCGTAACAAACAAACCAAACCCAAACACCAAAGGGCCTAAATATCCAAATCAGACATTAAAAAACGGGCAAGGTCCAACCCAATGCCAAGCCCAGTCCAAACACCACAAAACCTGCCCTATGCAGATCACCACCACTGCCACCGCTCACCTCACCAACGACCACCTCCCTAGCTGGCCAACCAACACCACCAGAAACATCCGCCCTAGCCAAGAAACAAATCCACCAGACATCGAGGACAGCAATGACCCACGTTGTTCGATCCCCTTACACGCCCGAACCCCATGGAAGGCCGCTGAGAAACCGGCACAACGATCCTCATAAACGACTAGAAACTCTGAGAGCCAAGGATCCATGAACGCCGACGATTACCGCCGCCTCTTCATTGCCCATTGAAGCGCCGACTCCGAGTAGATCCATGCTCTATTCCACTGACACCAAAAAACTTGCCCTTACGCCAAAATCGGCAACACTCAAGAGTGTCGCACGGTGGGAGAACTCCCCAGATCCAGTCACCCACCCACCCACCCAAACACCCCCCCTCTCCCCCCCCAACCCACCACTAAATCTCCTTGTGGGTTTAGAGAGATAGAGAGGGGGGGAGACAAAAGGTTTTTTTAGAGAGAGAGGGAGCACCGTTTTATTACGACACCACCGTTGCTAAGAATATCAAAAGAAATATTTTATTTGTCCCACAGCATATCAATTCAATGCAACATTAAGAAAGCAAAAAAGGCAGAATTTTCAATTGAAATTGGAATACCCAAAAGAAACTGAAATAAAAACCATGTTGGTAACGTCTCTAATGAGGCAAAAATTTAAGGAATAGAAATCATATGATGCATGAAACCAACACTGGCATTGGTAACTCCAACCGTCAATAGCATTCTGGAAGGACTTCCACACTGCCTATCAACAACAGACAACAATCCCATCGTGAGCTATCAAAAGGGAATATTGTTATGCCTAACTTTTCTTTTCGTAATACTAATAATAATTTTTCTCGTTTAGAAACTTGGTTTTAATGTTTGGTCTTAATTAATATTTTATCTCTACGCATAATATAAGCATTGTCGGCATTATTATAGTTTTGGGGTACAAGTATAATTAGTTATAGTAATTATTTTTGTACCATACTAAAATAATTTAATTAATAGGTTGCTATATTTGAGGGTGTACGTGGTTAATTAGTGGGTAGTTTAAAAGGGTTACACTTGGTTAGGTAATCACAAGTCCCTTAGGGTTAACATTGGAGATAAGAGAGCTTAGCAAAAAAAACATAGGAGATAAAAGGCTGGAGAGAGCAGTGGCCACATAAGTGTTTCGAAGTCATCTTCGTACAATAAGGATTATGTGAAGTTAATAGCATCAGTGTTTACACCTATTTTTGGCTAAAATTAGAAAAAGGATAGAAGAATGGCCTTGAAGGTAGTTTTAGGCCTTGAGAAATCTTATAAATCGGTCACTTGCAGAATTAGGCCTTTGGAAGAATTTAAAGAAGCCACAATTAGGCCAAATTGAGTTTCGAAGGGTGGGAGAGAGTTTGAAAATCGATTGGGCCACATTAATATTTGGGGCATGACCTAATTAGTCAAGGCCCAAATTGATTTTAAGATCTGGGCCCATTTTCAGGCCTTGGCCCAACCAATCAAAGCTCGGACTAGTTTTTCAGGCCTATTTAGCCTAATAACACCAAGATTCGTTTTTCAGGTCTGAGCCCATTTTTTCGGATTTATTCAGGCCTAAAACTGACCAAGTCAAAAAGGCCTTAAGCTGCTCACAAGCAGCTCAAAGGCCTAGAATGTTCTTGCTGGGCAAATCTAGGTAAGCTGCTTACAAGCAGCTCAATGCCTAAGTCTCTACTATCCTTCAGCATGAAGCAAGACTTGAGACACATGGCAGCCACGCATGGAGACATCTCAAGCAGCTCAAAAGCCTAGAAGGTTCTCTCTAATATCACACAAGCTGCTCAATCAAGCTTGCGTTTTTTGCCTTGGTGGGCCAATATTCCTTTTTTACAAGCATCCATGCACACAAGCTGCTCACAAGCAGCTCAAAGGGCCTAGGGATGCTGTGTTGCTGCACATTCCTTTTGCTTTAACTGGTGTTTAGGCAAAAATGAAACTTTTCAGACTTGCAGCCATTTTCTTGGAGTGGAGAGCAAGGCTTGGACAGATGGTAGCTTCCCATTGGAGCACTCAGAAGCAACTCAAGCCTAAGCCTTTACTAGGAGGACACTTGGCAGCCAGGAATGAAGGCCTGTGGAAGCAGCTCAAGGCTTGGAACTTCTGCCTATAAATACTAGAGTTGAAGGCCTTGGCAAAGGTCCACTACCAAACAAGCCCATGGCTTATCTTTTAATTACCTTTACTTTCTAGCATAGTTTGTACTCAATCTAGCCAAGCCTAGATTTTATCTCATTCCTTGTAGCCAGACTTTGTTAAACCGTTAATGAAGTCCCTTTAATTCCATTTTAGGCATTGTTCTACTTTTTTTTCTATTTTCTAACAACGATTAGGAAATTTTTAAGTCCTTTTCATTAAGGCAAACCACAAATCACATACGGCCTCACCCCTTAGGTCGTACACAATCGTCTTACAGAAGTCAGATTGAGGCATCCAGGTCTTGATACGAATTTGGACAGCAATCCCGTCCTGGCACATCCGCAACTCCAAGCCGATTTGATTTTTGCACTTTTGTAGAGAAACAATCAGTTTCCTCCCTTTGATAAATATTACGATCTGTTTTTGAAGGATTGGGTGTAGAGCTTTGGAATATTAGGATTGATGTGGCTTGTGCATGTTTTGATTGTTTTGGGAAAGGAACAGGTGACACACGTAGAGACAGATTGCTTGGAGTTGAAAATTACAGTTTCGGCGCCACTACCCCTTCGCCTCCAACACCGCTGCTCCTCCGCTGAGGTGCATGGACCATTGATGGAGTGTTTCAACACCGCGGTGGTGAAACTGTGTTGATGCATTGCTGCAATTTGGGTGCACTCTTCCTTCTTCACTCGTGTTTTTCTCCCTCCATATTGCTCTGAGAGTCTAAAGAAAGTAATCCCAGATATCATTGCAAGTTTAGAGACTAAGTTAAGACCCTGCCCTGAGTATCTGAAGAAAGTTTAGACCCTGTTCTGAGTGTCTGAAAAATTGTCACTTTTACGCAAATATTTTTAAAAATATCAAATAAAAAGTTCAACAATTGACTTTTTGAGCTATTCTTTGGATATTTCCCAAAATATTAGTGTAAAAGTCATAATTTTTTACTTTTTTGATTTCTTTCGTCGAGACAAACCAATATCTCATAAAAATTTGATGCAAAATTAACAAATGCGAAAAGAATTAGAATAAAGATAAAACCACTATTGACTGGTTCAGAACTTATCAATCAGTGAAAACATAGCCGAAGTCCCTGATTAGTACGTAGGAGCAAATCCCTGTGAATTCTGATATGAAGGAACATTCCTTATGATAGACTCTAGTGAAACCATATTTATAGCGATGTGGTTCGTGATTCGGAAGGGAAGTTCCTGAAACAGTTCCCATCATCGAAATGGGCCCGGAAAACGATGTCTGCGGCAAACCTGGGGCAGCCAAGTTAGAATTGAACAGAGCTGAAGAAGCTCCCTTTCGTGGACAGCTTTCCTCAGGTATCATTTGCATGCAGGAAAGAAAATTGCTTTACTCCAACAAGGAAGCAACTAGGCTGAAAATATATACTAGTAGGGGCTTAATTCCAATCTACAAGACATATCCTGCCAAAAGTTCGCAAAGAGTACCACAAAGGGAGCTTCTTCATGTTAAGTTTCCAAAAAACAGGCAAGAGGCAACACACTGCCGTGTGACTTCTCATGTTAAGTTTCCAAAAAAAGGGCAAGAGGCATTTCCTTCTCGCTCTTTCCCTGCTCTGGCTTCCTGCATTTTATCCAAATTTGCTAATCAAGAAATAAAATAATGTTAGAACTTGTACTCTTGTAGATTGATCTTAAGACAACAGAATAAGAATTATCTAAAATCTTGGAGACATTTGCCATTTTAACTCGTCCCTGAGCCTCGATTTCTCATCCTTCGGCCTCTCACACACCCTCATTTCTCAGCCAAAAGAATATAATTTAACTCTAAAAGAGTTTGTGTTACTATTATCATTGAGCTAACATTGAACTGGACATTTCAACGATATGAGAAGGTCCCAACTATACAATCCACAAACAACATAATAAGCCCCAACATTCACTAATACAACTCTAAATAAATGGAGAAAATTGAAATTTGTTGCCAGGTCTTTTCCTTCTAAATATTGTTGTTTCACTCAAATTTTCGTTGCTAATGCATTAATGCCTCTTTATTATCTGGCACCAATTATATTTTGGTAAATACGGCGTTTGCAGCTGGTGTGAGTACCGAACTCTCTCCAAGTAAAATTACCTTTTTTTTATGGTTTGTGTGAAGGTGTCTGAGATCTTGGCGTACACATTTGTGAAATAGAGTAGCGCACAACTTTATTTCCTCTAACCGAAGCCGTTGGTTCACCAAAATTTTGTTTGATACTCCCTCCGTCCCTCTTTAAGTGTTCCCTTTGGAATACATGTATTTTCTTGGATGCAAATAAATGTATTTCCATAGAACGATTTCAAATTTTTTCCCACCAAATTAAAGTGCTAAAAAATAAAAATCTCATATGGAGAAATATACTTTCCAAGGGTATGAAAATGCACGTATTCCTATAGTCCACACTTGAAAGGGGACGAAAGGAGTAACGCCTATTACCAGTTTCAGTTCTTTGAGCTTTGCAAGCACTTCCTTGTCAGAGTAGACTTTTTTGGCAGACAATGCCTTCAATTCCTCCTGTTAAAAAGACAACAAACAGCACAAAGAGTTTTTAAATAAACAGCACAATTGCTTAAAAATTCGAAGCTCAGCTCCCTAGTCCCATCATTTTTCCAAATCAATAAACCAGACGAAATCGGATATCATAACTACAAATATTTCTGTATTATTATAATTCTTTTTTGAAGGAAAATACAAGAGAAAACCTAGAGATGCAAATTGCCCAATTGATAAAGATTTAAGAGGACGCTAAGTCCCTTCGCTTCCCGTGTGTTTCCTCCTTCCTCAAAATCAATCATGCAGGTGTGTGTTGTGTATGTGCTCATTAGTCAGATGCTCTTAACCATGAACCATGGCAGATCCACACTAGGACCGCCATGGGCACAGGCCCACACTGTTTTTCGTTTTTTCTTTTTTTTTAAAGTTTTAGTTTTAATTCTTTCTCTCTCTTTTTTCTGAAAATTGTAGTTTTAGTTTTATAAGAATCAAACGGTTATCGCTTTCTATATAGTTCATCAACCAATTAGTTCGCACATAATGAAGATATCTTGCTCAATAGCTGAAAATTGGTAGTTTCCGTCTCATTACGTGCTTGAATTGACGCAAAAACATGCCCCACAAAATGAATGTTTTTAATTATCAAAGTAGAAATCTGGTATGAGCTCTTGACCCAGTATGTGCAATGAAAATTGTTCCCCATTGTTTAGGTGGGTAAACAAAATAGTACTCCAAAACCTAAGACCTCATTCGTTTCTCGTGATGTAATAATTGACACACGCACAAGCCACCATTGATCGCCAACAACCATCAAGTTGTGGGACGGTGGGATGTTGGAGGCTGGAGGTCCTCAGAGCTTTGGTTTTTATAGTGCCCCCAGTGATGCCTGATCCTGGCTGCGCCACTGACCATGAATGAAGGAAGCGTGGTAATTAACACAAAAATTGATTTGGATCTCTAGGCCTGCCCCCTCTAATGCCTTCTAACTTCGATTTAGGGGCATGATTCTACAAAAAAACCGTCCCAGCAACTCCTCGGCTCTTAGAGGTTTAGGGGGTCACTGTTTCAGAGAGCCACTTTATACATATATTGTCAAAGATTAGATCGGTCTCCAATCATCTTCGCACATATCCCCAATGATTAGAGACTAAGTGGGTCATGTTATTGTTCTTGTTGAGGTGTGTGTTGTGTGTGGGGTTAGAGTTTTCAAGGCCTTTCCTTAATATGAGAATGAAAAGAACCCAATAACCGATAAAACTCCAAAATTACAGATCAAGCCAAAAATTGTCAATAGAACAACCTAACCAATCCAGTTAAAGATTTAATTCAAAAACGAAAATACTGAATATCCTTGCTAGAAATTTTCCTTCTAAGTAATAAATGAAGAGTTGGATTTTGTTGTCAATTTCTTTGATACGTGTGGCCCGAAGCTATACTACGAAGAGAGACGCACATGAGCTTCAGAGGAAAAAGAAAACGAAGGAACAAGAAAGGAACAAATGAATCTTACCAACGCTGCACCATGTGCCCGGAGCTTATCAGTTTCTTTTCTTTTCCGTAACATCTCTATCTTTTTCTCGTCGTGCTCTTTCTCTAACCTCGCAGTGTCATTCGTGAGTATCAAAAGCGATTGTTCGAGATCTGCAACAACTTTATTGTCCTTCTGGACTCTTTTGTTATAAAATGCCTTCAATTCCTCCTGATAGAAAGACAACAAACAGCACAAAAAGAAAGCCTGAGAGATGAAATGGATATCATAACTGCACATATTTCTGAATTATTAAAATTCTTTTTTGAAGGAAAATACAAGAGAAAGCCTGAGAGATGCGAATTGCCCAATTGATGAAAGGCTTGAGAATTAAGAGGAGGCTAAGTCCCTTCCGTATCAATGCCTTTACGTATTATGAATAGAACCTAACAAGCTATTCAACCCCGACAGTACAGATCTAGCAAAAAAAATTCAATAGAACAACCTAAGGGTTTGTTTGGAACCCATGGAAAGGAAAGGAAAGGAAAGGAAAATAAAATTGTTTGGTTGGAAGAGAAAGCGTAAAGAAAATAAAGATTTTAAGGGTAATGAACAGTATATTTTCTCTCCTATTTTCCTCTCATTTTTCTCCCACTTTATTTTCTTTTCCTTTCCTTTCTTTTTTTCAAGTTCCAAACAGAGCCTAACTGATCATCAAGGTATCAAAGATTTAACAAACGCATAAACGAGCGAACAGTGATGTCTTTCTATGGAGGGGAGAGAGAGAGAGAGAGAGAGAGAAGGGTACCAGATTCATGGCGTCCAATTCTTCGTCGCTAAAGTCCAAGTCCGAGTCGTTGCTAAAGTCCAAGTCCGAACAAACAATTTCCTTTGCTGCCATTCTCTCTCTCTCTCTCTCTCTCTCCCAGATTTCCGCTCTGCTGTCTCACGCCGCTCTAGGGATTCAATAAGAACTAGCCTTCTTCGTTTGGTAATTTTGGGTATTTTAGTTTTGGCAGTAGGTAGAAAGCGAAATAGAATAATTATTAGAGAGAAGGGTAATGAGTGGAGAAAGATAAATGAAATTAAAAATTGAAAAAATAGGGTAATGATTGAAAAAATATATAGAATAATAATTGAAAAACAAAGTAAATTAGGTAAACGAACAAGGCCTTTATTTCTCGGACACTCTCCGAACTATAAGTTTGCTATGACCAGAAACCCCTAAAAAGAACTTAGGCTCTCGTTGGAACTTAAGCAAAGGAAAGAAAAAGAAAGGAAAATTAAAAAAATTTCTCTTCTATTGTTTGGTTGAAAGAAAAAGACAGAAGAAAATACCAATTTTTAGTTTTGTGAATAATAAATTGTAAAAATTACATTAACCCCTCTTTAACTACCACCCGGACACATATTGCCCCCTTTAACTATAAAATTTAACACTTAACCCCCTTTAACTACCATTTGTTGCACAAATGAGGCCTACCGTTTGTAATCTGTTAGGGTTTTGGACGAAAAGTGATGCCCAATGACTGAAAATCAAATATTGGACTATTTTGCCCTTATCTCCCTTGTTTATATATATATATATAAAAATTATTTTATACATACGCCACCTGTCCTTGGCTTGTGAGCAGTTTGCTTAGGTCTGCAAGAGTCATTCACTAGCATCTCTAAGGGTTGCATGTACGCCACCTGTCCTTGGCTTTGCTTCATGCTGAAGGCTGGGGTCTATTCAGATCTTGAGCTGTTTGTAAGCAGCTTACCCAAACTTGTACAGTAGGAACATTCTAGGCCTTTGAGCTGCTTACAATCACCATTAAGCAGCTTGCTAGAGAGAACCTTCTAGACCTTTGAGCTGCTTGTGGCTGCTTTTGCAGGCCTAGGCTGCTTGTGAGCTGCTTGGGATGTGCATGGCTGCCATGTGTCCCATGCCTTGCTTCATGCTGAAGGATAGTGGCCATCCATACCTCGAGCTGTTTGTAAGCAACTTACCTAGACCTACCTATTGAGAACATTCTAGGCCTTGGAGCTGTTTTGAGCAGCTTAAGGCCTTTTCCTTCCAGTTGAGGCCCATGTGCAATGTTTCTAAGAAGCAGGCCCACACAATACTTGGGCCTAAATTTGAGGTGCAAGATAGGCCTTAGTCCATTATAAGCCTTGTGAGTCTAAGCCTAGAGAAAAACCCAAACTTTAACTGATTTGGACATACATGAAGGCCTTATCGTTTCTTAGAACTGCGCTAGGCCTGGATAAAGTGCTCAGGCCTAATGGGTCGACTTCAAGACCTAGGCCACCCTTGGGCCTAATTTTATGGAAGAGATATCTTATGGCTTAGTATGTTTCAAACCTTTGCAAGCTCAATTGGTCCTTTAGCATTCATATCGGCCCAATTCCTCTGGTGGCTTATTTACAAGGCTTCTCAAGGCATGAGATTAGCGTTCAAGGCTACCTTCTAACCAACCGATTGATCTTTTGAATTTTGGCCAAAAATGGGTGTAAACACAAGCCCAAGGTCTTGTGGGGCTTACCCCAAGGTCGGCTCTGCGTATCAAAATTGTTTTAAAATTTTTTTTTTTTTTGTGCTCGACAAAAGTCTGTATGATTAGTTCTAGACTTGTAGTTAGTGAGGTTTAAATCCCAGTCAATTGTATGAGAGTACATGGTCCCTACCACGGACTATCACTCCACTTGCCACGCATGAAAATTGTTGCTACACACACGGTGACGACAGAACCAACGCACAAAAACTGGGAGAGTGGAGCCTTAAATTTCCTGTTTATAAATAGTTACAAACTTTCAGTGCTGATCTAGTGTTCCATTAACCCAAAAAGAAACAAACTTTGCTACAAAAACGAAAGCTTAAAAAAAGAGAGAAATATATAAATTGGGGTAAACCAACAGACAAGAGAAAAGATAGAAATGGCACAATAATGTTCGTTTGTTTACTAATGGAGAGACTGGTGTTTTAGAGAGTTTGCAAAGCCACAGGAACCAACCATTGGTGTTGACATGACAATATAGAGTTGTTGCTCTGCTCAGTAAGTTCATTCTCTCTCTGATGGCTGGAGGGCAAAGACCACAAGGACTCAACAAACCATGCATCCTCCTCATAGGTAATTACTCTCGTCGCCTTGCGTAAAGCCCGCAGTAGCAACGGAGTTGGGAAAAGTATACCGAAAAGACATCTATATTCTACTAGTGTTTTCTATTATATTAGACATCGGTAGAGATCCCGGCTTAGTGAGTCCTTCCGTGATGAATTGTTGGCAGTAGTACTACATTTTGTTTTTGTGAACCGAGGAGAACCGGGGGCTTGGCGGGAAGAGGAATATTGTACCATGGGAGAAGCCAAGGATGTCCCTTTCAAATTAAACAATTATTATTATTATTTTTTTGGGTATTGGAATCTATATGATGAGGTGCTCAATAAGTGATAGGGATATTCTCTGTCTCTAAATTTGTCACCTATTCTTGATTCGTAATCGCGAGATGTTATCACAGCTTCGAAACACATGAATCTTGAGGTATTATCACGCAGCCGTGAAGACAAGAGGGAGGTAGGGAAGGAATTTTGAGAAACAGAGAATCATGCGCCTCAAAATGGCCTTCACAAATGAGTCAAGTTATGATGCAAATATACGCAAATTTCCGAGGTTTTTTTCTTTTTTCTTCTGTTGCTTTGTCTTTTTCCCTTAGTCTATCTGTTGTTTATGGACAGTGATAGCTGGTATATATGGAGAGGTTTGCATTCAAAGGGGTGGCATCAAATTTGGTAACGTACCTAACCGATGTTCTGAAGATGAGCAACTTCTACTGCAGCCAAGACAGTAAACATGCAGTTGGTGGGGAGTTACATCTATGTTGCCTTTACTAGTGGCACCCCTTGCTGACTCTTACTGGGAACAATATTCCACCATATTAGTCTCTTCTTCCCTATATGTTCTGGTAATTTACTCTTGTTCACATAATTTTTTGGTTCATAATATACAAAAGGAAATTTTATATCGGAATTTTCATGTAGACTGATATAGCTAGCGATTTGTTGTCTTTTTATTTCAAGCCAAACAGCATTGTTACGCCTTGTATTTCAAATTGTCATGGTCACATTATTCTGATTATGTTGAGCATAAAAACTGCGATTCTATAGAGTATCCCGTATTGCTTTGTTTGCTAACAGCCTCATTCACTAGACAAATAAAACTTTCTAGACCTAAGGAAGTAGTGTGTCGTGATCCTTTCTATTCGACTAAAACAATTTGACTCGTCATGATCATAAAATGCAACCGGCATACCATTCCGGTAAAGTTTCTCCATATAATTGTTCTTGTGGATCATTTTCCATTGCGATTATTTTCTGTATAGGGACTTCTAGCATTGACATCAACAGCATTGGTGCGGCCTTGGATTCCCATCAACAAAACCGGTCCCTCTTCATCCCTCTTCTGGTATCTCTACATGATTTCTCTAGGCCAAGGTGGATACAATCCCTCCTTACAATCCTTCGGAGCAGATCAGCTTGAAATTGACTAGGAAATATTGCCTTGTAGTAGCAAAAACGACGAAATTTCTGATAAGAAGAGCTTGTTCTTCCAGTGGTGGTACTTTGGCTTTTGCAGTGGTAGTCTTTTGGGAGTCTCCCTTATGGCCTACGTGCAAGACACATTCGGATGGGGGTTGGGATTTGCTATCCCTACAGTTATAATGGTAACCTCGATAGCACTTTTCTCCTGCGGGAGTAGATTTTACGCATTGAAGCAACCCAAGGGTAGTAGTGTAGCTTTCAAGTCCTTTGAAAACATGGTTCATGCCATGAAAGCAACTGCATCGTTTTGAATGTCCGATTCCCCCTGTTGAACAAATCAGATGTTGTTGAGCTCGAGTAAGTTTCCTGACATAGTATGAGAAATCCACACTCTGAATTTTCTTTGTTCGAATGGGACTCTACATACCCTGTGACCACCGTTGCATTCATCTTGATTGAGCAAGGTCATTCAGGATACGAAACAACGAATTGGACACTTATAATTATTTACTTGTGTTTGCATTGTTACGTAGTTGTAATGGTGGAGTTTTGTTTATAGGCTTGAAGAAAAACCACTTTGTCAGCAAGGTCCTGATGTGAGTGAGGGCTAGAACAAGAGCTCCAACGACGGGATTCATATACGCGAAATCGCACAAGTTATATTGCACCTCTTGCCTATCTGGACTATGCTTCTTATGTTTGCAGTAATTTTCCATCAACCGGCGACACTTTTTACCAAACAGGGCATGACAATGAAAAAGAACATCGGAAGCAACTTCAAGATCCCACCGGCCACACTGCAGAGCGTAATCACAGTCTCCATAATCCTTCTAATGCCTCTGTACGACGTGTGCTTCATCCCACTCGCTCGGATAATCACCTGCAACGAGAAAGGCATCACCGTGACGCAGAGGATGGGGGTTGGCATGGCTCTTTCGGTCGTAGCCATGGTGACTGCAGCGATCGTGGAGACAAAGAGGCTCGAGATTAGTAGAAATTCACTGTCAAAGACGGTGCCACTGAGCATATTTTGGTTGCTACCCCGGTACATCCTGTTGGGCATTTCATACATTCTCACTGTTGTTGGGATGCAGCAGTTCTTTTACTCTGAAGTTCCCATAACAATGAGGACCATGGGGATCGCACCATACACAAGTGTTTTTGGGGTAGGGAGCTTTTTGAGTGCCTTGCTAATCTCCCTTGTTGAGCATTTCACTGGTTGGTTTTGCGATGACATGAGAGAAGCTAGGCTAGACAAATACTACTGGCTTCTGGCATTGGCTAGTGCTTTTAGCTACCTAACCTTTGTAGTTTTGTGCAGATTTTACAAGAAGTAGGTTGTGATTGGCAAGTGTAGTGGTGATTGTAAATAAATGTAAGGTTGTGGTTTGAGCATAAGTGCACTGATGATGTATTGTTTTGGTAAACAAAGAAATAGGTCTAGGAGCCAATACAAGAGTAGCTGGCTTTCAAATGCCTGGGAAGCACCTCTAAAAAGATCATGTGCAACATCTAAATTACTTAGTCAACAATGTACACAACTCCCGGCCACAACTCCAGACACAATTGCATCCAGAATTGTTTGATGCACATGAACCCATCTGCATCGAACAGTTCCAGATGCAGTTATGTTCGGAGGTGTGGTCAAGAGTTATGTACGTAGCATTCCTCGTCAATAATTTTTACTCAGTATTTTCTTTCAACGCTACAAAGAAATTGTGCATTTTTTGTGTGTGTGTGCATGTAGGTTTAGACATAGACATCTTTGTAGTGCATGATGCCCATGTTTTTTCGTTCATTAATTACGCATTTTTTTGGTGTTACTTGCGCATTTTTTCGTTCATTAGCATTCCTAACTTCTTCTTTTTTTTTTTTGAACCGAAAGAGTCCTAACTAGGTCAGTATATTTTATAGATTCAGTCAGTCAATTTCTCAAACAGTTCGTAGGCTATCTTCTCCGGTTTCCGTAAACACAACTCGCCAACTAAAAGCCCCAATTTCTAGCTGAGATGTTAGAGAAAACGATGTCCCTCGCTCCTCTACAGTTGAATCTCTCTCTTGAATGGACTAATTCATGTGGTGTGCATTTTTTTTTTTCTTTCTTTCTGTTTTTTAAGCCTAAATTTTGATTGGTCATATGTAAGCATAGGAGGAATAAACCTTTTTGTGCCGATCGATGAGCAATACACCCAGATGGGGCTCCCATCCCCATGATCAAAGGTAGCATAATTAACCGTGGTCTTTCCGTGTGTATGCATGAATGAGGAAGCATGAAAAAACAAATTTCAAAAACGCCTCAAATTATAATAAAGGCAAAAGTACATAAACACCCCCTCAACTTTCATGTTTTCCCACAGAGACCCCCTAACCTTTAAAAACGCCCAAGGAGACCCCCTCAACTACTGGAAAAGAAAAAAACGCAAACTCCATTAACGGAACGAATGAAATGACTATGATACCCTTTTAGTATATACGGTAGAAAACTGAACTTCACGACACCACCTCTCTCTCTCTTTGCTTCCCTCTGTTTCTCTCTCTCTCTCTCTCTCTCTCTCTCTCTCTCTCTCTCTCTCTCCATACTCAATCGAAGGTGGGCTCGCATGGCATCATCGAAGGTGATGATGGCCTCTACCACGTCACCCCTCCAATCCGGATCTGCCGCGCCAGCATCCGTCCTCGTCCTCTATACATTCCCTCTCCCTCGCCGAAGGTTCCATGAACATGGAAGACATCCTCAGAAACATCTACACCGACGACGACGCCCCATTTCCAGACGAACCTCTCTCCTCCGCCGCCGCCCAGAACGGCGGCGTTTCGAGCAAGACGATGGACGAGGTTTGGAAGGAGACCGCCGCCCAGACGCCTCTTGGAACGATTCCCTTCATTTCTGCAATTGGGTTGGCGAAATCCCTTCAGAAATCGGTTGATTAGTCAGCTTCGACATCTCAATTTTGCCGTTCAATTCGTTTTCTGGGGAAATCCCAAGTAATATCACTCACTGTACATAAAGAGCTCACAGTTATTTATGCAGATGAAAATGAGCTATTTGGGCTGATTCCAGAGCAACTCGGTACTCTCTCTCTCTCTCGCTCTCCGATTTCGTTCTTAAGCCACTGGATTTGGTGTTTTGTAACATGGGTTTTGATGGAATTGGTTTTGAATTTGGATATATTGTGGACTCTCTTTGTATTCAGTCCTAGTTAGTGTGTCCAATTTGGAAATAAATGGGTTCTTTTTGTTTTCTGTTTTGAGGGAAATCGTTGATCTTTGTTGCGCGGTGTCGAATGTGATTTTCAAGAATTTGAGGTTTTTCTGTGTGAAAATTGGATTATGGGTTTGAATTTTGATTTTCGGAAATCCATGAGTTGTGGACGAGGCTCGTAAGAGCCTCGGCCTATCGTCGGAGGAGGATGGGGAGTGTAGGGATCCGGCTGGGTGGTTGGCGGGGAGGCAGCAAGAGAGGCCTCCAGGGCCCGTCATGGATGGCTGGGTGGCTGGGTGGATTGCCGGCTGGGTGGATTGCTGGGTGGCTACTGTTGGTGGTGGGTGTGGCTGTGGGTCATGGATGGCGGGGGAACGGAGCCGGTGATGGTTGGTGGGACTGATAATTTCCAAAACAAAAGTGGAAGTGGGTCTGTTGTGATGTCCGTCGACTTCGATTCCGTCGTCCTCCGGCTCTGTTGGTGGTGCGTGGGAAGGGGGTTTTTTTGTAAAAGAGAGGAGAAACAGTTGGTGTTCGGTGTCTGACGATCGGGATGCTGGAGTAGCTGGAGATGGAGTGAGTTTGATGCTGGAGTAACTGGGTTTCTCTGAGGAACAAGATGAATATAGTACCAGAGATGGAGAAGGGCATTTATGTCCAAAAAAAGTCCATGTGACTGACATGTGACCATTCAGCTAACGGTTCTGAGACAGAAGGGTGTCACATGGGTAACGGGAGTAGTTGAGGGGGTCTTCATGGGCGATTTTAAAGGTTAGGGGGTCTCTGTGGGAAAACATGAAAATTGAGGGGGTGTTTATGTACTTTTGCCTATAATAAAATTCGCTGAGGTCAGAAATTGAGTACATGATGAGCTTAAACAGAGGGTCTTGAATTATGTGACCTAGGATAGAACCCAATTATGAAATTAACATGTTTTAAATCTACTGGAAGAATGTAAATTGTGTTGCAAAAGGGCCATTTGCTCGGATAATAGTTTCATAAGATATGCCTTAAGCTGGTGGAGACCTTTTACCATACCACCCTTTTGCATGGATCCTTACTTGAGAGATTTGTTAGGAAAAACCCCAAAATACAAAACTCACACACACCTCAAACAAACACAGAGAGATAATATTTACGTGGTTCGACAATTGCCTCCTCCACGGGCAGCAGATTTCACTATAATGGAGGAGATTACAAATCACTCACCAAAACCCTCTCAATTGCTACTCTCTCTGATGCTTTACAATATCAGATTAAAGGGTATTTATAGGGGAAGATGGCTGGTACAAATCAAGGAAGAGAATTCTCTCTTGGCTTGCTCTGCATTTATGGAAGAGATATCCACAAATCTTCATTTGTCAAACAAGTGAGCTGAAGGAGATCTGAAGCTAATCTCAAAAGATTTCTCTTCTGACTAAGATCCTCCCTTGTGAAACATGGGAGGAAATACAAATCTTCAACAAGATTATTCACTTTCTTACCGTACATTTGGTGTGTGGTATACACATTTTGTCTTGAGCCTCGTACCACTGTGCGGCAGAAACGGGCAACACTATGTAATGGTGGCACGGCACCCCAAGGGTACTGAATAACTATTCTTCTTCCAAACGCTTGATAAATTAGGAGGGGCGATTTGCTTTTTTCCCATAGGACTGGAGAGCAAGAATCATGGAGATTCAAGAACAGGGAAATTCACAAGCAGAAGTAAAAAGCCTTACTTTTTGAGTTAGAGGGACATTGGAGTATGAAGAACATTCTTCATAATTTGGAGGAGTCTCCATATATGAAGAACAAAATGAGATTTTGAAGAATGAGTTTGGAGATTTGAAGTATGGTTGATGCTCTAATAAAAGAAATACGTAGGTTAGCATTGAGCTCTAGTTGTATTGCCAAAGCAAATGAGAGTATGAGATCAAAGACCAACTAGTTACAAACCAAATTGATTGAAATTTATGAAGGGATATTTTATGATTTATTGTAGTGGTAAAACTTTGTTATTTCGAATGTCTTCCAAGTGTTTGACACATTAGGTAAAAAAACAATTATATTATTATGGCTTAGCCTTATTTGAAAATGATTAAAATCCAATTGGAAAGCCACCATTGAAATTGAAATTCAATATAAACACAAAATATATGTGAAATGGTTAGTTTATAGGGAGAATTTTGCATAAGTCCACTATAGCAGTTTCCAAACCTATCTAGTCCACTTCTAAGTTTCATAACCCATTAAGTCCACCAATAATTTTAATGACAAAAATACCCCACCTAAGAAACAAGGGCTTTGTTTGGCTAACATGAAAATGTATTTTTTTCATTTTTTTTCCGTTTTTGTTGCAATCAAGCCACCGCCGCGGCCGCCGCCGCCACCACCACCGCCGCTGCCGCCATCACGCCACATATAACGTTATATGTGTAACAAAAAACGTATTTTTTTATTTTTCTCGATTTTTTTATTGAACCCACTACACTTAACATTTAACGTTATATATGTGACAAATATCTCTTTTTGTTTTTTTTTTATTTTTCTTGTATTGATTTTTTAACGTTATATGAGTGATAAAAATTTCCTAACATACAATATTATATGTGTGACAAAAATTTTCTCACATGCAACATTTCTTTTTGGTTTTTCTTGTTTTTAATCTTTAACCTTATATGCTGGTCTATACAAAACATATAACATTATATGTAATTTTTTGAATATCTAAATATCACAAAAAAAAAAAAAAACAGAACATATAACATTATATTTGAGCTTCTGCAGCTCTGAATCTCATAAAAAAATAGAACAGAACATATAACATTATATGTGAATTTCTGTAATTCTAAATCTCAAAAAAAAAAATAGAATATATAACATTATATCTGAGCTTCTATAGCTCTAAGACTCACAAAACATGACATATAAAATTATATGTTCTCAAAACAACATCATATCTTTCCAACAATATTATATGTTTCCAAAAATAACATTATATGTTCACATATTATGCCACCATTATCTTTGTTTCCAGTTGCGCCTTAAATCCCAAGTTGAATGTTGATGAGGCCACAGGGGGTCGAGCTTCATTTTTTCACCGTTTCTCCATTAAAACCTTCATCGAATCCTTCAAAATTTTTATTTTTTGCTTCCGAATAGCATTCCCATAACTTCTATACCTACATATATACATATTCAAAACAACATTAATATATCTCAAAAATGAGATATAATATTATATGTCTAACCCTTAGAAAAACACATATTACGCATGACAGAAGTTCACTTATAACGTTATGTTCTGTTGTCCATCACTTATTGAATTGGTCCGCGCAGCGGTCTCTTCGACTTGCTTCTGATAATATATGGATATATCCATATGTGCTTTCGGGAGGCCGCTGCGCAAACATATTCAATAAGAGAATATATAACATTATTAGTTCCTCTTTTTTTTTTTTTTTTTGAGTTTTACAGGACAAAATCTCATATACAACGTTATATGTTCTCTATGCAAATTGAAATATTTTTTTTAATGTCTATAACGTTATAACCATATATATATGTATATATGGTCACAAATATTCTCATATAACCATATAAATCATATATGGATATATTCATATGTGTTTTTGAGAGGCCGCTGCGCGGACCAATTCAATAAGAGAATATATAACGTTATTAGTTCCTATGTTTTGTGATTTTACAGAACAAAATTAGGTATCAAAGGCAAATTGTCATATATAACATATATATCTCAGTAGAAAAGATCATCTATAACCAAACTATATCGCTAACCGAGTTTCAAATCATATATTTTCATGTTTAAGTCAGAGAGGCCGCTACGTGGACTAATTCAATAAGTGATCGACAACGGAGCATATACCGTTATATTTGACAGAAGCTCACATATAATGTTACATGGTACAAAAGGTCATATATAACGTTAGATGTTCTCTTTACTAAATAACATAGAATATTTCTAATCTAGAATATTATATATAACAAGATAACGTTATATATTATTATATTTCTCTCCAACTGAGAATGTTTTAAAAAAATGACATTAAATAACAATAAAAACACACAAAAATATATTTTTGGTGTGACACGAAAAACACACATATAACCTTATATATTTTTTTCAAAAAACACAACCTGTTCCAACCTTATATGTCTAGCCCAAGAAAAAACACATATATAATCTTATATATTTATTCAAAAAACTCCAAATATATCAAAAGCAAGTTGGAGAAGCCGCTACGCGGACCAAATCAATAAGTGATTGATGAAAAACACAAATATAACCTTATATATTTATTCAAAAAACTTCATATCTCTAACTCTAGGAAAAACATACATATATACCTTTATCTATATAACACTGTACACATAATTTTATCTAAGGTATACAAATATAACTTCATCTACCTTAATTTTACACCCAAAAAAAAAAAAATGAACTCTGATAGTAATAAAAAAGTTACCAGAAATGGGTGTTGTGTGTACTTGTTGTACCATAGTCTCACCCTCAAAAGTTAATAGTACTAGGATACTATTACACTGCTCAAGACTCCCAAAGTCCCACTAGCACGCCTTGTACTTCTTCCCCAAAAGAAGAGTCATAAAAGAAGATGCAGATGTCGAAGATCTCAGGGAGCTCAAAAAACTTCGGACTCCCGTTTGTGAAAAAAGCATATTAGTTTTGAAGATCGGTGGAGGTGCTCAATGCCGTATATAGGTACGAGACCACATTTGGATTGTCTTCTTCATTCTTCATTTCTCGTTTGATTTCTACAATGTTTTCGCTGTGCATCGACTCGTCAGAATTGGCCGAGAAATCAAACGAAGAAAACCCAGATCGAAGAGAGGTTGATGCCTTTTATGTACCATTTCACAGACCTCCACCGCATCCACCATCGCATCGAACAAGTTCCGGTACCGGACTCTCGTCACAGCATCGTCACGGAAGTTGAACGGGGTCTCTCGGAACAGGGCGAACCCGATGGGGATCTTGTGCTTGGCCCTGTACACGTCGTAGGGGCGGAGATTGATGAGGAACGAAGAATTGGTCTGGTCGAGGAAGTCGATCGAGCGATGGTTTGATGAGGACGTCGGCCGTGGGAGATTGGAACTTGGCGGAGGAAGGGAGATTGGAACTTGGCGGAGGAAGGGGGGACGGCGGTGGTTACAACGTTGAGGAAGGAGAGAGAGAGGATGCTGTGCTGCAGATTTTTTTTTGGTTTAGGGTTTCTCTCTGTATGATAGCTTATTTATAAGGATATTTTTGTCTTGATTTAATTTCTTTTTAAAAAAAGTGGACTAAAGACCTTATCAAACCTAATTAGTGGACTAGAGGGGTTTTAAACTTTAGAAATGGAATTAATGGGTTACAAACATGCTAGAATGGACCCTAGATCAATTTTTTATAGTTTATAAGAAAACAATCTAAAGTTTGTCCATAATGTTACAATCTGCGGGTTGTGATAATTTTCATAAAAATACAAAGCGTACACTACAACAAAAAACACTATTGTCTACTAAATTTACTGGCTAAAAACAAATTTTTCGCCCAAGAAAATCTTTTGGTGACCAACAACTAATTTTGATTGGCAAAAGATCTGTTGTCATATTTTAATTTTTTTTTAAACAATGTTTATATATGTAATTTTATATATTTTAATATCATGTTAATTGCATTTCAAAAAAATTCAGCAAATTTTAAAGAAAAAAAAAGTTTTCTTACTTTAGAAAGTAAGTATAAATATTTTGGTTTTCATGATGTAACAAAAGATCTTGGCTAGCTTAGTGGTAAGGGCTTGAGAAATCAACCAATGGTGTGTGGGTTCGAAACTTGGCAATGACAAGAAAAGATGATCTAGTAGATACAAAGCAAAGATAACGCCCAATGGTTTTCCATCTCAGTTTATGGGTGTGATCATTTTGAACTTTCAATCACGGTTATAAACTGTGATCTAAAGTGACTTATAATCACACATAGAAAAGAGAAACGATCATGGCCAAGAAACGGATTATAACCATGATAAAAGAGAAACGATTACGCCTGTTCGCCGTACGCGTGATTGTTTCTCTCTTTCAATCACAGTTATAAACTGTGATAAAAGAGAGTGACTTACAATCACATCCAAATCTATCACGGTAGCAGGAGTGTGATGGAAAACTTACAATCACAGTCAATAGCTGTGATCTTTATGGTTTATTGTAGTAGTGTCTACAGCTACAATTCTGGAAAACCTAACACTCCAACTGATAAGCCAAAACCTTTTATTCTTTTATAATCTGTACTACAATATCATTGTTTCATTTTTAATTAGCAGCTTGCCAAAAAGCCTTTTTCTGAATTTCAAAATTGTTGGCTTGAGATTACCCTAAGCCTTTGAATAACTGGTGAAGAGATTAGTGAATCAAGCTAGCAATTGATTACCATTAATTTTATCGGGGAGAACACACACACGGAAACAGAGCAATAGGGGAAAGCACTCCACTGAGATTTTTTCATTTATACTTTCAAGAGAATTCTACAAGGCTTATATATGGATACAACCGTGGGCCTATCTTTACACGAATGCCCAACTACAGAATAACTTAAACTTGACCCAAATTACACACTTACATTTTATGGCCCACTTGCAAACTAAGGCATTTTAGCCCAAACACAAAATACAAAATGACCCAAAATATTAAGAGTTGTTTGGACAGCACATTATACCAACAAAAATCACAAATCACACGTTGTATAAAGCCTTTATACCGTGTATGTCATCTCCATGCAAACCTTTGGCCTCCCCTTGATTAATGCTCGCGTACATGATAGCATCCCGAACCGAGCTATGTCCTAGCCCGAGAAGGTGTCCGATTTCATGCAATGCCACTGTCTCCAACTCGAATGCACCCGGCATGGGACCCGCAGACCACGTCTCGTCCGCATCGTAATGAAACCTCCCGTCGGTCGGGGCCCACGCATGAGCCAGGATCCCCATTGGACCATCGAATGGGTTACCATCCCCGTGATCGCGACGGTAGAACCCGATTTTAAGATTTGCACTTCCAAAGTCCTGGCTCTGGGAGAATGTAAATTGTGTTGCGGAAGCCCATTTGTCAAATGCTCGGGCCACGGCCTTTCTTGCATCCTGTTTGGTTTCGGGTAGAAACCCATACGTGAGGTGGGTTTGAGAAGCAGGCCATTTCGGGTTACCCTGAAAGAAAGAATAATGGGACACCGTGTGGAGAGCGTTATGGCCATGATTGGGCCTTTTTTTTCCTGCTCGCATCCAATTGGTGCCATTGACGATATCAGCGACTCCACATCGAGGGCTAGACATTTTAGACACCGTTTGGGCGTCTAGAGTTCCGGTGGCCTTCAAATGGTAATTCAGCTGGTACGTTTTGACGGCAGCCTCCAACAAGTCATCAAAATTGTTGTCGTTGGCATGGCTTTGATTTTGGGAGTGGTTGTAGTTCAAATAACCGAATTTCTCGAGATACTTCTTGAGCTGTTGGAGGCCTTCTACTGTTTCACCCTTATGGCAACCTTCCAAATGCTTGATGAAGTCAAAGGATGATGGTTTTTCAGCATTGGGTTTTGATGGGATTGCATGAGAGGAGAGTGGAAAGGCCAAAGAGATGAAGAAAATGCATAAGCGGAGCTGAAAAATTCTAGCTGCCATGATTGAGGTAGAGGGAATTTCTATGCCTTGAACCTGAAGCAAATGCAAGCATCTGATGGATTGTGAATTTGCTTCTTATGACTTAGGCCTATTTATAGACTTGTTTGATGCAAATTGTGTTGACTGATGGATTATACCATGTGGCCAAGGACGGAACCAGGATTTTACCCTAGTAGTGGCGAAATGTATACTAAAAAAATCTAGTGGTGGCAAGACTATATAATTTGGGCATAATTTTTTTTTTTACATGTAATAATTGCATTTTCTAAAAATTTTGTCGTGGCGGTCGCTGCCACTAAACCCCCCTGGTCCCATCCTTGCATGTGGCTTTTGTCAAGTGGTATTCCCTGCAAATAAAAGATCGACACCTCACAGTGTGGGTCACTTCTATTCTCCCAACTACCCAACAAAAGTGAATTGTAATGTCCCTACCACATGATTTGTCGCTCTGTAAATGATACGTAAATGGTCGGAAGTACCATGTAAGCAAGACCATGAAATACTCCTGAAATGCTGAATAATTAATTACTCGGCTTTTCGTGGTGCTATTCCAACTTCGACTGATAATTCCCAAGAGAATGTGGCTTTAAGTTTGACATGGTCTCGAGACCTTATAAAATTATGACAGTACGTAACTGAGAATTAAAGAAAAGAAAATGCAATTATCAGCCAATGATCTCACAAGGATGTGGTCTCTTTTTCGAAGATCTTTTCTCTCCGAACATTTTATTTGCAGGTGCGTGAAAGCACTAGGGGTGTTAGTACATCTCAATTGGGTTCGTAACAAGTTCATTATCATGTTCTGAAGGCCGATCGAAGCGTTCATTTCACACAAATTTTTTATTTTTATTTTTATAACCGGCCGGATGTCCGGGCCAGCACGCACCTTGACTAACTCCTGAGCTCTGAAGGTAACAACCGCGCACAAATGATTGACTCCAAGTCAATCCCCAAGGGGTATGGTCAAGTGACCACTACAAGAAATCAAATGTGTGTTGTATCCTCCCTGAGGTCTTCAAATCCAACAGAGGTCAAACATTCCGAATCTTGGGGCCACTAGAGATTTTTTCCGATATTAGTCGAGGTACTCACAAGCTGACCTAGACATCCAATTTTTAATAATAAAAAAAATGATTGACTCCACCAAGACTGTTTTCTGGAGGCCGGGGAGTCTAATGGCTGTTTATGGGTTGTGAGCTTAGACTAGTCTTTGGTGATTAATTAGTCACTGCATGCCTTGGGCGACGGGCCGGGCAATAATATATAGCAAAGACTCAAAGACACATCGTGTGGAGTCTAGTCTACCTTGGTCATACTTGGGCGATCTAAATCGTTCATTGTGTAGGTTTAATTGCAACGACACATCGTGTACCAATATTTATCAACTAAATAAATAAGATTGATTCGAAAAAAGTAGCCCTTTCATTTTAATCACATATATCTTTAGCAAATTCAATGGGGCCGGAGCACGTATGATTAGGAAATAGATCGTCTGTGTTTTCAAAGAATAGTGGTCGAAAAAATAGTGGTAGAGCGCGCCCTTAACAATTGCATCGAAAAGTATGATTGAATTACTAGTATTCAAATATTATTACGTCGGATTATTGCTCAAGAATGATGTATAAATTGGGAAAATCTTTATTTACAGAGGTTCCGTAAATAAATTTTATAGAGGCTAATCTGGGCCGTCCCAAAGTATTTTGGATGATTCAGATTGAGGAAAAACTATTAACGGTAAGAAATATTTATTACCGGTAAGAAATATTTATTACCAGTCAAAGATTAAAAACATATCTCAACCGTTGATTGCCGAAACGAACAGCTGAAATCGCGTGTGGAGCCTACCTTGGTCGTACTTAGGCGATCTAAATAGTTCATCGTGTAGGTTTAATTGCAATGACTCATCGTGTACCACAGTATTCATCAATTAAATAAATAAGATTGAGTCGTCAATTAAAAAGTAGCCCTGTCATTTTGATCACATTTATCACTAGCAAATTCAATGGGGCCGGAGTACGTATGATTTGGAAATAGATCGTATGTGTTTTCAAAGAATAGTGGTCAAAGAAATAGGGGTAGAGCGCACCCTTAATAATTGCGTCGAAAAGTATGATTGAATTACTAGTATTCAAATACTATTACGTTGAGTTATTGCTCAATATTGATGTATAAATTGGGAAAATCTTTATTTACGGAGGTTCC
Source organism: Rhododendron molle (assembly GCA_025413875.1). Classification (NCBI taxonomy): domain Eukaryota; kingdom Viridiplantae; phylum Streptophyta; class Magnoliopsida; order Ericales; family Ericaceae; genus Rhododendron; species Rhododendron molle. The sequence goes on along the minus strand of CM046389.1, from coordinate 10,299,641 downwards.
GTAAATAAAGTTTACAGAGGCTAATCTCGACCATCCAAAAGTATTTTAAACGATTCAAATTGAAGACAAACTATTAACGAGAGGAAAAATTTATTACCAGTCAAAGATTAAACACATATCTCAACTGTCGAGTGTCGAAACGAACAGCTGAAATCGCGAATATTTCATGAAAAAGCTATTAACGGCTGCTTTGTAAATAAGACAATCTCGTATAAATTAGGCACACCAAATGAGCTACTCAGATTGTTAAAATATGACCGAGATGGGTCTCAGATGTCATGGCTGGACTTCCGATCCAATTAATCACCACTTAACTAAATAAACAGAACAGAAACTAAAATTGAATTAACTCCTAAGTAACCAAGTGGAAGTTGACGTGTCCACTTGTGTTGGAGAGCTGGAATCAGGTGAAACCACATCCTTAGAATCCTTTACACTCTCCCGCAAACAAATGGGAGGTTCTGAGGCCATGAGTTTGGACTTGAGCTGTTGAAATCTGGAAACTGACAAAGCTGTGGTAAAGATCGATGTCAGCTAGCTATGGCTCAGAACTGTAATAATCAATCTCTATATGTTTTGTTTGAGCATGAAAGGTAGGATCAGATTGAATTGTGACTACAGCTTTGGATCACCCAATCTAGCCTAAATTTCATGATGCTCTCTCTCTCTCTCTCTCTCTCTCCACCGAGATAGAGGATTAATTCTATTGCAATCTACCAATATTTCCCTAGTAAATTGGGAAGACTTGGGCAAATTGAGACCAATGGGAAGAGCTGGGAATTAATAGTTATAAGCACAAAAGATCGATAATGAAGGAAATCATTATTGAAACATATTAATGCAAAGAGAGTCATCCTCCATGATACTCCTACATATTAAAACGCAAGGATTGCCGTAGAATTATCATTCAACCCACTTGAAGGGTTGGATCGAGTTTTTCCAAATCCTTCATTCAGATTTTGTCATTTTTTCCCAGGGAAGCGACGGACATCCACCAAGATAGAGCTAGATTCTATTGCAATCTACCAATCGTTTCCTATTAAAGTGGGCAGACTAATGGGGTGGGGAGAGACTAATGGAAAGACTAACTAAGGGAGAGACTAATGGAAAGACTAATTAAGGGAGAGGCTAATGGGAAGAGTAATGGGGAGAGACTAATGGGGAGAGACTAATGGAAAGACTAATTAAGGGAGAGACTAAGTGTTAGTAATTTATTTTAATCAACGGATATCTGTAATCTTAACGTGGGGAGATCAATAAATATTTAATATCATGGAGCTCGTAATATAATTGAGATAAAGATGAGAGTGCAATTATAATTCTGTAGTGGGGTGAATTATAATTAATGAAATAAGAAATAGAATCCTCGTAGGATTAAGGTTTCTTATTTACACTGGGAGCCCTGACTTATTACTCCTTAGATCCCTATCGTAGTCCTATATATACACGTTATGCTCTCTAGGTCAATTTACACGTTTCTATTATTCACAAGATAGAGGCAGATTTCGAGAGAGCAAACAGATCACGAAAGAGTCCACACTCGGTTTGTGTTCCAGACGTGCAGGGAATACAATAGAAGATCGTAAGGTGCAGTCGAGCAGTATACGTGGCTTATAGCAAGACGTACTATAACAAGTTCAACCAGCGTTCGTGTTCGCAGGGAGTTGAGGTAAAACCCTAATTCCGCCTTGTACGGTTTTGCGATTTTCTTGTTGTCTAATCTGTACGCGTCATTACTGGGTTCTGGGAATCGTTTTCCAACAGTGGTATCAGAGCCAGGTTGTAATCACACGTATGGATTAAACAGGCCATGTTGTCCGTGGGTTATAGAAGGTAGAACGTAGAACTGTGTTAACTCTTGTTTTGCAGCGTTCTTACCCAGCTATTATGGTCACATGATTTTTGTTGATTTTGTGTGATTGGATCCCACGATAATTTTTATTGGGTACCACAATTATTTTTTGTGGTTGTAATAATTAGCGTAGCATGTGTTATTTATTGGGTGCCACGATTATTTTTTGTGGTTGTAATAATTAACGTAGCATGTGAACTCCAATGGAGGCATAAGATCGATGTATGTATGTTTCTTCGATTGTAATAGCATTCGATGGTTATTCGGAGATCGAAGATGAGAGATACAGAAGATACACGTTGTTTGGCTTGCAATAGATTTCTTCCAGATTCGTAGGGTCTGTTTGTAGGGCTATTTCAACCCAGTAAACGTTGGAATTAGAAAATCTGTTCTTCACGGAAGTTGTAGATAATTGAATTTAGAATCCAACCTAATTGAATCACTTCAATCAGAGGTCGGATGAGGAAGATATAGCCAAAATACTGAAGGCTGTGCAGTTTACGCGGGAATTATCAAATCTGAATTTTCTTGCCTAAGCACGGTTGGATTTTGGTTTTCTTGATTGATTCAAACTATCTAAGTCTTCCACACAAGTATTGCTAAAGGATTTCAAGTTTGGAAGGATTGCGCAAGGATTTCAAATTTAGAAGGACTTCTTATTGCTTAAGGATTTCAAGTTTTGAAGGATTCCTTATTGCCCAAAGATTGCATCTTTGACCATAATAGCTGGATTCTTTATCTTGTATTTCCTTATTATTTGTGTTTCTATATTATTTGCATATGTGATAGTTTTATCATATTGGGACAACATGGTGATATTTGGCTTTGACCTAGATTACGGTTTTGCAAATTCGTAAATTTTGATAACGCTCATAATTTTTTTCTTAAAATAACTAAGTGGGAGAAAGAGTTTATTTTTATAAATTCCACGGTCTCCATTACTAGTATGTCGATGATGTAATTAATTATGTGTGATGGTTTTAGAACCTTCCTCCCCTTCGGGCAAAATTAATTATGGCATCATCGGTACAAACTTCCTTAAATGGATAGGTCTATGATAATTGTTGTGTGAATTACTTCTCCATCTGTGGTAATTCATAACGGAACAATGGATCATGGGGCTAGGTAATGGTATACACTTAGCTGTAAATAATAGTATTCTCATCATCTGAGTCACTATTATTATTTATAGGACCGAAGCTATATTGGCTATTTAATTTTGCTTGGCATCGTATAGTGTCTAGATAGTAAAATTAAAAGGTTGTGCCTATCTACGCGAATGATGAAAAGTAGACGATCTTCCTATCGAGGCATGCTCTTCACGGTGTGTAGGGTTGCCAATATTTTTCTTTTAACATGTGGTAAAGGGAACCAATATTAAAATGGAATTTAAAGTTATTTATTGCCCTTCATAATTGATTGTTATATTATTTGATTCTCAGATTCAAAAATGAGCTCTTTCAATCTACTTGCAATTATTCTCAAAGCAAATAAACTTACTAGATCAAATTATATTGACTGGAAAAGAAATTTGGATATTGTGTTAACTGTTGAAGGGCACAAATTTGTGTTGTCTAAGGTGTGCCCTCCTAAATCTGATGAGAATGCCACAGAACAGGAAGCAAAATTTTTATAAAAGTTGGTGAGTATCACCCATGTTGAAGGGACCCCGATTAGGGATCATGTTCTAAAGATGATAGCTCTTTTTAATGAACTAGAGATCCTTGGAATAGAAATTGATGGAGAATCCCAGATCGATTTCGTTCTTAACTCACTGCAATCTGAGAGTTTTAAGTAGTTTCACCTGAACTATTTTATGAACAAAATGCATTTAATTTTGGCAAAATTTCTTAAGGAACTCCATGCAGTTGAGGGTCTTGTGGGTGTGAAGAAACCATATGTTTTAGTGGCGGAAAAGGATTCTACTTCTAAGTCGAAAGGCAAGAAGAAGCAAAATAAGTCTTAGAAGGTTGTGGAGCCAGTCAGAGCGCCTCAAGGTGGAGTGAAAAAACCTAAGGGCAAGTGTTTTCACTGCAAGCAGTAAGAACATTGGAAGAAGGAGTGTCTATTCTATCTCAATAAAGTGAATAATCAAGATAGATTTTTTCGCTAGTCGTTGAATCATGTTTAGTGGTGTTATCTACCAGTACCTGGTGTGTAGATACGGGAGCCACTAATCATGTTTGCAATTTATTGCATGGGTTCCAGGAAACCAGAAGACTCAGTGATGGAGAGATTTATCTGCACATGGGTAATGCTACGAGAGTGGCAACAGTTGTAGTAGGAAATGTTATTTTAAATTTTAGTAACAATAGGAGTTTAATTTTGAGAGATTGTCTTTATGTTCTCACACTTAGAAGAAACTTGGTTTCAGTTTCTAAGTTGATTAAAGATGGATATTTGGTTTATTTTAGTAACTTTGTTGTTATTAAGTTAAATAAACGTTTTATCTATTCTGATTCATTGGTGGATAATCTCTACTTTATTAATCCTATATTTCCTACAGTGCAGCTACATTAATTGAATAACGCTAATAATATGCCATGTAAGAGAAATGAGCCTTCTAAATTAAACCAAACGTATCTTTGGCACTTACGCCTTGGTCATATTAATCTGAATAGGATTCTAGACTGGTCATGGATGGACCTTTAGGTTCATTGGAAGTTGGGAAACTTCTAATCTGTGAATCTTGTTTAGAAGGTAAGATGACCAAGAGGTTTTTTTATCAGCAAAAGGTTACAGAGCCAAAGAGCCATTGGAATTGGTTCACTCTGATTTGTGTGAGCCTATGAATGTCCAAGCTAAATGTGGTTTTGAGTACTTTGTCACTTTTATTGACGATTACTCAAGGTATGGAAACATTTATTTGATGCGCCGTAAGTCTGAATGCTTTGAGAAATTCAGGGAGTATATGGCAGAAACGGAGAAGCATCTAAGTAAATGTCTCAAGACACTACGATTTGATCATGGTGGCGAATATCTCTTGGGAGAGTTTAGGGACTACTTGTCAGCTGAAGGGATTACATCCCAGTTGTCAGCAACAGGTATGCCACAATAAAATGGTGTAGCAAAAAGAAGGAATATGACTCTTATAGATATGGTGAGATCAATGATGAGTTATTCAGATTTACCAATTTCGTTTTGGGGACATGCACTAGAAACAGCAGCGTACATTCTTAACTTGGTACCATCTAAGTCAGTACCATCTACACCCACAGAACTATGGACTGGGCGCAAACCTAGTCTACAGCATGTTCGGGTTTGGGGTAGTCCAGCACATGTGCTGAATGGGAACGCAGATAAATTGGAATCGAGGACAGAAGTTTGCTTCTTTTTGGGATACCCTAGAGGAACAAAAGGTGGACTGCTTTATAGTTCTACGGATAAGAAGGTCATTGTTAGCACTAATGCTCGGTTCTTAGAAGAAGACTATGTGATAGACCATAAGCCCAGAAGTAAAATTGTTCTAGAGGAATTGAGAGGAGATAGACCGGCACAAACTTCTTTACCACCAGTAGTGCAGGAGGAAACGCCACAAGAGACATCTGTAGAGGCACCTATTGACACACCGGTATCTCGTCGTAGTGGGAGGGTTATTGTTCCACCCAGTCGGTATACGTTGTTGGGAGAGTCTTTTGAAATGATCCTTGATGATCAACATGCCGAACCCTGCAACTACAATGAGGCACTTCAAGATAAAGATATGAAACTTTGGCAAAAGGCTATGAAATCAGAGATGGAGTCTATGTACTCTAATCAGGTCTGGGATCTTATAGAACCACCTGAAGGGATTAAACCCATTGGATGCAAATGGATCTACAAGAAGAAGAGAGGGGCGGACGGGAATGAGCATACCTTCAAAGCTAGGCTTGTTACAAAAGGGTATACTCAGAAAGAAGGGATCGACTATGAGGAAACTTTTTCGCCAGTAGCCATGCTTAAATCCATCCAAATTCTCTTATCCATTGCGACTTATCTCGATTACGAGACTTGGCAAATGGATGTCAAGACCGCGTTCCTTAATGGAAATTTGGATGAGTGTATCTATATGGTGCAACCAGAAGGATTCATAGCAAAAGGTCAAGAGCACATGTTGTGCAAGCTCAAGAAGCCTATTTATGGGCTTAAGCAGGCATTTAGATCATAGAACATCCGTTTTGATCAAGCAATCAAGTCTTTTGATTTTGATCAATGTCCGGATGAGTCTTGTGTATATAAGAAGTGCAAGGAAAAAGTTATGGTGTTTCTAGTACTATATGTCGATGATATCCTGCTCATCGAAAACGATGTGGGAGTGTTGTCTTCAGTGAAAGTGTGGTTATCCCGCCAATTTGAAATGAAGGACTTGGGAGAACCCGGTCACATCCTAAGGATTAAGATTATACGAGATCGCAAGAATAGGATGTTGGGCTTATCAGAAGCTACTTATATCGATGTCATTCTTGCCCGTTTTAGCATGCAAGATTCCAAGAAAGGGTTCCTCCCTTTTAGAAATGGAATAAACCTATCCCAGGATTAGAGTCCTAAAACACCTGACGAGATGGACAAAATGAAGGCAGTTCCTTATGCCTCAGCAGTAGGAAGCCTTATGCATGCTATGTTATGAACTAGACCTGATATTTGCTTTGCCGTTGGCATGGTTAGCAGATTTCAGTCTAATCCAGGGCAAGAACATTGGACGGCAATAAAACATATACTCAAGTATCTGAAAAGAACTAGAGATCATATGTTGGTGTTTCAGTCAAATAGTCTGGTACCTCATGGGTACACAGACTCAGATTTTATGTCAGATAGGGATTCCAGAAAATCTACCTCAGGATATGTGTTTACTTTGGGAGGTGGAGCCATAAGTTGGAGGAGCATCAAGCAATCTTGTATTGCTGATTCTACCATGGAGGCTGAGTATGTGGCAGCTTCTGAAGCAGCCAAGGAAGCTGTTTGGCTCAGAAACTTCTTGTTGGCTATGGAAGTGGTTCCTTCAGTGCAATCAGCCATTACACTCTATTGTGACAATAGCGGTACAGTTGCTAATTCGAAGGAGCCAAGGACTCACAAGAACGGTAAACACATCGAGCGTAAGTATCATCTGATTTGAGAGATCGTACGGAGAGGTGATGTTACTGTGACCAAGATTGCATCGGCGAACAACCTAGCAGATCCTTTTACAAAGAGCTTACCAGCTAAGACTTTTAATAGTCATGTAGAGGGAATGGGAGTGAGATGCATGGCAGTATGGGTTTGAGTTTCTTAGTGGGAGTTTGTTAGGATGTTATGTAAAAATTATGATTTTATATGATGGATTAATATTGTTATGTATTAATTAGTTTTATCCCTTTTTTATGAGAATCTTTTTATGGGCAATGTTTGCATGATATTTTTGTATGTTGTGCATGTGTGTCTTTTACTCTACATAGTAGATAATTCAGTGTGTAGAGTACGGCTTACACACAGAAGATTGAATCATCGATTCTTGTAAAATATAAGATATAGTTTACAGTCTTAGATGGAACTGGACACACCATCGGTAGGACGATAGTACAATGTTTAGTAGGTCTGTCTTGACTATAGGGAACAGTTTAGTTCTAACTCATTGTGCTAGTACACTTTGTGTGTATTGAACAGGACCGCATTGAGATAATTGTCTTTGTACTAACTTTATAATACAATTGGAACCTCATGGTTATTGAGAATGCTTATGCTCTTAATCCAAAGATAATTATTAAAGGTATATATTTAATGTTGTTGACTTTGATTCATTAAAGAGTAAGAGCTTTATACGGTCAATAGTCTCGGTGAGTTGGGTCGCAACATTATGTATATGACAACTATTAATTATTAATGGAATCCACGTCCCGATAAGGATTGATGATACCCCTTGAGTAAGCTTATAAGTTTCGATTATTTCAAACCCTGCAGGTGGATATTTGTATCCGACATATCGAATAAGTTAAGCGGATAGTCTCAAGTTAAGATGTTCATTTAGTGGGAGATTGTTAGTAATTTATTTTAATCAACGGGTATCTGTAATCTTAACGTGAGAAGATTAATAAGTATTTAATACCATGGAGCTCGTAATATAATTGAGATAAAGATGAAAGTGCAATTATAATTTTGTAGTGGGGTGAATTATAATTAGTGAAATAAGAAATAGAATCCTCGTAGGATTAAGGTTTCTTATTTACACTGGGAGCCCTGACTTATTACTCCTTAGGTCCCTATCGTAGCCCTATATATACACGTTATGCTCTCTAGGTTAGTTTACACGTTTCTATTATTCACAAGATAGAGGCAGATTTAGAGAGAGCAAATAGATCACGAAAGAGTCCACACTCGATTCGTGTTCCAGACGTGCAGGGAATACGATAGAAGATCATAAGGTGCAGTCGAGCAGTATACATGGTTTATAGCAAGACGTGCTATAACAAGTTCAACCAGCGTTCGTGTTCGCTGGGAGTTGAGGTAAAACCCTAATTCCGCCTTGTAGGGTTTTGCGATTTTCTTGTTGTCTAATCTGTACGCGTCATTACTGGGTTCTGGGAATCGTTTGCCAACACTAAGAGCATCCACAATGGTAATAATCAAAACTAATAATTAAAATGTGCCACGTCAGCATTTGATTATCCATTTTGTCTATAATCAAATTTAACAATCTCTATCTCCACATTGATTATTTTGAAATCCCTGACCAAAAAAATCCCCACAATACATAATGCACATTTGTCCAATCATAAACGAGTTTCAAAAGTTGTTGATCGAAGAGAGTTAAGCGAGGGCTTTTGAAGACTATTAATTAGACTTGAGAGTTTGGTCGAATGGATCGATCCCATAGAAGCATTTTGTTGTGGTGAGGTTTTGCATTTGGCTAATGAAAATTAAAATTACCAACATTCATAGTTTCATTTTTTAACTTGAAACCTGAAAACCAAATGAAAGTCTTCACCAACCAGGCATCGGCTTTGTTACTCTAATCGCAAATTGTTTGAGGATCAAATTCCACACATAAGGCTGTGTGTTCTTGTTTTTAGTGAAGTAGTAAAATATCACTTTATCATAATTTCTAATTTTTTAAACTTCTCCTGTCAAGATAAATAAGTCAATTTCACTAAGTGAAATTGAGAGCAGAGGGTTATTTATAAGTAATTCTGCTTATGACAAAAATAAGTAAGAAAGGCTCAATTAAGAAAGGATAAATTTCACTGACACCTTCAGAGATTTGCCTTAATGACGGATACTCTTACGTATGAGAAATAACAATGAGTCCCCTGTGATTTCTATATGCGTTGCATCAGGACCCCCAATCTATAATTGTCTGTCCAAAAATGCGATGGAATGATCTGAAAGTGACTTATATCTAAAAGTTCACTCTTTCTAATAGATATAAATTAATATATACAATATGTATGTTATCCATTTTCTTGCCGGCTGTGTTTGCGATCCAATAGACGTATATATTTTTTTTTTCTCAAATATGCTATGTTTGTTGTAGCTTATGCCTTGACCGCTTTCTTGTATATAATACTGTGTATATACAACAGCAACAACATAACATAACCCATCTAGTCCCCATTCATTGGGGGTATGGGCGGGGGATGATTGGAGACAGACCTAACCTTTGGCAATATATGTACAAAGTGGCTGCTCTCAGAATACCACTGAAATAGTGGCCTCCCTAAACCTCCAAGAACCGAGGAGCTACCAGGACGTTTTGTTGTAGAACCATGCCCCCAAATCAAAGCCAAATGGCATTAGAGAGGGCAGGCCTAGAGACCCAAATCAATTTATGTGCACATTACCATGTTTCATTCATTGATAGTCCAGAGCATCGGTATGCACACAAAATAATACTATGTATATAAATAAATAAATAACTCTGTATATAATACTCCATAGACTATAGTTCTCAATTCTCATAAATCATAATCTTAATCTAAACTATAGTTCTATTATAGTGAAATTCTGCTGAAATTTGAGGAATTTTCTAGTTATATAATGTACCAATTTGGTTCTAAAAAAAACCAGACCATTTAAGAATGATTAAACTATTCATTCATTGCTTATTTTTGTTTAAGATTGTGAATAATAGGTGCCCCCAATATAGGGAATTTCTAGGTCCACCACTGTCCCCATATATGTGCTTGTATGGCAAGAGGTTTTGGACTAAATCTTCTATGGCTTTGAAGGATGAGATCAGTTGGGCCTGCAGTTTAGGAAAGGGAAGTTTTTGGTGGACTCACTTTATAAGTTATTGTCTTCTACTGTATTGGTTGTGGAGGGAAAGGAATTCAAAGGAATTTTTCGGGTAACGGGATAAGTGGATGAAGAGATTGCCACCATTGAAAAGAACAAAACTCGGGAGCTTGCTGATTTACCTGAAGAAAAAGAAGTTGTTGGATTAAAGTAGATTTACAAGACTAAGTTTAAAGAAGATGGCTCTATTCAAAAACATAAAGCAAGGCTAGTAGTAAAAGGCTATTCTCAACAGCCTTGGATTGATTTCAATGAAACTTTTGCGGATGGTTCTCGTATTAGTAGCTCAATTGGAACGAGAACAAAAGGAACCTCAGAGAATTCATTGTGATAACATGTCCACAATAGCAATGACCAAGACTCCAGTCTTTCATGCTCGATCAAAACATATTGAGCTCCGTCATCATTTTATAAGAGACTTAGTACAAAAGGAAGAGATTCAGCTAGACTTTCTAAGCACTAAAGAGCAACTTGCAGACATCATGACAAAAGTTATCATAGCAGAAAAAAATTTCACAATTTCTAAAAAGCATGCAAATTACAAATTAAGGAGGAGTGTTAAAAAGTACTAATTTGTAATTTGAGAATATAGTAGAAGGTTTCTTGATTCTACAAGAAGAATCAATAAGCTGTAAGAAGCAGCTAGAAGAAGAAGAAGAACCTTATCTGAAGTTTCCTGCTACCATGTGTTAAACATGTGGCAACCATTGTTGACCAAAGGAAACTTCCAGAAACTTTGACCGATCAAATTACTTAGTGATTAAGGCTTTAATTGAATTGTAGTCTATAAATAGATAGATTATGTATTGTTGTAAAGGAAATATATAGATATAAGAAAACAAGATTAGAGAAGTTTAGAAGCAAATACAATTGCAGCAGCTTTGTATAATTCATAGATCATTGTAAACACTTTGTGTTGATAAAATTCTCTCATATTCTCTGCAAAAATCATTCATGATAAGCACCCGATAATGCAATGTAGGGTGCGCTAAATCTCTAGTTTTAGTTTACTTCCGTTGTTAATTTAGTTATTTTTAATTGCTTTTGCCCGTAAGGTATTTCAATTCCGTATTGTAGGAAAAACCATTTAATAGGTATTTTAAAGCCCAAAGCTATCAACGAATGTCTAAGGCTCAAAGATAATCAAGAACGGAATAATCAAGGCCGAAGGCATGACAAGAGACGAACATGACCCGACGCCAAGGCAAAGCAAAGCACGGCAGCCCAAGCAAAGGCAAGTCAACGGTCAAACGCCAGCCCTAAATCCATTTGGCATTGGTACCTGATCTTTTATTCAATTGGTACCGAGAAAGAATTACCAAGGTTCAAGCATCAGCCCATTACCCACTTCGGCATTGATACTATTAATTTAATCCCATTGGTGCGGACCAACCTTTCCCAGCAGCGGACCTTTAGTCAGCTCGGCATCGATGGGAAGAATGTTGTTGCATCGATGTCGAGGACCTTAGCACAGCCACTTAAGCCTTGCTGCATCGATGCCGAGGGGGCTAAGAGGGGATCTTCAGAGCATTTTTGGGAATATTCTGAGCGCGTGCTTAAGGACTATAAATAGGAGTGAGGTCATTTTGTACAAACAAGTAGTTTTTACATTGTATTGCGTTTTTCAGATCTAGAGCTAGATTTCAATTGCTTTTTGACTTGTTCTTCATTGTTCTTATTTTTCCAGCCTTTACTTTTTATTTTTCTGCTCTTATTAGTTAATGTTTGGTACTCTAATCTTAATTAAAGTTGTATATCGTTGCCCGATCTATCTTTTAAGCTAGTTTTCTTTTAGTGCTATGTTTTCAATTATGCTTAGTAGATTTTTGCTTGCTCTTATCTTTATAGATATGTGTGAGTAGTTTTTCAAGGTTAGGTCATGGGGTGAATAGCACCCCATGGCTCGAGTAAAAATTGCATTTTTCACCAATAAAGTTTGAATCTTTGGTTCGAAGATTGATGTGGGGCTTGGATTTGTTTGTCAAATTGCCGAGGTGTTAACCTCCTTGATCATGTGTAGGTAAGAGCATCGCCTACTTACCACACATGATGCTTGGAGCTCTGTCGCTCGAGGTGTTTGCTAAATGAATTCTATAGCTAGCTTGATTTTCAAACCATCTTATCTTCCGGCTTAAGAACCTTAATTGAGTATCTTAAATCGCGTAGTTGGTTGGAAAATGTAATTTAGCTCGAGTCGTGGGTGTTAGAAATTCCTAGACCTAACCTGCTTTTTTTCCTAGTTTATTCTCGTTTATTTTAGCCGTTTTAATTTCCACCGCATACGTAAAACCAAGTTGGCTGTCTAAAAGCCGAAAACCCGTGCTTACTCCTAACAATCCAGTAAAGCCGTATTAATTATTCCCTTGGGTACGATCCCGGTCTTCCGGATTATTATGCTTCAATTGGACGCTTATACCCTACACTTGGAGTGATCTTATTATATAGATCGACGAACGAAGCAATTCAATTATATTTATAGTTTGTTGGGCAAATCCATTCATACTTCTGCTATCCCCAACATTTGTTTGGTTTTGCTCCTAGCTTTTTGGTAGGTTTTTTTTTGCTTCTTGTGTTTTTTCAGGAGGTGGTGTGAGTTGCAAACTTTTATGTGTGGTGGTTTTCGTATAAAATGAGTTATTTACCACACACACAAAAAAAACAATGCACACGCCCCATTGTTAACAATGTCCAGTTTCTTTCTAGTACATATTCAATAATCCAATAGTAACACAAGGCGTCGTCTACATAGTGCTCCCACACACTGATGGAACAAGCAAATATTTCTGCAATGTTAACCGCTTTTGTTAGGTAGCTGGGATATGGTATGACCCACATATTGGGTTATGCAGTTCACTCCTTTGAACAGGAGATGTCATCCATGAAAGCGCAGGCTGAGCAGTTGGAGGAAGCGATCAGGTTGGGAGTAGAAAAATGTAAAAAAGAAAGAAAGAAGTCCTCGACAAAATGACAAAGGAGAGGGATATGTTCATTAAGGTAATCTCTCCGTCTCTATTTGTTTGTCTGCTTGTTTATTTTATTATAAAAAAGTAATGGATTTCTGTTTTGGTCGTAGGAAAATGACAAGTCGCTCGAAAGATTATTTCAAGGTCCAAAAACAGAGCCTCATTCACTACTTTGAACAGAAGCGACAATCCATGGAAGCACGGACTGAGCAGTTGGAGGAAGGGATCAAGTTGGAAGGAGAACAATATGAAAAAATGATAGAAGAACTCATCGAAACGAAAGATGAGGGTATCATATTCACTGTGATAATCTCTCCATCCCGATTTGTTTATGTGCTTGTTTACTTTATTATAAAAAAGTGATGGGTTTCTTTTCTGGTTGTAGAAATGCAAGCCGCTCGAAAAATTATATGACGGTCCAATAACGTACAAGCCCTGGTTCACTTCCCCGACACTTCTATTTCCAAGACCTCCACTTTTGCTATTGAGTGATTTTTAACTAGCTAATCATATTGATTTTCCTTTTGGAGCTCAGAACTATCCCAAAGAAACCTTGCCTGTATTGATTCAATGGTTTTAGCAATCCCTTCTGGCATTTTGAAGAGAGATGTATAGAACATATGTAGGCTGTTTAGTGCAAACTTGGGTTTTTTTTTTTTGGAACGGCTTTAGTGCAAACTTGATTAGTGTGATTCTTCCACCAGTTGATATGTGTCTTCTTTTCCATGAAGCTAATCTCAACCTGATTTTGTCATTGACTGGTTTCCATGCTGATTTAAGTCTTGGGCTCACACCAGCCAAACAGGGTTTCTGTTAGGTCATTGGGGTTTCAATCAATTGGTAGCTTTCCTTCCTCCCTCTCTAGTCTCTTGTAATTGAGTTATGAGATTTACCTCCTTTAAAATGGAGGGCCATGAAGTTTAACAGCATGAAAATGTGATTGAAAGGCTGCATTTAATTGGACAGTGGAAGCTTTGAATGACTAGAAATTCTGTCTCTGATTTTCTATGATTGATCTTGCGACTCCTGTGGAGCATTTTTTTTTTTTTTTTGTTGGTATTGGTGTTGATAATTATACTACTAGTTTTAAAATACTTCAAACCATTTCTTCTGAAAAAGGGGCTCATTTTGGTCCTTAACCACTGTTGTCTTGTGCATCAGTAAAATATAATATATATTTTGTTATGTTAATGATTATACTTAGTTTCTTTTTCAAGCAAAATAAAGTCTAGATTTTATATTTTGTAAAAAGTTGAAACAATAAATAAAAATATGAGAAAATTAGAAAATTTCATGAGACAGAGAGAGAGAGAGAGAGAGAGAGAGTAAATGAGAGAAGTTTCTTCCCGTGTTAAAAAAGAGAGAGGAGAGAGTTTTTTTTATTTTGTTTTAGGTAACTACATTTTTTTTTTTGACCCTTGATAACGCCACGACAGATTTCTTTAATGCCACGACCGCCCAAGTAATCTGACAACATTACCCTTGTTTTGCCCCCCCTCCCCCCTCTATGTTTGTTTTGACCGACCCACTTTTCCCTTTCTTATCGTCTACACCTTTCTCTCTCTCCCCCTTGCTCTGCTGTTCACCAGAGGCCATGTGAAAGGTGAGGATGCAAGTCGTTCTTTTTCATCTATTTCGCGACCCCTCCTCTATCTGAAATCTGGACCGAATGTTCTAGTAGAAAGTCTAAATCTTGCCAACAGTGATCTTCGCATCAAGCGCTTGCATTTAATCTACATAGAACAACATGCTTGATTTGTAGCATAAACACAGATTTGGAGACATTATCCAGCGAAAGACGTCACAAATGGGTTGGGACGTTGGGTATATTTTGTTCGAAGTGATGTGATTCGTTTTACTCGCATCTTCATCCTCTCGGCGACGGAGAATTAGATTCAGTTTTAGAGAAAATTTGGTAGTATTTTATTAGCACTGCTGCTTTCTAGTTGAGCTACAATGCGGCAATTAGGAGATTGGTATCTAGTCTATCTAGAGATAAAAAGAAAGGAGATGAAAGGAAAATGGACATGGAGTGTTGGATGGAGAAGGTGGATCTCGAGATGGGTCGACATTTTTCGGATTTCACAGTGGATAGACTCCTCAAAGAAAGAAAGTCAAATAAGAGGGGAGGAGATGGAAGTGGCCAAGTGAGTTTGTCCGTGTATCAGAGATTCAGAGTAAAATTTTCGAGAGGAGGAGTTGGAGAAAGAGAGAGAGAGAGGGGTATATCTGTCAGGTGAGTTTGTCTATCGTGGCATTAAACAAAGGGGTCGTGGCATTAGCCACACCCTTTTTTTTTAGTATATAGTATAGATAAGCATGCAAACTAACTTCCAATCTTCTTTTTGGAAAAAAGAAAAAAGAAAAATTCAGGCAATAACAGAAGTGTAAGGCAAGGACTTACACCCGACATCATATTCTATCAGACGATCCACTGTGTTTGGTTTGCAATTTGAGATTTATTTTTGAGGTAAAAAAGTTTTATAGTTTTGCGTATTTTTCCGTCTTTAGTAAAAAAATTTACTATTTTGACAAACTATTTTACTTTTTGAATAGAGATACGCTATGTACATCCAAAAAGTATAAAATAAGTAAAAAATTTGACAAAAAATCACTAAAGATGAAAAAACACGGATGACGAAACAGTCGGAAGTTTTGGAGAGATTATTTCTGAGAGGAGAACCAAACAAAGTGACAGATATAAGATGAGCGATTACTTGACATCGTATTATGACCACTTCACTTAGTTTTAGTACAAGAGCGTGCGGGGCATAATTCATCCTATGTTTTTAACAATTCACAGTTACTTTTTTTTCTTTTTTGAATGGCAAGAAAAAAATTCATTAATCTTGAAATTATTGCAAGACTAATAGGAGTAAGGAAACAATATCATGTTTAGAGAACAATCTTTTTTGAACAACTTTAGAGAACAATCTTATGCTAAATCCGAGATACAAACCTAACAATTCACAGTTCACACACCACGATAATTGATTCAAAAAAAATTACAGCACCATTAAAAAGAGAAGAACTACAAGTGTCATCAAAAGCAACTCCACGTGGGCCGTTTGATAATGGGCCTTTACAAATGAGGACGAGTTCTATATTTGGCCCATTCGGATCCAGACTAAAAGGGAAAATGACGGCCCAAAGACATATTTTGATAATTAATACCCGCCTAAAACGATAAAACCTATTGAAGTTTCATGAATGACCTCGCAAGGAGAAGCCCATACGCACACTGGCCCTGTTATTTGGAAAGAAACCAAAGAATTCTACTCTCAGGCATTTCTTTCTTTTTCTTAATAATAATCACAATTTCCTATAATTTTAGGTTATTTGTTGAACGGCCAAACACAATTTTGAGGATCAATAAAATTTAGGTATTATAAACGTGGTCAGTAATGCAAAGATTATAGACAACTTTGATAGCGTGAGGACAAGATAGCAGTGTGAGTCTCTTTTATCCTCAAATGGATCATCTTTATCGGCAACGATACCATCAAATGGATCTTATGGCCTTATCCCATGGTTTCGGACGGGGAATATTGTGCACAATTGAGAAGATATATAAGCAACAAATCTTATTAGAGTCCTGATTGGGAAGAGATATATGAATTTTAAGATCACTAAGCATTTTTTTTTTTTGTCAATACAACTTTATTATAGTAATCTAAACACAAGGTGTTCCAAAAATAAGGTCAAGGTAAGGGACTAAATGGGTCAAAGACAAAAACAAAAAGAAGGAAAAAGAACCTTTTGAAGTACTGTCTTTAATTAGTTTTGCTTTTGTAATCGATCGTTACGCTCTCCTGTTTTTTTTTTTTTTTTTTTTTTTTAAACACTCCCTCTTTTGCTTTCTTGTAACGTAAATTTACAAAATTAACATTTCATTTATACTAATATTCTTTCATACTTGGTTTGTTAGATGGATAACATTGTAAATTTGCATCGTCACAACAAAAAGATAAAAGAGAGAGTGTGATTATAATAGAAAGGGACCCTTGCTTTTTTAGTTTTCATCTTCTTATTAGAAGTATATATATACTTAATTAGTTTTGCTTGGATCATCACCGCAAGTCCTAGATTAATGACGTAATCTAGCAAAATTCTCAGGATTTCTGAAGAAACCGTTGGACAGGTGATTCTGCTCGAGTTTTCCAAAGGATCAATCAAATGATTTCTCGCTCTCTCTCCCTCTCCCTCTCCCTCCCCAAGTTTTTCTGTAAAAATATCTCTCTCAGTTAAGTGTGTGCACGAGTGAGATATTCCGGACTCTCTCTCTCTCTCTCTCTCTCCTGCCTGCTTGAAACAAAAAATGTCCGCCCACCAAATGGGACCGCCATGAACAATTGGGCTGAAACTGCCAGTCTTTAAAATAAAGTGCGCGTTGACCATGAATTTCCCATCAACCCCCCTTGACCATCAGTTTTGTGGTTTACTATTTTTTTTGCTGGCAATCACGAGAGGTTTTAAGGAATAAAAAGATTTATTCTTAATTGATCTAACAGACGAAAATATATCGGAAACATGAAGGCACACAAATCTGTTGGGAAGTAAGAATACAAGAGGTGACCAGTAAAATATATATGTTACAATTAATCATCAATTTGTCGCAAGTACCAAGTGGATAATGCTACATGGTACTGTCGGAATACCTAATATTGTTTGTCCATCACCACCGTTACTTTCGTGTGATACTCCCAACCATTGGTCCATTACTTCCATTAGGTGTGAGAGAGAGGGAGAGCGCATGTTACCAAAAAGAGAGAGAGATCGCATGGCCCCTCTCTCTCTCTGCATGGCCTTCTCTCTCACCTCCCCCCGCTCCCTCCTCAGTCCTCATTCCACTCCTGTAAGTGCGTGATCCACATGTGAAATGTTTCGTTCAGAATTCAGGATCATAAACTCTGAAACAAAACGCAAACGTTGGATCAAACACTTATTGCTATCCGATTGATCTGAAATCTTACAGGGTTATTTGAAGAAATATTTAAAAAATAATCAATGAATTCGATCATTTGCGTGGGCCCCGCAATTCGTCGGTACCCCGTCAAATTACTCTCCGTCGGTCCCGTAGTGTTTTCGTTGTTAAATCACTGTTGACTTTGGACGGAAGTGGCAGATGATCATTCACTGCGTTGACCATTTCTTAGCTATACCACCACCTCATAACTGTTAGGCTCCATTTGGATGCATCCATGAGACGAGGGATTAGCTTTCACCCCTCCATAAGACCTGGGGCCAGGCTTTACCTCCGTTTGGAAACCAAAAACGGAAGGGTTTTCAAGAAGACCGGTTCTTGGCCAAGACCGGAGAAAGGGGCATCGGGGGTCTTATTTTCGGATAGGGTCTGAGGTCTCCATAAGTTATACCCCCCAATCCCCTCGAAATCTGACGATTTTACCCTTCTTTATCCCCCTTCCCTCACCCCCAACCTCCCATTTCTGTAGCACACACATGCACACCCAGAGTGGGGAAAATGGAAAAGAGAGAGAGAGAGAGAGAGAGAGAGAGAGAGAGGCGTACAGTGATGACGGCGAGGAGCCGCGGCCGATCAACGACGAATTGGGCGGCTGCTATTGCGCTTCTTCTTCTTCTTCTTTTCTTTTTCTTCCGTCGTTCTCTGACTTTCTCTGTCTCTCTCTCTGTTTACGCCAGTAACAAGGAGAATAGGAGAGTAAAAAGAGAAGGAAAAATTATTCAGTGCATGTGTGCCCATGCAACCCCACCCATCCACTTTGCTTTAAAAAAAACGAAATTATTGCTTGCCTTTCATCCAAAATAAACGAAATTATAAAATAAAACACTTTAAAAAAAACAAATTATAATATTTGATACTTATTAAATTAATTAAATTATAAGTGAAATAAATTATTGCGGTTTGAATTGTGAAAGAATAATTAAATTTGCAATTATATATAAAAAGTAATACATAATTAATTTAGGGACTGGACAAAGGCAAAAATGTCATTTGACAGATTTTTACATCATCCACCCTTCCTTATACCCCCTATTAATCCTCCATCCAAACCAAGTATTATTTAATCCCCCTTCTCTAATACCTCATCCAAACAACCTACGATTTAATCCCCCTTCATAAACATCATATCAATGTGGGTCATCCCTTATAAACTAATACCCCTACTATCGTATCCCCTCATTAACTAATACCTCCAATCCTTATCCCGCATCCAACGAGCCGTTAGGGGAATCTAAGAGCAAGTTTATCAGTATAACAAAACAAGCCTTTGAAGCCATTTTACCTAATTAAGATACCAAAACTTGCTTACACCAGCTTCTGCAAAGAAGAAGCTAGTTTGCCTTTGTGAAAAATGTTAGGTAAAAGTACCGAACCCAGGGTTGTAGATACCGTTCCGTACCGGCCGGCACATTTCGTTTTAGCACAAATCCGGAAACCTTGACCTCCATTTCCGTTTCGTCCAACTTTTCGGCTGTTCTCGGACGATTCCGGCGTACCGGGCAAATCTCCGTCGAGAGGCCGTTACCGGGAATTTCGTCCGGTATTTTGCTAAACTGGGTTTCTCAGTCGCAACAAGAGAGAGAAGAAAACTCATCCTCTGCACCCGCAATTCTGGACATTACAGTAGCAGCGACACTTCGTTGGCGATCGGCTTCAGTCTAAAGAGAGATACACAGACATATACATATATATACACCTACATATAGATAGAGAGGGAGGAGGAGGAGGAGGTTGAGGGAATCAATCAGGCCATCTACTTTCTCTGTCGCTGTTTGCCATTGGAGCTCTTGACGCCATGGGAGGAGGTGGGTGTGTGAATGAGAGAGAGAGAGGGGGGGAGAGAGAGAGAGAATCACAAAGAACCGTTGCCCTTTGCTTTTGATTTTTCTGGAAAACTCTTGGAGTTTTGATCTAGTGCTTCACTTAACAAAAAAAACTCCTTTGTCTCTTTTGTATTTTGTCGATAAAAAAATAGGAAGGGAATTGGTGAAAAGTATTTGATCAACACTCCTATTTATTTGGGGGGCAAAAAAGTTATTTCACATCTATTTACGTTATTCACCCAACGTCAACTCCCTTATCTAAATCAACGACTATTTAATCCTCTCTCCATAAAAGTGGACCCATCCTTTTTAAATAAGAACAATTATTATCTTATCCCCTCCATAAATAATACCCTCAATCCTTTACCCGCATCCAATCGGACCCTAAGATTTAAGCTTTGTTGCTTTTAAACAATTGCTCTGAAACTATCCCGATTTCTTTACCAAAAAGAGATTAGCAAACGAACGCCGCAATTTGGCAACAAAAACAAGTGATGGCATGTAAATACCTAGATAAGATGCATTACGATGGTAGAATAATTCATATTATTAAGTCAATTATGTGGATTTTGTTGTCTTAATATATGTATTTTATGATGAATAAAATGGTATGGGGAATGTTTTTGAGTTATAATTATATATAATTATTATATATATTGTAGTTGCGGTAAATCCGAAATGGTACCCAGTACCAGTACGTACCGTACCAATAAGAAAATCGGTACTCTATCCGAAACGGTATTCAGAACCTTGACCGAACCACTATTTACAATGCATCTATTAAAATATTATTTCTTTTCTCTCTCCTCCCTATCACTCCCTCTCTCTCTCTCTCTCTCTCCAAAAAAAGAATAGTATTCTAATAAATGATAGATAAAGTAGAAAGTATTGATGTAGTGTTGAAAGAGATATGAGTAGATAAAATAAAAAAAGTGCACTGTTTACTAGTATTTTTACCTTTCAACTGGTAAAACTTGTTCTAACATTCAAAGAGCAGAGACATTTAGATAGGAAAGTCATTCTTTTACTTTTAGCCTCTCATGTATCACAAGCTTAGTTGCATAAAGCGAAAGCGAGAGCGGCAGTGAGGATATGTGAAAGCTCCTAAGGTTAGGAGTGTCTCGGGAGTGTATCTATAAAATAATATATATTTATTATTTATTGAAATAAATGCAATTACCTTTTCAAATATCACCACTTACTTAGATCTTATTTATTTCAAGCCCAAATATTAAAAATAATAGGGAGTCAAGCATGTGTTTTTATGGCCCATTAGTTAAAGAAATGTTTTTATAACCCATTAGTTGAAAAATGTACAAACTTTAGACAAGTGGGCTATATAATAAAAATGCTGGCCCAAAGCAAAAAAGTATGAGTAAAACCCTAACTCAGCAGATGAAACAGATCTGAGCATCAATTGCTGCGATTCTTCATCTTCTTTGACTTCGACGGTCAGTACCTCTCTCTCTCTCTCTCTCTCTCTCTCATCCTTCTCTGTCTTCGTCTTCCTTCTTTTTTTTTTGAAACTAGAGAACCAGACGCTCCGAGGTCAGTCGGGATCGCGCTCCAGTCACGAATCTGACTTTGGAGCGCAAATTCGCTCTCCTGTGTTGGGAGCGAGGCCAGTTCACACGAATCCTGCTACTAAGAATTCACAAGCTACAAAAAGGGGAAACCTCATTTCTAGACCTTTTCTGTAATTTTGCTCGTCCTCTATCTGATCTCTAACTCCCTTTTTCCTGATCAATCTCTTGTTGGAGAGAGAGAGAGAGAGAGAGAGAGAGAGAGAGAGAGAGAGAGAGAGAGAGAGAGATGGGTGACATTGCTGTTGATGTTTTTCTGGAGACCTTGAACCAGCTTATAGTGAGCTCCAAGGTCGAATCAATCCAAAAAGAAAAACGTCAGCTCAAATCTCTTGAGGAGAAGATAAAGTATATGAGAGGATTCCTCAAGGTTACGGAGAAGAAACGCAACAATCATTCAGAAGTGATGAATCTGGTGAGGCAGATCAAAGACGTGGTATCCGAGGCAGAGAATATTGTAGAACTGTTTGTAGTTGAAGCTTTCAAGGCTAATCATGCCCCTTATCTTCGTCAACATGAGGATTGTTTTCCCTCTGTCCTTCAATGTGTCAAAAAGATGTTCAAGACTCGTCGGGATCATCTTTCCCTTGACCTTAAAAGTGTCAGAAAGAAGATCAAGACTCTTATAGCTGGCGTAAAGCAGATTTACGGCGAGAATATGTGTGACATTAATAGAGTAGCAGGCAAAAAACTCGAGCACCCTTTTTCCAAAACCGAAGGTATTGGTTCATTTTTTTTCAGTATTTTAATTAATATTCAAAAACTAGCTAGTTAGTGTTTTATATTAATTGTTAGTTTCAGCTATGCCGGGCTCTTATGAGGATAATATCATGTCATAAACATGATATAAGCAAAGCATTAGTGACAAGCGCTGAAAAATGGAATATGAGAAATTGTTCTATTCCAAAACACATATTTAAAAATTTTATTACCCTTACTATGGCCCTATTGGAGAAAATATATGTGATAGGAATTTATGCTAAAACCATAATTCTAAGTAATATTCATCAATCAAGTTCACGTAATTAGACAGATGGAGAAAGGAATAAAAAAGCATGTGGCTTAGGAAGGATACACCCCCTTCTACACGGAGTTGGATGGTGCTCTTTCCCTAAAAAACAATGACCTTCGAGTTCTCTTCTGTGCATCAAATTAGGCTCATGAACGGTGTAGTTTCCTGACACTCTAAAATTGATTTTGCCACTCCCCTGGGGAGTGGCATTATAAATTTGGGGAGTGCCATTAATGCCCAAAAGTAACTTACTTATATAAACCACAACGTTATATAATACAGTACTTATAATCAAAGTCTTAAACCACTGGTTGTTATGTGTTACAAACCAATCCTATTATTTTTCAACTATTATAGGAGTACTCTTAGGATAGCGGTTTGATTTGTTGGTGTAAAAATAGGAGAATAATTCAACTAGGTTTTTACCTAGCTAGTCCCACGTCAAGTGATAAAAATTCTTCAATAAAAAATCAAATAAATTATATATGTAAAATACTAAATTAAAACAACAGGACCCTCATGTAACTTTTGGCTCTATCCTTGATCATAAGCCTTCTTTTATTTCCCAACAGGAGGTTCAAGTCCATCTGGAGGGAGCAACACATCCAAAGTGGCAGAAGAGAAGGTGGTGGTTGGTTTCAAGGAGGAGGTAGAGACATTAATGGGAAAGCTTCTCGACAATGGAGAGGGCGGACGGCTGGAGATAATATCAATCGTTGGTGCTGCTGGAGGCGGCAAAACCACTTTGGCCAGAGAAGTGTATGATCATCCTTTGACGTCACATACCTTTGGAATTCGTGCATGGATCAATGTTTCTCAAGATTATGATAAGACTATGAAGAGAAATTTGTTGATTCGTATTCTGGAATTAGCTTCCCTAGAAAACCATGGAGATGACGAGAAGAGTAGTGAGGATAATTTGGGAGAATGCACTTCCCCAAAAACATATGGAGATGACGAGAAGAGTAGTGAGGATAAATTGGAAGAAGACACTTCCCCCAAAAAATGTGGAGATGAATTGAAGATTAGTGAGGATAAATTGGGAGAAGACACTTCCCCAAAAAAACTTGAAGATGATGGGAATAGTAGAGAAAATAAATTGGAAGAAGACACTTCCCAAAAAAAACATGAAGATGAAGAGAATAGTACAGAAGATAAATTGGGAGCAGACACTTCCCAAAAAAACCTTGGAGATGACGAGAAGATTAGTGAGGATAAATTGGGAGAAGACACGTACAAATGCTTGAAGGGTAAGAAATATCTCATTGTCATGGATGACATATGGGGCATTCAAGCCTGGAATGATATCCAAAGATCACTTCCTAAGGAATGCAATGGCAGCAAAGTGTTGTTCACTAGTCGACTACTTGTCGAACCTAATGGCATCCATTGCGTCCCTCATCGTTTGGCTCCCTTACCAAAAAGTTGCAGTTGGGAGTTGTTACAAAAGAAGGTATTTCATTTTCTTGTGACTTGCCAAAAAAAAAAAAAAAGGTATTTGTTTCAGAAAAAGAAAAGAAAATTATTATATGTTGTAATGACTCGCTCCTGCCTTGTACAATAATGTCCGCTATGGCCGCCCATGCTCCATAGACTTTCCAATAGGTAACACATCCCAGGACTAAGGCGAACACGCTTAACTGTGAAGTTCCAATAAGCTTTGACGCTCACACGGCTTTAAAAAGCCTTGTACAAGATAGGGACATGATCTATTTTATACAACACTGAACTTTGTATTTACCAAGCGATGTGAGACTTGTGACTAGGGTCACCACAGCATTACCTGGGTCTTTTCCCTCCCATCGAGCACTACGGTCGCCACGGCCTCAACCCTGGTCTTTTTCTTAGCTATAGGGTGCCACAATCTCCCCCACTTAGGAACACATGTCCTTGTGTGGGGTCAAGTCCCACATTTCCGATTGGTGCAAGCTCTAATACCATTTGTAATGTCCCAAGCAGACCACTGGTCTAGTACCTTGCTTTTGATCCACAAGCGACACCACATGTCTCCAAATGCTTAAGTTCAAGGTACTAGTAGTAGCCCATAATGTTTGTTAGATGCTCAAGATCATCCATATAGATTTTCGATGTGGGACGGGGTGTTACATACGTAGTATAACTAAACAAAGTAATTTGAACATATGCTTCGTTGTACTTTTGTCATATGTTTCCTTTTTCTAATTTCCTTTTATGAATTTACTTTAAATATTTCTTATTCTCGTCATATGACTGTTAAACTCCTATTATTTGGTTCAAGTTTTATATAATTACAATTTTAGACATCTAATATTGCATGTAAACATTGAACAGGTATTCGGGAAGAAATGTTGCCCACCAGAGTTGGTTGGCATTGGTGAGCATATAGCAGAAAAATGTGAAGGACTACCACTCGCGATTGTTGCAATAGCTGGCATTCTGGCAGTGGAAGACAAGACACTCGATGTGTGGAAGGAAGTTTCCAAACGTTTAAGTTCGATCATTGCCAAATACCAGGATGGTTGCATGGAGATACTAGAACTTAGTTACAATCACCTGCCTCTTCATTTGAAAGCGTGTTTTGTTTATATTGGAGGATTCCCCGAAGATTCTGAAATCATCGTACGTGAGTTGATCTGGTTATGGATTGCGGAGGGATTTATTCACCAAAGTGAAGGTGATAAAAGCTTGGAGGACATAGCAAAAGATTATTTAAGTAGTCTTATTGATAGAA
Organism: Rhododendron molle; assembly: GCA_025413875.1. Lineage (NCBI taxonomy): Eukaryota > Viridiplantae > Streptophyta > Magnoliopsida > Ericales > Ericaceae > Rhododendron > Rhododendron molle. Next base: position 10,274,467 of record CM046389.1, on the reverse strand, counting down.
GTCTCGTAATGGTAGCTAGGAAAAGGTCCTTTGGAGGAATTAAAACATGTCGTATCCATGATCTTCTACGTGAATTATGCTTGAAAAAAGCCGAGGAGGATAATTTCCTTATGCAAATTTACGGGGATGATACTTTTTCTCCTTCTTCTGCACCTGAGTATCGTCGGCTCTTCACTGGCAGCCAGGTCTTTCATGAATTTTCCTTCAGGCATTGTACTCCAAACCTTCGTTCTTTTCTGTGCCTCAGCTTGCAAAACTCCACTCATTTAAAATTTGAACCAAAACTGTCATTCTTTGTTGAAAATTTTGAACTTCTCAGGGTGTTGCATTTAATTATCTCTGCTGGATGCCACGGTTTTGTTGGAAGAGGACGTCTAGTTCATTTGAGATACTTGGCATTACAGTTACTAAATGACACATCCTATGTATTGCCATTTCCCTACCTCTTCAACCTAGAAACCCTTAACCTTCAAACCCGGTGGGATAACTTCAATTGGAAAACCTTTGTGTTGACTCGTGAGATATTTAAGATGGTTAAGTTGAGGCATCTATATGCTAAAAGAGGGGTATTCAAATATCATCTTAGCTCCATAGGAGATGGAATTGATTTTGACCGTTCGCCCAAGTTGGATAGTCTACAGACCTTGCATTCAATATGTCCTTGCGAGGAGTGCCGAAATTTGTTGGTAAGCACTCCCAATCTTAGGAAGCTAAAATTTTATGGACATCTAATATCCAATGACTCTGTTATGAAGCTCCCCGACCTAGAGTTCTTGAAATGCCTTGAGACACTCAGCTTTAAACACTGCGGCAGTTTGATCAAGGCAACTACCTTTCCGCTAGTGCTGAAGTTTCCTTCGACTGTTACGCGGCTAACTTTGGAGAATACAGGCTTAAAGTGGGAGGAGCTATCAATCCTCCAAACCTTGCCGAGCCTTGAGGTTCTCAGATTATCAAGGGCGGCCTGTCATGGACGAATTTGGGACACAAGTGAACTTGAGGAGGGGTTCTCTCAACTCAAGTACTTGAGGTTACAAGATCTGAACATCGAAGAATGGAATGCTTCGGAAGATCAATTTCCGAGACTTGAGGTCTTAGTGGTTAAATATTGCTCAAATCTGAAGTGGATCCCGATTGATTTTGTGAATCTAAACGAACTTCGCGAAATTGAGGTAAGTAGTAGCAGTGGCTCAGCGGAGAAATCGGCCAGGGAGATTCTGGAAGAGCGAAGAAATACAAGAGGAGATGATGATTGCATAAATCTCTTGGCCACAGAGAATAATTCTTCCTCTCCGACAGAGAATAATTCTTCTTTTCCGACCGACAACGAAAGAGCAAGAGGAGATGATGATTACGTAAGTCCCATGAAATCGGCCGGGGAGATTCTGGAGCGAAGAAATAGATGCGGAGATGATGATTGGGAATACCAAATGGCAATCATCAAAGTACGCCTGGAAGATACTTCCCCCTAGCTCCCCCGCCCACCCTACACCTAGAGGAACGAAAAATCTAGAGTACTCCTAAGCTTTCATTACGTGATGTTCTATATTCAGCCTTCACGCTTATACGTTCTTGTGTGATTTTAAGGCTGAGTGCATGCATTCTATATGTATACTAGCACTGTGGTGTTATAAAAGGATCTGAAATATTTTTGGATCTTGAGTGAGGTATGGCTTAGTGTATACATTCTCCATACATATAGTGTTGTAATTAAAACATCTCAAAATCTTGAGACGCTCATCTTAACAAAAAATTAGTTAAATCCGACGTCTCTAAGTACATAATCCGAACACGTTTAGATGCAAAAGTTGGGTTTCTCTAGGTTCCGATTCAGTGTGCATGGAACCTAGCTTACCGATCAAAATCTATTCGGATATATACTTAGAAATGTTGGATTTAACTAAGTTTTGGTCATGACAAGCTTCTCGACGAGGTCTAAAATATGAACGATTTTGATTACAAAATTACAGCCGATATCGGGGTGCAAGGGGTGAACTGCACCCCTGCAGTTTCACCCCAAACGGCAGAAAAGCCATCTCCGTTCCCATAGTAACCACAGTTGGCACATCAACAGTCATGGTCTCACAACAGGTCTTGCACATAGGCTGAGCGCATCCAACCGACCGCTAGCTGAGCACTTCAAGCCGAAAGACAGAGCCGAGGACAGAAACTATATCCACAAGACTGAGGCCGAACAATGTCACAGCCGAAGCCAAGTCAACCACTCTAGAGGCCGAACGATCCATGATCCGTGCCCGAGTCGCACACGACTGGCCGTGGTCGAAGCCGAACAATATACCAATAATTCGTGATCGATTCGCGCACGACTGACCAAGGCCAAAGCCAAACAATTTACTCTAAAGCTGACTCCGAGTGTCGTCAACTTTCTTGCATCCATTCCATAAGTCCACCATGTATCACCTAATCACCTGTGGAAAAACAAAAATCGATCCAAAGTTCCAAAGCTTTCACCAACCAAAGGTCAAATCTGATTTCTACTGTTCTACAGAACCAATATCATCAGACCATAAAAGAAAACACCGTTTTAGACCCTTATCCACTGCACCGAGATTCACGCGTCAGTCCAAGAGTCTTATATCAGCAACCAATTAGCGAACTAAACTGCTAATGTTAATCATTAGACCCATCCAAACACGCACTGCCAAGAAGAAAAATACTAAGGTCTAAAAATTTCCCTTTATTCTTTTTCCAAACACACAACTGTATACGAAACCAAAGATGTTCATTTACCCAAAGCAAGCAGATCACGACGACGGCGCAGTAAAGTGTGGCTTCACCATGCCATGCCAAGAAAACTAATCTGCATCAAATCGTTAGAACCGAAAAGAGTATGTTTTCAGAAAATCCGATCACCAATCATACGGTCGATCAAAATCTGTTTTAAGCTTGTTGGGAAAATTCAGAGTACAATCTGCAAATCCAGAGAACAATTTCATTATGTACAAATTGAAATTGTAGGGTTGATTGGTGATGTTGGGTCAAATTTCTAAAAAAAAAAAAAAAGGAGAGAGAGAGAGAGAGGAAAGGTAAAATTTGAAATTAAAAAAAAGAGAGGGTTGAACCCAATGCTCTTTTCCACAGTAGTTTTCTCTCTCTACAATGAAAGCTTCTCTCTCTACATGAGAGTCTTTTCTCCTTGCCGTGGAGACTTGTCCTTATCCATTCTGTTTCTTTTTTCTTTTTCCGTTTCCTTTTCCATCTTGTTTTTCTATCTCCTTATTAATTCTCTTTTCCAGATCTCCATCATCTCTTGCACCCAAAACGCTCTGTTTATTTTGGTGGGTAAAATCCTCTCTTCAAAGGTCTTGAACAAGGTGGGTGTCCAGAAGGTTATTGAGAAAGCTTGGAGAACAGAGGAGGAGTTCTCAATCACTCCCTGGAAGGACAATGTGTACGCTTTTGGTTTTAAGAAGGAGGATGATTTGTGTAGGGTTATTAGTAGAGGTCCGTGGTCTGTGATGGGAGCTCTGCTGGTCTTAAGAAGGTGGGACCAAAAGAAATCCTTCAGTGAGCTGGATTTCAACTTCAGTCCCTTTTGGATCAAGGTACATGGACTACCGCTAGGGTTTTTGAATTCAAAGGCTGGGATGGCGGGTTTGGGAGGATTTTGGTGGGTAAGGAAGTTTGGAAGTGGTAATTCGGAGTTTGGGGTGGTGTAGGTGGGAAACCCACTTTTCTCTCTCTATGGTTTCTCTCACTAAACCTCCATGGCTGGAGCTCAATTTCACCTATTCCTCTACTGGGTTTGGACGTGCTGAGGGTGAGAGAGGTGTGTGTTTGCTGTGGTTTCAGAGGTAAGGGAAGAGGTGGTATTAATGGAGGAGTTTGGAGGGAGAGGAATGGAGAGAGATGGCCGGAGGTGGTGGTGGCCGGCTGGAATTGAAACAGATGAAATGTAGGGGATAAAAATGTTAAATGAGTTGTAAAGATGAGATGTAGAGAATAAAATTGGTAAACTGTGGTTAACGTGGGTGGGTTTAAAGGTTTTTTTTTTTTTTTTTCTCCACCAATGACCGGTTATTTCGGTAACAAGTGTTTTTTGTTATGCCTAAGCTATACATTTTAATGATTTTAGTTATGTTTCAACTGGTTTTGTTATGCCATTTTTTACGGTGTCTCCAAAATGAAGGGAGACACTGAAGCGTTATCCCATCTAGGGACCCTTGTTTTTTTAGTTTTCATCTACGTGATTAGTTTTGCTTGGATCAGCACCGCAAGTCCTAGATTAATGACGTAATATAGGTAAAGTTGATTTTTAGGCTTCGTTCCAGAAACTTTCTTAAAAAATAAGCAGCTTATTTCACATTTTCAAACTAAAAAATAATGCAAACGAAAAATAATTTTTTAATTTTTTTTGCACCGTATTAAAGATCTTGATGAGATCTATCAAACAAGATTCATAGTGGTAGGCAAATTATTTGCATAAAGACATTATTTTTGAGCTTGAAATTACCTTCTTAAAAAATAAGCAGCTTATTTCGTTTGCGGAACGGAGCCAATGCTTTGTTCTCTTTACAACTTAAAAAGAATTTTTCAAAAAATACCCCCTAGATTCCACCTAGATTCCCCCTACTTCCAACATTTCTCTCTCTATCTCTCTCCACTTATTACCTCTACCATTTTTCAAAAAACTTTTCAAATATCAATCCAAACAATTAATCTATTAATCATATTCAAAATTGCTATGACTCGGGCTCCTGAAGTCGTCTCTCTCTCTCACACCCACGTACATAGAGTGGCACGCACACACACTCGGTTAAAAGCAAAAGCAGAAGATGATGGATATTTCGACGAGTATTCGTGTGAAGGTTGTAGGAGTAATTTTGTGATATTCCGAAGTTTCAAAAAAAAAAAAAAATGTAGGAGTAATTTTGTTACGCACGTTTCTAACTTCTAATGTAAAAGACCTGCATGCGCACTTGCTTTGCCTTACCCCAGAGAGAAAGAGAGAGAGGAGTGAGAGAGAAATCCACAGAGAGAGAGAGATGGAAAAGAGTCCTGCTAAGAGCAGAGACACTTTACAGGGATCCGTGCAGAGACAATCGCGTTTAGCCTTATTTCGGGTCCCAAAAAAATCTAGAAAAATATCCATAAATTTTTGAATATTATTTTATGGGGCCCTGTAAAAAATCAGCTCTTGCGGATATCGGTAAGTATTACTTTTGGATTCGTTGGGGCGAACTGCTCAGTTTGTCCCTATGAATCCAAAAGTACTACTTATCGATATCCGCAGGAGCTGATTTTTTACAGGACTCCATAAAATAATATTTAAAAATTTATGGATAATTTTCTAGATTTTTTTGGAACCCGAAAAGGCCAAACGGGATTGTCTCTGCATGGATCCCTGCAAAGTGTCCCTGCTCTTAGTATTTTCGGATGGGAAGATGGAAAAGGGAGGGCAATTGAGGCACCTATTCGTGACGGTGTTCCTGTCGAGTTTAGGAGTAACCTTAGTTGATTTCATCGGAGAGAGAGCCGAGAGAGGGGTCGTTGGAGAGAGAGTCGATTTCAAATTTTCAATGATGTTTCGTTTCCTCTGCCCCTGCTGACCGAAATTAGGAGTATTTGGATGGTGAGTAACGGTTGGCTGGGTTGTATAAAAGGATGGTGGGTGCTAAAGCCGCCAAACTCATTTGGTTTAAAAATTTACATATAATTATTTATTTTTTTTAACTTTTTGGGAGACCACTTGGGTTACAGCCGAAGGTAGCCTTGGTGTAGTTCCGCCATTGGGAGTGCACCAAGACCCGATGCTGAGGCCGAGCATGGCTAATGTTGTTGGCATGTTAGAAGGGGGATATCTAGTGGGTGTGCCACGGATTGAGTCCCTCAGCTTTCCGCGGTTTTTTGGCCAGAGAAGGAAGGAGGTATCAAGAATCAAAGCGCACAACGTGCAGAATGGGACGTCGGTGTTGTTTCCACAAGCAAATGCATGCGCTCTAGTTCTAATAGCAGTTCCAGCGGCTCACACAATTCCTTTTCCTACAAATCGTTCTCCATCCTTTCCCTCCTTCCATTTACCATTCTATCCTCACGGATACCTTGTTTTACGGGAAGAGTCCTCTTCTCCAACGATTCGACAACCAAAATACACCAAAAGAAGCAGAGCATTTTTTTAAAAAAACAAAAGCAATAAATTTTCCTATCCAAATAAGCTTTTAAGTACTCTGTTGACCAGACCGATGAATGCAGCATGAGCATTTGTTAAACCGAACAGCATGACAATAAGGGACCAGGGGTGCTGTAGTGCGCCCACCGCACTGTACGTGTAGTGCGGTCAATCCGGTCGTCCATCTCGGCAATAAACGGCTTAGATTTTCATCCGAATAATAGACGGTTAGAATTTGTAGAAGTTCGGATTAAATCCAAGCCGTCCGCACCGAGATGGATGGTATGATCGGCCGCACTACACCGTATAGTGCGGCGGGTATACACTATAGCCCCTCCAATTCCGACAATAAGCTCATAATGTCCGTACTTGATTCGGAAAATAGGTCTTGGAATGTCAAGATTCCCTTACTTCCAAATGGTAATTATATATACATGGGTTTAGATGGGTTCAATATGGGTTGGAATCAAAATACCCATTCTCTCCACAAGAGTTGTTTTACTCCTACAATGTGAAATCCCCGTACGTGAAAAAAAATTCCACAGCTCCAGCAAAATGCGGGCATTGTACACACACTCTCTCTCTCTCTCTCTCTCCTGAAATGTGAAATCCCCGTTAGTTATTTTTGGAAAATAAATTCCACACATTGTACAGTCACTCTCTCTCTCTCTCTCTCATTTGTTTATCAGGTGCCACAATTTCCTTTTCTCCAGCAAAAATGCGGCATTCATGTGGACTATCGTCCCCGTTTTATTCTTACTCTTTGTTAGCGGACAGCGAAATTGGTTCGTTAAGAATTAGTCCCGTTCGGCTAAATAAGCCAATTGGCTTATTTTTTTATTCTTATTCAAAATTTTTTTATATTTATTAGTTTTTCGTCAATTTTTTGGAGATTATTGTATCGTCATGATAAGAGAAATCTAAAAAGTAAAAAAATTACGATCGGAACCTAATATTCTCTTGCTAGTTGCTCCTGTACGTACGTCTCTTTCACCAGTGCCGTTCCTGTACAAGACAAAAAAAAGAGATAAATACTCCTCATAAATTCTCTCTCACTCTCTCTCTCCCTCTCCCTCTCCCTCCAAGACCCGAGAAAGAAGGTAAAGTATACGGTCCACACAATTGAGCTAGTCTGGAATTTCCCTCAATTGACATATCTAAACTCATACATAAGATTACGGGCTTATCTACGCGATCGAGCTAGCCGAGCTACAGTTATCTCAAGCTCGGTTCCTTTTGAGTTTCACATTTTTACTAAATAATCGAGCATGAACATGAATATGATACGACACATACCGTAAATAAACAAATCGAACTACGTTTAAATCTGAAAATCCCAAACTAGGCATGTTTAGTAAAAAAAATATTAGGATAAAAGTAAAAAAAAAATTTACTTTTTCGATTCTTTCGTCGAGACGAACTAATAGGGATAAAAAGTTTGTCGCAAACAAGCAAATACAAAAAAAAATTGAATAGAGACAAAAATTTAAAGTAAAAAAATTTACTTTTTAGATTCTCTCAGTGTTACCGCGACCCTTTCGTAGATGTGATATTTTTGTGTAGCAAGTTTGAGTTTCGATATAGGGGAATTATTTTTTTTATTTTTTATTTTTTTGAAAAAAAAAAAAAAGGGGGGGGGGGCGGTCGGGTCGGGCGGGTTTGGGTTTGGCTTGACCCATATTCGACCCGACCCGTTTCAACCCATTTTCCTTTTGACCCGTATTTGACCCGTGACCCGTTTCAACCCGTCCGTTTGCCACCTCTACATCTATCCAAAACGCAAATGAAATGCATGGAATACAACATTACTGATGTGCCCGTACTTCATCGATTAGGAGCTTTCACTTCTGCCAAGTGGTATTGAGCAACGTTGAGAGAGGTTTGTCTAGCATTCAGATAAATTCTCATTTCTTAGTTGCTTCTGCACACATATTGAATAGAAACGGCTAATAAATTTTCAATTGACTGCATGCGATATGATTTAAGTATACTTCAGTGCATGATTTATCGCACTTTTTTCACTTTTCTTTTTTTCCTTTTATTCTCCTCCTGGGATATGATCCTTGTAGGCTGTACATTCGGTTAACACTACAACAAAAAACACCAATGGTGACACCCTTTGGCACCTTTCGGTGACAAAAAATTAGTGTTGACATGGAATATACGCAACGGTGACAAACAATTTTACTGCTTGTCACCGAAAACCTTTGGGTGACCAGGGTAAATAATGAGAAGATTTGGTGACAAAATATTTGTCACTGAAGACAAGTTTCGGTGACAAGTATTAAGTTGTCACTGAAAGATCCGAATGAGGAGATTTGGTGACAAAATATTTGTCACTGAAGACAAATTTCGGTGACAAATATAAAATTGTCACCGAAAGATCCCAATTTTCCCGCTCCCGGGCTCCAGCTCATTCAGGCGGGCTGTCAAAAAATTGAAGGAAATTTTTTACAAGCAAAACGACAGAAAAACGACGTCGTTCAAAAACCCAGCTTTAACTTTTGTCACAAAACGACGTCGTTCCAAAACCCAGCCCTAACTTTCCTTTCTTTTTCCTCTCTCCAGTCTCCACTTTAGGGTCTGTTTGGAACCCGAGGAAAGGAAAGGAAAAAAAAGGAAAATAAAAAAATTTTCCTTTCCATTATTTGGTTTGAAGAGAAAGTGGGAAGAAAATAACACTTTTCAGTTTTGTGAACAGTAATTTTTCCCTCCCATTTTCCTCTCATTTTGCTTCCATTTTATTTTCTTTTCTTTTCTTTTCCTTTCCCTAGGTTCCAAACAGAGCCTTACTCTTCGGCTCTGCCTGTGGATCTCCACTCCCGCCGCAGCCACGCTCCCGCCGAAGACTTCCATCAGCCCACAAACCGGCGGCCGTCGCTCCCGTTTGCCCAGGTCTTTTTCTGTCCCTCTCAGTATCTCACCCTATCGTTCTCTCTCTCGATGACAGAACGCTTATGTATATGTTCGTTCACGCTCTCTCGATCTCTCTCTTGACTTCATCTAGCTAAACATTTTTTTTTTATTCTATCTTCACTGAAAAGGCAGCACACTTCATCTACGCCCTCTTCCTCGCCGGCCGGAACTCGCCAGCACCACCACCAGACTCTGTGATTTCTGGTATTCCTCCACTCTCCACTCTTCCGATTTCATGGATTTTTTGTTTTGCATGTGAGTTTTTAATTCGATTTTGTAGATTTAAAGTTTGATTCGGAAGCTAAGGTATCCTCACAATAGTCAAAATCAAAAGTATCTGTTTTATTTGAGATGTTCAATCTCGAATGGCTGCATGATTGGTTGAGGGCTTCATATGAGCCGCATTCTGATGAATCTAATTTAATTATTTGCCCTTATTCTAAATGCTACTGAAATTTAATTGAAACTCCAAGTGAAAAGTTTCTGTCTTTATTTGAAGTTGAAACTGCCTTCAAATTTTGAAATAGTAATTGCTTTGCGTTATCTAACACTCTAATAGGGGAACCCCCAAAATTTTCAGTTTCCAGCTCTTAGCATGCAAAACTATTCTGAAGGTTTATGTAATACCCCTTCCATTTATTTGAAATAAATTACAAGGCATAATATTTTAAATGGTAGGAAGACAAATTATTCGGCTTCGTGTAATAGTCCACGTGATTTGGTTGGGGTGAGCATTCACTACTAGGAACGGATAAGGGAGCAAAAGTGGTAGAAGTAAAAACAGAATTGGATGTTTAATGAATACATGTGTCATGCAACAAACCACTTGGGGGGAAGAGTCACTATGGGTATAAAAGAAAAGAGATCAAAAGAGAAAAGGGGAGGGGGAAAAAGAAGCGGCAGGAAAAGAGAGAGCCAGGGGCAGTGGCTCCTTAGTCTACGGTGGTGGGTTTTAGGTAATTGATTTGGCGGAAGTGGAGCTTATGCGTTATATGGTTGATCTTTAATTGAGACGTATTTGAGGTTTCGGATTGTTATAGTTGGTATCAGAGCTTAGGTGATAGATCTTATATGGGATCTTGGGGTGATCAGAGTGCGTAGCAAATGTGTTGTTAAAATCTGGGCCGGTTTAGCTCCTATAGCCGTAAGAACAAACTTGAGAAGAGTATCTTTTGTTTTGATTAGTCGTATTCGGAAAATATCACAGATACGTTTCGGAACCATCAGTGGACCAATTTCCGGTAAGTTACTTCTTGTGGTGAACTTTTATTAATTGGAGTGTGAAAGAGAGAAAAAAAAATGGAAAAGATGGTACACGCGTACACGTAGGTATGAAATTTTGATACTGTGGAGTTCAAGTATATATTCTAGGAATTTACTCAAAAAGGTGCCGAATTAAAGTTATATTGGTAGTTGTTTCAGTAAAGCAAATTCTAAGATTGTGCTAATACAATCAGTGCTCTTTAGGATAGTGACGTTAGAATTGGAAGCTGAACAGGATTTCTCTTTCAGAATTGTTGGTAGGAGATAAAGAGGTAGCTTAGGCTTCAAATTTTAGTGGTGTTAATTAGTGGGGGAATCAACGTATTTACCCCTTGTGAATGGGTGTAGGGTATGATTCCTTGTCTTGTGTAAATTTCTAAATGACTTCAATGTTGCAGCTTTCTGGTTAATGGGGCATTGAAATTTTGGAGCTTTTCATTACTATGTGATCTGGTAGTCAATGAGACTGAAGCAAAGACTTGTATCTTTTAGTTTGTTATCAGTTGAGATGAGATGAGATGAGATAAATTGATGATTTTCCTAATGCAGATGAAAATAATTAAAGTTTTGAATTGCGTGGATTAGTGATGAGTTTTGACGAACGAGGATCAGAGATATATAACGTTAGGTGGTTATGAATTTGGATATGCTTAACTATCACTAAGCATTGTGTTGTACACATATAATATGTGCTTGATGGAAGAGTTATAAATTCTGGTAGAGTGGCGTTGCTATTTGAATTCCAAAGTGCCGTAGTGGCGTTGCTATAAGTTATTTGGACGGGTCCAAACAATACATAGTAAGCTCTCCAATACCCTCCCTCACGTGCAAGATGTTGCACGTGGAGATGGCTAATATCCGATGCGTTAGGAGAAGCAGAGTGCCCAAGAGGCAAGACTAACATATGGAAGCAGTATGGAAAGGGGAGTATATGCAAATGTATAGAATTGAAAATAAGATTTCCCCAACCTGAGCTGTTACAGCAATGTTTGATCAACACTTGTTCCAAATCTGTGTTTCATCAGGTGTATCCAAATTAAGGTCACCGGGTGTTACATGTCTTTGCCATTTGATTAAAATCAGGTGTTTCTTTTTTGGTACTTTATTTCTGCAATCACCAATGTATGCTCTGTGATTCTTCAACAGTATATTATTTGATCATCCCTTGACTAGAGTATGGCTACTTACTTGCTTTTTAACTTGTTTTATGTCTGCTGGGATTTATCGGGTGTTTTGGTTTTTTTAATTGGAATGTTTCTGTGGAAGGTTGGAATCGCCAAGCTTTAAACTTTTGGGCATCATCTTTGTCACAGGTGTGTAGCTTCATCCTTTGCATGACCTGCTACTCTAGATATTTCTACAGAGTATTTCTTATTTTTGCTTCACACATTCTGTTCAAAGGACACTGGCTACGATAATCTTGTACTACTTTTGTTGCAAGTCAGTTTTGATGGTAATAGTAGGTCAATGAAAGCTTTCTTGCATTTCCTTGTTTTTTATTTTGGGAATCTTGAACAGATAGGATGTAGTGGGCTCCCGCCCATTGATGTAGGACAGAGTTGGAATAGGGCTAAGTATAATCAAACACAAGAGAAAGGGGTTGTTTTTGGGGCTGTGAACAGTAATACGTGGACAGTAATTTGTAAGAAGAATAAAAAGAGAAAGGGTTAGAGAAGGATAGGTCTAGGCATCACACCTAGAAAACCCAAGGCATCACACCTAGGGGCTCTTTAGCATCACACCAAAGAAATGATTGCATCACACAATCAAAGAGCTTGAAAGCTACTCAAATTTCATTCATTTAGTCATTCATGATTTGCCACAAGGCTTACAATCTTGTACCAAGGTTGAATTGGATACCTCTTCCTTATGGTATTCCAGGCAGACTTAACTATGAAAGAACCACTAGGATGGGTTTTGAAAAGCTGTTCTTGAATCACATCCAACTCTTCTTTGGCAGCACAAACCCTTTTATTAATATTGGAATAACATTCCAAGTTTAGTTTTCTAAGGACACTTTTCAATCTCTTCAATTTTGTTCATAACACAAACATAGGTCTACCAATAACATGCTCAGCCCAATATATACTGAATAAGAGTATCCTTGAAGCTTGGGTTTTGTAGCCAAAAATTAAAAAACTTGAATGATCTTCTCTTCTGAATACAAGGCAAAACAGTCATAATCAGAACGGTATTTGATCCATACTGTCCAGCTCTTCTGTGGGCATATCATTTGTTTCATACTGTCCAGCTCTTTATAATTTGGTTCTGAATCCTTGATTTAGCCATGCTGGTCTTTGGGTAACCAGAATGGTATTTGATTTTAGTTCTGGACACGTACAGTTGTTTTGGTTTTAGTTCTGTGTGCTGTGTCTGCATTGTTGTTTTCTGTTTCTGCAGTATTTTATAAATTGTATACTGCTCGTTCTGAAATTGCTATGACTGCTACTGAGCTGCTTTGAATACTCTGCTGCTTTAGATGTGTCTGCTACTGCTTTCGATGCTCTGCTGTTTTTTGTATTGCTGAGCAAACAGTTGTTTTATGATGTGTAACAGTCAGTCACTTTTAATTCATTGTATTCACCTATCCTTGGGGGTTGTCCCTTGGAGTGTTTAGGCCTTTTATAGGGGACATGTCCCTATTTCTTACTGCTATTTGCTGTGTGGCTGCTATGGCTGCTGCTGCTACATTACTGATGTAATCTGCTGCAATTTGCTGTTCTGTTGTTCTGTATTTTATGTTTTGACAGCTGCGATCTGCTATCTGTACAGTCTCTAATCAAAGTAGATTGGCAGCTTTGTGGTGTTAGTCCCTCTCGGTCCATTTTCCTTTTAGCCCTTGGCTTAGATCAATGTAGGAAAGTAGCTTCATAAGTAGGGAAGGAAACCAACTAGTGAGTATTAGAGAACACCCTATCAATCCTACTCTTATTATCACCTGAGCCTCCTCGCTTGTTAGACCATGTAAACCAAAAACCTGAGCTGCTTTGATGTGTCTAAGTTGTTGTGTGTCACCCCTAGACACTGTCATCTTGTGTGTCTAAGTTGTTCATTTCCTTAGTGATATTGCCACTGACGGTTTTACCGTCAATTTCCAATATTTGTTTAACACATTAGTAAAATCAACATTTTTGACGTATTGCGAGGCTGTTGTTTACATTTGCTATTTACTCTTCCTTGACAACGATGCTAGTGTCCCTTTCCCTTTTAGTGTTGTAATTGTTACTCAAAAAACCAAAAGTGTCTACCCCCTTTCCTATTTGCCAGGTACATGGGTTGTTTTGTGTGTTTATGGGCTGGTTCAAGTCTAAATAGTGCATGTAACAGGCATAAAAGCTTGAGTTCTTACTACGGATTCAGGATTCTTGTATGTTTTAATTCGAGGCTGCTACGTATTTGAAGATAGATACATGTATAGACGTATTTATTGCCTTCAGGGATTCCTTAGCTGAGCAGCAAATCTTTGAGTGGTAAGAGCACTATAGCAGTACCCACGAAACATCGATTAAGAACCAAATAGCATTCAAGCAGCTTCCAGCAAAAGCATAGAGCGAAATCCAAAGCATCCAGCACAAAACTCATCAATAATTCAGATCATCCCAAGACCACACACTCCTTAGCCCTCCAGTGAAAAGGATTTGATGAGGGGGGAAAAAAAAAGGTGTAGCTCATTAGACCTCTTAGCCCTCCCAGAGTAGGAGCTGTAGAGTCACATATAAAAGATCCAGGCTCTGGAAAGAGCAGGTTGGTTTATTCTTGGTCACGATCTTTGAGTCTTACTTCCTCGACTCTTTCTTGTTTAGTTAATTCTCTCTTTTTAAAGCATCTCATGGCTTAATGGAATTTGTGTTTTAGAACTATTTTATGGTTCTATTGATTCCATAGGTGGAGAAGTTTGGTCAGTATAGTAACTGTCTGGTGGTAAGATGCACAGTAGTGTAGAGTTGCTTTCTCTTTAGTCTCAAATAAGAGAGAGAGTTTTACACGGACCCTCCGTGAATACTTTGTAAACGGTGTAGCAATTAAAAATGGACACATAAGCCAAATGTTAGGGTCCCCTCTCTCTCTCTTCCTTAGTTTACTTTGCACCACTGATCGCCTCCGCCTCGCTCATCCGCTGCAACTACCGCCAAATCCACTCCATTCAAGCCTTCTCGTGAACATCAAATCTGATCTAGTTCTACTTCGTCCCTATTCCAAAATTTCAATTTTTTTTTCCGGGTAATTGATGTTATCCAACTGAACATGTGAATTACTCAATTAAATCTCAGGAAATCATATCCTTCACCATCACATACGAGGTACCATTTTAATCTCTCCAACACTGATTAATGTTGTTCATGTGTCGGACACGTGTCTGAAGTGTGTCCATGTGTCGGACATTGTTACATATATAATTACTTCTTTTTTTTTTTTTTTTTGCAATTTTGTACAGGTAAATAAGGAGATGGAGTTGCTTTTTGGAAGCTAACCAAGATGGAGTTGAAGACTTTTTGGTAGTTATTTTTGGAAGCTAACCAAGATGGAGTAAATGGAACACTTATTTTGAGTTCTTTTTGGATATGGATGTTTTGTAGTTTCGGTAATGTTAAGTTTGAAGTGGTTATTGTTGGAGGATGAATGGTTTGAAACGTTTTGAAGTTGGATGATGAATGTTGACTTAACGGATATTTGATTTGAATGATATTTTGCTTCTTCGCAATTTAAGTTTCGCTAAGTTGTATTATAAGATATAAAAAAATCTGAAATTTAATTTGTAAGCAGGTGAAAATATATGGAATAAATTGTATTGTTGCCAAAGTCCACTTTTTGGTGACAAAAGATATTGTCACTGTTGCGTATCTAATACTACAAAAAGTTTTTGGTGACACAATCGGTTGTCATGGTCGGTATTTTTAGTGACAACTTTTGTCACAGAATAATCTCTCTTCCGTGACAACATGGTGTTGTCATTGTTACTATCTATGACATAATCATCTTTGTCACAGAAAATCTCTCTTTCGTGACATCATATTGTTGTCACTGTTACTTTCGGTGACAACTGTGTCACGGAAAATTTGTCTTTGGTGACACCAAATTTTTGTCACTGTTGATAACATTCCGTGACAATTACACAATTTTGTCACCATTGACTTTCAGTGTCATGGATACAATGACACCTCTTCTTGTGTCACCAAAGATAATAGGTGACAAATTTGGACATTTGGTGACATTTTTGCATGTCACCGATGGTGTTTTTTGTTGTAGTGTAACCTCTTTTAATTTCAAGCTAATTTACCCAAAGAAAAAGATTTTAACACAACCGTGAAAAGTTATCACAGATTCAAAATTCTCCAAATCAAATGTTGACATTTAAGAGGAAAGAGCGGTAGGTGCAAGAAACCAATCAATTCCTTCATTTGTTCATTCAATACGGAAAAGGAAGGAGGAAATTGGTTAACGAATATGAAATCACCCAAGCGAATCAAGCGATGCTATAATTTTGTAAGCAACTGTAGCTAGTTGTATCAACATATTTTTGTCAACTGTCAAGGGCGATTTACGCACATTCAGCTCCTCACTAAATTGATCCTCACAAGTAAGAGCATGGACAATAACTTCATCTGCAGCAAGTACTATGAAGCGCAAATGTTGAGACAATCTTATACGACAGGATCGTTTGTCATTTTGGCAAAATCATTTGCTCGGTTGAGAGTAGCATTCACTTTAATCACAAGCGAAACTTTTAAAACGATGAGGGTTGGATCTCAAGGTTGAGATGCAAAGTTTCGGATTGATAGTTTTCTTGCAGGTATCGGCTATAAAATCACCATGTGAACAGTAGTTCAGAGGGAGAGGACTGAAAGAAAGAGAAGCACTGGTCCCAAAAGAAAGAGAAGTGCCGATCCCCTCATGGTGATATACGTTCTTACTGCAGCAATGACCGGCCCTCGGCAGAGAGAGAGACATTCAATTGTTTTTTTTTTTGTTTTTTAGCAAAAGAGATTTTATTAATCAAAGAACCGAAGTTACAAAGATTAACCGGGAACAGGAAAAACAATATCACAACGACAACCTACATCCCAACTATGTTGGTACCTAGACCGAAGACAATCATATGCCCCCGCTACTAAAAGGAAAAAAGTAAGTGCAAGAAGCGAACCAAAACCAGCAAAACTAACAAAACGATCCGAAGGCCACAAGAACTAACAGGGGGGCATAACTGAAAAACTAATTGCAGCACTACTGGAAACTGGTGTTATCTAGTACAACTCCATTACCAAACTAAACCGAGCCTTATGCCCCAATCACTTGGGATCGGCTACATGAATTCTTTTCCTCCATTGAACTCTGTCAAGGGTCACATGTTCACACAAACCTACTATACTCATATTTTTGCATACCTCATCTAATGTCAGTTTAGGTCTACTCTTATCCGTAGTATTGCTACCCATAGTTATCCTATCCCCTCTCTTAAATTTGCGCTTGTTTGGACAAGCGCATATTACTTGGTGGGAAGACCAAAATTAGAAACCTGAAAGTTGAAAGTCGGTTTATTAATTTTGAGGTAGAGGGTTCGAATTGAAGAATACTCTTTACCGAAGCTACCCACCCACCCACCCCCCACCAAGACCTTCAATAATGGGAACTAAACAAGTTTTACACTTAAATTTGTTCTTAGCTAGTGTGCAGTGAGTGTGAGGAAACCGAGTGAGACGAGCAAGCCCCAAAGGGGTTCTGCCGCCATGGTGCGGAAACAAACGATCGAACCAAGAACACAAACACACACACAACACAGAGACAAGAGATTCATGTGGCCGGTACCCTTATGAATAAGGTACGTCTATGGGAGAGGGCAGGCAAATTTCTGTTATAGAGGAGGAGGAGGATTACAAAATCACTCAAACTCACACTCACTCACAGAGTGATACAGATGCAAACATATGCTGCTCTCTAACTCTCTGATTTTCGGATGCTCTCTCATTCTGTTTTTGACAAAGCCTCATAGGAGGAGCTCGGCTCCCTTCCAAAGGAGGAGCCCTCACTGCTCTACTCTCTCTACACTGCCTCACTCTCCTCTCTGGTCTCTCACTCAAGAGAGATACATGTCTCTCACCCAAGAGAGATACCTAAAACTAAAAGCAGGAGATCCAATTTATAGGCAAAACCCAAAACACTGTTTAAATGCCATGCTTATGACATGTACTCCAGTATCCGCACCTGAATCTTCAAAGCATGTGCAGAATCAAACTATCCCACGCCTGGGATTTTCATAATCTACAGAACTTCAAAAGTCCACTGTGGGCTCCCGTGCCCTCGTTCGAAAGAGTCGTCACCCGAATTTTTGAGATAGATCATCCGAGAAATCGAGGAGTCGTCTGGAAAAGGCTTTTTGGTCTAGTACGTACGTTGAGATCTCGGGTTCGGGAGCCACGTTACAAATGGAGAAGGTTTTTCTTCAAAAAGCACCCCACTCGCCCGGTAAAACCGGTCTCTAGTTAGTGTTTTCAAAAAGGAGAAATCTTCAAGTATCATTTGAAAGATTAAGTTTTTTAATAAGAGCACATAGCGGGGAAGGGACATGGGGAATATATCACAATGACGTGCATGTGGTGCTATCTATGCAGTAGTGGTAAAATGATATGAACAAAAGAAATAAACAATTATCAAACTGTCTGGACCTCAGCCGTACTGTTCATGGCACCTTGAGCTGTCGCGCCCGGCACCTCAACACGCCGTGCGGGGTAGCTGCTCTACTGTCAGACTGTTGCGGACTTTCAAAATATCATCTAACTTATTTCTATCTCTGTATGTCTTTTGGAAAACTCAACAGAAGCCTCGTAATAGTCAGATCATCCTAAAGATGTTGTTATCTTTCGCAAAACAAGGTTTTAAAACGGTTTTTGACATATTTGATCATTTGGGATGATCTAGGAAAGCTTTTGAAGAGCCAAAACATGGCTTGTAGATATGGTCTTATTTTAAAAGTAACAGAAACAGTGAACAGAGGATACAGATAGCCACAACAGAGGAAAACTCAGATCCAGACAGCATGTCTAAGATAATACCAACATGTAAGGCGCCGTGCGATGGGGGTCAGGGTGCCGCGCGCCTGATGCACAGGCCGCGCGGTTCCCCGACCTCAGCACAGTACTGGTTTTTATTTTGTGAAGATGGGTTTTAAGTCAGGATCTAACCAAAAGGGGTTAGATCTGCTGACAGGAGAGTCCCTTCAGGACTAGAACGGGGCCTAGTCTAAGGAAACTAGTTTTTACCTTTAATGTTGACCTTGATCAAGGGTTGTTGATGCAAGAATGAGGATGGATCGTCACGGATGTAAATGGAGGAGGTTGTATAAGACAAAAGGAGTATGGGTGTGAGTGAAGGCGGTTAGGTATTTTGGATGGTAGGGGCTTTGAAGTTGATGAGAGATCAATTTCAATGATGAGGAGGGAGTGAGTGGAAGCACTTAAAGAATGTCTTTTGGGAATGACATTCTTCAAGACTTGGAAATGGACATGAAAATAAAGAAAGTGGGTATGAAAACTAGAGAGAGAAACCTTATGGAGTGAGAATGCCCAAAGCAAAGGAAGCTAAAAGAAAGGCCAAGAGGGACCCCTTTCCCTTGAGTGGAGGGGTTAATTTATAGGCAAATGGCCAAATATTTTGAATTCAAATGGTGGAGCTATTTTCTGGGCGGGACAGAAGTGCATTTTCGGCTGAGCCAGTCATCAGCTGTGGCTCACACTAGTGTGGCCGACAGCTTTCTGAGCCAGTCAGCTTTTTTGCTCAAGTTGCCGTGCGGAAAAGTTTGGCCGCGCACGGTTCCCTGAATTTTCAAGGTGCCGTGAGCTCAAGTTCGGCTCCGCACAGTGCCTTCTTCCGCGGTCCAGAGTCTTTTGGACCTTTTGCTGGGCTTGTCGGGTTTCTTGGGTTTTTGGGTTTAGAGGAAATTCTTTTTCAAGCTCACAAAGGTTTTGTTTCCTTTATTTCATCATTGGAGCGGACAAAGGTCCTCCGAGTTCCGGATTGAGGTGTCTACATCCACAAAGTGGATTGAGCCAAAACTTGGAGCCCTGTTCATTCTTCACGCTAGACAACCCATTTACTCCATGGTGGCTGAAAACAGTGAGTTGGTTGGCTGTGCACACCAAGTCTTCTTTTGTGTGCTAATCGGATAGGGATGAGAGCAGTGGAGCCAATCCATGGCCCCAAAAGTCAACACGCAATGCATCCAGTGTGGTGTGGTGTGGTGTGGTGTGTACAAGATTTGTGAGTAAATCAATAGACGCGCATTAGCTTTTGTGCGTGACTTTTTGTTTCTTCCCTCCAAACACTAGAATACAATAAATAGCATATAGCAAGTTGTAGTTGCGAACCTGTTCCGGAGCTAATGTCATCCTCTGATGGAAAATGTAAGAAATATTTTAAGCTAAGAACACAAAAAGTCATTTAGAAGATTAATATTAAAACGTACAGATCTATCATGGTAGCGCATAGCAAAATCTGATTAGGCATGGCATATACGATCACACTCCGATTCCAGAAGCAAGACCGGCCACAGGCCACGAAGCCTAAATAACCTAGCAACTCAATAGATTGTATACAAGTGCTGAATTATACTATTACACTCCGATTCCAGAAGCAAGACTGGCCACGGGCCACGAAGCCTAAATAACCTAGCAACTCAATAGATTCAGAAATGGCAATATATATACTGCAAAAAAAAATTGTTGGGTTTGAATTAGTTTAGATCGAATTGTTTACTTTTTAAATTTCTCTCCTCTTTACAAACGACTAATTAAAAAAAATTGGCACAAAACTAACAATCTGCAAAAAAAAAAAAAAAAAAAAAAAAAGAAGTCAAAATAAATAATATTAATTGTCCAAATGGAGCCTAAGTTTGGGTGCCTTGTTCAAAACCGTGGAGTGTGATAATCACACAAAAGTTGGGTAGGTTGGTGTTGGGGACTATCATTAGGTTAGAATGAGGGGAATTTGCACTTAGACCCCCTGTACTTACATAGTTTGGCAGATACACCCCTCGTACTTTAAATTTAGGCACTTACACCCCTTGTACTGTGCAGTACCGTTAAATTGGATGGAAAAGTGAGTGGCGGGAGTTTTCCCTCCAAAATGACTGAAAAAATGCCTAAAATACCCCTAGAAGCCATTGTGAGCAAGGCGGAGTCGGGATTCGGAGGCGGGGGTGGCACCGTTCAATGAAAATCCAATTACATGTTATGCGAAAAAATATGAAAAACAAATTAATTGTGAAGTCGTATAATTAGGTTATTCCAAATGGGTTACGTTCGTTTCCAATTTGTGGGAAAAAAATTACAAATCTTGCTAATAAAAACTTGTGCCACAAGAGAGAGTGTGTGTGTGTGTCTGTTTTTGAAAAAGGAAAGCACATCGGGTGCCAGGGGTTTCGATTCTTACGAACCGTGGCGCAAGGTACCAGGCAACAGAACACTTTGCCACTCTACCAAGATACTTCTTCTAACCGGTTAAAAAATGGGTTATATCTTTGAATCGGTAATAAATTTTTCATATCGAATATGAATCTTGTTTGATAGATCTCGATTAGTTCTATAATACAATGTTTTCAAAATCACGTAAAACATTATAAATTGGAAGATATAATCGATTAAAAAATAGCACATACTCCAAAAAAATTATTAAATCCGGACAGAGGGAGTACTATTCATGTACAATTCTTCAAATTTTTTTATTTAACCTTATTATGTGTAATTTTTTTTTGTTGATATTTTTGAAACTGAAGGTGGCACGTGCCACCTCCCCCACATACTAGCTCCGCCCCAAAATGGATAATCCGAGCCCTCCAAATGGATAATCCGAGCCCCACACGGATAATCCGAGCCGTTCAATAATTTTAAAAAAAATAACCGAGTGGGACTCGTGAGAAATCACCCAAAAGCGGGCACTTACACGTATCGGACGGGGGTCATTTTGGAGGGAAAACTCCCGTCATTCACTTTTCCATCCAATTTAACGGTACTGCACAGTACAAGGGGTGTAAGTGCCTAAATTTAAAGTACGAGGGGTGTATCTGCCAAATCGTGTAAGTACAGGGGGTGTAAGTGCAAATTCCCCTTAGAATGATGGTGATACATACGAGAAAAGAGAAGAGAAGGTGGTGAGAGAGTTTTCGTTTATTTATCAATTTCGTGTTATTTAGTATTAGTAAACTACGGGTAGTGTTTGTATAGGTGAATGCATTTCTCCTGATGTTATGTGTTTCCAAAAAATACGTACTTCCATTTGCTCAGCTAACGGTTTACTAATAATGAAATCAAAATGTTAGGTTGTATGCTCCTCATCGCGCGATGCCCCTTGAGTCATGTGTCCTTTTAATGTTTGTATTCATTTTCAATGAATACTAAAATCCTTTTTTATTGGTAAAAAAAAAAAAAATGATTTTATCGAGTAAGAGCGTTGTCAATGTGATTTCAGTAGAATAGAGGGGGTATCCATGAGATTTACCCAGTAAGCTAGATAATTAAAGATGCCCACCAAATGGTGCAGCCAGCTGTGGCATTCGAAGTCCGTCTGGTTTGTGCTTAGAGTCTTATCTTTATTTCTCAGCCAGTCCCAAGTCCGGATAAAAAAAGAGGATTGTGCGTTAGGTAGCTGACAGCTAGCACATAAAAAGTTCGTCAGATCTTTATTTATGACATGAATCCAAAAGAAAAGAATTCATGTAGCTGACCAAGTGATTGAGACATAAGGCTCGGTTTGATTTGATTATTAGTGAGTGGGTGAGCTGAGCTGTAGCCCGTGTAGAATTCGTCAAATATTCCGTAAATGATTCATTATTCCAAGTTGAATTTCTAGAGAAAATATAAAATATAAGTAGTCAAATTCAACGAGGAGAGATAAAGTTTAGATAGAGAATTCAGATGGCGCAATCGCAGGAGGAAAGTCATTCTTTTACTTCTAGACCTGTTCCATCAATTTGCTCGTCCTCTGTCTGATCTCTAACTCCCTCTTACCTCATCAATCTCTCCTTGGAGAGAGAGAGAGATGGGTGACATTGATGTTGATTTTTTCCTGGGGACCTTGAAGAAGCTTATAATGAGCTCCAAGGTTGAACCAATCATAAAAGATAACCATCAGTTTGAATCTCTTGAGGAGGAGATAGAGTATATGAGAGGATTCCTCAAGGTTACGGAGAAGAAACGCAACAAGCATTTAGAAGTGATAAATCTAGTGAGGCAGATCAAAGACGTGGTATCTGAGATAGAGAACATCATTGAACTCATTGTAGTTGAAGCTTTCAAGGCTAAGTATCAGTATCATCTTTCTCTTGACCTTGAAAGTGTCAAAATGGAAATCAAGACTCTTACGGTTGAGGTAAAATAGATTTACGGCGAGAATATGTGTGACATTAATAGAGTAGCAGGCAAAAAACTCGAGCACTCTTTTTCCATAAGTGAAGGTATTGGAACATTTTTTTTTAATATTCAAAAACTAGTTAGTGTTTTATGTTTTCAGTTTCAGCTATGTCGGGCTCTTATGAGGATAATATCATGTCATAAATATGATATAAGCAAAGCAAATTTCTTTAGTGACAAGCTCTGAAATTGGGAAATGAGAAATTAATCGATTTAAATTTTTATTACCCTTACTATATATGGCCTTGTAGGAGAAAATGTATGTGATAGGAATTTATACTAAAATCATAATTCTAAGTAATATACATCAATCAAATTCACAAAATTAAATAGATAGAGAAAGGAATAGAATAGCATGTGGCTTAGAAAGGATACACCCTCTTTTGCACGGGATTGGATGATGCTTTTTTCCTAAGATACAACGACCTTCGAGTTTTCTTCTGTGCATTTAATAAAATTCACTAACGGTGTAGTTTCCTGACACTCTAAACTGTATATATGTAATCCTGGAGCAAATATATATGAAAAATATTATAGAAATCCGAGCCATACATAAAACAATGATTAAGAGGATATAATAGAGCAAACGAGACGTCGTGTGTGAAGGAAGAATGAGAGGAGTAAGTACTGTGATAAAGAAGTCCGTGAATTGGAATGCACCCTTTGAGAAAAATTAATGTTGTGTTCTCTTTGCTTTTTAAATTTTTTTTTGAAAAATTGTAGGGGTAAGAGCATCCACAGTGGAATAAACAAAATAAAAGGTTGTTAAAGTTGGCAATGTTTGCTTAAAAAAGTGCTCATGTTGGAATAACCAAACTTAACAACATCATAGCAACTCATCAAATTTTAGCTTTTGAATAATCAAAACTAGCAACCTTTTGCTAATAACCAAATTTAATGATCTCCATATTTTCTTAATCAAGTACACCCATCATTACACAAAAAACTTCTCTCTCTCTCAACAATGTTTTCAAAAAATAATTATATAAAACTATTCTTACTATTCTTTTCAGGAACTTTTTCTATAAAAAAAAAAACCCATCTTTATATGAAGTTTTTTTTAATTTTTTTTATAAAAACTATTTCTTCAATTTTTTTTAAAACAATTTTTTTTAAAAAAAAGTTGTATTTACACAAAACTATTTTTTTACACAATTTTTTTTCATAAACTATTTTTTTATCCAACTGTTTTTAACTTAAACTGTTTTTTTTTTCAAGAACAAATATTTTTTTTAATAAAAACTGTTTTTAACATAAACTAGTTTTTCAAAAGATTTACGTGAAATGAGAGAGAAAAGTTTGGAGAAAACTCAGGGAAGGAAGCAATGGTCCCATTGGTTTTGATTATGAGCAAAAAATAACCAATGTGAGACTTGACATTGCTAACTTTAGCAACCTTTAAATAGATAATCAAAATCTGATGTGGCATGTTTTGATTATTCACTTTTGCTTATTCCACTGTGGATGCTCTAATAAGTGGAGATAGATAGAGGGAGAAATGTTAGAAGTATGAGGAATATAGGGGGAATTTTTTGAAAAAATGCTTTTTGAATTGCTTTCCAAACACAACATAATTTATTCATATAAACCACTACATTAAAATAATGGAGCTCAATTTTTAAATCTTATCTCCTACATAAATCCAAGGGCTCTTATCTTTCCAAACTAATTTATCTTAACGGTGTGTAATGGGCTAGAGAGACGAGAAATTTTACAACAAATATCTCTCTCTCTCTCTCTCTCTCTCTCTCTCTCTCTCTCTCTCACTCATTTTAATCAAATTATGTTTCCTATTTCCTTTCTTTTCTCTTTTGTTTGTTTGAGTGCTATTAATAAGTTTTTGATAGTCGGTGATTTTTCCTTATCTGTATTGCTCGCCGCTAATGTGGTAACGAAAAAATTGGCTGCGGTATCATAAACACGCTGATACTGTTTTGAAATAATTTAGGGTCTTGCGAAGTATCCCCGTCGTATCACGTGTCTTCGAAGTGTCGGACACGGATACGACGATCTCTAGACCCCTCGGTGTTACATGAAACTAAGCGACCCCTCAGTGTTACATGAACTGGTTGATATTTTGTTACAAATACAGTGTTGATTGTTCGATCCGTGCCTTCGGGTACGGACATGCACTAGAAGAACTCTGTTTGAGCCTAATTTATGAAAAAATCTTTCCGTATAAATCAACTTCGTTGGCAGGGGTGGTCAATAATTTCATAATTCATTTTAGTTGTGTTCAAAATACTTTGCGCCGTGCGTTCAAGCACAGACAAACCCTATTAATATTTATAATCAAAGTCTTAGACCACTGGGGGTAATGTGTTACAAACCAATTTTATGATTTTGCAGCTGTTATAGGAGTACTAGTAGGATATTTGTTTGATTTGTTGGAGGAGACTCACTCAACTAGGTTTCAAGTAGTCCTACCTTAATTTAAGTGATTATGCCTTGTTCTCCTTGCTTTTTGAAAAGAATTTTCCAAAAAATTTCCCCTACTTCTAACATTTCTCTCTCTATCTTTCTCCTCTTATTACCTCTACTATTTTTCAAAAAAACTTTTCAAAACACAAACCAAACACAGCATAAGTTGTGTTTGGAATACTTTTTGAATTTTTTTTTTGAAAAAGTAGTAGGGGTAATAAGTGGAAAGACATAGAGAGAGAAATGATTGGAAGTAGGGGGAATCTTTTGAAAAATACTTTTCAAAAAGTGTTCCAAACAAGGCATAAAATTCATCAATGATATATATATATATATATATATAATACTAAATTAAAACAACAGGTCCCTCACGTAACTTTTGGCTCCGTCTATGATCATAACCCTTCTTTTTATTTCCATACAGGAAGTTCAAGTTCATCAGATTAAAAAAAAAAAAAAGAAATTGAAGAAAAAGAAAAAGAAAAAAAAAGATTTATTGGGAGGGAGCAACACATGCAAAGTGGCAGAAGAGAAGGTGGTGGTTGGTTTCAAGGAGGAGGTAGAGACATTATCAGGAAAGCTTGATGACAGTGGAGAGGGCGGACGGCTGGAGATAATATCAATGTTCAGTAGAGCTGGAGGCAGCAAAACCACTTTTGCCAGGGAAATGTACGAGCATCCTTGGACATCAGATGCCTTTGAAATTCGTGAATGGGAAAATGTTCCTTATTATTATGTTGAGACTATGAAGTGGAATTGGTTGATTCGTATTTCGGAATTAGCTTCCCTAAACAAATATGGAGATTACGAGAAGAGTAGTGAGGAAAAATTGAGAGAAGACATGCACAAATGCTTGAAGGGTAAGAAATATCTCCTTGTCAAGGATTACAGATGGGGCTATGATGTTAGGAATGATATCCGAAGATCACTCCATAAGGAATGCAATGGCAGTAAAATGTTGTTCAATAGTCTACTAGTTGAACCTAATCGAATCCACTGTGACCTTCGCTATTTGGTTCCCTTATCAAAAAGTTGCAGTTTGGAGTTGTTACAAAAGAAGGTATGTGTTTCAAAAAAAGAAAAGAAAAGAAAATTAGTATACGTAGTATAACTAAACATAGTGATTTGAACATATGCTTCCTTGTACTTTTGTCGTATCTTTCCTATTTGTAATTTCTTTTTAAGAATTTCTATTTTTAATATTTCTTATTCTTGTCATATGAACTGTTAAACTCCTGTTACTTGGTTAAATTTCTCTTCTCGTTACATATGATTAAATAAAGAAAGAAATTGAAACAAAACTAGCAATCCGAAGAAAAAAGATAAAACAAATAATATTGTCCAAATGGAGCCCAAGTTAGGGTGCCTTCTTCAAAGCTGTGGGGTGCGGTAATCACACAAAAGTTGGGTGGGTTAGTGTTGAAGACTGCCATTAGGTTAGAATGGTGGTGATACGGGGAAAGTGAAGAGGAGGTGCTGAGAGAGTTTTCGTGAATTTATCAATTTCGTGTTATTTAGTATTAGTAAACTAAGGGTAGTGTTTGTATAGGTGAATGCATTTCTCCTAATGTTAGGTACTTCCATTTGGTCAGCTAGTAGTTTACTAATAATGGACTCCAAATGTTAGGTTGTATGCTCCATACCGGGATGCATGCCCTTGTGTCGTGTGTCCTTTTAATCATAGTATTTATCTTAGAAGACTAATAAAATTCTTTTTCATTGTTCAAAAAGACAAATGAACTCTCATACAGTCACAAAGCAAGGAGGAGCATCATGATTTTTTGAGTAAGAGGGTTGGCACTGTGATTTCAGTAGAATAAAATATGCCCAGTAAAATAATTAAAATATGCCCACCAAATGGTGTGGCGGCATTTGGACTTATACATCATTGTAATGACAATTTTATGTATCATAGCTAGTGGAGCTGTTACTTAGCCTCTACTAGATCACAAGCTAGCTACTAAAGGGGAGACCACAATTCTAGACCCGTTTCATCAATTTGCTCGTCCTCTATCTGATCTCTTAATTCAATCTCTTGTTGGAAAGAAAGAGATGGGTGACACTGATGTTGATTTTTTCCAGGATACCTTGAATCAGCTTATAATGAGTTCCAAGGTCGAATCAATTATAAAAGAGATGCATCAGCTCGATTCTCTAGAGGAGGAGATAAAGATATTAGAAAATTTGTCAAGGTTACGGAGAAGAAACATGAAGAGCATTCAAAAGTGATGAATCTGGTGAGGCAGATCAAACACGTGGTATTCGAAGCAAAGAATATCATAGAATTGTTTGTAGTTCATGCACTCAATTTTATCAAAATCAGGATCATCTTTGAACCGACTCTGAACCTTCGGAGTCTTTTCAGGGTAGTGAGGATAGTGAAATAGCTGCAAAGGAAAAATCCCAAACCTTTTATGATGGAGCAATTGTTGCAGGGGATAATACTCCTTGTTCAGAAGATGGCGCAGTGGTATATGACCCAGCTTCAGAGGTTGCGGAACCTAATGAAGGCTTTTGGAACCTATCAGAAGTAGGCTTTTTAAATGACAAGGAAGTTGAGGGCATCCATCTTTTTGTTGACCTCAACCCAGATGAGGAGGCTAAGAATTCAGGGAAAGAAAAATGGGAACAGAAGTCAGTAGACAATATTTTGGGCATTCCAAAACCCAAGAAGAGGGGTGCAAGTAAGAATCACAGATCCAAGAAGACAGGCGGAAAAAAGAAGCAAAAATGCGTTGTGTTTAGATCTGCGATTGCTGCTGCGGCCCTATCCGCTTTTTCCGGGGACACTAACAGGTTTCACCTTGATGATGCAAAGGCTGCTCGATCTATCAACAAAATCTTGGCCGAAGATTATTTGGGTGATGATGAGGAAGTTTTAAGTAAATTTATCATTGATCATTAGTCATCTCAGGGGCAGGTGGTTGGGTCTTGGGTGTGTTTTGTCTCTTGTTTGGGTTTTTGGCCCGGGTTGGCTTCTTGCCATCCTTGGGTGGTTATTTCCCTTCTGGCTCCTAGCGGCTTGGCATATGATTCTCAGAGTTCTCTTTGCTCTATTTGATGCCTCGTGCTTTGGATCCTTTTAATCTTTGTAATCTGTTTTCAAGGGTTAATAAATTTTCTTTGCTGTTCAAAAAAAAAATCAGGATCATCTTTTCCTTGACCTTGAAAATGTCAAAAAGGAGATCAAGACTCTTACTGCTGAGGTAAAGAAAATGTATGACAAGAATATGTGTGACATTAATGGACTAGCAGGCAAAAAACTCGAGCACTCTTTTTTCGAGAGAAGGTATTGGTATATATTTTTAGTAGTTTAATATTCAAAGACTAGTTAGTGTTCTATCTTTTCAGTTTCAGCTATATATATCGGGCTCTTATGAGGATAATATCATGTCATAAATATGATATATGCAAAGCAAATTTCTTTAGCGACAAGCTTTGAAAAATGGGAAATGAGAAATTTTTCTATTAAAAAACACAGATTTAAATTTTTAATACTCTTACTATGACCCTATAAGACAAAATGTATGTGATAGGAAGTTGTGCTAAGTAATAGTCATCAATCAAATTCACGAAATTAAATAGATAGAGAAAGGAATGGAAAAGCTTGTGGTTTTGGAAGGATACACCCCTTTCTGCACGGGGTTAGATGATGTTTTTTCCCCAAGATACAACAACCTTCAAGTTTCCTTTTTTGCAGCGAATTAAACTCATGAACGGTGTAGTTTCCTGAGACTCTAAACTGTATGAAATCTAGCAACAAATATATACGGAAAATATGATAGAATCCAAGCCAAACATAAGTGTTTGAGGTGATATAATAGATCAAAGGAGACATCGTGTGTGAAAGAAGAATAAGAGGAGTAAATACTTTGAAAGAGAAGTCGATGAATTGGAATGCACCTTTTGAGAAAAACTAACTTGGTTTTCAAATAAAATATATGTGTAAAATACTAAATTAAAACAGCATGCCTCTCATGTAACATTTGGCTCCGTCCTTGATCATAACCCTTCTTTTTATCTCCCAACAGGAGGTTCAAGTTCATCTAGAGGGAGCAACACATCCAAAGTGGCAGAAGAGAAGGTGGTGGTTGGTTTCAAAGAGGAGGTAAAGACATTACTGGGAAAGCTTCATGACAGTGGAGAGGGTGGACGACTAGAGATAATATCAATCGTCGGTGCAGCTGGAGGTGGCAAAACCACTTTGGCTAGAGAAGTGTATGATCATACTTTGACGCCACATACCTTTGAAATTCGAGCATGGGTCAATGTTTCTCAAGATTATGATACGACTATGAAGAGGAATTTGTTTAGTCCTATTATGGAAATAGCTTCCTCGAAAAAACAAGGAGATTACGAGAAAAGTAGTGAGGATAAATTGGGAGAAGACACGCACAAATGCTTGAAGGGTGAGAAATATCTCATTGTCATGGATGACATATGGGGCATTGAAGCCTGGAATGATATCCAAAGATCACTCCCTAAGGAATGCAATGGCAGTAAAGTATTGTTCACTAGTTGACTACTTGTTGAACCTAGAAGCATCCACTGTGTCCCTCATTATTTGGCTCCCTTACCGAAAATTGCAGTTGGGAGTTGTTACAAAAGAAGGTATTTGTTTAAAAAAAAAAAGAAAGAAAAGAAAATTAGCATGTGTAGTATAACTAAACGTAGTGATTTGAACATATACTTCCTTATACTTCTGTCATATGTTTCCTATTTCTAAGTTCTTTTTAAGAGTTTCTATTTTAATATTTCTTATTCCTGTTATATGAACTGTTAAACTCCTATTACTTGGTTCAAGTTTTATGCAATTACAACTACGGACATCTACTATTGCACATATATATTGAACAGGTATTCGGAAAGAAATTAATCTTGCCCACCAGAGGGTTGTCATCGGGGAGCATATAGCAGAAAAATGTGATGGACTACCACTCGTGTCGCAATAGATGGGATTCTTGCAATGGAAGACAAGACATTGTACTTGTGGGAGGAAGTTTCTAAACGTTTAAGTTCGATCATTGCCAAAAACCAGGACAGCTGCATGGAAATACTAGAACTTAGTTACAATCACCTGCCTCTTCATTTGAAAGCGTGTTTTGTTTATATTGGAGGATTCCCTGAAGATTCTGAAATCCTCGTACACGAGTTGATATGGTTATGGATTGCGGAGGGATTTATTCAGCAAAGTGAAGGAGATAAAAGCTTGGAGGATGTAGCGAAAGATTATTTAAGCAGTCTTATTGATAGAAGTCTCGTAACGGTAGCTAGGAAAAGGTCATTTCGAGGGATTAAAGCATGCCGTATCCATGATCTTTTGCGTCAATTATGCTTGAACAAAGCCAAGGAGGATAATTTCCTCGAGCAAATTTACTGGGATGGTAATTTTTCACCTTTTCGAGCAACTAAGCATCGTCGCCTCTTCATTAGCAACCAATTGTTTCCTGAGTTTTCCATACGGCCTTTTGCTCAAAACCTTCGTTCTTTTCTGTGCCTCAGCTTGCAAAACTCCACTCTATTGTGTGAAACAGATCTGTCATTCTTTGCAGATAACTTTGAACTTCTGAGGGTGTTGTGTTTTATATCCGCTAAATGCAAAGGAAAAATAGGAAGAATGTATCATTTGAGATACTTGGCCCTTCATTTAGCAAAGGACACATTGGACCTAGAAACCCTTAACCTTCGGATGGCTTACGCGTCTTGGGAAACCATTCTATTGCCTCACGATATATTTAAGATGGTTAAGTTGAGGCATCTGTATGCTAAAAGAGGAATATTCAAATATCATTTTAACTGCCTTTATCCTAATGCAGCAGCTAGAATTGGTTTTGACTGTTCGTCCAAGTTGGATAGCCTATAGACCTTACATCCAATATGTCCTTGTGAGCAGTGCCGAAATTTCTTCGTAAGGACTCCCAATCTTAGGAAGCTAGGATTTTTTGGAGATCTAATATCCAATGATTCTGTTTAATTTGATGCTCCCTGACCTAGAGTTCTTGAAATGCCTTGACCCGGCCAACAGCCGTTACCGGGCCAAGGCAACTTCCCTTCCTCCAATGCTGAAATTTCCTCCAACTGTTACACGGCTAACTTTGAAAAAAACGCGCATAAAGTGGGAGGAGCTATCAATCCTCCAAACCTTGCCGAGCCTTGAGGTTCTCAAATTATCAACTTTGGCTTGGACAAATTTGGAACACAAGTGAACTTGAGGAGTTCTCTCAACTCAAGTACTTGAGGTTACAAGATTTGGACATCGAAGAATGGAATGCATCTGAAGATCAATTTCTGAGACTTGAGGTCTTAGTGGTTAAATGTTGCGCATATCTGAAGCGGATGCCGATCGATTTTGCGAATCTAAACGAACTTCGCGAAATTGAGGTAAGGAGGAGCCGTCGTTCTGCAGAGGAATCGGTCAGGGAGATTCACGAAGAGCGAAGAAATACAAGAGGAGATGATGATTGCATAAATCTCTTGGCCCTATCTAATGTTTTATAATTGAAACGACGACAAAAGTGACTATCCATGCATTTCTCATAAACCCCGGTTTTAATTACTGTCTGTGCCAGTAGCCGAGTAGTCATTTGGATTACAGCAAATTTTTAATTATCGATGACAATTGGCCCTATTGTCCCTACTGTCGATCTCTTCTTTAGCCTATGCTCTATTCTCATCACTGTCAATGGTGAGTGTTTCTACTGGTCGATGAGATGAGATACATAGGAAATTCTTCCATGAAATTTGTTGTTTTTCGAAAAAACTTTCATGCCCCAATGAGTTGTTTTTACATTTGCGCAATACGAACAGTTATTGGAAGCATCCTTTGTAGATATCAGTTATATGAACTTCGATATTTTCTGGCCAATTAGTACAGGGTTGACCTGCATAAGTACGCTGATCCATTGATAGCCTTGTTTTATGATGATTTCTTCTATCTATAGTTTCTAAGAATAACATTCTTGTACCTTAATTTGCATGTCTGTTGTTTTGTCTATCGAATTCCTTCTCTAGCGTACACTCCCCATTCTCGATCTCCAGCTGAACTTACGGTTTCTAAATTTCAACAAAGCATTTTCTGTGTTCTGCACCGTTATCTCGATTACTTAATCTGTGTATGGATATTCCAAGGTTTTGTGGTCGCTTTCTTCATCTTGAAAGTCCATAAGCGAGGACATTGTAGTTCTGTTCGCCCCCGTCTCTGGGCTCGCAGGGTTCTGTTCACTAGTGTTGCATTTTACTCATTTTCTTCAAATCAGCTTGGTGGTTGTAATATCATTCAACTCCAGCAATACTTTTACCTCTGATGGCCGGATCTTCTAATCCACGACACTCTCAGTTTTTGGAAATTTTAGTCGATGGGGAAAAAGTTTCTTGGCCAAAGGTTGTGGTTGTTCTGTTGTGGGTATATATATATATTGAATAAAAAACAAACCAAAAAAATCGAATACTCCCTCCGTTCTTTTTTTAGTGTTCACCATGGTCATGCATGTTATTTTCAATTGCTATATCTCTCATTGTACATTGGTAAAAATTAGAGGTGGCAATTTCAATTCATATTTTTTAACCCGCCCAAATCCGCCCACTTATAATCCAACCCAATTCGCCCATATTTTATAATGGGTTTATATGAGTTGAACCCATATAAACCCACATTTACTTGGGTTTAAGTGGGTTAAAAATGGGTTCAATATGGGTTAGAGTTAAAAACCCACCCCTTAGTGAACTACGGGTCTCAATGTACGAATCTCCTGCTCCTGCTGTGCGCATCCTGTACAAAACAAGAAGGGAACTATTTTTGCTGCCTTGAAGGCATTTTAGTCTGATCAAAAAAAAAAACTATTTTTGCTAGAAAAAAATCCAGTGAGATAAGTACGTACATTCTCTCTCTTTCTCTCTCCATTCCAAAGACTTAATCTCCAAAACCGATCACTCTGACAAGTCCCATTCTGTTAAAACTTTTTCTTTTAACATTTTTTTGTTCTTACTAAATTTTTTTCGCATTTATTAGTTTTATGCCAAATTTTTGTAAATTCTTCATTCATCTAGTCGAGACGAATTAGACGAATCGGAACAGTAAATAAAAATTACAATTGAGGCTGCTTTTTGAGTAAATAAACTAATTGGCTTATTTTTTTATCCTTATTTAAATTTTTTTAGCATTTGTTAATTTTTCATCGATTTTTTTGTGAATTATTGTGTTCTCGTGACGAGAGGAATTTAAAATCTAAAAAATAAAAAATTACGATCAAAATTCAAAATTTTTTGAATAAAGACAAATATAACCCAATACTTTTCTGATTCCTTGTAATGTGAAGAGGGGCACCCGCCTAGCATCTAGCAACCAACTAGTCGGCAGCATAGAGCCTAGGCGGGGGTGTCGATGCAGCTGACTAGTCGACACCGAAACTAATTTTAATCTATACGTTGGACGCCAGTCTGACCCGTAGGTGCCAACTCCCATTTTTAGAACACTAGTTCATTGTTTCAAGGAAGAACATTGGTGTCTTGTTTCGAGTTTCTTCCTCCGTTTTTTAACTGTAACCATTCCAAATGCAAATTACAATTTCTTCCAAGTTTCAAACTCCAAAACACGACCCATGAATTGTGCACGCTTTCTCATATGTCAAAATATTAGGGTGAAAGTAAAAAAAAAAAATTACTTTTTTGATTCATCTCGTCAAGACGATCAATAAGGCTAAAAGTTTGTCGCAAAACGATCCAATGCGAAAAAAAGAAGGAAAAGAAGGGGAGAAAAGGGAAGGGCGTTTTTTAAAAATAAAAAAATAAAATAAAATTTTTAAACAAAAAAAAGAGGAAAAAATGGGTCGGGTCAGGCGGGTTTGGCCCATATTTGACCCGACCCGTTCATTTTTGACACATATTTGACCCGCTCATATTTGACCCGTGACCCATTTCAATCCGCCCACACCCGCCCATTTGCCACCTCTAATAAAAATATATATGTAATAATGTAATATGGATCTTATTTGATAGATCTCAATTATTTATATAAAATAATAATTTTTAAAATAATAATATATGTCTACAGATATAAACCATTAAAAATTACACGCAGAACTGAAATGGACAATTAAAAAGGAACATTTTGAGTTTTGACTGGCGATCTTGCATAGTAGTTGCTGCACATGCTGTTCGATCAATGCAACAAAGCCGTAGACACCCCAATCTGGGCTTTCAGATTACTTTATTTACGGTTTTTGATTCCCCGATGATGAATTGGATCAAGAACACCTCGGAAATGTCGAGTGTTTGAGTTTTGAGTGTTTGTAAAACTCTTGAACCTAACCAAATCCTAAGCCACATCGAAAAAGCCAAAAACCCTTCTGACCCGCGCCAGGGTGCAACCATCCGCCAGGGCGCACCATCGCGAGCCAGAGGCGCACCCTCGCGCGACGGTGCCACTCCCTCGTGCGATGGTCCGCTTGCCAGGTGTGGTCAAAGTCAAAGTTTTGACCGTTGACCCACGCGCGACAGCTGGCACACTCGCGCGACGGTCCCACTCCGTTGCGCGACGGTCCCCAACTTGTCCCTTTCACCTTTTTTCAGAAACTTAGTCACTAAGCAACCCCAGCCAGCCTGTTGGACTGGCTGAGCACGTCTCTGCACCAGATCTACCTCCCACCCTCTTCTCCTATAAATACACCTCTTTGTTCTCTTTCAAAGGATGAAAATTTTTAATATTGAAAGGCTTACATCCTAAGCATCCCCAAGAACATAATTTGTTCTTCCTCCTCCATCACTCAAATCCCACTTTTCACCTCAACTCAATTCAAAGTTCAAGCACTTTTCAAACCAAAAGCCAAAGGTATAACACCTTTGTTCTGCTGACTGTTCTGATCTCTGAGGGGGGCTGGCAGGGCCAAGGCTGGTAATCAATACCAGTCCTGGTCCTAAAGCTGGCAAGGTTTCAAAAACCGTCATAACTAGAACCAACGCGCGATGGACTCACTGTATTGCGCGACGGTCCTCTGTTGCTCGCGACAGTCCACGTGGGGATTGGTGTCTTGCTGGTTTATGTTTTGCTTTCATATAGATCACTGTTAAGCATGAAAACAACCAATTTACTGCTTTCCTTTGTTAAAAATTGCTAGCTTGCACTTCAATATTCATTTCTGTTAATTTGGAGTACCCCTGGGACCTTTCTGAATATGTCTCAGAACCCAGAAACATGTAAACCAAGCACTGGTCTGGTCTAGTCCCTCGCGCGACAGATTGACTCCATCGCGCGATGGTGCGCCAGGGCGCAACCCTCGCGCGCCAGGGCGCACCCTCGCGCGACAGAGTGACTTCCTCGCGCGACTGTTTGTCCCCGACCAGTGAGTGGTCTTGCGCGGGTAACTTGGTTTTAGGCCATTATTTTGTCCCCACACTATTTATGGGGTGTTTAATCATTTTGTGGCTTCGTAGCCCATTCAAACTGCATTTAAGTTGTTTATTAACTGCTTGGTTTGTCCTGGGTGTGCACTGGTCCTTCCAGAGCCCAAAGGGTTTGAGGATAAGAGCTGTGGGCTTAGGCTTACTGGCGCGCGCAGGTCTTGTAGTAGCGCACACAGGTGTGACTAGCATGCATTGACTTGATCAGTGCATACTGGTTTCTTCCTGCGCACGATACTCCAAGACAGGGACCTTCGAGTCTGTTTAATTCCCACAGCAGTCTGTTTTCATCCTATACTAACTGTTTCAATAGAGCAAACATGCCATCTATCACATCTTGCAAACTCTTACAGCTTTAATTCCCGATTAACTGTTCTCCCGCCCTAACTGGCATAAAATTGGTTAATAAAAGAAGATTCGCAATATTTTCAAAATGCCTAAGTAGAGACCGATCTTCGGATTGGGTGAGAGGGTTGCCTTAAAACCCTTTTCCTCTCGTAACCTGGCTCCTGAACCCAGATATGGTTATGACGGACTGGTTCCTTCATTTTTTCAAACCAAATAGCGCGGCAGGTGCTTAGAAATACGGTTGCTTGAGTGTCGGACCTTCAAACCCGAGTGGCGACTCTGTATTCCGAGCGCTTGCCTCTTCTGCGCTCGCACTCCATCGATTACGGGCCCTTGCATTTTTGGAATCCGGAAATTTCAGGGCATGCTGCCCACAGTGGCGACTCTGCTGGGGATCATCGAACCAATATTAATCCATACTTAGGGTTTAATACACTTGTGAACAATCCCTTAAAAGTCTGTCAAAACGGTGAGTTTCGCGCTGCCGAGGTTAGAATGGTGATTTAACAAGACCTCGTGTCCGGCCAATCCTACCTGGAGACTTTTTCAATTGTTCACTTGCGTAATTTCCTCTAAAGATGGACTAAATAAAGTGAGCCGAGCTTGAAAAGGCATTTTGCGATTTTGTGATTCTTCTTCTTCTTCTTAATCAATTTTTAGCATATCATTTTGCATCGATGTGGGATAAATCTCGTTGGATCGTTTTGGCAATCCGGCACGGTTTACCGGAGCCCGGGGCTCCCGAATGACTAACAACCTTCGACGATGATGGGTCATGCTACCATTTGACTGTTGCTCAGCGATATTGCGGGCAACGGGAGGTATATCTGTGGCCCTAGTCCGAGGAACCCGTTACGAACCAAAACCGGCCTTTGCATATACAAAGCATTAGAACTTTCCAAACTAGGACAGGTACCTGCAGGGTAGGATCTACT
Source organism: Rhododendron molle (assembly GCA_025413875.1). Classification (NCBI taxonomy): domain Eukaryota; kingdom Viridiplantae; phylum Streptophyta; class Magnoliopsida; order Ericales; family Ericaceae; genus Rhododendron; species Rhododendron molle. Next base: position 10,237,661 of record CM046389.1, on the reverse strand, counting down.
TGCATCTAACCCCATATACTATCTACGTGTTACTGGTTTCCCTATCGCATGCACTGTACATACACTGTTTTGCATAGGAGCATGCTTAAGGCGGTTCTTGCTTTCGAGTTTATCTTGTGCTGTCTAAGACGTTGTTGGACCCGATGAGGAGTCGTTCATTCTATCAAATGTTCGTTATCAATCGCAAAGTCTTTAGTTCAAATGAGACTTTGAGAAATCAAAATTTGCTAAATCCTCGGCTCATGCCTAATTGAGGATTCAACCGACAATAAGGAACAATAAAGTATTGATACTGTGTCACTGGCGCCACCCAGGTTGAAGTGCGTTGTCACTATACACCACGTTGTTCAAGGTTAAGGTGTCATGTCATCAATACCGAGTTGTTCCAAATTCAAAGTCGAATCTTCAAAAGGGACTAGCCAAAGATTTAGTCTATTTTGACATCTTTTAGGATCTATCGATCTACACGGGGACACATCACCGAAAAGAATTCTGAGGATTCTGGCAACGTCTAAAACTCGTAAGGTAAACTTGTCTCTGGAACTGTAATACATACATGTCGTTTTGTGTAGGAGCATGTTTAGGACGGCTTCTAGGTTGTCTCTCACTTTCGAGTCTGTTTTATGCTAATTTGGACGCTGCTAGACCCGATGAAGAGTCATGCATCTCGATGGTGCACGTTGTTAATCTCTAAAGTCCTTAAATCAGCGAGACTTTGGAAAATCAAACTTTATTAAATCCTTGGCTCATGCCCGATTGGGGATTCAACTGAAAATAAGGAAACACAAAGTATTGATGTCGTGATATTGATGTCATTTTGGTTATCGTGCGCAGCACATACACCGACCCAGCTAACGTGCGTTGTCGCTAAATCCACCCCGGTAAAGGTGTCACGCCAACAATACCGAGTTGTTCCAAGTTCAAAGTTGAATCTTCAAAAGGGACTAACCAAAGACTTAGTCTGTTTTGACATCTCTTAGGATCGGTTTGATCTATTCAAAGGATACACACTCGAAAAGAAATCCGAGGATTCTGGCAGCATCCGAACATCATGAGACAAGCTCGTCTCTAGTTTTAAAGTCTAAGAGGACAATGACGACTATGATCTCTGCATCTTCGTTCCTTCAATTTTTTCAATAAACTGTTGAAAGGACATCACTGAGTTTTCATTACTTTATTGTCAAAATTTTGGGCCATTGCATCGTCGGAGAGAGTACCGAAAGGAAGAACCAAACCTGCTTGGGAACGTCTGCCGGGGCTGTTACACCTTTGCTTCCAAGGTCATATCTCCTTCTTCGTTCATCAATCCAGAATGGCAGCACAAATGGAGCTGGTTGAGCTCAGGAAAGCTGTAGAGGAATTGGGTCACAAGATGGACAAGCAGATGATTATGGTCCAGGGACTTGTTGGCCTCGTTACCTCCACAGCCCCGCAGCCAGATATGGGGCTAGTCAAGGAACCTTCTCAAGCCTGCCACACTCCTGCATTTGGGATCAAGCTGTGCTCGAAGGACATGTTCAAAGACCTGGCTGAGTTCCATGAGGCCAGGACCTACCCAAAGGAGGATGCTGGGTCCTTATTCACAACCATTGCTGAAGGGGAGGACATGCTTAGTGATGATTTCAAACCTAAAGGCAAAAGTATGCATCCTGTTGATGAGGCAATGTGGTGCAATTGCGAAGCAAACAAGGGTCCTGCTTTGAATTCTCAATTCACTCGTCGGAACCCACCAATGACTTTCTCATGCTTCACTGCACCTTTGGCCTCAGTTTATGAGAAGCTCCTCGATGCTGGTTCCATCAAGCCCCTTAATCCAACTCCTCTACCCAAAAATCCCCCTGCCAATTTCAAATATGACCTCTATTGCACCTACCATCAAACGCCTGGTCATTCTACCAATGCATGCTTTCGGCTTCGACATGCCATTCAAAATCTTATCGACTGTGGCATCATCCCAACCCATCTCCATCAAAAATCGATACTGTTTCCAAATGCCTTCCTCAGCCCAACCCTGGCTCACAAGTTGGTCAGACATCCACTATCTCCATTCAAATCAACCCCACCTCTACTCAAATCAACCCGAGCTCCAAGCCGATTGTACCCATCCCGTCCGAGCCTGAGGATAGCCTGTTGGCTGCTGTTTGTGCACTTGGGACTTTCTCTGCCAGCACCAAGATTGACAATGGTGAGGGGCTTACAAATGAGAGGACCGACTGGTTGAGGTGTATTGATCAAAGGAGCATCGAGTGGGTTTGGTCGAGAAAGCTGAGGAAGCCGAAGTGCTGTTGCTTGGGCCTGACACCTGCTGCATCCTACCTCTTTTTGTGGAAGCTATGGGTAGCTTTTTAACAGTTGTGTTTTCAAAACCGCGTCTTGTTTGCATTGGCATTTTGACTGAGTTTGACACATAGTCTTTTGCGTTTGTCTAAAGTCTAGCTCTGAGTCGGAGGTTGTGCCTCTTGGCCCTCCACGTCGTAGCTTTTGTTTCAAGTTTCGAGTATGCTATACTTGGCAAACCCCGTGGGTTTTTATGATATGCTTTGTCTTGCTTCTAAATACTTCGCTGACTTTTATATAAACTGTGTCGACCCTGACGACGAAGGGATAGATTTCGATGGGATCATCCCAAGGAAATGTGTTCTCTTGCCAAAAGGGAAGAAAAAAGGCGTGCTCAGCCTATCAAAAGAAGAAGTAATTTCAATAAACTTTTGAAAGACAAGGATAATCCCCAAATAGTTCAGTTGGTTCAAAGCTGTTCCTAAAGGAGCATTGCGCCCGGTCAGACAAGCGTTGACGTCTTGGCGTGGTCTCATCAAGTCACGCCTAGCGTTGATCCTGAGGTAAAAAAGTATCAAATCACCTGCTACCGGGTGCTAAGCCAGAAAGCAGAAGCTGAGAATGCTCTAGGCCTCTCATCATGTTCAAAATAGCAACAACAGTGGCGTTCCGCCAAGCTCAAATGAGAAAGTGTACAAAATGGCCTGGAGCGAGGCATGTCAACTAAAGCACTCTTGACCCTGCGTCATCAAAGCCATTTTATCTGGGGCTGCAGCCAAAGATCGTCGACCTTGACGGCAACAAGTTCAATACCTGGGGTCAACCTGAATCAATTCAAAAGCCACTTTTCCCTGAGAGAAGCTCATTGGGCTGAAAACCCCAAGGGTGGGCAGTTCCAAGCAAAAGTTAGAGCAGCCTGCTAGACCGAAAACCTATGAAGGCGGTTTAGGCAAAAGTAATAGGCAATATTTGAAAGCCTGCGAGCCCGAAAACCTATGAAGGGGGTCTAGGCAAAAGTAAATAGGCAATATTTGAAAGTTCGCTAGACCGAAGACCCGAATGGGCGGTACTAGACAAAAGTTAGAGCGCAAAAGGAGAGGTAAAATACTCAAGTGAACCTTAGCCTGAACTACGTTTTGACCTGATTCCCTAGCTTGGGATACGTAGGCAATCTCTCTTTGAGACTCGGTCACAAATCTATCGATTGGATCCATGGTTGACGCTTTGGTACATATCAAAGGTCGAAAAGGATTGAAGATCAAGTCAAGCTGCGATGAAGGAATCAGAAAAGGGAAAACCTTTGTCTTTCGATTTTATTGCAAACTGCTATTTCTATTACGGGCTGAGCATAAGTCTTAAAATATTTAAAGCATAAAAAACAGAACGAAATGCTAGAAGCCTAATGGCTCACAGTTTATTCTAAGTTTAGCGAAGTCTGGCATGAGTAGCTGCATCCTTGCGTGCTAGCTTATAGTCACGCACGTTTGTTCGAAGTGATGCGCGTTGGTCTCAACCTGCGCGCGCTTTTTCAATTCTTGCAGCAGACAATAGCAGTCTGCTATTGCCCTCAAATGTCATTCCAAGGGCTTTTGCCAAGTCTTGTCATACCATGTAAGTCATGTGGATTTAATGTGACTGCACGGGGGTGTCGGTTTCAGTCCGGGCCTATACGAGTCATCTTTTGCGTCTTATGTCCGTTTTTGTGACATTTTCCTAGTTTTTCAATCAACTGTAATATAGGGATGCTTTTCTCGGTTTTGTTTGTACAGGCCTTTGTGCCTTTTTGCGTCTCTCGTATCTCGCAAGTGTCAGTTTCACCTGTTTAGGGATATTGTGAGTTTTGGCACATTAATGTCCAAAATGTCATTGTATTCTGCATGTCTAAGGGTTCGCATTGTACACTGGGGCTCTTTCCCCCTTTTTTTTCGAGCTAGGCGAGTTTGTACATGTGCGCATGTCTGTGTGTCAATTCAGGTCACTTGTCAATGCAAATTAGATATTAGCGGTTAGAAAGTGCAATTTTTACATTTGCTACCGTAGCTCCTGTAATCCACAAGCTGTGGAAATCTCGTGAACAGCAAGGGCATGTCAGCCCAAGGCCAAGCAAAGCATATCTATCTGGCACATCTGCCCAAACATCAAAAAGGGGGCACGTAAGCCCAATGCCACTACTAATGACAACAAAGGGCACACCGGCCCGCTCAACGTCTATTTATCCGGGTGCACATCTCAGAAGTGTCAGACAGTACAGTAATGGGGCTCAGTGGTAGTCCTTAGGCGTCGTTGTCCTCCTAGGAGCCGCCCTAAGTTTGCATCTGCATTTTCAATATTATACATGTCATTGCATATTGTGTGTATTAAATATTGAAAACAGGAAGATGGACAGCATGGTTGCCGTCATATGACTTGTTCGCCGAAGGATGCGATGCAATCTCCTGCGGTTTTGGTTCCATTTGTTAGTGAAGGAAATGGAAATCTCCCTAATATCGGATGCAATACAATCTCCTACGGTTTTGTTATCATTGGTTAGCAGATGCGATGGAAATCTCCCCTGTCCAATTCTTGGTGCGTAAACCAAAGGATGCTATCCCGCGGAATCATATCAACGACAGCCGGTCCTGTCCAACCTAAACTGCTTGATCACTTTGTATAGTGAGCTGCCCGTTTCAAATCAACGACAGCCGGTCCTGTCCAACCTCAACGGCTTGATCATTATGTATAGCGATCTGCCCGTTTCAAATCAATGACAGCCGGTCCTGTCAAATGTCTACAACAGTTCGATCATTTATACTAATGATCCTCCCCTTCAGACTTTCAACGGTTCGATCATTTATACTGATGATCCTTCCACCCAGTCTACAGCGGTTCGATCATTTATACTGATGATCATCCCTTCCAGACTTTCAACGGTTCGATCATTTATACTGATGATCCTTCCATCCAGTCTACAGCGGTTCGATCATTTATACTGATGATCCTCCCCTCCAGACTTTCAACGGTTCGATCATTTATACTGATGATCCTTCCACCCAGTCTACAGCGGTTCGATCATTTATACTGATGATCCTCCCCTCCAGACTTTCAACGGTTCGATCATTTATATTGACGATCCTTCCACCCAATCTACAGCGGTTCGATCATTTATACTGATGATCCTCCCCTCCAGACTTTCAACGGTTCGATCATTTATACTGATGATCCTTCCACCCAGGTTGCAACGGCTTGATCATTTATACTGATGATCCTCCCATCCAGGCTTCAACGGTTCGATCATTTATACTGATGATCCTTCCACCCAGTCTGCAATGGCTCGATCATTTATACTGGTGATCCTTCCATCCAGGCTTCAACGGTTCGATCATTTATACTGATGATCCTTCCACCCAGTCTGCAACGGTTCGATCATTTATACTGATAATCTTCCCATCCAAACTGCAACGGCTTGATCATTCCGCACATTGATCTCCCCGTCCGCCTTCACGACAGCCGGTCCTGTCAAAATCCCTCAGCGGTTTGATCATTCAGCACATTGATCTCTCCGTCCGCCTTCACGGCAGCCAATCCTGTCAAATTCATCAACGCCGATCAGATCATCGTCCAAAGGTCCGTTCATCCACAACTGATTGTTCCCCAAGGGAGCCCACCTTGCCCTGTCCCGAACAACCATCATCAATCTAGCCGCAAGTGCATCTTCCAGCAAGCTTATTGCTCTGTCTCGGATGGTCTTTGATAAGGAGATTGGGTCTGATTCCCAACAGATGGAATTCAACCTGCCTAACACGACCTACCCGTGTTTGTTGGAATACTTTGTGCCGAGGATAGCTTGATCCCCAGCAACGACGGCTTTTCCCGTCCAAATCTGCAGCGACAGCCTGTCCTGTCCAAATTCGATCAACAAGAGGCGATACAATCGTCCACTTCTACTTCCATCCCCAGCGACGGTCCGTCCGTCCAATTGACCGATCAGGTTCTGTAAGTATGCTTGTCTATTTTACTATGTTCTGCTCCGAATTGCCTTGAGAGGTGTCTAGAAATCTTTGACGTAACTTGTACCAAGTCAATGGTGCTTCAAGTGCCATCAAAGAGGGGCTACTGTAGACACCCCAATCTGGGCTTCCAGATTACTTTACTTACGGTTTTTGATTCCCCGATGATGAATTGGATCAAGAACACCTCGGGAATGTTGAGTGTTTGAGCTTTGAGTGTTTGCAAAACCCTTGAACCTAACCAAATCGTAAGCCACATCGAAAAAGCCAAAAACCCTTCTGACCCGCGCCAGGGCTCAACCATCGCGCGTCAGAGGCGCACCCTCGAGTGACGGTTCCACTCACTCGCGCGATGGTCCGCTTGCTAGGTGTGGTCAAAGTCAAAGTTTTGACCGTTGATCCACGCGCGACAGCTGACACACTCGCGCGACGGTCCCCAACCTGTCCCTTTCACCTTTTTTGGGAAACTTAGTCACTAAGCAACCCCAGCCAGCCTGTTGGACTGACTGAGCACATCTCTGCACCAGATCTACCTCCCACCCTCTTCTCCTATAAATACACCTCTTTGTTCTCTTTCAAGGGGTGACAATTTTTAATATTGAAAGGCTTACATCCTAAGCATCCCCAAGAACATAACTTGTTCTTTCTCCTCCATCACTCAAATCCCACTTTTCACCTCAACTCAATTCAAAGTTCAAGCACTTTTCAAACCAAAAGCCAAAGGTATAACACCTTTGTTCTGCTGACTGTTCTGATCTCTGAGGGGGGCTGGCAAGGCCAAGGCTGGTAATCAATACCAGTCCTGGTCCTAAAGCTGGCAAGGTTTCAAAAACTGTCATGGCTAGAACCAACGCGCGATGGACTCATTGTATCGCGCGACGGTCCTCTGTTGCTCGCGACGGTCCTCTGTTGCTCGCGACAATCCACGTGGGGATTGGTGTCTTGTTGGTTTATGTTTTGCTTTCATATAGATCACTGTTAAGCATGAAAACAACTAATTTACTGCTTTTCTTTGTTAAAAATTGCTAACTTGCACTTCAATATTCATTTCTGTTGCTTTGGAGTACCCCTGGGACCTTTCTGAATATGTCTCAGAACCCAGAAACAAGTAAACCAAGCACTGGTCTGGTCCAGTCCCTCGCGCGACAGATTGACTCCATCGCGCGATGGTGCGCAGGGCGCAACCCTCGCGCTCCAGGGCGCAACAGTCACACGCCAGGGCGCACCCTCGCACGACAGACTGACTCCATCGCACGATGGTGCTCCAGGGCGCAACCATCGTGTGCCAGGGCGCAACCCTCGCGCGCCAGGGCGCACCCTCGCGCGACAGAGTGACTTCCTCGCGTGACTGTTTGTCCCCGACCAGTGAGTGGTCTTGCACAGGTAACTTGGTTTTAGGCCATTATTTTGTCCCCACACTGTTTATGGGTTGTTTAATCATTTTGTGGCTTCGTAGCTCATTCAAACTGCCTTTAAGTTGTTTATTAATTGCTTATAAACTGCTTGGTTTGTCCTGGGTATGCACTGGTCCTTCCAGAGCCCAGAGGGTTTGAGGATAAGAGCTGTGGGCTTAGGCTTACTGGCGCGTGCAGGTCTTGTAGTAGCGTACGCAGGTGTGACTAGCATGCATTGACTTGATCAGTGCATACTGGTCTCTTCCTGCGCACGATACTCCAAGACAGAGGCCTTCCAGTCTGTTTAATTCCCACAGCAGTCTGTTTTCATCCTATATTAACTGTTTCAATAGAGCAAACATGCCATTTATCACATCTTGCAAACTCTTACAGCTTTAATCCCCGATTAACTATTCCCCTGCCCTAACTGGCTTAAAATTGGTTAATAAAAGAAGAATCGCAATGTTTTCAAAATGCCTAAGTAGAGACCGATCTCCGGATTGGGCGAAAGGGGTGTCTTAAAACCCTTCCCCTCTCGTAACCTGGCTCCCGAACCCAGATATGGTTATGACGGACTGGTTCCTTCACTTTTTCAAATTAAATAACGCGGCAAGTGCTTAGAAATACGGTTCCTTGGGTGTCGGACCTTCAAACCCAAGTGGCAACTCTGTATTCCGAGCATTTGCCTCTTCTGCGCTCGCGCTCCATCGATTAAGGGCCCTTGCATTTTTGGAATCCGAAAATTTCAGGGCATGCTGCCCACAAAAGCCATTCAGCAAGTATAGCGATTAGATAGGGGGAAAGTCTACAATTAATCCATTCAGCTAGTATAGCGATTAGATAGGGGGAAAGTCTACAATACACACCTCTTAAAAAAGTGTACCATATGCAACTATTTTATAGTTCATTCATAACATTTTAGCATGTTTCGTAACTTTTGTTCTAGAATTCATAACTTTTCAGCAGTACGATTCGGAACATTTTCAGTATTATTCATAACATTTGGTGTATCTCATAACCTTTATACGATTCGTAACATTTTAGCAATACGATTCGTAACATTTTCTCTATAATTCATAATATTTTTGGGGTGCATATGATACATATTCAACTAAGGGGTGTGTATTGTAGTCTTTCTCTTAGATTGGTGGACATGGTGATTCCATGTGAATATTTATATAATATGGAGTAACGGTTTTTGAATTCTCTATATTTTGGACCATTGAATTTATGCATATTTTTTTTATAGCTGAGATTTACGGATAGTAAGACTAGATATATACTTGGAAATAATGAATATTTCAAAGAAAGATGAAAGAAAAACTAAAATTAATATTCCTAACCTTATTCGGATTCCTTATTTTCGAATTTTCCATACTTTCCTAACAGTTAATAGTTATCAATAAAAAATGATTACTATGATCTAGGGCTGTCTCTCTCTCCCTCACACGTTAATTCCAAAACGGATTCCAATTTTGAATCCAAAACTGTTTTCTCTCTCACATATATGTTTAGCGCGTGCGCTCTCCCTCTCTCTCTCTCTCTCTCTCTCTCTCTATATATATATATATATATATATATATATATATATATATATATATATATATATATATATATATATATATATATATATATATATATATATATATATATATATATATATATATATATATATATATATATATATATATAGCGCCCTGTCATTTTTTAAAATATATTCAGGTTTTTATATGTTTAGTTGGTTGAGTGATTGAGAGGAAAAAATTGATTAATTATATATTTGGTTATTTGATTCATTGCAATATGTTGGTGGCAACAAATGTATTGATTTTGTTGCATCTTTATTCTAAGTCATACTTTCATCTTCGCCTTCTTCGAGTTTAAAGTTGAAAGCCAACGAAAATATACATGTGCACGTGATTTCGCATTGGAATTAATTTTCTTATTTAACATAATTTTCTATTGTACATAGCGCAAGGGTGTAGAGCCCATCTATACTTAACAAAAGACAAGTTGTTGCAATAAATGATTACTTTGATCATATGGTTTAGGCTCATTCCCCTTCTTTCAATAAAATACTCACACTTTTTGCACATATTACACAATTGCCGTGTGGGTTCATTACTCCAAGTCCTAACAACTGTACATTAATATCTTTGTGATTTTTCAAAAAAAAAGAAGAGAGAAGAATACAAAAACTTTTCAAATTCTGTGTTAATCTGAAGAATATATATAGAGGAACATTGCGGGGATACAAAAAAAAAAAAAATACTTCATCTCAACCATTGAAGCCACAGGCTAAGATTAGAAGTTTACAAAAAATTACTATTGGAAGCAAAGAATTACTCCTAACCACAAAAAATTACTCATAGCCGTAATAAATTACTCTTGATCGCAAAGAATTACATTTGGCCGCAATGAATTACTTGTGGCTGAAAAGAATTACTCTTGGCCGAGAATTACTCTTGGCCTCACCAAATTGCACTTGGCCGCATTGAATTGCACTTGACCGCATCGAATTGCATTTGGCCCCATTGAATTACTTTTGGCTGCATCAAATTGCACTTGGCCGCATCAAATTGCTCTTAGCCGCATCGAATTACACTTGGACGTTTCGAATTGCACTTGGCCACATCGAATTGCTTTTGACCACGAAAAATTCCTTTTGGCCACGAAGAATTACTCTTGGCCGCATCGAATTGCTCTTGGCTGTTACGAATTACTTTTGACCGCATCGAATTGCTTTTGGCCGGTTCTAATTGCACTTGGCCACATCGCATTACTTTATGGTCTTGCAATTATAAGTGCAATTTAATGCAGCCGGTAGCAATTCTTTGTGGCCAAGAGTAATTCTTCGCAGCCAGAGTAATTCGATGCGACCAAAAGTAATTATTCGCGGCCATGAGTAATTTTTCGCGGTTAGGAGTAATTCTTTGTAGAGACTCACAAATTTATTATAATTTCGGAAATCGTTTAATGCATGAAAGAATCATATTATTTTCTAAGTTGTACGTTTATTTGTGGGGGTGTACGGATATACGTCTACCGTTGTGAATCGGACATTCGGAGAATAGTTGAATTTTGAGTTTTGGTGTTGAAATGATGTGTGAAAGTGTTGGTAGCAATCGGGGTTTGATTCGATGAAGGTTGGCAAAATTTTTCAAATCTATCCAAGATGTACAGGTACAGCTTTTCCCAGTACCGATACACCTCGGCCAGAAACTGTGCAAAGGCTGAATTTTCTGGGTACCTGTACCGGTACTGTCATTCCTCGGTACCGATACATCCTGCAAAATTTTTGAATTTTCAGCACGAGATTCAGACCACTATAAATACCCCCTTTACCATTTTTAATTTCACACCTAAAACCCACGAACCAGACCTGGAAACACCCCCTCTCACCTACCCAACTCCAATCTCACCCAAAACTCTTGATTTCAACCTTAAATCTTTAAGATCCAAGGGTTTTCTACCTCAAAATCACTTGAATTTCACATTTGGTGAACAAAGGGTAAGTTTTGTGTTCTTGCTCTCACTCCTTGACACTCTACCACGTTTTTCTCTCTCTCCTCTCAATTACTTGTTAATCTTTGATTGTTTATCATGTTTTTGGGTTGTTTTCACTTTAGATCTTATATCCAAGCATGGGTGGAGCTTGTTTTTGGTGGATTCAAGCATATAACTCTTGGTAGACCTAGGGTTTTGCTCAAAACCCATTTAGGTAGGGATTTCTCCATTCCTCTACATGTTTTGTGGTGATTATGTGTGATATGGGTGTTTGTTTGCTATATATGATCGAATGTTATACTTTGTGGTATTGAGAATTGCTTAATCTTTGAAAGTGGTATAGCGGGCTTGAATGTTGTGATTCATGAGCTATTTGTGACATATTGGATAATGTCTGTGTGCGTCAAATGAGTTTACAGTATCGACATTGATTGTGATGTTAGAGGGGTTGTTGTTGTGAAGCGATTGTGGAGTATATTGTGACGCAAGGGGTGAAAACACATAATCGCAAGGGGTGGAGTATATTGTGATGCAAGGGGTGGACAGTCATTGGAAGAAGTGGGTGTGTGTGAGTGAGTGTGTGTGTGTGTCAGTGTATGTGTATGAGGATGCTATGATATTAGTAAAAGGTGTTGGTATGCATTATTTGGATTTGCCATTTGATTCGATTCACTGTATTCATGCTTATCATCTCATTACATATAGATTTAGTAGAGATTTTTCTATTGGGCTAGTGTAGCTCAACAAAATCCTTCTTTTCAGATCCTAGTGCCGGGCAGTAGTTTGCATTGCATCGAATGCTCAGTGTGGAAGACATTTTTGGAAGCTTACGAAGTTTAGTCATTTAATCATCTTGTAAATCACCTACTTCTGTCAAAGATGATTTTGTAATTATTCCTCTTGATTTCTTTTGACTAAACCGTCTATAATTCAATAACTCTCTCGTACTTGTATTTAACTTAATTTGGGCCGTAGTGCCAAGGATGTGATTTATGAAACAAGGGGATTTGTTTTGTAAATCAAGCGGATGGGAAACTCATTTTGGGTATTATCTATTTTATGCGAGAATCCTTTATCGAAATGATTTATAGATTTATGTTTAAAATCGAGGGTGTGACATTCTTTGCTTCAGATTCGTTTTCTTTATAACTAATACTGTTGGTTTAGATGATTTGGAGTTTCATGATCTGTTTGGAATTAATGATTGCAGGTTTTTTATTGGAGCTATTTGGGTAGACAGAGTTTCAAACTCTAATCCTTACTTGGTAATAAGTAATCTTGGAATTATTTTGTTTTTCTATTTTTCTAGGTCAGATAAGGAAACAAGTGCGATAGAGGTGTCACTTTTGAGTGAGTGAGCGTTCAAAAAATTGAATTCGAGTTGGAATCATGGATGATTATACATTCTTAATGTCTCTGATGCTATCCCTAAATGCAACTAACGGAATTAAAAAGATTTGGTAACATTTGTTGTGTTAGACTATTTTATGAACTTGATTAGATGGATCATGTTTGAAGCTTATTCATAAAATGGAAATTTTCGAGAAATAGATTTTGTTGGGAGAAGGAAATTTTTTCTAATTCACAGTTATTTGTAATGTCCCTCTCGCATGAGGTAGGACCATACGCATATCCGGGACTTGCCTCATGTAAGATGACGTTAAAAAGAACCGTTGAATTCACACACAAAAAACCTTCGAAAAAGTGGAGTTTGATACTTCATTTAGACTATGTTTAGAAAGCATTGCACCGTGCCTTAGTGTTTATAATATGACAGCTCAAGTTAATAAATATTCTCAGTACGAAATACCTATCACGACCGAAATCTGTAAATTAAGGCTTGTGACCGGCCAGTAAATTTTTGTTTTTGTCATTCGATAGAAGAGATCATCATTTTAAATCAAATATGAAGTACATAGTATAAACCCGGAACACTACATTAATTGTGAGAGTCTACAAGACAATCAAGCCCAACAATTCAATCAATACAAGGAATAAGCCCATTGTACGGTAGAAACAAAGAAAGAACTGAAAAATCAACGAAGAGAAAAACACCCACACGTCGGTTGGGATCGAGACTCGAACTCCTGAAATCCTAGTGAGTTGCATTAGTCATGACCAACTGAGCTAGCCCCAGTTGATTCCGACCAGTAAGTTTTAAGCCATTAAGGCAGCCTACTTAACTTTAAATCTTGGAGATTGTCAAATTGTTATTATAACTGAATACTGATCAATACAAACCATATCGATCCCTGAGCTGTCTACGTTAACTAATTATTATATACATGTCCAGTGAAAATAAATAGTAATTACCTTACCTTGCTAGATCTCGAGGGTGGATAAGGATGACACCAATCGGTCTCAATATATAGCTTTGGTTTTCCTAATAATTAATCTTTTTCGCAGATCTAGATCTAGAGGAGGGTGGGGCTTATATATTAATTATGAGTTCCAGTGGGTTTATTAAACAATTAGTTAATTAATGTATCAGTAACAATTAGGTGTCATGATAGATAGCTACTGAAAGGGGGATTTGTTAGTGAATTCTTTTAGTTGTCGTTGCTTAAAATACTTATTAACTTTTCAGATTCATGTTGATGGTGGGAATAAAATAAAAAAAGTAATGAAAATTTGACTGGAGAAGCTCTCGAGGTTGCATGAAAGGAAGTTTGAAACAACTAACATGGGAATATATAAAAAGTGTTCAAATCGATCGCAAGTGGAATTGAGAAGGCAAGTGAGGAGGAACTGCCATGTCCCGATTTTCGGAGACATTATTTTAACATTGAAAAGAAATTTCCAAAATGATTCCATTTTTCGATGCATTGAGAAGGCAAGTGAGGAAGAACTGTCATGTTCCGATTTTCGGAGACATTATTTTAACATTGAAAAGAAATTTCCCAAATGATTTCATTTTTCGATGCATTAAGCTAAAGGGCTTGAACCATAAACGCTTACGATAGAGTTCGAACCATGGACTCCCTCAAGGGAAGACCAAGAAATACCAATAGGCTGCAAGCCCTTTAGCTTAAATCACTGTTTGTTGACTTTGGACGGAAGTAGAACAAGATCATTCCTGGCTGGCACAACCTTATGCGAGTCTAGCGCCGATATGTAGGGAGAGCCCATATCATAGCTGTTATAGAGGAATCTAACATTTGTTATATTTCACTCACACTTCCTTGATTCTATTGACATTTTTTAGTACAAAATTGGGCTGTTAAACTACTGGTAGACTTAACCATCACAATATTTTATGAGTAAGGAATGATCATGAGTAATTCTTTGCGGCCAGGAGTAATTCGATACTGTCAAAAGTAATTCTTCGCGGCCATGAGTAATTCTTCGCGTCAGATTCTTTTTCTTTTTAACTAATACTACTTGAGCTGTTGGTTTAGATGATTTGGAGTTTCAAGATCTGTCTGGAATTAAAGATTGCAGGTTTTTTATTGGAGCCTTTTGGGTAGACAGAGTTTCAAACTCTACTCCTTACTTGGTTATATGTAGTTTTAGAACTATTTTACTTTTCTATTTTTCTAGGTCAGATAAGGAAACAAGAGCGATAGAGGTGTCACTTTTGAGTGAGTGAACTTTCAAAAAATTGAATTCTAGTTGGAATTCCGGATGATTATACATTCTTAATATCTCTTGTGCTATCCCTGAATGCAACTAACGGAATTAAACAGATTTGGTAACATTTGTTGTGTTAGACTATTTTATGAAATTGATAGGGTGGATCATGTTTGAAGCTTATTCATAAAATGGAAATTTCCGAGAAATAGATATTGTTGGGAGAAGGAAATTTTTTTTAATTCACAGTTATTTGTAATGCTCCTCTCGCATGAGGTAGGACCATACGTATATCCACTACAAGAAAATCGAGATCTCCCAACGGTTTAGCTAGCAACGGTTCAAAAAACCGTTGGTATAGACGGTGTGTAGCAACGGTTTTTAAACCGTTACTAGAAACAGGACTATAGCAACGGTTTTCATGCAACCGTTACTAGATTATAAGACTATAGCAACGGTTTTCCATAACCGTTACTAAAAACCGGCCTCTAGCAACGGTTTTCCATAACCGTTACTAAAACCCGACCTATAGCAACGGTTTCCCATAACCGTTACTAAAAACCGGCCTATAGCAACGGTTTTCCATAACCGTTACTAAAAAGCGGACTATAATCGAGACCATTGATTTTGTTTTCCTTGTTTGTTGATTAAATCATTCTCATAAAAATTTGGCTTGATCGAGTCTAGAAAACTTCTTTATTGAGACAAAATTTCATTAGTAAAATAAATTTTTCTGCCCGATCAAGTATGTAACGATACCCGATTAATTTCATTTTTCGTATGAAGGATGTACTCTTTACTATGTAAAAAATAGATGGTTCTAATCGGGGAAAAAAAAGAGTAGGTGTTTGTATAGAATAAACTGAATTTAAAAACTTGGGTTAAGAATAAATCGATAAAACTCAAATGACATAAGCTAACCCAGCTGGTTTGCATAGTATAAATATTAGTAGTCCATTGATATTACACAAGTGTTGGGCTAGCCCAGTTGGTTTGCATTAGCGCGCGCATGCGGGAGGTCCTGGGTTCGATTCCCAGGAGAAGCAAAACATTGTTGTGTTGCCACGCGGGTGACACGTAGGCGCCACATCAGCGACAGGTGGAGGCCACGTGGGTGCCAC
Source organism: Rhododendron molle (assembly GCA_025413875.1). Taxonomy (NCBI): domain Eukaryota; kingdom Viridiplantae; phylum Streptophyta; class Magnoliopsida; order Ericales; family Ericaceae; genus Rhododendron; species Rhododendron molle. Next base: position 10,221,806 of record CM046389.1, on the reverse strand, counting down.
GTCAGCGACACGTGGCGACAAAGGGGAGGCCACGTCAACGCCATGTGGCTGCCATGTCATATTTTACCCCAGATTTTTAGAAAAAAAAAAAAAACTTGCCTTTAGCAACGGTTACAAGCGTTGCTAAAGAAACCGTTGCTAAAAAAAAATCTATACCAACGCTTGCCAAAACCGTTGCTATAACCCTAAAGCAACGGATATCTCGCGACGGTTTAACCAACGGTTCTATAACCGTTGGTATAGCCTATATTGATCTTTGGCAACGCTTTTTTGCATTTCTAGCAACACTTTTGACCGTTGCTATTGAACGATTTTCTTGTAGTGATCCGAGACTCGCCTCATGTGAGATGACGTTAAAAGAACTGTTGAATTCACACACACACACACAAAAAAAAAAAAAAAACCTTCGAAAAAGTGAAGTTTGATACTTCATTTACACTATGTTTAGAAAGCATTGCGCCGTGCGTTAGTGTTTATAATATTCTCAGTACGAAATACCTATCACGACCGAAATCTGTAAATTAAGGCTTGTGACCGGCCAGTAAATTTTTGTTTTTGTCAATCGATAGTAGAGATGATCATCATTTTAAATCAGATATGAAGTACATAGTATAAATCCGGGGCACTACATTAATTGTGAGAGTCAACGAGACAACCAAGCCCAGCAATTCAATCAATACAAGAAATAAACCCATTGTATGGTAGAAACAAAGAAAGAACTGAAAAGTCATCGAAGAGAAAAACACCCACACATAGGTTGGGTTCGAGACTCAGTAGGTTCCGACCAGTAAGTTCTAAGCCATTAAGGCCGCCTACTTAACTTTAAATCTTGGAGATTGTCAAATTGTTATTGTAACTGAATACTGATCAATACAAACCATATCGATCTCTGAGCTGTCTACGTTTACTAATTACTATATACATGTCCAGTGAAAATAAATAGTAATTACATTGTACCTTGCTTAGATCTCGAGGGTGGATAAGGATGACACCAATCGGTCTCAATATATAGCTTTAGTTTTCCTAATTAATCTTTTTCGCAGATCTAGATCGAGAGGAGGGTGGGGCTTATATATTAATTATGAGTTCCAGTGGGTTTATTAAACAATGAGTTAATTAATGTATCAGTAACAATTAGGTGTCATGATTGATAGCTACTGAAAGGGGATTTGTAATTGAATTCTTTCAGATTCATGTTGATGATAGAAATCTATGTATCTATACTGTGTATTAAATTAAGCAAAGGGTTCTTTAGGGCATTCGAATGACTAATTAGTCATTTGTCGAATTGTTTGCTTTTTAAATTTCTCTCCTCGTTACAAATGACTAATTAAAAAAGCAAATTGACACAAAACTAACAATCTGAAGAAAAAAGACAAAAAAAATTAATATTGTCCAAATGGAGCCGAATTTAGGGTACCTTCTTCAAAGCCGTGGGGTGTGGTAATCATACAAAAGCTCAGTGGGTTTGTGTAGGAGACTATCATTAGGTTAGAATGGTGGTGATACAAGAAAATAGAAGAGAATCCAAGTGGCGAGAGAGTTTAATTTCGTGAATTTATCAATTTCTTGTTTTTAGTGTTAGTAAATTAAGGGTTGTGTTCGTACAAGTGAATGCATTCTCTTGATGTAATTAGGAACTTCCAAAAAAATAAAAAGATACTTCCGTTTGGTCAAGTAATAGTTTACTAATAATGGATTCAAAATGTGAGGTTGTATACTCCGTATTGTGATGTGTCCTTTTAATCTTTGTATATATTCATCTTCAAAGATTAATAATTTTTTTTTTTTTTGAGAATCGTGTAATTTTATAAAAGGGACCATGCCCAAAAAACTCAAGGAGATGGTCTTGAGAGGACACAATTACCAATACGCAAAACAAAACATTAAGTACTAAACTAAACACAAACGTCAAAAACATCCAACAGAGTAAAAAAGAGCTAAGCCGGGCCAAAAATCTTCTCAGAAATGCCCCACTACAGACAGCACTTGACATTGGCAGAGGTCTTAGGAATCTGTCCCTCCATGATGCTAAACAGGACTTCACTTCCTCTACAATCATCTTCTCAACAGTTGCACAGCCATGCCCAACTTCTCTTTGAAAGAGAAAGAGATTGGACCGAACTTCCCTTACAGTTGGAGATACCCCATCGCACTTCTAAATGCAAGCCCCACACATGAGGAGCGAGTCAGCCCGCAACGGCCTCTTATATTCAGCCAAATTCGAGATGAAAACTGACAGTCAAAAAATAGATGGGAATGGCTTTTTAGACCTGTATTGCATAGAAGTTAGAACACGTACACCCTCTATTATTCAGAACACCCCAAGCAGCCAACCTAGCCGATCCTTCGAAGAAACAAATGAACTCCCATATATACGTACAGTCACAAAGCAAGGAGGAGGAGCATGATTTAATAGAGTAAGAAGCTGTTCCAGATTTGCATCTGTTTCCCAAAGTTCCTTTTTCAGTAATGAACAGTAACAAAAAGAAGATCCATTTCACTTTTCTTTAAAAAGTTTTTTTTTTAAAAGATCATTGGCGTATGACCATAATGCCTCTTCTATCAATTCAACTTCCTCAGACACCCTCCCTCTTCTTTGACGCAGTATTGTCATTTCAGTCGAACATTTTTGAAAAAAAAGAAGCTGCTAAGATCTGGAACAAACCTACTTTTTAGACCCAAAAAAAAAAAAAGGAACTTTAAGAGAAAGTGGAACATAGCCTAAGAGGGTTGTCAATGTGATTTCATTAGAATAGAGGGGGTACGGTTCCTCTATAGTCAGCCCTGTGGGTTGAAGGTGGTGTTCTGCATCGCGTATAAAGGGTTGTACTTCCACTCAATTTCAAAGCATTGCCAGCCTTTTCCACCCATATGATTGACTGATGTGAGTTGTCAAGGCAAATTGACCCATTACCCTTTTCCTCCATCTGAGATGAACCTCCTTTTTTACTACCCCAACGACCAATGGTTCATTAATTTTCTTTCCATAGCTTCAGTGTGAATATTTTTTTCGACTTTCAAAATAAAGCTATTTTACCAAACAATGCTTCTAACCACACAAACATTTACGTATAGATTGTGCACAGATTTTATCGTGGGGTCCATCACGGGTTTCAAACAAAGAATCCGATCTGTTCGTTAAATGTAAAATATTTTTTCAATGGTTACCGTAAAAAATCAACTCAATCCGATACTTATAGGTGTTCAATCCAATCATTGAACCTTTTATTCAGATTTCTGACTAATAAAATGTTAGATGATTGGATCGAGTGTCTATAGGCATCGGATTGAGATGATTTTTGCGGAGACCTTTAAAAAAATGTACATTTAATGAACGGTTCAAATTATTTGTGTGAGATCTGTGGTGGGTCCCACGACAAAATTTGTGCCTAATTTGTATACAATTTATCTATGTTAACAGACTTACTGTTTACCAAATTTGGACACCAAAAGAAGCTTCCATCAACTCAGGTAAGACATTTTTCATTTACAAAAAAAGTTCACTACAAATATCGAACCACTGTTCATGAGTTATTTATTAAAATATTATTTTTGTCTTTAAAGCTCTCATAATTAAGTCTCTATTCTTTATTTGGGATCCTGTAGAGCAGATACTTGATTATAGCAGCGCTATAAACAAAAATTAATCATAATCCTTTAGAATAAAATGATCAAAAAATAAAATATTCGCCTCGGGTCAAACAGATAAAAAATTGAGGCACTTAATTTTTTAACTATATTTTTAAATATACAAAAAATGTCTAAAAAATTAAGTGCTCTAATTTTTATTCCATTTGAATCAGTGCGAATATATTATTTTTTTGATCATTTTATCCTAAAGGGTCATAATTAATTTTTGACTCTAGGACTATCATAATCAAGTATTTGCTTTAAAAGGTCCAAAATAAAGAACAAATACTTATTTATGAGAACCCTACAGACTATAATTAATTATGACAATTTAAGATATTAATTTTTGACTCTAGGACTATCATAATCAAGTATTTGCTTTAAAAGGTCCAAAATAAAGAACAAATACTTATTTATGAGAACCCTACAGACTATAATTAATTATGACAATTTAAGATAAAATGACCAAAAAATAAAATTTTTGCACCGATTCAAATAAATTTAGAATTGACATACATAATACAGTCTAAGAAAAATTAAACTGACAAAAAATGTAAATTTTAATTGTTGATAAATAGTGTTGGTGTAGTTATGAAAGAAGAAATTTTTTATTCATTTTAATTGACGATAAAATAAATTCATTTTTATGATTTTTTCAATACGAATCAATAATCTACAAAATTTTCTCGCAAAATTAACAAATGCGGAAATTTTTTGAAGGAGATCAAAACGAAAAAAAACCCAATAAACCAAAAAACTCCTTGTAGGAATTTACCTTTAAGGGGTGTTTCCGGTAGTGAAAAATTTGTAAATTTTTATTTGTAGTTGAGAAGTTGTTAGGTGTTTCTAGTAGTGAATATATAAGTTGTTGAGAAATGTCAAGTTGTTGATAGGTTGTGAGTAGAGTTACTGTAGCAATTGTAATATTTGAATTTTTTAGACCCATAGGGGTGTTTGGGCTTTGGCTCAAAGAGTGTCCTTGATTGGCTTCTTCCCAATCATAGGTTTTGGGTCTCGGATTGGGCAGATGATTGGTCTTTGAGCATAATACTATTTCCTTACTCCTATTAGCCTTGTAACAATTTCAAAATTGATGAATTTTTTTTGTTGTTAAAAAAAAGCGTTAAGTGTAGCAAAAACAGTATTTGTGAAAACTCTTGTTTTTGTCACGCGTATGCCAAGCAAGGCACGGATGCGATTGCAGGCGTTGGTTGGTTGAGTGCGGGCATGCCAAAACTTGTAGCGCCTAACTTTGGATGAAGATTGCAGTGAATCGTGACTTCTAACTTGTAAGGCGATTGCGTGTGATCCAGCCCAATTCAATCAATATTTAATTAAATGGCCCTCCAACGCTGGTTCAAGGTTTGGTGCCAAAAATAGGTATAAACAATTTGTTGATAACTTTTTTGTTTATGAAAACGAGATGGTAAAATGTTGAAATATTTTTGTTAATAAAAACAATATGGTAAAATACGTTACGTTTTTAGTATTTTTTGTTAGTAAAAATGGGGCCTTATTTACAAAAGAAAAAAGAGGGAAAGTTGCTTTGGGGAAAGTGGTCGTCATTTGGTGGTAAAGTCACAGCATGCTAGTTTTCTCATTAAAGGGAGGGGAGAGGGTATTTTCGTCATTTCCATTCATACAATCTATGCACTTTTTACCTGCCACAGTTTTAGAGGACACGTATAGAATTTTAAAGCTACCGGGCCCACTTACAATCAGCGGCGGACAGTAGATTTTGCCTTAATCGCAAGGCAACGGGAAAATGAGAGATAATACGAAACTGCGTTGATGATAGTTGACGAAGACTAATATAACAAGACGAGATAAACTTGTTTACGGTTGAGGTGTAAACATGGGGTCTACACTGCCGCGGTGTGGGCCTCATTGCCACTTTATTACAATAATATGAATCGTTCAGTTTATAGGATCCGCAAAGTAGTACTCCCTCCGTCTCTTTTTAAATGTCCCGCTTCGTAATTCCAACTTATTAAGAAAACATGATCATTACACATTTCCCATCAACTTTTACTTCCACTTTTCCAATTTACCCTCTATGAAAATATTATCATTACACTTTTACTCACTAACTTTTCATAATGGAATCTACTTTTAGGGGCAAAATGAAAAATGTACTAACTTTTACCCACTAATTTTATAAAATGGACACTTATTAAGGGAGAACTCAAAATGAAATACTGGACTTTAAAAAGGAGACGGAGGGAGTATATATATGTAAAAAATTAGTTTGACCCAACATCGATAGGTATATCAAAAATTAAATTTTGATTTATAAAATCGACAACCTGAATCATTTTAACTTAAAAACTATTAACAGAATTCAGGTTGCCGATTTAATTTTTGATATACCTATCGATGTTGGGTCAAGCTGATTTTTTACATATATACACTACTAAATACTTCAAATTATTGCGATAAAGTGTCAATAGGGCCCACACGGTGGCGGTGTAAACATGGGGTTTACACCTCAACTGTAAACAAGCTTATCTCATAACAAGACATGGGTGTGTGGTCTGCACCGTTAATTAAAGCTTTATAGGGTCCACTCACAAAACTACCAGCGGTGCCAAGGGTACAGATTTAATATCTGTACAAACGCTTTTTAGCCTGTTTTGGGTTTAAAACAATGATCAGAACCGCTTATCTTATTTAAAATACTTTATTTATGATCTTTACAAAAAACACTACAAGAAAATGTGGCTTTACCAGCAACCACGGAAATGCGGTTAAATGGTACTATTACTGGCATTTATCACAAATGTCGGTAATAGTACTATTCCCGGCATTTGATTTACAAAATGCCGGTAATAGTAACATTTAACGACATTCATTTGTTAAACGTCGATAAAACAAATCCCGGGAATACTATTACCGACAGTAACTAGAAAACACCGGCAAATATTTCATATACTATAAAAAAAAAAAAACAAAGTTGCCATTTTAACACAAAACTCACAATAGCCCAACGGTAAAGTGTTGGACTCTTTTCCAAGAGGTCGAAGGATTCAATTCCCGACCACAACACAACCAAAAATATTAATGTGGTGCACACGTGGGTGCCGCATGCACGTGGGTGCCGCATGGCGCACACGCGGATGCCATGTGGTATCTTTCTCCCTTACGTGACACTATTATCGGGCATTTGTTCCATCTTTACCGGCGTTTTTGGGCATTACCAACACATTTCTAGACGGCGTGCATTTCTAAAAATGCCGGTAAAGATGGCACTAATGACGGTAAAACTATTACCAGTATTTTTTACCACTTTTTCCGGCATTTGTTAAGTGCCGATAAAGCCACATTTTCATGTAGTGAAATAAGCTCAATCCGGTATGTATCAATAAAACATTTAATTTTATTCCAGAATTCAGGCCTGAATTATAATACAAAGTTGGATGTTTAGACCCAAAAGAGGACCAAAAATGGTTTGTACGCGCTGGTACAGACTTTATGTATGGCACAGACTTTATGTATTATTATTTCTGCTGAAAATGATATAGGTACCGACGGGGTTGGTACCGAAATCGTAGGAATGGCCGCGCTGGGCTGTCTCCGGCCACCGGACGGCCGATCAGAGCCGTCCAAAAATTCTAAAAAAAAAAACGAGGGGCTTCACGCTAGAATCAACGGCATCGGAGGTGTGTATATAGGGATGCTTGATCCGAGCACCCATTTTTCATGTATATACACATATATACATATATACATGAAAAAGGGGTACTTGGATAAAACACCCTACACACCTCGGATGCCGTTGATTCCCGCATGAGCCCCCTCGTTTTTTTTTTATAGAATTTTTGGATGGCTCGGATCAGCCGTCCGATGGCCGGAGATGCCCCGACGCGGCCATCCCTACGATTTCGGTACCGACCCCATCGATACCAATAGCGTCATCCGGTGGCCGGAGATGGCTTGGCGCGGCCGTCCCTACGATTTTGGTACCGACTGGTAGTAGTACTCTATTTCTGCTCAGCTACTAGTAAGCACTTTTATTTACACCACACGACCAATTGGAGAAGAGAAAAAATGTTCACATGTTAGTGAATTCTTTTTACCTTTTTAACTTTTCAGATTCATGTTAGATAGAAAATTTAGATGGCGTACAGAAAGTATTTTTTAAAATCTAATCAAACTTGGTGCAGTCACAGGAAAGTCATTCTTTTGCGTACTTTTAGCCTCCACTAGATCACAAGCTACAAAAAGGGTAGATTGCCACAATTCTAGCTAGACCTGCATCCATCCACTTGCTCCCTCTATCCCAAACTCTCTTTTACCTGGTCAATCTCTTGTTGGAGAGAGATGGGTGACATTGCTGTTGATGTTTTCCTGGAGACTTTGAAGCAGCTTATATTGAGCGCCAAGGTTGAATCAATCGTAAAGGAGAAACATCAGCTCGAATCTCTTAAGGAGGAGATGACGTATATGAGAGGATTTCTCAATGATACGGAGAAGAAACGCAACGAGCATTCAGAAGTGATGAATCTGGTGAGGCAGATCAAAGATGTGGTATCTGAGGCAGAGAATATCATAGAACTTTTTGTAGTTCAAGCTTTCAAGGCTAATCATGTCCTTCCTTATCTTCGTCACTCTCAGGATCATCCTTCCCTTGACCTTAAAATAGTCAAAAAGGAGGTCAAGACTCTTACAGCTGAGATAAAGCAAATTTATGACGAGAATATGTGTGACATTAAAGGACTAGCTGGCAAAAAACTCGAGCACTCTTTTTCCACAACTGAAGGTATTGGTACATTTTTTCAGTATTTTAATATTCAAAATTAGGTAGTGTTTTATGTTTTCAATTTCAGCTATGTCTGGCTCTTATAAGGATAATATCATGTCATAATATAAGCAAAGCAAATTTCTTTAGTGACAAGCTCTAAAAATGGGATATGATGCATTATTCTATTCCAAAACATAGATTTAAATTTTTAGTACCCTTACTATGGCCCTATTGGAGAAAATGTATGCAATAGGATTTTATGCTAAAATCAGAATTCGAAGTCATAATTCGTCAATCAAATTCATGAAATTAAATATATAGAGAAAAGAATAGAAAAAGCATGTGATTTAATTAGGAAGGATACACACCCTTTTGTACGGGGTTGGATCGATATGATGTTTTTTTTCCAAGATACAACAACCTTCGAGTTCTATCTCTTAATTAAACTCACAAACGGTGTAGCTAGTTTTGTGACACTCCAAATTGTATGATACGGAAACTATGATATAATTGGAGCCGTGCATAAAACAGCGATTAAGAGGATATAATAGAGCAAAGGAGACGTCCTGTGTGAAGGAAGAAGGAGAGGAGTAAATAATATGATAAAGAATCAGTGAATTGGAATGCACCTTTTGAGAAAATCTAACTTACTCATGATATAAACCACGACATTATATGATATTTATACTCAAAGTCGTAAGACCACTGGGTTGTTATGTGTTACATGTTGTGCTGAATACGAAAATGAGAATATAACAAACCAACAAGCACGCGATAAACAAGAACACAAAATTTGCTTGGTTCCGCTCAAACACAAACCAAGAACGTACTCCACGGGGAGAAGAGCAAGATATATAATTCGCTATAAATGGGGAGAGAAACAAAGAGCCGGCTATACCCATAACTCTCAATGTAGCAGCAAATAGATATAAGGGGCAAATTTTTGGTGGAACCCAAAAGGGAGACACAGACCCTTGGTGAAACCTTAAGAGATGAACAAAATCCTAATATCTAAGCTCTTGAACAAAAGAACATAAACCTAGCAGCCCCCCAAACCCCCTATTTATAATAGAGGACCGAAAACCAGACAAAACCCTAAATTCCGAGCACAAAACTGTCTCGACAGCCCAGGCAAAATGCCAAAACTACCGCCCGGGCAAGTTTGATTTCCACCCGGGGAAAATTTACTGCAAGCTGACCGACTGTTGATCGAGCGGCCAAAACCGTCCAAGCTGTAATAAAAATCGCCCGGGGCAGAAATTACCGAAAGTGCCCGATTTTGGTTTCTGCTGCTGTTGCTCTCACGACAAACCAATCCTAGTATTTTGCAACAGTTATAGGAGTACTAGTAGGATAGTGATCTGATTCGTTGGAGTAAAAATAGGAGAATAGTCAACTAGGTTTTCAACTAGTTCGACGTCAAGTTAAGTGGTTAACATTCATCAATGATAAATCAAATAATTATTTATGTAAAAATACTAGTAAATAAAAACAACAGGCCCATCATGCATCTTTTGGCCTGTCCTTGATCATAACCCTTCTTTTTATTTCCCAACAGGAGGTTCAAGTTCATCTAAAGGGAGCAACACATCCAAAGTGGCAGAAGAGAACGTGGTGGTTGGTTTCAAGGAGGAGGTAGAGACATTACTGGGAAAGCTTCAACACAGTGGAGACGGTGGACGACTGGAGATAATATCAATTATCGGTCCACCTGGAGGTGGCAAAACAACTTTGGCCAGAGAAGTGTATGATTATCCTTGGACGTCGGATACCTTTAAAATTCGTGCATGGGTCAATGTTACTCAAGATTATAATGAGACTATGAAGAGGAATTTGTTGATTCGTATTTTAGAATCAACTTCCCCTAAAAACCATGGAGCATATTACGAGAAGAGTAGTGATGATAAATTGGGAGAAGACACGCTCAAATGCTTGAAGGGTAAGAAATATCTCATTGTCATGGATGACATATGGGGCACTCAAGCCTGGAATGATATCCAAAGATCACTCCCTAAGGAATGCAATGGCAGTAAAGTGTTGTTCACTAGTCGACAACCTGTTGAACCTAATAGCATCCACTGCGTCCCTCATTATCTGGCTCCCTTACCAAACAGCTGCAGTTGGGAGTTGTTACAGAAGAAGGTATTTGGTTAAAAAAAAAGAAAAAAAGAAAATTAGTAAGCGTAGTATAACTAAACATAGATTTGAACATATGTTTTCTTGTACTTTTGTCATACAACTCATATTTCTAATTTCCTTTTAAGAATTTCTATTTTAAACATTACTTATTCTTGCAATATGAAAGGTTAAACTCCTATAATTTTGTTCAAGTTTTATGTAATTACGATAATAGACATCTAATATTGCACATAAATTGAACAGGTATTCGGGAAGAAATGTTGCCCACCGAAGTTGGTTGGCATCGGTGAGCATATAGCAAAAAAATGTGAGGGACTACCACTCGCGATTGTCGCAATAGCCGGCATTCTGGAAGTGAGAGACAAGACACTCGACCAGTGGGAGGAAGTTTCCAAAAGTTTAAGTTCGATCATTGCCAAAAACCAGGACAGCTGCATGAAGATATTAGAACTTAGTTATAATTACTTGCCTCTTCACTTGAAAGCGTGTTTTGTATATATTGCAGGATTCTCTAAAGATTCTGAAATCCTTGTACGCGAGTTGATATGGCTATGGATCGCGGAGGGTTTTATTCAGCAAAATGAAGGGGATAAACGCTTGGAGGACGTAGCAAAAGATTACTTAAGCAGTCTTATTGATAGAAATCTAGTAATGGTAGCTAGGAAAAGGTCTTTTGGAGGAATTAAAGCATGTCGTATCCATGATCTTCTGCGTGAATTATGCTTGAAAAAAGCCGAGGAGGATAACTTCCTTGTGCAAATTTACGGGAATGCTACTTTTTCACCTTCTGCTGCAACTAAGCTTCGCCGCCTCTTTGTTGACAGCCTGCAGTTTTTTCGTGAGTTTCCCTTAGGGCCTTCTACTCAAAACCTTCGTTCTTTTCTGTGCCTCAGCTTGCAAAACTCCACTCATTTACTGTGTAAATCAGATCTGCCATTCTTTGTTAAAAACTTTCAATTCCTCAGGGTGTTGTGTTTTATCTCCGCTGAATGCCGAGGAAAAATAGGAAGAGGACTTCTAGTTCATTTGAGATACTTGGCATTTCAGTTACAATATGGCACATCGGACTTTGAATTGCCATTTTCCTACATCTTGAACCTTGAAACCCTTAACATTCGGACTGATTCCATTATCTGGAAAACCATTATGTTGCCTCGGGATATATTTAAGATGGTTAAGTTGAGGCATCTATATTCTAAAAGAGGGGTATTCAAATATCATCCTCGCAACCATAATCCTGACCATTCGTCTAAGTTGGATAACCTACAGACCTTGCATTCAATATGTCCATGTGAGGAGTGCCGAAATTTCTTGCTAAGGACTCCCAATCTTCGGAAGGTAGGTTTTTATGGAGAACTAATATCCAATGATTTTGTTTTGATGCTCCCCGACCTAGAGTTCTTGGAATGCCTTGAGACACTTAGTTTTAACAACTACGGCCATTGGAACAAGGCAACTACCCTTCCGCCAGTGCTGAAGTTTCCTCCAACTGTTACTCGGCTAACTTTGAAGTGTACGGGCTTAAAGTGGGAGGAGCTATCAATCCTCCAAACCTTGCCGAGCCTTGAGGTTCTCAAATTATTAGAGTTGGCCTGTAAAGGACAAATTTGGAACACAAGTGAACTTGAGGAGGGGTTCTCTCAACTCAAGTACTTGAGGTTACAAGAACTTGACATCGAAAATTGGAATGCTTCCGAAGATCAATTTCTGAGACTTGAGGTCTTAGTGGTTAAACAATGCAGACATCTGAAGCGGATCCCGAATGATTTTGCTAATCTAAACGAACTTCGCCAAATTCAGGTAAGGAGGAGCAGTCGCTCCGCGGAGGAATCTGCTAGGAAGATCCTGGAAGAGCGAAGAAATACAAGAGGAGATGATGATTGCACAAATCTCTTGGCCATATCTAATTATTTTTAATTGGACCACGACAAAAGTGGCTATCCATGCATTTCTCATACACACCGGTTTTAATTACTGTCTATGCCTGTAGCCGAGCAATCTTCTGTATTACCAGCAAATTTTTAATTATTGGCAAATGTCCCTACTGTCGATCTCTTTTTTAGTTTTTTTTTTTTTTTTTTTTTATCTCCCCTTCGATCTTCTCTTGGAAGTTTGTTTATATTTGATGATAAACCACCATTATTAGCCTATGCTCTATCCTCATCAAGGGTTGAAACGATAGTGTGTTTCGAAAGGCAAGTAATCAGATCAAACACTTGCCTTTTTGTTCTAAAAAAATAAAATAAAATTGAACTTTCTCACCTTCACACTTGGCCTTGCTAGCTTCTCGATCAACCCATATTACATATGATCCTTCCAGCGCCTACTCTTATGGGGAATGTTCGTTATCATAATGCCATAATCAAAATAACCGTACCATAGCTCACCTTGATCTGCCCAGATCCTTTTATTGGAAAAAAGTTCACCTGGCAAAAGGGACACCAAGGTCCATAAAGAAAGAGGCTCTCTCCGGTCCTTCTGTTTCATCAAATTCCCTATCCCAACACTACTAAGATTCACAACACTTTGGGATTCAAACTATTTCAGCTTACCCCATTTCCATTCCAATTGAATCGTCCAATATTTTCTTCCTTGACAGTGGGGCCACATTCCTTAGCCTTGGAATTCTCCTCCCACCTCATGTTGCCCAAGTACGACCGGTCTCGTACACAGCTCACACCCAAGTGAGATATACCCTTGTCAGTACAACGAATTACCGGGCATGTTTGTTGCTCTAAGAGAGTTCCAAATGCAACTCATAGCCCTCTACACTAATCATAGGGTTCCACTTCACTGAGCTACCAAACTCACCATCCGTTCTAAATAAGAAAAGTGGCAACCTTAGCTTTATGCTGTGATCGCTGATCAAAAAAAAAAAAAAAAGCTTTATGCTGTGATTGAAATCAAAGCTTGACGGCATAGCTTGACAGCATACTAACCAAGAGCAACGACAGTACTGGTAGGAGAACCAAGAACTTCTGACTATCTAGTTAATAAATCACATATCAATTCAAGTCAAACATTGAATAATACCAACATTCAAGTTTTCAAGAAGTTACATTGAAGAATCACAATTTACCATGTATAAAGTCTTCCTTCGACAAAAAAGAGTCTTCATGCAAATGAAAATTTTCTTCCAAACACAACGAATCTTTGAAGCCACATGCATTCTTGGCGATCACTTTATCGAAATAATCATAACCGATAAAGTTGTTATCATGTTTCATTACCATCATCTACAATATGATCAAAGAGAGATTCCCCAATTCGGTTATTTCAAAGGTGGAGGGCACATTTGGAACTAAGGTCCTGTTTAGAACATATGGAAAGTGAAAGAAAAGAAAGGAAAATAAAAAATTTTCCTTAGGAGTTGTTTGATTCCTATCTAAGGAAAAGGAAAAGAAAATAGAAAGGAAAGCTCTGGTGGAGACTGGAGTATACCAGAGGAAAATGGAAAAGCATTCATTTGAAGCCAAACAAGGAAAGCACTAAACAAAAAAATTCATTTTCTTTCCATTTTTCTCTTGAAACCAAACAAGAGAAAACCATTTTCTTCATAATTTCTTTTCATTTTCTTTCTACAATCAAACAAGAGAAAAGAAAACACTTTCTTCCCATTTTCCCTCTCTTTTATTTTCCTTTCCTTTACTTTCCTTTCCACAAGTTCCAAACAGAACCTAAGAGTCTAGGAAAACCTATTGAGCATGTCGGATTTGGATTCAAAGAGGTATTTTCATCAAGCGACAGGTCAATGCAATTTTTCACTTTGGTGCCGTGAGGAGGTGCTCCCCCCAAAACAAAACTCAAAGGCACCTATCGGCTGGGAGACAGTTGTAGGGGATTTGACTCTGTGGGCTTGCCGCCCGGAAAAAAAATGATCTTTTCTTTTTATGGCTCCTTTTTTGTATTTTTAGTTTACAAAAAGGAAAAGGTTCGTTTGAGAGTTGCCACCCGGGTTTTGAAAAGGATTGTCACCCAAGAAACAGTTTATAGAAAAATGTGACTCTTTTGCCCTTGATTTAGAAAAGGTTTTGGTCTATCGAAAACATAGAATTTTGGGTTCATGAGCCAGGTTACGAGAGGGGAAGGTTTTGCTGGGAAAAACACCCCCCCTTGATAGGTGCTGAAAAGCACCCATTTAATCAACTTAATCTACGCTTTGCCGGTCCTTTTGGCACGAGCTTGAACAAATTTGTGAACTTTAGTATGCTGTGATGACAAGGTGTGAGATCTATACCGTGGGTTGCCTTCGAAGCAGGGATGGAGCCAGGGGGGGGGCCAGTAGGGGCGGTCGCCCCTGCAAGAAGAAAAAGAAACATTACTATTATATGTAAAAAAGAAAAAATCCTCAAAAAGTATATAGACTCGCCCCTGTGTAGAATTTTGAAAAAAAAATATAATTGTAACATTTGAACTACGAGGATACCAACATTAATTACTAAAGGTTAAGGGTTAAAATAAAACTATAGGGTTGATATTGTGAATATTCAAGTAATAAATTTCCACCTTTCATTAGATGGGTTTAGTGTTTCACAATTTTATTTCTTCTTGCCCTAAAATCTTAATGGCACACCAAATCCTCTCTCTCTCCCTCCCTCTCTCTCTCTCTCTCTCTCGGCCCAAACATTTCTAATTGTTAAGACTTCAAGGGCAATTTTGAGAAAATAGCGACGGAGGAGAAGAGATTTTGGAAACCCTAAGTAATTTGGTGAAATTTAAATTGTAGGTATATCTTTCCTCAATTGTTGTTCTAAACTTCTACTAATTCTTTGTTTTTTGCCTGGTAAAATCATGTAAGATGAAAACCCATGTACCGAATTCGTCCAGTTGTGATGAATGAAAAAGAAGAAGATGAACAATGAAGAAAAACAAGACACATACATCAAGATCGTTTCCATTAGTTAAACTGATTTGTGTATTTATGAAATTTTGAGTTTTAATGTATTTGTGTGATTATGCATGTGTATTTATATTTTTTTCTAACATGCACGGTCGCCCCTGCGTGGCAAAATTCCTGGCTCCGTCCCTGCTTCGAAGAATGGTTTTTGGACTTGGCTTTTGAAAGAGGATGATGCTTTTGGTGTTTGAAAGAGGTATGAAAACAAGTACGAATTTTCACAGCATTTTGGAACTGTTTTTGATTGATAAAATTGATTTTCTCTCTTCTTCTCCCAAGAAAAATGTCTTCTCTCTCTCCCTCTCTCCTTTTTTTCTATTGAAAACATCCTTGAGGTATTTATAGAGTGATTTTGAAAGCCCTTTGCGTGGTCTCCAAGGCTAGCACAGCTTAAGGCTACGGCGGCTACGGAAAGTTGTGGTCCTGAAATGCTTGGCCGTCAAGTTTAAAAAATGCGGCACTATGTACCATACAGTAGAGGTGTCTTGAAAAGCTTGGCTATCAAGTTTAAAAAAGGCGGCACTATGTACCATACGGTAGATGTGTCTACCGCACTGTGGACATTTAGGCATAAATGTGTGTTGCACGGTGGAGGTTGTAACCGTCTTAAGTCGGTTGGGATGTGCCGTACGGTAGAGGTGTGTACTATACGGTGAACATTGTTCTATCGCACAATGGAGATTTTAACCGCCTTAACTTAAGTCGGCTGGGATGTACCATACGGTAGATGTGTGTACCGTACGGTGGAAATATGTCTGGCGCGTGGTAGAGTTGACTGCTCAACGGGCTGAAATTTGCGAGGCCACCCTGGTCACTCCCAAACTCAGTTTTGGATGTTCTTTGGACCGTTGGAAAGTTTGTTAAGTCTACTTTCCAACCCAAGTGGTTTGGATAAAAAATATGTTATACATCAAAAGATATGACGATTTTGCCCTTATATGGTCAAAAAAGAAGTCGTTTAGGCAAAATCTTTGTATCTCCCTCATTTCAAATTGGATTAAGGCTTATCATATATTGATAAAGAGGGTTTTGAATGTACTAAAAGATGGTAGACTCCAAACATAAAAATAAGGAAGTTTGATTTATGAAAAATAGGCGGAAAGCAAACTAAACCGAAGACCATTGGTGCCACGACGACCAAAACACGTACTCACTCATTCTAAGTGTCACTTGGCACACTCATACCCAGTTCTAAGGTGTCTATGCTCCAACAGATAATGCTACATGGTACTGTCGGAATACCTAATAGTGTTTGGCCATCACCACCGTTACTTTCGTGTGATACTCCCAACCATTGGTCCATTACTTCCATTAGGTGTGAGAGAGAGGGAGAGCGCATGTTACCAAAGAGAGAGAGAGAGAGCGCAGGCCCCCCCCCCCCCCCCCCCTGCATGGCCTTCTCTCTCACCTTTCCCCTCTCCCTCCTCATCCCACTCCTGTAAGTGCGTGATCCACATGTGAAATGTTTCGTTCAGAATTCAAGATCCTAAACTCTAAAACAAACGAAAACGTTGGATCAAACACTTATTGCTATCCAATTGGTCTGAAATCTTACAGGGTTACTCCCCGTTGGTCCCCGTAGTGTTTGCGTGGGCCCCACAATTCATCGGTACCCCATCGGATTACTCCCCGTCGAGTGTTTTGGTTCTTAAATCACTGTTTGTTGACTTTGGACGGAAGTGGCAGATGATCATTCACTGCGTTGTCCATTTCCTAGCTGTACCACCACCTCATAACTATTCGATGAATCTAACATTCAACGAACAGAGACATTTAGATAGGAAAGTCATTCTTTTACTTTTAGCCTCTTATGTATCACAAGCTGAAAAAAGGGGAAACCTCAATTCTAGACCTTTTCTGTAATTTTGCTCGTCCTCTCTGTAATCCCTAACTCCCTTTTACCTGATCAATCTCTTGTTGGAGAGAGAGAGATGGGTGACATTGCTGTTGATGTTTTTCTGGAGACCTTGAACCAGCTTATAATGAGCTCCAAGGTTGAATCAATCCAAAAAGAAAAACATCAACTCGAATCTCTTGAGGAGGAGATAAAGTATATGAGAGGATTCCTCAAGGTTACGGAGATGAAATGCAACAAGCATTCAGAAGTGATGAATCTGGTAAGACACATCAAAGACATGGTATCCGAGGCAGAGAATATTGTAGAATTGTTTGTAGTTGAAGCTTTCAAGGCTAATCATGCCCCTTATCTTCGTCAACATGAGGATTGTTTTCCCTCTCTCCTTCAATGTGACAAAACGATGTTCAAGACTCGTCAGGATCACCTTTCCCTTGACCTTAAAAGTGTCAAAAAGAAGATCAAGACTCTTACAGCTGGCGTAAAGCAGATTTACAACAAGAATATGTGTGACTTTAATGGAGTAGCAGATTGTTAGAAAAATATAACAATAGTGCGGAAACGGGTGGTTCGAGTTATCTTGCAAACTTTAATTGAACCGGACCTTGGTGTGGATGGATTACGAACTCTCGATCACGTACCAAATCAGCGACAAATTCCTGCAATGGAGTGATACTACGAGGATCGAGTATCGCCCTCTATTCCACGATGCAAAAGTTCGGATTGCTCTTTAATGGTAGAGAGAGAACTATCGAAGAGAAAGAGTCTCCTAGAACTCTATTTCATTTTTGTATATCTCTTGTGTATCATAGTGTATATCTTCTTTATAAACATTCTGCAAGAAATAATTAGAGAGAGAGCATCCTAGATGCTTTAGAAGTATATTAATCCTAAGAGATTAAAATTACTTCAACTTCTCCTATCTATCTCTAAGACAAGATAGAACTCTCTAACTAATGGGTCACCGGGTCATGCCCACATGGGCGACCCGATTTGGTCCCGAACCGGCCCAAATTCCAACATCTCCCACTCGTCCATCCATGGGCATGACAAGTTATATCAGTCTCTCTTCCATCTACCCAACTAAGAAGTAAACTCACGCGCTAATGAACCGTGCGATCGCTGGAGCACCTGCAAGTGAGAGCTCTACACTAGAACTCTTTAAGAGCCAACATAGAGACATCAGCCCATAAGAGTGTCTCATGTACCCTGAATCCATTTAGTTACACCGGACCAAGCATCTTTAATCAATCCAAAAATCATGCTTGACCCTCCAACTTCATGCACTCTATATTCGCACCCGATCCGCACCCCAATAGAGCGACCTGAGTTGTCGACAATGAATATATTGCAAGGGTGTACTACTAAATGATCCTCTTTTCGCCCTCATGTCACTTCATTTTAAGGCTGAGTGCATGCATTCTATATATATACTAGCACTGTGGTGTTATAAAAGGATCTGAAATATTTTTGGATCTTGAGTGAGGTATGGCTTAGTATATACATTCTCCATATGCATATAGTGTTGTAATTAAAACATCTCAAAGATTAATTACTGGGTGATGGCTCATTGTCAGTAAATACTTCTCCCGTTCCAATTTATTTGTCAGTAAATACTTTTTGTAGGGACTACCACATGGTAAACTTATCCTAAGCATAAAACTTACCCTAAGCATAAAATCACGGCTTAACTACCGAATTGCTATAGATCAAAAGGTTTACAAAGTGCAAAGAGAGGAATTACAACTTTACCCCAAAAACTTAACCTAACTCCACCACTTTGATGTAGCTCCCCGAGCTCATTCTTGATCCCATAGCCACCGCGAGTCCAACGCCTCAATTACCGCTCACCACGACTCCGGTATCATCCGGCCAAGTAGTATCATTGACAAGAATCTATGGATATGGAAAAATATGAAGGATTTTGAAAAACAAGTCAAACTAGAGAGAATATACATGATTATTAGAGTATTCCTCTAGATTGACAAAAGATGATCAAGCACTAAATTTAAATCATCCGAGTGTAAGAAAGTCCAAGTGTATGATATGCTTGAGAGTGTGATGAAGATTTTTGGACAAAAATAATCAATCTAGAGTGTATTCATGGAGTATGACAGAATAACACTAGTTTGACAAATAAAAATGATCAAACACTAAGTTTAAATCATTTTAATGCACCAAAACACAAACTAAATGAGAGTGAAAGGATTTTCTCTCTCTAAAAGTGGGCTGATGGAAAAGCTTGCCCTAAATGGGTGAAAAATATGTTTATATATAGTGTATGAACCGAAGCCCAAAAAAGGACCAAGGAGAGAGAGACACGTAGGCTAAAACAGCAAAGCACCAGAAAAGCGCTGGGGTGCCAAGCAAACATTTAAATGCGCTGGAGAAGAGTTGAGGCTCTACGGAGGCAGCACCATTCAAAGATTGAACAGTACTAGAGAAGCGCTAAGGCACTTAGGAGGCGCTTCTCCTTTTTAAAGGGCTGGAGAAGCGCTGAGGTGCTATGGAGGCTTTTCTCCCTTATTTTGAAGCGATGAGGCGCTACGGAGGCCCTAAGCGCCAGAAAGCGCCAAGGCTCTTAGAAAACACATCTCTCTAATCCAAAACTCAAAACTCATGCCTTAGAAAATTTTGCCTCTTTTACTACAAAGCTATTCAATGCTCACACAAACATGCATTTAAAACTCAAAATTACCAACTAAACAGATGTGTAAGCTTTCTTAAACAACATGATTCAATTAAAAGCTACACACAAACCTCACATAATGCATGATCAAAGTTTAGACTAATTAAATGGAAAATGAAGTGCAATGCAAATATACCTTTCCGAGTCACACTCCAAGCGCTTGAGCATTTCATAGGCTTCATCAACACATCTTGAGACACCGGTGAAGATTAATTCTAGACTCAATCAAAACTAGAACTACCACCCGAAAACCCAATTATTCATGAACAAAATGGTTTGACTTAACCCAGAAAATGCCAATTACATTAACACACAGCTGCAAAGCTTTCTGCAATAAATATTTCATATTTGTACCTTAATCTCTATGTCTGTTGTTTTGTCTATTGGATTCCTTCTCTAGCATACACTCCCCACTCTCGATCTACAACTGAACTTATGGTTCCTAAATTTCAACAAAGCATTTCGGTGTTTTCCCCGTTATCTCGATTTCTTAATCTGCGTATGGATTCGTATGTTTTGTCGTCGCTTTCTTCTTCTTCAAAGTCCATATAAGCGAGGACAACGTAGTTCTGTTCACCACCATCGCTGGGCTCGCAGGGTTATGATCGCTGGTGTTGCATTTTACTCATTTTCTTCAAATCAGCTTGGTGGTTGTAATATCATTCAACTCCAGCATTATTTTTACCTCTCATGGCCGGTTCTTCTAATCGACGACACTCTCTGTTTTCGTAAATTTTAGTCGATGGGAAAAAAGTTTCTTGGCCGAAGGTTGTGGTTGTTCTGATGCTGGTGTATTGAATGAGAAACAAACAAAAAAAACCAAGTACATATTCTTTAAAGAACGTCTTAAAATAACTTGTGTTGTTGGATTCAAAAAGTAATTACTAGCTAATTTAACTTTTTGAGTTTTGACTAGCAATTTTGGCTAGTAGTTGCTGCACATGCTGTTAGATCAACGCAACCAATCCATTCTGCAAGTAAAGCGATTAGTTAGGTGGACATATTGATTCCATGTGAATATGACAGCCCAAATTAATGCGTACATATAGCTCACGAGTCACAAATCTCAACAACTCCAAATCAATAACAAGCATAAAGTGGTAAACTCGTTCGCGTGGTGAAATTATCTAATGCACAACAGAGTCTCAGAGGGGGGTGAATGGGACGACCGATTTAAAATTAACTCAACCAACAACTTAAACAACTATCCAATCTTCATGCTAAACTATTCAATTCAACAATATAAGTAAAGAGCGATAAAACTAAAGAACGCAAACACGAGATATACGTGGAAACTACTTAGGGTCAACGCACCCTAAGCATAAAACCACGGCCTAATCTACTCAAATTTTCATAAATCAAAAGGTTAGGCAAAAAGACTACAAGTTTGGAATTACCGACTTTTACCCCAAATCACACCTAACTCCACTTCTTGCCTAGCACCCCGTGCCCCTTCTTGATTCCATGGACTCCTCGAGCAACACCATCTCGATCTCCACTCTAGAACGGCTCCGGTATCATCCGGCCATGTAGATTCATAGGCATGAAAGTATGGATTTTGTAAAGTGAAGGTTTTTATGCAAAAGAATCAATCTAGAGAGAATACATGGATCATCAAAGCATTTCTCTAGATTGAACAAAGATGATTGAATGCTAGATTCAACTCATCCAAAATGCAAATGAAGGCATATGAGCAAAGGAGATAATACTTTCTCTCTCTAAAGTGGGCTATCTATCTCTCGTACCCTAGAACAATGAAAAACAAGCTTATATATGACCAAATAAGAAAAACCCAGTAGTGCCCTGCTAAGGTGCTCTTAGCACGCGCACAAGGGCCTTAGTCCGCTAAGGCACTACTAAGGCGCTCTTAACTCGCGTGCAAGGGCCTTAGTCTGGTAAGACGCTGCTAAGGCGCTACTAAGGCGCAAGCACTTAAAAAGGCCTTAGACAAAATTTTCTTTCAAATAAAATAAGGCCAATAATATAAGGTTAGTGCATACATGATATTTCATAAAAGATTAAGACATTGAAAACCTTTAATGATGCATGGAAAAATATTAAGCTAAATGCACATGAGATGCATATACCTTTCCAAGCAAAATGCACGGCACGGCCTTCGTGATCAACTTTTGAACCAACGGGTGGAGTATCTAATCTTGACAAAATAAAATCACCTCCCAAACCCAAATGGAAAAAGAATAAATACAGACTCCAACGGTTTGTCGCATTCGGAAATCGCCAATTACATTAACAATCTCCCCCTTTGGCATTTCCGGGACAAAACCGTTCCAACAAAAATTCATTACAAGGAAACAAATTCTAGTTGCTAGAGAACCTTCTAAAAACTCTAACAACCTATACACCAAAAGCTTCCATTCCAATCACAATGACCCTGCAAAAGATAACTCAACCAAAGCAACAAGCATGCATGGATAGGATATGATAGCAATAAAAAGTTAGCGCAACGGAAATCAAATGACAAGAGAAGCTATCATATTTGAAGCAATGCTAATGGAAGAGAAAGAGCAAGACATGCATATAAGGCATTGATAAAGTGACCCAAGCCACGGATGCACAAATTAGCATAAAGTATAAGCCCTAACCATGGGCTCCAACAAGCAACATAGCAAACGCCCCAGTAACTCTAACTAACGCCCCAGTAACTCTAACTAACCTCTCCCCCTTTTTGTCACGGGAAGGCAAAAGGGCACACAGAGACGGAGAAGAGCTAATAGAGTACTCAAACAACAACACGAGAATACGAGTGACAAGAACAAGAGGATGTTTTCAAGCCTCCAATGAAGACTAAATGAAGAAAACTATCCAACTACGAAGCTCTCCTCGTTTTTTTTTTTTTTTTTTAAACCAACACACAAGAAAGGACCACGAAGGCACAACACTCTCCGTGTCGCCAAATATTAACTCCCCCTCACTAAATGCCTACACAAAATGAACACATGCATTCACAAGGCATTATAAACCGGGCATGCACAAAATACAAATTCCCAAAATATCAAACCCAAGCATACCCAAGCATAAGGTGAGAAATTGCTCAATAAATAGGCATTTAAACTCAAAGGTACCAAGGATATATAGCAAAGAGCAAAACATACTCATGACCGGAGCACAAATCATCCCAACCACAAGCAATAAACCAATTGTAAATACCCATGGAAACAAGTCCAATGGAAAAACATTTTGCTCACACAAAATTTCAGCTTTTGTGAAAAAAATATCCGTATAGGATTGCTCGACTACAACATTAATAAAGAACTTGTAGCCGACTTGGAACTCGGATGGGCGTCTCCACGGTTTAGGTCCGTTAGGAGCAGCACGAGATGAAGAACCACCAGCCATGACAGTAAATAAAGCTGAGATTTCTATGAGAATGGGAAGAAATTACGTACCGGAGAGTGAATAAATCACTCAAAGCCGAAAAGAGGCCCTAGACGAGGAACCTAGAGGAAGAACGGCAGCTGCTGTGCTCAAGTAGGAAAAGCCATCTATAAACTCTAGTGAGAGAAGTGGATAAGGTCAAATAAATAAATAAAAACTTGGCTGGGAGTATATATATGGGAGGCGAATCAGCGCACCACTAAGGCGCTGTTACGACGCGAGCAAGAGTGCTAAGGAGGCTGGGATTTGCTACAAACGCAGGAAAGAGGATCACGGACAGGTGTCGAAAGATGCACGGTCAGATCACAAGGACAAGCAACCACCCCACTAACGATCTACAAACACGCGAGGAAAGGCGCTAATGGAGCTGATCCTCTACATCTGCGCGAAGAAGAACTGAACAAGAGGCGTGAATCGAACGGCTGAGATAAGCAAATGAGGTAGTGTGCCACTAACGCCCCGTTATAGCCCGTACCAGTGCGACATAGGATCAAGGCCCTGTAAGAGCCCTTTACACGCCCCAACTCTCTGAATCGCGTCCAAACTTTTTCCTGATAAAAAGGGCAAGCGCCCTACTAACGTCCCTTTGAAGCCCTTAGCTTCTGAATCTCCCAAAATAAGAATTGAGTGAAACCTGAGGAAATGAGCACCCGCACTACAAAGGCCCTCTTAATGCGCCCACTTTCTGAATCTCCCTAAAATTTTAAAGAGGCAATACCTGCTAGGATGGGCACCCACGCCGCTAAAACCCTCGTAAGGCCCTTGCCCTCGGAAAGTTAAACACAACAGGTGAAGGAATAGAGGTCTTTACCAAAATTAAACTAAGGCATAAAGAGTAAAAATAACAGGAAATACTTGGACTAGTTACTCCCCCTCACATTAATGCTCCCTCTTACTGAAATGTCCAAATAAAATATGATCATACAAGCATCCAAAAGCATTCTAAAAATCAAGCACACAGAAAATAGAAATTTTCACAGTATCATGCTCAAGTATAACGTGGAATTTCATTGAAATTGAGAGAAGCAGTAATGACACCAAAACGATAACATAAAGTTTAAACATAACATGAATATGTTTTAAAGAGAATCATGTTTTTCAATAGAATTTCATGCTCTATGCTATCAAAGTGAGCAAGTGAACTCTGTGAGAGTGGTGCGAGGCCCTTTAAAATGCCAAGGAATACCCAATGAAATTCCAAAGGAGAATTCACACTAGTTTGATGAGAGAAGTCAAACCATAAGTCGTTTGGACCTAAAGACTTCACGCACAAACCCCATATCGCATTCTTATGGACCCAAGAGACTCACACACCTAGGATGGTGCAATGATTAGGTAGCCATTCGCCCGAGGTGCGAGATCTCATAAAGAACGGAGGTGCACTAGAGCAACAACCCCAAGACTAGAATTGCAGCAATTTTTTTTTATTGCTTTTGTATTTTTTTTTTAATATATCATTTTTCTTTTAATACAAATGAAAGACAATAAGCAAGGATCTCACTCTTTTATGCACCAAGGGAAGCTTTCACATTAATTCCTAGGCTGTCACTCGAGTAGAATCAATGGGGAAAGCATCTAAAGGTAAACCTCAAACATTTGGTCAATCTAAGATCAAGACAAGTAGAATTCAACCAAGAATCAAATCGAGAAACCTTAGACACCAAAAGGGCCCAGCCGTAAGAGAGTGTGTACAAATAGTAGAGAGCATGAGATTCAAATGACACAATGATACTCTTCACAATATAGACAATTATGCATAATTCAATGGACTCATGAAGTGTCATCAAAGCTCAAAGCTCAATTCGCATGAAAAACCAAACTCATCCTTAAACATGATACTAGGAGAATAGTTAACACAAGCATGCAATCATGCGGACAAGCAAGCACACTCAAAGACAAAATGGAAAATGATGCAATCTAAAAACTAATCCCAAAAAAAAATGACTGGAAAAAGAAAATGAAAAACACACATGTTCACTCTAGACTTGATTATGAAATGAAGCACAGGAGAGAACATGCAACTCCGACCAAACTTAATCACGAGGAGTAGACCCCCTAAATTGCTTAGGAGCATCTAGAGGTTGAACAACACAAGAAACACGATCAACTTACTTCCACACTTGATTAAGTTTGTTATGAACAAGAGATGCACCATTCATGTCCTTAGCGAGCAAAGTCAACTTATCGATCTCTTTTACAATGTAGGAGGATTGAGTAGCAAGACAATTCAATTGAGCAAGAAAGTCATTATTCAAAGCCTTAGGTTGCATGAGAGTGGTATTTCGAGGTCTTTCCACATTGGATTGACCAAGGACTACGCTTCGAGGAATAAAACGCTTTTGAGATCTTTGAGTTTGACCTTTCTTTTGAAGCTCTCTCCTCAAACGGTAACACTTAGGACGAATGTGACCATCAACACCACAATGGTGACACGTAAGCACTTTCTTCTTAATAAACTCATTTATTATAGGTTTTGAGTTGATAGATGAATGTGAATTTGCTACGGCCTTAGTACTCATAAGTATTTCATTCACACTCGATTTAGCGTTGGTAGAAGAGGAAGGATTCATTATAGTTTTAGCTCTCACAAACGTGACTTTCTTCTTAGGCTCACTAGACTCCATTTTAAGGGAAGGAGAATCTATGAACCCTAAACCACTCTTGTCTCTAAATGTGCATGTCATCTCGGCAATCCTAGTGGCTCCACAATCATTTCTCTTAATAGCTTTACTAGCCTCACCAAGATCTCTTTCAAGCTCACAAATTCTAGACTTAGCTTTCTCAAGTTCTCTCAATCCTTCTAACCTCTCTTTCTCTACGATAGCAAACTTATCGACTAATTTGGCATTATACTTCTTAAGCTCATCTAATTCTTGAGATGTATTGGTTAGATCTTCCCGAAGGGACATTTTCTCCCTCTCCACTATCTTAAGGCTAGTTTCCAACTCTTTCTTTCTCTTTCCTTGTTTCATAAAGTCTTCATACATTAGGTCATAAGCCTCATGAATGGATTCTATCTCATATTCCTCTCCTTCATTTTCAACATTTCTAATTATCTTTACTTCAGCACTTGACTTATCACTTTCAATGCTCTCAAGACTAGAAGAAGAGGAAACAGACAAGAGTTTAGGAGAAATTGGTGAGTCAACGGTAGCCACTAGCACGAAGGCACTAGAATTCCATTCACCTCCTATTTGAAAACCACTCTCACTATCATCATCTCCACTATCATCATCCCATGTGACTTTAAGACCCTTTTTCATCTTTTTCTTGAGGGTGTTAGCGCACTCGGATTGAATATGCCCAAAACCATGACATTCGTGACATTGGATTCCTTGTGGCTTTCTAGACTTGTCAAATGATGGCCTCTTATCATCATTTCCTAAAGTATTTTTCATAAGATTAGACAAAGGTTTATGGGACTTACCTAGGTCGTTCCTTCTCTTAAAAAACTTCTTAAATTTTTTGGCAAATTTAGTGATCTCTTCATCACTCAAATCATCATCATCTTCACAAGTCTCCAAGGTGTCCTCATGGGCGGACTTAAAAGCTATACCGGTACTGGACTTAGAGGGTTTGAAATCGGAGAGGTGGTTAATCTCAAAGATTTGGAGTTTTCCTACAAGCTCGGCAAAGGTCAAATTGTCAACATCTGGACGGTCTTCTATGGCAGTGACCTTAACCCTAAACCTCTCGGGAAGAGACCTAAGGATTTTGCGACACACTTTGAGATTGGAGAGAGGTTCACCTAGACTATGAAAAGTGTTAACAATTTCGGTTAGCCTAGAGATGAAACTATCAAAGTTTTCCTCGTCATGCATTTTAAGTTGCTCAAATTTCGTGGTGCACATTTGAAGCTTAGACACTTTAACTGTCTCTATTCCCTCATGAGATGTACGAAGTATTTCCCAAGCCTCTTTGGCCGTGACACAAGAGGAAATACGTGTGACTTCGTTTCTAGACATAGCCCCAAAGATGGCACCTAAAGCACGGGCATTAGCCTCACAACTCGTATTATCACCGGCATTCCACTCGCACTCCTTTTTCGCTCTAATCACCTTAGTGGTAGCATCCTCGATTGTAGGTTCTTCGTAACCATAAAGAACAGACCTCTAAACCCTAATGCCTTGAGATATTAAATGATTTTTCATTTTTGTTTTCCAAAGAGCATAGTCACTTCCGTCAAAATAAGGTGGTCGAAAATTAGAAGCACCCTCCATCGGGAAATCTCTATCCATAGTGCGAAAATAGGATCAACTCAGGCAATTATACCAACAAAGAGCAACCCGCTCTGATACCAATTGAAATTATCTAATGCACAACAGAGTCCCAGAGGGGGGGTGAATGGGACGACCGATTTAAAATTAACTCAACCACCAACTTAAACAACTATCCAATCTTCATGCCAAACTATTCAATTCAACAATATAAGTAAAGAGCGATAAAACTAAAGAACGCAAACACGAGATATACGTGGAAACTACTTAGGGTCAACGCACCCTAAGCATAAAACCACGGCCTAATCTACTCAAATTTTCATAAATCAAAGGGTTAGGCAAAAAGACTACAAGTTTGGAATTACCGACTTTTACCCCAAATCACACCTAACTCCACTTCTTGCCTAGCACCCCGTGCCCCTTCTTGATTCCATGGACTCCTCGAGCAACACCATCTCAATCTCCACTCTAGAACGGCTCCGGTATCATCCGGCCATGTAGATTCATAGGCATGAAAGTATGGATTTTGTAAAGTGAAGGTTTTTATGCAAAAGAATCAATCTAGAGAGAATACATGGATCATCAAAGCATTTCTCTAGATTGAACAAAGATGATTGAATGCTAGATTCAACTCATCCAAAATGCAAATGAAGGCATATGAGCAAAGGAGATAATACTTTCTCTCTCTAAAGTGGGCTATCTATCTCTCTTACCCTAGAACAATGAAAAACAAGCTTATATATGACCAAATAAGAAAAACCCGGTAGTGCCCTGCTAAGGCGCTCTTAGCACGCACACAAGGGCCTTAGTCCGCTAAGGCACTACTAAGGCGCTCTTAACTCGCATGCAAGGGCCTTAGTCTGGTAAAGCGCTGCTAAGGCGCTACTAAGGCGCAAGCACTTAAAAAGGTTTTAGACAAAATTTTCTTTCAAATAAAACAAGGCCAATAATATAAGGTTAGTGCATACATGATATTTCATAAAAGATTAAGACATTGAAAACCTTTAATGATGCATGGAAAAATATTAAGCTAAATGCACATGAGATGCATATACCTTTCCAAACAAAATGCACGGCACGGCCTTCGTGATCAACTTTTGAACCAACGGGTGGAGTATCTAATCTCGACAAAATAAAATCACCTCCCAAACCCAAATGAAAAAAGAATAAATACAGACTCCAACGGTTTGTCGTATCCGGAAATCGCCAATTACATTAACACGTGGCTTTATGTTGTGTCCATCAATACCCAAATGCCGAGGTCGAGCATGGCTAATGTTGTTGGCATGTTATACTACGTTTTGTCCTTGATTCTGTCTCAAAACTCGGCTGTGACGTTGGTCTATTAATTATTCCGTCCATTTACCTTTGGATCCTCGCTGATTTGACTACCTTATTTTATAGGAAGAATTCTCTTCTCCACCATTCGACAAACCAAAAACACCAAAAGAAGCATAGCATTTTCTTAAAATAAAATAAATGCAACTTGACTTCTCATCAACGGTTTAGTGCTTTCTCCATGGGAACAATCTTCTCTGATTTGTTAAAATCAGCAGGATGGGCAATTTGTTGCCACTGTCAAAGTCAAATTGACAAAGATGGCTTCTCTGCCATTTGAGGGTGAAACTGCAGGGGGTGCAGTTCACCTCTTTGCATCTCGATATCGACCGTAATTTTGTAATTCAAATCATTCATATTTTAGACCTTGTCGAGACAGTCGTCCTAACTAAAAATTAGTTAAATCCGACATCTCTAAGTACATAATCCGAACACATTTAGATGCAAAAGTTGGGTTTCTCTAAGTTCCGATTCAGTGTGCATGGAACCTAGCTTACCGATCAAAATCTATTCGGATATATACTTAGAAATGTCGGATTTAACTAAGTTTTGGTCACGACAAGCTTCTCGACGAGGTCTAAAATATGAACGATTTTGATTTCAAAATTACAGCTGATATCGGGGTGCAAGGGACTCAAGTGAACTGCACCCCTGCAGTTTCACCCCAAACGGCAGAAAAGCCATCTCCGTTCCCATAGTAACCACAGTTGGCACACCAACAGTCATGGTCTCACAACAGGTCTTGCGCATAGGCTGAACTGAGCACTTCAAGCCGCAAGACAGAGCCGAGTACAGAAACTATATCCACAAGACCGAGGCCGAGCAATGTCACAACCGAAGCCAAGTCAACCACTCTAGAGGCCAAACGATCCATGATCCAAGCCTGAGTTGCGCACGACTAGCCGTGGCCAAAGCTAAACAATTTACCAATAATCCATGATCGATTTGTGCACGACTGACGAAGGCCAAAGCCAAACAATTTACTCTAAAGCTGACGCCGAGCGTCGTGAACTATCTTGCATTCATTCCATAAGTCCACCATCGATCCAAAGTTCCAAAGTTTTCACCAACCAAAGGTCAAACATCGATCCAAAGTTCCAAAGCTTTCACCAACCAAAGGTCAAATCTGATTTCTACTGTTCTACAGAACCAATATCAGACCACAAAAGAAACACCATTTTAGACCCTTATCCACTGCACCGAGATTCACGCGTCAGTCCAAGAGTCTTATATCAGCAACCAATTAGCAAACTAAACTGCTAATGTTAATCATTAGACCCATCCAAACACGCACTGCCAAGAAGAAAAATACTACGGTCTAAAAATTTCCCTTTTTTTCTTTTTTCAAACACACAACTGTATACGAAACCAAAGATGTTCATTTACCCAAAGTAAGCAGATCACGACGACGGTGCAGTAAAGTGTGGCTCCACCATACCATGCCAAGAAAACTAATCTACGTCAAATCGTTAGAACCGAAAAGAGTGTGTTTTCAGAAAATCCGATCACCGATCATAGGGTCGATCAAAATCTGTTTTAAGCTTGTTGGAAAAATTTAGAGTACAATCTGCAAATCCAGAAAACAATTTCATTATGTACAAATTGAAATTGTGGGGTTGATTGGTGGTGTTGGGTCGAATTTCGGAAAAAAAAAAAAAAAAAGGAGAGAGAGAGAGGGGAAAGGTAAAATTTGAAATTAAAAAAAAAGAGAGGGTTAAAGTAATTTTAGTGAATAGTAAAAAATAAGGTTAAAGTAATTTTTGATAAATAGTAAAGAAAAAAAAAGAACTTTATTACCTATTTATTTATTACTAAATAAAGAAAGAGTTAAAAGTAATTTTTGAAAGTAAAGTAAAAAAAAAAAAAGAGGAGAGGTTTACGCCTTCCGTTAACTCCATCTGTTTCTGAAAAACCTAGCTTGCCTAGGTATATAAATATTTGCTATTTCTATCTTTTTAATAAATCAATCCACCAATCGATAAATAAGCTAATCACACGAACACGAGAAGCAATAAAAGATGAACACCAGATATACATGGAAAATCCTAAACGGGAAAAAACCACGGGAAGGAATCAAACACTATAAACATTGTGTAGTTACAAGTAATCTTACCTACGATTTGAATCCTCACAATCGAGCCTAAGATCTACTTGCCGAATCCACGTTCACCACACCCAGTATTTGATCGCTGCTGCCTTGAATCCACAAGCCGTCCAAGATACTTCCAGAAATCCACCGAAAGACGTCTCAATTAGTTGAATCAATGAAGTGAAAAACTTCTTGGAATTATTGTCGTGTATCAATGATCGAAAGATCTCATCTGTACTCCAAGACACACATGAACCAAATCCCTCTTTAGTGTTTTTAATTCATGGCTTCCTACTGAAGCAAAAACATGGCGGCCCTTTTCTTCTTTTACGTTGTTTTCTCAAAAAAACCCTTATATGGCTGCTGCTCCAACCCCCTTATATGCTGCTGCTCCCTTTTTCATTTGTGCGCTAGGAGAAAAGATACGGCAGCT
Organism: Rhododendron molle; assembly: GCA_025413875.1. Lineage (NCBI taxonomy): Eukaryota > Viridiplantae > Streptophyta > Magnoliopsida > Ericales > Ericaceae > Rhododendron > Rhododendron molle. The sequence goes on along the minus strand of CM046389.1, from coordinate 10,190,379 downwards.
ATTTATATTAATAGCATCAGATGGATATTTAGCTCGATCGGTCAAGCCCTCTAGTTTCAATTCCAACTTCCACCTCATTAAGTCAGATGGTTCCGATAGATGTCAGATTGATGAGCCGATCAATTTGTTCCAATATAGCTCAAAACGCTCACTCTCAATTACAATTAAATATTTCTTCCATTCTAATCCTACACAGACTCGCTACGCTTAGAAAATTAAAAAAAAGTTACAACTCGATAAATAATGGGGTACAATGTTTTGTCAATGGAATTGCCAATCGAAAAATAGTGCCGCTTTTTGGAACTAACAATTTCAAATTGACGGCGGGAGCTTTTTTGTTAACGGAATGGTAAGTTCATGTGTCTTTTTGTCATTAGTTAAAGTCTAGGTATTTTTTTGTAAAGCTCCTAAAAATTCAGGGACTTTTTTGAAATTTTCTCAACAAAAAGTATATACTATTTGGGAACCCAACTTATTATACTACCGAGTATTAGGGGTGGTGTTATTCGCAGCTATGTATTTTCTCCCATAGCCCGCTAAAAATTTTCAACTATACTCGACAGTTAGTTACCGAAATTGAGATACATTTTCAGCACCCAATTACCGAAATATAATCTTTTTTTCAACAGCTACTTACCGAAATGTATGTATTAGCAGTTGCATACCGAAGGTTGAACATATTTTCGACATGCAGTTGCCGAAATATAATTTTGTTTTCAACATCTATTTACCGAAATGTTATTTATAATTTTCAACAACTACCTACCAAAATATAGCGGGCTATGGGAGAAAATACGTAGCTGCGAATAACACCACCCAGTATTAGTTGTAGGAGGTACTGAGCCGGGCTCATGTGGGCTTCATCAAATGTGCCGTAAATGAAGCATTATTCCAATTTGAATTTCTGGAGCGAATCTATTTATCTATCTATCTATTTATATCTTATACAATTGTAATGGGGGCTCTCCAACCTTCAAATCTCAAATTCTAAATTTTCAGAAATTAGAATTTTTAAAACCTAAATAATACTGGGCAGTTACATGTTTTAATGGGAGAAGAGGGATGGGGATGGACGTGGGGTGGAGTAAATTGAGATCACATTTATTATTGATTTTTTTTTTTTTACAGTATGTTTTATGACTTTTTGTTGTATTTTCTTTTTTAATTGGTCAATGATATATTTGTGTCCCATTCGATATATGAAATAATGAATAAATTTCAACCCAACGTTTTTTTCGTTGCCCCGTGTATGGAACGGGACACAATGCTAATCATCATTAAATATCCTATGCAAATATATTTGAGCCCAAAAAACCTCTAATCTCCCAATCCTAATTTCTTAGATTTTTGAATTTTTTTACCAATAAAAAAACTCCACGTTCTCCTATTCCACCCACATATCATTAACTGAATCCATAGTCCTCTCAATTCTCAAACGGCAAGGGAAAAAAAAAATTACTGTGACACCCCGTATTAAAAAGAAAAGAAGGGAAAAATTAAGAAGCTATTTCCCTGTAACAAAGATACTTTCTTAAATTGCCATTTGTAATTACATGAGAGTCGATTTGACTTCTCTCTTGTAGCTTTAACTTTTATGCTACAAAATAGAGTTAATGGATAGCCTTGCATGAATAGACTTAGCTGTCTTTGCAAGGGGTGAGTGTGTGCACGTGGAATGAATTGGTGAGGGTGAGCTGTGAGTGATATTTTGTCTGTTTTTTTTATATATGTACGGAAGTAAGAGAACCAGGGGGAGAGTTCCGGGGAATGGAACTCGCCGGTTGAATTCGCAAGAGAGTGAATGTAAGGGAGTACGTAGATGTGTGTTTGTAAGGAAGCATGTTAATGTTTAAGGAAGTGGGTGATGTTTCTTTCAATTGTTTGGTTTTATTTTGGGTTGGTGGCGTTAAACACTTGATTTTTGTTACGTCTTCGTTGTGGTGCTTGTGGATCCGGGTTGTTACAATTACTCCCACGTCCATACTCCCAGTCCCAACTTCCATGCCACATGTTTACTTCCACTTAATTAAAAGCAGAAAACAAACTCCACCGGATTTTTTTGGAGTGATTAATTACCAATTCCTCAAAGGTTAGTCTCCATTTTATAATTACCTACTCACAACCGCAGAACTTTAAATTTTTGATTAGTTGGATTGATCGCGTTCCTTCTCTTAATGTTGTTTATATTATTTTTTCCTCCTGAAAGTTTTCATTGTGAGTGTCAAGTTCGACTCCTTTCAGGACAAAAATCTGACGGACCAACTACCAATTGCCCGAAGATTGGTTCAAATTCAGCTCCTTTCAATATAAAAATTTGGCAGAGCAATTACCAATTGCTCAATACTGATTTATCATGTTGGAATTACCTACTTACAATCATCAATTTTTTCGTTTGTAGTATTTTGGTTTTCATTCAAGCAAGTCACTGCATGCAATCAAGCCAGAGATTTGGTTCAAGCAATCGGCTCATTTTGGTATGAAAATTTGGAGAACCAATTACCAATTGCTTAAAGATTGGTTTTCATTTTAGAATTACCTGCAATCATCTATTCTTTTATTGGTACTATTTTTCTTATTACTCAAATACTGATTTTCATTTTAGAATTACCTACGTACAATCATATGTTATATTTGCATTTGTCTTAAATTAGCCAGTTTCATCTGAACGTGATCACTAAGTATTGTTGGCATAGATATACAATTTACAACTAGCGTTGTGCCCATTCGATGCACTGAAATGGAAAAAACACATGGTGAATTTTTTTTTTTTTTGCCCCGTGCATCGAACGGGCACAACGCTAATTAATATATTATAAAAATGTGTCTGAGCCCACAAGCCTCCAAACCTTCATTCCTAATTTCCTAGATTTTTTACTTTTTTTTATAAAGAGAGAGAGAGAGAGAGAGAGAGAGAGAGAAATGTGGGGGAGTTGGAGAGAGAGAGAGAGAGAGAGGGGAGGAAGAGATCACATATCTTTCAGTGTATAGAATGAGACTAATGCTAACGTGCATCGAACACAGGACCAGATAAAAAATTAAACTTCTATCTTTTTTATAAACTAGCGTTTTTGCCCGTTCGATACCCAGGACTAAAAATAAATCAATGAAAATTTTGTCATCCTATGCATCGAACGGGCAAAAACGCTAGTATATATAATATAAACGAGTAGAGACAAAGGGTGTTAGATACAAAATTCAGATGGCGTACCAAAGCTTTTTAAATTAATCTTATCAAACTTATCAGCAATCACAGGAAAGTCATTCTGTCAATTGTAGCCTCCACTGGATCATAACCTCCAAAAAGCGGAGACCACAATTCAAGACAAGACCTATTCCCACAATTTGCTCGTCCTCTATCTTACTAGACTCCCTTTTACCTGATCAATCTCTTGTTGGCGAGACATGGGTGACATTGATGTTGATTTTTCCCAGGAGACCTTGAAGCACCTTATAATGAGCTCCAAGGTCAGATCAATCATGAGAGAGAAACATCAGCTCAAATCTCTTGAGGAGAAGATAAAGTATATGAGAGGTTTCCTCAAGGCTACAGAGAAGAAACGCAACGAGCATTCAGAAGTGATGAATCTGGTGAGACAGATCAAAGACGTGGTATCCGAGGCAGAGAATATTATTGAATTGTTTGTAGTTCAAGCTTTCAAGGCTAAGCATGCCCCTTATTTTCTTCGTCCGCATCATTATCAACTTTCCCTTAACCTTGAAAGTGTCAAAAAAGAGATCGAGACTCTTACGGTTAAAGTAAAGCAAATTTACAACGAGAATATGTATGACATTAATGGAGTAGCAGGCAAAAAACTAGAGCACTCTTTTTCCAGAATTGAAGGTATTGGTACATTTTTTCAGTATTTTAATATTCAAAAACTAGTTAGTGTTTTATGTTTTCAGTGTCAGCTATGTTGGGCTCTGATGAGGATAAAATCACGTCATAAATATGATATAAGCAAAGCAAATTTCTTTAGTGACAAGCTCTGGAAAATGGGATATGAAAAATTGTTCTATTCCAAATCACAGTATAAAATTAGATTTTCATTACCCTTACTATGGCACTATTGGAGAAAATGCATGTGATAGGAATTTGTGCTAAAATCACAATTCTAAGTAATATTTGTCAATAAAATTCACGAAATTAAATAGATAGTAAAAGGAATAGAAAAGCTTGTGGATTAGGAAGTATACACCCCCTTTTACACGGGGTTGGATAATGCTCTTTTCTCAAGATACAACGATCTTCGATCAAGTTCTCTTTTATGCACCGAATTAAACTCACACGCGAACAATATAATTTCCTGACACTCTAAACTGTATAAAATCCAGCAGCAAATATATACGAAAAATATGATAGAATCCGAGCCATACATAATTGAGCAAAGGAGGCGATTGCGTGTGTAAAGGAAGATTAAGAGCAGTGAATACTGTGATAAAGAAGTCAGTGAAGTGGAATGAACCTTTTGAGAAAAACTAACCTACTCATATAAACCGCAACCTTATATAAGATTTATAATCAAACCAATCCTATTGTTTTGCAACAGGTAGGACAGCAAAGTTTGATTTGGTGGAGTAAATAGGTGACTAAGGCTGTTTGATAAAACTAAAAACTGAAAGCTAAAAAATTAAGTATTGAAAGTTAAATGTTAAATTTTTTAAGCTGATCGAAAAGATGTTTGATAAATATATTAAGTACTGAATTAAAAAAATGATGGATTAATTTTAGTTATGATTCGCTCTTAATTTACTAATGGTCACAATGTACTTATGGTACGGTAATGGTGGAATGGTGATTGTGGTGATGGTGGTTGGTGGTGATGGAATAAGGTTGGTCGTGGAGTGGTGAGGGTGGAGATGGAGTGGGAGTGGTGGTGGTACGTGGTGGAGTTTGGGCGGCGCCCGGCGGTGTAATGGTGGGGTGGTGGTGGAGTGATGGTGTGATGGTGGCAGTGAGTGGTGGCGGTGAAATGGTGGTTGTGCAAAGGTGGCGTTATGGTAGTGGAGGTGGCGGCAGCCGCGCGTGGTAGTGGTAGTAACAGTGTGGTAGTGGGCTGGAGTGTGGGAGTGGTGCTGGTGCTGGTGCTGGTGGTGGAGTGGTGGTTGTGCAATGGTGGTGTTGTGGTGGTGGCAGTGACATGGTAGTGGTGGTGGCGGTGTGGTGGTGGCTATAGTGGTGGTAGTGGTAGAGTACTGGTGGTGGTGGAGTGGTGAGTGGCTGCAGTGCAATGGTGGCGTTGTGGTGGTGGTGGTGGCGGCGGCATGGTAGTGGTGGTGGTGGCGGCAACGTGGTAGTGGTGGTATGGTCATTGAATGCAAATATGCAAAAATTCACCCAGAATTAAGTAGCTCAAATCTACTTAATTTTTTTCAACTTTTTAGCTTACCTTTTAAGTAGCACTTAATTTGTTAAGCAATGTAAAATGTAGTTATCAAACCTACAGAATCACTTATTATTTAATTGATTCAATTTGAAGTACTAAATTTATATCAAACAATCCCCTAGGTTTTCATCAATGACAAATCAAATAATATATATGTAAAAAAACTAAATTAAAACAATAGGCCCCTCAGGTAACTTTCGGCTCCGTCCTTGATCATAACCTTTATTTTTATTTCCCAACAGGAGGTTCAAGTTCATCAAGATGGAGCAACACATCCAAAGTGACAGAAGAGAAGGTGGTGGTTGGTTTCAAGGAGGAGGTGAAGACATTAATGGGAATGCTTCGCGACAGTGGAGAGGGTGGAGAGCTGGAGATAATATCAATCGTCGGTGCAGCTGGAGGAGGCAAAACCACTTTGGCCAGAGAAGTGTATGATCATCCTTTGATTTCACATACCTTTGAAATTCGTGCATGGGTCCATGTTTCTCAAGATTATGACAAGACTATGAAGAGGAATTTGTTGATTCGTATTTTGGAATTAGCTTCCCCAAAAAAATATGGTGATTACGACAAGAGTAGCGATGAGGATAAATTGGGAGAAGACACGCTCACATGCTTGAAGGGTAAGAAATATCTCATTGTCATGGATGACATATGGGGCATTGAAGCTTGGAATGATATCCAAAGATCACTTCCTAAGGAACGCAAAGGCAGTAAAGTGTTGTTCACAAGTCGACTACTTGTTAAACATGGTAGCATCCGCTGTATCCCTCATTATTTGGCTCCCTTACCAAAAAGTTGCAGTTGGGAGTTGTTACAAAAGAAGGTATTTGTTTCAAAAGCAAAGAAAAGAAAAGAAAAGACAATTAGTATACGTAGTATAACTAAACATAGTGATTCGAACATATGCTTCCTTGTACTTAACTAAACACAGTGATTTGAACATATGCTACCTTCTTGTACTTTAGTCATATGTTTCCTCTTCCTAATTTCTTTTTTAAGAATTCCGATTTTAAAATATTTCTTATTCTTGTCATATCATGAACTATTAAACTCCTATTACTTGGATCAAGTATTATGTACTCCTCCGTCCCACAAAGTTAGGCTCCTACAAAATTACGTGTAATTTTTGAACTAAATAAAGTGCTTATCAAAATAATTTTTGTTTTACATGGATCTTGTTTGATAGATCTTGATGACATCTTTTCAAACGGTGCAAAAAAATTTTAAAAATTCATCAAGGAAATATGTTATTTTTAATTTTGAAAATTACATGTAGTTTCATAGGGGACCAACTTTATGGGACGGAGGGAGTAATTACAATTATAAACATCTAATATTGCACATATCTATTGAACAGGTATTCGGGGAAAAATGTTGCCCACTGGAGTTGGTTGGCATTGGTAAGCATATAGCAAGAAAATGTCAAGGACTACCACTCACGATTATCGCAATAGCTGGCATTCTGGCAGGGGCAAACAAGACCATCAATGTGTGGGAAGATGTTTCCAAACGTTTAAGTTCGATCATTGCCAAAAATGAGGATGAGTGCATGAAGATACTAGAACTTAGTTACAATCACCTGCCTCTTCATTTAAAAGCGTGTTTTGTGTATATTGGAGGATTCCCCGAAAATTCTGAAATCCTCGTACCAGAGTTGATATGGTTATGGATCGCAGAGGGATTTATTCAGCAAAGCGAAGGGGTTAAAAACTTGGAGGACGTAGCAAAAGATTACTTAAGCAATCTTATTGATAGAAGTCTCGTAATGGTAGCAAGGAAAAGATCCTTTGGTGGAATTAAAGCATGCCGTATCTATGATCTTCTTCGGGAATTATGCTTGAAAAAAGCCAAGGAGGATAATTTCCTTGTGCAAATTTACGGGCATGGTACTTTTTCACCTTCTGCTACAGCTAAGCATCGTCGCCTTTTCATTGGCAGCCAGTTCTTTCATGAGTTTTCCTTAAGGCCTTGTACTCGAAACCTTCGTTCCTTTCTGTGCCTCGGCTTGCAAAATTTCACTCATTTATCTGATGAGTCAAATCTGTCCTTCTTTGTTAAAAACTTTGAACTTCTCAGGGTGTTGTGTTTTATCTCTGTTGAATGCCGAGGAAAAATAGAAAGAGGACATCTAGTTCATTTGAGATACTTGGCACTTCAGTTACCAAATGACAGATCTGGCTTTGAATCGCCATTTTCCTACCTCTTCAACCTAGAAACCATTAACCTCCAAGCTCCGTCGGATTACTTCGTTTGGAAAACCATTCCGTTGCCTCGCGATATATTTAGGATGGTTAAGTTGAGGCATCTATATGCTAAAAGAGTGGTATTCGAATATCATCTTAGTTGCCTTTATCCTGACATAGCAGCTCGAATTGGTTTTGACCGTTCATCCAAGTTGGATAACCTACAAACCTTGCATCCAATATGTCCTTGTGAGCAATGCCGAAATATCTTGGTAAGGACTCCCAATCTTAGGAAGCTAGGATTTTATGGAGATCTAATATCCAATGATTTTGTTTTGATGCTCCCCGACCTAGAGTTCTTGAAATGCCTTGAGACACTCAGTTTTCACCAACGCGGCATTGCGAAAGGGGCAACTACTCTTCCGCCAGGGCTGAAGTTTCCGGCAAATGTTACACAGATAACTTTGAAGCAAACGCGCTTAAAATGGGAGGAGCTATCAATCCTCCAAACCTTGCCAAGTCTTGAAGTTCTCAAATTATCAACGTGGGCCTGTGACGGACAAATATGGAACACAACTGAACTTGAGGAGGGGTTTCCTCAACTCAAGTACCTGAGGTTACAAGGTCTAGAAATCAAAGAATGGAATGCTTCTGAAGATCAATTTCCTAGACTTGAGGTCTTAGTGGTTAAATATTGCACACATCTGAAGCGGATCCCGATTGAGTTTGCTAATCTAAAAGAACTTCGCGAAATTGAGGTAATGTGGAGCCGTCGCTCTGTGGAGTACTCGGCCAAGGAGATTCAGGAAGAGCAAAAATATACAAGAGGAGATGATGAGTGCATGAATCTCTTGGCCATATCTAATGTTTTGTAGGGAATAGCTCGTGGCAATCCACTCCGAGAGTATTGAATAATTTGCCACAGTGTGTATCCACGATCCAGTATTTGGTTTTTCCTTTTTTCCTTTTGTGGACCCTGTTGATCGATTTATCACCTTTTTGAGCTGAATGCGATTATTCTTGACCTTCAACAGAAATTCCCATATAGTAGCGTCGTCTCCCCGGTTCTCTGTTAATTAAGATTTTGCAATGGTGTAGCGGATGAGTCCAGTCAGAAAGTGGGGTACTCGATCGGGGTGGAGCCGTCGGGATGGAGAGGAATATTATTAGGTGGTATTCGGGCACCGCCACGTGATTCCCCAATCCCTTTTCCTAATATGTGGGGGAGCAGGGGATAGGGTGCCCCAGGGCACTGAATGATTATCCGGGTAGGAGGGGATTTTCATTTGTGGTTTTTTTCTTTTTCGGTGAATAATCTTCGTTTGTGGTTGTTGAAATGGAACCAAGTATAGTGGAGTAATGATTTTCCATTGGCATTTACTGTGTCTTTTTCTCTTTAGGGAGTTCCTTTTTTATTCTTATTTTTTGAAGTTGGGTCTACATGCAAGAAGGACATGAACGTACATGAAGTTGGTTTATTTGATAAACCACCATTAGCCTATTATTATCAATGGAGTGTTTCTAGTGGTCAATGAGATACATAGGAAATTCTTTCATGAAATTTTTTGTTTTTACATTTAAAGAAGGTACGAATTGTTATTGGAAGCATCGTTTTATAGTCTTATAGTTGTCCCTATGTCAGTTATATGAACTTAGAATTTTTTGTGGGATTTGGTTATGTGGTAGAAGCACCTGATTTCACTACTAAACTTAGATAAAGCTCATACTATTTTCTGCCTAATTAGTACACGGGTGACCTCTATATATAAGTACTCCAATAGCCTGGTTTTGTGATGATTTCTTTAGTTTCTGAGAGTGACATTTGTTGTAGGGCTAGAAGGGTTATGCTATCTCAACAACATAGAAACCAACTGTTATAAACCCAACCGGAAGAGAAAATGCAGCCTTAGCCGCAAAGCTAATTTCTGCAATAAATATTAATTTGTACCTTAATCTTTATATGTCTGTGTTAGACTTGTTCCACGTCTCTCTGTCTGTTGTTTTGTCTATAAGATTCTTTCTCTAGCGTACACTCCCACTCTCGAGGTGTTCAGGGGTATATATAGTCCAAGTTCTATTTCCTATTCATATCGTGATATGGTCCAGGTTCAAATCCTCAAGCATTGGTTCGAGCCGATCATCAAATTCTTGTGACATAAGTTCATTCTTAGACAAACTCAAGGCACACAAGTATTAATTTCTTTTTAACAATACAGAGTACTAAGTACATGTCAATCATACCTGAATAAGGTTAACACTTGGTACACATCAGTATCTTTTTTTTTGAGAGTCAGAAGGACATGATATCAATTGTAGACTTTCGTCGTACCACTTTGGTTCCCAATATCCCAATTATAAACATTGCATCCCCAATGTATCAAATTTGTATTTAAATGGTCCCTGGAGGTCACGCCATTACTTCCCTCCATCAAAATGAAGGGCAAACTTGGTATTTCACCACCCCATAGCTTTATTTTCTTTTTTGGTCCCCAAAGTATTTCTGTTGTGCCATTTTGGTCCCCAATGTACCAAAAAAATAATTTTCTGATTTTTTTTGCATCGTTCAAAAGATCTCAATAAGATCTACAGTATCAAACAAGATCTATATTACTAAAAAAATTATTTGCGTAAACACATTATTTTTGAGTTTAAAATTGCCTTCTTAATAAATATGTACTTATTTTGTATGTTTCAAGGGTCCTTATGTTGTACTACTAAAGGGCTTGTATCTTCCACAATAGAATAAAATAAACAGTAAAACTAGGCTCACCGCACTTTTGTCCACCACATGGCCACCGCACGTCGTGCGGGGCTCACTCCGGGTCCTAAAAAAATATAAAAAAATACCCATAAATTTTAAAATAGTTATTTATGGGGCTTTGAAAAAAATTAGCTCCAACGGATATCAGTAGGATATGTTTTATGAATTCATAGAGACAAAATTGTTCAGTTTTGCAGTTTTGCCCTTATAAATTCAGAAAACATACCTACCGATATCTGTTTGAGTTGATTTTTACAGGGCCCCATAAATAATTATTTTAAAATTTATGAATATTTTTTTGTTGTTTTGTGGGGCCCGAAGAGGGCGCCACATGACATGCGACAAAAATGCAGTGGGCGTATGATTCCTATAAAATAAATGGGCCTTTATTAGCCTTTTGATGGGCTTTTATTATACTTTGATGACAAAACAAAGGAATAAAATGTATTTTTCATACATAAATTTTCTATCTTTTTATGGAAATTTACAAGGATGAAAAATATTTCAAAAAAAAGTTATTTATCTTATCTCCGCACCCGTGTCTAAATCTAGCTCCACATCCACGTATTCCCAATTTTTTAATTTTAGGTATCCGACCCTTAGATATGCACTTGCACCCATCTCCGTGTAACATAAGGTGGAAGGGGTGGTGCAGGAGCTCGGGAAATGCCAAGTTTACAATTGGTACATTGGGGACCAAAATGGCATGACGAAAATAGTTTGGGGACCAAAAAAAGAAAATAAAGCAATGGGGTGGTGAAATACCAAGTTTGCCCTTCATTTTGGCGCAGGGAAGTAACGTCGTGACCTCCAGGGACCATTTAAACACAAATTTGATACGTTGGGGATGCAATATTTACAATTGAGAAAATGGTTTTAGATGCCGAAGAAGGGCTTTTAAATCGATAGTAACAATGAAGGGGGATGGCCAACCTTGATGTAGAGCATGGCCCATATTCATGACCCGCTCGTGTAGCCTTTTTGCTGGTCTGTCATCGTGAGGTGTGGATTGTAAATTTTATAAAATGTGGGGTGGAATAGATCCCACTCTGATACCATATAGAAACTTTATATCCATCTCAAAACCAATTGACAATGAGTGGAGAGGTCCCAAATGTTATTAAGTGATCATCCATTCCACTCTCAAGCAATGTGAGATTCTATTTCCTTAACAAAGAAAACCCAAAGGGTAGTGTTCGTATAGGTGAATGCATTTCTCCTCATGTTGAGTAGTTCCAAAAAAAAAGGTACTTGATCTATTTGATCAACTAACAGTTTACAAATAATGAACTCAAAATGTTAGTGTATGCTCCTTATCGTGATGCCCCATTGTCGTTTGTCCTTTTAATCTTTGTATTAGTCTTCAAAGAATAAGAAAATTGATCCTTTTTTATTGTTCATCAAAACAAATGAACTCCCATACAATCACAAAGCAAGTAGGAGCAGCATGATTTTATAGAGCAAGAGGGTTGTCAATGTGATTTCAGTAGAATAGAGGGGGTATCCCTGAAATTTACCCAATAAGACAATTAAATATGCCCACCAAACAAAAAAACACAAGTTGAATTTTACCGAAGTTTTTTATACATAGGGAACACAACTTATTATAATAATACCGATTTTTTTATATTAGTGGAGCTGTTCTTATGTATGAGTTGGTGGGGATGCTGAGCATGGGCTTACGTGGACTTCATCAAATATGCTGTAAATGAAGCATTATTATTCCAAGTTGAATTTCTAGAGCAAACATAAAATATATAAGTATACGAATTCAACTAGTAGAGACAAAGGTTGGTTAGAAAATTCAGATGGCGTGCCAAAGTTTTTTTAATCTTATCGAACTTGTCACAACCTCCAAAAAAGGGAGACGACAATTCTAGACCTGTTCAATCAATTTGCTCATCATCCATCTGATCTCCAAATCCCTTTTACCTGATCAATCTCTTGTTGGAGAGAGAGATGGGTGACATTGATGTGGATTTCTTCCGGGAAACCTTGAAGCAGCTTATAAAGAGCTCCAAGGTCAGATCAATCATGAGAGAGAAACATCAGCTCGAATCTCTTGAGGAGGAGATAAAGTATATGAGGGGATTTCTCAAGGTTACGGAGAAGAAACGCAACAAGCATGCAGAAGTGATGAATTTAGTGAGGAAGATCAAAGATGTGGTATGCGAGGCAGAGAATATCATAGAACTGTTTGTAGTTCAAGCTTTCAAGGCTAAACTTGCCCCTTATTTTCTTCGTCAACATCCGGATGATATTTCCCTCGACCTTGAAAGTGTCAAAAAGAATATCAAGACTCTCACGGCTAAGATAAAGCAGATTTTTGATGAGAATATGTATGACATTAATGGAGTAGCAAGCAAAAAACTCGAGCACTCTTTTTTCAAAAGTGAAGGTATTGATACATTTTTTTCAGTATTTTAATATTCAAAAACTCGATAGTATTATATATTTTCAGTTTCAGCTATGCCGGGCTCTTATGAGAATAATAGCATGTCATAAATATGATTTTAGCAAAGCAAATTAAATTTCTTTAGTGACAAGCTCTGGAAAATGGGATATGAGAAATTATTCAATTCCAAAAGACAAATATAAATTTTTATTACCCTTACTATGGCCCTGTTCAAAGATGGAACCAGGGGGGGTCTAGTGGCCGCGACTGCCACGACAAGAATTTTAGAAAATATAATTATTATATGTAAAAAAAATTATGCCCAACTTATATAGTCTCGCCACCACTAGATTTTTTTAGTATACATTTCGCAACTGTTAAGGTAAAATTTTGGTTCTGTCCTTGGCCCTATTGGAAAATACGTATGAGAGAATTTATGCTAATTAACTGTATGAAATCTCAGGAAATAGATACGGAAAATATTAGAGAAATCCGAGCCATACAAAAAAAAAAAGTGATTAAGAGGATATAATAGAGCAAAGGAGACGTCCTGTGTGAAGGAAGAATAAAAAATAATGTAAATGAAAAATAATTTTTTTATTTTTTTTGCACCGTATTAAAGATCTTGATGACATCTATCAAATAAGATCCATAGTGGTAGGAAAATTATTTGCGTAAACACATTATTTTTGAGTTTAAAATTGCCTTATTAAAAAATAAGCAGCTTACTCTCGTTCCGGAACAGAGCCTAAGAGGAGTAAATACTGTGTCAGTCTATTGGAATGCACCTTTTGAGAAAAACTTGCTCACTCATATAAACCACTGGGCTGTTAAGTGATTTGATTTGTTCGAGTAAAAATAGGAGACTAAGTCAACTTCAACTAGTCCCGCATCAAGTAAAGTGATTAAAATTCATTAATGACAAATAAAATAATATACAAGTATAATACCCTTCTTTTTATTTCCCAACAGGAGGTTCAAGCTCATCAGGAGGGAGAAACACATCGAAAGTGGCTGAAGAGAAGGTGGTGGTTGGTTTCAAAGAGGAGGTAAAGACATTAATGGGAAAGCTTCATGACAGTGGAGATGGTGGACAACTGGAGATAATATCAATCATCGGTGCAGCTGGAGGCGGCAAAACCACTTTGGCAAGAGAAGTGTATGATCATCCTAGGACATTACAAAGCTTTGAAATTCGTGCGTGGGTCAATGTTTCTCAAGATTATGATAAGACTATGAGAAGGAATTTGGTGATTCGTATTTTGGAATTAGCTTTCCCGAAAAACAATGGAGATTTCGGGAAGAGTAGTGAGGATAAATTGGGAGAAGACGTGTACAAATGCTTGCGGGGTAAGAAATATCTCATTGTCATGGATGACATATGGGGCATTGAAGCCTGGAATGATATCAAAAGATCACTCCCTAAGGAATGCAATGGCAGTAAAGTGTTGTTCACTAGTCGACTACTTGTTAAACCTTATGGCATCAGCTGCGTCCCTCATTGTTTGGATCCCATACCAAAAAGTTATAGTTGGGAGTTGTTACAAAAGAAGGTATTTGTTTAAAAAAAGAAAAGGAAAGGAAATTAGTATTCGTAGTACTATAACTAAACATAGTGATTTGAACATATGCTTCCTTGTACTTTTGTCAAATGTTTCCTATTTTTATTTTCTTTTTAAGAATTTATATTTTAAATATTTCTTATTCTTGTCATATGAACTGTTAAACTCCTATTATTTGGTTCAAGTTTTATGTAATAACTACTATAGACATTTAATATTGCACATATATACTGAACAGGTATTCGGGAAGAAAAGTTGCCCAACGAATTTGGTTGGCATTGGTGAGCATATAGCGGAAAAATGTGAAGGACTACCACTCGCAATTGTTGCAATAGCTGGCATTCTGGCAGTGGAAGACAAGACACTCGACGTGTGGACGAAAGTTTCCAAAGGTTTAAGTTCGATCATTGCCAAAAATCAGGACGGCTGCATGGAGATACTAGAACTTAGTTACAATCACCTGCCTCTTCATGTGAAAGTGTGTTTTGTTTATATTGGAGGGTTCCCCGAAGATTCTGAAATCCTCGTACGCGAGTTGATATGGTTATGGATCGCAGAGGGATTTATTCAGCAAAGTGAATGTGGTAAAAGCTTGGAGGCCATAGCAACAGATTACTTAAACAGTCTTATTGATAGAAATCTCATTATGGTAGCTAGGAAAAGTTGCTTTGGAGGAATTAAAGCATGTCGTATCCATGGTCTTCTGCGTGAATTATGCTTGAAAAAAGCCGAGGAGGATAATTTCCTTGTGCAAATTTACGGGGATGATACTCTTTCACCTTCTACTGCAACTAAGCATCGTCGCCTCTTCATTGGTAGCCAGTTCTTTCATAAGTTTTCCTTAAGGCCTTGTACTCGAAACCTTCATTCTTTTCTGTTCCTCAGCTTGCAAAACTCCCCTTATTCATGGTTTGAATTAAATCTGTCATTCTTTGTTAAGAACTTCGAATTTCTCAGGGTGTTATCTTTTATATCCGCCGAATGCCGAGGAAAAATCGGAAGAGGACACCTAGTTCATTTGAGATACTTGGCACTTCAGTTACCAAATGACGCATCTAACTTTGTATCGTCATTTTCCTACCTCTTCAACCTAGAAACCCTTAACCTCCAAGCTCCGTCGGATGACTTGGATTGGAAACCCATTCTGTTGCCTCGCGATATATTTAAGATGGTTAAGTTGAGGCATCTATATGCTAAAAGACGGGTATTCAAATATCTTCTACATGCTGGAGTTGGTTTTGACCCTTCGTCCAAGTTGGATAGCCTACAGACCTTGCATCCAATATGTCCTTGTGAGCAATGCCGAAATTTCTTGGTAAGGACTCCCAATCTTAGGAAGCTTGGATTTTATGGAGATCTAATATCCAATTATTTTGTTTTGATGCTCCCCGACCTAGAGTTCTTGAAATGCCTTGAGACACTCAGTATTCACCAGTGCGGCATTGAGAAAGGGGCAACTACCCTTCCGCCAGGGCTGAAGTTTCCTCAGACTGTTACGCGGCTAACTTTGAAGGGTACACGCATAATGTGGGAGGAGTTATCAATCCTCCAAACCTTGCCGAGCCTTGAGGTTCTCAAATTATTAGAGTGGGCCTGTCAAGGACCAATTTGGAACACAAGTGAACTTGAGAAGGGGTTCTCTCAACTCAAGTACTTGAGGTTACAAGATCTTGACATCGAAGATTGGAATGCTTCCGAAGATCAATTTCCAAGACTTGAGGTCTTAGTTGTTAAATTTTGCAAAAATCTGAAGCGGATCCCGATTGAGTTTGCTAATCTAAATGAACTTCGCGAAATTGAGATAAGGAGGAGCGGTCACTCTGTGGAGGAATCGGCCAGGGAGATTCAGAAAGAGCAAAGAATATTAAATCACTTGGCCACAGACATTGTTTTTGCTGAGAGCGACGACGAGGTGACTCCTCATAAAAAGTGACTATCCATGCATTTCTCATAAACCCCGGTCTTAATTACTAGTGTCTATGCCAGTAGCCGAGCAGTCATTTCGATTGACCCTCCTAATGTCTGCATGTGCTCACGTGTAGATTTTGATAGTACTGTTGGTTCACTCCTGTATTCTGTGATGAAAGCTATAATGCCTTCGGACGTTGATATGAAATGGTATTGCCTCTTGTCAAAAAAAAAAGTAGTCATTTGGATTACAGCAAATTTTTGCAACCGGCCCTATTGTCCCTACTGTCGATCAATGAGCTGGCTATGTTTAAATGTCCAAAATGCTTGCTCATACTTGCTCACTGAAACATGAAATGGTCTGTTAACTATTGGAACTTACCTTCTATTAGCTATGGATTTTGAATTCTTAATAGGAATTTCTTGAATAGTATTGCAGATGAATCGAATCCCGGAACATAACACAGAATAGCAAGATAGTGGCTACTTGGCAAACAGAAATACAAGAACTCTCCCTACTAATTCCCATACACCGACAGTGCGTGGAAGGGGGTTTCACATGTAGAAAGAAAACTCAAAATTACATCGTTGTTTTAGACTAATATTTTAAGCTAGAGTCATCGTGTGGTCGTGTTATTGAAGGAAAAACCTTGTTAGAGATCGTAATGTGTTTACCGCAAAAACGGGGTGTTACAACATACATTTAGCTCACAAATCTCAACAACTCCAAATCGATACATATTATAAGCATACATGAAGTGGTGAACTCGTTTGCGTGGCTTTATGTTGTGTGCACCATGACCTAATGCTGAGGCCAAGCATGGCTTATGTTGTTGGCATGTTGGAAGGAGGATATCCAGTGGGTGTGCCGCCGGCTGAGTCCCTCAGCTTTCTGCAGTTTTTTGGCCAGAGAAGGATGGAGGTATCAAGAATTGAAGCGCACAACGTGCAGAATGGGTCAGTGCTGCTTCCACAAGCAAATGCGCACTAGTTCTAATATCAGTAGTTCTGCGGCTCACACAAATTGTTTTCCTACATGTCATCGCAGAACGTCTCAAGTCCTAGGTAGTATTCCATAATTGGTACATGCTCGTGTGAAACGATAGCTAATTGGAGCCCTTCTATTCGCTTTGAATCCATTCTTGAATGGTGTTCTCTTCCACAGAAAAGATAGTTTGAAGTTACTGTCGTTTCCAGGATCTGTTTTCTGGTAATTTCGTGAAAAATCTTGGTGTACGTTACCCGTATATTGACTACATGAAATTAAGTTCTTGCAATTTGTCTTGTCAAATAAAATGAACCGAGGAAAAGTAATTTGCCTCATTCACTTGCTCACTGATCACTTGATTAATCACTTGCCTTGTAAGAAAGAAACGCAAACAGGTGTAAGGCAAAAGACGTCGTTGCAGCGGGGTATGCAGGCTTAGATTTGGATCCTTACCCTTCGTGTGCTCAACTGGAATGGTCCTGGCTGAGGTGGGGGTAGCTGTATTTATCTTTTTGATTTGGTTTCTTTGTCGCTCTCGGTCCTTAGAAGAAGTTGTGGTAACAATATTTGAGAGAGTGAGATTCCAGCATCATTTCACATCCAATGAAATCTTGAATTACGGCCAGAAACCATACGTCCACCTAATTACACAAGTCACATCCCGGCCCTTGTTTTGTTGTTTCCATGAACTGTATTCTCGGTCGATCCTGACTCGGATAAGAAAACTGTGGTAACGGGTAGGAAATTAAAGCTACTGGAGGAAGTATCGAAACCGCAAGGACCATTTATGCTGGGAGCTTGTGACTGAAGCTGTGATACTCATTCCTCCGTGCCATTCTCGGGCGTTTGACTACAAAGGAACTTTTTACTTCGACGTTGCATATTGCACTAACACATTAAATAGAGGCTCCCACCCCTTTATAAATAGAGACTTCATTGTATAGTTTTGATCATTGAATTCAATAAAATATCTTCTCTCATTTCACATGATATCAGAGCTACAAGATCTAAGTCCTGTGGAATTTTCGCTCTCGACGGGCGGCCTAAAACTTGTTGCCGTCCGCCGGGCACTCATAGTAACATGTAACTGGCTCTCGCTTATTCAGATTTCTCCTCAAATGTCTACTCTCATGGCTGTTGTTTGCCTTTCCTAATTTTCTCTTGGCTTGGCTTAGCTGCTCCTTGTTTCTTTTGATTTTTTCAAACTCAAATTGATAGACCTACTTGAGTTTAAGGGGATGTTAGAATATAGTAAGTATATAATATCATAATCATGTCCTTATATGATTTCCTTGATTTTATTTTGGTTGTAATTGATTACAATTTCATTGTAATTAGGATGATTCGCTTCCATAAGGAGGCTCCCTCCCCTTGTATAAATATAAATAGAGGCCTCCTTGTATAGTTTTAATCAATTCAATAAAATATCTTCTCTCATATTTCACACTCATGAATTAAGCAGTATTAAGGGCCATAGGGAATGGATAAGAGATAGCTGTATTGAAGGCAGAGTGGTGAGCACTGATTTTCCAAAGCCAAAACTGATGAGTGAGAGGTGGGTTCGGAGAAGGAGATTTGATTAACGAGAACGAAGAGGAGGAACGAAACATTCCTGTGGGGGAATTCGAAACCGTGACATCTACTTTTAGTAGCTATACAACTTTCTCAACTTGCTTTTGCTGATGATCTTTTCATTATCTGTGGGGCAGATCAAGGATCTTTGTGACTGTTAGAGATATGCTTGATGACTTCTGTCACTTTTCTAATCTCAATAAATGCTCCATTTTTTTCTCTGGAGTTGATGAAGGTCAAGTCCAGTCGCTTAGAGAGATTTTGACCATTCCTGTGGGTACTCTTCCAGTGAAATATTTAGGGTTCCTCTCATCTCTACTAGACTCAAGGCTAGTGATTGTGTTGTGCTACAGGAGAAGATTTTGGGTTGTATTCGGGGTTGGTCTAATAAAGTTCTTACATATGGTGGAAGAGCTCAACTAATCTTGTCCGTTCTTAGCAATATTCAAATCTATTGGAGTCAAATTTTTGTTATTCCCTAGAAAGTTCTCAAGGGATTGAATTTAAACTTATGGCGTTTTTGTGGTTTGGGAGTGACCTAAACCATAAATGTGCTCGAGTGAAGTGGAGTCAAGTTTGTTCCCCAAAAGATGGAGGAGGATTGGGTTTTCGAAAATTAAGAGAAGGTATTGTGGCTGCCATTCTCAAGCTTTTGTGGGCTCTTAGTAGAAAAGCTGATTCGCTTTGGGTAAAATGGGTTCATATGTACATTATTAAAGATCATAATATCTGGACTATGGGGCTGCCTTCTTATGTTTCCCGGACTATTAGAAAGATTTTTCGGCTCAGGGAGATTTGTCAAACCTTAATTCGATATGAAGTTGGGAATGGGGCTTCCACTTTCCTTTGGCTTGACAATTGGCACCCGTTGGGGCCCTTGTATAATAGGTATGGGGAGAATGTGTGCTCCAACATTGGAAGATCTTTGCAAGCCAAAGTATCCACAATTATTCAAGATGGGACCTGGGTTTGGCCAAGACAACGGAACAGGTATATTCAAGAAATCATTACTAACACACCTCATACCTTTCTTCCTAATATTTCTATTGAGGATGGTGTAGTGTGGCTTCGTAATGGTAATTACTCGATGAAATCTGCTTGGGAAGCAATTCGAGTGTCGAATGGTATCCAAAACTGGTGTAGCATTGTTTGGTTTCACAAAAATGTTCTTAGATGGGCATTCATTTTATGGAAAGTAAACTTGCTTCAAAGGATAGATTACTGAAATGGAGTGTGGTGGACGCCGCCACTTGCGTTTTGTGTAGAAATGGGGATCTTGAATCTCACAATCATTTATTTCTTGGTTGTTCATATTCTAGAGTAGTCTGGAAGGAGATATTGCGAAGGAACCTTATTCACAGGGCCCTCTTAAATGGGAGGATGATAAAAAATGGTTCTTGATGCATTCAAAAGGGAAGTCTACTAAGAAATCTATTCTCAAATTATCATTGGCAGCTACCATTTATGGAATTTGGTGTGAGAGGAACATGAGGATTTTCCAGCATAAGATGATGGAGGCTGATATATTGGGATCAAAGATCTGCAATAATATCAGAGATGCCATGATGGCTTGGCATGATATCAAATCTACGCAAGAAAACATGATTTTGTGTAGGATTTGGGGAGTTTCCTTTCCACGTTTGAGGCCTTCTACTGTAGAAGTTTAACTTCTGTTTTCTTTTCTCCTGTTGAGGGAGTTGGCTGCGGCTTTTTTTTGGTTTTTGAGTCCTGGCTGGACATAGATGTATCGTGTTTGTGGTTTCTATGAAAGTGTATATTTACGGGGGGAAAAAATGTACCCATATTAGATTCTAATGAAATTTTCATTGCCGGTTAAGAAAAAAACCACTAAAACATAGTGCTGCGTATGCCATGCCTTGAAGAATGCAAAATTATAACTGGCTTTGAGCGTCTTTACTCTTTGGCAAGGTGTGGACAATTGCTCGTGCCTAAAGACACCCGCATCCATCAAGAGTCGGTCACACTTGAAACAAAATAAATCATATACAATAGCAATTACAAATCAGACTCAGTACTAGCGAGCAACCCATCTCCGTCCTCTTAACCTATCATAACACAGTCAACCGTAATAAATTTCAAACCCCAATTTACAATAACTTACATCTGAATCCTCCTTCAGATTCTCACCCGTTCTAACTCACTTCAACACATTTGTATCCCTATCCACTACTTACCACGATCAAGCCTCTATTCTCATCTTCCTCTAGCAATAGTAGGATGACTTCATGTCCTCGCAATATTTCTGCACTGAAACTGAAACCTATTGCATGTGATCCTTATGCACCTACCTAGCTCCATCGCCTTATTTACCCCAAGCTCTCCCTTTCAGTTTCTACCATCTGCAACGCCAAAAAGCAAATTAACAAAACTAAGAATATCATCTTCTTTTTTGAAATGAAAATATATTATTAAAAAATTTGATAAGAGTACATCAAGTGGGGAAAGAGGGAAGGACGATCCAACTAAAGGTTGGACGAATACCTGAAGAGACAAAGCCCTAAACACCTTAGGGGTAGACCCGTAACAAATAGACCAAACCCGAACACCAAAGGGCCTAAAATGCCCAGATCAGACATTAAAACACAATAAAACCTAAGGGCCAAACAACACAAATTTGAAAATACAGCTCAAGTAAAATACAGGACGGGCCCAACCCAATGCCAAGCCCAATCCAAACACCCCAAAACCTGCCCTATGCAAATCACCACCACCGTCGCCGCCACTCACCTCACCAACGACCACCTCCCCCAGCAGGCCAACCAACACACCAGAAACACCCGCCCTAGCCAAGAAACAAATCCACCAGACATCGAGGAAAGCAATGACCCACATTGTCCGATCCCCTCACGCGCCCAAACCCCATGGAAGGCCGCCGAGAAACCAGCACAACAATCCTCATAAACGACTAGGAAAACCAGCACAACGATCCTCATAAACGACTAGAAACTCCGAGAGCCAAGGATCCATGAATGCCGACGAATACCGCCGCCTCTTCGTCGCCCGTTGAAGCTCCGAGTAGATCCATGCTCTGTTCCACCGCCCATACCAAAAAAACCTGCCACAAGGCTCCACTTGCCGTTAGGCCAAAATCGGCAACACTCAAGAATGTTGTGCGGTGGGAGAACTCACGAGATCCAGTCCCTCCAGTCGCCACAAGATCAAGTCGTTAAGCCTACGAGCAACCACCCCCCCCCCCCCCGGCGGCTGGATCTCGTTGAGGGTTTAGAGAGAGAGGGAGACGAAAGGTTTTTTTTTTGGAGAGAGAGGAAGCACCATTTTATTACGACACCACCGTAACTAAGATTAACAAAATAAATATTTTATTTGTCCCACCGCATATCAATTCAATGCAACATTAAGAAAGCAAAAAAGGCACAATTTTCAATTGGAATTGGAATACCCAAAAGAAACTGGAATAGAAATCATGTTGGTAATGAATCTAATCTAATGAGACAAAAATTTATGGAATAGAAATCATATGATGCATGAAACCAACACTGGCATTGTTAACTCCAACCATCAATAGCATTCTGGAAGGACTTCCACACTGCCTATCAACTATCCCATCGTGAGCTATCAAAAGGGAATATTGTTACGCCCTAACTTTTCTTTTCGTAATACTAATAAATTTTCCCGTTTAGAAAGTTAGTTTTAATGTTTGGGTCCTAATTAATATTTTATCTCTACGCATAATATAAGCATTGTCGGCATTATTATAGTTTTGGGGGTACAAGTATAATTAATTATAGTAATTAGTTTTGTACCGTACTAAAATAATTTAATTAATAGGTTGCTATATTCGAGGGTGTACGTGGTTAATTAGTGGGTAGTTTTGTACCGTACTAAAAGGGTTACGCCGGAAAAACTCAACGGCCAGAGGTGGTCGCCGAAAAAGTTGCCGGCCCGGAGGTGTTTGCCGGTTGGAAGTGGTAGTGCAATGAAGGTGGGAGGGGGTGGTTGCATTTAATGAAGGGTAAAATGGTAATGTTCATATAAGATTATCCTTAAAGGTAAATAAAAATTGAGTTCATCCTTAGTGGGAATTAAGTCTAGATTTTCTAGACCCACAAGTAATTTTCTTGGGTTTCTTCCTAATCCTTCTCGATCTGATAAGTAGTTTGGCTGACCTCTAAGTCTGGTTCTTACCCTACAAAATCTTCGTGGGAGGCTATTAGGTTTTCAAGCCAAGTGCAGCCCTGGTGGAAGATAGTCTGGTGTGGAACAAATGCGCCAAGATGTGGTTTTATTCTTTGGCTTCCCATTTGGGGAAAATTTGGCCACAATGGGACAGGCTAAATGGATGTGGTGTGTCTAGCGAGACTCGATGTGTGCTGTGCACGATGAGCATTTTTTCTCTAATTCCCAATGTCTGTGCTTGTATGGCAAGAAGTTTTGGACTTATGGCAAGAAGTTTTGGACTAAACCTTGTATGGCTTTGAAGGATGAGATCAGTTGGGCTGCAGTTTAGGAAATGAAAGTTTTTGGTGGACTCACTTTATAAGTTATTACTCACTTTATAAGTTATTTTCTTCTACCGTGTATTGGTTGTTGAGGTAAAGGAATTCTCTGGGTAACGGGGTAAATGGAGTGAATGCTTCAACCTTGCTGCGAAAAGTGAAGGAGGAAATCAGGGCTAGAAATTTCGTATTTGCAAATGCAGAGTTCTAAATATACTAAAAGGATTTTCTGTGCTTTGAGGATCCAACTTCCCCTGTTTAGTTGCTTGTTTGTTGTATTGTTCTTTTTATTGTTTGTCTTGTGTGCTGTGTAGCTTGCGTTTTTGGTTGGGGATTGCTCTGCTACTGTATTTTGTAGTTTGATTGGTTTAGCCCCTAGCTTTTTGTAGGGTTTTTTTTTTTTAATCGGTTGTGTTTTTCCAGGAGGTAGCGTGAGTTGCAAACTTTTATGTATGGTTGCTTCTGTATAAAATGAGTTATTTACCACCACAAAAAAAAGGGAAGAAAAGACAATGCACACACCACATTGTCATAAATGTCCAGTTTCTTTCTAGTACATATTCAATAATACATCAGTAACACGAAGCGTCGTCTACATAGTGCTGCCACACACTGATGGAACAAACAAATTTTCTTGCAATGTTAATTGCTTTTGTTAGGTGGTTCCTCATTGGCAGGAGCACCACTAGATAACACTACATTACATGTTGGAATATGGAATTCTTAAAAATTGTATGTGTACATGTACCAGAATTTCATAGTGGTCATGGAACTTGAGTACGTGAATTGTATCAACACCATATCAAATCTGAACTTCACTTGATCAAGAGCGGCAGTCTATGCTAGCATAGCTTCAGCAGTTGGAAGAAAAGAAAGTGGTGTCAGTAAAAGAATGGGAAAAAGTTGAAAGAGAACTCGAGGAAATGACAATGGAGATGAATATATGGGAGGAGGTACCCTCCCTGTCCCAATTTGTTTGTCTACTTTTTACTTCTTTTTTATTTTTATTTTTATTTTTATGAACTGGTTTACTTTTTTAATTTAATATCTAAAAAAGTGATGGGTATTTTTCTTTTTGTGTTGTAGGCTAGTGAGGTGGAGCCCGTATCTCTTTCGGACCCATGATATTGAGGTGTTAATATGGAAGGATTGTTGAAGCAAAATAGTGGTTTCTATTTGTGTGTTGTTTTTTATGGGAGGACCTGGAACTCTTTGCCATATCTTGTTTAATAGAAAATTACATATCTAGGTAGAACGAGATCATTTTGTTATATGAGGTACAGGAGGTATAGTTTCTGGCATCCTTTTTTTGATAATTCAAGCGACGTCCGAGCCAACCTTTGCCTTGATAACATGTTTTTACAGAAGTGTTGGTGCTTGTTCTTCTGGTGTTAGCTCCTAGATTGATCTTTTATTGGGAGTTCATCGTGGTAACGACATTGTTTTGGTTGTAGGACGTGGGTTTTTGCCCCATAAAGCCCGGTTGGGAAATTTATGGCCCTGAATGTTGTTGCATTAAAGTATTAAACATCAGCCTAAAGGGTAAAAGAGAAGAAAATACTCATTGCTATACTACTATATAGAGATTATTACTGAATCACCGATTGAAGTCCACCTCGCAATCAATTTGTAAACCACATTACACAAAATGATTGGCCGGTAGTCTGGGGTGTTTGCCTGTTGAAATTAGGGCTCAATTGGATGCAGTTTGAGTTTTTGGTGTATTTTTTATGAGAGGGATAAGATAGTAAGGGGGTAGACGACATTTAAAGTATTAAACATCAGCCTAAAGGGTAAAAGAGAAGAAAATACTCATTGCTATACTACTATATAGAGATTATTACTGAATCACCGATTGAAGTCCACCTCGCAATCAATTTGTAAACCACATTACACAAAATGATTGGCCGGTAGTCTGGGGTGTTTGCCTGTTGAAATTAGGGCTCAATTGGATGCAGTTTGAGTTTTTGGTGTATTTTTTATGAGAGGGATAAGATAGTAAGGGGGTAGACGACATTCAATGCCATAAATTCCCCAACTGGGCTTTATGGGGCAAAAGCCCACATCCTACAACCAAAACATTGTCATTATCACGATGAACCCCCAATAAAAGATCAATCCAGGAGTTAACACCAGAAGTACCAGCACCAACACTTCTGTAATTACTAGAAAACATGTTATCAAGGCCAAAGTTGATGAATTATCAAAAAAAGGATGCTAGAAACTATACTTCATGTACCTCATATAACAAAATGAACTCTTTCTACCTAGATATGTAATTTTCTATTAAACAAGATGTGGCAAAGAGTTCCAGGTCCTCCCATAAAAAACAGCACACAAATAGAAACCACTATTTTGCTCCAACAATCCTTCCATATTAACACCTAAATATCATGGGTCCGAAAGAGATATGGGCTCCACATCACTAGCCTACAATACAAAAAGAAAAATACCCATCGCTTTTCTAGATATTAAATTAAAAAAGTAAACCAGTTCTTAAAAATTAAAATAAAAAAGAAGTAAAAAGTAGACAAACAAATCGGGACAGAGGCAGTACCTCCTTCCATTTATTCATCTCCATTGTCATTTCCTCGAGTTCTCTTTCGACTTTTTCCCATTCTTTTACTGACACCACTTTCTTTTCTTCCAACTGCTGAAGCTGTGCTAACATAGACTGCCGCTCCTGATCCAGTGAAGTTCAGATTTCATACGATGTTGATACAATTCACATACTCAAGTGCCATGGCCACTATGAAATTCTGGTACACGTACAATTTTTAAAGAATTCCATATTCCAACATGTAATGTAGCGTTATCTAGTGGTGCTCCTACCAATGAGGAACCACCTAACAAAAGCGATTAACATTGCAGGAAAATTTGTTTGTTCCATCAGTGTGTGGCAGCACTATGTAGACAACGGCTCGTGTTACTATTGGATTATTGAATATGTACTAGAAAGAAACTGGACATTTATGACAATGTGGTGTGTGCATTGTCTTTTCTTTTCTTTTTTTGTGGTGGTAAATAACTCATTTAATACAAAAACAACCATACATAAAAGTTTGCAACTCACACTACCTCCTGGAAAAACACAACTAGTTAAAAAAAAAAAAAAAAAAACCCTACCAAAAGCTACGGGCAAAACCAAACAAACTACAAAATATAGTAGCAGAGCAGTCCCCAACCAAAAACGCAAGCTACACAGCACAAAAGACAAACAACAAACAGAACAATACAACAAACAAGCAACTAAACGAAGGAAGTTGGATCCTCAAAGCATAGCAAATCCTTTTAGTATCTTTAGAATTCTACATTTGCAAATACGAAATTTCTAGCCCTGATTTCCTCCTTCACTTTTCGCAAGCAAGGTTGGAGCATTCACTCCACTTACCCCGTTACCCGGAGAATTCCTTTGAATTCCTTTTCACAGTAGACGACAATAACTTATAAAATGAGTCCACCAAAAACTTTCCTTTCCTAAACTACAGCCCAACTAATCTCATCCTTCAAAGCCATAGGAGGTTTAGTCCAAAACTTCTTGCCATACAAGCACAAACATAGGGAATTAGAAAAAAAATGCTCATCGTGCACAGCAAACACCGAATCTCGCTAGACACACCACATCCATCTAGCCTGTCCCTTGTGGCCAAATTTTCCCCAAATGGGAAGCCAAAGAATAAAACCCCACCTTGGCACATTTGTTCCACACCAGACTATCTTCCACTGGGGCTGCACTTGGCTTGAAAACCTAATTGCCTCCCACGAAGATTTTGTAGGGTAAGAACCAGACTTATAGGTCAGCCAAACAACTTATCAGATTGAGAAGGATTAGGAAGAAACCCAAGAGGAGTAAGGGCCACAATTTCCCTTGTTACACCACTCCAAGCTCTGGGCCATTTCCATCCTCCATTAGAAACAATAGAGCTAACCCCAGCCCGTAGAGATCT
This sequence comes from Rhododendron molle, assembly GCA_025413875.1. Lineage (NCBI taxonomy): Eukaryota > Viridiplantae > Streptophyta > Magnoliopsida > Ericales > Ericaceae > Rhododendron > Rhododendron molle. Next base: position 10,163,198 of record CM046389.1, on the reverse strand, counting down.
GCTTAAATTAAATTCCACCCTTGCACACAACCTAGCATCCAAAACTCCTAAAGGATGCCGGTTATCCATCTACACAATGGTGTTCCTCCCATCTCCAATCACATTGTCTCGCAAAAAAAATTGCTTGCTCAATCAGTGCGTGGGAGCACTATGTAGACAATGCCTCGTGTTACTATCGGATTACTAATTATGTACTAGGGAGAAACTGGACATTTTTAAAATTGGGGTGTGTGCATTATCTTAGTATCCAAGTAGGTCAACCAAGCCCGAAGCCAGTACATGAAGAGATAAGTTGCAAATAAACCTAGTTTTCTATGAATAGCTCAAACTCACATTACTACAAATTTATGTGGAACATGTACATATTAAGAGCCAATTCCTAAAATCACAAAGATTCAGCATACCTATGCATTTTTCTGTTGCTGTTCCTTTATCTTCAAGCGTTGTTCATAAACTTATGCATGAGACCAACACAATTCTTGGAAAGCGTTTCCAGCAACAGCTTCTTCCCTATCAAAATGCAGCTTAAGAAACAAGGAATAGGCGTAAGATATATAAAAAAAATTAGTCAATTTTGTGTTGTATAGATAATTCATATTAAATCAACATACAAAAATAATCTCATTTTCTCCTTTACCTTGAAAAATTCAAGATCCAAACACTGAGTATAGATTATTAGATTGGGTCATACCAATTATCGACCCTGAAACAAATATGGGACTTTAAATATGTCATACACCCACACCTACTCCTATTTTTCCCTTCTCTCCGGATGAAAGATGTTAGTGGCTAAGTTGGTTAGATGACCTCCTCCATCTGCTCAAATTCCAAACCTCACACCATAAAAGTGGCGTATCTGACAATTGAACGACTGCCTAGTTGTTAACACCTACTTGCAAAGAAGTAACAATCTGCGCCTAAATTAGATGCACAAAAGCCATATTATAGATATCTACCGAATACAAGCTGCATTTAATCACTTTTTTTGGATACATGGAAATGCACACCATTGTTGGTAATGGCTCCTAATGGATCCAGCCAATATTGAGAACATCAAATGCATATGGGCCATGGAAAAAGGGAAAAGTGATCGGGGAATATTATAGACTCCACTCAAGATAATTTATAGGGTTAGATACCTAGACACCCCTCGAAGTATACCATTTCATCTCGCTCACCCCCTCTAAGAATTTCGCCTAAGGACAGACCCTTCATTAAAGTTTTTTTGTCCCCTAGACCCCTTCCGTTAGGTTTCCATCTAAAGCCGAATTTTCATCTAAATTCTGTTAAAGTAGTAAAATGTTCTAATATTGCCCCTTAATCTTTGCCTTGGCAAGAAAAAAAAACCTTTAACCGAAAACTCCATGCACGACCACCGACCACCATCCACACCATTGATGCCGACGAGTCGGCGACTACCACCACCTAGGCCCCACTCTCTCTCTCTCTCTCTCTCTCTCTCTCTCTCTCTCTCTCGTTGTAAAGAAACAAAGACGAAATCCACTTCTCAAATCGACGTAATACAACAGAATTAGATACAAAATCCTTATTAACCAGCAAAATAGATACGAAATCCCTATTAGCATCAGAAATTTTAAAACAAAAAAGCCCTACACAAAATCCTTTTCTCGAAATCGACGTAATACAACACAGCAATTGAACTTGTGCTGGTCAAATTGAAAGAAAAGCTTTTTCAAACTGGACCAAACTGGCCAAAACAAAAAACCCATCACGAGCTCATCACAAGTTGCTTAGCCCAATCAAATCAAACCCATTAATCAGAATTAGTTACAAAACCCTAACGACATCATTTTCAAACCTCATCACACTTGTTTTTCCCACGCAGCCTTACGTAAATCTTCGATTTCCCCTCCTTAACTCCAGCCCCGTTAACGTCCTCCTCCACCGCTGTTAATTTTGATATATCGATCACATGATCGATAGGGGAAGTGGCCGAGTCGTGGCCAGATTCTGACTCGGAAACAGCATCACCGTGAAGGGGAGGCTGCCGCCATGGTGCCAAACGCGCCGGGGAGTGGCGGCGCGAAGGAATCGGGCGGAGGGGAGGAGCCTGTGAGGCGGTGGCGGTGGTTGGTGTGGGTCTTGGGCCATTTCAATAGAGATAAGGAGAGAGGGTGGGGGGTACGAGAGAGAGAGAGAGAGAGAGCGAGCGGGGAGGGGGTTGGCCGGGGGGGTCTGATGTGTGTGCATATGTAAGGGCATAATAGTGTTTTCATTTATTCCGTCCAATGGAGTTAGATCCTCGAAATGAAAATTTTAATGAGGGGTCTGTACGTAGGCGAAAACCAACTAAACGATTCAAAGGTGCATTTGACCTTTATAGGGTTGAATACCTTGGCCCTGCAACCAGATTTAGGCTGTGTTTCAGAACGTGTACAAGAATTTATTTTTTGTTGAATAAAAAGGGGTGTTCTTGAAAATAAAAAGTTGGGTACTTATGTTGGTAGAATTTGTATAAGTAAATACCGGCCAAGAAGGGAAATCGTACCGGCGGCCGTGCTAGGCCGTCTCCGGCCACCGGACGGCCGATCTGAGCCGTCCAAAAAATCTAAAAAATAAAAAACCAAGGGGGCCTACGCGAGAATCAACGGCATCCGAGGTGTGTAGGGTGCTTGACCCGAGCACCCCTTTTCCGTGTACATATCAAGCACCCTACACACTTCGGATGTCGTTGATTCCCGCGATAGCCCCCTTGGTTTTTTTTTATAGATTTTTTGGACGGCTTGGATCGGCTGTCCGGTGGCCGGAGACAGCCCGGTGTGGCCGCCGGTACGGTTTCCCTCCTCCAGCGCCCAACACAATAGCAACAGTCTTATTTTTTATATACGGCAACTTCAAACTCAAAAATCATGTGTTAACGCAAATAATTTTCTTATCACTATGGATCTTATTTGATAAATCTCATTGAGATCTTTAATACAGTGCGAATTTTTTTTTTTTCATTTACATTATTTTTGAGTTTGAAAATGTGGAGTAAATTTTGTATTCGAATTTTGTGAAAGACCCTTATTATTTTCGAAAAAGAAGTATGAGAAATAAGTACTTATTTTTTAAAAAGGTTTCCGGAACGGAGTCTTAGAGAACCTTCGTCGAACTGTTCAACCCAACTCAAAACTCTTCTAAATTGAACATAACTAGAATGGTTTCCCACATACGCTAAATATGCAAACCCAAAGAACAGGTGTGAAAGCAGATGCCAGAACCAGAAGTGTTTCCAAATCTCTGGGTAAAAACTTGAACCAAGTCAATGGTTACACATATGAATGAGCGTTATTGCTTCGAATAGTAGCATGTCGGTAACTAAGAGGTATTAGGGCAGTAACCATAAAACAGAAGTTAGATGCACCACAATGCAACTGTAAAACAAAACCAAATTGCAAATGTACCCTCTGACTATTGAAAATTCTCTTCACCTCTGCGATATCATCAACTCCATCGACATTGAAGTCGACGTTGTCGTCCATTAACCTCCGGAAATGAGAGTAAGCGACGTAGAAGTGGCGAGGAAAAGGGGTCTATAAAGACTCGAATCGAAACCCTGATTTAACTATTGGGAAATTTTCATCTCGCCCCTTAACCTTTATCCAAATGTTTCATTAGCACCCATACTTCGTTTTATTTCCAACAAATACCTGAACTTACAAAACCCCCTAAAATAGGCACCCGCCATCTAAATCTGTCCAATTGCTAACGGAAACTGCTGACGTGGATTTTCTTTTTCTTTTTTTTCTTTTTATGCTGACTAATTCCTGGCTCCCTCTCACATCCAAAAAAAAAAAAAAAACCCCCCAAACCACCTCATTTCCTCTCTCTGTGGCGACTGAAAAACTCTCATTCTCTCTCTACCACCACCACTCACCGCTATTCATTACCACCACCACCGAATCGATACCACCACCACAGTCATCAACACCACCACTGGTCACCTGCAACCTCCACGCCACGGCTGAACCCACACCCGATGCAACCTTAATTACAACCCCCAACCCCATCACCACCACAATACTACCCCACTGTTGGGGTGCTGGATTAAATAAAGGAAAAATGTTATATGTATGAGGTGGTAGATGTTTAGAAGGTGAAGGATGAGTGTTGTAATAAATGAGACTTTTTGTATTGCTTCCAAATTGTACACCAGGAAAGATACAATGAAGCTCTATTTATAGAGCTAGTTCCACCACTTTGGTTTTCTAGAATAGTCTTCCTAATTACAAAACTCTCACAACTTCTAGACTATTCTAGTTTAACCCATGTGCCTAAATACAAATATCTTCTAATGTAATTATTACTTCTACACACTTCTAATTATTTTTAACTTAGATATTTAAATACTTATTCTACATTATTCTAGAAGATTACAAATTACTTTTTCCAACACTCCTCCTTAATTTGTAATCTTCATGATCTCTTGAAACTGAGCGAATTTTTTTGATACTACTGATTTGGTCATGATATCTGCTAGCTGCTCTTGGTGTTGACAAATAAGTTGAATTTCTCCTTTCTGCACCAAGTCTCTAATAAAGTGATGTCGAAGCTCTATATGTTTTGTCCTTGCATGAAAAACCGAATTTTTGCTCATTGCTATGGCTGACATATTGTCGCAGTAGATAATTGTAGGACCTTCCTCTTTATGCTCCATATAAGACAGAATCCTTCTCAGCCATACTGCTTCACAAGTTGCATTTGTAGCTACCATATATTATGCTTCTGCTAATGACAGAGCAATTGTCCTTTGCTTTTTAGAACTCTAAGAAATTATTTTAGATCCCAAACATAATACATAGCCAGACGTGCTCTTTCGATCGTCGATTAATCCAGCCCAATCACTATCGATGTAGCCAATAAGCTTGTTGTTTTTCTCCTTTGTATACTTGATGCCAAATTTCTTCGTCACTTGGAGATAACAGAGGATCCGCTTGGCTGCTGCATAGTGTAGCTTGCACGGCTCATGCATAATTCTGAAAATGAGATTCACTGAGTACACAATATCTGGCCTTGTATGAGTGAGATAATTTAGGGAAACCGACCAATTTTCGGTAGGCCGAAGCATCAACCTTCATCGCTCCATCATTTAACTGCAACTTTTCATTTAAGGAGAATGGAGTGCAAACTGGTTTGCAATTGTTCATGCGGAATTTATTTAATAAATCTTCAAGATATTTTTCTTGAGAGATAAAAATCTCTCCTTTGGACTGTCTTACTTGAATGCCAAGAAAATATCTCATAAGGCCTAGATCCGTCATCTCATACTCCTTCATCATAGCTTTTTTAAATTCTTCGATCATTGCTATATTGGTGCCTGTATAGATTAAATCATCAACATGAAGGCAAACAAGGAGAAAATCTTGCGTACCTCCTTTTTTGACATATAGGGATGGTTCGCTTCGGCTTCTTTCAAATCCACTTTGACAGAAATAATTGTCAATATTGCTATTCCAAGCTCGCGGTGCTTGCTTCAAGCCGTAGAGGGCCTACCGAAGTCGATACACCTTGCCTTCTTTTCCTTTGACTGCATAGCCTTCTGGTTGCTCCACATAAACCTCTTCTTCTAGTTCACCATTGAGAAAAGCATATTTAACATCAAGCTGATATACAGAAAGCTCGTTTTGTGCGGCTAAGGCCAAAACTGCCCGTATTCTCTCCATATATCCTTGCGACTGGAGCAAACGTCTCATTAAAGTCTATTCCGGGTGGTTGGGAATAGCTTTTTGCCATTAAGCAGGCCTTGTGTTTTTGGATGGATCCATCTTTTTTGTACTTGGTCTTGTAAACCCATTTAAGACCAATTACATCTTTTCCTTTGGGCAAGTCAACGAGCTTCCACGTGTGATTCTTCTCAATAGTTGCAATTTCTTCATTCATTGCTTTTAGCCAAATTTCTTCTTTTGTAGCTTCCTCAAAATTATGTGGTTCACAAGTGAAAAAGGCAAAATCACACGAGTCATATATATCCCGTAAGGAACGTACCTTTCTTGTTGGATTGAGATCATCCGATGATGAGCTTTCTGAACTGGTCTATGGGCTTTGATTTGGACTGTGCACCAAGACCCGATGCTGAGGCCAAGCATGGCTAATGTTGTTGGCATGTTGGAAGGGGGATATCCAGTGGGTGTGCTGTGGGTTGAGTCCCTCGGCTTTCTGCGGTTTTTTGGCCAAAGAAGAAAGGAGGTATCAAGAATCAAAGCACACAACGTGCAGAATGGGACGTCGGTGTTGTTTCCACAAGCAAATGCGCACGCTTTAGTTCTAATAGCAGTTCCAACAGCTCACACAAATCCTTTTCCCTACAAATCGTTCTCCATCCTTTGCCCTCCTTCCATTTACCATTGTATCCTCACGGATACCTTATTTTACGGGAAGAATCCTCTTCTCCAACGATTCAACAACCAAAACACGCCAAAAGAAGCAGAGCATTTTTTAAAAAAAAACAAAAGCAATAAATTTTCCTATCCAAATAAGCTTTAAGTACTCTGTTCATCAGACCGATGAATGCATCATGAGCATTTGCTAAACCGAACAGCATGACAATAAGGGACCCAGGGGTACTGTAGTGCACCCACTGCACTACACGGTTGATAAGTATGAAATAGCCTCCCAAGGTCAGCTCAGACCAGGAAGCCCAGCACAACGCGAAGGGCCATGTAGAGGACCTAGTGACACGGAGCTTAGCTTGAAGAGTTGAGCTCAGTGGACCAGCCCAAGGGCAAAGGTCATCCCAAACCAAAGAACTCACGAGCACAGCCCTAAGGGCTCAGGCTAGAGTTCCAAGAACATGGAATCTAGCCTATAAGAGCTAGCCTCTATTAACCAACTCAAGGACGGAGGCCATCTCACGAGCACAGCTCATAGAAGAATACCGAGCTCAGCTCACCAGGTGAGCTCGGCAAAGATGGCAAACCTGCAACCAGAGGCTTATAAAACACTCCACGGTAGAAGTTTGTACAGTCTATGAGACTCATAGAACAGCCAGGACCTTATCTAGTCCAAAGAGATTAGGCCGCGAGTCGTAGAGGATAATCACATAGATTCATCCACCATGAGGACTCCTAACCTTGATAAACAATCACAGAGTTCAAAGGTGAAGGGACTCTTCAAACCTGATAAGGATCAGGGGAGTCCTAAGGTGAGGAGGACACTCCAACACCTATCTATATCCGCCATGAGCGGATGAGACTTAAGAGTTCAAAAGTGAAGGGATTCCTCAAACCTGATAAGGATCATGGGAGTCCTAAGGTGAGGAGGACACTCCAACACCTATCCCTACCCGCCACGAGCGGATGAGACTTAAGAGTCTCAGTCCCAAGGGATTTCTCCCAAGATGCCTATATAAAGACACCACCTCCATAAGAGAAAGGTACGCAACGCAATGCAAACACTACACAACTCATATTCGGTCCAATATCTCGACTGACTTAGGCATCGGAGGGGCAATAGCGACAACCACGCCGGTGCCCATAGTTTACCGTGTTTGTTTTGCAGGTCGTTAATGGAGCATGCCGGACACCGTTTCATTGGCTGGAGGATCAGGTGGGCGGTTGAGGAACCTCTCCTCCGGAGGTGACCAAAAACTGCTTCATCAACAGTCAATCCGATCATCCATCTCGGCAATAGACGGCTTGGATTTTCATCTGAACAATGGAAGGTTCGGATTTGTAGAAATTCGGATTAAATTCATGCCGTCTGCAACGAGATGGATGGTATGATCGGCCGCACTACACCGTATAGTGCGGCGGGTGCACTACAGCCCCTTCCGATTCCGACAATAAGCTCATAATGTCCATACTTGATTCGGAAAGCAGGTTTTAATTGGAATGTCAAGACTCCCTACTTCCAAATGATAATTATCCCAATAGCAAAATCAACCTTAGGGAAAACTCTGCACCTTGTAAATGATCAAACAAAGAAGAAACAAACAACACTGTTTCATAAGGTTCACATTTATCCAAAACGCAATGAAATGCATGGAATCACTACTACAATAAACCATAAAGATCACAACAATTGGCCGTGATTGTAAGTTTTCCATCACACTCTTGCTACCGTGATAGATTTGGGTGTGATTGTAAGTCACTCTCTTTTATCACGGTTATAAACCGTGATCGTTTCTCTTTTATCACAGTTATAAGCCGTGATTGTTTCTCTTGGGCGTGACACTTTAGATCACGGTCTATAATCGTGATTGAAAGTTCAAAATAATCACACCATAAACTGAGATGGAAAATCATTGAGCATGATCTTTTCTTTGTATCTATTAGACCTTCTTTTCTTGTCATTACCAAGTTTCGAACCCATGCACCATTGGTTGATTTCCCAAACCCTTACCACTAAGCTAGCCAAGAAATTCTGTTACAATAGGAAAACAAAATAATTATACTTACTTCCTAAAGTGAAAAAACTTTTTTTTTCCTTAAAATTTGCTGAATTTTTTGAAATACAATTAACATGATATAGATAAATTTTATGAAAATTATCACAACCTGCAAATTGTAACGTTATGGACCAAAGTTCTGAATATCGTTTTGGATATGGTACAAGATTTGTCACTGGAACGGTACGTACCGGTACCGGTATGTTACCGGGTACCGTTTCGGATTTATCGTTAAAAATATAAAATATATATACGTTTAATTATAACCTTGTTTTTCGTTACATAAATTCCTATTAGACTATTACAATTTTAAAAAATCTAGTTAACATTTATTTTTAATATTCAAAATACTCCAAGTTTCTCTCTTGCCACGTGTTGTTGATCCTCATTATTCGTGGGTTCAAAACCACTGGTTTTTGGTTTTCCAATCCAACTTTACTCTTTTACTAAGGAGCAGATGAATGGTTTAAAACCCATCAAACAAACTTCCTTCTCTCTCTCGGTGACCTTAATTCTATTCCTATAGTCCTGCACACCAACTTATCTCCAAAATGGAGAAAAATGTTCAGAAAAATGGATCGATCAAGCCGGAGAAGAACAGTTGCTTCACCACAGCAACAGTTGCTTCACACCGGAGAATGTTGCTCCGATCTTCTTTTTCAAAGTCCTTAAACGACATCATTTTTCTTTCATAACTTTTCGAAACCCGCCTAAATGAGTACTAGCTCGCCCACATGAAAATTCAGACCACACGCCTAAATGGGTAGGCTTTTTATCTCGCCGCAAGAGTGAGATCATTTATATCGCATTTTTTCGCGCTAAAGTTTTTTATCACACTACAAGGGTGAGGTCTTTTCTCTTTTATCTCGGCACAAGAGTGAGATCTTTTATCTCATTCTTTTTCATCCTAAAATCTTTTATCATGCCACAAAAATGAGATCTTTTCTCTTTTTTATCACACCACAAAGGTGAGATCTTTTCCCTTTTATCTCTCCGCAAGAGTGAGATCTTTTATGTCATTTTTTTCTGCCCTAAAATCTTTTATCACGCTGCAAGGGTGAGGTTATTTTTCTCTTATCTCACCGCAAGAGCGAGATCTTTTATTCCGCGCTAAAACCCACTTTTTATCTCAGTTTTGGACTTAAACTGTGATAAAAAAATTTAAGTACCACTTTTTATCACGCTTTCACTGAAAACCGTGATCTTTGTGAATTTCTTTAGTGTGATATATATCTATTATTGTAGTAGTGAATACAACATTACTGATGTGCCCGTACTTCATCGATTAGGAGCTTTCACTTCTGCCAAGTGGTATTGAGCAACGTTGAGAGAGGTTTGTCTAGTATTCAGATGAATTCTTATTCCTTAGTTGCGTCTGCACACATACTGAATAGAAATGGCTTATAAATGATCAATCAACTGCATGCGATATGATTTAAGTGTACTTCAGTCAAAGAACAAGAGTTTCATACAACCGCGAAAAGTTATCACAGATTTAAGATTCTGCCAATCAAATGTCTGACATTTAAGAGGAAAGAGCGTTAGGGACTAGAAACCAATCAATTCCTTCATTTATTCATTCAATATGCAAAAAGGAAGGAGGAAATTGGTTAACGACTATGAAATCAACCAAGGGATGCTATAATTTTGTAAGCAACTGTAGCCAGTTGTATCAACATATTATTGTCAGCTGTCAAAGGCGATTTACGCACATTCGGCTCCTCATTAAATGTATCCTCACAAGTAAGAGCACCAACAATAACTTCATCTGTTGCAAAACTGCTCAAATTCTCAATGGCTTCAGGGATCTCATCGTATATAGCATCATCGTACTGCGAAGCGCAAACGTCGAGACACGCTTTCACAACAGGATCCTCAGACTCTTTGGATAAATCATTTGCTCGGTTGAGAGTAGCATTCACTCTCACAAGTAAAACTTTTAAAACGATGCGGGCCAGCCCTTTGACATCAGCAGTTTCGCTGAGAGGGTCGGATCTTAAGGTCGAGATGCAAAGTTCTGGATAGTCAGTTTTGTTGCAGGTGTCGGCTATTAAATCACAACGTGAACCGCAGATCAGAGCGAAGAGGACTGAGAGAAAGAGAAGCGCCGTCCCCCTCGTGGTGATATACATCCTCGTTTGTTTCCGAGGGAGCCTTGCAAAGTGATTTAAGCTGAGAAATTCAAATGATGGAATAATGATAGCACAAGGGAGAAACATAACCTAGGATAGCTTCTGTTATATAAGCGGGCACCTCTTTTGAATCATTAACATCACAGATTCGATATCAAAGGCACGAAAGAGAAAATCTTGGTTTGAAGGGTCAAAGAAAAGTATTAATTTCAAATCTTTAATTTCATTTGACTCGTTTTTTATCCAGGACTCACCCCCAAATTTAGGAATGCAATCAACTATCCATTTGCATACAGTTAATCGATAATCGTTAGCCATCAATCTGATTACCATAAACTCGGATTACATTGACTCACCTGCCAGAAATAGAGACCAAATCAGAACAATATCTGGTCGCCAACATTTTGATTCATTATCCTCCCAGATTTGGTATCAAATGTAAAGATGAAACCTTGATTTCAAGGGTCAAATAAGCGTATTAATTACAAATTTCGTTTGACTCTTTGCCAGTGGCGACGGCAAGTGTTAAACTGTGGGGTCAGGCGACCCCATAGGAATTTTTTTTTCTTTCGGTTTTCAAGTACGTGAAAAATTATTTGGTTAACTAATGACCCCATCATAAAACATGAATGACACCACATGTTGTGCAATACATCAGATAAATTTTCCCACTGGCAATACAAACCGCACTATAATTTCTGGATGATGTTTGTCGTGCTCGAGAAACGTGAAGTATTCTCGTTGCAAAAATATGTTATGCGTGCTTAATTATTAGTTCTTTACGGCAGTGAAATTCCGACAAAGAAAGACTCCGCCAAAGATTTTTCTTTTCCGGAGCGAAGCTATGGTCCTACTTCACTTATCAAAAACCAAAATCTCTTGAACTTGGGGATCGCCGGAAATCGGGTCGCCCTAGATGGGATTTTGCCGGAGAAGGAGGGGCCGGCCGGGATTGGATATGGGAAAGGTGGGTGGGGGTGTGTGTGGACAGAGAGAGGGATGGATTAGGTGAGGAGGGGAAAAATTTCAGTGCCGAGTGGGTACAGTACCACGTGGTGCCCGCTCGCGCATTCGAGCCGTCTATTGCATGTTTGAACTACTCAGATTTGGAGAGAGTAAGTGTTGGGATGAGAGGAGAGAGAGGGTTTCAATCCGAGCCATCCAAAAGTGTATCGAACGGTTCGGATGCGCCGAGTAGATATCACGTAAGATATACCCGCTCGGCACTGAAAAATCACTCGATGAGGAGGTGGAAAGGGAGGAAGGGGAGTGTTATAATCTCAGCCAATGAAATGAATGGCTGAGATCTTGTGTCAAAATTTGTGTATGTAGAACGGACCCCTAAATAAATTATTTGTTCCCAAGAATAAATAGATCGAGATGCATGTAAGTTACTCAACTTCCTGGAGTCAACACTGCTCTTTACCATCCTAGACTCACTCTAAAACTTAGGAAAGTAAAAAACTAAAACATTTGCAAAAAAAGTAAATCAACACGAAATGGTTAGCCTCTAGTACATTTTACAATACAATGTTTCTCTTTATTACATATTAATTAATCCAAGAATGGTTTTCGTGGCAGGTATAAACTTTAATAGATTACCTATCGATCAATCTAAACGCCCATAAGGCCCCGTTGAACTTGCTGGGAAAGGAAAGGAACAGAGATCTTATATTCACAAGGACAAAATATGACTCAAAATTTTCTAGTATAATGTTTATATCGATTTTTTTTTTGTTTTTTGGAACCAGACGATTTTATAACGTTTATATCGATGTTATAATAATAGAAAATAGGTGGTAACAATCTTTCCTAATTTTTCTTGTGGAACCCACATCCTAAACTTATCGACTAGCTAGGATTAGTTTTCACGCAAAACTTGTCTGCCAAAAACTAAACATTTTGCAGGAATCTTGATTTCCGACTTTCCGTGCTCAAATTGAACAACTAAATGTGAACTTTCCTACAAAATCCATTTATCAAACGAACACGGTTGCTAGTTTGAATTTACCTTCGTTTCCAAGATCTATTTTCTGGTAATTTTGTGAAAAAGCTTGGTGTTACCCTACCCGTTTTATCGACTACATGAATTTAAGTTCTTGCAATTTGTGTTGTCAACTAAAATGAAACCGAGAAAGAAGAGACGTCGCCCGTTATGGCTTGGATAGTTTAGGTGTAAGACAAAAGACGTTGTTTCAGCGGGGAACCTGGCTTAGATTTGGATCCTTGCCCTTCTTGTACTCAACTTGAATAGTCTTGGGCGAGGTGGGGGTACTTGTATTTACTTTTCACTATGGATATTTTTCCAAAATTTGGCTTCTCTGTCGCTCTAGGTACGTAGAAGAAATTGTGGTAACAGTCTTTGAGAGAGTAAGATTCCAGCGCCATTTCATGACATCCAATGAAGTCTTGAATTACGGCAAGCAACCATACATCCGCCTATTCACACAAGCCACACATTCCTGCCGTTGTTTTGTTGTTTCCATTAATTGTATTCTCTGCCAATCCCGTTCTGTGGTAACAGGTTGGAAAGCTGCTGGACGTAGTATCGATACCATAAGGGGCATTTAGGCTAGGAGCCTGATACTGAAGCTCTGATACTACTCATCCTACGTAGCCTTCTTATTCTCTATCTCTTATCGATTCCCTATGGAGAAGAGGAAAATAACATACGAGCGTTCATTAGTTGGACCCTTCATACTGCTTCATGAGTGTCATGGCATTGTATAGGGGGAGAGCCTATGCTGGAAAATGGAGCTCGTAACAATGCATCTTCATTGACCATTCTTTCGTGTTTTTGGGTTATTGGCCTTCTGCCGGCCCTTTTTCCCTGTAAGAAGAGGAAGAAGAATCAAGAGCTTCAGAAGCTGAAATTTCCTCTTCTGGTGTTTCATCTCTCTGAAAATGCTACTCCGTACTATGTTCCTCCCCTGTCATCATGGAAAACAAAGACATGCACATTAGTAATACCGATAACAACAAGGACAACAAGCAAGATCTGCAAAGTTTTCCCTGTTTTTTCGATAATTAATGCTGGTGTCTCAACCCAGCTTCCAAGCACCTAAGACTAATCCCTACAGCCCTTGCCAGAGCTGTTTCAAAAGCTACTGGCAATGAGAATCAAAAGTTTTCCCCAGTATTGTGCCTTGAAATTGGGAAGATGATATTATTTCAATAAAATGAATACACGTTTCTGTTCTTTGAGGGATTGGTACTAGGTTTTCTTGTAAATACACACGGCAATCTATGACAGAGTGACTCATATCTTTGTGGCCAAAGCGATTTTCAATTCAGATGAAGCAAGACGAATCGGCCCAGGTAATACCCTCACCCTTGTTTTAAGCCTTTCAGGAAGTCACATCCCTACTGTCTGTCCACTCTCCATTGTGGCAACCTTATAAAGAAGAATATTATGTTCTTGCTATTAGCATCTGCTTATTTCTGCTCGAAATCGATCTTTTATAATCATCATTCTCGATCACCTAACACGTCCTTATTGGTTGTTATACCATGTTTGTTCTTGATCCCGTCTCAAAGCTCGGCTATGACGTTGGTTTATTAATTAGATGGTATTTGTCCGTCCATGTCCGAAAGGCCTTGTGCTATTGTCATTGTCTCTTTAGGCACGAGCATCCGTTAGTTATCAATAATATTCAAAATCGAGTATATATAAACTAAAATTTTTAAACTCGAACACTCGGGGAGCTAGGACCCAGGGAACATAGCTCAGCCCCTGGTCGTGATAACTCTTAGCAGGCATCGTTGTTTTCCTGAGTACCATCCTCAAGTATAAATAAATTTACTAAATCTAGGGATAACGAAGAGCAAATTGTTCGTTTCGTTTCAAAGTAGAATTTCTTTTACATGGAAGAACTCCACGGGCAAAGCACGTGCACATCTACTAGTAGTTGTGTTTGGATTGTTGTGTGAGTATCATTTTTGTAATACTATATGTGAGGAGGATGGGCACTTATATTACTTTAGGAGAATACACTTCAACCCTTTGATCTCCAAGCCACTCTTTTTGAAATTGTATTTTAGTGGGGTGTACACCCTTGTGTCTTGTAATATTGTAGGAGTAGATTAGTCTTAATTAGGGAGGCTAATTTTCAAATAAAAGAAATCAACCAACTTGCTCGATATGTACCAAAAGCATTGTAAAAAACCATTAACTTCTCTACTATGAGTTTCAGTGGGTTTTGTTAAACAATAATGAGTTAATGTATAAGTAACAATTAGCTACAGGAAGGGGATTTGTTAGTGGAAATTCTTTTAGTGGGCAAACGCAGTGCAAGAGACTCCCTCCATTGCGGGGTCTGGAGAATGGTAGATGTACGCAATTTTGCCCCTGCAAGCAGAGAGCACTGTTTCCGCAACTCAGAACCATGACCTGGAGGTCACAGTGGAGCAACTTTACTATTGCGTCAAGCCCACCCTTCTAGTGAATTCTTTTAGTAGTTGCTTAAAATACTTAACTTTTAGGATGGGTGGCGCTATTTGCAGTTACGTATTTACTCCCATAGCCCGCTATATTTCGGTAGGTGCTTGTTGAAAATCATAAATAACATTTCGGTAAATAGCTGTTGAAAAACAAATTTTATTTCGGCAACTGTATGTCGAAAATATGTTCAACTTTCGGTATGCAACTGCTAATACATACATTTCGGTAAATAGCTGTTGAAAAAAAGATTATATTTCGGTAATTAGGTGTTGAAAATGTATCTCGATTTCGGTAACTAACTGTCGAGTATAATTGGAAATTTTTAGTGGGCTATGGGAGTAAATACGTAGCTGCGAATAGCGCCACCCTTTAGGATTCATGTTGATGCTAGGAGTAAAAAAAATGTGCAAATAAAATAGGGTAAATTTCACTTACACCCCCTCGATTCTATTGACATCACACTCACATCCCCTTTAATGGCTGTGATTGACCCATTTTACAATCTAACGGTCTATATTTACCAGGGGTATCTTAAAAAAATCCATTTCTATGTGACCGGTGATCTGAGAGAATTGAGGAGCCGAAAGATTGGGCCCGTATCTCGATAATTTTGGATTAGTGACAGAGTGTTTAAGTCGTCTAAAGAAAATTAGCAAAAATTATTTTCCCAAACTAAAGTTTGTACTTACTTGATTTATTTTTTTATTTTGAGCTAGACATATAAAAGAACATGTGTAGAACTTAAAAGAAATTCAGAAATGACATTATCCTGAAAAAAAAAGAGAAGAAGAAGATGGGTTTTAATTAGTTTTGTCTTCAGTGAAAATTTTAATTTTTGATCGGATTTTTACTTTTTAAATTTCTATCCTCGTTATAGATGACTAATTAAAGAAATTGACACAAAACTAACAATCTGGAAAAAAATAAGACAAAATAATTAATATTGTCCTAATGGAGCCTAAGTTATGGTGCCTTCTTCAAAGTCATGGGGTGTGGTAATCACACAAAAGCTGGGTAGGTTGGTGTTGGAGACTATCATTAGGTTAGAATAGTGGGG
This sequence comes from Rhododendron molle, assembly GCA_025413875.1. Taxonomy (NCBI): domain Eukaryota; kingdom Viridiplantae; phylum Streptophyta; class Magnoliopsida; order Ericales; family Ericaceae; genus Rhododendron; species Rhododendron molle. The sequence goes on along the minus strand of CM046389.1, from coordinate 10,147,179 downwards.
ATACGAGAAAAGAGAAGATGAGATGATGAGAAAGTGTTCATGAATTTATCAATTTCTTGTTGTTTAGTATTTGTAAACTAAGGATAGTGTTTGTGTAGGTGAATGCATTTGTCTTCTATTAGGTACTTACAAAATGGTACTTGAATGCTCCTTATCGTGACACTCTTGTGTCATGTGTCCTTTTAATCTTTTTATTCATCTTCAAAGATTAATAAAATTGATCTTTTTGTATTGTTCAAAAAAACAAATGAACATACATGCATAAAGTCACAAAGCAAGGAAGAGGAGCATGATTTTGTAGAGTAAGAGGGTTGTCAATGTGATTTTAGTAGAATAAAAGGGTGTATCCGAGAAATTTACCCAATAAGATAGTAATTAAATTAAATATGCCCACCAAATGGTGTGCGGCATTTGGACTGATAAACAAAAACTATATATCAGTGGTATTGTTTTTGCCAGACAATATACATCCACGGGGCTCAGATACTATCTATAACCCTGAAACTCCAAACTTGCTTTCCATGGAATTCGAACCTTGGTCATCACGGGAGAGAGAGGAGAACAAACCACATATCCTATATTGTGATATTTTAGATATGTATTCTTTTGGTACGACACGTTGTGGTAAATGTCAATTTTTGACACATATATTAGGTTGGAGTACAAGGATTATGGATTCTGGTACGAATAACTGTGATTACATAATAACAATATATTTTATTTTTTAATAATGGGTAACATGCTAATGACCTATTCAACAAGTTAATTTTAAAGTAGAATAAATTCAAAGGCGTAAATAGCATCATAAACATACATTAGAAAACCAAAAATTGACATAACGAAAATAACAAATTGTCATAATTTAGACATACGGTACATCTTGTGTATCATAGCTTTGCCCTAATACCACCACTACATCATTCTAATGACAATCTGAGCGGCCAATCCGGCCATTCATCTCGAAATCAACAGCCCATATCGAAACATCTTTTTCCTCTTCTTTTTTTTTTAATCCGTTCGGTACCTTTGCATCCGGACCGTCCAAAACACTTTTGGACGGCCAAGATGCGCTCGGCACCCCTGCTTGGGTGTGCTTGGCAGGGTCTCCCGGTCCCATATATATATATATATATAGCAAGTAGAGCTGTTATTATATATTTGTTAGCTGGGCTCATGATGTCGGCTTCATCAGATATTTCGTTAATGAAGCATCATTCCAAGTTGAATTTCTAGAGCAAATATATACAATATATACAAGTTGAACAAGAAGAGACCATTTTTTATGTACGGAAGTTTTTTTAAAATATCTGATCATCAAACTTGATGCAATCACAGGAAAGTCATTCTTTTACTTTTAGCCTCTACTGGATCACAAAGCTACAGAAAGGGAAGACCACAGTTCTAGACTTGCTCCATCAATTTGCTCGTCCTCTATCTGATCTGTGACTCCCTTTTACCTCATCAATCTCTCGTTGGAGAGAGAGAGAGAGATGGGTGACTTTGATGTTGATTTTTTCCTGGAGACCTTGAAGCAGCTTATAATGAGCTCCAATGTCGAATCAATCATAAAAGAGAAACATCAGCTCGAATCTCTCGAGGAGGAGATAAAGTATGTGAGAGGATTCCTCAGGGTTACGGAGAAGAAACGCAATGAGAATTCAAAAGTGATGAATCTGATGAGACAAATCAAAGACATGATATCCGAGGCAGAGGATATCATAGAACTGTTTGTAGTTCAAGCTTTCAAGGCTAATCAAAATCAGGATTGTCTTTCCCTTGACCTTGAAAGTGTCAAAAAGAAGATCAAGACTCTTGCTGCCGAGGTAAAACAGATTTACAACAAGAGTAAGTGTGACATTGATGGAGTAGTAGGCAAAAAATTCGGGCACTCCTTTTCCAGAAGTGAAGGTATTGGTACATTTTTTTCAGTATTATAACATTTTGGTTGTTAGTGTTTTATGCTTTCAGTTTCATCTATGTCGGGCTCTTATGAGGGATAATATCATGTCATAACTATGACATAAGCAAAGCAAAGCAAATTTCTTTTGTGACAAGCTCTGAAAAATGGAATATGAGAAATTGTTCTATTCCAAAACACAAATTTAAATTTTTGTTACCTTTACTATGGCCCTATTGGAGAAAGTGTATGTGAGAGGAATTTATGCTAAAATCATAATTCTAAGTAATATTCATCAATCAAATTCATGAAATTAGATAGATAGAGAAGGAATAGAAAAGCCTGTGACTTAGGAAGGATACACTCCATACTGCACGGAGTTGAATGGTGCTCTTTCTCCAAGATACAACGACGTGAGTTCTCTTGTGTGCATCGAATTAAACTTACGAACGGTGTAGTTTCCTAAACTGTATGAAATCCGGCATCCAATATATACGGAAAATATGATAGAATCCGAGCCATACATAAAACAGTAATTAAGAGGATAATACAGCAAAGGAGACGTCGTGTGTGAAGAAAGATTAAGAGAGCAGTAAATACTGTGATAAAGAAGTGAGTGAATTGGAATGCACCTTTTGAGAAAAACTAACTTACTCGTATAAACCACAACTCTTCTTTTTATTTCCCAACAGGAGGTTCAAGTTCATCTAGAGGGAGCAACACATCCAAAGTGGCAGAAGAGAAGGTGGTGGTTGGTTTCAAGGAGGAGGTAGAGACATTAATGGGAAAGCTTCACGACAGTGGAGAGGGGGGACGATTGGAGATAATATCAATCGTCAGTGCAGCTGGAGGCGGCAAAACCACTTTGGCTAGAGAAGTGTATGATCATCCTTTGATGTCACATACCTTTGAAATTCGTGCATGGATCAATGTTTCTCAAGATTATGATAAGACTATGCAGAGGGATTTGTTGATTTGTATTTTGGAATTAGCTTCCCCAGAAAAAAATGGAGATTACGAGAAGATTACTGAGGATAAATTGGGAGAAGACACGCACAAATGCTTGAAGGGTAAGAAATATCTCATTGTCATGGATGACATATGGGGTATTGAAGCCTGGAATGATATCCAAAGATCACTCCCCAAGGAACGCAATGGCAGTAAAGTGTTGTTCACTAGTCGACTACTTGTTGAACCTAATAGCATGCACTGTGTCCCTCATTGTTTGGCTCCCTTACCAAAAAGTTGCGGTTGGGAGTTGTTACAAAAGAAGGTATTTCTTTCACACAAAAAAAAAAAAGAAAGTAAAGAAAATTAGTATACATAGTATAACTAAACATAGTGATTTGAAGATATGCTTCCTTGTACTTTTGTCATATGTCTCCTATTTCTAACTTCTTTTTTAAGAATTTCTATTTTTAAATAATTTTTATTTTTGTCATATCATGATGAATTGTTAAACTCCTATTACTTGGTTCATGTTTTTTGTAATTACAATTATAGACATCTAATGTTGCACGTATATATTGAATAGGTATTCGGGAAGAAATGTTGCCCACCAGAGTTGGTTGGCATAGGTGAGCATATAGCAGAAAAATGTGAAGGACTACCACTCGCGATTGTCGCAATAGCTGGTATTCTGGCAATGGAAGACAAGACGCTCGACGTGTGGGAGGAAGTTTCCAAACGTTTAAGTTCGATCATTGCCAAAAACCAAGACAGCAGCTGCATGGACATACTAGAACTTAGTTACAATCACCTGCCGCGTCATTTGAAAGCGTGTTTTGTTTATATTGGAGGATTCCCCGAATATTCTGAAATCCCAGTACATGAGTTGATATGGTTATGGATCGCGGAGGGATTTATTCAGCAAAGTGAAGGTGATAAAAACTTGGAGGACGTAGCAAAAGAGTACTTAAGTAGTCTTATTGATAGAAATCTCGTAATGGTAGCTAGGAAAAGGTCCTTTGGAGGAATTAAAGCATGTCGTATCCATGATCTTCTGCGTGAATTATGCCTGAAAAAAGCCAAGGAAGATAATTTCCTTGTTCCAATTTACGGGGATGATACGTTTTCACCTTCTGTTGCAACTAAGCATCGTCGACTCTTCATTGGCAACCAGTTCTTCCGCGAGTTTTCCTTAAGACCTTGTACTCGAAACCTTCGTTCTTTTCTGTGCCTCACCTTGCCAAACTCCACTCATTTATGGTTTCAACCAAATCTGTCATTCTTTTTTAAAAACTTTGAACTTCTCAGGGTGTTGCATTTTATCTCCTCTGGATGCCCAGGAAAAATAGAAAAAGGACGTTTAGTTCATTTGAGATACTTGGCACTTCGGTTACCTCATCCACTAGCGGACTTTGTAATGCCATTTTCCTACCTCTTCAACCTAGAAACCCTTAACCTCCAAGCTCGGCCGTATGCCTCGTCTTTTAGAACCATTCCGTTGCCTCGCGATAAATTTAAGATGGTTAAGTTGAGGCATCTATATGCTAAAAGAGGGGTATTCGAATATCATCTTCGCTGTCGTTATCCTAACGTAGCAGCTGGAATTGGTTTTGATCATTTGTCCAAGTTGGATGGCCTACAGACCTTGCATTCAATATGTCCTTGTGAGGAGTGCCGAAATTTCTTGGTAAGGACTCCCAATCTGAGGAAGCTAGGATTTCGTGGAGAACTAATATCCCATGACTCTGTTTTGATGCTCCCCGACCTGGAGTTCTTGAAATGTCTTGAGACACTCAGTTTTAACCAATGCCGCAATATTTCGTACTGGGCAACTACCCGTTTGCCAGTGCTGAAGTTTCCTCCGACTGTTACGAGGCTAACATTGAAGAATACGGGCTTAAAGTGGGAGGAGCTATCCATCCTCCAAACCATGCCGAGGCTTGAGGTTCTCAAATTATTACATTGTGCCTGTGAGGGACGAATTTGGACAACAAGACTACTTGAGGGGTTCTCTCAACTCAAGTACTTGAGGTTACAATATCTTCACATCCGAGAATGGAATGCTTCCGAAGAACAATTTCCGAGACTTGAGGTCTTAGTGGTTAAAGAATGCACACGTCTGAAGTGGATCCCGATTGATTTTGCTAATCTAAACGAACTTCGCGAAATTGAGGTAAGGAAGAGCAGTCGCTCTGCTGAGGAATCGGCCAGGGAGATTCAGAAAGAGCGAAGAAATACAAGAGGAGATGATGATTGCCCAAATCTCCTGGCCATAGATAATGATTGGTAGTTGGAACCATGAAAAAAGTGGCTATCGATGCATTTCTCATAAACCCCGGTTTTAATTACTGTCAGTGCCAGTAGCCGAGTAGTCATTTGGATTACACTTGGAAGTTGGTTTATCTGATCTCGTCACTGTCAATGGTGGGTGTTTCCAGTGCATGGTCGATGGGATGCCTAGGAAATTCTTTCATGAAATTTGTTGGTTTTCAAAGAAGCGTTCATGCCCCAATGTGTCGTTTTTTCATGTAAAGAATTAATACGAACTGTTATCGGAAGCATCGTTTGTAGATCTCAGTTATATGAACTTCGATTTTTCTGTGGGATTTGGTTAGGTGGCAGAACCGCAGAAGCACCTGAATTCACTACTAAATTTCGATAAAGGCTCACATTTTCTGGCTAAGTAATTGATAGCCTTGTTATATGATGATTTCTGTAGTTTCTGAGAATGACATTTGTGTTTGTTGAAGTGCTATTCTGTGCTATCTCAACAACGTAGCCGCAAGCTTTCTGCAATAAATATTTGTACCTTAATCTGTATGTCTGCTGTTTTGTCTATTGGATTCCTTCTCTAGCATACGCTCCGCACTCTCGATCTCCAACTGATCTTACGGTTTCTAAATTTCAACAAAGCATTTCTGTGTTTTGCCACGTTATCTTGATTACTTAATCTGTGTATAGATTCAAACATTTTTTTTGTTTCTTATTCTTCAAAGTCCATAAGCGAGAACAACGTAGTTATATTCGCAAACGTCGCCGGGCTCGCAGGGTTATGTTCTCTGGTGTTGCATTTCGCTCAATTTCTTTAGCCACCTTGGTGGTTGTAATATCATTCAACTCCAGCAATATTTTTACCTTTGATAGCCTGATCTTGTAATCAACGACACTCAGTTTTCGTAAGTTTTAGTCGATGGGAAAATAGTTTCTATGCCGAAGGTTGTGGTTGTTATGATGCGGATGTATGGAATAAGAAACAAACAAAAAAACCAGGTACATATTTCTTAAAGAATGTTACGTAAAATAACTAGCTTTGTTGGATCTCTTCAAAAAGAAACTTTTGAGTTTTGGCTAGTAATTGCTGCGCATGCTGTTAGATCAACGCAACAAGTCCATTCTGCAAGTAGCGATTAGATAGGTGGACATATTGATTCCATGTGAATATGGTAATAATAAGACAGCCCAAATTAATACATATTCTCCGTATCAAATACATACATAGCTCACAAATCTCAACTACTCCAAATCAATAATAAGCACAAAGTGGTAAACTCCTTCGCGCGGCTTTATGTTGTGTAACACCGAGACCCAATGCTGAGGCAGAGCATATGGCTAATGTGGTTGGCATGTTGGAAGGCGGATACCCAGTGGTTGCGCAGCGGGTTGAGTCCCTCAGCTTTCTGCCATTTTTTGGCCGGAGAAGGACGGAGGTACCAAGAATCGAAGCGCACAATGTGCAGAATGGGTGGGTGCTGTTTCCACAAGCAAATGCTAGTTCTAATAGCAGTTCCTGCGGCCCACACAAATGCTTTTCCTGCATGTTGTCCTAGACTCCTAGGTAATCCCTAGTTGGTTCGTGCTCGTGTAAAACGCTAGCTAATTGGAGCCCTTCTATTCGCTTTGAATCCATGCTTGAATGGTGCTCTTCCGCAGAAAAGCTAGTTTGATAAGGCAGTTGTCACTCATGTGCATGAGCTGTCATCCATATGCACCCGTGCCTATCCTGTGCGATAACTGCTTCAGATGACGTCGCACTGACGTGTTTGGATAACACAGTTAACTGCGCATGGGCAAGCTGGCATGAATCAATTAGCCGAACCACCTGCACAAGCCTCGGAGTCCGAACGTTGGGAAGTTCGTCGATCCCAGACTGGATCGACTCATGGGTCCTGCTTAACCGAGCATTGGTAGGGCCGAACCTAGAAGTCCGGTAACCTATCTGACCCGGCCAGACAGAATTGAGGGACCAGATCCGGCCTTCCGCCGAGCGTAGTGACCATGCCCAAACATCATATCCAGCCCACTACAGAAAGCAAATAAAAAGGAAAAGCATATGCAGAATGCTCCAAAGAATACCAAGCTAGAGAAACAAATACAACTACTTGTCAGAGAGAAACTAACTAGCTCAACCTATGAAGCAACAACACTCCTAGAGGTCACCGCACCTGTGTCCAACACACGGGAGACAGGGAAAAAACGTATGGGACACGCCATGTGGGGACATGACAATGGCTAAATACGGAATATCTAATTAATTGGATTAAATGTCTTACTTCAACTATAATTGGTTCAAAGTTTAATATGATGTACATCTGAATTCTGATGCTTCATACTTGTATATGACTATAGGGCAATTTACCTCTAGGTCTAGAAAATAGAAAGTAATTCCCATCAAGTTTCCTCTAATTAACGATACACTAAAACCCTATGAAAGTGCCTAAAACCCCCAATACTGAAAGTGCTTAACTCTTAGGGCACCCTATGAAAGTGCCTAAACCTCAGGGTACCCTATAAAAGTGCCTAAAACTCTAGGGTACCCAATAAAAGTGCCTAAATCGCTAAAACCCTATAATAGGAAAGTGCACCCTAAAACTCCTATGAAAGTGCCTAAACCTAAACCCTATGGCTCTATGAAATCACCTAAACCTAAACTCTAGGGTACCTTAAACCCTAGGGTATCCTAAAATCTAAAATCTTAAGGTACCCTAAAACTCTAGGGTACCCTAAAATCCTAGGGTACCCTAAGATTTTAGGGTACCCAAGGGTACTAGGGTACCCATTAGGGTACCATAAAACCCTAGCATACCCTAAAACCCTAGGGTGACATTTCTATTAATGGTAAATGTATTTTTGTAAAAGTGGACTTAGTGGTAATTAAGTATTTCATCTCTCCTTAATGGGAATTAAGTGTCACTTTTCTATACTTAGAGGTAATTTTCTCATGACTATATTTCCCCTGGATTAAAATAAATATTATTTATTTATTTATTAATGCCGCGTCCCCCGTCGTGTCTGTGTCCCATTCTTGTCCCTGTCCATAACTATATCCCTATCAGTGTACGTATCTGTATCCGTGCTACGTAGAGCATAACTAAATTTTCCAGCTAGCTCAGTTGAATATAACACATCAAAGTAAATTAAAAGCAGACTTTTTCTTGAATAAACAAAAAAAAAACTCACCTTGTTATCAGCACAATCAATCCATAATTGGTTGTTAGAGGTTCAGATCAAATAAAATCAGCACCCTGCATCATCCCATATTCATGTAAGTTGCATTCAAGAGGCTAGATGAAATGTTAACATGGAAACAAACTTAGAAAGAACATACCCGATCTTATACATTGACAAAGCACAGAAATTATATTTCATGTTGAGGACCCCACAAGATGAAGCCTCCTTCCATTTGTTGTTATTGACATGAACAAGAGGCCAATGAGAACGGCATACGCAATTTCATTAAAGTCATTTCCATCACCAGCCGAGTATCTGATAGGCATGCTAGAAATTGTGAATACATCATCCTCCCCAGCCACACAGGGGGCCGTCAAGCACAAAAACACACCAGGAATTCTGAATGTATAATCTAGCTGCCCTCAAATGTATCTTGATTTTGGATCCAACTGATATCCTGCTGAAGTGGAAATTTGTAAGTTTCAACCAATACGTCGACTTAAGTACGGAGTGCAAAGAAAATAATAAGTCATCCAAGCTGGGCAGAAATTACATATACAGTTAAGGTTTCGGCAGAACCACCAGTTCATATTATAGCTTCTAAGCTTCAAATGTGAGAGAGAGAGTGAGAGAGAGAGAGAGAAGAAAGCATTCTTACGATCTATAGGGGGAAATCCATTTTACTGCCACTTGATTTTGGAATGAAGGGTAATCCCATGCCTCCGGCAAGTTGTGTTCTAAATCCTTTATCTCTTTTTTAATCAGCTGTGTTCTAAATCCTACTTGCCTCAACTATAAGGAGATACTGGAAATTCTAGTTTTCAAGAGACTTCCCAAGCTTTTCATAACCAAACCAAACCGAGCCTTAAGTCTCAATTGGGGTCAGCCTTCCCAAGCTTTTCATCCAATACAATATTCAAAGTAATGTAGCCCCCGGAAATCACTTTCCAATCCACTTCACTAGCATTGTTCTTGTTCTTTGCACAGGGAAGACATAAATCTATTGTTATAAATAAAAATTTTGAACTGTGGAAAAAATTAATTCGCAATTGTGAAAAATGTAGGGAAAACAAAGCAAACAAACCAAAAAAGAAAAAAAAAGTCGATTACCAAAAAAAATAGATTTCTACTATTAAGTTCTTTGTAGTTTGTATAAGGAAACCCAACTCCCCACTCCCCAAAAATCTGTTACTCAAAATTCTCTCTCCCAAGAGTATTTTTTAAGTTCTTGTTATTTGAACACCTCATCAAATATGTGAAGGTGTGCATACATTCTCTAAAGTGAGTTATAGATAAGGGTTGAAGCCAACGCACCATATTGCATACGCTGTCTGAAAGTTGAAGTGCTTCATCCCACCTGTTTACCATAATAAGCCCCTTAATCAGGTAAAAGAAGACACTTAAATCAGGTACCCCACCCCTCCTTATCATATCCCCAAATAACTCGAAGGCCTTATCAACCTTGCACGAAAGAGAAAGGCTTTCAATCAAAGAGGAATAAATATTCCTGTCAGCAGACGTAAACGATGAAGACGACGAAATCTCTCTATGCAGCTCAAGAGCAACCTCCAGTCTTCCCGCCTTGCAAAAGCTTTCAATAAGAATTCTGTACACAGGAGTAACTGGCACAGATTCATTCTCATTTATCTCATTTAGAAGACCAAGATTGATGATGAAGTCCTTGTTAAATCCTTGAATGACCTTACGATAGCTCACCATATTCCTCGGCCAATAAGTTTGTTTCATCTCCTCTAGAAGTTCGTGAGCCTCATCCAAAAGGCCAGAAGCACAGCAATGGTTAATTAAGACCCTATAAGTGACATAATTTGGAGCACACCCTTTGATACCCATCTGTCTCAACAGTTCAAGGCTCTTCTTAACTTTACCTGTTTTCCCATATCCATCAATCATGGCAGTATAAGTCACAACATTGGGAGGAATTCCCTTTTCTTCCATCATGAGCATAAGTTTGTAGGCTTCATCAGTCTTTCCAGCTTTACAAAGTCCATCAATCATCACTGTGTATATAATAACATTAGGAGAGCAAGAGTTCTCCAGCATTTTAGATAAGACTTTCAAAGCAAGATCCAGCCGTTTGTCCTTGAACAGTCGATCAATCAAAGAGCTGTAAGTATATACATTTGGATTATAGCCACGTTCTGACATCTTAGCAAATACCACTTGTGCTTGATCTAGCTTGCCCTCCTTGCAAAACCCATCAATAAGAGCATCATACACAATGTGATTTGGCTCACAACCTTCTACTGACATTGCAGCTAATAAGTTGTGAGCGTCTTCAACCTTGTGTGCTTTGCACAAACCATCTACTAAAGCTCCATATGTAACAACATTTGGCTCCTGTGCGTTGCTTTCAATCCTATACATGTCCACAATGGAGATTTCCCCACTTCCCCTCATTTTGGCATATATTTGGCAAGCTTTTTCAATGTGTCCAGCTTTACAGTGGCCATCTATCAAAGCAGTGTACGTGACAACATTTGGAGCGCAACCTTCTGACAACATCGTTTCAAAGAGCTCATTTGCATCGGACACCTTCCTTGCTTTAAGGTAGGCATGTATAAGAGCAGTATAAGTCACCACGTTAGGCGTACAACCGTCCCTTACCATTTCGTCAAACCAACTACGAGCCTGTTGAATAATGCCAGCTTTACAAAAGTTATCAATTAAAATCGTATACGTATATACATCTGGGACAATACCATTTTTCTTCATTTCATCAAACAATCGGAAAGCATGTTCTACTTTCAAGGCATTACACAGGAAACCAATCACTTTTGAGTATGTATTGCAGTCAGGTATAAACCCCTTACTCATCATTTCGCGAATAACTTTATATGCTTTATCAAATTTGCCAGCCTCACAAAGGCACCTCGCAAAATTGCTGACATTCACTTTATTAAGTACAATCCCTGCATCCAGCATTTCAGCATACGCATTTTCGGCCAATTCTAGAACCCCCTCTCCTGTTAACTCTTCATTGCCACAAATACCCCCTATCAATATGTTGTAAACCACATAACCTGGTTGATAACCACAGTTTACCATTTTCTTGAGTAACTTATAAGCGTAAGAGTAGTCTCCCGCTTTGCAATATGCATGCACTAGCGAATTAAATATCTTAGGACTTGGATAACAACCTTCTATCAGCATCATACTAAGTAATCTCTTACACCTACCCAGCTTTTTTTTATTTAAACAACTACAAAGCAAAATCCTGTATGTCACAACATTAGGAACGCAAGAACTTGAGCGCATCCTAGTGAGGAAATCCATAGCTTCTTCAAAAAGTGAAGCTTCACACAATCCAGATATCATTTGTGTATAAATTACTGTATCGGGAACAATCTCTTCCTTCTCAATCAAATCTAGCGCTTCTCTCCACTTACCAGCTCTGCAAAGAGAATGAACAAAGCAACCCAACGTCTGATGGTCCATGCAAAAACCCGAATCTGACATATCCCTCTGAACCACATGTGCCGTATCCAATCTACCTGCTTTCAAAAACACGAAAATTAAAGCACTGTAAGTAGCTCGGGAGGGCTTGTACCCGAACTGCTTAAGCCTCTCCAGCTCTTCCAGGGCTAAACTCCACAACCCATTTCGGCAACACTTCCTAATTAACAAATTAAGCAACTTCCGGAGCACCACCTCATCGTCGTCCCTAATTTCTCGAAGAAAACGTTCCGGCACCTTACCGTCCTCCCTGTTACGTCCTAAAATATCTAACAAGGCATCGTAAGCGGGCACCGTGTGGCTGTACCCGATCTGCCGGCCGGCCCACAAGAAAAACTTGACACCCAGTTCAGCATTATTGTTCTGTACAAGCTTCAAAACATCAACTACCAGAGACTCATTTAATTTCTGCCTAAACTGCCTAAGTAGCACCTGGGTTTTTCCCCCAAACCCATCATTACTATTCTTAATCACATTCCACACCAATAATGCATCGTTTGAGCACTTACCAGATTCTGAAGAGCTGCATTCGGCAGTGTTGTCCACCAAGGAGTCACGCAGAAGGGCAAACTCTTCCGCCAAATCGGGCTCGGCCTGCGGGTTCGACCCGGGTGGATTGAAGTCAGGGTCCATTAAACCCTCGAGAGGGTTCGGGGAAGGAGTGGTGAGAGGTCTGTGGAAGGTGTGGAAGGGATTCGGAGGGGAGGTTATTGGGGAGAAGAGTCGAGTGCGGCGGAGAGAGTGGATGATTGATCGGGAGATGAGTCTCCCTTTGCTCATTCTCTTGGTTCTTTGGTGAGAAGTATTCAAATTTTGACAGTTGGGTTTTGGGTTTCCATTCGTAGGGAACCGAGAGGGCTCCCCATAGGTAAGGGCTTTTTTGGTTAAATAATGAATTACATTTGTTAGTTTTTTGTCAAATTTTTTTTAAATGAATTACTTTTAAATAGGTTATTTTTGTATTGATTTAAAATAATTTGGATTTTGACGTTAATTTTTAAGTTATTAGATTCCTCTCGTCATGACAAACTAATATTTCATACTTCTTCCGTTCTAATTTGTTTGTCTATTTTTTGGAACTCAACTTTTTTAGGGAACATTTACACCTACAAATATTTAATTTTCCAACATTTAACCTTTTAATTTTTTTTAAAAATTACTTTATTTGAAAAAAGTAAGGGCAAAAAGGACATTTAATTCATCAAAAAGTCAAAAAGTGGACAAACAAATCAGAACAGATGAAGTAAAAAATTAATGAAAAACTGACAAATGCAAAAAAAAAGAAAAAAATTGAATAAGCACAATTAGACACACACACACAAAAAAAAAAGCCTAAAGAACCAAAGAAAGATTGTCCATAGGAAAGAACACCCCACGCATATGTGGTAGAGATTCAAACTTATGATCTCTTAATGAGATGCAAGAGTCTTGACCAACTGAACTAGTCTTAGTTGGTTGAGTTGTTGGACTTGGTTCTCTCATAGAATCTCAAAAAATGTAGTGTTCCAGATGAGTTGTTGGGCTTGATTATCTCGCAAACTCTCACAAAATGTAGTGTCTCAAGTTTGTACATTACATATTTCATATGTTGTGTTATGTAAATGATCTATTCTGTCAATTGATTGAAAAATTAAAACAAGGACTAGGATCTATTATAGCGCCTCCTCAAATGGATTCTATACGGTCCAGTCTGTTTATTTGTGTGGACTCTTTCCCAGTCCATCGCGGCAATAAATTGTTCACTTCTTTGTATTTCATCGACAATACCAGTCACGCAAGAACTTTATGTTGATTACATGCTACTGTAATTGTTATGACTTCAAAACGTATCCTTAGTAAGAGAGAGTAAATTATGATTCAGAGTGTTGCAATTTTATTTTTCACAGATAAAAACGTTTATAAATGGTATCGAGCCGCGCATGCACGAGCAACATAATTTTTGACACGGCTCGTGTTCTCGACAATGAATGAAGCGGTAGAGTTCTTTTTGTTACTCACAAATTGAACGTATAACGCAATACCGTAAAGGAATCAAAACCCAGATAACACATAACATTAAAGAGCCTTCATTATTGCATCAATATTCCTCCAATAGCCTGCCCAAAAAAAAAATAAAATAAAATTTATTGCGGTCGGGGGTCGGGGGGAATGGTCTGTGTTGTGGTTACCTCCTCGTGATCGTTGACATATTATTTTGGAGCTTACAGGTTTGAGATCACTGGGGTTCCTAAATACAATGTTGAATTTGATCGGATGGCCCTGTAAGATAGGTTTCCCACTCTTCACCCAAAAAAAATAATCCCCTTGGATTTTAAATATCGCAGGATCCACAGGCAAAATTGTGGAAAATGCTGTGCATTTTAGTTCGACATTTGATTGTGGGCATTTGCAGTTGTTGATGATCGACACGTCCCACTCCGGCAGGCCTTCGACGACCTTTCCGTTCCTCGTGAAACTGGAAGTGATTGAAGACAAACTATAAGGCTGCGCGAGACTTGCGAGTGTGGAGTTATTCATTCGTCGCATACGAAATTACAAGAATAGATGTATTTTGAAATCTTACAGCTTTTTGCAAAAAAATCTTCTTCTGGAAACAGAGAGAGATCAAGGGCCCAATCTCCGTTGATGAGGATGTCTGGGGGGACTCGGATCCTATCCATTTGCTTCAGACTAGTTCAGGCCTTGAGAGCGCCGAAAATCAATTCGGGGGGTGTGAAAAATTACTCCTCTTAATAAAGAATAAAAGGAAATAATACTTGTCATGGAGTACTCCGATATAAAATTAACCAGCACCCATAATTGCTCATTGAAGTTTAGGCACGAATAAAAACCGCTATTACTCCTGGAGTCTTCTGTTTGATGAGCAATGCATTTGTCACGCTACTTGGATATCGTACGGCATGCATGTATGCATCATAGCATTACCGTATGAACCAATAGGTAGTGTCATTTGTGATGACTAGTAGTAGTAGTAGTATTTGTTTTCCATATATTCTAGTTCCATCTATACGATAACGATATTTGTAAAACATTGTTTATTTTGTTTTACCTTTGGTTTCTTTATGTTTTCCTCGATCATACTCGCTGAATATAGTCTTCAACAGCTCTCTCTGCACAAGGTCGGTCCTGAGTTTTCGGAGACCTAAAACGATTAAAAAAAAAATAAATGAGGCTTTTTTACAAATTTCTAGGACAAGCATAAAATAAACAAATCAACCTTCCCAAAACAAAAAAGTACTGATCAATGAGAAGGAAAAAAACCCAACGACATTCGGAACAAGTGATCTATCACTTAGTGTATTGGCACCATTAATTTATGCACAAATTTTCAATGCCTTCCAAAGTTCAAAACTCTTGTGTTGTGACCGTGTCGTTACATGTCAAAAATATATTTATATAAACTTGGAGTTAACTACTACTCCGTAGAATACGCAGGGACAGATGGCTAAGTTACTATAAACTTCTAGATTAATTCGGAAAAGTAAAGATTGATTGTTGATTATGCCTTCCAAAGTTCAATGAGAAGGAAAAAAACCCAACGACATTCGGAACAAGTGATCTATCACTTAGTGTATTGCCACCATTAATTTATGCACGAATTTTCAATGCCTTCCAAAGTTCAAAACTCTTGTGTTATGACCGTGTCGTAACATGTCAAAAATATATTTATATAAACTTGGAGTTAACTACTACTCCGTAGAATAGTGGTCAAAACCGAGTATCGATCCGCAGGGACAGATGGCTAAGTTACTATAAACTTCTAGATTAATTCGGAAAAGTAAAGATTGATTTTTGATTAATTTGTTTTGAAGAGTTAATTAAACTAAAGAGCAATTTAATTAAAAGGTTTAGAAACAATGGAGGAAAATATCTAGGGTTTTGATTACACCCTGACCGCGTAACAACATATGCATAGGTTAGGTTTATTTATTCTAATCAAAAGGGATTATCGCTAGGGCTTGCAAACACTTTCGATAATCGTCAAGGAAGTAATCGGGTTGTTAAAGGCATAAACTATCCCATGGACCATCTCTCAATAGCACGGTCTGGCCACCTAACGACACGATCCGTCTTACGAGCATAATCTCATAACTCCAACCACAATCAATGAAAACCATTGCAAAACTAGGTATTTGAAATCGCGAATACAAATACTCAATTGATAGTAAGAACTAAAATCAATTCATTCAATTGCAATAAAAAGGGTTCTGAGTTTTACAATCGATTCGAAAAACAGATGGCTGAGTTACTATAATTTCGATTAACTTCTAGATTAATCCGGAAAAGTAAAGATTGATTAATTGATTTGTTTTGAAGAGGTAATTAAACTAAATAGCAATTTAATTAAAAGGTTTAGAAACAATGGATGAAATAATCTAGGGTTTCGAATCCACCCCGACCGTGTAACAACAATATGCATAGGTTAGATTTATTTATTCGAATCAAAAGGGATTATCGCTAAGGCTTGCAAATACTTTCAATAATCGTCTAGGAAGTAATTGGGTTGTTAAAAGACATAAACTATCCCATAGCACGAACCGTCTCTCAATAGCACGGTCTGGCCACCTAACGGCACGATCCGTCTTACGAGCACAATCTATCTCAGAACTTCAGCCACAATCAGCGAAAACCATTGCAAAACTAGGTATTTGAAATCTAAAATACAAATACTCAATCAATAGTAAGAACTAAAATCAATTCATTCAATTGCAATGAAAAGGGTTCTGAGTTTTACAATTGATCCGAAAAACTAACAAAAACCCATGCATAAAAGAGTTTACTTGGCGCGGAGTTTCATCATCCCTTAGACAAGGGGAATTAGCCGGCCATGGGCTCTCGTCGTAGCAGCCGCTGTTTTCTTCTGTCGCCCAAAAACTCCCTCGTTCTCAAACCCTATTGCCCTTTTTATTGGTGCATACCAAGGCTATGTTTGGTAACACTGCCATTTTTCTGTTTCCTATTTTCTATTTGCTAAAACAGTAAAACTAGTTTCTACTTTTCCTTAAAAAAAAAAAGTGAAAGCGAAAAATATGTTTGTGTCAACCAATTTTTAAAAAAAAAGGAAAAAAAAAAGAAGAAGCAAAAGATGACTGGGTGGTTTTTTAAATTTTCGGGTGAAGACCTAAACAAGCACGGTCTTAGCCCATCCTTTTTCCTGAAACGGAGAAGATTTGAAGCCCTATTGCTCAACTCACACAGAGTTCAGGTGGTGGGTGTTTGTACCATATATTCACCCCATGTCGATAATCGACCGAAATGTGGCGTTTATGGTAATGCTTCCTATTTTATTATTTCGTATTAATAATATAACTAGTTTTTATTTCTTTTAATAAAGTGCAGGACACTTGGCATGCTTCTATACATGTGGAAGTTAAAAAGACACTTGTCATTGTCCTACACACTTTAAAGTTGAAGAGAAGTTATTTGGACAAATGGCATGCTCCTACACACTTTGGAGTTTGTGGGAAGTTATTTGGACACTTGGAAGATGATGAAGAGTAGTGAGAAGTTAAGAAGTTATTTCCTACGCATTATATTTTTCTATAAATAGCCTCTTTAGGCCTCATTGTAAACTCCTTCAACAAATCAAAGTATCAACTTTGTTCTTAATTTTTGTCTTCCTAGGAGTAGGATTAAATTAACTCCCTTACTTTCAATGAGGATCCGTCCTTCTTGATTGTAATTCTACCTTGAAAAATAACAAAGTCCATTTGTTATTTTTCTTCCGCTCCATCCCACTTCACTAAACCATCAATCCACACCGCCCACCAAAAATAGCATTTGATTCATTCGCCATTTCTCTCCGGTGAAGTCCTGAAACACGGCGAGGAACCTCAAATCCGTTTGTGGAGCCAAGCCGCATTTGCTTTTTCTTTTTGTTGTTGGCTTGTTGCTTTTATTTTCGTTCTCCGTCGATTCA
This sequence comes from Rhododendron molle, assembly GCA_025413875.1. Classification (NCBI taxonomy): domain Eukaryota; kingdom Viridiplantae; phylum Streptophyta; class Magnoliopsida; order Ericales; family Ericaceae; genus Rhododendron; species Rhododendron molle. The sequence continues at coordinate 10,129,492 of CM046389.1, read as the reverse complement.
CTCCGGAGAAGGAAAAAATTGGTAAACAGTGGGGGCGACAAAGGTGGTCCAGCGAGGTTCGGCCAGATGGGGATTCAACCGATGGGATCAATAGTGGCCAGGTTTCAGGTGAGTACTGGTTGTGATGGAAACCAGTAGAGGGATTTGGTGGAGAGAGAGAGAAATTTGGAAGATGGAGAAGAAAGCTATCATAAAGACCCAGAAATAAAAAAGCGCTCCGTCTCGCATGAGTTGGCAACCGGTTTTTGTTTTTGCAAATAGTGAAAGCATGGCTTTTCAACTTCCAGAAATTTTGCAAATAATGAAAGTGATTACCAAAATTTGTAAGTGAAAATAGTGCACCAAACAAACTTTCAAGATTAATTTTTGGAAATTCTAAAAATAAAACAGAAAACAGTAAATAAAATGGTTACCAAACATGACCCAAGAGTTTTCCCCCGGACAAGAATTCCTTCCTTTTCTCTTTTTCTAGTCAGCCAAGGCAAGAATTGTAGTTAAAACATAGGAGTAATTGTAAGTTCTGGCCCCACCAAGTCAAGGGCTGAAACTTTCTTTCCATTCCTTGGCAACGTGCAAACAAGTATTGGAACTCAAGGCCAATTTATTCATATTTGAGAATGCTTAATCCATTGGGCTTTCACTCGACTAACTTGACTGCGTGCTTTGTTTTGACACCAAGTAAAAATCCGCAAGCTTGTGAACCAACCTCGCACTAAGCAAACTGAATAAAATCCATTAATATGTCAAGCCTCCAAATACCTACAAGCACAAAAACTACATTATTAATCTTCAAGTAACAATATAAATGGACTTAATAAAGGATAAATTAGGGAGCGCTAATGTGATCATTTGGGCACCTATCATGCTACAAAAAGGAGAAATTTGAATTTTTTTTTTTTATGTGAAGCACTCCTACTACACATTTCTGCCTAAAAAATGAAGAGAATTAGATTCCAATGAAGCGAGACTGAGGCGTCTGGTTGGGCACCCACTAAAACAAATCGATCCTCTCTTTTCTCTCTCTCTCTCTCTCTCTCTCTCTCTCTCTCTCTCTCTCTCTCTCTCTCTCTCTCTCTCTCTCTCTCTATATATATATATATATATATGTGTGTGTGTGTGTGTGTGTGTGTGAATGTATTCTTTCCGTACCAAATTAATCAATCAAGTCAGTGAAGAAAATTTGTCGCCAGATACTCTAGCTAGGTGGGTATGGTTGGTGTGTTGTTTTAAAAAACGTGGCACGGGCACGGCAACGGCACGGATAAAGCACGAGCATGAAAAAAGCACGGGCATTGCATGAAAAAAGCACGAGCACAAAAAAAGCACGGACACAGGATGACATGAGAAAATATAATGGGACAAATTGTTATATTTGTTTTCTAATATTTTGTGTAAATTATTTTCAACGACGAATAATTTTGTTTTGCCAAACAAAATGAATATAAGATTACTCTCATGAATGTTCCTTAAGGAGCTCATCTGAACTAGTTCAGCTTCTACAACTACAATCTGTAAGATTTACCTTAATTCGCTTATAGGGTGTGTTTATGCAGGGATGTTTATCTGCCCGTGTACGCAGAAAAATGAATATAAGAACATAATTGCTTCCATTGCCATCAAAATCAAGTCCACTTAAAATAACTCTACTGGGTAATCATCATTTTCATAATGTGCTTGTTTTATGTAACACGTAGATTAAAAAAAAGGAGAACAAAAGACTTCTTGTTATCCAAAGCTTTGGGTCATCAACACTCATGCTAGTTTGCATTCATGAGGTAGCAGCAGGCCTTTGGGAAAGCCGTTGATATCGACGCAGTAATCGTATATCATGAATTTCTGTCGCACCCAATTTAGCTTTGTTTGGCCAATAGAAGCAGCTTACGTAAAACGTCGTTACTGTGCCTGCAGAGTTACCATGAACGAGCTTTATTTTCATGTCGGCTCTAGCGAATAGATACAAGTTCTTAGACACCACAGCTGAACCCGACGCACGGTCGACTGACAGACAGAGAATCTGCCCGTTCTCTAGTATCTTTGTCCGTCAGTCTCCGTATCCTACGCTGAAATCTTCAAGGAAATTTCCAGCAAATGCGCAGCTTCCAGAAAGGATAATGTGATCATCACTGCCAGAAACATCTTTGTGGAAACCATGGTTGCAGTTTGTTTTGGGTGGACGTTGAGCGATATTATATACCTCTATCTAATTTTGTGCTTGTACGTTTCTCTCTGTATGATTATTACTATTTGTCTGTATGGTGTAGGCAACCATGCGTACGTCAACCCTTCCTTAGACCCCGCAATGGCGGAAGCCTCGTGCGTTGGGTTTGCCAGGGTTGGCTTGATGGTCAAGGCCTGGATTTTTCAAGTTCAAAACCTCACAAGTCATACCAATTCCTTTGGGTCCAGTTCATTGGGGGTTTTGCTCGAGTTTTAATTGGGCCCTGCTGGTAAACGGTGGAATTGGTCTTCTTGGATTATTTGAAATGCGTTTAAGCTGCCCGGACAATGCGAGCCAAAATAGAGAAAAAATTGTTTCCGACTAAGGTGGAAACCATGGGGTTTCCGCCTCCCATTTGTGGGTCCCACTGTGCGTTTGTCGAGATAATATGAACCGTTTATCTTGTAGAGCTCGCAAACTAGTGTATCCACTAAAAAAAAATCAGATTTATCAGACATTAATAGGTACCCCGTCGGTGTGGGGTTCATCGGTCCCCTCAGTTTTATCTATTAAGTAGAGGTAGCAAATCTCCCTCCGCCCCTCCCCCCCCTTTTTTTTTTTTACAGAGATAAGAATATTTATAAATGGTGTTGAACCGAGCAATATAAATTTTTAATATGGCTCATGTTCTCAAATATGAAGTAGAACGGTCCCGATTACTTAACAAATTGAATTCTGATAGTTTTTACTAATTTCTCCATGAAGAGGTAGTGGTTTATATGACAACACAATTTTAAATTACTTGTGCTCTGAATTTTTTTTACATTTGTTGTACGGTATTTTTGGAACAGGATTAGATAAGATAGAAATATATTTGAATAGTAATATCTACTTTAGTTTCTTCAAAATCACATCGATTGGTTGAAAGGCTTGACAACATAACAACATTATCGTAGCACTTGACAACGTTTTTGTTATAAAAAAATATATTTTCATATTGGAAAAAAAAATGCAAAATAAACAAATTAAGTTAAGGGTTACGATTCAGATCACAATAAAAAAAAAATTGATGGAGCACACCGAGACACCATACGTACCCGTAGTGTATTAGCGCACTGCGGGAACCCCTGGCCCCTCAATATACTCACTTTGTAAGTATTTGAGCTTGACTAACCTGCTACACTTGAGGCACATGCAAGCACAAACCCATTACAAGCGCATAAACTCATCTAACGAACCACGTCCGACCCTTGTCAACCCAAATCCTATATTCTGTCTAAAATCGCAACAAGTGGCGTATCAGCCCGGTGGCGCAGCTCAATGCCCCATGCACTTTGGGTGATGTTCAAGTTCTACGCACCCCATTCCCCTTTGGGATCCGCTCTAATTTGTCCCGAAATCCCCTTTAGGATCTGATCTCCTTTGTCCTAAAAACTCTTTTGCCAAGAGATTTTCTGACCGTTTAATTGCGTGATTTTATTTTTTATGTTTTAAATCCAACGGCCGAAAAAATCCGACAACATAGAGGCACAGAGATTTCAGCACAAAGTATCCTGCCTCATTCCCCTTCCCTCCCAGAACTAACATCAGACCCACTAAACAATTTCTCATATCAAAAAGAAAAAGAGTCTAAAATCGCAAAACATCCGAGAAGACACAGAAAACTCGACATTTTTTTTTACTACCAATAGTCTTTAAGCAAAATTAGTTAACCCAAATGAACTAATATCACTATTGGTGGTTGAAATAATACTACGCTGACGGCCCGACCTACCCTCTTGCTCAACCAACTTCTTGGGACAAAATTTCATATAACCATTCATGCCATCCCAGATTTCAGCAAGTTAAACAACTGACTTGGCATATTGAAACAAATTGCTGACCAAAATTGCTCATTTCTAACCTGAAAAATACAACATTATAGCAAATCAAACAGGAATAGTCAAGCGGAGACTGCCCAGGCAGGATTGCAGGTAACAGAACTAGCACCACTCCAGTTACTGCATCAATTTGCCGCAGGTGAAAATCTTCCGCAAAGCTTTTCAAGTGAAACAAAGGAGGAGGAAAAAAGAAACTGAAAATGTTCACAGTTTAGAGAAACATGGTTTATGTCTCGAAAAAACGAAGCTCTATCATAAATTCTTTCTGCTTCGGTGAACACCAAGCAACAGCCTTTGCCGAACCAAGAACTTGCAATGCATATTCAATGGCGAACACAGGATCATCCGCACTTACGTGCCATTCATTGTTCTTCAGATGGAGTGACACTCCCGAATCAACTCGGAAACTGAAAGGTCCAACAATCTGCATTGACAACACGTAAAATATTAGAACTGCCCTCTGAAATGGCAGTAATTGGTAAATGTCAAACTGAAAGTAGTGCAAAGAAAAATCTGAACAATTTCCCGGTTTTGCCAAGGAAGATTCAGACACAAGTGAAGATTTTGGCTCTCACTAGGCAGGTATAGTATGTGTAATAGACTAGAAAAGAAAAGCAATCCAAGGGGGGGAAAAAGAACCAGAAAGCAAACAAATAAACTCTGAAGGTACTCTACGCTATATCAAAGAATTTTGTCTGATAGTCAAAATTAGAACACCAGTTTCATCACAATTACAGACAAGGGGACAAAACCACAAAGGGTTAGTTCATTACCGAAGCATTAGGGTCAATATGACCAAACGTTCTCCTCATTCTGTCGAAAATTGATCTTACAAAATAGATGCTAATGACCTCCCCTCTATGCCTTAAACACCTGTTTGGAAGTATCGTGTGTATAACAAACCCTCTTTTCTGTGATACAACAGTCAATTCAGCACCTCTGAAGTTAAAAATTATGCCTTGAATTTGTTATTGTAAGATTCGTAACAATAATAACTTTAGGAGCAATTCCAAGAGAGTCTAAGTTCAGAGAACGAGATAGTGAACACATACTGTAACCTTAAACTGCTAACATTCCTGTTGGCTTATATATAGTGTACAACATCCAAATGAACATGAGAGACTATTCATTTGGAACCTTAGAATATTCCAACAGAAAGCTGCAGTTCCATCATCTACTTTCAAAAGAACTATGAAGTGCAGATTTAAGCTGTGTGCTTGGAGGTTGTTGAAAGACACCGAGTCAAATAGGCAATAGGGTGGCTTGAGGCAATTGCCTAGTAAAGTTATTTTGCATTGATTATTTGTCTCCTTGATTGTAGCCCTTCCCTTGTTGGGGCTTTGCAGTTCTTTTTCTGTTTGTCTTGATCAAGTTTAGTTTTTCCCCTGTGTGGGAGCTTGGGAGGTAGAGTTGTGTGCATGCATAGTGTGGATTGGCCTTGGGTGTATCTTGTTTGGCCTTGTGGCCTTTTTGTTGCAATAAAATTTAGCTACCATTTAAAAAAAACATGGGAGTCATAGAAGTAGGTACCTGCTGCTGAAGTGAAAGGGTGGCTTTGGGACAAATTGTTCGAATTGCTTCCGTACTCGGCTGACGAGAATTATAAATATCTTGAGCCACTTGAACGGCTCCTGGAAAAAACTTCGAGCCAGAAGGAAAATCCATGCCGGCATAAACTCGAGTAAGATCTAGGAATAACCTCTGGAAGTTTCCATGCTGCACAGAAAGTGAGATAGATCCAAATAAATCAGTAAAAATGGAAGAATTCACTCCTGGAGCATGAAGACTAAGGCCCTCAAAAGGGAGTGATTTATCTTCGATTTGTGATTTGACCAAGTTATTTCCAATACATGCTGTTACAACGGTACCTGTATGGATAAACATTGAAACCATATATAAGGGGTCAAAACATCAGGCAAAAAGAAAAATTCAGGATTTCAGGTATTATATAGACTTGAATGCTGCACAAAGACAAAATAAAAGGAATATACTCCGTAAGCAATTCAATTGACTGTCACAGCTTTGTAACTACACCAAAACTGAAAATGACTTCGTCAACAATTGTGTGCCAAACCACTGCAACCAGGGATCCCCTGATAATCTAAGCCACTACAGAAGAAAGGTCAAATGTTCTCACACTATTCCTCCAAAGAGCAACTTGACCTAGTGTAAGTATATAGGCAGAGCATTCTAGTGAACATGATTTGAAAAGCCAATTACAGTTCTCCATAAAACTCGGAGTTTATGCAGCAAGTCCTATGCATATTCAAGATAAGTGGTCTTCTCAGAATAGGGACCCAACGAGTTCAACTATCAAAGCAGTGAATGTCTGGTCTCTACCAATCGTGTATGCCGATTGGTTTCTAAAGAGGTAGTCAGCAAAACAAATCCTCCAACCACCTCTTTCCGGATAGGTAGAAATGGCCATTTTCTTACACAAAACTGAAATCTTTTGAGACATGAATAAATGAGAGGATTGGTTGTCCGATAAATTGCACAATAAATAGATACAGCACAAAATCAACTAGACATATAAGTCCATCTCATTGAGTAAATGATAGTGACTTGGGAAGTGAACAGTACGTATCTTACCAAGTATCCCCGATGCTGTGATATGAGGATTTGACAAGAGTATGTCAAATGGTTGCACCAGTTTCAACTTGGGAGCTTTGCTTCTCCAAATGTCAACATTCTTCTTAAAGGAAAATGCACTTTTGAAGGATAAACCAGGCAAAAGAGTTGTGGGTGCTCCACTGGTGGTTTGACGTCCATGCTGCTCAGGTAGGCCCGCATTATGATTGAGGGAAAAATGATAACTTCCACCAGAGTCAGAAGCAACTGAAGCCAAATCTATAGCCATTGAGAATGGTACATCCCAGTAAGTACCACTGTTGTCAACAAAAAGTTCTGGGCATGCTGCCTCCACTGTTAGGTTGTGATTCAAAAACTGCAGGGGCATAAGTATCCAGTCATTTTTTTACTCTTTGGCCGCACAAACAGATGTAAAATCTTTTCCAAGAAAATATTTTCGCTCAAAAGCCCAAAAGTGACTTGCATCTCCTATTCCTGTATGTATTTGAAACCGCTCCACGGAACTCATATTGTCCTCCCACCTTCTAATTTTACATCATCTTCTGATGTAATCCACCAGCTATTAGTTGGCTGATATACATCCAATTAACATCTCTCTCTCTCTCTCTCTCTCTCTCTCTCTCTCTCTCTCTCTCTCAAAACATCATAATTGACTTTTTTCCACTTAATCAGTATAGAGGCAAATGCCCTTTCTTATTTATGAATGTGCTCACACTTAATCAGTGCTTGAAAAACAATTAAGGGTAACTTAAGAACAGAAGAAAGTCTATTTTAAAACTAATTTCCAAATGTCTGCCAAACACCGAAAACTAGCACAAAGTTGGGGTTTTCTGTAAAAATTTATTACAGCAAATATTTCTGATCTAAAATATCTAGTCTGAACAAACGAGCTTGAGAATAGGAAATAGCTAATGGCCACATAAGGTAGCAGATTAGAAGTACCCACTCGATTAGGCTAAGAAAAAACAATAAGAGATCCAAGAAAAAAGAAAGTAAAGATGGATAAGAAACACTTTTCTACCGTTCTTTTCCTCTTTTCCACGTAAACACCAACCCAATTCGACATCAACAGTGAATATATAAGCAAATGTAATTCAAGTCTCAGCGCTCATCAGCTTAGCATCAGAAGCACCATACGTATTGTAATTGAGGTGTTCAGGAATCCTTACCTTGTGATGAATAACTGCCTTATGTCGAGCTTTTTTCTCATCCCCGTACCCTTCTTTGCTTAAAAGCAACGTATCATCTGGTGTTATCAAGAACTCTGAACAGAAATTTAGGGCATAAAAGGATTTTTCGCAAAATTGTCTTCCAATGCTTTTCAGCCACAAAGATTCTGAGGATGGTGTCAATCCATTCTCTTTGACAGAGGATATAAACTTCTGCAAATTGAACTGACCGAGCAAAGTAACGAACCTGAATGACTTCTAAAAACATATCAGTCAAGATCACTAATAATGGGATTGGCACGATTGCAAGACCTGCATGGCTAGGGTGTAAGAATGAATATAAACTTGGATATGTAGCGTTTTCCACACGCAAAAAAAAAAAAAAAAGGATAGCTTCCACTGCCTTTTTATTCATTTTATCATTTTTCCCAACTTCGATTAGATAACTATACTTATCCAATTCCTAAGATAAATCCAAAAAATTGGCAAAAATTAAACAAATTTTATTTAAAAAGGCAACTCACAAGGAGGCCAGGAGTTCAAAAACCTCTCCACACGGAGGTGGGTGTTCATCCCTTAGTCCTTTCTTTCTTTGTTTCTTCCCTACGATGGGCTTATTACTTGTATTGGTTGAATTGTTAGGCTTGATTATCTCGTGGACAGTTGATGTAGAGTCTTGGGTTAGTACCTTGTACTCCATAGTGTAAATGATCTCTTCTATCAATTGAAAAAAAAAAGTCCAAAACCCCACTAAAAATACAATTCTCATTGCAAGTAGTAGAGAAATTATTAGAACAGTGTATACCGGTGTTCACCAAGGGGGAGAGAGAGAACGCGGTGGAGAGAGAAGCCGTTGGCGGCGGAGTAGGAGGGGACAAAGGGCATGGTCATGAACCGCTGGAAGAAGTCAATCTGCTTAGGCCTCGACAGTCTTGCCCCTCTCGACATACCCAATGGCAGACAGAACCCGGGCACCGGCCGCGCAACGCCGTCGACGGTTATCGGCGTCGACACGTCCACGTCCCAGAAAGCGCCGTCCATTGCCCAGCGCAATTTCTTCATTTCTTCTCCGCCCTTAAACCCTCTTCCTCAAAACCCTTGTCCTACTGCTGTTTCCTCTCTCTCTCTCTCTCTCTCTCTGTGGCTGAACATGAGAAAAGAAATGGAAGAGAGGGGGAATTTTAGGCTCTGTTTGGAACTTGAAGAAAAGAAAGGAAAGGAAAAGAAAATAACGTGGGAGGAAAATGAGAGGAAAATAGGAGGGAAAATGTACTATTCATTACCCTTAAAATCTTTATTTTCTTTACACTTTCTCTTCCAACCAAACAATAGAAAGGAAAATTTTTTATTTTCCTTTCCTTTCCTTTCCTTTCCATGGGTTCCAAACAAACCCAACAAAAATTCTCTTCCTTTTGTCAATTTCTTAAACAAAGAGAAGTGAAAATTTCAAAAAACAAATTTAACTTTTCCTTCAGTTTTTCCTCCCATTTTCTTCTTAATTATTTTCTCTTCTTTTCTTTTCCACTTCCTTCCCCAAGTTCCAAATAGAGCCATTAGATATTGCTGGGTAATGATTTTGCATCCATTTCTTCATAAATGCACTTTGTAATTTGTCATTTATGACTTCAAATTACACACAACGCAACTTTTAAAGTGCAATTATTAAAAAACAGGGTACAAAGGTTTTTTTTTTTTTTTTGGGTATTTCCTTCACTTGATATTGATAGTCCACTTTTACTATTTAGTATCTCTCCAAAAATTGTTTTTCTTTTTTATATGTACTTCATGTCTAGCTTTTGTATAAAATACATTAGGAAAAATCATTTAAGTCAACGGAAGGATTCAGGAAAATATATAAAATGAGCCGAATAAAACTTTTTTGGACTTTAATGAATTTGCTTTTAGACTTCTCTCGTTAAGATGAATGATTAGTTTAAAAAATTTAGCATGAATCTGATAATAAAATTTAAAAAATATGAAAAAAGTACTGAAACAACAAGAATTTAGGAAGAAGGGAAATATCTTACCTGTACTCATTAACTTTTTAGTAAGTCTTAAATTGAGAAAATCTCCACGAATCCCCTTAATAACTACTAGTATTAAATTCTCATCATACAAAAATTATAAAGATATTACAAAAGTTTGCCATTTCCTAGATTTAAGGCACTTATTTTTTGATATTTCTTTAGCCAATCTTCTATCACTTAAAAATTTCAGACTTCGGCCTTGTTCAGCTAAATAATCTATTCTGGATAATTTTTTTGTCCTTATTCAAAAAAAATTGTATTTGTTAGTTTTTCTTCAATTTTTTGAAGATTATTGCTTCGTCATGTCATGACGAAAGGAATCTAAAAAATAAAAAATTACGATCAAAGCCTTTTTTTTTTGAATAAAGATGAAAGGATTAACGTATTTTTTGTCTTTATTCAAAAAAATTGAGTTTCGGTCACAATTAAGGAATCTAAAAAATAAAAAATTACGATCAAAGCCTTTTTTTTTTTGAATAAAGATAAAAGAATTAACGTATTTTTTGTCTTTATTCAAAAAAATTGAGTTTCGGTCACAATTTTTTACCTTTTCGATTCCTTTCTTCGTTACGGAGTAAAAAGTCTCAAAATTTGTCAATAAACTAAGAAATGCAATTTTTTTTTAATAAAGATAAAAAAATACTTTAGCCGAGCAAGGAATACCATGGGCTTTTTCGTCATTCAAGTTTCCTATCCGATCGCTCCCCTATATAAGAACAAGCCTCCGAAAATTAGGGTATAAAAGCCCCAATCTCTCTCCCTCTCATTTTCGCTTTGTCCAACCCAACCAGACCAGAGGAGTCACAAAAGAAGCCAGTACCTCTCTCTCTCTCTCTCTCTCTCTCTCTCTATTTTAACATCCTCACCTCAATCATCACTCACTCCCCACAGATTTCAATCGACGCACCTGTACACTTGTAACCTATACACACAGATCCGTATCTACAGCTGCTTGAGAATTTCATTTGATTTGCAGTTTTCGTTGCAATCATTTCATTTTATTTTATTTGCTTGGTAGGTTTGGAGTTTTGAAATTGATCGACTCTTGACAGATCTTGATTTACAAAAGGAGAGAGAATGGCAACGTTTGAGCTGTACCGTAGGTCCACCATAGGCATGTGCTTGACCGAAACGCTGGACGAGATGGTCTCGAGCGGGACCCTCAGTCCCGAGATCGCCATCCAAGTCCTCGTTCAGTTCGATAAGGTATGAAATCCGGAGCTGTTTCCGTTGCGTTACGCGAGATCTAGATGAATGCAAGTGATTGTTTTCTGATATCGGCTTTGTGTTTTGTGGTGGCGTTTTGTTGGATTTCAGTCGATGACTGAAGCTTTGGAAACCCAAGTTAAGAGCAAGGTGTCCATTAAGGTAAATGGTTCTTCTGTTTCGTTTCGACTCTGTTATTATATCAGTTGGTTTATGGATCGCCAACCGTGAAGGGATGGGAGTGGGTTTTGTTTTTGTTTTTTGGGGTCAGACGATAGGATGCTAGTATTAGTTAGTATATTCCTACGAGGTGTGCATAGGAGTCGAAGCCTAGACCTCATACTCCAAAGGAGGGACACACATGACACAACCATTGGGTCAAACCCCCAGGCTTAAAATTGAATGACTTGAGAATTGAATGTTAGGGGAGAGTTTAGAAGATAGTGGGTATTTTAGTAGTATAAAATATGCTCAGTAGTTGTGTGCATTTCAGTTGTTGCCAAAAAGGGCAAACTAAAATGTACACTGGAACTAGGTGTCTGGAGTTTTAGTTTGTCTTCTAGTGATTGTGTAATTGAGTGATTGTGTAATTTTGTATTCCGGGTTAAGGACTAGTCGCTTGGCAGTAATTCTCATGCAATTGAATGAATGATTGACCTTTGGGTTACCCTATACTGGAGTAGGAACATCTTGTTGCTCCCGTATGTTGTACTATACAATAAGTATCCATCAAACCTAACCTTCTTAATAATTTTGGAAGACGCATATCATTTCACTGAAACTAGTAGCATGCTTGCTCCATGTGCTCATAAAACCAAAGCATAAGGTGGGGATGTGGATCACGGGATTGAGTACTTTTTTATGTTGATGTTTTCGGTCTTTCAAAGGGATTGAAGCCTTGTTGAATACTGGTTGCATCAACATTGTGCAGTTTACTTAGAAACCAATTTGCACTCTTTTTTCTGTTAAGATTATATATGGTGCTTGTTCTTCTCAATTCATGGTGGCAATATATCAAATGAACTTGACGCTATTGAAAGAATTCATAGTTGTTAAAGGCGCGTGCCTAGGCAAGAGGCGAGGCAAGGCGCACCCCCATCGCCTTGTATAACCCCAGGCGAGGCGAGTTGAATAAGGTGCAGACTAGGCGACAAGGCACGAAAAGGCGTGCTTCTCTCAAAATCGATCCCAGACCTAGGATACCTAGGATTATGTTATCAAGGTTAAATTTTTACCTTTGGCCGTCGATCACAAACAAAACAAAAGGGCAAATCACCTAGTCCTCGGTTGATCAACAGCCGATCTTGTCCTGTCATCGATCTCTCTCATTTGCATCAATTGGTCGTCTAACTTGGAGGAACTTCAGTCGATCAGTCATCTCTCCTCTGTACCTCTTATCCTCTCATCTCTCTCTGGCATCTCTCCCCTCATCTCTCTCGATCCTCTCTTCTCATCAACAGCCAACAACACACAGTCAAGGTATTCTGACTATTCACCCCTCTTTTCCCTCTCCCTACATACGTATCTATACACTATATCCGTATTTTTGTGCATATAAAAGTACATATAAAATTATTCACAACACACACATTCAAATGAATAGGACAAGGATTTTTTTCTGAAGTTTGAACGTCAGCTTTATTTTCTGAAATAGCTTAATATATAGAAGCAAGTTCAAAACTTTTCATATATAAAAACTAGTTCTGGGATTTTCAAAGTGTGTACTAGGTTATTAGCTAATGTAAATTGAACTTGTTCGTTTTGTTTTTAGATGTCGAGCGAACATAATACCTAATAGAACAGATCCCGCATGGGGAGCAGTGACTATTTGACATTTGATGGATGTTTTGGATGGTAAACTCATTGGGTTAGTGGTTATTATTTGGAATGCTAGTGTACGCTATTTTTCCTATTTTTTCCGCATAGGTGCACCTCGCCTTGCGCCTCTCGCCTTGGGTCCAACAGAACTTTGCGCTTTGGTGCGCCTTTCACCCTTGACAACTATGAGTACATCAGAGATTCTTTTCTTGTGATAGCACATCCCAATCATATGTGTTCCATCCCAACCAAAAAAAAGAAAAGAAATGAGAACCAAATAGAAACCAAGGACCTGCTTCAAGAAGCTTATCCATCCGACCATCCCCTGTCATGAGCAAACAGGAAGAAATAGATGGTGGTCGTTGGCAATAACATCTTCCGACCTAAACTGTCCCCAAATCTCGTAGAAATGTTGCTTTTCTGTGGTTCCTTCCACCCATTATGTCCAGTGTCTCATGGTTTGCCTTTTAATGTTATGTCCTGCTTCTCTTTCTTTTTGTTTCTTTCTTTTCATTTTCTACCCTTACGTGAACGTTAAACTTTTAGGTAAAGCTGTCCTTTTCATTAATAACTTATCGTTTGTTTGTTGTAGGGACATCTGCACACCTACAGATTCTGTGACAACGTTTGGACCTTCATCTTAACAGATGCACTGTTTAAGAGCGAGGACAACCAAGAGAACGTCGGTCGAGTTAAGATTGTGGCATGCGACTCAAAACTGCTCACACAATGAGATTCTTCGTGCGGTGAAAAGTGAGTCCCTAAAGGATTCAGTTTTCATCTGGCGTTGCAAAAGGGGATGGATGTTTAAAGAGAGAGAAACTGGGGTTTGGTCTAATCAAAGCTGCAATTTCAGGCAGTTGAAAGAAGAGTGAACCCAATCTGTAGAAACCATCAAAACCTTTTGACCAACTTTTATAACATACCGGAGACATTACTTGATCATTTAACAAGCATTATTGTATGATTTTGTGAGTATGTGGTTTCATTATTCTTCTTGCCTCTCCATTGTAGCTTTGATGATCTGCCTTTTCCCAAATTGTGGTTTGGTATGATATCATAACTCTCCTTGCCTCAATTCAGGTTTGTATTTTTGGTGCATGCTTCTAAGAATGGATCTTAGAAGAGTTTTAGATTGTCCAATTTATAGGTATTTTTTTCTGTCAAAATATTTTTAATTAGAAATTGCCATCCAAAATAAGGCTAATGTTCTCGTTTTTATTAATATCCTACCAAGCCAAGTTTATCAGACACGAAGTGGGTACAAACACGAAGTAGGTTAGGATCAAGAGAGTAATGAGGAATATCAAATACAAGTGATATTATTAAGAACACACTGACTTGCACTGGCTTGGTCTTTACAATGAGGAAAGCCCTCTTTTTATAGGCATAACGAGGGGTTGCGTAGCAGCCTCGTTTGCATTACTCATTTTGCATTTTGGAATTTTGACGCTTATGGAAAGAATTCTATCAACATGCTTTTATCAGAAATGAACAGGAAATTGCATAATCCAAAAATCAGAAAATGATAATGCCAAAACCGTTTCTGTTTTAGCCAAAATTGTAGTACATACTATAGTTTTGGCTCAAACAGAAACAATTTTGGTATTAACAACACCCAATCATTTATCGAGGAGTTTTTATGATTATATTTACTCACAAAATTTTTATTGCATGCGTCATTAAACACTTTTACGAGAATGAATTCTTGTCGTAATTCAATAATCTATGATGTACGATACTCCATCCAAAATCTTAAAAATAATTCTTTCTCTAACACCCATAACTCGAGCTTTCAATAGAGTAGTTTATTATTATTTTTTTCTTTCGGTCAAAGGGAAGTTCAATAGAGTAGTTTATTTGTGTCTTATGATTCAATACAGAACTATCTAAGTTCGAAAAAAGTAAATCACAGCGGTTAGATTAAAATCATTCACAAAAAATAACGTAGCTTTGCTAAAAGCAACATGGTTTTCTGCTTTTTCATCGAAAAATTGTAGTATTACTAATCACAAAAACTCGTTCTACTTGCCATTTATTAAGATAACACTTGCTACGTTATATGGTTACCGTTATTATATTTAACACACTATATGGCTATACTTACTACGTTGTATAATTATGCTTAATGGGAACATCATGCTCCCATACCACTCGAGAGCGTCATACTCGGAGCCTCGGAAAGGAGAGCTTGGGCTGTGGTTTGGTTATAGGTTGAATTAAACCCTAAGGGCCCGTTTGTTAAACATGTTAAGGCATGGGATTGGATTGCGAATCCGAAGGGATTATGAATCCCTTGTTTGTTAACTCAAAACACCTTGGTATTACTAATCCTATGGACTATCAATACGGCCAAATGGGGTATTGGTAATACCCCGGTGGACATGGTATTCGTAGTCCTGTCCCATGGGACTAAATTATGTTGATCAAATTGTCCTCATTTGGTTCTTCAGTTATCTTAGGGCTCGTATATAAAAACCCTCGAGCTAAAAAATAATTATGACCCTTTAGGATAAAATGATAAGAAAAATAAAATTTTCGCACGGGTTCAAGTGGATTGAAAATTGGAGCAAACATGATATTAATAATCCCATCATCTAATTCCATATCAAACAAACATATTCATCACTAATCTCATCTCATTATCAATCCCTTCTCATTATCAATCCCAATCCTAATCTCATTTCCTTACGAATTCTAACCATCTATCATTGTTATCAAACGAGGCCTAAATTCTGCCACAATCATATTGCAAGGACATGTCGAATTGAAACCCTAGTAATTTTGGATTTTTAAAAATAATTTGTAAAAGTCATAAATTTTACTTTTTTTAATTCCCCACCTCGAAGTAAACCAGTAATACACATAAAAGTTTGACAACTAGCAAGCACATTTTTTTTTGACCAATAACAAGACAAAAATATCTAGTATACTAGGGGTGTTACAAAAACTAGTGAGCCGAAAAAACAGACCGATCGGTTCGATATTCAGTCGGAATAAGGTCGGTTTTTTTTTGGCGGTCTCAGTTTCTTGGAATTTTCGCCGGACCAGACAGAATCGAACTAAACCGATCGACTCTGGTCGGGACCGATTCTGAAAATATTTGAACCGAATTGAATCGTTCCTCGGAAATTTCGCCCCAAACCGACCCAAAATCACCCCTACGTCTACAACTTTTAAGTTAGCGGGTCCTTTACTTCTGAATTTTACAATTTGCTTTGGTTTTTATTTTATTTGGATCAAGCACTTTGCCTTGTTTATAACCGAGACGTTTCGCCCTCGGATCGTCTAGACTGTGTTGATCCAGTTGCAGAGAGAATCTAAATTCATCATCATACTCCATAAAAAGCAAAGGATTTTATTAACTCTCAGCAAACAAAATAAAAAAGGAAGAAACCCAGAGCAAAACATGGATTAGGGTTTGCGCTTTCTCCCTGATCCTTTCTCTTCAACAACACGGATCCGATTCACTGCTATCTTCTCAACACAGCCGATTCATCCCAATCTCTCTCTACGTGAGTATGGTAACTATGTTCCACACATTTGCTATCTTCTGATTCAAGCTCTGTATGTCGCATGAACCCAATTGAATTGAATTTTAATCCCATTAATCCAGCATGAACCCAATTCAATCCAATTGTTCTAATAACCGTATTGTTCCAATTGTAACTTCAACACGAAACTGACACGCAGAACACCCACTTCACTCCAACGTAACCCCGTGACCTGAGATGGGTATATCCTCTTTTTTCCCTTGACTATGACGTGATGTTCGTAATTCCCTTGTTTATGCAGAACTGTGCTGGTCGTTTTTCTTCGTTATTTTCGTAATACCCGGTTCGGATTTGGACGTGTGTCGCTGTAAGTGGATTTATTGTGGGGAGTCGTGATGCCGGGGAGGTTCCACGTTGGTGGGAAAGTGGTAGATCATGTTGATTTGTTGAGAAAGAGGCACTGGCCATGGCGCTTAGATGTATGGCCTTTTGCCATAATATACGCTGCTTGGATAGTAGCTGTTGTTCCCAGCTTGGACTTTGGGGATGCTGTCATTGTTCTTGGTGGCCTCGTGGCTCTCCATATTCTGGCATTTCTATTCACGGTTTGGTCGGTGGATTTTGGGTGTTTCGTCAAGTATTCTAAGGTATGCAGTATAGTCTAAATCGCTCTAAAGAATTGTATTTGTCAATTGATGCATTATTGTGAATTCAGGTTTTCCATGTTCTTGGTGTGTTAACTGTTCTGTTGTACTTTCGCACCAAGAATGCCGTTAGTTATGTTCCTTCTTGAAGTTCGAATGTTTGTGCTTGGGTCAGTTGTTTTTTTGCTCGTTTGGTAATGTTTCTTTCGCGTGATGTAAGAGTTTTCGTCATTTGTGTGAGAATAAAAGCAATTAATGTTTGTTTAGCCTCGTTGTAATGGAGAGGAACAATTTATTGTTACACTTTACCAGACATGCAACATCTACTTGCCATTTTAGTACCTCTCATGATCAACTTAACCATATTTTATAGTAGAGCCAAAGGCAGTTGTCCACAGTAAGGAATTATCCGATCCTCCAAGACCAAAGGAATGATAAGATATGACTGAGCAAACCCATTTCCGTGCCTCCACTCATCCTATCCACTGCTTGCTGGGATCTCAATCTTATAAAGGAGGTCAAAGAAGTCCTCCAACATTTGTAACTCCAAGTCCTGCAACAACCTGGTAAATAAATGCTCCCATACCAACCCATGGCCGGAGACTCTTAATCAATCCTCTGCCAAAGTATTCTACTTGCTGTGGCTCACATTAGCAAACAAATTATAGAAAGCAACCGAAAGAGGAAAATTCCTGCTCCAAATGTTGTGCTGCTTCTAAAATCCAACTATCATCTCTGAGGTCAAATATTTCATGATTACCATATGCTGATCATCCTTTCCTGATAGGTTCTCCATCTCTTATTCTTGAGCTTTCTCCTTTGTGTATTTTTCCCCAGTTTGAGGAGGCCAATTTATGTTCAAACTTGACTGGAATGACTTCGGGCCAATTGGGCACACAGTCAAGCTGGGAAAAAACCCCAACAGAAGCCACAATGGCCGTGGATCATAGTGTATATGTGTTAATAAATGTTGTTACTTGATCAAACACAAACCTGTTTACAATTTGGCATGCGATGTGTAAAATGGTGGTATGCTTCAGTTTATATGGTCAAAAGCATTCAGCTAAGTTTCACAAGGAATGTTGAGCAATATTTCATTGATATCTTATTTGGTGCTTTTGTACAGGTTAATGATATTCACCAAGCAGATGCATGCAAAGTAACTCCGGCTAAATTCTGTGGTTCTAAAGAAGTTGTGCCACTTCATTTTCGAAAGGTTGTTAGTCCGTTTTTCTGCTTATATTCATCAATGTATTTCCATTTTTCTTTCATTTTTTTGGAAGTTTACAACAAACCTATCTGTTATGAGAAATTGAAATTGTTTATATTCATCAATATGCAGATGATATCTGTTAAGAGTCTGGATGCAAATTTCCAGACTCCTATCAGTGTGGAAAAATACTCAGTTTTAAGTCACCATTTTATCCTAGAAATTTCTATTTGTGTGTGTGTGTGGAAATAGACGAATTCTCATATTCTGTTACTCATCATTTCTGTTGAACAACTTACAGCCTCCTTTTAAACTCTATCCCATCACTCTCATTGCTACCCTAATCCCTGCTCCTTGTAGGCCTAATTTCAACCAAACCCTAACGTGCTCATTGTTTAGAGCGTGGTTTTAGGTACTTCAATTACATTACGTATTGGCCATCGGCCGACAGAAAAGTGATTTTCGACCTTCAATACCGATATGCTTCCCTATGTCGTGATTCAGACAGACCCTTAAATAGCCTCTGTTCAGACAATCCAACAAGCTTCTACTGTTAAGAATCACAGCAATGCCTTGCTTGGTTCCCTTAAAAAAATTTCCAACTCAAAAAATACTCATACCTCTACTTTCAATCATTACTCTCCACTCATTATCCCTATCTCCAATTATTATTCTCATTTCTCTCTCTATCTCTCTCCACTCATAACCCCAAAAAAATTTCAAAAACTCATCCAAACATAGCACAAATCTCTCACCTATTCATCTCGGAACCTAGATTTTTCTTTTCCCCCTTGGAACCCTAACCCTATAAGCTTTTTTCATAACCCAAACCGTTCACAATTCTCTGCCTGACTGAAACCGTAGAAGCTTTATTCTTGCAAGTTTCCTGAAGTTGTCTTATATCATGGAGTCCGTGTAATTCATAGTAGACAGATGCTTCATGTGCTTGTGTATCAAAGAATAGTGAAGTCGTATGCAATTGTGTTTTAAAACATATTTTTCTTGCACAGCTGGCAAGTTTGTCACAACAGGAGGAAGAAGTTTATTTCGATTTCAGAAAGCAATGCTTTATCTATTCAAAGGAGAGGGAGACCTTTTGTAAGCTTCCTTATCCTTCTAAGGAAGCATTTGGCTACTATCTCAAAAGCTCTGGTCATGGCTCTGAAGCAAAAGTTATTGCTGCTACTGAGAAATGGGGACGCAATGTGTGGGTTTGCTTGCCTTTTATTCTTACATATCCATTTCCCGTGCATTCTGACTAGTTGATTTTACTGAGTACTTGTTGTCATTCTTTGTTTCAACTCTTTCGACACGGAGAACAAAGATACAGGGAAATGAGTTTTTGTCCGTGGAGAGCCAGGTCTCTTTAGTAGCTTCTATCAACTAGATTATTTGAATATAATTTCTCAACACTTCCTAGATTCCATGCTTGTATCAGCTTTTTCAATTCAGCGCAGAGCTCCGTTGCAATGTAAATTTATTGTTTTGAATTTTACATGACACTTTTGCTCCATCCTGAAGCACGACACATTACTGCCAGTTTTGCAGTGTGAAGGCTTTGCTTGATCATGCTACTTCAGCAAGTAAATAACTCAAGCATAGCTTGATTGACGGTATATATAATAAATTGGCCCGAAGTGCATGTGGTATCCAAGTCCTCTTGCATATCTGGGCTTTGCTTGCTTTACATTTTACCATTTTTTGTCAATGCACTTCTTACTGGCACATTAGGCTTTTGGATTGCGATACTATGTCAGTTGAACTGTGGAACTGCCTTATTAATTTTCGTATTCCTAGGTATCTATAGGTTACCTTTATTTTTTTCCCATCTAATATGGTTGTTGATTGGCCTTTAGATTTGAGTATCCTCAGCCCACATTCCAGAAATTAATGAAAGAGCACTGTATGGAGCCCTTCTTCGTATTTCAGGTTTGCTCTGAACTTCTGATGCAAGGTTTTTCTTTTCAAATCACCCATCTCAATTGTTTTCCACTTTATCCTTATATATTTGGTTTCCCAACCTTTTTCTTTGCTTCTTTTTACTTAGGTCTTCTGTGTGGGTCTCTGGTGTTTGGATGAGTACTGGTATTACAGTTTGTTCACCCTGTTTATGCTGTTTATGTTCGAGTCCACAATGGCAAAAAGTCGTTTGAAGACTCTAACGGAGCTTCGACGTGTAAGAGTGGATGGCCAGACTCTAATGGTGTATAGATGTGGCAAGTAAGTTAGCAATAATAAGAAATTCTATCGTTGCTTTCCTTAACGGTCTTTGCAAATTTTATCTGCTGACTTTCAAATATTGGGACTATTAGGTGGGTGAAACTCTCTGGAATGGATCTTCTGCCTGGAGATGTTGTGTCCATAGGACGTTCTACTGGTGAGAATGGAGAAGATAAATCTGTACCAGCAGATATGCTTATATTAGCTGGGAGTGCAATAGTTAATGAAGCCATTCTCACAGGCGAATCTACCCCCCAGTGGAAGGTAATTATCTTTTCTGGTTGCTCATTCGTATCCTCTATGAGTGATCTGCTTTACAAGTTTTTCACCTGATATCTTAAGGCAGACATTCCCTGTTTTTGGTGGTTAAATATTTTTATTTTTGCAGTACTTTTCTCACATCATGCCTTGTGTTTTCTTGCTTGATCTGTTTGTAACTAGTTTTACTGCTATTTCTTTATATTAATTATCTCAAGTGTTATTTTCGTTGTGATATTTAAGTGTTGCTTGTTGTTTTCTTTGTGTGATTGACCATGGGGCCAGTGGGTAGATTTAGAAATTTTAATTGTATTAGATATTATTCAGAGTTTTAAGTGTACCTCTAATAAATCATTTGCTAAGGTGTGTGGTATCTGCATCGTGGTTAGTGCGGGGCTTTTAGGGATGTGTATGTAACTTGTTAGATGATAAGAGCTGTATCTGCATCTTAGTTTCATAGAATCGTTCTGATGACAGCTATGCTGCTGATTTATGTGTGAAGTGATTATTTGTTTTCTTATCACCTTGTTTTCAGGCTTCAATTGTGGGTCGGGGAGCTGAGGAGAAGTTGTCAATCAAGCGTGATAAAAACCATTTTCTTTTTGGAGGAACGAAGATATTGCAGCATACACCAGATAAAGTTGTGCATGTTATTGGCTTTTTATTTCCATCTTTGTCTTCCACTGATAAGTCTGTTCTCACTAATTCAATTTTGCTGCTCTTTTTCTCGCTGGAGTCAGAGCTTTCATTTGAGAACCCCTGATGGTGGCTGCGTCGCTGTTGTTCTACGAACTGGGTTTGAAACTAGCCAAGGAAAACTGATGAGAACTATTTTGTTTTCTACAGAGAGGGTATATAGCTTTTGATATTTGGTTGGAGAAGAAGTCAGTTTTATGAAGTTACTTTACAATTACTCTGTTTCTCTTTACATTGTTTAGTAACCCTCAATTCTACTTTTAATAGGTTACTGCTAACAGTTGGGAAAGTGGGCTTTTCATATTGTTCTTAGTTGTATTTGCAATTATAGCGGCTGGTTATGTACTCAAAAAGGTATGTAAACACCACTGAACTAGAGGTGATTTGTGCATTTGGTGGACTGGCTCTTTTTCCGTTACTTGCCAATCGCAACGAGATTTTCTTTGATGCAGGGACTGGAAGATCCGACAAGGAGCAAATACAAGCTTTTCCTGAGTTGTTCATTGATAATCACTTCTGTGATCCCACCTGAGCTGCCAATGGAATTATCAATAGCTGTTAATACATCTCTTATTGCACTGGCACGACGGGGAATATTCTGTACAGAACCTTTTCGAATTCCATTTGCTGGGAAGGTGTGCATTACTAATTTTGAGATGTTCATGCTGGACTCATGGTTGAGATTGTGGTCCTATATTTTCAAATAATTGTCTAAATCTTCCCCATTTAGGTTTAAAAACTTGTCATAAAGCCAACAAGATTTGGAACCTTGGCGGCACTTGTCCATTGCTTAGACGCGAGAAACACCTCACAAGTATGAAGAGAATAATTTGGGATTCAATGTGTTGGACCGCTTTTCCACCATCCCTCAAAATCAATTGGTGTTAGGAAGGGTTTCAATTAAGTCTTTTATGGTATTGGATATCGCACTGCAAATCTGTTTTTAGAGCGGTTGTGGGGAGTGGCTTTGTGTGACCAAATCCACGGGGGCACTTTGGCCCAACAACCCCTCCCTCATGATGACGCTCCTGTGATTCAATTCATTGATTTCCTGGCTCTGATACCACTTGACGGACTGCTTTTCCACCATCTTTTCTATATCAATTGGTGTTAGGAAGGGTTTCGATTAAGTCTTTTATGGCATTTGACATCACATCCGTATTTCATTTTTAAGAGCTGTCGCAAGAAGTGACATTGTGTAATCAATCCACCTGGGCACTCTTGGGCCAACACAATGTTTAAAATCCCAACATCAATTTATGCTTGGGAATAAAGTTTCCTAAAAGAAATAGTCAGATTTAAACTCAGTTTTTGCCCAATGTATGGAATGTTGGAAAGTTTGGGATGTGTCTGACATAAGGAAATTCGAAAGTAGAAACATAGTTTTACTTGTCGCAAATCTGGTCCATGTGGTGGCGTGTTCTGATTGCTTTTTAAAAATTGCCATCCCCGTGTTGGTTGTAAATATAGTATTTGTTACCGTGTCATTGTCCATGCCCTCCGTTTCTATTCATCATGGTGTAGGAGCTATGTTGTTACTCTCTGGATGTTCCTAAGTTATGTATCCGTGGTGCTTTCTACTGTGTTAGAAAAGGGCATGACATGGATTTTCTCGATTAGTTCACAGGTCGTACCGAGAGGCAGCCTCTCATTCTATGGCTATGGACTTCTACTAGCTACAGCAGTTTTGACAGCTTTTTGCCTCTTAGCTGTTTATTTGAGTTCTTTTGGATGGTGACATTCTAGTTATTGTGGGTGTATAGACTGGTTACCAGGGAAGTATTTGCGCCATGCAATGACTCAAAAAGTGTCTTCTGCCACTATCCACCTCTTGCTCTCTCATTTTACTTGGTAGTTTTATTAGTTGCACAGCGTGTCCTCCCTTTGGAGTACGTTTTTTTGTAACCCTTTGGAGTACGTCTTTTGTAACCTTGTGCTCTTCTTTGCACCCTTCCTCCTTCTCCTCAACTGTTTTCTAGTTGAATACAAGTCCTACACTCGGGGGAATAGTATTTGTCAATTAAAAGATTGAAAACTAGAAAATATCAGGTTCATAAAGACAAGTGTTTGTTTTTCTGCTTTCATTTTAGAATTTATTTGTCCTTTTTTTTAAATTTTATCTTTCCTATGTCCTCCTGCAGGTGGATATGTGTTGTTTTGACAAAACTGGAACACTCACATCTGATGACATGGTATGGCAGTTTCAAGTACAATATATTATTATATTTTGCTCATTGACTGGTTGAGGCTTTCATTTAGTGCCATTATACTTTTACTATACATGTGTCGTCCTTGGTTGGATTTACTGAGCATGGTTTCAGAACATATACACTTCTGCTTTTTCAGGAGTTTTCCGGAGTTGTTGGATTGACTGATAGCATGGAATTAGAAAGCGATATGAGTAAAGTGCCTGTTCGCACTATGGAAATTCTTGCTTCTTGCCATGCTTTAGTATTTGTGGACAACAAGTTGGTATGTATGTGAATGTGCAAGGAAGAACTGCCTTCGTATTTGGAATAAATAATTCCGTGCATGATTTCAAATCACACAATGACATTACATGCTGACAAGTGATTACTTATCCTTTTCAATTTACAAATAACTGAATTTCATCAGAAGACTGCAGAAGTTATTTGCAAGTTAATGTTCATATTGTGTTTCTATTTAAGAGGCAAGAGAAGGGAAATTTTGTTTATGTAAAGAGAAGAAAAGAAAATGCGCAAATGAAAGGAGGACAAGACACAAAAGATGGCCTTCAATCTCTAGAAATCAAGAACAAGGGAATACATTTATAAAGAAGAGAAATTGAGGCCCAAAAAGACTGCAAACAACAAATTATATCCTATATTGACTCAATATCTTCAAGCCCTAGCATTACGCACTACCAAATTGCCAGACAGAGAAAATCACACTAAATTCCACACTATCTTCGCTTGTACGTTACCCTCGAATCCCTGAAAGCCGATTGATAGCATGCCCTTAGGCTTGTTGCTTGTTGCCAAGGTCGAGTATGAGGGGGGCTCTGCCTCTGTGTGGGAACAAGTAACTGGGGCCACCCACCAAATATCAGCCAATCGTCTAGAATGGCATAACACGGCATGTATGTCGAGGCCAGGGGTATCTACTCGTCCAGACTGATTTACAGTTTTTGTCCCCTTTACTCTGCCTGAATTGGTAGCAACTAGCAAGCGATCCAGTATACTGTTTTCTAAGGCCACCATCCAAACAAGGGGATAATGTTTGAAAAGAATTGACATTTCAAAACAGAATAACACCACTGGTGATAGATATCAAAGAAACGTAGATCATAATTGGAACTTACTTGGAATACAATCTTGTCTATGCAGTTTACCAGCAGCTACCTGTTATATTAATGATTGTTGCTCCAATGTTTATCGAACACAGGAATACTATTTTTAAGATTTCCAACTGGAACTTACTTGCAGCACCAAACTCCCATATGCTTTAGTTATGGATTTGTTTATTGTTGCCTGTAGGTTGGTGATCCTCTTGAGAAGGCTGCACTTAAGGGAATAGACTGGAGTTATAAATCAGATGAGAAAGCCATGCCAAAAAAGTAAGCTGGAACCTTGGTTTGCTTTTGCTTTATTTAATTGGTACTCAAGATATTGTTTTCATGGTCCTTATTTTAAATAGGTTCTAATTATTTATTTCATCATGTATCCTCTGTAGCCGACCCCAAGTGATTGGGACATAAGGCTCGGTTTGGTTTGGTTTATCATGTATCCTCTGTGCTTGTGTTATTTACTGGTGACTCATCTTTCTTATAGTTGTGATGCATCTTAAAGGTTGTCCTTAAGGAAATATTGGGGGGAGAATGTGTTGAAAGAAAAAAATGTGGAGATAAAGTGCCTATTGACATATTTAAAGATGGGATAAATGGTTGAAGGTGGGCTTTTTGCATTAATGCAGGGAAAATGGTCTTTTCCTGCTCATTTACCTATTTATTCATGAACACATTGAAATTTAATGCTCCTGCTCTCGTGCTCTCTAGTTTGCTCTTGCTCTCACTATAAATCGATTCCTAAGTTGGAAGACCATGATATGGAATGAGTTGTGCAGTCAACATGGAAATAACTAAAGCGATCCGAATTGCAGCAGGCTCTTTTTGATACTATAGGTTTAGCCATCAAAAGCTATCCTAGATGTTTTTCTTGTATTTGCTTCGTTTAAAGTTTCCTTGGAGTCGGGGTAAAAACTGTGAAGGACTAATGCCTAGAGAGTGGAGTTTTACAGTACAAATGTAAGATAAGCGGACCATAATGCTTTGACAAAATTTTGTGTTCAAGAATAATGTGTTAAAAAAATGTCTTGCTTATATAAAAACTATGTTTTAGTGGAGGTCTAATTATTTAATTGAAGAGCTCTACAATTATTTAATTGAAGAGCTCTACAAGTTCCTTAATGTCTGGAGTGTTAGCTATACGAGTCCACTCTCATCATATACTGTAGACTTAGTGCATACCATGTTCCTGCTCCAGTTCGCATTGCATATACCCGTTCGATCCATGTTCAAAGTAACATGCCATCTACTACTGTGGAGTGATTGACTGATTGTTACCTTTCTTCTCTATTTTTTGATTCCTTGATACAATTAAGGTTCGGGACTTACTTTGGGAATTATAGGCACCCATCAAGTTTTAAAAAGGAGACTACAAAGTGGGTTTTTTATTCTAGTTGTGTGATAGCACTAACAATGAGTTTAGGTCGTGATATATGTCATGTTTCTTTCCTTGTATATTTTTTTATCTGGTGGACGTTTTAGTTGCTTGTAAGCAGCTCTTCACCTAGTTGCCTTGCATGTCCTTTCATAAAACGCATGCCCACTTAGTTGGCTGCATAAGAGCCACATCCCTTGCGTCTTGTTACTAATAAACGGCATACATATCACTTCTCATTTTTTATTAGTTGCATGCTGGCCATTTGTCTCCGTTTCTTTCACATATCCTTCTCTTAACCCCAATTTCATTCAACTTGAAGCAATTGCCAAGCTAATAACTTCTTTTTTGGAGACTAAATTTTTGGAATTGATTATTTTCTTTTCTTCCAATTAAATTACATTTTAGAACTTCGTTTTGAGCCCTCTAACTTGCGGATTTTGAGCTTGCTGGAAGTTCAGTTAACAGTCACAGTACTCGATCTTTGGTTGATCCTGGGTTACTGGGGTCCACCTTGGGTTGCAGTTAACGTTCCTATGCATGGGAATTGCCGTTTCCATCTGCACATGAATTATGCATAATAAGAAAATAGTCAACTTTCTTTAAAGCTACCAAAATTTCCTGTAAGGTCTGCAGCCCTGGTAACTAGTATGTTGATAACGCTGTTCAAAAATAAATAAATAATATATATATACACACACACACACACACAGAGTCATTTTCAAATGAGGAGGTTCTTATTTTAGTTAAAATAAGGACCTCCCCATTTCTCCCATTTCTTGATCGAATTTCGATGATCTGAGTCGCTCAATGTGTACAGAACGTGTTTTTAAAGGTACCCGCTTGAAATCGGCAAAAAAAAATGACAGGGAAGGGCTTCATCCGAGCCATTTTGCTTGGACGAAGCCCTTTCTAGTCATTTTTTTTTGCTGATTTCTCGCGAGTACCTTTAAAATCACATTTTGAACACATTGAATGGCTCAGATTATCAAAATTCGATCTGAAAAGGGAGGTCCGCATTTTATTAAGGTGGTCCTTACGGGAAGTGGACTGTATGTATGTATGTATGTATGTATGTATATATATATAGAGAGAGAGAGAGAGAGAGAGAGAGAGAGAGAGAGAGAGTCCGTTTCACATGAGGGGGTCCTCATTTGAAACAAACCGATATATCTATTTGCGCGAATAGTTTTTCCGCGAATCCAGACCATTGAAAACACAATCCAACGGCCTGAAAAGAAAGTCCGAATTTTGTGGTTTGTCCGGGATCTCTGACTGGATCCGGACTGTGTGTGTGTGTGTATGTAGTATGTTGATAACTGTGACAATAAGAGTGGCAATGGAAGTTGAACCTTGTAAATGTTATCTTTTTGGCCTGAAACTTACAGCCTGTTTGGAACTTGGCAAAAGGAAAAGAGAACTTTGAGGGAAGTATAGAGAAAATTTTACTGTGATTGATTCTATGTTTTGTTATTTTCTTCCTTGTTTCCTCTCAACCCAAACATGGGAAAATATCTTCCCCTTCCTTTCTTTTGTCTAGGTTCCAACGAACCCTTAGTATACTCTTATGCCTAAATTCATTACTCATTGTATTACACATAATCACCGAATCACTAGGAATTCAAGCTTGATGAGTTAGTGCTTTGAAATGAAATTGCATTATGTTATAACTTGAAAGGTTAAGGGTTTAAGTTGTGTTTACGAGGGTATAAAAAAATTGCATAATAAACTTTTTGCTCCTAGATGTCTTATGGTTTTCCAGGGTTAGTTTGCGATGTAAATGTTGCATACAAACTCGCTTGTTTATCACTTGATCAGCTTTTGTAAAACGGTTCTTTTCACGAAGTTTCTCCCTCATCAATTCTTGAATTATGGTGACCCTTTCTTCTTGGAGTCCTAATTTTTTCTGACAATTCCCAGGGGGAGTGGTAATGCTGTTCAAATTGTGCAGAGACACCACTTTGCATCTCACTTGAAACGAATGGCAGTTGTTGTTCGTATTCAAGAGCAATTCCTTGCTTTTGTGAAGGTATTTAGTTCTTTTCTTTTATTTTATTTCCCTTCTTCTGTTGTGATAGTGAATGGATGCATGGAAGTGTGATTTATAAACTGAATGGATACATCATACATGGAAGCTTGATTTATTAATTCTGGACTTTTTAATTTACCTTATATGACTTGGGAATTTTTGGAAACTGTCCATATATTTATGAAGGGTTTCTGTCATTTCTTGCTTTCAAATTCTTATGAATGCAGATCTTGTGTTCAGTTGTTAGTATGTCATCTTTTCTTTTTTTGTCTATGAGAAGATATCCAGAGATAAGAAGTTAAATCAATACTTTCAATTCGACGTCATGTAATGGCTTATGTGCGATTGATTGGATAATTACAAGAATCCAATAGTTGATTACTGGCCCATCAGCTCCTACATTTGAATTAACACAGATGTCCTTTTGCCACATTACTGTGGCCCGATGAAGAAGTTGTTTTTCCTGTCGAATATTGACCTTCCTTATTTATAATATAGTAGCAACTTCAAAGCACTGGAGTAAATATAGAAACTGGTTAGGCTACGAATTTTCCAAGAATTATCACTTAATAAAAGGTTAATGTTGGGTAGTTAGGTCATTTGAATTTATGATTGGATATTTCCAATTGTGGAACCCATTTAAATGTGAACCTTTCGTAAACATGTGTGTTGGTACGCATTGGAGTAATTGTGGAACCTATCTAACTCGATTTTGTTCTGTTTCTGGCAACAACGTAGCAACTATTGCTATACTCGATAGATACCTGACCCCAGGAAAAGCAATAGAACATGCAGTTCCGTTTTGTTCTTTGTTGTGTATACTGCTTTCCTTTCCATGTATGTTAAACTTTCATTTCCCCCTTGTTCCAGGGTGCTCCAGAAACCATCCAGGAGATGCTCATTGATTTACCTCCTTCTTATGTTCAAACCTACAAGAAATACACACGTCAGGGTTCTCGAGTTTTGGCCCTGGCTTACAAGTTCCTTCCAGAAATGACAGTAAGAGTAGTCCCTTTCTGTGATGATCTCTTTTGGATATTCCCCTCTTACTTTTCTCATTTTTCCTTCTTGTTATTATTGGTTATTTTATTATGATGTTTATTTTGTGAACATTTGTGTGAGTTATTGTGCCTCAAAGTAAATCTATCTTTGTTGGCTGTTTTTTAAATTTGAACTTCGGTTTGAACATCACTTCAATCATGTATGTTTCAATTGATGCGGGTTTTGATTAATGTGGTGATGTTTGGCTATGTTTTCGTTTACAGTAAAAGACGGAGAAAATGGCATCACTTTTCATATTTCAAAATTTATGGAAGCCCATAAAAAAGTTGATGATTTTGGAAAGGCAAAAAAATGGGAAAAAGTTCATCAAAAACAAATTTTCATTTCCCTCCCCATCATCTCCGGCCTCCTGCCGCCACTTCTAATCACCATGTCGCCCCCACCTTGGGCCACCAATTATCGCGACCTCCTGGGGACCCTCCACCTCCAACCACCACTTCCCGCTGCTGGACACCGCCTCTAGTGACCTGGTAACTCTTGCGGCAACTGTTCAACCTCAGGCTATAGCTTGAGTGACCCTTCCGGCGAATGCCTCACCTCTGAACACCACTTTGGTTGTTCCGCCGTGACTCCCTTTCCGCTAGCCATCCCTCCAGCCAGCCCCACACCGGTTTTCAAAACAAATGCGAATTGCGTTTGCACTAACAATGTCAATTAATTATAGTGAATAAGATAGGGAAAACTAACTTTTGGATTTTAGCTTAAATTTGCTGTTGTCAAACCCTCCGAGCTTTGTGCTTTGTTTCTTTAACAGCCTAGTATCGCTCCCACACTTCAATCCACGATTGATCCTCTCTCTCCCTCTCTCTCTCTCTCTCTCTCTCTCACACACACACACACACACACAATATGTAGTCATGGAAGTTGAAATATACTGGAGCATAGGGTCTTTTTTAGTTTCTTACTACCATCTCGTTTATGTATGTTCCTCTGTTTAACTTCTTGTGGAATTTCTTTTACTCAATGAAGGTCAGCGAAGCTAGAAGCTTAGATAGAGATCTTGTGGAGAGTGGGCTTACTTTTGCTGGTTTTGCGGTAAAATGATCGTTCCGTTCTCTACAATGAATTGTTGGTTAGTTGTTACCTTTTTCATTATATTTTGTTGGTTAATGCTTTGTCTCTGAATTCCAGGTATTTAATTGTCCTATTAGAGCGGATTCAGCCACTGTGTTGGCCGAGCTGAAAGGATCATCACATGACTTGGTGAGTTGTGTTTCTTTATCCTGGTGTACATAGGTTCCACATGTTCTATTTTCTAGTTAACTTGTTTGATTTTGCAAGTTGGACTTATTGCCAAAGTGACTTAATTTGCCCTGTGTTGCAATTTAAAAGTGGAACTTGGAACACTGTGTTAACTGTTAGAGAGTATGGAAATGGTGGAGGTAGTCCTTAATCACACATGCTCCCCTTTTTTTCAGGGAGGGCAACACAGAGAGAAAATACAAAAAAGTAGAGCTAATGAAAGTCTCAAACTCCGATTGACAAAGGATTATCTATCCCAGGACTCTGTGTCCTCAAGTCCTCGAACTAATCCTGAAAAAACACATGCATTCTCCTCCAACCAAAATAACCTGACAGCTTGAGAATGTCACACAATAATACCTATGACAACATCACTTGTTGAATAACATCTAGTCCACACTCTAGGACTAAGCTGAAGGGAAGAAGATGCTAAAGCCAGTACATGGTTAGGGAAATAGCGGGCACAACACTGGCTGTGGTTTGTGTTTTTGGAGCTTTTGCGATTGTAGGGGTCCATTTTGGTGGTGAAGCATTTGAATTCTTCTTCGCTTTCATTTAGCAGTGAGGTCACTAGTGGTTCTTGTAGCTTTCTATAGCACTGTATATAGCCCTAGTTCCCCAACTCTGTTCAATAAAGGAAGTTTCGAGATATATAAGGATTACCTCTTTCATGCCCACCTAAACATATTACCAGATAAAAAAAATGAACACCAATATTGACACTTCGATTTCTAAAACATGGGATACGAATGTTGAAAGCAATTATCTAATCCTGTTAAACATCTATATTATGAGTATTATTTCTTCAAGAGTTTTATTTTTTTTCTTGCAGGTTACTTCCTGAGTTGTAAACTTAGTTGTATTTAATTGAACACAACTCCGTTTCAGGTGATGATTACTGGTGATCAAGCTCTGACAGCCTGTCATGTTGCTTGTCAAGTTCATATTATTTCAAAACCAGCTCTGATTCTTGGTCCATCAAAGAATGGTGCGGGATATGAGTGGGTTTCGCCAGATGAGAGTGAGAGTATCGGTTATAGGTAAGATACAAACGTTTTAAGTTCAAGTCTCTCTCTCTCTCTCTCTGGGGATTACTGGCTTTATTTGAAGCCTTGTTTTACATACCCATTTTGGTGCTTAGCATTCCATTCCTTTGTCTCTCTCTCTCTCTCTCTGGGGATTACTGGCTTTATTTGAAGCCTTGTTTTACATACCCATTTTGGTGCTTAGCATTCCATTCCTTTTGTCTCTCTCTCTCTGGGGATTACTGGCTTTATTTGAAGCCATGTTTTACATGCCCATTTTGGTGCTTAGCATTCCAATCCTTTTGTAACTATAATCCATTCCTCTGGGGTCAATACTAACTCCTTGGGTTTCATGGCCATCCGTAGATAAATCCTTGAGTGTCCTCTTGTCGTTGCCAATGATTCCTTGTTTTATTCAGGGTGCTGTTTTGACTTGCTGGGCCCATTTTGTAAAACTTTTCAATTCTTGTGATTAATTTTGTTAGATAGTCGTTTGAATTTGTTATCTTATTCATTACTAGTACGGAAGATGTTGAAGCTTTATCAGCAACTCATGATCTCTGTATCGGGGGCGATTGCATTGCAATGTTGCAGCAGACTTCAGCTGTTCTTAAAGTCATCCCATATGTGAAGGTTCTAACTTCTTCCCTATTACCATATGTTGAAGCTTGTACTTCATGACAGCCTCTTTAAGAAAAATCGTGCTTTGTTTATCAGGTTTTTGCTAGAGTTGCTCCTGAACAAAAGGAACTCATCATGACAACCTTTAAAACAGTGGGGAGGATAACATTGATGTGTGGTGATGGAACTAATGATGTTGGAGCTCTCAAGCAGGTAAAGCAGTAGGATTCTGATTCAGTTTGGCACATTCTATAGTATGTTCCATTTTGCGTATAGATGAGATGATGCATAGTTGGACATTTATTTGCTATCTTTTGCATGACTTTCGGCTTCGTTTGGACCAGGAAAAAAGCTAGGGCTTGGAATTTTTTTGAAAGGTTTTATAACGTTTTTTTGGAAGTTTTT
The DNA here is from genome assembly GCA_025413875.1 of Rhododendron molle. NCBI lineage: Eukaryota > Viridiplantae > Streptophyta > Magnoliopsida > Ericales > Ericaceae > Rhododendron > Rhododendron molle. The sequence goes on along the minus strand of CM046389.1, from coordinate 10,097,057 downwards.
GGAATGTCTTCTCTATTTCAGCACAAAAGTTACTTAAACAACTTGGCAAAAAAATTACCGGGAAAAAGCTCTACCTTTTTCTCATTAAGTTAAACAGCCAAAAAGCTTGCTTTAGACATTCCAAATAACTTTCTTGCCTTTTCTTTTTTATGCTTCTAAAAAGGCCAAAAGCTCAATTTTTTGGACATCCCTAAATGACTAATTCCTCCTCTTCGTAATAAGTTCCTCGTAGTTTTAATTTTTTCTTATTTATTTTATTGATAGATTCCTTTTTCTTTTAGGCCCATGTAGGAACAGCTCTTTTGAATGCAATCCCGCCTCCTACAAAGACCGAAAAGCCGCCTTCTGAATCATCGTCAAAAGATGAAATTGCAAAGTCTGCCAAGTCAAAGAAACCAAAGCCTACTATGGAGTCAGGCAAAGTGCCAAGCGTAAATGGAGAGGGCTCTTCAAAGAGCAGAGTAGTTGCAAAGTCAGAATCCTCTTCACACTCGGCCGGTAGTAACCGTCATTTGACTGCTGCCGAGGCCCAACGGCAAAAGTTAAAGAAGCTCATGGACGAGCTAAATGAAGGCGAAGGTGATGGTCGATCCGCTCCAATTGTCAAACTTGGTGATGCATCAATGGCATCCCCGTTCACAGCAAAGCATGCTTCAGTGGCCCCCACCACCGACATAATCCGCCAGGGCCGAAGTACCCTTGTCACTACCCTGCAAATGTTCAAAATACTTGGTCTCAACTGCCTCGCGACCGCCTACGTTTTGAGTGTAATGTATCTGGATGGTGTCAAGTTGGGTGATATTCAGGCAACCATTAGTGGGGTATTCACTGCCGCCTTTTTCCTATTTATTTCGCATGCACGACCACTTCCCACCCTTTCAGCAGAACGGCCCCACCCCAATGTCTTCTGCCCTTACGTGTTCCTCTCTCTCCTCGGACAGTTTGCGGTCCACATCCTTTTCTTGATCTCATCAGTGAAAGAGGCAGAGAAATACATGCCCGATGAATGTATTGAACCGGATTCTGAATTCCACCCAAATTTGGTTAATACTGTTTCATACATGGTGAGCATGATGATCCAGGTGGCAACTTTTGCAGTGAATTACATGGGGCACCCTTTTAACCAGAGTGTGACGGAAAACAAACCGTTTTTGTACGCCCTTTTGGCCGCTGTTGGGTTTTTTACGGTTATAACCTCAGACTTGTTCAGGGGCTTGAATGATTGGATGAGGTTGGTCCCTTTGCCGAGGGGATTGAGGGACAAGCTGTTGCTTTGGGCCTTCTTAATGTTCTTCGTCTGCTATACGTGGGAGCGATTATTGAGGTGGGCTTTCCCCGGTAAGATCCCTGCTTGGAGGAGGCGGCAACAGGCGGCTGTAGCTAACTCAGAAAAGAAACGCCTCTAAACTGATACTAGCTGATACGAAGCAGACCGTATCAGCAATTTTGGCAGATGGAAACATTTCGGAAAGAACAGTAGCAGTTGAATGATTAACCTTGTATCGTTATTTTGTTACATTTAAGGTTTTCTTCCCTAGAGAAGGGAATTTAAGATGAATTTTGTGTCCCCCATTCTTTCTTTTTTTTTTTTGAAGGGGTGATTCTGTAATGCTAGCTGAAATTTATGTTTGTATTTGCTATTCTTGTTGGATGCTTAAACCAAGCTAAGGCCGTTCTCCCTTTCAATTTGGTGTATCTGTGATGGTTTAGAATTGGTAAATATAGCACAAAAAGTAAATTACTCCACGTGAAGAATCTGATTTTGCTCTTCTTTTTGTTCTCTCTTGAGTTGCGTTTGGATCACGGATTTGTGGAGAGACAGGAAAATGGGTAAACTATGTACACAACATGCTTGATTTCACGTTTGTTTCCATAATCATACACAATAACAAAACAATAAACCTGTTTTATGTAAGATATAGCGAAAATTGTGTTCCGGTTACTCGGAATAGATCTGTTTTATGTAAGCATATAGCGAAAATTAGACTTGTTTTATGTAAGCATATAGCGAAAATTGTGTTCCGGTCACTCGGAAAATTGTGTTCCGGTTACTCTGAGAATTCAATGAAAACAACATACCCTAGAAGAATAACCAAAGAGATGCATCCAAATTATCAAAACAGCTTTCGCACAAAAATGATGGTAATGGTTAATTTTGGTTTTCCAGTATTTTGTTTCTCTTAGCATGTGATATTAAGTTAATAAGGACACATCTACAAAGAAAATGAAAACAATGGCTAACAGATTACTCCTGGAAAATATCATTACAAAATAGAATGGCTGACCAAATTAATGCTTTGACATCAACATCTGTTTCTTTAAGAAATGAACTTTTTCCTACTATAGTACATGAGAAAGTAACCCTGATACATATACATAAACTCTGTAGAATTTCAAACTAATGTTTCTTCGTATGCCATGAAGTGGGTCTATTTAACCTACCAATGAAGCCGATAACTGGCAGCTTGCATAAGCGGGTGAGCGAAGTAAGCACCCAAAGTCAATGCAGTGATGGTTAAATACGGCAAACGGACGAACTCTTTGTAGTAATCTTTGGGCAACTTCTGACGGCCATCAAGAATAGCTGCAAATGGAAAAACACTTGTTCGGCTCTTCACGGTTTCAAAGGCGTCGCCATATCGTATAGCTAGCCTCCTATCTCCGTTCCAAACGCCAAATAAATGGTGCCCTATTAGCCCGATGGAGGCAGCCACTGCAACAGAGTTGCCAATCCAGATTGTGTGTGCCAAGCACCAAATCACTTGGCCAACCATCTGCAGGTGAAATATACCGATAAACCCGTAGCAGACAGAGGCTATGATCCTTAAGAGTCAAAATAACCTAAGATGAATCGGGTGTCTATACATCACATGTTTCATCTAACTGCTTAGCCTATGAATAGTAAGAATGGGAAGTCAGCAGTATAGATATGTGTGATCTAGTACATACCTGTGGGTGCCGAGTTATTCTCATGATACCAGTCTCCCAAAGATGCATTTTAGGCTTGTCAACGGCTGCTACCTCTAGTAAATTAAAAGTTGACGGATAGAGGAAAAAGAAGGAAATAAAATTAGCAAGCCACATGACTTCATGTAAACCCGGAACACTTTGCAGCTGCCATAACTGTACACCATCATATCTGTGGTTGATGAAGTATACCTGAACCACAAACAAGTGAAACGTCAATCAATTTGGATTGAAATTTGATTACAAAGTAGGATAGATAACCTTTGTAAGACCATCAAAAAAGAAAAGAAAGAGCAGAAGTAAAAATTTGTAAATCTCCCAGCTCATAACAGAAGGTCGAGAACTCACAACAGTACTAACAGCCAACGGAAGAGAAGTCCCCGCAAACAAAACACGGAATGCACGTTCTCCAATAAGTTTCTCGCCTTTATCTCTGAAACTAGCCAAGCCACTGTGGACAGCGGCAAAAATGAGAATAAGAATAAACATAGCAACCTGCAAAACAATGTTTAGATGCTCAGCCTTCAATAACCATAAATCTGAATATTACCAAGGGCAAAATAGCACATAGCACCCACTGTTATTACAAAGCAAACGAAAAGAAAATACCGAGCCACCAAACCTTTTGTATACTAAATATTAAAACCAGCATATGCATGAATAACAGATTAACAGTAGAGAGAACAGTCATTCTCGCAATGTTTCTGCATAAGCATGAGAGGAAAGACTTCTCGCAATCTATTTGGTGAACTCTAAACTTAGCCCAAAGCATCTCAAGCCCTTATTCAATTTTTTACCCAAATTTGAGTAAAAGCTTCGTGTTATAAGAAGCACTCCAATGGGCAAGTTCCAATCTAAAAGGTTCATTGCCAATCAAAAAATAAATAAAAATCTAAGAGGTTCATTAATGGCATAGTTGTAAATTTAAGCGGGAGAAAATGGCCTTCAAAATTTGAGTAAGGATTTGAGTCTCCCTTTGTTTGGTTAAAAATTTGAGTAAAACCCGGTTGGGAGTGAGATTTGACAGATTAAATCAGTTTGGTTCTGAGTTTAAATTACAGTAAGGGCTGGAGATGGTATTCTTATCCCATTTGTAATGCACATTTTGTCATTTTTTTTTCAGCAAACCAACCACAGAGAATTTCAAGACCAGAGTAGGGTTCGATTCTTGGGGTCATGCCGCAAGAAAGTAATTTCTTCTGAATTCCCCACTTCCGGCGGGGATGGTCTGCCTTTGACCGGACCGGAGAGGGGATAAGTCCCGACTGTCGAACCAAAAAGAACTTTGTAAAGAGTACTTTCATTACCATTACATTCTAGCTTAATTCCACTCAACCAAACACTACCTTAATCCAAAACTGATGAGTTCACAAGCAAACAAATTCTTGAAAGCTTACACGTACTTCTGTTTTCAGTGGCCAAAAACTAAATAATCACCTCCTAAACAAAATGGCATCCTAATAGTAATTGCTATTGCAAAAAAATTGGGATGATGCTCAAAAACATGCTCTCCAAGGAATGGTTAGGTAACAAGTAAAAAGCTCACCTCATGGCTTCCAGAAACGCTGTAAACGGAATCGACAAAAGCTTTTCCGAATCCAGTAGAGTTATCAATCCAGACCACGTCGAGCACGAATAGCACAACGCCCAAAACCCCAGTAAAATAAATCCAAGACGTAATCTTCTGCTTGCCCAAATCGAATTCCGCCGAATCCTCCCCCGCAAAAACAACCTCCTCCTCCGCCGTTTCTCCGATTTCGGACGCGCCGGCGCGTGTCTTTTGGGAAATTCTCGGGGGTTGCGGCGAATACGGGTTGTTCTTGACTAGGAAGGGTGGAGTAGATTTGGGGGTCGGTAGGGTGATTTTGGGGGCAAATGTTCTTTGCTTGGTGGGGAAGTGAGAGAGGGGTGCGAAGGGGTTTGAAAGGAGGAGAGAAGTGGCCATGTTTGCAGAGAGAGAGAGAGAGAGAGAGCGCCCGCGCGCTCACCATGTACTAGGCCGAGAAGAGTGGCCAGATCGGCCGCTCGCACCGCTGCGTCTTTCATTCCTGTAGGGACCAGTGAGCTGAATCGAATAATGTGCCTAGGAGCGCAAGCATGAAAACGCCTTTTAAAAAATTCTCACAAACAACTAGAATTGGTGAGTGTTATGATTGAAAGCGTGAGGGAGATCATTTCAAAAAATTATGTGACCAAGATAGTGAGTAATTTTACTCACCGGGGATTTGGCTACTGTCATGTCGTACATCACTCAACGCACGTTTTTGTGAGGGTTCATATATCTTTTGTATTTGAATTCCACAGAAAAATTGCGTGGCGATTCTCCAACACCATTTTTTTTTTTTTCCAATGCATGGTCATTGAATAGTTGGTGGTATTTCTTTTTGAGTGATGCGAACAATTGTTTTGGTGCAATAAATATACTCCACATAGTTGAATTGTGTTTATGAAAACTCACAAAACATCAGTATTTACCATTATTCTCTATAGCAGGTGTATAAATGTTAATTATACTAAGTATCATTTTGGAATGACTATATTAACCACATTTGAATTGCCTTTCTAAAATTTAGGTAGCCAAGGTGAAAGATTTTCGACACAAACACAACGGTGGAGGCCACTGAGAGGGACTGAATCATTTTTTCATTGTCACGGTAACTTGTTTTTCCAAACAAAAACAAAAACAAATGGTTTTGTTAGTTTGAACTTTGAACAAAAACAAGCAAGTTTATGGGCCTAAAAAAAGAGTTGAGAGACCAAACGGGTCGTATGGGCCTGTCCTGCACCATTGACAAAGAGTTGAGAAAACCAAACGGGTTGACTTGGTTTATGGGCCTGGCCTGCACCCAATACAACACCATTATCCAGGCTGATTTCATTTTGGCCCGCCCGAAACGGTGCAAACTGACGATAGTTCTGTCCACCCTCCTTTAAAGAGAGTAAACATTACCGTTTCTGTGATTTGTGGAAATTGTGTAAGTTTTACCACAAACTAACTCATTATTACCAAAATGTGTATTGATTCCGTAGACCCTACATAATTTTTACCAATTACAAGGAGGCTAATGTTTGCTCTCTTTAAAAGAGGGTGAACAAAATTATTCTCGTTCAAACCGGAGGCTATTGTGATGCATGTCTGGTTCATTTCGTAGGCGTCGGTGTTATGGTGATCATTTGCAATAAGTGGAGACTATTTGAAAATCAATTAGGGTCATCTTCACACACAAATTTGTTCTAGTATGACTCATTTATTAACAGTAATATACGTCAGTCATTTTCAAGCACATCGATCGCCTCCATTTTGACATTTTTAAGAAATGTGTGTTAAAAGATCTATTATATGACCATAAAAAGTGTAAAATGTGGGATCCATAATTAATAATATGAGTGGTAGGCAGAAAATGAAAACAAAAATATATACTCCATTAAACACGTTAAAGTGTTTTTTTAGTGGTTGCTAATGAATAAAATAATTTAAAAAAAAAAACCCAATATATATATATATATATTTTTTTTTTTTGAGTACATGTACTTTGAAGAAGGGTATGATTTTAAAGAAAATCATACTCCAGGCTACATGTACTTGCAAAATACTGTAATTAAGGGCTGTGATTTTAAAGGTTAACTTTTAAAGGGGCTATATTTCATTTCATTCATACGAGTCTCGAGATCGATTAATTGTATTTCACACAAATAATTCGTTTTTTTTTTTAAGAACATGCAAAAAGAGTTGGTCGTTAGTATTGTTAGTGAGACTTCATCATTGGTCTTGTGCATGTGGATATATGGTGCCTTCTAACTTAACTACCATCCCTCTTGCATTCTAAATGGATTGAAGTAAGCTCGGAATGAACCCTCGGGAAAGAACCCCAAGGGTGAGTTCAGTATGTGTTACAATTAGTCATGGTTTGATTCTTGGGATTAGACTGTAAGAAAATATTTTTTCGTAAATTTCTCAATACCGATGTGAAGGACCTACTTGTGACTTAATTGAAGAGAGATTTAATAAAGATACATGTAAGTTGGCCTGAACACCTCAGACCAGGACAAAAAGCGCACAAAACCCCATTGAACTTGTTTGTCTTGGATTTCAAAATCCCTACACATGATTCTTAATAAATTTTCTCTATCTATCTCGCAATTCTAAGTAGGATTCCAGTTCCCCCTCTCTCTCTCCAAACAAAGCTAGCATAAATAATTGCTGCTTTGCCTCTTTCGATACAGAAAAGATAGGATATCGGAAAAGAAAACACAAAACTCTCGAAAGAAGCAAAATCGGACGATCCAGATTTCTGTTAAAGTGAATCTGAACCGTCCAGCTTTGCTTCCTCCGCAGTTTCTGTTTTCTTTTTTGTTCGATACCCATTCAATGTCAACTGGGCATCTTGGTAGACAAAGCCCTCATCCTCAGAGCGAGTACGCAGTATTCCTACTCGCTGGCGAGTACACTAAACGACGACCCCAACACAGGAGTCTGAAATGTAAGTAACCGTCTAGTTTTGGAAGCATGTGTGACTAGAGAGAGAAAAAAAGAGGAGAGAGAGAGAGAGAGAGAGAGAGAGAGAGCGTCACGCCTTCCGCGCCAGTAGTCTGCTAAACGACGAACCCATTTTGATTGAGTAGTACTCACAGTACCCTGATTCCCCCTATCCCCACCACCACCTGCCCCACCAAAAGCAGTTATAGAGAGAGAGAGAGAGAGAGAGAGAGAACCAGAGTCATTGTCATTGCCCTCTTGCAGCTGTTTTTAGAGAGAGAGATCACGCCTGTGGTTCGACGTAGCTTCGTCATGATCATGAGCAGTAGCTTTGACTAAAGAGGATAGGAATCTCTCCTCTTTCTATTAAGCTTTCAAAAGCTAACTCGAGAGAGGTTCAACCTCAACCTCATTTGTTGCTATCTAGCTAGCTAGCTAGCTCCTGTTTCTGCCTCATCTTCTACAGAGACAGAGAGGGAGACATGTTTTTGAGCTGAATCGGAACCACTGCGTTTCACAGAAGGGTGAGTGTTGCAGCGATTTGTACGTACAGGTTATTTTTCGTTTTTTTAGTTTTTGGGAGCTATTTTATTCAGGTTTTCAATTTTATGGATTTGTTCCCCCTTTTGTTTTCTGAATCTCGTGAGATTTCCATCGTTGAAATGTTTGATTAATTTGCTGAATCTCTCCTCTTAGTTTTTCGTTGTAATGGCGGCTACTTCTGATTCCTACGCGTGGTGTGTGTGAATTTGTTTATTTAGCTTTATTCTACCCACGAATGAGGTAAACCTGGTTATGTGTCTTCAGAGAGAGAGAGAGAGGAATCTCCAATGCTTTCTCAATTGTGTCGAAATGCATTTTTTTGTGTGCATAAAGGTCCTATTTTTTAATGGTGAAGAGAAGAACAGGTTGAGAAAGAGGTCAGAAATAAGAATGTATTTTTGTGGGACTCACCAAGAAAAAGACATGAAATTTGACTTGAGAGCTAAATCATGTCCCAAAATTTACACAATTTTCATAACGAAATCGTAATTTGGCTACGTGTTGGTAGAGATTTTTTTTTTTTTTTGTGTGTGTGGAACATTGTTGAACTGTGATTTTACGCAAGCAAAATTAGTTATGCTCTGGGGTTTTTAAATTCATTTGTGTAGTGGAAGAGCATGATAGAACCCTGGAAGTGAATATTAAATTGATTCATCCATGGGTTGGGGTTCCTAGAATTTGTCAACTTGTATCTAGCTTCTCTTGTACAAAGATCTGAGATTTAGGGCTTTGCTCTCTTTTGAGGAATCTATCAGATTCGGTCCTGAGTGAAAACTCATGCTACTGCTGCTTTAGGCCTCGAAAATTAACTTAAGTGAAAACTCATGCTACGGCTGCTTTAGGCCTCGAAAATTAACTTACTTTTAGGGGTTCTCCTACTTTAGTACTCCTTAGAACATATCAATAAAAAACAGCCTCATCTTTAAACTTTGCTTTAGGTCCCGGAAAAGTCAAGGCCGGCTCTAGAACCCAAATGCTATCAACTCTTTTGGAATTAGTCTATATAGGGTTTTGCTCATACTTCAATTGAGCTTCCTCTCTGGTGGACGATGAAATTGGTTCAAGAAATTTATCAAAATGCGTGTAATCTGCCCATACTTGATTTATAAAATAACATGTGACCGTATCTCCATATATGAATCATAGAATGTACAATAAAATATATCTTTTGTATTGTGTGCCCAGAAAACAGAGAACTAGTGGGGGCCTTGCTTACAATAATGCATATGGGTTTTGTTCCTTTCTGGGTTTTGCGGTGCTCTGTCAATCTTTCTCGAGCCCAATGCCTCTCTGCATAAAGTTACCCCAGCTTTTCCGGGTTCTTTGTTCTCCACTTCCCTCTACCACTCACAACATTCCAATCCCCAGGCTTGTTTCTTTCTGTTCTTTTATAGCTCATTGGTTCCTTTTATGTTGTGTGGGCATGACACTGAGGAGTTTGCACTTCACATAAATAATATACAGCACTGTTTGGTTGAAGTTTTCAGAATCAGTTGGTGGAAGACTTATCATTAATATTTTGAATGTCGATTCTTCTTGAAACTTTTTTAAAAACCATTTTGAGAAAAAAACCACTTTCTAAAAGATGAGAAAGATATGGAAATGATGAGTATCCTTATTTCTATATAGTAGTTCATGAGAAGTTATTTTGCGAAACTAATTCTGAAAATAACAACCACGCTGGAGTTTTCAAGGATTTATTAATGGGTGATGTTTTGTCCCATTAGAACTTCAGGCCTTCTCTAGTAATTGCTTCTCTGGCGCTAAACACTTCATCTCTGGCGCTAAACACTTCACAGATGGATCACCGCATACTTCTTTAATTACGCCAGTAATTGCCATCTTAATTGTCATCCTAGTTTCAACTGCCTTCAAGTGACCAAGTCTCTCCCTCTCTGTGGTCTCTCTCTTTCTCCTATAGCAACGATCTTTTCCATTCCTAAAGAACTTTAAACCCAGATTTCTGTGAAGAAAAAAATTTGGTGTTGATGCATCAGAATTCGGAGGTCATAAGTCGTTTTTAGTCCCTGGGCTAATTGAGTCCCATGTACAAAGACTCCAGACTATTTGGAAAGGGACAATTTTTTTTCTTCCTATTTCTGTTATCAGTCAGTGTTCAATTTTCTCCTATTTTCGTTTTTTGTTGGGTCAGAGGGGATGGAGGAGAAGGGTGGTGGTGGTTGGTCTGTTATGGATGCAGAAACACCAGACAAACGACTTGCACTTATGCTAAAGCTTGAACTTAACACCAACATGAGCATGCTTGTTTTGCTGTTTAATTAATCCTTCAATTCTTTAACCTGAGAGTCTCTGCATTAGCATTTGTACGGTTACTCTGTAGAAATTGCATTTTGGGCATTGTTATATATTCACTCAAAGTAATTATTTTTCTTGGTGTTCTACAGGGAACTGCTTTCATTAGGAGTATTGTCTGTGATTGAGCTTGAGACTGAAGTGATGCTGAAACTGGAGCTAGTAAACCTAGCATGGAGGTAATGTAGAACCATAGATACAGCTTTTAGTTCGATTTGGAACTGCTGAGATGTCAATTTTTTTTTACAGGCAAACTACTGAGATGTCATTAATTCGTATTTGTGGAAAATTTCATGTTTGGTGTTATCTTTCATATGTCCTGATACAAAGTGGGGTTCATATGTCCGCACCTTGTAATACATTCTTAGTGGACCTGCACACAACTATGAATGGGAAATATCCAATTGAAGGAAGAAACACTTTTGTTCGTATGAGCAAGATTGTTATTAAAAATAGTCAGCTTCATTCTTTGATTGTCAATTTGTTTAATCAAGCATATCATTGGAAATGTGGATGCTTTCTCAAGGGAGTTAGAATGATGTACATTATAGACTAAAATGGATGAAAGGGCAATCTGTTATCGTTGAATCGATATCATCTGCTCGCAATTACCATGAGATTTGTAATGGTGATCGTTAAAGACATTCTTCATCATTCTTTTTGTTTTGGCTGATGCTAAGTTGGTTGAACGAAGTTGTGCTCTTCATCCTTCTTTTGACTGATCAATTAGAAGAATATTCAATCTGATGGAAATTTTCAATTGGCAAATAAGAAGTTAGAAGCAAATCAGGCGGATAATTGCTGGATCATGTCTTACTATTTGTATGATGCTGACCTGCCCTGGAATTCTTTATGTGGGAATATCTAAGCGGTTTTGATACATAATAGTATGATGACCACATTTTCGCTTACAAACATCTCCAGCATGTTTTGCTCTATGCAATGTTAAATTAGTATCTGAGCAGCCCATTTTTCTTGTTGAAAACATGCAAGGACAGAACATCTTTTCTTTTCATTCTGGATTGTTTCTCAAGAATCTCAACCTTATCAAGTTTGACGGTAGAACATCTTTTCGTTCTTGCATTTTTGTTTTTACTGCAAAACCTAACTTGACAAATGGGTATGCATCTGAATTTTAGTCTAAGCTTCATAGATTTGTAATTGTTGAGAGAGAAGCAGGATTTGACCTATTCAACTTTGACGAATATAATGTTTCCCTGGCAGCATCTTTTCCTGAAGTGTCTTAGGTGAAACTCTCTTGGACAAAGAAGTGCATTAACCATATAGAAGAAAACCAGGATTTGGTACAGAGGGGAAAATGCCAACTCCAAGATGGAAGGCCATTCATATCCACTTCATCATCCTCTGGTGCTTCCTGCATTCATCCTTCTCAAATGCAGTTTATGTTGGTGACATAAGTTTGTTATTTGCTCTAAGAGACACTCTTGTCCAAAGAAGAGATGTCATTCCAAGTTGGTTTGATTCAAAGATTCCCCCCTGCACCTGGACCGGCATACAATGTGAGGGTCACACAGTCCGCCAAATAAACTTATCTTGCACACTTTTACCCATGGATCTTCCTTTTCCAAACCATCTTGGAGAATTCAGATATCTGAAGCATCTTAATCTCAGCCATTGTGCCCTCACAGGACATATTCCAGAAAATATTTGGGGTCTGGAGGATTTAGAGACCCTTGACCTAAGTGATAACAGACTGTTTGGAGTTCTGCCACCAACCATTTCTAACCTGAAAAGTTTAACACAACTTGTGCTTGATGATAATAGCTTCTCTGGCAGTTTACCATCAGCTATTGGCCAGCTAAGAAACCTCACTGAACTCTCACTCCATGCAAACTCATTTTCTGGGGATCTTCCACCTGAGCTTGGAAATCTCCAAAAATTGATTTCCATCGACCTCAGTGAAAATTTCTTCTCTGGCTACCTACCTTCAAGCATAGGAAATCTTTCAAAGCTATTATACTTTGATGCAAGTCAAAATGGATTCACAGGGCCTCTATTTCCAGAAATCGGAAAGTTGGCGACACTTAGGCATCTTGATCTTTCGTTGAACTCGTTGACTGGAAATATACCAATGGAAGTGGGGAACTTAAGTAGCCTAGATTCATTGAATGTGGAAAACAACTTCTTAAATGGAGCAATACCCACAACAATTGGCAATCTGGGAAATCTAGAGGTTCTTAATCTCCAGGGTTGCAGATTCACAGGAAATGTACCAGAAGAAATCTCTAAGCTGTATCAGTTGACTTACTTGAATATAGCACAGAACAATTTTGAGGGAGAAATTCCGTCAACCTTTGGAAAACTGTTGAATCTGGTTTATTTTCTTGCTGCCAATGCAGGACTGAGCGGAAGGATTCCAGGTCAACTAGGAACCTGCAAGAGGCTGAAGATTCTGAATTTGTCCTTCAATTCATTATACGGTCCATTACCAGATGGGCTTTCGGGCCTTGAATCAATAGACTCAGTCATACTTGATTCCAACCGCCTTTCAGGGCCAGTGCCAGAATGGATTTCCAAATGGAAGCAAGTTGAGTCTATAATGTTGGCGAAGAACTTGTTTAGGGGATCTCTACCACCTCTCAATCTTCCATCCTTGACCCTACTTGATATAAATGGAAACTTGCTTTCTGGTGAGCTGTCTTCAGGAATATGCAATGCTGAGTCACTTGCCATTTTGCTGCTTTCAGACAACAACTTTACTGGTAGTATAGGAAATACTTTCAGGAAATGTTTCAGCCTCACGGATTTGGTGTTGTCTGGAAACAATCTGTCTGGTGAAATACCTCCGTATTTGGGTGAGCTTCAGTTGGTTACTTTGGAGGTGTCGAAAACCAGACTATCCGGGAAAATTCCAGCTCAACTATGGGAGTCCAAAACACTTCTGGAGATTTCACTCAGTAACAATTTTCTTGAAGGTCCGATTCCATGGGCTGTTGCTAAAGCCTCCTCACTTCAGAGGTTGCAACTGGATAATAATCTCTTTGAAGGGAAAATTCCAACTTCTATCGGTGAACTAAAAAATCTGACCAATCTGTCCCTACATGGCAACAAGTTGATTGGGGGAATCCCATTGCAGCTATTCGAGTGTACGAGATTGGTGTCCTTGGACCTTGGTTCAAACAAACTGAGTGGTCCAATTCCAAAACCCATCTCGCGGCTGAAACTGATTGACAACCTTGTTCTATCCAACAACAAATTCTCTGGTCCAATACCTGAAGAAATCTGCTCCGGGTTTCAAAAGATAGCATTACCAGATTCTGAATTCACCCAGCATTATGGCATGCTCGACTTGTCGAATAACGAGTTTGTGGGGACTATTCCAGCATCAATTAAGCAGTGCATTGTGGTAACAGAATTACTACTGCAGGGAAACAAACTCAGTGGAAGTATCCCTGCTGAGATTTCAGGTCTGGCTAACTTAACACTGCTTGATCTGTCTTTCAATTCCTTAACAGGGCCACCTTTTCCCCTACCGTTCTCAATGCAAAACCTTCAAGGACTTATACTTTCTCATAACCAGTTATCTGGCTCAGTTCCTTATAATCTTGGTTCAATGGTGCCTAGCTTAGCCAAACTTGACCTCTCAAAGAACCGGCTAACCGGTTTACTGGCTTCTTCTGTTTTCGGTATCAAAACTCTAACCTACCTAGATGTCAGTTTGAATTCATTCTCAGGACCAATCTCTCTCAACTTTGGTTCCACCACCTCTCTTCTAGTCCTGAACGCAAGCAACAATCTCTTTTCTGGCACTCTAACTGACTCTCTCTCTAACCTAACCACCCTTTCCGTACTTGACATTCACAACAACTCAATCACTGGAAATGTGCCTTCTTCTCTCTCCAATCTTGCTGCCTTGACATACCTAGACTTCTCCAAAAACAACTTCCAAGGCTCTGTCCCTTGTAACATCTGTGACATAGAAGGCCTTTCTTTTGTCAACTTCGCCGGCAACAAACTCACCGGAAACATCCCACAAACTTGCACCAACCCAAAACCTTGCATTCTAGACCAACCCATTTTGCCTTCCATTGGAAAATACCCGCCGTCACAGGTTCTGACCCGTGCTTCTGTTTGGGGCATAACTCTCAGTGCCACATTCATTTTGCTAGCGCTTCTCCTTTGTCTTGTCAGATGGAAAATGCTGAGACAAGAATCTGGGATTCTCAAACTGGGAAAGGGTAAAAAACTTGTCACAACAATTGACCCAGAATCCATTGATGAACTTGTCAGTAAAAGGTCCAAAGAGCCGTTGAGTATCAACATTGCCACTTTTGAACACTCTCTACTGCGAATAAACCCTGATGACATTCTGTCTGCCACTGAAAATTTCAGCAAGACTTATATCATCGGCGATGGCGGATATGGCACTGTTTACAAAGCATCCCTGCCAGAAGGGCGGATCATCGCCGTGAAAAGGCTCAATGGCAGCCACTTGCACGCTGACCGTGAGTTCTTGGCTGAGCTCGAGACCATCGGAAAAGTGAAGCACGAATACTTGGTCCCACTTCTTGGGTACTGTATGTTTTCCGATGAAAGGTTCTTGATATACGAGTACATGGAAAATGGAAGCCTAGATGTTTGGTTGAGAAACCGCGCCGATGCAGTTGAGTCTCTGGACTGGCCGACCCGGTTCAAGATCTGTCTCGGGTCAGCCCGTGGGCTGGCCTTTTTGCACCATGGGTTTGTACCCCACATTATACATAGGGACATCAAGTCAAGCAACATACTGTTGGACAGCGAGTTTGAGCCTAGAGTTTCAGATTTCGGGTTGGCGCGTATAATCAGCGCGTGTGAGAGTCACGTGAGTACTGTGTTGGCAGGGAGTTTCGGGTATATACCGCCGGAGTATGGTCAGACAATGGTGGCGACGACGAAGGGCGATGTGTACAGCTTTGGGGTGGTGATGTTGGAGGTGGTGACGGGGAGGGCGCCTACGGGACAGGCAGACGTGGAGGGAGGCAATCTGGTGGGGTGGGTGAGGTGGATGGCGGCGCATGGGAGGGAAGACGAGGTGTTGGATGCGTGTTTGGACTCATGTAAGGATCAGATGGTAGGGGTTCTTGGGATCGCTAGGGCGTGCACATGTGACGAGCCGTGGAGGCGGCCGACGATGGTTGAGGTGGTGAGGATGTTGATGGACGTGAAGAAGAAAACAGGTTCCTAAAATGGGAATTCAAATATTCAGGAGTCTGGGGGCCTGATTTGGGTTGGAAAAATGTTGGTCGGTTTAAAGTCAGTAGTTCTATGTATGTAATGCCAGTTGAGAAGAAACTTGCAGTGGATGAGCAGTTTAGACCAGAAGCAAGAAAATGTATCCGAAGTGTTGAACTAGTAATAATTTCTATCAATACAAAGTGCTTGCTTCAGCATTTGTTTACAAAATGTAAGTCATTTTTATTCTCTATTCAAAGACAATGAAATCTTTTAGGTCAATTTCTGTTATGTTTTTCTTCTGCTTGTCAATTTAATGTACGAAAATATTTTGAGATTTTGGTCAGACCTAAATATTATTATTCCAAACAGTTGCCCTTTTATTCTGGGCTTCATTCCATTCTGATGCCAAGTAAAAGAAAACAGCCCAATTATTGGCCATTTATTGGCAAATCATAGCACCATGAACTAATGAAAATTAATCTTTACGCAATATTCACCGTAACATATTTCCTCTTCACAGCTTCTCTAACAGAGATAAAAGACATCAAGCAGTTCAAATAGACTCAATAGAGGCCTGCCAGCCCAATTGTTGGAGAAATTCTCTTTTATGCAATTTGACTGTTCTGTGTTTGTCCAATACAAATATGATTCCATTGCCCCTACATCATGGGATAAAGACAGGCGACAAAAATAAACCGATTACATAAACCTATCACGAAAATGTTAACAGAATTGACGGAACCGGAACGGGACCATCTTTGAAGTTTCAAAGCAGAAAGATCTGCACATTACTTTCTATTCCATCAATTGCAACAAAACCTAAGATAATTAACCATCAAAAGGAGCACCCCACCCCCCCTCCCCTTATGGAAATATATTATACACAATATACAACTACTAATGAGATTATTGCTCCTAGTTAGAAAAGAAATCTCGAAACTTACACACTAGTGTTCATGCTTAACGCGTGCCTTTAGTATTCCGGGAAGAGGAGGTGAGTTGAGAGGCCTATCCGGATTGTTTGATCGGGAAGGGTGAGATATGTGAGGTTGGAACATGTTGGACATACTGGACCCTTCACCTCCATCGGCAGATGAATTTGGTGCAGCCGCATCGCCCTGCGGTCTTTCGCAAAATTTCATTGCCTTGAGAACATAATTGTCATCATGCAGCTCAAAAGGGGTGCTGCAATTCAAAAATTACATAAATAATCAGCCAGAAAGAACGGCCATGGATATTGATCCTACCCATGGAACCCACAACTTCAAAAGCTAACTGAGAAGATCAGTTGTGCAAAAAAATCAGATGATCAGATATCATTAGACACTCTCAGAAAGAACGGCCTCTATGCGATCCTCCATCTTTCTCAAGACTTATGTATTTCAATCCTGAGGCTACCCGTATCTGTTCAGTCTGACATCTTTTTACGATCATCTTCTTAGAAGGCCATTCCAGATGGTGGGCTAAAAAATATAAAAACTGCACTCCGCAGTTGGGAAACCAAACCCAACTTTAAAGAAGCCATGCCCAAAAGTTAACTACACATTTTTAGGAAGATTAGAGCATGATACTTAAGAGAATAATGTTGACACAGATAGAAACCAATGAATTGGGTCTTTTACGTTTCTGCATACGAAACATATCAAACTTCTAGTTTACAAAACCCCGTTTGAAAGGGCGTGTCACACACATAACTTGTCCAAGGGCATGTACAAAAAATAGCAACGATAGGATACATATACTTAAAGGGGGCATGGTATATTTCCACGAATGTCTTTCACCATTTTATTTCACCTCCCATGTGTAATTATTAATCAAATGCCATGTTTATGTGTAGGGCCAATATCTAAAAGACACCAATATCCACCATGCCATATAAAGAGACACAAAGGAAGTGCATAGATTTTACGAAATGTTCCTGTGATACATAGCAGGCCTGCCAGGCCCCTTATCCAATGCGAGTGTGTAAATCAAGACTCTTAGAGGCTCCAATGATTCCCTTACCTATTGAAGTCAAAATGCACCAGCTGCATATCTTCTGATATTTCCACCTCAACAGTTGCATGGGGTCGAGTCTACAGTTTCCAAAAGCCAGAAAGAATGAGAAATCACTAATTGTAATGGACATTTGCACCAGAACAACTACATAAGCTATTTCATAGCATCTGAAAATTGTATGTATGTGATCTTCAAAAACTGTGGTAGCATTCAGATATTGGTTAGGGTGTTCGCGTTTTCATATTCCACAACAAAGGAAAAAGGACATTTCCACTCACAATAGATTAGAAAGGGCCTATCCAAGGCACCAGAAAAGCTAAGGTGGAAACACACAAATGAACATAGAAGTCAGACAAGGTCCACTATAGCAAGTATGAAAACTAAATTGGTGAAAGAAACTTGCAACATAGTTCTGAACTTGAGATTTGAGTACCGTTAAATACAAAAATACACATCACACTCAACACCCTTACCAGCGTGGCAGCGTCCATCTAACGTACTATACTAGTGTGGAAATACATTACAAAGAACTCAATTTCACTCCTAAATCTATACAGACTTGTAGATCAATAGTGGATGACCCAACGTTTGGACCCCTAGCCCTTACATAGCTCCTTTCCTAGTCTGCCTTATTTTTAGAAGTCTTTTATAGTCCGCTTTGTGGGTCCTCATTTCTGCATACCAGACAAGTCATAGATTAAAAAAGGAAGCAAACAACAACTAATTATAAGCCACTGAACCATCGCAATAAACTTTTCGGTTCCCTAAGTCGCCTTTAAAAGGGGGCATCCCTGAGTGTGCCCAGCTGGCCATGAACCAAATCCCGTGAAAACCCTAAGTAGGAGCAGTTTCATGAATGGAACAGTTTGTGAGGCCGGAGAGAGAGACCAAACAGGAACTTCAAAGGTCCTTTCTTTATATCTCCAGCATGGATAAAAGCTTACCTGCACCAGTATAAAAGGCAAAGCTACACCACCACTTGGAGAATTTCCGGAACTGTATAGTTGCTCGTTCCGATGTATAAGGTTTTGAAGGCCTACGAACTTGACAGAGTCCAGAAGTTAGGGAACAGAAACTGACAAATTCCACCAGGATATAACCCTTCTACATACAAATTGCAGATAGAAGATCCAGATTGATTTAAAAGAAAAACTGATCAAGATGGTGAAAGAGGATATGTTTCTTACTTGCTCCTCCAGTTCTTGCAAATAAGCTGCTTTTTTCCCAATCCTATTTCCTAGTCCAAGACGCTCCGCCTGGGTATTTACATTCATGGAGTTAAACGTCATTAGATTCATGCATATTGATATGTATTGCCTTCCCTGAGCAAAAGCATATAGAAGGAAACCCTGCTCCCCCAAACTTCCAGCACACATGCACACAAAGACGTAAATAGAGCAAAAAGTAATGGAACGTAAGATAATATCAAAACCTTAAGCTCTTCGATATCGCTCAAGCTAGTTTGAGGTAGACCCCTCCACTGTATTTCCTTTTTATCCTTGGATATTATGTCCATTGCCATGAGGACATTCAATGCATCATATACCCTTCGCCGTATGTTTTTCTCATCATACTGTTGCTGTCATGTAAGATACTAAACATAAATCAGAAGATCCAACTATATCAAGTTTTACTCAACCAAGTCAATCACTAAGACGAAATATAGAGATCAACAACATTTTTATCAACCTTCCTGAAAAGTGACAAACCTTGTCTGGAGATGTCAGGCTATTGCTAGGTTCTGCAAATTCAGCTACAAGTTCATCTGCAACCTGGAACATACATAATCTATTAGAATTTAGAAATATTGTGATATGGAGAATTGTGAAGGACATATGATGCCAACTGGTGGCCAGTGCAGAACAAGAAATAAAGCATCTGCACACACAGTAGAGCATATCTTCATTTCAGAGGAACCAAAGTCAAACACAAATTCTGCAAATAAGGCACAAACAGTTTCAATTATGAGTGACACAGTTCCACCAAGAAACTTGATCAAGAGTTCCAACAATTAAAATAGAAAGGGGAGCTCCAAGCTGGTAATCCCTTATTGTGATTACAATGCATTCTAGTAGAATGAGATTCAAACTGCAAAACATATGTATCACTAAAAGACAATAAGCCATCTGGGATCATTCCTCAAGAACTAGAATGGTGTTACGATTTCAATATGGATACTTGAGAAAGCATAATCATGAGAGTTATGAGAAACAAAGGAAACATATAATACCAGCTGCTCTAGGCCTTGAAAGGTTGCCCACTCTTTCTATTATGCTAAGTCCAAACAAGCCACATAAGATAAAAAGGAGCAAGCAGCAACGCAACAATACACCTTGAAGAACATACTAACTTGTCTTTCCTTGATACATATGTAATTACTACGTAAATCTTGTAGGTCAAGGTACAAAATCTAACAGTAGTAAGAACTTGGCAGTGACATGGCACCATTTACACAATCTATGAGCACATTAAAACATATCATCCTGCAGTATCATATAAAGGTTAAACATAGCAAATATACCACTCAGCACATACTCCACCTCAAGTATTTTTATCACTTTCGAATTAATGTACGCCAGGTTAGTTGGGTTTGTAACGAGATCCGGGCGACACTCATATAGAATGTCATTAGATTTCAGAGATACCAAACCAAACCGAGCCTTATGTCCCAATCACTTGGGGTCGGCTAATATAAATTACAACAAAAGACTCCAGGTAAGGATATTTGGTAAATGAATCAACAGTGAGAAACCCCAATGATAAAACTTACTTATAACAGATTAGACAGAAACAACAAAGATAAATGAATCAATGAACTAAAAGAAAGCATGTGACCTCTTTCTTCATTTCCTAACAAGTAAAGAAAGCACCTGACCTCATTGTAAGTCGTTCTTCCCTTGCTTTCAACTTTCTCACAAACTAGCATAACAAGAGATGAGAGGATTTCATCAGCACTAAGCTATAATACATTGCCAGTCAGAAAAGAAGAACACCAATAATAGTACCCATGTAATCGCAAATCAGAGAAGAAGAAAGATAACAAAGATTGTTGACAGACTTAACAACTACAGGCCAGGGATAACAGACCCTGCCGATAAAAAAAAAAATTGTTGTCATACATCTATATATTTAGATTCCTGTCATGAGGAACTGACGTGATTTTTTTAATTTATTTTATGTTGTCAGCTACCTAACAAAACCCTCCTCCTTTACTCGGCCTCAGAGCAGCTGTGTAAAATATAAAGCTCCAAGCATGACACATGGAATCAAAGCCAATAAAATAAGTAGAAATAGAAAGAATATATGGGACTTAAATCGTGCAAAACAAGAAAGTGAAAATTTTCGTTATCTAGGTTTGATTATTCACAAGGATAGGGAGATTGCAGATGATATAACCCATAGAATCAAAGTAGGTTAGCATAAGTGGTGGGTTACTTCTGCGGTATTATGGGTTTTTGATTATTCACCAGGATAGGGAGATTGCATATGATGTAACCCATAGAATCAAAGTAGGTTAGCATAAGTGGAGGGGTATTTCTCGGGTATTATGTGGTCAATGGATACATAAGAAAGTAAAGGAAAATTTTATAGTATGGCTTAAGGCAAACATTATCATTCAGAAAAATATGTTGAAAAACTAAGAGAAAAGTACAAACAAAATAAGCGAAGGTAAAATGGGGCTGGAAGAACAGGATTAGAAAACATTCGTGCATTGGTAGGGGTACCACCAATCGAAGACGAGTTCAAAGAAAACAAGCTCAGATGGCTTGGTCACATACAACAAAGACCAGTAAGTGTGACAGACTGACAGTTAAGAAACATGATAAGGTTATTGTTAATTGAGTTGCCAAGGTCAAAATAAACATGAGATGCAATTATAATAATATGCATGAGTAGAAAATTTGATGGATTATATGGCCCTCAACAAAGTAAAATGGCGAAACATAAATTTATGTAGCCAACCACAATTGATTCCGACACAATGCTTAGTTTAATTTGGTTTGGAGTCTAGACACAGCTAGCCAGTGAGATCGCTTCACTGTTCCTGCCAAAATGGCTGGGTAAAATGCCATCTTGCCTGACAGAGTCGCTCTACTGACTTGGTGTCACTTTCATCACTAAATCCTCCCTTTCCAACAACCTTTGACCGACTAACTTTCTCAATTTCCATTCAACAATCACCACTCTCCATCTCCTCCTCTATAAACAAGGGTAACTCTATTGATTACATGCAATATATATTCATTCATCTTGTCTATACACTAGCTCTATTCTAATGTTCTTAACACTAACAAAATGAGCAAGTTGAGAAGAAGAAAAATTCACAAGAAGATTTTGACGAATCATGCAATGGTGATTCAAATAATAGCATTGGAGAAACACATAATAAATATGAAAAAAGACAACCAACAAACAAAGCATGTCGGTTATCAGTAGAGCAAGATTTTGCCCAAACTCCCAAATTTGGGTTTTGGCACGAGAAAATGAACACCATTGGCTACCGAAGAACATTGACTTCATTAAGTGATCCAAACATGCCTAATAAAGTCAAAATTTTACTTATCCACAAATCATACCAAGCAGTGTAAAAATTTCCAGCGCCAGTAAAAAATCAGAACTGCCAAACATACAAGGGAACTCAACTTTCCTCCCCTCAAGTAGAAGCCTGGAAATGTATGCTTCATTTGGGGATCTCAGATTCTCAAGTATTCTTCTTCAGAACGTAAACAGAAACTCAACAAAATAATCTTTAATTAGTCGCTCACTGCAGTCAACTCTCTCTTGCGAATGTTTCATCAACCAATAGTCGAAGTAACATAATTAGCTTGTTGGTCGTCTTGTTACATCTTCATTACGTGTACCTCTAATTCTATTATCACAATCACACCATTTCCACTTCATCATCATTCAATGAAGAGTTATCAAAATTTCCATACAACTTTTTCTAGTATGGAGATTTGTCAAAATCTCCGTACAATTCTTGCAAATTGAAGAAACAACGAATGGACAAAATATGAACATACAGACCTTTCATGCTAAACTGTCGGAGCCCTCTGCCACTTTTATCTGCTCCAACTGCTCGTTGACCTCTTTTTTTCTTCCTGCTAATGTTCAGAAACCTCAATCAGTTACAACACTAACAAAGTTATTAGGCAATTTAACTTTAGTGGGAGAAATGAGGAACGAAAAGCAAAAAGGAAACATGCATCAACCCGTGACCACTCGAGTATAAAAAAAAAAAGGTACATTGGACCGCAACATTTTGCACGACACTTCAAAAACCTTAACATTTAGACCAATTACAGTGAAAGGAGGTTGTCAAAAAGGCTCCTTTGTGCCTTTTTAGGATAACTAACAGGAATCACTATGCAATATCAGATTCAATCACAAAGAGACTGGCGCATGAACATATTTCAACTATTACTTACCATTACGACAACAAAGTTTAGTACATTGACTCCACCAGCACAAGAAGTTTAAGCAAAAGAAAACAATATTCATAAGCCCCATAAACTAATGAGTACAATCTCACAGGATGAGTAATCCAACCGAACTAATAGTAATGGGACTACCAACAGGACATCCATAAAATTACGTATATGGGACCACCGAACTGACAGTAATGGGACTACCGATAGGACATCCATAAAATTATGTACATCGAATGCTGTGAGATTGATTATCCGTCATATATCCCTCTACCCATTGATCTCTTCAACCTCTAAAATGGTTCATACTTCATAGGCTATATAATTCAATGCAATCCCTTATCTACTCCATCCAATCACACGTGCCTATGTTTCTGGTTACCATTGCCAAAAACCCATTGTTCCATAACTTACAGCCAAGCTATAAATGATTAAGACAAAACAAAACACGAAGCTAAATATATGAATTCAACATTTTATTTCTCACAATTTACTTATCATACGGCCCATTTAAGCAATTCGCCTAATTTTCACTTCTCCGTTCAGAACCCTCAGCGAATTCTAACCTTCAACCACCAGGCTTAGCTCCGTGGCTACAGCCTGAGACGGGTCTCGCGTTCCAAGTCTCATGGCGTGGACAACGGTAAATTCCATTCCTTGTTCCCACTAGGTTTCTACCCTTAGGCCCACTGATTACTTGGTATGCAAGGACTAACCCGCCTACACCCGAGGCTTAGGGCTCTAATTCCTTGGTACATTTCAGATGGGTATTACACTGTGCCCCAGAGTACCTGAAGAGCCAAAACGCATGTAAACATTTGAAGATGGTTAATTAATAGATTTTGGGAAACTATTAAGGGGTTTGTTGGCCAGTAGTTAAGGCTTGAGACGTAGTAGTTTGCTCAGTTAGGTTCAAAACCTTCCACGTGCTATCAAATTGTGGCCAGTCTATACGGCTTTGCCCTAGCTTTAATTGGACTCCCCGCTCATGGACAGTGAATTGGTACCACGATTAGTCGAGGTGCGCCTAAGCACACATGAGAGGGCGTTTCCGCTAAACTAAATGGACTAAACTAGAGCATGACTTATCCGGATTTCTAGGCAAGTCATTCTCCTCACATAAGTCAACGAAAATACCACCATTTAGCGGGAACAACATGATTATTGTCATTAGCCCGTAGTCCAATAATATAGCGGGAAACGCACCCTGAGTCATCAAAAAACACAAATTGATATGGGAAAACACGGTAGCTAGAAAACTACTCACCCCGCGGCAGCCGCTTGAGATCCGGCCTCGTCCCCTTGAATGTCGAGATGGTTCAACCTTAAAGCGGTCTTCTCGCTGTCCGGGGTGGCGGCGGCGGCGGCGGCCGCCATTGCCGCGGCTGCCTCCCCGGACGGGGTGGCCATGGCGGCGCTGCTCGACGGGGACCCCACGCTGCCACTGGTGGACACGGACTGGCCGGAGACCGTGGTGCCCCACGACCTAGTCGTCGTGATGGCTCCTCCTCCTCCTCCGCCGCCGCCGCCCCTGGAAACGCCGTCGTGTTGGGGATTGCTCCCTCCGCTGACCATTTTCGAGTAATTAAGGTCGAGGATGGAGACTCATCAAGGGTTTTGGGTCAGGGGAGTCGTCGTGCGTTTGGAATGGGAGGGATGTGAGGGTTTGGTGGGCGGAGGAAGGAGTGATTTGATGAACAGAGATGCGATTGCAGGTTTGCTAGTATTTTTTGTTTTTTTGGTTTTTTCCCTCGCTTTGCGTTTATAGAGGGGTGTTTGGAACGTAGAAGGTAGAAAAAGGAGAAGAAAGCAGCCAACGAGTAGGATTGTAAAAGAGTCGAGCAGAGCTTTGTAGTTTTCGAGCTCGGTTTGTAAATTAAACGAACTTAAAATTTGAGTTTGAGTTGGCTTGTTTGTAAGCGAGTCGAAATTGGCTTATTTAGTTAACGAGTTTCTTTAAATGAGACGAGCCTATACAAACGGGCCGAGTTTATCTCGTTCAGTAAATAAGCCCAAAACTCGAGCTTGAGCTCAGCTCAATTATTAAACAAGTAGAGCCGAACCTTGACGAACCGAGCCTCAACCAACTCGTGGCCTGCTTGGTTCGTTTGCAGCCCTACCAATGAAAAATTGGGTCCAATTTTGAGTTCATGTGCAATTTTATTGGATTAAATAAACATACTGATCATGAAAACCACTACTATGTGATGAAACTTTGGATTCGGACTCCTCAAAGATAGTGGTGTGGTGTGGTGTGACAAGACAATACCCCTAGTCAGCGAAGCGAATGTGACAGAGTACCATATCTACACTTTCATTTTACTATAAAAACAAAAAAGGTGAAAGAAAGTAAATGAAGCAAGAAATTTGGGGAAATGTGGCCCGGTTCGGTTTGAATTTTGAGGGAGATTTTTTAGAGTAGTGAGCGGAGATAGATAGATAGATAAAAAAAATTTTGAAAACCGTAGTTTTGAGACCCCAAAAAATTATTCTATTTTTTACTAACAATAAATTATTAATTTACGTACATTCCTACCGATCATTTCTCGATTACACTTCTCTCACATATGTGTGAAGCCGACTTCACAACTAAATGTGTGGAGTTGACACATATGTGAGAGAGATGTGATCAAAAAGTGGTCGATAGAAGTGTACATAAGTATTATTGTTTCTACTAGCGTCAGACACGTGTTGAGTACAGACTACAATTAACAATATACTTTCAAATGGTTACTTTCATACAAATGTAACACATTGATTTTTGGTAAAAGTTTTTTTTTTTTTTTTTTTTTTTGACAAGTGGTAAAAGTTATTACTGATCTTGTTTCTCCTAAAAGGTCAATTCCCTTACCCAACGTGGGTGACCACTATCCTAATTGTCTTTTTTTTTTTTTTTTTTAATAACTGAAAAACAGCCCTACAGCTGAGCCACAATTGGACCCGACTGCATAACTCAAACTTCGGGGGGAATTAGTGCGGTCACATCAATCACGGCCCCCTACTTACTATTAAGATACTGATCCGGCGGGAAATCGAACCCCTGACCAAGAGAAGTATTCCCAAAGTCAATCATTCGTCGTTACCACTGGAACAACCCTTTAGTGTGTATTGTCTTCTTTCTTTTTTTTAACTTAGAAACTTGGCATATACTTTAATTCTAATTTCTACCCATTAGTAATGTCATTTGCCTCCATTTCCATCATCGAGATCCATACCGTGATCATCAAATTAAATTTCATGAATTAATATAAATGGGTAAAGTGTGACATTGTATCCAAATTTTAATGTTGTGGGTCCTACGAATTATACAGCAATAAATATTCTGGATTTTAGACTCCGTTCCACTAAGATTTTTATTTCTTAGGTACTTATTTTTCGCTTTACTAAACAGGTTATTCTCTCACAAGATATCACATTCGAAAAAAAAAGTTAAAAGGGGCTTCAAATAATGAAACGGCATGAACTCGAGAAAAATCATACCGTAATCAATTCTTTACGAGTTTTCTTGTAGCTCATCATTACTTTGATGCTCATCATACCCAACTTCCTTTTGCTTTTCTCACCAGATGTACCCACATTTTTCGTATCATTGGCACTCCTATCACTGCTCTCGTCTGCATCACAATCAGTGTCGTCATCGTCCCCAAATGGGAAGGATTGTGCACAGACCACATCGCGGTCCTACCAGGAGTGTATCAAAGAGGCAATCTAAGTCTCTTCGGCTAAAATGAAGCCTTTATGTATATTCTATGCCTTCCAAAATAAAAATCACAACTCATCTCTCTCTCTAATCTTTTAAATCAAGTTCGAATAAGTTACTACTCAGCTCATTCAACTTATACGCTTACAAACTTTAAGTACTCCAAATCTGCTCGATTGAATCTCGTTTGAGATTCTGTCACCTCATAAACAAGCCAAACTTAAATTTTTTAAAATTTGTTAAGTTTTCAAAACAACCATCAATATATGTTCGACTACCGTTTGCTAAATGCAGTTTAGTTAATTTTATAGAGGGTGTGCGTTTATAGGGCGGCAAAAATATGTGAAATGAACGGAGGAAATAGGGAATGTGTATTGATGTCCATTTTTCATTAATTGTAAAGTATTATCATTTTTCTTTTTTGGTCCATAAAATGGTGCGGTACGCCTCCGCTAGAGCGTATTACCTCGTCATCTCCACCAAGAAGTATTACTCCGTCATACAATACCACTATCTACAGGGACCCGGTAACAAAGTATATTAGGGAGAGAATGGTTAAAACATTTTGTATCGGGCGGGCCGTGCTACTTTGGATGTCAAGGACTGTTTATGAGCCCAACCCGTTATTTAACAGGCCTACAACTTCCAGCCCAGACCAACCCTAATATCAATCCACAATCTAAGAAGGAGACAAGTTAACTGGGCCTGCGTGGATCCCCACCCCCTTTTCTATGGTGCAAAAGGAAATGAAAGAGAAAATAAAAGGGAAAATGACGGTCCATGACGTATTTTGATAATTAATATCCACCAAGGACAAGCTAAAAACATTTGCTAATACTGAAACTGTCATTGGCGGGTATTAATTATCAAAACACGTCCTTAGCTGTCATTTTCCCAAAATAAAATTCAAAATAGAACAGGAAGAGAGAACAAAACTAGACAGAAGAATGGTCAATCTCGATTCTCGACATAGTGGGACCCAGGTTTTTTTTTTTTTTTTTACAAGAGGGAAACTCATTTTGAAAAGTCCGGAGACATTACAAATATTCCAATATCACAAGATAATCAAAACTATCAAAAAGATAATCAAAACTATCAAAATCTAGCCACAATCACATGCACTAGCAATTAAGCTCAACGACACTTAACCGTGAAAGCAGACCAACAACGAGTTTAATTGGTCAGAGGACTAATAAAAGATTTGGAAGCAGCATAAAAGAAATTATTGAATACCCGGCCCACAAAAGAGTGAGAAGTTCCACAAGGGGAAAGAAAAAACCTACACTACGGGAGGAATACGAATCATAAACTGAAAAGAACAGAAAAAATAAAATCTCCAGCCGTCTATGCCTTCGGAAGCTCCGCCTCGGAGGAGAGCTGAAAGATGGAGGCAGAGGGAAGATATGGTTTCGAAAGGGCAAGAGACGGAATAGGGGTGGCGGAGAGAGAGGTTTTTTTTTTTCCCTTCTTTTATTTAGTTTAGCCAAAAACCAAAAGGGGTAGTTGCAATCCTCCTTGGGCATCATGACCAAAGGAGCCCTTACCTGTTCGGAGCCACAAAAGGGACCTAATCGGACCGAGTAAAACAACGAAAAGTCCTACGTCCGATGGCAACGCCTCAAAATGGCCTTGAGCCATAGTTTAACGACTTTACCCAGCCCTACAATAAATTAAGACATGATGACTTACTTTTTAGGAAGAATTTTTCATAAGTCCACTGTACCACTTTCCAAACCCACTAAGTCCACTTCTAAATTCTATAACCCCTAAGTCCACTAATTTATTAGTAGTCTAATATACCCTTGCTTTTAAAAAATCTTTTATCCCATTTTTTCCTCCATTCCTATTTTTTCCTCATTTTTTTCCTCCATTCCCATTTTTTTCTCCCTTTTTTCCTCCATTCAAACAGATATCTCAATCCCATTATAAAACCCATCCCCCCCCCCTTTTCCAGAAGAACAACTCGGCAGAAACCCAGCCCAAGACGGTTCGTGTCTGCCCTTCTCCGTCCTCGTCGGCCCTTCTTCAATCGCGATCGTCTCCAACCACTCGATCGGCGTCGCCGTCCTCGAGCGCTCAAATACCGGTGTCGTCTCTGTCGCCGTCGTCAAGCCCACGATTGCCGTCGTCACTCCAACATTGAGATCTACAGACGAACAACAGAGATCAACCCACGTCCCAGACTTTCTTCGTCGTCGATCGTCGACCTTGCCCAAGGTACAGTTCGTTCCGAATATGAAGAACGAAAGAAATATTTCTCTCTCTATTGATCTGCTGATGTTGATTTTGATGTTGATATCAAATCTGATTTTCAATTTGTTGTCGTTGTTGGTTTTTTAGAAGTTGTTATTGTACATATGAGAGTTCCATATTAAAACTGGATCAGATTCATGCTCTAACGTTATTATACTTATATAACGTTATATAACATTATATAACATTATATATTCTCTGTTTAGAGTTACGTTATATACAACGGTATTGCAATAACATACAAATGCTAGATGTTCCATATTAATTTTGATATAATGTTATATATGACTAGAAACTCACCAATCATGTTCGGATCAATTAGGCCGCTGCGCGGACCATTTCAATAATCTGTTAGGGTTTTATTTTTTGTACTTTTGTTAGTTACTGTTAGGTACATATATGGTTATATACTCAGATCTGTTAGGCCACTGCGCGGACCAATTCATATAAGGTTATATGTGGTTATATATATATAACTAGGTCGGGTTCTATGGCTGAATTTACACCCCAAGTTCTTGAAAATTTCGCTGCAGTTCGGGATGCTCCTAAAGTCGCACCCCGAACTGCGGCACAACTTTGTGAAGATGTATGGTATTGTGTAACATTATATAACGTTATATATTCTCCTGTTCTGTGAAGATGTATGGTATTTTATCATTTTGTTCGGTTGTCATTTTATTCTGTGAATATATATGGTTATATGTTCAGGTCTATAACACAGAAACTCACATATAATATTATATGTTCTACTTTATTGAATTAGTCCGCGCAGCGGCCTCATTGACTTGTTATTATTTGTGCAATTGTTCAATGGGTGAAGAGTATTAAGTTACCTGTGAAGTCGACTGTGAAGAAAGCAATGGCAACGAAGGGGCAGAAGTTACGAAATCTCCTCTTCTTTTTTTTTTCCTTTTAAAGTTAGAAAGGACAAAATCTCATGTATAACATTATAAGGTTCTTTATTTGTTTTTGCATTGTAAACATATATAAGATTATTTATATGTTCTTGCATTGTAATAAAAAAGATTCCAGAAGCTCATACATATACAGTTATCAGAAGCAAGTCAATGAGGCCGCTGCGCGGATCAATTCAATAAAGTATATAACGTTATATATGTACAAGACGTTATGTTGACATTATATAAGGTTAAACCTAAACAACCAAAATCATTTTAGGTTTGCATCCTTAATATCGTTATTTGTGGTCTTCTGTCATGAGTGAATGAGTATATAACGTTAAATGCGAGCTGATGAATGAGTATATAATGTAAAATGTAAGTATTTTTTATGTTAAATGTGAACTGATGAACGAGTATATAACGTTATAAACAGTGTATCAGAAAAGGAAAATCTTCATGTAAGTATTTCACGTTAAATGTGAACTGATGAACGAGTATATAACGTTATATACAATGTATCAGAAAAGGAAAATCTTTTGTCACTCTATTCCAACGTAACTGCTGGGATTTCAAACGTAAAACGGATAATGGGGGATAATTGGCTAAATTTATAGGATTTGAATGGAAGGCTAAACTTATGAGATTTGAATTGAAGGCTAAACTTATGGGATTTGAATGAAAAGGGTAATTTTGTCAGGCTCTATTTCCCTTTTTAAATGCAGTGAATTTTAGGCTTTACCAAATAGTACATATTAGTGGACTTAGTGGGTTAGAAACTTGATCAGTGGACTTAATGGGTTGAAAACATGCTATAGTGGACCTCCCATCAATTTTTTATAAAATGAACCCCCAGTTTTTAAAAAGAAAAACCCAAGACGCACACCTTCTATCGGTGACGGGCCTAGCCCTACCCAGTGAAATACGTGACTCCCAACAAACCTGAGGCTGGACCTTTTCGCTTTCTCCCAAAATCTTATTTTTTATATAAAAAAAAGGTAATTTCAAACTCAAATATAATGAAAATAAAAATTATTATTTTAATTTTTTTTGGTACCATTTAAAAGATCTCAATAAGATTTATCAAATAAGATCCATATTGATAGAAAAATTACTTGCGTAAATATATAATTTTTAACGTTGGAATTACCTCTTTTTCTTAAAGTTCTTTTTTTTAAAAAAAAAAAACTGGAACGGCCCAGTCAACCAAATTACCTGATAGTTGGGCAACTGATGAGTCATGGGTCATTATGTCAAGAGTTCAATGACTTTGTCCCCTTTTTGAGACGTACGTACGATTCCTATAAGTTGTAGGCATTGCTTCTTTAATCAACTAGGACAGTTAAGCAAGGTTGGAATCAGATGTCTAGTGGCGGCGGCCGCCACAATAAGAATTTTAAAAATTGTAATTATTATATGTATAAAAAAAAATTATTCCCAACAAATATAGTCTCGCCTATACTAGGTTTTTTTTCTTTATTTGTTATACACTAGTCCTAAATCTTCTTCTTCTTTTTTTCAAGAAAGGAGACCCAAAAAATTTATGGGCAAATTACATTAAACCCCCTCCAACTATACCTCGGTATCGAGTTGCCACCTTCATCGTTTAACTCGGACACTTAACCCCCTTTATTTGTTATCATAGGACACTTAACCCCCTCCCGTTAGTGAGCCGTTATGAGTTCAAACGGAAGAGTTACCCTTATAAGTACGTAGAGATATGTATCATCTTACACCCCTCTCTCTCCTGGTAATGGAAGGTAACACAGAATCTTGCGATGTGGATTCAAATGTGTTATGCAACTGTGGCATAAAAGCACCATTTAGCGCAAATGGGTACTTATACAGGGTACAATACGCGGGAAAGGGTGCCAATTTCAAGGTCAAATAGGTGGGAAGTGGGTTTGGTCTCCTGTTAAACTCCAGTCGTGATCTTAGGGTATGTTCTTACCCTTTCCCTTCATAAATTCAGATAGGCAAATTGGTAATTGCACACATTCCATTAATGGCATCTTTTATTTCGCGTGATATAATAGATGAAGGGGGTTAAGTGTTCGAGTCAAACGATGAAGGGGGCAACTCGTTATTGGGGTATAGTTGGAGGGGGTTTAATGTAATTTGCCCAAAATTTATTCTAAAACTAAATTCAATGGGCCAAAGTGAAATAATATATAGAATGGGGTATAATTAAGGATAAAAAAAATCCACACTTTAACCCTAAAATAATTTAACCTAAAAAAATTAAAGTTAGTCTTTTTTCGTACTTCTTGTGCAAATAACAAATATCATTTACCATAATTTTTGTTATGTTATTTTAATTTTTTTGTAGAGTCGAGTCCCATTCCTATAAGAACACCCTTATAGCTTAAGTAAGAACTTCATAGATCCCGATTAAATTTTGATGATCCAAACTGTTCAATGTGATCAGAAAGTGATTTGAAGAGTCCCCAAATGAAATCTGCAAAAAATACGATCGAAAGTGCTTGATTTGAGCAGTTTTCATTGAACGGTTCAATTAAAAACTGCTCAAAACAAGCACTGTGCGGTCATATTTTTTGTTGATTTCTCGCAAGGCCCCTTAAAATCACGTTCTACTTACACTAAATGGTTTGGATTATCGAAATTTAATCGGGATCCTTTTATTTTTTTAATATATATTTCGCCATTGCTAGGATAAAATCCTGGTTCCGTCCATGCTGTTAAGCTCAACATTCTTTTTGCAATTGACGATGACTAACATATTAAACGGTGAAACTGGACTCCCAAAATTAGTCGGCCGTGTGCTTAAACTGGTCCGGACCTAGTTAGAAGAAAATGACCAGCATATATGATTATGTCTCAATGGTGGTTTTAAAGAATGGCAGCATGCATGCATATTCTCATTTGATTTTTCTTCAAAAGATCAAATTTGAGCTCGAGCTCCATTATTTGATGTAGCTCACTCGGCTCATTTCAGTCCTAGGCCTCATCAAGGACCGCCATTAAACGTCTGAAGAACACCCAATAACTTTTTAGAGCCACCCATTTCCTCCATATGATCAAAGAGCATATATTGCATGTGAACGCATGGACTCGTGAATAAAATTTGTTTTTTTGTTTTGGGTTCACAGTCAGCAGTATCCGAGCAAGCTTATGCGCACCACGATTAATATCCTTCTCAGTCCGGTCAAAGGCAGGCCAGCCATCCACTTCGAGACTAGAAAATTCACAATTTTTTTTTTTTTTTTCTTGCGGCATGACCTCATGAATCGAATCCTAGTCAATTATGTAGTGAGCAAGCCTATCAACCAACCGGACTAAATGTTCGGGCAGGATAAATTCGTTGGGACTTGGGCTGACAGAGCCTGCCCAAAGGGCAAAGCCAAACGGTATGGTGTGATTCGTGTGAACAGTACTGGTACAAAGCAAAGCCACACATTGCATGTGAAAACACAGACTCGATGTTTTTTTCTTCTTGTCATTTTCCTTTTATCCTGCCATTCAACAATATGAGATAGAATGAAGTTTGACAGCAAACACCCCAACTTTCTCCCCCACTTCTTTTGGACATTTAATTTTTCGGATGTTCAGGTCATCTTACGTGCATCGTTTTTATTTGTTGAAGACTAACTCCATGGTAATTCCGCTCATGCATGCATGTATTCAGGTATGAGTAGGGTTGTAAACGAACCGAGCGGCTCACTAACTCAGCTCAGCCAGTTTACTAAACGAGCCGAGCTCCTCGTTCGACGAAAGCTCGGTTCGATTAAAGAAGCTCATTTAGTGATTGACTAAACTCGGATCGTTAAGGACTCGACTCGTTAATGCTCAAGCCGAGCTCGAACTCGGCAAGAGTTCGGCTCGGCTCGTTTACATACAATTCACAGCTTAATTTACTAAACTTTTGCCATATCACTGATAAAAATTTGCGATATTCTATATTTTGAACTGGGGGGAACTTTTAGCAGAAGATCTTCACATTGGAAGATTTTTGGGTCCTCTGCCCAAATCCTACTTCATTTCTAAACACAACTTTTTAGAATCTTTACCAAGAAAAGTACCAGAAGTAGTGAAACTTATGGACCAGAAAATGTACATTTCTAAACACAACTGGCCCAGTTCCAGAAACCGAATCTTTTACCAAGAAAAGTACCAAAGTAGTGCAACTTATGGTCTAGATTCATTCTGGTTTTAACCCATCTCACCTACTTTAAGTTTACACGGCATATGCTTTGGTTTATAAGAATTTTTTCTCGGTAAAAAATTTCTGCCACGCGACCCGAACGCCTGAGTTATAAAAAAAATTAAAATCGGCCAATAAATTATCGATCCAAGTATTTGACTTGTTAAAACATGAATCCCGAACTAAATGTTAATTAATGTCGCTCCCACCGAGCTACATATTCGACATGAATCCCAAACCAAATGGTAGGAACCATAATTTTCCAACATTCAACCCTACTACATGACAACAAAAAAAAAAAAAAAAAACACTAAAATTGAGAAATGAAAACAAAGAACAGTTTGTTAGACACAGAAAAAAAAAAAATGCATGGAGTACAAATGCCAACAGAATGCCAGAAATGAAATCGAACAGCAAGAAAATTTTGTTCTACAACTAGAAGGGCTCCATCCTTTGTGGAACCGGCGTCTGAATAACCTGCAGTATTTGCACCACCTCCGCCATCGAGGGCCGGCTCGACGGTATCTGAGAAGTACAAACCAACGCCAGCTTCAGAACCGGCAAGACCTCCTCCTCCGGATACTCGTTAATCTCCGGGTCAATGCACTCCAACACATTCCCCTGTTCCAACGTTACCCTCACGTGATCGCTCAGAATTACCATATTGTCCTCCCCGTACTCGACCGGCCTCCTACCGGTCACCAGCTCAAGTATGAGCACACCGAACCCGTATATGTCGCACTTCTCGTTCACCCTCAGGCTCTGGCACGCCAGCTCGGGGGCCAGGTACCCCAACGAGCTCTGGAACCGGGTCGTCATCACGTGCTTGTCCAGCTTCTTTATCAGCTTGGCAAGGCCGAAATCCGATATCTTGGGGTTGAAGTTCTCGTCGAGAAGAATGTTGCTCGGCTTTATGTTGTAGTGGATGATGGGTGGGCGACACGAATGGTGCAAGTGGGCCAGCCCCTTCGCTGTCCCCAGCACGATTTTGAATCGGGCGGGCCAGGACAAGGGAGGGGTGGAGTTAGGCCTTTCGTGTAGTCTCGCTTGCAAGCTCCCGTTGGGGGCGAAATCGGAAACCAAAAGTTGCAACCGAGGAGTCCAGTAGTACCCTTTAAGGGGTACCAGATTCGGGTGCCTGGCTTTGCCTAGGACTCGGACTTCGCGATCGAAGTCCTCCGGGTATTGGATTATGTTTGATGTCACAAGCTTCTTGATTGCAACCCCTGCTCTTCTTCCTTCACCCTCTCCCAGTGTTGCTTTATATACTGTTCCGAAAATACCCCCACCGATTTCGGTTGCCTTTTCAAGCAAGGATTCAGGGCTACAACTCATCCAATCCGGGGGCACCTTCCTGCCAAACAACACCAGTTTTCCCGTGGCCAGGAGGCTTCCGGATCGCGTTGAGCTTGAGCACATGCTTTCCAACGCATTGTCCACGAACGCGAGCCTCCTTCGAGCGGAGACGTTTAGAAGGCTTATGACCACCACTCCAACTAGGATCACCACAGCTGCTGAGATCGCGACGATAGCCGAGACACTGAGGAACTTATTATGCTGGCTGAAATTTCTGGATTCGCTGTTGGGTTTGTGACCACCACCCATTTGATTTTCATAGGCATGCGGGTCAATAACTAGAGGCTTTGGGGAGTTCATTTTGCATGGCCCTTTCAACAAGGGCGAGCAAATGCCCAGATTGCCCTCGAAAGAACTTTGATCCAAGGTTTGGAATATGCTTCCAACAGGGAGCCTGCCTGTGAGCCTGTTGTATGATATGTTGACTGCAAGTAGATTTTCCAAATTTCCAAGCTCCTGCGGTATCTCTCCACTCAGCTGGTTGGACTCCAACTTGAGAATCTTGAGGTTGTTCAACATTGAAATGGACTTGGGAATTGAACCAGTTAAGCTGTTGTAGGACAAGCTTCTGCAACAACAAAAATCACATTTGGTGCATGTTTTTCCCCTTAAAGATTCAAACGGAAACATTGTAATGGCGGAGTCAGTATTTTGGTCTAGGGAGTGATACGACTTCCAAAGGGGCTGGTCAGACAGATTCATTTTGGTTTATAGTTACGATATATCCAAGTGTATTACCGTTCGATATATTCGTTAACATTGGCTCGAAAAGAAAATCATGCAAATCTAATTCTAAGCAGTGATTATGTCACTGTACTTTAATGACACTACAGATCCAAACTAGTTTTCATTTTCATTTAAAAGAAGGCATTATTATCAATATTTCTCTCAACCATTTTCAACTAAAGTTGGACTCATTAGACAGTGATTAAATGGGATGAAAGAAAACCAAATCAGATAAATACCTATTCCAGTACTGGGAGGATAAGGAATGAATGTTTCAACAAAATGGAAATGGATGTGACAAGATATTGAAAGCCAAGAAACAGAAAACAAAAGAAATGTTTGCGAAATCGTTTTCCATGCAATAAGTGAACCATATTAAGATAACCATGCGCTGCTAAACAAACAAATAACTTACAACAGGTAGAGAGATGAGCACTTTCCAATATCCTCAGGAATGGAGCCTGTCAATGAATTTCCATCCAACTGAAGGATCCCCAAGCTACCTGAATCGCATATATCACCCGGAATGGATCCAAACAATGTAGCGTTTCGCAGATCCAACACAGTTAGGTTCTGAAAGTACCCCAGCTCTGGTGGAATCCTAGACGTTAAGCCATTCCATGAAAGATTCAAGTATGTCAGTTTCGAAAGCAGGCCCATTTCTGCTGGAATATCCCCAGTAAGCTTGTTCGTAGACAGATCCAATACTCGAAGCGATTCGATTAACTTGCTTGAACCAGGAGGGATGGAGCCACTCAATTCATTCCCAGAAAAATCAACCTCATTTAGGCCTAAATCAAACAGTCCCTCCGGTATGCTACCGATGAAGGCATTGCCCCTTAACCGAATCACCGATAACTCAGTAGAGTACATCAGTGAAACTGGTATAGAACCACTTAACTTATTATCTGCCACACTCAGATAATTCAGTGATTTCAGATCTCCAATGGAAAATGGCAAGACTCCAGTGAACCCATTCTTCGACAAATCTATGTACTGTAGGCTACTCATATTGCCAATCCAGTTAGGCAAATCCCCAGTAAACATATTGTTTGATAAACTCAGAAAACTTAGAGAATACAGCAAACCGAGCGAACTTGGAATTGATCCAGTGAAGAGATTGTCACTCAAATCTACCTTACTCAAATGCGGACAAAGGCCCATATCAACTGGAAGATTTCCAGAGAAACGATTCCCTTGTAGTTTGAGCTCTTTTAGATTATGTATCACAGATATTCCATTCGGAAAGACCCCAGATAATGCATTGTGCGAGAGGTCCAAAACCCGAAGCCTCGTTAATGAAGCAACCCCGTTAACGAAGCCCGGGAAATCGCCAGAAAACCGGTTATTTGACAAATCCAGGTGACTGAGAGAATCCGACAGGGATATCGAGCCGGGTATCGAACCCTCGAGGGAATTCCCGGCGAACGAAACGAACCGGAGGGCGGTGCAAATTTTGAAAAACCCATCAGGGATTTGGCCAGAAAACGAGTTCCAAGAAACGTCAAGAAACTTGAGACCACAAGCGGCGTCTGGCGCGAAACTTGGGATTTGGCCGGTAAAACCGCTACGGCTGAGGTTGAGTTTTTCGAGGGCGGGGTGGATGATGAGAGAGAGTGGGGAGGATTCAGGAGAGAGAGTGAAGTTGTTGTTGGAGAGAGAGAGGGTTCTGAGGGAGGTGA
Organism: Rhododendron molle; assembly: GCA_025413875.1. Classification (NCBI taxonomy): domain Eukaryota; kingdom Viridiplantae; phylum Streptophyta; class Magnoliopsida; order Ericales; family Ericaceae; genus Rhododendron; species Rhododendron molle. The sequence continues at coordinate 10,059,380 of CM046389.1, read as the reverse complement.
GCTTCTGAAGGCCTTTGGTGGCGATTTTGCCCGACAGGGATAAGCCGTCGAGGGCGACTCGGGCGACCCGGTTCGTGGACGGGTTGCACTGGACGAATTCCCACGAGCATGGGGAGTCGTCGTCCTCGTTCCATGACTGGAGGCTGGAGAGAGGGTCGTGGAGTTGGGATTTGAAGACGACGAGGCCGAGCACGTCGTCGTTCAGTTGGGGATCGGGGGCGGAGGAGCTTGTGGTTATGGTTGATGAAATGAGCAGTGAGAGCAAGAACAGTTCGAGAAAATGCATTGTCATGAATGACTACTGCCTCTCACTCTCTCTCTCTAGGAACATGAGAATCCGAAAGTTGGTTAGGCCGCAGGTTTCAAAACAGGAAAAAGACTATTGCAGAGGAAAACCGTAATCATGATTGAGGAGTAGTACTGTGTGTGCGTGTGTGTCTATTTTCAGAGTTGGTTAGCCATGGCTAAAACAGGAAAAGTGGCTGAGAGAGAGAGAGAGAGAGGGTGGAGTGATATGGGAGTGAAGAGAGAAGAATGAAGATACGGGGAGGAGTAGTACTGTGTGTGCGTGTGTGTCTATTTTCAGAGTTGGTTAGCCATACCTAAAACAGGAAAAGTGGCTGAGAGAGAGACGGGGTGGAGTGATATGGGAGTGAAGAGAGAAGAATGAAGCTATGGGGAGGATTGGATCTCATTGAATCCGAAATCTGAATGAAGTAATAAAAGATTAGACAAAGCACCTAAAGGTCTTACACATATTGAATTGAGTTAATTTTTATAAGTTCACTCGATTTTTTTAAAAATTATTGAACGATTCAAATCATATGTGCGGAACTCAGAATGGGACCTGCATGCCTGTCGGTACCCCACCGGTTTCCACCTCGTCGATACCAATAACAAGGTTCTTTGGGTGGGAGTGAAGATATGGAGAGGTGAGGACTATTGATTTAGTCACATAATTCTTCAAAATGTTTTGCATTTGTAATTCTCAATCCTCGCATTGAGCTTACGCTCTCAATTTTTGCCCTCATAAATTTTAATAGTTTAGAATATGTTTTAAAGACGCTTGCACTTGCACGCGAATTATGTCTATTGGTAATTAACATGTGATATGGGGGTCGTTTGGTTTTGATGGGGGAAGATTCTTAGAACTACGATGATGAGACAGTCAACACATGCACATTCATTCCAAAATTTGGAAGGCCATTTTTCTTCTGCCAAGTCTTCATCTCTCTGCTCTGTTTCTTTGTCAGCCTCTTTCATCCTCTTATCTTTTGTTTGACATGTTCTGCTCGACTTCAGGTTTCAAACTTGGAGTGCACTGGCTAGCACATGGAGCCGTTAGCGTTAATAGGGGTGCAAACCAACGGCGACCAGCTCGAAGCTGGGTTTGGTAATGGTTCGTTCGAGCTCGGCTCATTGAAATTTTGAGATTGTTTCGTAACGAGTCGAGTTTGAATTTACTGAATTTGGATAGAGCGAACACTAAAATATGGCTGAGCGTATTGAATGGGTCCTTGAAAGGTTTAATATACATAACGACAAGACAGTTGGCGCGCCTCTGGGAAGTCATTAAGAGGGAAGCCATTAAGAATAATGTTTTAGGAAACATAGTGCAAAGAGTTGGAACACTTCAATACTCGGATCACTTGATAGTGTGATATTAAGATGCCTCTACGTGATAAGTTTTATGATTAGATCTAGAGTTTCCAGAGTACGTATTACAATATTTTTCATTAAGGAAATATAGTTTCATATTGTTTTAAGATAGAATGAGTGATCATTTAATATAATACTGAGGCATCTCTTCCATTCATTGTCAATTAATTTTGAAATGAACATAAAGTTTTCACACGTTATTAAAGCGGCATCCATTCCATCCCATATTTCAAAAAAAAAAAAAATTACAATCCATATCCCATGATAACAGATCAACAAAAAGAGAATTCTCGTGACAGAATTTAATCGTGATTACACGTAAAAGAGATGTTAAGCAAATATAATACCACATTATTTGAGAGTGAGGGACGAGTGATCACTTAAAAATCAATTGGCAACGACATTCCACATAGAATTTCGGAAAATTCGGTTCCTTTTTCGTGTCTCATCATGGGTATTATATTCATGAATCATCAGTCACTGTTTGACAACTGATGGTGGTAGGCTGGTAGCGCAGATGGCAAAGGCGTCTGCAGTCCGGGTCCTACGCCAAGTAAGGATTTGTTCCTCGCCTTGCGGACTTTGATTGGTTTTGCGTGGAAAGTCTTTCTCCTCCAACTATCTATGTTGTGTTGTGACAACGGTCTGTCCTCAATAAATAGTCACTATGTATGATTCGAACCGGACGTTTCACAGCAGCTCAAAACCTCCTATGATCACACGAAGAGAAAATTGCTATGCTGATTGTCCCTTCTCATCTTTTTGGCAAACGGAAAAAACAAGAGTTACTGTCTGTGGTTGTGGGTGGTTGATCATCCTTTTTTTCCTTTCACAAGAACCAAATTGTGAGTGTCACGGGATGTGTTTGAGCAGTGAGAGTGGCCTGTCTGTGACAAAGGCTCGACGGTGGGGTGGGGGTCCCACAGCCAATGTTTGTCTGGATTTGCATCGCGGTCCCGTCATTCCTGGGAAACTTTCAAGTGCGGCAGCCACATGCCTGCAACGGTAGGGGCATGTTCAAAAGGGTCTAAAAAACTCCGGGACACCTCCTTCAATAATTTTCTTTATCTCTCTTTACTCATTATTTTTAAAAATCTTCCTCAAATATCCTAAACGAACAAGGTCTAGGCACTTCAAATTTTTGAATATCATACCGACAAGAATCCTGATTTTCTTAAACTGCATTCTTTTTAATTTAATTTTCTTCTTTGTTTTGTGTGTTTTGTTAGTCTTTTTGAATTTTTGTTAGATTCATATGATATTGTTTAGATCCATCTCGACGAGAGGAGTCTTAAAAGTACAAAATTATGATTGAAAGAAAAAAAAAAGTTCACTAAAGACTGATAAAGTATCAAACAGCTGCCTTATTGAATTCTTTCAACATCGGTCCATACTTTTATACTTTTCTGACGAAAAGCTAAACAAAAAGTAAAAAACATCAAAATAAATTCTACACTTATAAGTTTAAAAAAACACAGCCATTAGTATAATACGATACGTACTGATACCGGTAACTTAACGGGTACCCTTTTGAATTTAATAGTGTTATTTGAAGCTATGAAACGTGACAAAATCTGAGGGGGTGATTTTGGTAGGTCACACCTTTTGGTCCTATATTAGCATGGGGTGCACATAGTTTTACCATTGCTGTTGGTACGTTCGGGGCCTAGATATGCCCCAAATGTGTTTGATCCTTCAAAAACAAAGGGTCCATGTGTAGATGTCCATACGGTCTTTGGTAGTATATTACGGTGGACAAATACAAGAAGTGAATGCATGTGAAAATCATAGCCCTTCCAGGGACCCTCCCTCCCTTAAGTTTTTGGGAATTAAAAGGTCCATTCAAGAAAAAACAAGGATTAAAACCATCACCAGCAGGGTCTGACCCTTGAACAAGCAAAAATTATTGAATGTTTCTGAGGTACTGTACTAACTATCACATGGTGAGCCTGTTGAGTGTGAAGACGGATTTGGAGTTTCTGCAAATCTGGTCCGGACTAGAGTGAAATTGGTCCGAACCAGAATGAAGTTGGTCCGAACGAAGGTGAAGTTGGTCTGGACGAACAGACATGCGGAATTACGCGAGATGCACGGTTTTTAGGATTTTCTAATGTACTAATTTGCTTGGACTATAAAAACAAAACTAGAGCTGCCTCCTATTGTAACTCTTTCATACTTTCATCATAGTGAAACAAACCAACACCCCATAGAGTACGATTAAGCTATCAGTTTAACTCGAATCCGCGTAAATCTCCTTGTCTTGTTCTCTTCTTGCTTGAGATTGTTTTATTTTCTTGGTTTGTTCTTCAATTGTGTGGGTATGGATGTTCAAATTCCCAACAGAGCCAACTTTTCTACAACCACATTCATGTAGACCCCATGAAGCAAGTGTAGGGGTACGAGTACATTGCAGTTTTAGAAGTAGCCATGCTTCATAGTGTAGACCCACGATTATGTGTCCCACATAAATGTGTGGTTGTTGAAGGTTTTGGAGGAACACGTGTGACGGTGTCCCAACACCACTAAATAGTTACTCCTTGAATTAGATTGAAAACCATCATCAGCACAAAGCCAAAAACAACGAGCACTTAGAAAATGTCTTTCTTAAGTTCCATAATAGGCCTAGGCTTGAGAATTTTGATTGAGATACTCCAGGCTAAGCACTTAATAAGCCAGTTATCATAAGAAATTTCACCCATCGTTCAGAAAAATATGCTAATACCTCTCACTCCTTTCTCAATAGCACCAAGCAGGCAAGCACTGATGCAGCATCTGCAGCTTTGTTGCTGAAAATTCCTCTCTTGTGCTGCTATTGATGTAGATCCCTGAATACTCGCGGTCACTGCCCACGATTTCAGACCCAGCTACTACAGATCATTTTGCACAAAATAGAGTAATGCAAAAAATGTCTTGACATCTACATATACATGTACATACCCTTGTCGTAGCTCAATGCAGTTAGTTCCAATAGAATGGGGGCAATAACACCAGTACATGAAAAATAATCTGAAAAAGGTAAACCAGTTAGGCTATCTAGAATATCATAGCAAGAAATTCCGGGGAAATGAGCATAAAAGGGGGGAAATATGGTAAATAATTTTCCATTATGAGTTCATTTTACAGGAATTTAGTAGACAATTAAGCTTACAACATTCTCGCGCTGCATAATCGACTACATTTTACATGACATGGGGTGAGGGAAAATGTATCTTTCAAGAAATTGTCATGGTGCGACCCACGTCTATTGGGGAGAACAGGAAGCACATACAAGAAAGAAAAGCTGTTTCTTGATTTCGTCCTCATTTCCTTTCCTGTCAACTGAATAGTGAATGCAACTCAACTCTGGACTAGCATTTCCATAGGCCATTATACAGACTACTCTTTAGCTTATTTGGCGAGAAAGCAGCTTCCAGTAGAACAATTAGTAGCCCAAGGAGAATTTCCTCTAAAAGGCCGGTAAGAGAGGAAACATGGAGCTTCGATTAGTGCCCTTGAAATTTCTCCACAGCACATCTTCAAGATTTTCCAGAAAAGAAATCATATACCTCTCTAAAAACATGGAGCCGCTACTGTGAATTTGCATTCAATCTGATCAAATTTTCCAACAGCTTATCAATTTCTAGAAAAGAAATTGCATACCTATCTGAAGAATATCCAACCATGCACAGACTTTGCAACAGTAACTTTCTCTTAAGCTCAATCAAGAACACCTTATTCAATTGCCGTTAGCAGCCATTCTTCAACAAACTTTCATGTAACACGACTTGGAAAATTCATTCAGATACAGGAGCAGGACTCACTTTGCAAACCTCGGTATTAAACCCACAGTCCATTAAAAACAGCAACCAAGCTCGCTGCTGCTCAGAGAGTCTATCGTTAGGGCCTTTAACTTCAACAAGCTTGGCTTCACCTCTGTAATCACCATGGAAGCGCCACAACAATAAATCAGGCATTCCACTAGACCAGCTCCGGTAATCTTGCGCCAAGTGTCGGCAGAACGAGGCTAAACAGGGTCCACCAATGCATGTCACGGCTGCTCGAAGCTTGGATAGTGAATGCCGGTCCCAGTTAACTCCCCGACATGATGTGCCTAAATGCGTTTCCCATGATGTGATTAGGAACTCTTCAGCAGCTCCATCGTAGATTTTTACCAGTATTGGTTCTATGATGGTCTTTCTCACTTCATAAAAGCTATCAGTCTCCAAATCTAAGGGGGCAGTCTGCAAACAAATTGCTTCAGTTTGACAAAGTAAGTAATTGCTCTATGTTTTTGACAAGCAGCAATTGAGAAGATATAATATAATAAGTAGAATTCAGATTTTAATATTTCTCATTGAACTTGTCAAGTCTGAACTCTAAAGATACTCATTCGTATGCAATGAAATCTCAGTCAAATATATTATTCACGACTTAAGCTGGATAATATTTGCAATTTCATCTTCTTTCGAAAGTCTAGAAACGGAAGGGAGTACAAATAACCAAATGTCATCCAGACAACGAGAGTTAGAATCATATGAATAAAACAATGAGAACATAGATAAATAAGTGTGTTTCTATGACTTCCACTATCCTCAACCCTCTATAACAAATCAGCTAACTCCATGTTAGGAAGGCCCTTTCTTATCAGAAAAATAAGTTAGGTGGACCCATAAGGAAACAAAAAATGAGATTTGATTGTTCCATTTAAGAATGGATGGCAAACTTTGAAAACAGATCAAAGTTGTCCACCGAGGAAAATATAGTCCGAAGTGCATCCAAGAAAAAGTACAGTTCATGCCACAGCTATGAACTATCAAAACCAAGATTCTAAGCATCAACGTCTTCGCAAAACCAATGCAGTGATGAGAGCTATGGTAATTTGCATCCTCAAAGTTACCTGGAATCTAGTGCGGAAGACATCTGGTACATCAGCAAAAATAGCATCCCACAAAAGAAGCCCAAAAATGGTCAACCAAATGCCACTCTCTGTATGTACAGACTGCCAGCTGCCTCCTTCCCCGCCATAATACTGCATGGCAAGCTCCTCGACTCCACATTGTTCTCCATCTTCACCATAGAACCTGCTCCTCGCCCCTGTCCTACAGTTCAACGGTCTCCCTTGAACATGCACCTAACTTATTAGCAAATGTAGGAAAATGAAGCAACCATTAGATAAACATTCATCCATTTCAGTGAAACTAAGCACATACAAACGTAATCAAAGCTTCCAGAGTATAAGAACTTAAAAAACAACCCTTAAATGAAGGGCAGTCCCGAGGCGAAATTTCGGCGACAGAGCCCTCCTATGAAGCACCAACACACCTAAGTGGTGCTTGTTTCCGTGTTGGACATGACAGGAACAAGCGACGTGGCAGAACACGCTAGGTTGTGTGTCCAATTAATTTTACTAATTTTAAGCAGGGGTCTTGTCGGGCACACGCACGTATCACATTAGACATGGATGGGGACACTACATGGGTCAATCGATATTTAAAAAAGTAAGAGGGACAACAAATAAGAAACTTTCGCCAGGATATCCTCATTTAGCCTATGATATTTAGGATGTAAAATGGTAAGAATTGCAAATTATACGATCGTTTTGAATAATTCTGGATACAATACTCATATAAGTAACAACTAGATAAATGGGAATTAAATTGTGTCCCCCGTCGTGTCCATTTCCCAATAGTTTGAGGATTGTCGTGGCCCATGTCTTTGTATTTATCTGTGCTTCTTAGGAGCCCTCTATGCATTTATTCACTTACTAGAATACAATTTTGTCTATCATGCTTCTCCTTTTAGAAAAGGACAATTTTGGAAACTAAAGTGTAAAAGGAAAAACTCAGATTTTAAAAAATCGTTACAGAAGTGGAAAAGACAAAAATCCTAAGTTGGGATCATTACAAGCAAATCATTTTAGTTCGGGTTTTGACAAGGGTACAAAAATTGGGAGCCCTATTTCTTCAAAATTTTGAGGGCCTTAAAAAGATAATTTGAAGTCACCTCGGTGATCTTCCTCTTTACAGACTCAGAAAAACTGGGGGTTTTCCAGCGCCTTGGAGGTTTCCCCAGGCGTAGGACCCGCCTTTGTAGTGCCATTCTTGAACCAGCACGAACCGATGGATCTAGTAACCCATCTTCAGCAACCGAAAGGCTCTCATTGAGACAAGCCACGTGTTCCAAATCAATTGACAGCCTCAGGGTCCAATATCCTCTTCTTCTATCAGAGGTAAAATGTTTTAGCAGCTGCTTCAATAAAATAATTGCATCCTTGTACCTGAAGAGGGTCAAGTTTATTCAGACTACTAAATAAGTTTAATTTAGGACATTAAGAATACTAACTCATTGGATGCAAAACAGAGACCCCTCTTCAATATCAAGCCAGATAAGTATTATAGCAAACGAAATTTCCTTGTTTTGGACTTGTGAGAGACAGTTTCAAAGATTAAAAATATTAGATTAAGGAAAGCCCATTCTTTGATACTTTCGTCCAATGATATTTTCAAATGTTTGGCCTTGTCCTTCGTCCTTTTATGTTTATGTTTATGATGATTAAAGAAACGTCCAACTTCTTAAAAATTAGACAACTGATAACTTAGCCATACAAGCCTTGTACTCAAATTATTAAGATTTAACCTTTTCCTCCCTTTCCAAGGAGGGGAAGTGAAAGGAACAACACAGACAGGAAAATTTTCATGCCATTCAACATTTTTGACCCATAGGGCATCAAACAGAAAATATCCTAGTTCTCAATAACTGAGACAAAAATGAAGCTACCAGTACCATGCAGGGAAGAGGACATATGAAAACAAATCAAAAGGTAACTATGTGATTGAAAAGGGCCTTGCCATTATTTAGAATTGTTCATATAAGAGTAGTGCTCCACAGCCATACTTCTAACCTTCGCTCACGCTCAAGAAATGAAACACCTAGCAAAACCACCTTTGAGTAGACCCATGCAGCTGAAAAGCATGACAAAAATGCCGCCGGTGATTCAGAAGTGAGGGACCGAGTTTGCTCATGAGAAGAGTTGGATATACGTGAGGCAGATACCTCTATGCATCTCAAGACAAACTCGGTACTGTTTTCATCAAGTGACTGATCCATAACTTGTGCCACTTCAATGGCCTGCACATTGTAGCTTCCACAATAAGTAGAGGCCAACAATATTTTAATAACATCCAAAGTAGAAATATCAGACCTCTTCATATGCAAGGAAATCATCGCGGCTTGAGAAAATTTGTTTTGAGATTATACAGTTGTAATTTGGATACTTGATAATCCCCAAATCCACAAGTAAAAATGCTGATAGGTCCTGCTCTCCATTCAAGAAGAAAAGCCTCTGCATGAAGTCATGGAAGATATTACAGATATTACAATAGTATACTTTCGGGAAAGCATAGCTCCAGTCAAATGATTCAAATCACCTCAGCACGCCAAATAATGCACTCAGCTGATAAAGATATCTGAACGCAAGGCCCTGTTTTTTCCAAAACCACATTTGGTAGGACTGGGCTGCAAAGTCAACAAATGAAAACAAAAACATTAAAGGCGAACTTGAAACACCCAATCAATTATCCAATTTCATTATTCTGTAAAGATAACTCTGTATTACCATAATCCCTCAGCATATGAAGAAAGAAGCAATGCAATAACATCTTGCTTTCTCGTACCAGGTTTGCATTTCTGATGGCTCAACAGAAGTGGGGTGAAAGGGCAAGAAAGTACGAGACTTATTAGATAAAGAATAAGGAATACAAACCAAGAGTACTAACAGCACCACAACTTCATGATTGAGAGCTTAAGAAAACAAATTAAAGCTTTGTGTTTTGCCAAATGTTTACACAGGAAGACCAGCAGCAAGGACTCCCAATTTTTTAAGGAACACGCTTTGCCCTTCAATGAGGCATATATTTGACAAGGATGAGAACGCAAGTTGCACAGTGACATGTCATGTAGAAAATTGTAAAGCTTTTGTATAGGTTCTCGTTAGTTGTTAGTAGGGCATATGGGCCTGGCTTTTGTTGGCCTGAGGAGGTTATCATGGCTTACCCTTCCTCCTTTGTATGGGGTTTTATGCTTTTCAATCCATTAAAATATATGTACTTCTCAAGAAATATAACAATGGCATACATGAATTTTTAAGCTATCCATGTAGCCTGCATCAAGCTCAGGAAATTGATGCCAGCAAAGCGATTTCTAAAGTTAGCCCCACAATTGAAAGGAATCACAAGCATAAACCATGTTATGCAGCCTCATGCTCATATATTAACATAGCGCTTACAAAATTTAGTTTAGATTCAAATTTGCTCATGGAGAATTTATCTGTGTTCCACAAAATTAAAAGAAACTAAATTACAAATTGGAAAAAGGGTTTTATAACTGCCACATGCAGAATGCTAACGATGGTTTTGGAAATCAGTTAAAGTTATAAAGGAAAGAAACATCATGCCCCAAAAAGGAAACTATTTCATTAGTTTTGATGGCGTAAGCACAAAGAGGTTTGAATGCTGCATTTAACCAGCTTTTCCATTATTCTCAATCGGATAGTTATAGAACATGCGACAAACTCTCCAAACAAACATTCATCATGTTGGGGTTTATCGCGCAAGGGAGAAAATTGTTTAAAGTTCATACCAGTACATTAACATACTTGTGGTTTACCATGTAGGAGAACATGAAATGTCTGACCCGTATCTGTCCACACAATAAGTCTCGTACTGTGTAGTCATCAGAAGCCAGTGCATCACTTTAGGAGCATAAACTATGGAATCCACCAAATTTAGAAGGAACCACCCGTAACGCTCCACCGAGAATATATTAGTATATCAAAACCACCTCTGAGACCATAATTCCTTTAAACTACATCAGGTCAATGGGAAAACTACAAGCTATAGGGCTTATCGGGATAGGATAGGATAGGATAAGATAGGAAATCAAGCTGGCAGAAATACAGTTTTCCGACGAAAACATTTGGACCAGATATCAAACTGAATAAGTATATAGCCTGAACTCCTATTGAATTTCATCAAACCATGTGACACAAGCACAAGAAAAAGATATCAACCTTCTCGTAATTTTGGAGAAAATAAAGTTTAAATAATGCAAACCTTTTTAAGCTTGCACAAAACTTCACGCAGCTCAGAAACAGTAAGCAAATACAGAACCTCCTTCAAGTCATTGTCCTGTAAGTCACTGATTGACCCAACAGAACACATATAGCCAGTTGCTGAGTTATGACAAGACAAACGAATTTTCTGTTAAAAGTGAAGCAGCTTTCAAACATCACCATCTTGAAAATTTGTTGGAATGACACAATTATAGAATTAGAATTATTACTTAGGTTATAGAGTAGAATTACCTGAGAGCTCCTTAATTGCTTGATTGTAATCAGATATTTCAGGATATGAAAGATTAGAAATCCGAAACCATGGGCCTGAGGTAAGAAAGCGAAAACACCCGGCGTCAGGAACTAACTACATTCTTAAACTGTCATTGGGATAATGCTGGTGCATGCACATTTGAATCACATTATTCTCAAGAGTAATGAGAAGACTAGAGACGAAGAAATCAACACGAAAAGGGGCCGAAAATAGACCAAGCTGGTCTCTGCTTGCCAACCAGTTCTGAGTGTCCAAGAGTCAATGATGAAGCCAGTGGAGATAAAGTGAAAGAAGATAAGAGCGAGGGCAGATAGAATACGGAGAGAGAGAGAGAGAGAGAGAGAGAGAGAGAGATTAGAAACTTCCATCATCAATTATAGGAAAACAAAACGTAATAGGTCAATACAATTCTACCTATATGTAGTCTACAAGCACTATCCATTAAGGACATAAAAAATACTACTTACGCCCTCATAAACTACAAGCCTCATAGTTCCCAAGAAGTCAGACCTCCGTGAACCCAAATCTTCGGCGATAAATAGATGTATGTATAAGCATCATAAATTCTCATCTAAAAGTGGTATACGAGTACGTGGATGTCCTAAAAATTAAACTTGTCCCACGTTTTATGAGATTACGAGATAGGTTAGAAGTTATGAAGGATTTTTTTATTTTTTTAAAATCAAATGGGACTTCGGAAAAAGGAGATTTCTATCTTCTACCAGCGTGAAAGCCTAGAAAGTTTCCTTATTATCATATGTTTGTTCTTCATAGATTTTAGATGAGGAATCAAAAACAATTTAATTTGGGTTGAGGTACAATTGGGGAAACCGTATAATACTGGTTGTCATGACAGTCTGACTTTGACCATGTCAATCGATTCCGGACTTGTTACCGAAGTCTAAGCAATAACAGTTGTTCATCCTGGCTTGTCTCATGAGTGACGTGACAATAGCAACATGCAAAAGAGATTATTAATTCTCTCTCAGTCAAATTTTTAAGAAGCAAGAAAGAATAACTTGACAAAACATATCAGTTAGAAAAAGTATGTATAGTAACGTTTAACCTTTTCTTGTATAAAGCCGAACAAAGAGTCTCTGACTATCATCTGAAAGTGAAGTAAAAGTTTCTGCCAGTAGAAAACATAAAAATCTCATTATAAGAATAGAACTTGTCAGAACCGATATAAACATCGATATCATCTACGGAAATCCGTACCAAATATAATCTTTTCATCACAGCTGAAAAGATGAGGGTAACTCCTTAAAACCTCTTGTATCAGCACAGAAAAGTTCTGTTGGTATTTTGCCATGCTCAGTGGATGAGTTTTTGCAGATTCAGCTACACGGAAAGCATTTTCCCACAAGGACCTAACAACCTGAAGATCCTCACATTCCTTTTCACCAGAAAATATCTCGTTTTGACATGTAATTTGAATTGGGAGAACATCGTGAGAATGTTCTGGAATGGAAGTTACACAGCCCTGCAAGGCAAGCCCATTGCAGATATCATGAACATTTTGTACTGACTGGAAAGAAAACAAGAATCAAAATTAAGAATAATTAATGCTGTTAATGATATTCTGAGCTGGATTCAACCAGGAAACAGTTTTCCACTTCTGATTAGACCTTAGCAGCATGAAACACCGTTTATTGTGCATCCAAATTGCAGAATGTGAGTGCCCAAAATGATTGATACAATCATAAAATTGAATGGTGGTCCCAGTGATTTCCATAAATCTCGAGAAATCCCTGCGATTAGCCTCAATATTTGTTGCTTCAATGATAAATACAACTTCAGAGTTTGGACATAGTGAATAGAACAAGAAGAAAACCTTGTCGAGACAGCTGTTTTCTTAAAATATAACATCTTAAATATATCTTGTAGCTACCACATCTACTCACAAGAAAAATAAACAAGCTAGAACACAATAGCAGCTAATAATACTTCACCAAAAGAGGTGAGAAATAGAGACAATTGCCAATAATCCTAACAACCGTGCTTGCAGGAAATCATGGCCTCTGGTCTGGTCTAGGCTTGAACATTGTTTAAGGTAAGCCAGTTTCAACAATGATTGATTTGGTTGCTGATGAGAGGGTTGAAAACGCACCAAAGCAAGAGGGAAAAACTGGTTGATTGAAACAACCAAAACTCCAGTATCCATTGTAATGAAGGCATACCAAAGGAGATTGGTTTTCAGTTTTTTTAAGCAAAATGGAAACAAATTCAGAGTAGACCAGTTGATCAGCTGTGATACTGTGTTGACTATTTCTACTGCAGTTCACCCTAGCCTACTTCCACAAACACAAAGCCCAGAGGACATCTTTCTCATTAATTTTGTCCGTGTCTTTACTCTTTACTACAATGACACCCATACATAAGGTGCATTTCAAAGGACCCACCCAACAATTCTGAGTGAATTACCTGATAATATTAGTCTATTTACATTTTACACCAATGGTAGCCAAATATTTTATGTTTACATCGAGAGAAAAATTATTCAACCATAAACACACAACTCAACCATCATACAAGATACAGAGGGAGGGAGGGAGGGAGGGAGAGAGAGAGAGAGAGAGAGAGAGAGAGAGAGAGAGAGAGAGTAATATTCAAAACAAAAAGGGTAGTAAATGAACAACAAATTACCTCAAAACTCAAGAGGTACTTATCCATTAAAGGAGACAGATATTGAGCCAACTCTCGAGGGATAAAACCAAGCATTTTATAGCATCCAGATTCTGCATAAACAACCTAACTCGAGAAGGCAATGCAGTGCTCTTAAGATGAATAAATTCACAAATCTCAAATCAAGTGGATGGAAAGGCCAAAGTGTCCAAACCTTGATGGCATTGCTATCCTTAATATTGTTAGGATCTCTCAAAAGAGAGATATTTGCCCCAGGATATAACATTACTTCCTCACTAAACTTACGACCAACAACGAAAGTTTTGAGGAGTTGCCCAGACATGTCGTCCATAGTTTCATTCATCTCATATTTGGGCATCTTGTTCTCAGGGAGTAATGTAGGTGAATCAGCTCTGCAATTTATATCGTAAGTTATCTTGTTTTCTGCAGAGCTATCAGTGCTCAAAACAGACTCTGAATTCATGAGTGCTTTGCACTGGGTAGTGTTGTCTCCGTTCGCACCGACACAGTCATACAATTTGTGAATGGTATCACAAAAAATGTTATCAGGAGCCCTCTGAACCACATTAACTCCCACTTGATCCAACTCGCTTGATTGAATTCCAACTTTTGACTGTGAAGAGAAGTTTAACTGAAGAAGGGTGCGCTGCCTCAGTTTACGTTTGGTTCCTCTTGCTAGGCATGTGTCTGAAAACATAGATTGTAACCAGAGAATATGTAAGAGACTAAGAGGTAGTCAAAAAGCAAAGGTAGCATAACGACAAACTTAGGTTGGAAATCATGAGAATTTTCAGAATAGCAATACAAATCCAGAGGCCTTCTAAACCAAATAAAACTTTCTGCACAACAAGCTCACCACTAGAACATAACAGAAGTCAACAGTACCTGACTCGTGCAACCCTCATTGTTACAGTGGAGCATTCTTATGAATATAAGCTGGACTTCAAGATGGTAAGAAGCTACTTATCATTCTTTTTTTCTCTCCAACGTCTTGTGCATAAAACAAAACAAGAATCTAGGCTTACAAGTGGCACAATAAAGTGAGGTTAGCTCCATGAATCCTTTTACTCCTATCACTCATACTTACTACTGCATCTACTGCTCGGCTGGTCCTCATTTCAAGACCAAACCACCATAGAGGGCCTAGACTGAACCGATTTTAAACGAGGCATATTTTATCTATTATGATTTGCTATAATTTGAGCCTAATCTTATCCTTCCATTAGTTGGTTTCTTGCATAACTTGTCAATGTTGTCATGCATAATACTAAGTTCCTTGAGCTAGCAATACTTTACCATTCTAGATACCAAAATCGGTTCTAGTTTAGGTCACAAGCTAGATCTTATTCAAGTTATGCTTGTAAGATCTCGCTAAACTTTACAAGGTCCTGTCTTCCTCTTCTACTCTTCATCTTCTCTCTACGATAAGCAAAGTTGTTTTCTCCAAGTTACCATTGACAAGTCAACAACGTATCTTTCAAGCCCTCTCAAATCAAGCTTAAATTCACTCCAAACTGTTTTCCCTTCCTTGAAGGTTTAACTTAATGTCCAATGCTTCTGGTCTTTAATTCACCATAAGAAAACAACTCATCATTCAAAACAGCATAACAATAACACAAGTATAAAATACTGAGAAATTACTAAGAGCTTGTCTTTAGCCCCTACCATACTTTCCAATCAAATCCACGAACCACGAGTGACCACTAGAACTGATCACAAACAAATGGCAAAATTAGATTCTCTAATACCTATGTGCAGTAACAAGTAGTCTCGTATTATCCCCAAAACAGTAACATACAGAATGAATCCAAACGAAATATCAGGAGCAGGTACAGACCCAAATGAGAATTAATCATGTAATCTCCGCCAGGAACAGTGTTACCACAAACAGGACAGGTGACACAATCAGCAGCACAAGTCTCAACCATGCTTCCAATACCATCATTATCACCACCACCACCCAAATGTTTCTCTGATGATCCTTCTTCCGCAATGGTCATTTCCCCAACATTTTCACCTTTACGCAAATCCAAAGAGCCCTATAAAATCAGATACCAAGAAAATTAACCACAACAAAACGTAATTTCCGATTCTGTATCTTCACGCATTTATATTTATGGAGTCCCTTGTCTCTGGTCCACTAGACCACATTTTCCAGACCCGTGGTGCTACCACAGTCTTATTTTAATGATTTTAACCATTACGTTTGTTTTTGTAAAATGCGGAGATTGTTCATAAAAAAAAAAATAGGCTTCAGCCCATTCGAATCATGAGAAAGTTCTGATGAGAAACAGGAAGCAACCAATCAAAAAAAATTGCAAATTTTGTATCTCACCATCTCATACCAAATCATAGAATCTGAATGAGTGAATCGGTCAGACACTCTAATCTGTTCATTTCTTTTCTCACCAAATCACTCGAACAGTTAAAAATCGTGCAAATGGGACTAAACCCTTGCCACGCACCCAGACAGCGCTGTTCAAATCCACTCAATGTTCTTAAAATCGCTGGGCGCTAGTCGGGTGGTCGGCCACCTTCGAACGATTAATCGGATTAATCGGTGCATGTTAACTACTAATCGACGATTAATCGTTAGTCGGATCTAATCGGTCGCCAATTAATCACCAATTAATTCCTTGTTTTAGAACACTGAATCCACTACATCGACCGGAGACCAGGGGTGAGTTTACGCTAAATTAAATTGACTAATGGACTAAAGCTCATGTATTCACTGATTTCTAGGCTGGTCATTCTCCTCACATACATCAACTAAAATACCATTTAGCAAAAACAATATTGCCATTAGCGTGCAGTCCATTTTGTTTAGTGGAAACCAGAAACGCACCCTAGCCTGTACACTAGATGATATATATTGTATATCTATACAGACTATACGTGTAATCGAGTAAATGGAGAGAGAGAGAGAGAGAGAGTGTGTGCCTGGGTGGGTGAGGAGAGAAGAGATTGACGGTGGGGAAGGAACCTCCGGCGCTTTCCGATCAAACGAATCAAGCTCTCTCTTCCGGTCAACATCGAAGCCCTAATCTCTCTTCCAGCCCTAGCCTGGCTCACCAGCCGCTTTGGCATCTGTGATACGATGAATTTCTCGTCCCGCCAATTGAGAAGGTATCTGGTGCGCCCGCCATCATATACCTGATTTCATGTCACAGTCTCTCCACCGTTGGATGGTCCGGATAAAGGGTGTGTTTGGGTCGATTAGAAAAGCCAGCTTTGGTGCGATCAAACATACTCCTTCTTGCTCCCTAAGTTGCTAAGAACCAAATAGACTTGATTTTTAGCTGGTTCAAACTTGTTTTTTTTTTAGAAAAAAATATAAGTCAAACTCAATTACATTTTTTTGTTTTTTTATGAATTCAAGACAAACTTGAGCATATTATGGTTCGATAGGCTCGTGAATAAAGAGGTTATTCCATAAATATTATAAATATAGTGGTAGATTTAATGAATGTCCCAAAATATGAGATCTGTGTCAACCCTCCAGATGGATATTTTTACCAGTTTTATAGTACTATTGCATCCATATAGAAAATATCCTATGTGGAATATAAAAATTTAAGGATTTGAGGGTTTTTAATTTAATGAACGTAACTGAATTTCATGTTTATGAGTTTTTTTTGAACTAGATTAACGATGATGATAGTTATTCTTTATAGCTTTAAATTAGTCCCTTTCATTTTGGAACTTAACGAGGCTAGCTTGAAAATTCGAAACTTTACGAGTTCAAACTTATGTTTGAAAGCTCGAGATTGGCTGCTTCACGAGTTTAAGCTCATGTTTGAAAGTTTTGAGATTGCCTTGCATATTCCACAAGCCAAACCAAACTTATTGCGAACACAAAATTTCAAGTTCGAGCAATTAATCTAAAAAAAAAAATTCAAGCTCAAGCCAAACTTGAACACATGTAATAAGGAATCAAACCAAGCTAGAGCAATAGTACTGTGTTTGGCTTGGGTAGAATGGGTAAATCGCATGTAAAAATCACGGAAACATAACCCGATCAAAGTGACTGGATAGAAACTTACATACCAAATCCACGATTAGGACCAAGATTTAATTAATCATTTTATTTAACTTCAAGTCAATAATTTAAGAGGTTAACAAATTTATGACTAAGAGTCAAAAACAAATTACGAAAGGCAACAACAATCGAAGGCACACATGATTAATTAAACCTAACTCTTATTAGATAGAGAAAATTTATTAGAGACCGTATCCAGGAGTTTTTGAGACTCCAAACGAATATTCTTCCATCTCTCACACATAGAAATCATAAAGAACAAAAGAAAGGTAAAGAAAATGTCCAAAAAGGTGAGGAAATTTTTTGTTTTTCTGTCTATGGTGTAAATTTTCAAAAGTAGATTAGTATATATATATTTCTGGAGAAATTTCAGTTCTTATGTACATGACAAATCGGAATTTAATTTTCTTACAAAAAAATTGCGAATAATTCTGAAAATGAAAAAAAAAAAAAAGAGAGAGAGAGAGACGTTTATAGGCGGGGGCTATTAAGAATGGGCATCGCCTTCTAAGAAATTTCATTTCCAGGAATGAGACATCGAGATAATTCGATGTAATTAACTGACTTTTGTATAGCACGAGCGTCGTGCCTCGGGCATTTCCTCTTGAGGGGAAAACCATGTATTAAACACGGACAAAACCATACAGACGTTTGGTCCAAGAATCTAGTAGAAGGAAAAAATCGAAATTATAAACAACTTAAACAAGCAAAGCAAATTCTATAACCAAAGAATCAAAAAGCAGGGAAAAAAAAAAAAAAAAAATTTATGCTGCATTTTTAAGCACCATCGGTCTTGGAATACATGAATTTATTGGCTAATTGGGAAGTTTTGTGGAAAATCACTTTCTAACTCTGTGCGATAGATAGCTTGGCTTGGTATGATCTACTAGCTACTACGAGAAAGGAATACAAAGTTTCAAAGGCATTCGAAACTTGCAATCTCTTGGGGCCATGCCGCAAGATAGAATCCCTTGTGAATCTCCTTATCCCAGCGTGGATGATCTATCTCTGTATGTGCAACCTGACCTGGACACGCTGACCATTGAACCAAAAACAAGGCGATACAATAGCGTTTACTAATTGACATGCCTAACAGCTCCACCAACCTAATCAGTTCTTCCTTTGAGCCACCTAGAACATTCCCTATCTGTCACACATTTGCTTGATTTTAACAACTGCATGTTTTCAATAACCAAGTGGCCAGGCTAGCTAATGTGGACTCGACTAGTTCTGGGAGAAATCCCGCCGTTTCCTAGTGGGAGCCCCATCTAAAGCCAAAGCAAAGCTCCTTCTGGATTGGCCTCAAAGGAGTTGATAGCACCTGAGAGATTTTGAACTTGAGATCTTAAGAGGAAGCGATACCCTAAGTCTCAAGCCTTCACCACTAACCTCGGAATTTGATTTTAACAACTTGACATACACATAACTCTATTTAAGGAATTCAACAATAAATTAAACTTCAGAGTATGACATCCTCAACCAAAATATAAACCGTTTCTGTTGTCACTAAATTTACCAAGTTGCGTCATTGTAGAATCATAATTTCTTACCTGACATGCACAGAGCATTTCTGCAGTACCATAAAACAAGAAAAAGGAAAACAAAAGCCCTTAACATTTCTAGCATTTCTTCAATGCCATAACAAAGGAAAAACAGAAACATAAGTCCTATGCGATAAAAGTTCAGAGTCATGCCCAACACCTTGAGTTAGATCAGCATTGTCAATTATCTGCCTTTGACTCTTCTCCACACTCCTGCAGCAGAAGTCCAAAAAAATTTCTCTGAGCGACACAGTGTAGAGCTATAGGAAGCACGGATACGGAATACGGACATGACATGGACACGTCATTTCGCCAAAAGTTGGGACACGGACATGTTGAATGTAAAATGTATTTGCATTATAGAGGCATTGTAATGCATTCATATAAAAGGCGAAAACGTTAGTTTTGTCATACTAAGAACAATCCATGAAGAGATACTAATCAGCATATGCAAGCATACATGAATTATACATCTGCAGAAATTTTTAATCTAGGCCATGTTTTAAAAATAAGATTTTAACCATTTAACGTGTCATTATCTTGTTCCAAGAGTGTCACCAACGTTTCCTAGAGTAACCACACTGTGTCGGAGTAAAAGAAATATAATAACAAGGTTGGACAAGTATTTGGCACGTGTCCGGAGAGTGTCGTGTCATGACCATGACCGACACGTATCGGACATGGATACAGGATGCGTGAGGCACATAGACATTTCCATGCTTCTTAGGTGTAGAGTATTTATACAAACTGCGACTTAGCAACAAGATCCAATAACTCTTCAATTCAGGCCAGCTTTCAAACTAGGGATTAGTTTACTGGCCTTCTGATGGAGAGAAATGGTAGATTTTACTGGTGCAGATTTGTTTCTCAAGAAAACCGCATCATTTGGTGAGAAATCTCAAGGACTGCTATGCCATCTCTTGACAAATTCTGCCACAAATACAACCCATAATCTAACATTTTGTTTGGAACTCGAGGAAAGAAAGGAACATGAAGGGAAAATCTTTTATTTTTCCTCCTCCTTCACAGGAAATGATTTCCATCCCTTTTCTTTGCTTATTCTGGCCCCTCTCTGTTACTTCCATCCCTTTCCTTTTCTTTACAAAACCAAAGAAGGAAAAATAACTACTTTTCCTATAGTTTCTATCTCCTGTATTTTCCATTTGTTTCCTCAAGTTCCAAAAACAAAGTCAGCCAAACACAGTCCTTTCGTTTTGCCAATTGACTTTGAGTTGGATGATGTAACAGAAAGTAGTGAGATAAATTATTTTCTATTCCTTAACCTCAGAAATTTAAATGCTTTCCTTTTCCTTCACGAATCTGTATTTCCCTTGAATCATAACTGATAAGAAAAGATGAGAATTTGATACCTTTCACTTTCACATAGAATTCTGATGGGTTCTAAGGCAAGCCACTTTGCTGGATTAGCTCCTTCACATACTCAGCCCAATCGAAGTCAACCCCACCCGATGGCTTCGCAATCAAGTCCTCCAATTCCATCACAATCCTCGACTGATGCTGTTGATCCTCAGCCCTGCTCAGGCACACCAAATCCTCCTCGTCCAGCAGTTTCTTCGCTATCGATAGAGATTTCTCATCGCATTTCAAGTTAGGATCAATTGTTACCTCAAAGTCGTTTGTTGTCAAATCTTCACCACTTTTCTTGTTCAAATCCCCAAGCTTTACGGATCCCCCAGCGCTTTGATGCACAACCAACCTCTGTTTTTTCGCAACACTTTTGAAGAAATTCTTGACAAACAAAGGGTTCGCGATCGCGTTGGTCATGAACGTGAAAACCTCTTGTTTTATGCCCACATCAGCACCTTCGATGCGCTTTTGGATGGCTGCCAAGCATTTCTCGGAGGCGTCCTGTTGCTGTTTCAGCTCCTTAAGCACCCTCTCCATTGTGTTAAGGTTGTTCTTCAGTTTTTCTATCTCGGCCTCATCTGATCCATCGGCTCCGACATGTTGCCAACTTGAACTTTCTCGGGCTCGTTTCCGCGGCGCATATCCGACATCTTGCCAACTCGAACTTCCTCGGGCTCGTTTCCACGACGCATTAATGTTGTTGTAGTTGGGTTGCGGTGTTCGTTTCTTAATGTTGTACAACAAATGCTTCTTCTCCGCTTGAAAGTATGGATTGGCATATTCATAATGGCTTGAACTGATTTTCTTGAAACCCTTTTGACAGTTGGAACAAATTCACAACAAAAATGATAAGTTTTATAAATTCAATAAAATCACAAAGGAAGGAGCAATTATTTCCCATAATTTGGTTACGACACAATCAAATTTCAATAACTAAGGCTACGTAGGAACATTCACGGAGAGATGTAACTTGTATTGGGAAAAATAAGAGAAGCAGAGAATCAAACAGAGCTACTTTGACACCTAGGGATATATTTCAATCATGAAAAAAAGCTTAAGAAATAAAATGGTCCATGTAAACCTCAAATCAGACAGATAAAACAGAGCTGCTTTGAGACCTCTAAGCTTTAAGGCAAGCCACAGTATGTATAACGAATTGCATTTAATTTGGAGATATGAACTAAGGGATCGAGTACTAACATAGCTGTTGAGCTGGTAAATAAAGCTCGATAAGTTACGGTGCCTAAATTGTATGGGCAGCAGATCATTAGCAAACTGGTTGTGTTCCCAAATGACAAAGCTTTTGCCTGTTGCACTCCATGATATGAGATCGTTCGTTTCCGGGTCCTCCACCATTTCAAAAGTTTTCCTCAAGAACGGAGGCGGCGATTTTTTGAACAACCCATCACCATCACATTTAACATCACTGCCACTGCCACCTCCTGCCCTTCCAATCGGCTCGACATCCATTGCCTTCTCCTTCCCGGTGTGCCTAGAGCTGCTCCCCTCGTTTGATGTTTTTGGTTCCATGGGCTGATAGGGAGCGGAAGAGAAATGTTTGCAAGGGTCAAAACGGCTTCACTCTAGTGGGAGAGAGTGCTATGGAAACAACAACTATACCTTCGCGTACACTCTGTAGCTTGGTACAAGTATGTTTAGGATAAAGTTTTTTGCACTCTGCAGTAATTTGTTTTTCTCTTTATTTTTACACGAGGCAGCAAAACACTATCCTTGCTTTTTTTGAGAAATTTTTGGGTGCAGATAGGGTATAATTCATGCGTTACCCGAGCACGCATCCGAGACGTTCAAATACATTTGGATGGTTCGGATGGTGACTGGGTACCGCTACGTGGTATCCGATTTGCATCCAAAAACTTACTCTTGGTTTTTTTAATTGTACCCTTCACTCATGAAAGGGCCATTTTGTAGGCTTTCATGAATACCGACAAAAAAGAGAGTTTATGTGGATAAAAGCAGTGCAAAAATTGTTTTCCAAAAACTAATCCCGTAATTTGAATTAATGGTTTTTTCACCAAGCAAGACCAATGGTGGAGGAAAGTTGGAGCTGGGAATGGAATTCAAGGTCTAACTCAGGTGTTCGGGCCAATATATGCGTTGATGCACACTTCAACTACTATGGGGGACCAATTCCACCGCTCACTTAGAGGTGTCCCAATTAAAATCGGAGCAAATGAATTAATAACACTGTGAGAGGTTTTGAACTTAAGACATTTGGAGGAAGCGAATATCTAAGTCTCATGCCTTAATCATTAGGCTAACCCTTTCGGACTGGGAATGGAATATAATGGTAATATGTAGTGAAACCATTTGGGCATTAGTCCGTTTATTTAGGTGTAACATATTACTAAAAGGACAATTTTTAAAATATATTCTTCTTATTTGAACGTTTTCAACTACGGTACGTACATTTATTATACTACCTTTTTTCGATAGCGGTCTTCGCGACGAATTATTAATCAGAAGATCCCGACGAAAAGATAAAAAATTACTACCAAACACAAACAAATTAACTGCCGTTAAAATTAGTAATTTATTTATTAGATCCAAAAACTTATTCTATCGTTTAGAAAAAAAATCAAATAAGCAAATGAATCCTTGACTTATTTTTGTCTTTATTGTGAGTAAACAAGAAAGTGAACCCAACATTCCTTTAGAAGCCTATCTCCCTCACCACCTCTTACCAATTCCAAAATCCAACTAATCTTTTTTGTCACCTTTAAACAAAGTTTAAAATATATCGTTCCATAAATAATTTTCTATTTGTTATTTCTCAAATCTCCAAATAAGAACAAAGAAAAGGATTGTGATTTTGGCACTCTAAAAATTGATGGAGGAGCTCCAAAACTGAACTGTGCTGATACACAAAACGACGTCATTTTGGAACCCCTCAATCAATTTTTGGAGTGCTAAAGTCAATTTCCCAAAGAAAAGTAAACTTTACAGGGAATAAAGGAGGAATTTGCCCAGGCCATCGTAAATAAAATGCAAAAAAGTCAAAAACACACTTTCCGCTCCTCTGGGGTAGGGGTACTGCGTTCCTTTTTTGTTCTATGAGAAGTACACAAATATCAGATCAAAAAATAGAAAAAAAGAAGAAGAGCAGAGTACAAATACACAATTGTTTCACCCCGGGAATATATGCCATTTTAGTACACACTAATGCTAAGGGTGCCGTCTGGCTTTGAACCGATCATATAAACCGATGGGCACGCGGAACATAATTGATTTTGTCCCCGCGTGCCGATCGGTTCATGGTCGGTTCAAAGCCAGTCGATTGCCATGGACGGGTCATATTGTACTCCACGAAACATAGTTGATCTTGTGTGTCTTTTCTTCCATTAATCTCAGGGGAAATTACTGTTACCCCCCACGAACTACCACCCGGCCACACATTGCCCCCTCAAACTACCAAATCCAACACTTAACCCCCTCTAACTACCAAAAACCGAAAACACAGCTAACTCCGTTTGTGATCTGTTAAAAATTTGTACGGAACTAAGGTGTTGGACAATTTTGCCCTTAACTCCCCATCAGCTCCCTTTTTGTGTCGATATATATCTCTCTCTTCTTTCTAAAATCTGATCTGTAACTTTCACGCTCAATTTCTCTCTCTCTCTCTCTCTCTCTCTCTCTCTCTCTCTCCCTCTGATCAACGCGCTTCAATCTCCCCCTCGTTGCTCACTCGGTACTCCCTCTCTCTGGATGGAAGGAACCCGTTCGAGTGACACTGGCAGAGATGATCCCGATTTTGGGATCTTGTGTTTCTGTGGAGAACCATCACCATTGAGAAAATCAACCACACAAAAGAACCCAGGTCGAAGGTTCTTCGGCTGTTCAAAGTATAAGGTGAGCTGCATTGCCCTAATTTTGTTGTTCTTCGTTTGATTTGAAACCCTAAATTGACGTTATTGTAATTTTTCTTTCATAGACTCAAAAAGATGGGGAAGAATGTGGGTTCTTCTGCTGGTATGAGCCTTCTATTTGGCAAGAAAGGAGTGATTTGGGCCCAATGAAGGTTCAGATAAATGCAAAGGATTTGACGACTGTTGAACAACAATGTGAGAGTTTAGCGTCCATGAACATCAGTGAAGAAATGGAGATGAAGATTGAAGCTATGCAGAAAGAGATTCATGAGTTATATGCAAGAAAAGAGTTTAGGAATGAGGGACAAATGAACTGGAAGTTGTTTTGGTTTGTTGTTTTTTTCTGTTTTTTGTGGTGCATGTACAAAGCTTGAAGTTCAGGCAATGACTTGGCTCTGCCTCTGCCTTGAAGCCCTGTTGTATTGCAATTTCAAAGTAATGAAAAGTTTGGCTTTGTCTTGGTTGTGAAAACATGTGAATTTCTTATAAAGCATTGTGAATGACTGGCTGGGCTTCTCATGTTTAAAGTCTGCTCATTTAGTGATGTCTTACAGATGCACTTGAGTATTTGGAATCAAAGTGTGGTTGTTTGGAGCTATTGAATCCTGCTGGAAAAGCCAGGGGATGTGCTTACTGTAACTGCCATTTCAGATGATGTCTCATAAATTAGTGTCATTGAGTATATGTAACTGTTATAAATATGCCATTTGGGTCTGCTGAAGTTGCTATGATTCTGTTCCTAGTATCTACAGTTGTGCAGTTGTGTGCTGCATTGCCTGCATTTGGTGGACTGTTTTGCTTGGCTGCTTTGAATAGCAGTAGCTGTACTTTGAATAGCAGTAGCACTAGTTATGTCTTTTGGAAGCTGCTATAGTTCTGCTCAGCCCGAAATAAGCTGCTACTGATCTACTATCATTTAGGAAGGAAATCACAGTCATGCACAAGCTGGAGACTTCTGATTTCTCATTTATAAGTCATGCACAAGCTGGAGCCTTCTGCTATCATTTGGGAAGGAAATCACAGTCATGCATAAGCTGCTACTGATCTGCTATCATTTCTGCTATCATTTATAAGTCATGCACAAGCTGCTACTGATCTGCTATCATTTCTGCTATCATTTATAAGTCATGCACAAGCTGCTACTGATCTGCTATCATTTGGTAACATAGCTGGTGGTCCATAAACATCAAAACAAGTATGGCATTACAACTTAATAAGTTCAGCCATTTGCATATCAGAACAACTACTGCCATAAATTGCATCCATTTGCATATCAGAACAACAAAACAGGTCCATAAACAGTTCCATAGCATGTCTGCATTTACTAGCAGAAACATTACAACTTAATAAGTTCAGCAAACAGCAAAATAGGTCCATAAACAGGTCCACAAACAGGTCCACAAGCAGGCTGCATAAACAGGTATACATACTTAGCTATGGCAAAACATCTATTGCCAATACAAAAGGTCCAGAAACCATCAACACTAAATACCTAATACTTAGATATGGCCATAAACATCAAAACAAGTATGTAGTCCATAGATGGCCACAAAAAGCTCCAAAAGACTTGCCAAAGCACTAATATGCTGCATATCCATAAAGTGCCATTGCAGAGTTTGGTGTGGAAGTGGGGACTTGAGAAGATGATTGAGTGATTACTGAGCTTTGTGTTGGAGCCATGTTTGATGAACTTTGTGAGGGGCCAGCACCATCTCCCCTTGAGAAGTATACATTGCCATGTGCAGTGGACATCCTTTGCATCTATAAAATGAAGGAAAAACCTACATTTTAGAACAATTTCCAGAAGAATAACATATGATCAAGAAGTTAAAGAGGAAATAGTTACAGAAGCAGTAGTGTAAGGCCTTGGAAGCTCATTTTCACAAGTGGTAGACATCATTTGCATCTGCAAAATGGAAAAATTTAACTTTTAGAACAAGGAACAATAAAGGATAATGCACTACAAGTTAAAGGGAGAATTATTACAGAAGCAGCAGTAGGGTTAGGCCTTGAATTTTCTGGACTAGGTGTTGGTCCTCTTCCTCTCCCCCTCCCTCTTCCTCTACTTGAATTTCCCCTGCCTCTTCCTATGCTTGTATCCCCCCTGCCTCTTCCCGTGCTTGAATCCCTCCCTCTTCCTCTTCCTCTGTTTGAAGTCCCCCTCCCTTTTCCTCTACCTCGGCCTTTGTTGGCTGTAATTGGCCATTTGCAAGTTCTAGTGTTATGACCAAATTCCTGGCAATTGCTACACCTTAAAGATTGGTGAGTCCTCCTAACCGCATTTGGATTCTTAGGCTCATCAACAGCTCTCCTTCTTAGCTTTTTTGGCCTACCAGATGGCCTTCTTAATGGTGGAGCCATAATTGCATCATATTCAGTGTGTACCCATTGGGTTTGGTCTGGGATAGGGTTAATAATTTCTGCATAAGACCTCACATATGATTCCTTGTGAAAAAATTCATGGACAAAAGCCTCAGGTTGCCTTTTGTCTTTCACTATAGCAGCAATCCCATGTGAGCATGGAATACCAGTGACATCCCACTTTCTACAACTGCAACTGTGCCTTGTCAAGTTAGAAACATATGTCATCATACCATCTCTCACCTCATATATCCCATTCCCAGCATATGTTGCTTCCCATAATCGAGCTTCCTCTTTCAGCTTTTCCAAATTTGATTGAATCTTGGGACATATGACTCCATTGCATGTTGTAATCCAACTTCTTTTCTCCTCAAGCCTGCTCATAAGTTGCCTTCTGATCATCTCCATCATCGTTATAATTGGTTTATCCCTTGCACCTTTTATGTACTGATTGAATGACTCAGAGATGTTATTTGCTAACATGTCAGACTTAGGCCTTGTGCTAAACATTGATCTACTCCACAAATTGGCAGGCACTTTCATCAACCATTCAAATGCCTCTTTGTTGATAGCTTTGATCTGTTGCATATGGTCATCCCATTCTTGGACAGTGTATGAACGAGCAGCAGCCCATAGAAGGTCTTTCAAGTCTTTTCCCTTATAGAGAAGCTTGAAGTTGGCATACATGTGTCTTACACAGAATCTGTGGTCCACACTTGGCAGCATTTGATTGAAAGTCTCAACCAAGCCCTGCAAAAAATAAATCTGTTAAGGAACAAGTACATTTATCCAAAAACAAAAAACAGCTTACACCAACAAAAGGAGGACCGGGGTTAGCATTAGGGGGACCAGTTTACACCAAAAAATTAGTTTACACCAAAAAACAGTTTATCCATTTGCATATCAGAACAAAAAAAATCTGTTAAGGAACAAGTACAACCAAAAAAAATCAACAGTTTATAACATACCTTCTGCCTATCTGAGATAAAGGTCCAATCTTTCTCTTCAGGTCTTCCTATTACATCAAGCAGATTATCAAGAAACCACATCCAGCTATCCTTAGTCTCAGCTTCAACCACAGCCACTGCTAATGGGTACATTTGTTCATTGGCATCCTTCCCAATAGCACTCAAAAGTTGACCACCAAATGGGCCCTTCAAGTGACATCCATCAAGCCCAATTATAGGTCTACAACCAGCTAAAAAACCCCTTGATTGTGCAGCATACACCACAAACATCCTTTGGAAGACAGGGGATGTGCTAAGTGGTGGCCTCTCCACCCTCAACAATGCAATTGAGCCATGATTTTGCCTCCTAATCATTTCACAGTAGTCCCATAGCCTCCAATATTGTCGTCTATGGTTGCCCTCAATTGCTTCTAGTGCCCTCTTTTTAGCCCTATAGGCTTGACTATCACTGACCTCTACCATATGCTCCCTCTTTGCTGCCTTTCTCAAAGCACTCACCTTCCAATTGGGATCATCAATCAATCTGTCCATGTATGTTCTTGCTAACCATGCAGAGTTGGCATGCCTAAGCCTGTATTGTCTGGGGCAGTTGCATGGATGGTTGACTAAGCTTTTGATTTGAAATGACTTTGTGTTTTGGAAATAACTAGCATGGACTCTCCATCCACATCCATTGGAACAGACAGCTGTCACCCTATCACCATCATTCTTTACAAAGGTAAACTCAGTCCCATTTTGAATGGTATGCTTCCTAAGTGCAGCCCTAAATAATGTAGCATTGGCAAATATCATACCCAACTCAAGGTCTGGCCTTTCCATGTCTCTGTCCTCAAAAAATTCAGCAAATTCAATTTTACCCTCTTCATCTGATGAATTATTTGGATTATCCATGTCATTAAACTCAACTTCTTTCCCCTTTCCATGTGATGTACCTTCTCCATAGCTAAAGTTACACCCATTTCCACTACCATTCCACCCCCCTTCCTTCAATGTCACAACTTCAGAATGACCCATAAATGTCTCACTCTCCAACTCAGTGCTAATGTGACAACTCTCCAACTCATCTCCATCTGCAAAGTACTCAAGATCACTATCACTAATACTATTTCTAGGACTGATTGCATCACCATCACCCTCAGTCTCACTCTCATTGTCATCACAATCAATTATGTCATCTTCTAAATTCACCAAGTCAGCACCTTCACCCTCTTCTACCACTGGATTAACCACATAAATACTTATAGTCTCCTTATCATTATGAATAGCAAACATATCCACAACATCACCATCAGTTTTTATATCCCTCAACCCACCATCTAAATCACAATCTGGAAGCTTGTGATATATGTTGCAATTTTCAGAATAACCTAAGTCCTTCATCATGTGCACCATCTCAAAGTATGACATCAAATCTTTGTCCACATCCCTTACAAAGTCAATCTTCGCCCCATTGTGGACCTCAAACACAAATCTTGGATCAGTCATCCTAAACATGAGATTTACAAATTAAACAAGTACACTTTAGCATGGATTTCATCAATAAAGTAGTTCACTTTAGCATGGATTTAATCAATAAAGTAGTATAAATGCTAAACAATCAGATAAACCATATAAGTCAAAGACTAAAAAACAAAGGGGACAATCCTTCACCATTCCCACTGATTTCGGTGGGTACAAAAAAGAGTAACTGGTTTTGGGACCACATCAGACAAACAAAAAACAGAAATGCATCATTTAATACTCAACCACTTGTGTAGATCATTGGATACTAGTGTATTCATGTCAACTTTTCGGAAACAAAAAAAAAAAGGACAAAAGGAACATACCTTTCAGCTGGAGCAAGAACAGATAAAGAACATTTAGGGTTAAGAGCCCACTTTGCTTTATATACCAAGGAAAGTGGAAGGAGGGAAGTGGGGGACCATTTTGGCGCCACTTTTTTCCTGAGGTAAAGTGGATTTGGTCCCATATGTGTGTGTATACGGCAAAGCAAAAGACAGAGGGGTATGATGGTAACTTCATGACTGCTATTAACAGAGTTAGCTGTGTTTTCGGTTTTTGGTAGTTAGAGGGGGTTAAGTGTTGGATTTGGTAGTTTGAGGGGGCAATGTGTGGCCGGGTGGTAGTTCGTGGGGGGTAACAGTAATTTCCCCTTAATCTCACTATTCCCTATCGTCTATCGACCTTGGGGCCTTCATGAGGTAATGCGCGTGAGCAAGACGGTATTAAGCTCGCGTCTGTCATATGCGAGGTTTTAGTGAATGAATGCCAGTAAGTGCAGTGGTCGTCCATATTTCCCCCAAAGGTCTCTCTCTCTGGGCATGTATACATACTGTATTTCATTGAATCTTCGTTCACAAACAAACGTCAATCCTCTCCAAATTGATCGTGTGTGGGGAGACGAAAGGTGACAACTCATATTTTGATTAATTGATTTTCTTGTTTGGTTGTATTAGATGGAATTCCTATTGAATTTATGTGCCTTTTTATTGATATAAATTGCAAATAATTTTCTTTTTTCGATCATTTTATATCATTGGTTGGTTCGATTTTGATCAGTTCTTTACTTATGTTCAACGATTTTCCCTTCCAATTCTTTTTCTTGGTAATCCTATACAATATTCTTTGTTTGGATCATATATGTGGGGGTGGAACTTGGGTAGTGGAGTGAAATGGAAGGGGAAAGATGGGGACAAGGAAATTAAGTAGTACAAGCTAAGTTTATTTTGAGAAAAACTTTTTCACGGAGCTTTACGTGAAAAAGTGTTTACAGAGCCAATCGCGACCGTTCAAAAGTGTCCGGTCCGGATTTTAATAAAACATTTCCGAGAAAGAGGCCGTCCAATATCAAAACGAATGGCTGAGATAGTTCAGCTCCGTAAATGGCTTATTCATGGAGGAATAAGCCAATCTCTTATGTTTTGGGGTTGGAAATGAGAAGAGAATGAACAACAATTGGCGGAAAAGGTCCATTTTTTTTTTGTTTAGCTTTGCATAAAATGGTGAATTCGTTGGTTATTCAAATTCTTCGTGATTTTCGTAAGTTAATTTGGACCGATCTACGAATCCATGTATTCATTCTGTTGGATTCAATTTCAAATAAATCGCACTATTCCATGGTTTAAGTGATGAACCTCAATTGATTATGTTCTTATTTCCTTCACATTTACTTTCCCTTTATAAATTCTTCAACAATCCACATCCAGCCTAGGCCTAGCAGACATGGGTTCCTATCTATGACTCATTTTCTCACTATAGATTTTTCTCTCAATCTTTCCCAGGAACCCAATTTCAGTGTCATTTTACATGTTTCATATTCATTATCAATGAACTTGAAAAGCTAAAACGAGTTTTGGATATATAAAGACTTAAAACGGCGGATTTAATCACCTAAACTTATAAACTGATTTTCGCAGCGTATTTTTGGACATTTGTGATGTTGAACGCTTCAAAAGGACTCTTCAAGCCGATGTTCGAGTTGTGTCATCTCTTCCCTCCACTCATTTGGTTTCAAGGCAAACTATTGGATCGAACTCAACTTCCACACCATGTTCATCCACTTTGGATTCGCGCCAGGTTCTTGAAACAAGTAAGAACAAGACATGGCATTTTCAGCTTTTCTAATTTTTCAGTTGCAGCATAGGGAGTGTATGTGTGTGTGGTGGGGGGTTTGATTTTGAATGAACAACTTGGAACCATACGACTACTGTTCCAAATACAGGCAGCAGAAAATTCAACAATTTATCGTTTGCTCTTTCGACTCTCTCTTTTCTTCCACTTTCTCAGCCTGCCAAGCAACGTTTATGCATGTGTGTATGCTAATGACTAGCAGTACTCCTGATTCTAAAATTTGTTGCATTTGGTTTTTGTAGCTTAAACAAGAAGGTCTCTTTAGATTCCAAGCTCTCGAAAAATCGGCCACCTGATCTTCAAAAGCTTTGATGCAATGTAAAATGGAAAGAAAATGCCCTTTTTACACTGATTCAAAATACAACAATTCCCTTCATTTCGTTACCTCCTTGCATTTTCAGGTAGCTTTCCAAGACTTGGGACACAAAAGTGTACAAATGCTAGTGAGACACAGAACTGACAGAAGTGCACACAAACTTGCTCGGGTGTTCTATTGTGCTTGACGTTGTCAGCGTTGAATCTCAACAGAGCGAATGTGAGTGTGTGCAAATGCGTGTATGTAGACTAACACATGATAATACTGGGAAGTAGATTAAGAAAAAAGAGAGAAGATAAGATGGATTCATTTCTAGCCAGCACTGATGAGTGACGACTCATAAAATTGGTGAGTTTGTAACTGCAATGACAATGAGAAATAATTTTTGAGCTACGTATGAGGACACTTTGTGTTTGTTTCCATTCTATATATGGGATTAAACATTTTACCGGATTTTGTTTCCATGAAAATTGCATCAACATCTTTAAGGCACTCCAGAATTTATCTAAGCCATTCCATTTGGAGAAATTGTCCAACTGCTTATCATGGCGCTTTTGGGATTGGCATTTTTCCCCCTCATGTACATGTACACTATCAGGCGCAAGATCTTTGATGATTACAATGATCTCCATCATTGTAATCATCAAACACGAGGGCGTCAAGCTGACTAAGCATGGGACTAAACTTACAAGGGAGATTGACTGTTCAAACTGAGAACTATTTGGGAAAGGCCTTCATAGCTGATTATATCATTTTAGATTGTCCATTTTGGAATTCTTGGTTTCTGGATAGCATGCACCAGAATACATTATCGCATAGTGCATTCACGAAACTGAGAGATAAAGGCACAATCTCACAATCCGCTCAAGGAGCTTTTTGCATTCTCAAAGTCTCGCCCTGTCGGATATGGATCTTGGAATTAGGAACATAAAACAAAAAGCGTACTGAAATATTTGATTGACAAGCACAAGTTTTGGGTCAGCAAATCCACCCATTTCAAAGGATGCTAATAACACAAACAAGCTTGCATGTAAGATATTCCTCTTATAACATCCTATACAAAAAGAAAAAGAAAAAAATCGCTATAGGATAGCAAGAACGAAACCAAACCCTGCTAAAGAATGACCACTAAACCAACCCTCTTCTAATCTTCGTCTTCAATACTTTTGAACACCCTTTACTCCCAAAAGATTATCCAGAATAAAAACCAGAATTTTATAGCAGTTGAACTGCTGCAATTTTTGGTTTTTTCTCTCGTAGTTTCTGCATGACAGCCACCGAAACAGTAGTTACCCCTGCAGGTGGACCTGCAATTCAAAATTTGACAATTGGCTCTTTGATTGCCAAGTTCAAGAGATCCACCAGCGTTCCCGACTAGATAAGGCCGAAGTCATGAAGAACCTAAAATGTTTACCAGTTACTCATCCAGCAAACTTGGAATGAAACAAAAGAAGTTGAGTGGGTGACTCGAGTGCGTAGATAATCGTAACACCGCCAGCCATATCTTTTATGGTGATCGAAAGCAGTTTTCAAGATAAACTCTAAAGGTTTCAAGTTACGAGTTACTTGTACATTAGAAATTTATTTTGTACTTACAAAACTACAAATTTACTTGTAATCTTTTCATCCAAAATAAATAATTTGACTGACAAATGTCTTCAAAATAGAGATGGATAGCAGAGCTTAGTGATTGGAGGAAAGATCATTAGAACCATACTCTATAACCACTTTTTTGATTGAGCATAAAATGTTATGAGTCTCTATTCTAGTCACTTGGGTTGGAAATGCTCTGACCACGTACACTCACTGTTTCTCTCTCAGTTATAATTGTTCGTTCACGTCTCTAACTAAAGGGGCAGACTAAGCAGTCAGCACGACCGATATCATTTTATATGTAACCAATGCAGATCCATTACTACTCAACAGAAAAAAAAAACGAATGCAGATGTATTGTTACCTCTCTACGTGTTCTTCATTCAGCTCAAGGCCAATTTCCTCATCTGCTATTGGTTCCACAACAACTATTTCAGAGATTTTTATTTTTATTTTTATTTTCCCATTAAACGACGCTCGATACCCATCTTCATAGTCGTCACAGAACTTGGACAGGAGCCGTATGCTCCTTGTAGTTTCAACCTCACAGTCACAACATTGCCCTCAGTTTCGTGTTGGGCCACATTACCACCGCCTGCAATGAGATAGTTCGAGTTTCATCCAGCACACCCTCCTCATTTTCTGGACTTAAGGGCAACTCCGCAGCAGAATCTGAACAAATCAAGATGTTGGTTTTGTGAGAATCTTAGGTTTCATTCCGGGGACATTGGGTATAAACGATCCGTTCAATGATGCTTCAGATTAAGCCATTGCTGACAACACCATAACAAAAACTACTCAAAAGGATAAGACATAACTTGAACCAAGATATGGATGGTAAATATTCTCTTCTTCTGAAACAGGAACAAATTGCTAAAGTGAATCGTAAGATACGGTAATGCAGACGTGATTGGACATATGTTAGTACTACAAAACTTCTCGGGCAAGTACGAATCCTGCCATAATATAAATGCCAGTATCACACACACACAAGCAAACGAGTGTGTGTGCATTGATTCACGAGCACCCAATATATGTTCAACCTTAGCTTGTTTATGAGAGAAGCCAATCTCAAAGGAGCTTCAATCGAGCCAAACACGAGCCAATCTCAAGTAGTTGGATTTTTCATATATCACAAGCTAGAGGAGCCCAGCAGTAGCTTATTCGAGCTTGGTTGAAACTTCAAAAAGCTACAACCATGCGTGCATTGATTCACTTGGGATATAACGCAAAGTTTTGTTGAATTTCGAAGCACAAGTTCCAGAGCAATGGAAACAAAATCAATTAATCAGGCAACATCCCAAAGGAAAATCGACCAAGAATACTTCTAGAGAGAGAGAGAGAGAGAGAGAGAAGCAGACCTGTTGAGCAATGGAGTGAGAATCCTTTTCATTTTCCGTCGGGGACGTCCCTTCGCCGTCGGAGTGAATTTAATGGGTTTGATACAGTGTGGCCAAACCTATTTTTGTAAAAATAAATCCCACTTTGATAATCTCCGATCATGCATCATTCAGAATTCGGTTCAAACGATCTTTGGCACTGTTTATATTCTTCACAAGCTCTACAATTTGAACGAATTCGATCGTGGAGATCAGTCGAAACGAGATCACAATTTGACGAACTCGCTTTGACGAACTCGTGTTGCAGATCCAAGAACGCCCGCTTCCGACGTCGTTTTACTAAACTCTGAACAGCTCCTCTCCGTCGTTCGACACAATAGATTTGATAGAATGTGGGCAAGTCTATTTTTGCAAAAAAAAAAACACACTTATCGTCTCCGATTATGATCCAAAGAGTATTGGATTCAAAGGATTTATTTCTAGGTTTATGCTCTTAACAATCTCTGAAACATGAAGGGTTTCGATCATGGTGATAAAGTGGAACTGGCTCACAATTTTACAAATTCATGTTTTCAAGTGACTTGGCAGGTTAAAACTGAGAAGTCTTAACAATTACGGACGACGTCGTTTTTGGTATACCTCGCGTGTTCAAGATGCTTTCGTTGACTTGACTCCACAGAGAGAGGGAGGGAGAGAAGGGAAGGGAAGGGAAGGGATGGGAAAAGTGGGAAGGATGAAGCTGGGATCGCAAGGCCTGGAGGTTTCGGCGCAGGGGCTAGGGTGCGCCGGCATTTCAAGATTCAACGGCGCTCCGAAGCCCTCCGAAGAAATTATCAAACTAATCCGCCACGCCGTTGACTCTGGCGTCACGTTCCTCGACACCGCCGACGTCTACGGCCCTCACACCAGCGAAATCCTCCTTGGCAAGGTAAAAAAAGGTTCCCGGAAAAGCTTCGTATTTGATACATCTGTTATGAAACACTTCATAGCAAATCCTCCATATCTGCCGATTTATCGCATTTTATCCGATTTTTGCCCGCTTCACGGCCGCTACAGGTCCTCCATTGCCAGAAGTAATTTAAAAAAAATTACGGCCGTCGGTACTCCTGCTACCGCTACTTAAAACCATCGGGCAAACCCAAATATAGGCATAAAGAAAACTTGAGTAAAAGCTTTCATTTGATTAAAAAATTTACTCTTTGATGATTTTGTGTAAAACTACTTATGTTCGAAGCCCATTTGGTTTAGGGATACGAGAATTCATTAGCAATAAGGAATTCATGGTTGTATTACAAATTAGTTGAGAAATGGCCGGGGGAATAAAACTCCTTTTTTTTTTTGCGCCAATATTGTATACATCAGCGGGGTTAGTGGGGAGTTAGTAAGTTAGTCCATACGGGATCCAGAGATTGTCCACAGCCTTGAACCCCAACCAACCGCCGCTCATGGGGCTCTAACCCAGGCCTCCACTAAGGAAGGCAGAGGATGGTGGCAACTGAGCTAAGAGCTCATTGGTGAAGAAAACTCCTTTACTATGCTAGATTTGTGAACTTTTATTCAGCTTTGCATGTGAGATCCCATTTGATGTGAGTGATATGAGAATGAATGAGAAATAAAGAGAAAGAGAACTCTCATTTGTATTTGCATTACAAATCAGGCGTGAAGTGGTAATAAAAGGAAACTCTTTTACGATTTGTTTCTTGCGAAAGTAGTGAGATTTGGTGAAGAGTAAAATTGAATGGTCATGTATTGTTTGGAGCACCAAAGTTGTCATCAATATATAGTATACACCCGAAAAAAAGCTCATTCATAATTCTGTACTTAATACTTATTTTCACATTCTTTCCTTAGTTATCCAAATCACGGTTGGTACGGTACATGAACTAAGTTCCATGAAACTGTCCATCCATTTGCTTTTCATGGTCACTTTTATGGAACTTTTTCATGTATTGTAACATTTTCCTATCCAAATGCTAGAGACGGAGAGTGAGGAAACACAACCATCCTTCTTTTTTCACATAAGCAAGAGGCCACGCCACATCACCTCTTTTATTTTGCTCGAGAACCCTAAAAGGGTACATTGCATCTAAAACACTCAAATGGCCAAATTGAAGTCTGATGGCAAATTTAAACAAAATCTCCATTAATCAAAGAGTTGTAAATTTGAAAGTCGCAGCAGCCTCTATTGCTACTGAACCGTCTTTCTTCTTTCGGAGTCTTCGTCCAACCCAACAGGTTCAAGAGTCCTCGCCCAGGTCCAACCAAGTCAGAAGGCCAACCTGAAGACTCAGTTCCAAGGCAAGGTGCAGTGACAGGGATCCTTTCATCGGAATAATATTATCCCCACAAACTGGCCTTAAAAAATTGGAGACTTCTTTTGATTTGATTTGAATTCTTTTTGATAGAAGATTGACTCAAGAAGTCAAGGGAGTTTCAAGGTTTTCTCCTAGAGTATGGTTTTAGTAACAGCTGGAGATGCCCAAACTATAGAAATGCCCTCCATAGTTAGATTTTTTTCTTTCCTTGGTAGGTTCCACATTCCATAACATAGTTGTTGATGATGTTTACTGAAACTTAGTAAACTAAACGGTTGGATTGTGATCGGTTTATGCGCAGGCACTGAAGGGAAAGATGAGAGAGAAAGTTGAACTGGCTACCAAATTCGGCCTCTTTGTGGACGGAAAGTTTGAGGTGCACGGCGATCCAACCTATGTACGGGCTGCTTGTGAGGCCAGCTTGAAGCGTCTAGACATTGATTGCATCGATCTCTATTACCAGCATCGGATTGACACCCGTGTCCCCATTGAAATCACCATTCGCTCCCTTGCATCTTCTCTTCTCTTTATTGGAAAATTATGGAGATTGACATTTTTTTTTCTTTGTTTGCTTCAACGATGTGCTATGGTTTCATATATATTTTGATCAAATGCATCTTGTCTAGTGTCCACTTTGCCTTGCCACCGTCACGGTGTTTCCTGTTATTTCATGTTGACAACTAATGATAATCTAACTTAGAATGCGATTATACCTAGTTCATCAAGTGGACTAGGCCGTCCAGTTGGTCCATGTGGCATGGTCTGCAAACAAACCAAGCTTGTCATGAATGGCTTGAACTCCACTTGCTTGCAACTCCTTTGGGCTTGTCTGGTTGTGTATTCAAGCCAAGCTTCAGCCTGAATCCAAGTTTGATAATTCTAGATGTCTCCACAGTGATTCATTTTTGTGTTCTTTAATTGGATTTGCAAGCATCAAGCACTCCTAAGTGTTTCTAGCCACTTCATCACCAGATGGGAGAACTCAAGAAACTTGTGGAAGAGGGTAAAATAAAATACGTTGGTCTGTCCGAGGGGTGTGCATCAACAATCAGAAGGGCGCATGCTGTTCATCCGATTTCAGCAGTACAGTTGGAATGGTCATTGTGGACAAGAGACGTGGAGGAAGAAATAGTTCCTACTTGCAGGTGAGTCATCTATTCTGCAAAATAGCATTTTAGGGTGTGTTAAGCGATCAAACTCTCTAATTTCATGGCCCTTGTGATGATTCAGAGAACTTGGCATTGGGATTGTCGCATATTCTCCATTAGGAAGAGGATTCTTTGCAGCAGGTGCCAAGATTGTTGAAAGTTGGGCAACTGGGGATCTTCGAAAGGTTTGTGCGTATGAGACATACTTTTGACTTTCAGAATGAAATACAGTTAGGGCAATGTTAATTCGTCGTAATGTCATCATGATTGTCAAATTGTGTCACTATGTATAGTTTATCTCCTCTACAACTTTGAGTAATCAAACTTATGAACTGAAACACTGCGTACATTAAACACACATGCCTATAGTCTGAGAAAATGTAGATCTTGTTAGAATAGAGTTGGACTTAGTCCCACATTGGTTGCTTATGTTATGTAACTAGTCGCCACATAATATAAATAAAGCTCACTTGTGTTAAGGTTAGTTAACACCCTGTACACTTTTCCTTCTTTCTCTCACAACATGGTATCGGAGCGGGATCTTAACCTTAATCCTAAACCACCACAATCCTAGCCTAAACCCTAGCCTCTGTACATAATCCCTAAAATCACAATCCTAATCCTAGCCTCTGCCTTGACTCTAACCCTAATCCTAGTTCACAGATCACTGTTCACCGTCGTTACTGTTCACCGATTACTGTTCACTGTTGTTACTGTTCATTGATCACTGTTCATCATTGTTACTGTTCACTGATCATTGTTCATGGCCTTTACTGTTCATCACTGTTTGGTACCGTTTTGTCACTCTTATGCACTGATTGTTCCGGTAATTTTTCGATTTTTGGTCGATTTATAGTTTACTTGGATTTGGATTTCGGTTCTTTGCTAATAATTTACAGTTTATCCTCTTCAATAGATGGTAGTTTGGGTATGTTGAAGTCTGATTTCGGTTGTTGGATTGTGTTGAGTTATTTGGTCTATGTTGGCATATGAGCTTTTGGTTGTTGCTTGATATTGGGATTATGTTGTTTGGTAGCTACTTTGGTTTTGTTGAAGTAGTTGGATGTATGCATTGTTGTGCCCTTGGTTGTTAGCCGGTCAATCAGTTCCTTATTTCTTGTTTATGAGCCGTTTGTTGGTGGAATATTTGGTTGGTTGATCTATCGGTAGTTGACTAGTTGCCTCTCATTATACGGTGATATGTTTGCAATGAAGTCTGGTTTTGATTCTACTTCCGTTGATTCTGGTGATTTTGGTTCTTCATTTAGCCATGGATACAGTGGTCGTTTTGATCGTGCTTTTAGTGGTGATGATTCTGGTCGTTGTGGATTTAGTCGTACAGGTCGCATGTCAGGGGGAGGTGGCCATAGTTGAGGCCGTGGTTCTTGACTTTGTACTTATTGTGGGGGAACTAATCATACAATGGAGCATTGCTATGACCTACATGGTTTTCCTCAGGCTCATCGGGTTACTTCTTCCAAGGATATTAGGCAGGTTGCACGCTCCACTGCTATGGTGACTATTTCTGTGGAGGAGTACCAACGCCTTGTGTCATTTTAAACAAGTTTCTCCATTGCTACGCTATCTCAGACAGGTTCATCTAGTGCTTGTATTCTAACTTCTCGTTTTTCTGTTCCTTGGGTTATTGATTCTGGTGCATCTGATCATATGACTGGTAATTCTACTATTCTTTCTGGCCATCAGTCTATTGATAAACCATCTTGTGTTACCTTAGCCGATGGTTCTACCATTGCTATTACTGGTTTGGGTTTGGTTTTTGTTACTTTTTCTTTGACTTTGGATTCCGTATTGCACGTTCCTCGTTTTCTATTAAATCTTATGTTTGGTAGTAAACTTACTAAATCTTTAAATTGCTCTGTCACATTTCTTCCTGATGGTTATGTGTTTCAAGATCTCAAGACGAGGCGAAAAATTGGTGGTGGTACTGAGCTTGGTGGTCTGTATTATTTTACCGACAATGTTCACCCTAGCTCTGTTGCCCTTCAGTCTTCTGTGTCACCCTATCAACATCATTGTCGACTTAGTCATCCATCCCTTCAGAATCTTAAACGGCTAGTACCTTCCTGTAGCCGTGTTGACGTTTTGCCCTGTGAAGTCTGTGAGTTTAGTAAACATCATAGAGTGTCTTTTAATCCTAGGGTTGAGAGTCGTGTATCCCGTCCTTTTCACTTAGTTCACTATGATATTTGGGGTCCAATGCGTGTTCCTAATGTTTTTGGCTTTCAGTATTATGTTATTTTTATCGATGATTATTCTCGTGTTACGTTTCTTTATCTCATGGAAGAGCGGTCAGAGTTGTCTTCTATCTTTAAGTCATTTTATATGGAAATCAAAACTCAGTTTGATACTCCCTCCGTCCCAAAAAGAATGACAATTTTTAAAATCCGTGTCATTTTTCATCGCTTATATCTTTCAATCTATAATGTTTTTCATGAGTTTGAAAATTTTGTATAATAGAATTAATCGAGAACTATCAAACAAGATTCATATTGCATATTTTTTGAGATCCGTATTAAAAGATATAAGGAGTTGAAATTGGCACGAATATCAAAAATTGACATCCATTATGGGACGGAGGGAGTATTTGCATTCGTATGTTTCGTTCTGACAATGCAGGTGAATATTTTCATAATTCTCTTTCTAAGTTTTTTGATGATCATGGTATAATTCACCAGTTTTCTTGCAGTTGAACTTCACAACAAAATGGAGTTGCCGAACGCAAGATTAGACATTTATCAGAGGTTATGCGTGCTCTATTATTTCAAATGCAAATTCCTAAATCTTACTGGAGTTATGCTGTTCTTACAGCATGTTACTTGATCAATCGTATGCCATCTAGCGTTCTAGGTGGTCAGATACCCCATACAGTTTTATTTCCTGGTCGCCCTCTCCACTCATTACCCCTACGAGTGTTTGGGTGTACCTGTTATGTTCATGCTCTGGATCTTGACCGGGACAAACTTGATCCACGGTCAATTCGGTGTATTTTTCTGGGGTACTCGCGCACTCAGAAAGGGTATAAGTGTTACTCACCATCTCTTCGTCGTCATTTTGTTTTTGCTGATGTCACATTTAATGAGTTATTGCCCTTTTACTTGGGTCACAGTACTCTGGTTGACCTTTCTGAGTCTGTATGGCGTTGATTATGTTGAGACTTTCTCTCCGGTGGCCAAGATTAACTTTGTTCACATTCTTATTTCTATGGGTGCCAATCTTGGTTGGCCCTTATTTCAGTTGGATGTCAAGAATGCATTTCTACACGGTGACCTGCTCGAGGAGGTGTATATAGAGCAACCTCCTGGGTTTGTTGCTTAGGGGGAGCGTTCTCAGGTGTGTTGCCTTCGCAAAGCCCTCTATGGTCTTAAGCAGTCCCCTCGAGCTTGGTTTGACAGCTTTAGTGATACTGTGTTGCAGTTTGGTATGCGTCGCTCTCATTCTGATCATTCTGTCTATTCTATTTAGTTAGATCGGGGAAGAGTAATGTCGATTGTGTATGTGGATGATAGCATTATTACTGGGGATGATCAGAAAGGTATTGATGAATTGAAACAATTCTTACAGCGTTAGTTTCACACCAAAGATTTGGGTAAACTACGATATTTCGTGGGTATTGAGGTAGCAAGATCCAAGGAAGGGATCAGTCTATCTCAAAGAAAGTATACGCTGGATATTCTAGAGGAGACTGGTTTATTGGGAGCAAAGTCTGCGGAGACTCCTATGGATCCAAATGTCAAATTGTGTGTTGATCAGGAGGAGATATTTCCTCATCCAAACCGTTATCGTTGCTTGGTAGGCAAGCTGAATTATCTCACCAATACACGGCCTGATATCTCATTTGCTGTCAGTATGGTAAGTCAGTTCATTTCAGTCCCTCGTTTTCCACATTGGGAAGCTTGTCTTTGTATCGTGAAATATCTCAAGGCTCATCCTGGACGTGGCTTGTTTTATCGTTCAAATGGTCATTTGTGTGTTGAAGCCTTTACCGACGCTGATTGGGTAGGATCACCATCTGATAGACGGTCCACAACTGTGTATTGTACTTTTGTTGGTGGAAATTTAGTTACCTGAAAGAGCAAGAAACAAACTGTGGTTGCTCGATCCAGTGCTGAAGTAGAGTATCGTGCCATGGCTCATACTACATGCGAGATTGTATGGTTGAGAGCTTTGCTCGAGGAGTTGGGGCTTGGCGTACAGTTACCTATTCCTATGTATTGTGATAATCAGGCAGCAATACATATCGCTTCGAATCTGGTATTTCATGAGAGAACCAAACACATCGACGTAGATTGTCATATTGTTCGGGAGAAGATAGATAGTGGCGTGTTAGCTACCCCTTTCGTGTCTACGAGAGCTCAGTTGGCAGATATTTTCACCAAACCTTTAGTTAAGCCACGTTTAGAGTTGTTACGTAACAAGCTGGGATTTTATGATAATTATTCTCCCGCTTGAGGGGGAGTGTTAGAATAGAGTTGGACGTAGTCCCACATTGGTTGCTTATGTTATGTAACTAGTCGCCACAGTGATTTAAAAAGCGCGCGAGGCGCGCGCTAAAGCGCGAGGCGCAGCGCAGCGCAGCCTCTGCGCTTCGACGAGGTGCGCTATGGCGGAAAACCAAAAGGCGCAGCATAGGCGCCAAGGCGCACGCTATAGCGCAGGGCGCAGAGGCGCACGCCTTTCGTCTGTGATCGAAAAAATGATCGTACGGTGCAGAAAACACACAGCGATGATGGCGATGCACTGAATAATTGTTCTTTTAAGTCTGATTCAACCCTAAATCCATCATACGATACATACCCAGCCAGCAGAGCAGCTTCAGTTGATCGAGATAGCTGCTTCAGTCGATCGAGACATCTTCTGGTCCTTTTCGATCGACGATCGATCGAGACAGCTTCAGTTGACATCGGCTTCAGGCAGCGACGGTAGTCACGGTAACCTCCTCCTCCTCCTCCTCCTCTCCGATCGATCTGCTGCTGCTTCTTCTTCTTCTTCTTTCTTTCTTTTTTTCGTCTCTTTGCTCTCCTTTCTTTCTTTCTTTTTTTTTGATCTGCTGCTTCTTCTTCTTATTCTTTCTTTCTTTTTTTCTTGTTTTTTTTTGATCCACGGGTGGTGAAAACACCTAATAATTTTTTTTTTTTTTCTTTGTTCTCAATGAACCCATTTTGTTTGGTAATGGTACACAAACGGGAAAAAAATTGCACTGAATAATTTTTTTTTTTTCCTCAATGAATTCTTTCTTTCTTTTTTTCTTGTTTTTTTTTTTTTGATCCGCTGGGGAGAAAAAAATTGCACTGAATATTTTTTTTTTTGTTTTGTCTCAATGAACCCATTTTGTTTGGTAATAGTACACAAGCAGAAATAAAATTGCACTGAATATATATATATATTTTTTTGTTCTCAATAAACCAATTTTGTTTGGTAATGGTACACAAGCAGAAAAAAAATTGCACTGAATTATTCCAAAGCAGTTCACTGAACTATTCCAAAAATTGCACTGAATAATTTTTTTTTTTTTTGTTCTCAAAAAATTGCACAAAGAGTACTGATTTTTTTTTTTTTGTTCTCAATAAACCCATTTTGTTTGCTTGTACGGGCAATGTAATCATTCCATGCGTGATTTTGATTCCTATAGAGTGATGAAAGCTTTAAAATTGCTATTATTTGTACTTGTTAATTGTAGATGTCGACATCTGAAAAGACTAGTAAAAGGGACCCTGGTTGGAAGTATTGCGAACAGATTGATCCACAAAATTCTACCAAGTTAAAATGTATTTTTTGTAAGGAAATAAAAAATGGGGGTGTGTCAAGAATCAAGCAACACCTTGCTGGAGGAGCTAAAAGGAATACGGCGGCATGTCGCCGATGCCCACCTGAGGTTAGAGAGGAGATGATTGAGTTCTTACGTAGAAGGGATGAAGCAAAGAGTCAAGTTAAGTCAATACCAGATTTTGATGATGCAATGAATGATGATGATTATGACCTTGACGATGATGATATTG
The DNA here is from genome assembly GCA_025413875.1 of Rhododendron molle. Lineage (NCBI taxonomy): Eukaryota > Viridiplantae > Streptophyta > Magnoliopsida > Ericales > Ericaceae > Rhododendron > Rhododendron molle. The sequence continues at coordinate 10,015,193 of CM046389.1, read as the reverse complement.
TTGAATCCAATGATCCCCGTTCTAAGAAATCTTCTACTCACGGAAGCACCACCGCATCTATTCATTCTAAGCCTAAGAAACCAAGAACCATAGGGCCTCTCGACACTTACTACACTCATGAACCAGAGGTGGTGGTGGAAAATAGAAAAGCCAAGGGCAAACAGCCAAAAATTGATGAGAATGAACCGCATAAGAAAATATTGAAAGACCGGGCTCATCAGGCTATTGCAAGGTGGATATATGATTGTGGGATACCTCTAAATGTTGTGAACATTGAAAGTTTTGCGCCAATGATAGAGGCTATTGGGCAATACGGTCCGGGTTTGCCCCCACCAACTTATCATCAAGTGCGAGTTCCTCTTCTAAAAAAAGAAGTAGAACATGTTAACAAGTTGATAGAGGAGCACAAAAAAGACCAGGAACAATATGGGGGTACGCTAATGAGCGATGGGTGGACTGATAGGAAAAATAGAACATTGATGAATCTTTTGGTGAATTCTCCGAGAGGGACCGTGTTTCTGAAATCTGTAGATGCATCTGGAGCTGTAAAGGATGCAGGAATGATATTTGAATTGCTTGATGCGTGGGTGGAGCATATTGGCGAAGCAAACGTGGTTCAAGTTATTACGGATAGTGCCGCGGCAAATGTGGCTGCAGGTGAGAATTTCAATTTGCTATTTGGTTGTGTTACGTACTTGAAGTTATGAACAATTGAAAATCACTTATTATTCTAGTTTTAACTTCTAATACCACTTATTTATAACAATTACCAGGGAAGTTGTTGGAGGCAAAACGACCTCACTTGTTTTGGTCTCCGTGTGCTGCCCATTGCTTGGACTTGATGTTAGAAGACATTTTAAGTTACCAAATTTGAAGACAACTTGGGAAAGGGCAATAATGATTCATGGTTATATTTATAATCGAACCTCTTTGTTGAATATGATGAGGCAATTTACCAAGAAGAAGGAGCTCGTTAAGCCGGCAAAAACTCGATTTGCAACCGCTTTTGTGACTTTGCAAAGGGTTTATGAACAAAAGGGAAACTTAAGGAAGATGTTTACTTCAGAGAAGTGGAGCAATAGCAAATGGGCAAAAGAGCAAGGAGGAAAACAAGTAGAAAAAGTCATGTTGATGGCCTCATTTTGGAGGAATGTGCTCCTTGCCCTCAAGTTCGCATCCCCACTTGTAAAGGTGCTTAGATTGGTTGATGGAGAAGTCAAGCCTCCAATGGGATACATTTATGAGGCTATGGATCGGGCAAAAGAAACTATTGCCAATTCCTTCAATCAAAAAAGGGAGATGTATGATGAGGTCTACAAGATAGTCGACAAGAGGTGGGAATCCCAATTGCATCGGTCCTTGCATGCAGCTGGATTTTACTTAAATCCTGAATTTTTTTACAAAGATCAAGATGCTTGCAAAGTTCCAGAAGTTATTGGAGGCCTATATAGATGCATCACAAAATTGATTCCCAATATTGCTACACAAGACCGTATTTGTGCCGACTTGATGAAGTATGAGAGAGCTGAAGGACTTTTCGGTAACCCAATGGCAATGAGGCAAAGAAATACAAGGGTACCAGGTATCAGCATGTTAACCTTAACCTATCCTAGTTACTAATTTAAATCCTAAGGGTTGCACTTTAAGAATCTTTTCCAATATCAATATTCTATGGTGTAAAGCTGACTGGTGGGCCTCATTTGGTCATGATACTCCCGAATTGCAAAAATTTGCCGTCAAAGTTCTTAGCCTTACTTGTAGTTCCTCGGGATGCGAGCGTAATTGGAGTGTCTTTGAGCATGTGAGTATATGATAATCAAGTTCATTCATTGACTTCCTTTAGTTATGTATGATCATGAATTTAAGTCCCTTGACTCCCTTGTATAATTAATTGTTAATGCAGATTCACACAAAAAAAAGGAATAGACTAGCTCAAAAGCGTCTCAATGATTTGGTATTTGTTAAGTACAATAGAGCATTGAGACGCCGATACCTCAAACGTGATCGCATTGATCCTATATCCTTGAAAGATATTGATGAGAGCAATGAGTGGTTGGTTGGGAAGATGGAGGAGGAGGAAGAAGCTGTGTATGAGGGAGGTGATGATTTGAATTGGGATGATGTTGCTTTAGTTTCTGGAGCCGAAGAACCAATGAAAACAACTAGAGCATCAAGTTCAAAGGCAACAGACTCAACACCTATCGCGAAAATGGCAAAACCAACTCCAAAGGCTAAGGCTTCAAGAGGAAAGACATCTCTTATAGATGAGGTGATTGAAGAGGCAGAATGGGAGACGGATGATGAGGAGGAGGTTGATGTGGAAGGAATCGAATGATATAAATCAGAATCATCAGATGATGATGATGAAATTCAAGATGAAGTTCTTGGTTCTGAGAATGATGATTGACATTGTCTATGCATGACTCTAGATTTTATTGCTTTTAATCCTTTTGTTATGTCTCTAAGGCTAAACGTTATTATGTTAGCTTTTCATGGATGATAATATGATATGTTATGTTATGTTAGCTTTTTTGACATTTGAAAGTTTTACAAGTGTTTGTTTGTTTGAAAACTAGTTTTAATAAAATTTGGCTCATTGCGAAGAATTTTTTTTTTTTTTGCGCTTCGCGTCAATAAAGCGCGCGCCGCGCCTTGCGCCTTGCGCTAAAGCCCCAGGGGACTGTTGCGCCTCGGTGCGCCTTTCGCCTTTTAAAACACTGAGTCGCCACATAATATAAATAAAGCTCACTTGTGTTAGGGTTAGTTAACACCCTGTATACTTTTCCTTCTTTCTCTCACAACAGATCTTAGGGCCGTACCCTGTGTACAAAGCTGGAACTTTATCAGAATCACAGAAAATTAAGGGACTAATAAGGAGGTTCCAAGACATTGCAACAAGTAACCCCAATTACTAATGCTGGAAAGATTCCTATTGGTAGCCTTTGCATTTCTAAATTTTTTTGGTGAACATTTTTGCATTTCTAAATTGAACTGCGTTAAGACAAACTTCATATTCAATATGTTGTATAAGCTGGTAAAAACTCTTTTAATTGGCGGTGTTCAAGTCCTCTACACTAGCTTTGTTTGGTCTGCAATTTGAAGGTTTTATTAGCGAAATGAGTGGTCACGGTGGAAAGAGGAGTTGAAAATGTGTCTGAAATCTTCTGAAGTGATAACTGACTGAGAAGTCTCTTTTTCCCTTGTTGAGAAGTCTCTTTTTCCCTTGTTGGAGAATGATTTTAGTGCAAAAATATCACAGAATAACTTTAAAACATTCGAGTGCTTTTATTGATGAATTTAAAAGCCAAACAGATGCATTAGGTTACTAAGACTTAAGAGTATAGACATTTTAAAATTGAAAGTGTTGTAATCGTAAGAGAATGTTTATTGCCTAACTTAAATTTTATTGATCTTATATGTTTACTAGCAAAGACGTACCCGTACCAATCAAAGTGTTGCCATAGTGACTATGATAGTGGAAACGTTGCATAAAGTGGGGCTAATAGAGTCGGTTGTCTAGTCTCCTGTGCTGCTTTTTTAAATGTGGGTTTACTGTTGCATGGAGATGCAATAAGCACATACTGGTTTACGCTAGTGATTAACTTATGCAACATAATTTTTTGGTTTTGTCTTTATTCAAATTTTCTTTTCTTTTTTGCGTTTGTTAGTTTTATGGCAAACTTTTATGTGATATAGGTTCGTCTCGACGAGAAGAATCGGAAAAGTAAAAAATTATGACTTTTACACAAGTATTTTGGGAAATATCCAAAGAAACGCTCAAAAAGTCAGTTTTTGGACTTTTTCTTGGATATTTCCCAAAATACTTGTATAAAAGTCATAATTTTTTACTTTTGACAGACCCATATCACATAAAAGTTTAGTGTAAAACTAACAAACCCGAAAAAAATTTGAATAAGGACAAAATCAAGAAGTTGTGGTGCATAAATTAATCATTAGTGTGAATAGGGAACTAAATATTCTCCAACTCTGTGTTTAACCATGTGGTGGTTACAACCATGTGGTGGTTACAATTGAGCATGAACTTTCTCAGTAGTGCATTCTGTACGTTGGATGCTAGCAATGTATTCACAGAAATATTTTTAAATTAAGATGTGTGTGCCCGTGGGATACCAACCGTATGTCCAATTAGCTTTGTGTTAATATGAAAGCCAATTCCCAACTCTATGTATTTTTCCGGGAAATAACTGTCCAGATGTCTTCCGTTGATTCTGACGAATTTCACATCTACTTAAGCCCGTACTCAATACTTAACATTTTCCCCTAGATATCCAGTTGGGATCTGTTTGTTAAACTTTTAGCAAAGAAATAATTGCAGACTCTGCATCCAGCTTTGGTTCATGCGGTATAAAGCGGTACAAGCCATATGGTTGCTGTGGCAAGAAAATCATCCTTATATAGTAGTAATATTGCACTCTGAAATATCTTTATCTGTTCTAAAGACAGCATATAGGCATCCATCACGACTAGGAATTGCAAGAGTTGTGTTGCATACTTTAATGAGCTAACAGGTACGGAAATGATCAAAGGACAGGCACCATGCGACACAAACACGCGGACATGTAGTTTTTCTCTGAAACGTATGAGAGAGACACATGCTAAATATATCCCGGTAGGTTTATGTTAATTCATGTTAAATTTAAAAAATGTTATTGCCAAAACTAGAGATAAAAGACACAGGTGATGTTAGCATTATGACAATGAAAGCAATGGTAACGAAATAATAATCAAAGAACTAAGCATCTATAGAAATTTGGACCCCGCCCAACTTTTTAAAATTGCATTCTGGCCACCTAACTTGTCTCCAGTGTTCTGGCATTTGTCTCCAACGTGTGTCTGAACCAAAATGTGTCCAGACGTATTTTCAAGTATTTGTACTTAGACAAGTAGACATGTTTGTGCTTCTTAGGTTACCAGGACTTGTCCTTCATAGCTGATTTTTTTTTATAGATCTTATAATGCTGAATCATGATTTCATCGTGTGCAGTCTCTGCCAAGGTTCCGACCTGAGAATTTGGAGCATAACAAGACTATGTTTGACCGTGTTAGTGAAATGGCAGCAAAAAAAGGCTGCACCCCCGTGTCTGACAAGTGTCGGTCACTGACACTCGTGTCCGCTACTCTTTTTTTCGTGTTCATCATTAGAAAATAAAAATAATTATTCTGACACGTGTCTGACACTTTTTTGACGTCAATGACTAAGAATTTAATGTGGTCTCTTAGGACTAATCATATTCAAATTGACTTGGAAGTTTTTAAAGATTTATTGATAATTCCTAACAGTGTCCATATCCTATGTTGTCTTGTGTCGTACCCGTTCTTCTTAGCTTTTTATGTTTATTTTTGCTTTTGGTTCTACTTAGCGACAAAAAAAAAGAAAAAGAAAAAGAAAAAAGATCACATGCCTTTTAACTTACTTTTGGAGTTGTAATAGTTTTTGTGGTGTGTTTGAATTCTAAGTATGGTATTCCTATGAAAGCATCAAGTTCAGTAGCATGAATATATTAATAGATGTATTGCTAGAGGATATCAGTACTTTATGCCATGAGAATAATCTAAAAGGCAAAACATTATTACTAAAAAAATTAAAGACAAAAATCGAAACATACAATTTTACTATTTTATTTTTTGTCTGTTATGAATTATTTTAAACTTTTATTCAACTTTTTATAATTATTTTTTTTTTGTTCTTTTAGTTGAGATGAATGCTAATTCTAAAAAGTTTTGAGTAAAATTTTTAAAAAATCACTGAACATTAGTAATACCCAATGTAGAGTAATTAATTTAGTCCAAACTCAGACTGTACGTGTTCTCCTAAATTTTTTTTGGTTACTTTTTATTGAGATATTCGTCTTAATTTTTACAAGAATGCAATCTAAATCAAACCTATTTATCTTAGTACAGTTATGTTGCAATTCCTTGTCTCATTTTTTGAATGAGGACTAGAGGGTAATTCCTTGTCTCATTGATATTCGATTAATATGGCGTAGTTAATAACCTCACCATTATGACCCAAAAATGAAAAATAAAAATCTCCCCAAGATCTACAAATTAAAACTATATATTGAATTTATCAAAGCAAGGTGTAAATAGTTTAGCGCCTTAGGGGGCATCAAGTCCCACTTCGCACACACACGGTTGAGCTTGAGTCAAATTGTGACATCACGTCAACATACCACGATATCACGGCTTCAAAAATACTTTCTCCTCGCATTTGCCACAGTTAATTCTATCAGCAATGTCTTCCATTGAAGGGTAAATCTAGTCTCTGTGTGGGAAAATAATTACTAATTGCTCCTCGACCACTGCCACATGATACTCCAAAGAATTTCTCTACCACATAATGGTATGGACTCCGCTACCAAGTTTAGCTCCTACCCTAATGTCCAGTGAAAAAAGACCCCTAGTGCTCTGAATGGCACAAGCTTTGGCTTTCACCACGATGTGGATTACAGGTGTAATAGTAAGTAGACACTCTAAAGTAGTGAGAAATGCTACATACACAATTCTGGACACAAAATTGTGTTTGGAGCCATTTGATGCACAGACTTCATGTGCGTAAAACGGCCTTAAACACAGTAATATCCGGAGTTATGATTGAAAGTTGCATATGTAGATTTTCTCCTCTCTTCAAAAACAATAAATAAAAAAAAAAGAAGACTTTCTAAAGTATTCGCATTGACTTATCTACTGCCCAGAAGTTGAAATTCAGACAAACGTACGCAGTGACGTCACCGTCCCATAAGTAGCCCTCTATGACCCATAATAACTGGCCGTAAGGCCGTTACTATGAGGCTTTAATTACATCTTACCTGCTTTAACTATCACATTTTTTCAAAATTACCTTCTAAACCACGAAAAAAAATGCTTGACGGACGCGGGGGCCTGCTCCCCCTTGGGGAGAGCAGGGCCCTGCTGCCCCCCGTTTGGGGCCCACTCCGGGCTCTCTCCGATAATCGGGATCGTTCACTTTGTAGAATTCGTCGAGTAGAACAACCATGCCAAAAATCAGCTTAATCGGATATCGTTAAGTGCTTGATCGGAACCTTTTTATCTTGAAAAGAATGGAACCGAAACACTGAATCAAATCCACTTAAACCCATGTACCGAGAGTTATATGGGCTCTGATCAGGTATTTAACGATGTCCGATTAAGCTGATTTTTTGCATGGTTGTTCTACTCGACGAGCTCTACAAAAATGAACAATCCCGATTATCGGAGAGAGCCCGGAGTGGGTCCCAAACGGGGGGGGGGGGGGAGCAGGCCCCCCGCTTCCATGCTTGACCACCTGAAATTATTTAATTCTCTCAATGTAGACCCATCGTTAATCTTTAGGTGCTTTACAACCGTTAGTGATCTTAAAATGGTGTCCAAATGTTGCGCGGTTATCGAAAATGATATATATAAACCTCTATATCTATCAAAATCAGAAACCAAACCTTTGGTTAGATTTTTACACCAAAAGCTATTTGGCATCGTGATGTGTAATGTAAAAACATAGAGAGATGTTAATGGAATCAATGGATGAGAGCAAATAAAAAGAAAGCGATCCATACAAAGTTTGGCCTTTGATTTGGTTAGATATGCGAGTTTACATACACATCATTCTTGAAATTCTAGTCATATTTTGACAAATATAATATTTTGAGTACTCTCTTTGAATATAATTATACAACTGAAGACTATCAAAGGGCCTCATTGAAAGATTTAGATATTTCAAGACGTTGAAGTCTCAAATTTTAAAATTGTGATATTTTAGGGGGCAAAATGTAGTTAAGCCTAACTCAGGAGCCGCTTTCATCATCTCCTATCAGGAAGGAGTTCGCCGACTCTCACTCCTTCCTCTGCCAATATATGTCTATATATAGATAAAACTTAGAAGAGAGAGAGAGAGAGAGAGAGAGAGAGAGATGGGAAAAGTGGGGAGGATGAAGCTAGGATCACAAGGTCTGGACGTGTCGGCGCAGGGACTGGGATGCGCCGGAATGTCAGGTTTCTACGGCCCTCCGAAGCCGGACGAAGAAATGATCAAGCTAATCCACCACGCCATCAACTCCGGCGTCACGTTCCTCGACACCTCCGACGTCTACGGCCCTCACATCAACGAAATCCTCCTCGGCAAGGTCACTCCACTATTCACTCTCTTACTCTTCTTTTCCTTGTCCCGCATTGCGTACTCGATGGACCCTGAATAGAACGTAACAGATAGGGCTGTTTGCGAGAAGCTAGAGGCAAGTCAGAGCTCTCGAGTTAGTTGTATGTTTAACTCGGCTCATTTGTAAATGCTCGGCTTGTTTGTAAAGGCTCGGTTCGTCTTATAGAGGATCTGTTTAGGCGTTTAGTAAATGAACCGATCTCAAACACTTACTAAGCGATCCTAGCATGAGCTTGAGCTTGACTAGTCGTGCCAAGCTCGGCTTGGCTCGTGGACTGAAAGAGCATCCACGTCAGTGTAGGTAAATCATCCGTTAGCTATAACAAGTTGCGATGCACGACAAAGTTAGTGGATAAATGCTCTAATTATGTTAAGTTTGATGGTATTTACCTCTCACCGACTTACGAATTGACATAAAAGTGAAGATTTTGTTAAGAAATAATTTTCCCTTTCGAGTGGGAAAACAAAGGGGGAGGAATGTAAGTAGTTGAAGTTGATGGACTTGTTGGAGGAAATTAAAAATCACCCGACGTTAGACTAGCTTAAGCGTAGCCAAATTTTGGAAATGCTGCCTACAGTAACTTGACAACTTAATTGTTGTGGAGAGTCTCGTGCAGTGAAAATTTGACGGGATAGAGAGATGGGATGGGATAAAGAAGGAATATGTTGATGAGATAGAGATGTAGAATCAAGAGTCTGATGGAATGATAGTCCGGAATTGACTAGCTAAACTAGAAAATGTGCCTTTTTAATTACAATTAATGTGATCTACAACTTGTTTAGAGCCAGAAATGATGATGAGATTAGCGATATCACACGTAAGGCTTTTAGGGTATCTGGGCTTGTATAGTTGACAGAATATGAAAAATGATTGATCGAATATTGATGGCAGTGACCGACGCAGGAGTACTTATTTAGGGGGCAAACCATATGTATTCCTGAATTGGTTGATAAAATTCCGATCCTTCAATGTTTAAGACAGTCATGTATACCAAAAGATAGCAAAAAATGAATTCCATTGGTAATAGCTTCTCCAGGTTGCACACAATGAAAAGGACCCCAATGTATTAATCACTTCACCACTTTCATAAACAAAAGGAGGCAAAATTCTCTGCACAGATTTACCTTATACACACTGATACTAGGAGTCAACATTTTATGAGAGGAACGGAGAGAAAGACTTAAGAGAGGAGAAGAAATGAAGTAACTTTACCTTGTTGATTTGGGATTTTGGTGGCTCAATTTAGAGATTGAATTTGTTGAGTTTGCCCATAGGAACCCCAGGTTATTGTTAGAGTGTTGTGTACAACAGACATGTAATCCATTCATCCTTTGTTGCAATCCAATGCCGAAAATGGCAAATTTAAATTGAATCTTGTGCTTGGTTCGGCCAATTCTACGTTCCTTGTTTCTCTAAGTTAGTCATATATCAAAATCGATGCTTTTGCAGTAAACTAAATTGTCAAATTCGATTGGTTTGCAGGCACTTAAGGGGGGTATGAGAGAGAAAGTTCAATTGGCTACCAAATTTGGGATCGTCACCTCTGACGGAAAGGAGATGGAGGTTTGCGGTGATCCAGCCTATGTACGGGCTTCCTGCGAGGCCAGCTTGAAGCGGCTCGACGTTGATTGTATTGATCTCTATTACCAACATCGGATTGATACCCGTGTTCCCATTGAAACCACGGTTTGACCATTTTTGCTTCTCTCCCTCTCTCGCTGTATCTTTAACATCTAGGAGCACACCAATCAGTCTTCAAATCTGAGGATGTCAAATTTATTTGAAGCCAATCTGCCAATGTAACAATTTGGTATCTTGTTATTCGATATAATTGCCAATTTCCAATTTGATAAATCATGTAGCCCTCCATGGAGTAGTCCAATGGATATGTCTAACTCCCTGCTCTAGCATACTTTCATTTTGTATCAGCACCCATCATTGACGGGTAATGATAATGTCAAAACTGTTTTTTGTTAATGTCAAAATTTGTAGTGCACGAAAGACTTGTACCATGAACAAGGTGCAACGCTTTTATGGACTATAATTTTGGTATTAACAAAAACAGTTTTGACATTATAATTTTCCATCATTAATTACTCCACCAATAAGAACAAAGCATTTTGGAGAAAGTAAGAAAAAAGAAGACATGCACATTAAGCCGTGGTAAAGTAGCATATGAATCTTGTTCCCACTTCCCTTCCTCTTTAATTCTTCAACTTTTTGCACATGTATTGCCTTTCTCAAGCATTCCTTACTTGTTTCTTGCCATCCTTCCGTTAGATGGGCGAACTGAAGAAACTCGTTGAAGAGGGAAAAATTAAGTACATTGGTCTATCTGAGGGCTCTACTTCAATACTGTCTGCATCAACTATTAGAAGGGCTCATGCTATTCATCCAATTACAGCAGTACAGATGGAGTGGTCCTTGTGGATAAGGGATGTGGAGGAAGAAATAGCGCCTACTTGCAGGTGAGGCGTCTATCTGCTAAATAACATTTGACGGAGTAACAATCAACAAAAATTTCTAATTTCTTTTCCCATGTTATTCAGAGAACTTGGCATCGGGATTGTCGCATACACTCCATTAGGAAGAGGATTCTTTACGTCAGGTCCAAAGATTGCTGAAACTTTGCCAGCTCTTCTCTTACGGAGGGTATATACATAGATCACTCACTTTTGACCTATGGAAGGAAGTACAGTGTTAGATAATGCTTATTTTCCCACGATGTTATTGTGAATGTTCATAACTCCATATCTTCTTGAAACTGTGGCCAAGTAAAATCAATTAACCTTATGAGCTGACAAAATCTACCCACTTTTCAAGAGGGATTGCTTGATAGCAGGGTTACAAGTATCAGTACGTAAGGTAACATTGCGGCCAGTTTGTATTGGAATTTTTCACCTCTGATATAGAATTCTTCAATATTTCCATAATACATGGTCGCATAACATATGCATAGATGTCCTAATACTGCTTTTCTAAAACATTGATTGACTAAGTTAGTCCTTTCCTCCTGGAATTATCCTGTTACACTTGTTTCTTCATGTGTCCCCTGTGCGTATGTGAACATATGGGTACTTTTGCTTATAGATGCATAAGTTAAGCCACACTCATCACTTAGGTTATGTTTGGTAACGCTGCCACTTTTCTGTTTTGTCTATTTTCTATTTGCTGAAAGCAATTTTACTTTTTCTCAAATAAAAGTGAAAGCAGAAAATATGTTTGTGTCAACTTTGTTTTCAAAAAGAAAAAAAAAAACCAAAATACGTAAACATGATTGACATGAATAAAAGAAGCCTTTTAATTTTTTTGGGTACGTTAAATTTTATTGGGCACATGAGAAAGATGAAGCAATGGCGTAGAATTGGAGACTGGGTCGATCGAGATAGCACTGGCGTTGGGTTGGAGAGAGTCAGAGTCGAGATCAGAGAGGGTCGAGACTAGAGAGAGTCGTGAGAGAGGGAACTTGAGAGTTGATCAAGAACTTGAGGTCGATCAGAGGTTGCTGCACTTAGAGAGAGAGAGCCTTCTCAATGGCCTGGGTTTGGAGACCCCAAAAAAAAAAATATGAAAGGTTCCTCCCAAGACTTGAATGTGCTCTGGGCATGCGGAAGATTTGGATCGGTTTTTGTTTTTAAAAAAAGTGAAAGCTCAGTTTTGCTACTTCTTCAATTTTCAGAAATTTTGAGAGTTATTCTCTCTTTTTGCAAATGAAAATAGACAACCAAACATACTTTCATGTCCAATTTTTTAAAATTATGAAAAGAAAAACAGAAAACTGAAAGTGAAATGGTTACCAAACAAGACCTTAATGTTCTTCAATTTTATTGAACAACTTTGCGGTTAAATGTTGACTAGAACTATCTTTCTCAGCAGTGTTTCTGTGGAATTTCTCAGTTGAACTAAATAGGTAGAAATACCACAAAAATATTTGATTCTTTTTAACCATACACAAAGCTTTATTCCTTACAGAAAAAGGGGATGGATTTGCTGTCACTAGCAATCTTGTGCATTAAAATGAATGGTGATATAATTAGTACATACTCCTATCTACAAGATCCTTCTTTCCTTTCAATAGGCTGGTCTGTTGGTAGTTCTTCAGTTCGTTTACTCATATGTACACAGGGGCGGACCCAACATAGGGCACGTTGGGTCACGTGCCCCCACTCCCTTTTAAAAAAAAAATTGTCGATTTTGTGTGTGTGTGTGTATATATAGGGAATGGTTCAATGAACACCCAATGGGGACACCCAACGGGGACACCCAAAATCTCAATCTCATAGTTCCCGATTGAATTTTTATAATCGGAACCGCTCAATGTGTGCAGAATGTGATTTTAAGGGTGTCCGCATGAAATTAGCAAAAAAAATGACCGGGAAAGGCTTGATTTGAGCAGTTTTTATTTGAACCGTTCAATAAATAATTGTTCAAAACTGTTCGGATCAAGCCCTTCCCGGTCATTTTTTTTGCTGATTTCTCGCGGACACCCTTAAAATCACATTCTGATCACATTGAGCGGCTCGGATCATCAAAATTTGATCGGGAACCATGGGGTGTTTTTTTAGGTGTCCCCGTTGGGTGTCCCCGGAACCGCCCCGATATATATATATATTATATGTCTAAATGTTTACAACTAAACATTTGGTGGCGCGATGGTAAGGTGTACTTTCTTGGAACAAGAGGCGCGGGTTCAATTCACCCTATGTGCTTTAACTGTGTTTTTTTGTTTTTTTCCCCCAAAATCCTAACCAAGGTTTCTCCCACTCCTCCACCATCTCTGATCATTTGTGTAGTACAAAATATGAATCCGCACATTACATTTGTATACTTTTGGTCCCCAAAATTTGTACTTGTAGAGTTAATAATAGGAAAATAGATGATGAACATGTGATAGTGTTGTTTTAACGCATATAGTCGAGGTGCGTAAGTTTGCCCATGTAGTTGGTTATTAAAATACACATATACTTTAAATTTGTTAATTTATAATGAATGCTTAAATTATTTTGATCGTAATTCGCATATTACGGTTACAAAAAAAATTGGTGCCCCCACTGTGTCAATTTTCTGGGTCCGCCACTGTATGTACATATAGTGTGTTTTCAGCAAAATCTCTTAATGTTTTGGGAAGACAATGTTGCACCAATCACCATGACTTGCAGAAGATTTGTTTTTGTTGCATTCTTCGTTGATCTTTCTTTACGGCTGGTTTGCTGTTCTGCTGCCGAATTATGCATGTTATTTGTTTTTGGCAGTATCTACCAAAGTTCCAACCTGAGAATCTCGAGCATACCAAAAACATGTATGACCGAGTCAATGAAATAGCAGCAAGGAAGGGGTGCACACCAGGGCTGGTAGCATTGGCTTGGCTTCATCACAAAGGCAGTGACGTTTGTCCCCTTCCTGGTACCACCAAGGTCGAGAACTTTGATCAGAACATTGGAGCTTTGTCGGTAGAACTAACAGCTGAAGAAATGGCAGAACTTGATTCCATTGCATAGGAAGATGCTTTTAAGGTTGATATATATGGGGCAGGCTCTTTACTTGGTATGTTTCAGACAATCCACCCTTTTGCTCTGCAGATGCCGTCAAGGCTTCTCTTTGAAGATTAGAGTGGTAAAAATGTTTGCTTAAACTTTACCCTGGGCCTGATTATTTGTCAAACCTACACCAAGAATAAAAGACTATACCAAGTGGTGTATAGAACCCATCAAATCCTATGTGCATTACTGGTTCTGTAACTTATCTTGAGAAGGTAGTTAAAGATTTCTTTCGGCTTGGTGTTCTCTTTGGCTTGAGAGTTATGGAGCTGTATTAGGGTAATTTTTCGTGTAATACCCAAAAATTTATAGTTTGCTATACACAGCAGCCAATGTATGATAGTACTCTCTTTCTTCATTCAATACATCGTGAAAATTGGGGTAGTCGTGGATGTACCATATTGGGAACAAAGTAAATCTTTGTGTGGTGCCTTCTTTGTGTGTTTACTTGATTATTCTTTGTAGAGTCGTGTGTTTGTGTGGTTTCAGGTCGAAGCCACGACACCAACCAGGTTACGCGGGTATGGTAACAAAATCTTCAAGGAGATTTCCACCTTGCTCCTTTTGCTGCTAAATCTTGCATTCGTGTATCAGGGATAGTCTTTTCCATTTGATCCGCGACTGTCGTTTGTCTATATGTGACTGTCGTTTGTCTATATGTGTAACGATTGGAATGGTTTGGTTTGGTTCATACAGCTCATTGAGTACATTAACAATGAAAAAGTTACTATGTTTATAGACGCCAATAAATCCCTAATCGTTATACACAGGTGGAACCTACTGAAACAAGTCCCACCTGTATGTGAGAGGGGTGTGACTGAGGTGTGACACAACTGATATGTCCCTGGCACCTCTCAAGTTACTATATTAGAAGCCGATAAATCCCTAATAGTTACACTCTTATCTTCAAACAAATGCACTGCACACTGGAACAAAATAGTATAAATGGGGACAAGCCTAATCGTTTAAATTACTGAGAGATTACTTAGTGCCCTAGGCACTGTCACGTGACGTCTCAGCTCTAATTTAACCGCATATTGGGGTGGGGCTTGCACATTCATCTCTCAGTCCACGACAAACGTGTGGTGGGGGGAAAGCGTAACCGGGCTTTTAAGCACACATTGCGGTGGAGCTCACGCATTCGTCTTGTCTTGTGGCCAACGACAAGTGTGTGATGAAAAAACGGTATGGGACATTGAATATTTTTTCCCTGTTTACAGCTCTCTGAAAGACAGAAAATTGTACATAAATACGTAGCACTAAATTATAAAACTCTAGCTTCTCTTAAAAGTTTCTAATTTCTTCTCCTTATAATTTCGCGATCATTTCCACAGTTTTCATTCTCAGAATCATTGACAATTTGGTAAGTTTTCTGATAATTCTACAAAAACTACTCTCCAGTCCAGACTACATATATATATATATATATATATAGAGAGAGAGAGAGAGAGAGAGATGGAGAGACTGGGGAGGATGAAGCTG